>JABFTP020000103.1:46007850-47287776 GCA_013387265.2 Cryptolaemus montrouzieri
CTTTACGTGGGCTTGCCCATATTGTTTATATCGTCTTATCTTAACGATTTTATTGATATATAAAAATGGTTCACTTGAATCTCATAATTATTTGAGTAATATTGTTATATTATTACGATGAAAATATTCATATTATGAAGCAAACTAGCTATAGTAAAGAGAAAATGTTCGGTTTTAAAATCAATGACTCTTAGGTTTATAATATTTTTGGTATTTCCGTCTGGTATGGAAACGAATAATTCAGAGGGTTTTCCAACGCGTGATCATATCATATACAATTGTCCATGTGAAAAGAGTTGTCCAAGTTTAGTCCACACATTTGCAGCGATTTTTTCTACGCCTTGTTGATTATCGTTGCATATACGAGTCACAACGGAAACTCCAACGTTTGAATTCGAAAGGCGCATATATCGTCACATATCAAATTATAATTCCAATTTTTACCTTGGCACCGTTGCGAAGGAATGCTGTATTGATACTTTGGAAGAGAATAATAGGTTCAGCCACCAATTTTATATACGAACACGAGCAGCGACATACCTTGCAAATCAAATGAATTGAAGAATTCTGTCGTTTCGAGTCGAAACTTCAAAACATTGCTATGTTGTCAATTAATGGACATTATTTCGAATCTGCAGATACATACGCGACATAATAGGCTATTATGTTAGGTTAGGTTGGCGTATATGAACGCCAAACGGTCATTTCGAGCCGGCTTGACCATCTGTTTTGTCGACGTACCTAATTGAGTTGTTCATAAGCTCCAACTGAGATAGTCGATCTCAATTGTATGTGATGTTCCGAGTATATGATAGAACAAGCTCGACGAATTGTTATACGATCTGCCTCCAATCGCTGAATAGGACAATCGTCAGTCTTATTGACTTGGCAATCATGCTTCTGTTTCGCATAGGTAGACCGAATTTTCGATGCCTCAATGGCATATTTTACTCAATGACAAATCACGAAATAATGAACTGAATATTCGCAACACACCAAATTGATTAATGTTATCGTTTTGAACTAACTTTAATTGAATTCTTTTTCGAAAATCTCCTATATTACAACATAACTGTCAAACTGAAAGTCACATTGCGACTATGAGATTTTCATTCTAAGAACTCATTCAAACTTCTCCCGAGGATGTTTCAAACAAATTTTTTCATACAAAATCTTGTCCTAACAATAATTAGCAACACCGCAAAAAAGATACCAGAAAGAAGCAATCGTTCCATTCTTAATTGAAGCTCCACTTGTGATTTGAGATTTCTGTTTATATGGAATAATGACTTTGAATGGAATGATAATAGTCAGGCAATATTTTTTTTTGAAATTTCACAAAACCCGTTAATTTTTGATTTCAATCAGTTATGTTTTGCACCTAGCAAATCTGGAACAATAAAAGAATGTACGAGCGAAGACAAGAGCTCTCATGAGGAAAAAGAAAAGAGAACACGGGAAAGCAGAATTTTGAACAAATCGAGGCGGAAAAACTTATGGTAAATTCCAGAAACTTTTACAAAGGAGTATCGAAAGTGAAAAGAGGTTTCAGACCCAACTCGACCATGTCACTCATGAAGGAGAACGGGGATCTGATTCTCGATGAAGACGAGGTGATTGGGACTTTGCACTTTGAGGAGCTTTTGAATATGACACATGAAGAGGGATATAAAGAAAGCACATACCTTACTACAGACCTACCAGTAGAAGAACCTAGCCTTGAAGAAGTAGTGAGGGCAATGAACAAGCTGAAGAACTGAAAATTTCCGGGCTCAGACAACATCCCCGCGGAATTGTACAAGTACGGAGGCCATGCCCAGCACTCCCAGCTGCATTCGTTGATTAAATCTATATGGGAGGAGGAAAGCATACCAACTAAGTGGCAAAAAAGCATTATCATCCCAATTCACAAGAAAGGAACAAGACCCAAATGCACGAATTATAGAGGAATCTTATTGCTCAATTCAGCCTACTAAATTATGTCAAATATCCTACTGGATAGGCTGATCCCCTTCGTGGAAAACCCTATAGGTGATTATCAGGACGGGTTCAGAAAAAGTAGATCCACAATAGACCAAATGTTTACGCTAAGGCAAATACTTGAAAAGGGTGGAAATACAATCAAGGTGGGCTTGGGAACCAACGAGGAAAAGACAAAGTGCATGTGCCTCAACAGACAGGGACGTAGAGATAGGCTATGACAAAATATAACGATCCAACCTTATAATATCGAAAGAGTAGAGCAATTCAAATACCTTGGAGCTACAATAACAGCAGATAATGCCATGACAGAAAAGATAAAAAGTAGAATCCAATCGGCCAACCGATGCATGTATGCTCTGGAGAAGCTTCCGAGATCCAAAAGTCTATCTAGAATGTCGAAACTAAAAGTTTATAAATCGATAATGAAACCTGGACACTAACTAAAGACAATGAGGAGAAGCCTAGATGGTTCGAGCGTAAGATCCTACGGAAAATATACGGCCCCACCACGACCCCAATCAAGGCGCACCGGTTGAGGTGGGCAGGTCATGTATCGAGGACGGGGAACGAAAGGCTTGTGAAGCTGATTTGGGAGGAGATACCACACGGAAGGAGACCACCAGGACGTCTACGGTTGCGTTGGCGGGATAATATAAAAGCAGATCTCTCTAAATTAAATATCCCCTTTGATCCAAACCTAATGGAGGATCGCAATAGGTGGAGGAGTATTTTTGAGTTAGCCAAGACCCTCCCACGGTTGTAGCGCTTTTTGATGATTGATGTTTTGCATGTAATTTCGTTTTTCTTGGGTCACAAAGTGAGTGGGAGCAAATCCCAACTTTTTTTGTCAAATAGCATGGCTTGTCAAATGGCATGGCTTGTCAAATGGCATGGCATGTCATATTACGTCTCTTTGGAAAGATTTCTTGTAGACAAATGTAATGGACTATTATTTTGAACATAAGCTAACAATTATATCTTCAAATAAATAAATATTTAAATCAAGTAAAATTTGATTTAAATAATATGTACAGAATGTTACAAATGAGCTCCATTTACTTTTTGGCACTACCCTATTTTATGATGAAATAATTTCTCACATTTCGTGTATTACACGTTCCTTAATAACCTCTATAGAATCAGGTTTATTCATAGAAACCTTTAATTTCAAATATGGCCATAGAAAAAAGCGTAGGAACAGGTGATCTAGACGACCAGTCAATTAGTTATCTTCATCCAAGCTTCTTGCTACAAAAATCTAAATCGAGGAGTCGGCGCACATTCAAAGTATAGTGTGGACGTGCTCTATCTTGTTGAAACCAAGTTCTCTCGTCAAGTAAGTCTTCGTCTATCTCAATTGTAAACGAAGTAGCTGGAGACAAATTAAATCTATTTTGTAGAAAAATTAGATACCTTTCTCGAGTAAGATTTTCATCGAAGGATTTTGGACATACACTATCACCAATAATGCCTGTTCACACGTTGCCAGTGAAGGTTTTCTTCAGACCACTATGACGATCAACCTCAGGTAAAATTCTACTTGCCGATATGAATCATTGGCTACAAATTGTATTCTACAAGGATGTATCTTATTGGATTTTCCTGAATGGTTATTCATTTAGTATTCAGTTTATTGTCGAGGTTCAACAACGAATTGTCTTCTTCTAGGTACATGTTCCACATATTCCAATTCCCGGTATTGTGCGTAAATTCTGCTTATAGCAAAATTTAGGCGCAATTTGAGCTAAATTTGGAAGGGTTTCTCGAAATAACTGAGCAACTGAAGCTTGAGTTCTGGTTCTTGCTCAAAACCAATCATCATCAAAATTTCATTTTTATTCGATTCGATTATAGGCATTATTTAGAAAAGAAATTCGTCACTTTCACTACACAGTAAACGCAGTAATTTGAAAATTCACTAACAGATACGATCCACATAAATAATACTACGTCAATTTATTCACTTGGAACAAAATAAAAGGTCCATATAACTATGAAAAAATGAAAAACATTTCTTGAATTTTAAATTTTTGCCATTGACGAAAAGATCTTCATTTTCAACTAGTACTCTGCCAAGAAGTATTTTAATCTCTATGCGATTAATGTGGTAATTACTTTTTTATTTACGGTTTTGGAATTTTAAATGATTTAATTGAGGAGGTTGTTACTTGATGAAGAACGATATACTTATTTTCAATGAAATAAAAATAAAGTATTTAGATTTTCACTATATTAACAAAACTATGACCGGTTCACCACACTGTGGCTTCATCAAATAGATGATTTTGAATTATTTAATTTAAACCAAAGTTTTAGTGTTGAAAATAAATAATCAATTACATTTGTCTTGCAGAAACTTTTCCAACGAGGCAATTATCACATATCATACCATATAAAAAACAAAAATTAGAGGGTGGTTTCCACTCACCGTACATTCCCCAAGCAACACCACCTGAAAACTGGCTGATTGACGAGCTTACCAATAATTGAATAAAGTTCCAAAATACAGAAAGAAATAATTTATGAGGAGTTATTCCATTTGGTAAACTATGAGTCAATCGTTACCATTGATGTTGAAATTGACCTTTACTAGCTACTTAAAATGCACCCAGGCAATGGTGAAAACTATCTACGGATCATCTTATGTCTTCAGGCAGCATATTGTTCATCTTTAACTGT
Source organism: Cryptolaemus montrouzieri (assembly GCA_013387265.2). Lineage (NCBI taxonomy): Eukaryota > Metazoa > Arthropoda > Insecta > Coleoptera > Coccinellidae > Cryptolaemus > Cryptolaemus montrouzieri. Next base: position 46,012,513 of record JABFTP020000103.1, read on the forward strand.
GTTTCAGACTGATAGTTCAAGGAGTATGTTGGTCAACTTTATCCTTGATTAACCCCCATTGATGAACTGGTGAAGTAATATTTATATTCCTTCAAGCAATCCAGCACAATTTCACTCAAATATTCCCATATTTTAGATCCAAAATTTGGAAAAGCCAGTAGTGAAAAGATAGTTAGGTGGAGGAAGAACGTATTATATGTGGTAATTTGTTAACAATGTTTATTATCATGTGAGTTGTTTTTTTTGCAGGTAAGTGCCAGTAAATATAATTCCTACAATTTTTTTTCATTCCGATTAATAAAGCCGTGTCCATTAATTGTTAATTCGTGTCCAATAAAATTTTCTCTACAATTTTCAGGAATTTTTATGTTCAACATAGATTTTAAACATGGAGTTCAAAAATGCGCAAATTTCCCCAGAAAATAATTCCGTAAAGGACATTCGGTAATACTCTATGGCATTTTGACTTGTGCGCCAATTAATCTGAGAGGATAAGAGTCCTCGCCACTGCTACTGCGAGACGTTGCACATGGCTGGATCAGTCAAGTCTAGAGTCGATGATCACACCAGGGAATCGCACATCTTTAACTGATTCGATTGTTTTTCTTTGTGCGTTATAGAAATTTTCTCACAATTTTTGCTAAGGGAACTTTAAAAGCTGTATTTTTGAGCATCCAATTTGAGATTATTCATGTTGAAGTATTTTTTTAGAGTTACCATATTTCTTGAAACTGTTTCAGTTCAAATTGGTTACCACCACTCATGACCACAATTGTCTCGCCCACAAATTGAACTAAACAATTCAACAATGAGTCTGGTAAATGATTTGTATAAACTATATAGAGTTACTTCTAGTTGTTACTTCTGGTTGTAACATACTGATCTCTATCAGAAAGATGAAATTCAAATAGATGCACTTCATAGCATTCAAGTTTTTTTAAAATAATCTTTTTGCTCTACGCTATCGAAGCCGTTACTTAAATCTAGTGCCATTTTTATCATAGGCTTAAATCCATTCCGAACATATTGCAGCGTATATATCTCTGGTTGTATTTTTTTTCTTTTGGTCTATAGTTGTTGATGATAAAGCGGTCTCAATTTTTAAACATATAGAGAATTTTAGAACATTTTAGTGTTAATCGAAATATTTCCTTCTGCTAACTCAGATTTACGATATAACACAGTGTATCCGATACGATATGAGCAATATGTGTGATCAATTTCACTAGGATTTTACAAAAGCTACTGAAGCTGTATTTCTTAGAGATTTATAGCATTGTCGATCCCTGAGGGTGCTGAAGGATTGGGAAACATTGCACCACCATCCACGTTCTCAAATAAGAGGTAAGGCACAAACATGAGTAACTTATTGTCAGATTGGCTAAGCACAATCTTCACCTCGACTCAATCAACATTTCAACACCCTGCGTTCCATTTTTACTACACAAAATTCGAAGAGATTAAAATCTTTAAATTGATCTTATAACTATACGTCCAAATGCGAAATATGATTGATTGCAATATGTTCGGAGCAAGTTTTTTATTCAATCTAAAACAGTTTTTGTAGAGGTCTTCAACAGGAAGAAATATTGTGGGGTGTGAAATTTTAAATTATTAACTTTAAGCAATTGTATTCAAAAGAAATTGTTTGATATTCAAAGACACATACATATCGAAGTGGCTTTTCATCATAACCTAATGATAAAGAATCGAAACATTTATTTAATAGTTTAGGCCAACTTTAGGAGAACATTCGAAAAGACACGTCGACATGTAGAAAGCATAAAATTCACGACCAATTTTAATTATTTCTCATTACGTTCAACAAAGAACGATTTTGCATTAGCTTCAGTGTGTATGGCTTCTCTGAACTCTCATTGAACTCAAAGTGAACCCATCGAGTTAAAAGTGAAATATACATTTTATGCGAAGATTACAGTATTACTAGCCTAGCTCGCTACTAATTCCAATTATTAACACAATTAAAATTAAAAATTTAAATCAAGATTACTCCTTTCCGCTCTTCGTTCATTCTTCACGTTCTCGTTCCATACTATTTCAATTTAAAGGCGACTAAAAAGAATATTCCCACGAAAAATAGATTTCATTGTTGCTGCGTTCAGTAATTATGCTCAAGTCCCAGAACTCAGTGTCAATGTGTTTATAACCATTGAAAAAATGAGTCGGTAAAACTTACTCTCTGGGAACAATCCTGCTGGCTTATTTCTTCCTGAGAACGGAGGTTCGTTTGTTTTTAAGGTGATTTATCAATTTGCATTTTCGTCTCTAACAACAAGATGTGGAATATTATGTCATATATCAGCCATGCTTCAGCGAGAAACCAAAATTTTCTTATTCGAGTTTTTGTAGGAACTTTTTGAGTTTAACCTCTGCTTTTTAACAAGTACGTTCGGTAATGAGAGGTACAGAGCTGGAGCTCTGGGTGTAAAACTAAACAATAACAAAAAAGAAAGTCTCGTATGAACAGCCCAAAAAGAATACTTTATAGCCGATGAAATGCTTATTATAGCGTTAACGTGATGTAACTTAACCTAACCTTCGGTGGATACCAATCAGCGGCAATTAATTGGCACTGATTGATATAAATTATCCATACTGTGCCAAGATACCTTACGTAAACAACTTTAGTATTTAGTAATCAATTATGGATATTTCAACAAAATAAAAACAATTTTGAAGGTGTTCATGAATGAAATCTTACTGGAAATTAAGGACAATGGACGTTTAAAACCAGAATTGTCCGTCGAATCCGTTTCAAAACAAAGCGTGGTAAACAATACACGCCAAAATTAAATATAAACATTTATTCAAAATATGGTTGTAAAACAAAAAACTAGTTATTTTGTTTTTTCCGGCCTACTTCTTGAACCTGATTCAAATTAAGACATTTTGCGAGTGACTTAGTACATTTGAATGAAAATGTCGAGTGTCATGAAAACTCGAAGCAACATTTAATTAATGCGATCAAGTTCACTTTGCTGGGGTAATCTTTTATACAAGAACGACTGGATAATACATATTGGCATTAATCTAAGTGATTAAGAAGAGGTTCATACTTTCAAGAATTAGAACTGCTATAATATTATGTGGAACATTTGAACTCGCACATAGGAAAGAATCTGATAATCCAGGAATATTAATTCATGATGTAATCAATCACACTGCTGAACTTGATAAGACATCAAAATAACATCTACAAACAATGTTTTAAAAGAGTGAAAAACAAATTCTGTTGAGAATTGTGTTTTAATTAATTGAATTGAATCATGGTGTTTGGGGCCTAGGATGGAAGAAATGGAACAAGGATAATAAGAATAAAGTTTACTCGTAGAGTAAACTCGACTCATCCATACTCTTATTTCTCTTGGTCATCAATTAAGCTATTTTACTCCCACATATCCAAATCTTCATTATTTATTCAAGAATGAAGTAAAAGGCATGCACACGTATTAACCTTGAATTAAAATCATTTCGATTGTTTCAATATTTCATCGATACTATTATAACATATGTTATTATTCCAGTTACGGGTTTGTCCAAGGATATCTATAATATATATGTGATATTAAACTTTCTCAAAATGGACCCAGAATACGATTTATAATAGAAAATGTCATAACTGTAGAAATGATAACAACAGTATCTACTTCCTCCGCTGATTCTTTGTTTCAGTAAGATCTTGCAAGTGATTAAGTTTTATAGACTTTCAGCTATTTATAATGAATGTGACATCATTAAAATATTATTATGAACAAATTGAACAATTCAAATACATATACAATTTTAATTATTATCATGGATGCCTATTTGTTGCTTCAAAAATATTTACTGCACACAATGGAAATAAAACAACTCGTTCTTATAAATTATATTCTTGTCGGCATGTTTATTATAAAGTTGTATATGAATTTCTGGATTATTTCAGCCCTTTCCTTTCAACCCCTTTCTTATTAACGGTTTGAATGAGCTAAATTCTAATTTTTGCTTATTCTGTAGCCAACTACAAATATGCATTATTGGTTTGAGTCACTCCATTCTAGGATTATTGTTCGTATACAAATCTGGTATGACAATATACTCTCATAACAAGTGTGCATTATTATACAAAAAAACTAAATCATCATCCATCTAGGTTACCTAATCACCAGTTTCTTATCTACATTATACCAAGATTAAAATAACACTATTTCAGATTCTCCAAATGCTTGCTACATGTTTAGCTATTTTTTTGCTCCTTCGCGGAGTCCTTAGGTCTAACTGATGCCGACTCTAAGCAGGTGCTTTGTCACCGTCCATCTGGCTGTTCCAATCAGTCTGATGAATTTTCTGATGGTGCCTATGAAATCCAGAACGGTTTTAGAGGTTAATCTGCATGTACCGCTGCTCAACTATCAGTGTATATAAGAATCGCCTTGCCATGGCATTCTACATTTATACTTTCCTAAGCACACTTAGCATTGATTCATACCACAGCCTGGTAGATAGTTTCTATCCAGATTCATAAGTATGAATTTGTCAGGAAATAACATGTTCCTCACTTTGTTTCGGACCTATCTCTGCGCTACAAAATTTCTCCAAGTTGAATCACTATGTTTCAGCCATACTAATATACAGAAAACGTTAACCTACTTCTGTACAGAATAGGTAACAACATATCAATATTGATCAGTAAAATATAAATTCACCAAAGAACATGCATCTTATCCATTGTTGCATGTACAAATCGAAATTGGATCGCATCAAAATATACCTCATTCAAACTGTGAATACTTATCTATTAGTCACGTCGTTTTCGAAGAATTGTGGAAACCATAACGTTCAACTACAATGTTCAGCCTAGTGACATATTTTTGTAGCAATCAAATTCAATATCACTTAGCCATAGTTAACAAAAAAGAGATCAGCTCTACCACTTTTACGAAATATTTTCGGAATTCTTCTACCATTATGGTTCGATCATGATGAGTGTACAAAACAATGCTTTCTAACATAACATTTAGGTTAAAAATGGTGGTTGAAAACACATGCAATATATGTGGTTTTATTGATTGCGTTAATTGCAATATTATGTCTAACCCGAATTCTTCCACCAAAAATTATCAAGTTTGCAACACAATACGCATAGTTTAACAATTTTTCACAGGTTTAGAGAGTGATAAGAGACCTAAAAAATTGAGAAACAAAAAAATCTGAACTATCAGAAGATAGAATAGATACCAGAAAAAAGAAATATCGATTTTCAGCTTGGAATCCACGAATAAAACAATCCTAGTCTTCACGCATATAATAGAAAGAAAATACTGGTTGATTCAATTCGCACCTAATTATTCGTCCTTAGATAAACTCATAAATTATTGCTCTGGATGAAAATACATGGTGAAATAATTAAGTGTGTTCAATATTACTTGTTTCTTTTAGTTAGATTAGAAATTTTACCTTTTACCATATTGTTTATATATAATATACGAAGTTATTTAGTCAAAAGAGGCAAAAGATAATAAGATTAAAAATCTACGATAAATCGTTACCTCAAATTGTAAATGTCGAGCAGAAAGCTGTTTCTTTTATTGTAATGATTCTATTTCTTTGCTCAAAATTTTGTTTGCGACATTTGCGAATTAAGGTAGAGATATCCAAATGTATAATTTTTTGTTTTTTTATATTGGCACAAACTCTACTGACATATGGATCATGACTGAAAAAGCAGTTGTTTAAAAGTTACATCTCCAAAGCCCCCCAAAAGAAAATTGTTCGATTTTTAGTATGAGCGCTAAAGCTCAACAAAAAAATTGCAATGTTTTTTTAAATGTTTTTTTGACTCCATAAACAGTGGGAATATTACGAAAAGTATGCGATGACAATACCATATTTCGTGCGAGGGTTTTTAAATAGTGAGCCAACAAGTCAAAAATCAAGATTATGTTCCTCCGCTATCGTGGTGTTGCCCATTATGAATTTCTTCCACCTGATCAAACTACCAATAGGGTTATGCGTCGTGAAGTAATGAGTCATCCACGCGGTTTGGTTGTTCGCATTTCATTAAAAATTTTACTCATACATCCTTCCGAATCCACTGTATCCAAGCTTCGCTTGACTTATGGCGGTTTTCAAGTCATACTTTGTGGCCATCGTTTTGACTTAATTGAGAAGATAACATAGCATCGAAGAAAGTGCACATGGACATTTCAAAAATTGGGCAAAACAAATATTTTGAAGTAACGAAAGTATGTGTGTTGGTGTTGAAGATTACCAATCTTACTATAGTATATAGTATTGCACTGTATTTCTACGGGTTTGCCTACTACATACTGTTGAAGAAATATGTAGTTGGTACACATACATACTGTATTTCCATTGCGTGTATCAATCCTTATTATGTAACACCAAAACTAATAACAAACAAATTCTCCACTTTTTATAGGCGACTTGCCATCACCCTTCGACTGATGCGATGTGAGAGTGTACCACGCATATTCAAATTTTAATGATGAATGAAACTGATTAAAGCATTGATCCATTTTTAACATAAATCTGTTGAACAACAAAGGTAAAAAATCACAGATTAAGAGGTTCATACTATTATGTTAACTTCAAAATTGGATCTAGATATAGTTTGTATAAAAATAAAAAAGTAATATTGGCAACCCAAATATTCGTTGCGGATGCTGGATAGTGTGCTATGCGCCTCATCGACCACCCGGAAATCACCCGCGATCTCCAATCATTGACTCCCAGAAGACAAGTTGCTGACCTTTCCCTGTCTTACAAATACTTCTACGGAAGATTCTCCAAGAAGCTTAAAGATCTTGTTCCGGGAAAACTCATGTTTTGCCGCAACACTAGGCTGGCAAGGAGTTCTCATCATATGGCGGTACATTTAACGACCCCTCGGACCTCTCTCTATAAGAATTCCTTTGTTTATAGGGCCGGTGAGCTGTGGAACTCGCTTTCATCCAATATCTTCCCAACATCCTATAATTTGGCCCTCTTCAAGAAGCAAGTAAACAGACACCTCAATTCTTCTCAGGCGCCCACTCATGTGGTGTATCAGGTTCGCCTATTCCTGGGAAGCGTGCATAAAAAAAAGAACCATAGCTTGGAAGAAAATGAAATGAAGTTTGAAGAATTACGTATATACTGTTGGCGTCTTATTTGAATAGTCTAACTATTTTTTGATCATAGAGGTATGTTCAGCGCAGATCAGAATCATTTCTAAGAAGAGTTATAATATGATGTTCACAGGAACATAATTTAAGTTTGAATTTGAATTAGGAAAAAAGAACAGAGTATAAATGAAGATAGATAACATCCTGGTCCTAGAGTAAAGGTTTTGCTGAAGTCCCAATTCTAAATTGTCTTTCAAGAATTGTAATTTGTTTTGTTTAAAGGTTGAAGGTTTATCTTACGAAGCTCATTTTGTTGGCTGTAGACATAAAGAAAAACCTTTAACGAAAGATACATTGAATTGAATGTTATTGAGATAGACTAGGTCAGTTAATTCAATTCTTACAAATAACTTGGAAATAAAATAAACTAGAGCCATATAGCAGGAATCCCTAGAGTTGCACCTGAATTGGATAACATTAACCTCTTTTTGATGTGAACTGCACTATATAATAGTTACAATATTCACACCGAAATTTTAAGTCTCTATAAAAAAACTCAATATCTCCATCTAGGTTTGATGAGTAGATGTAGGAACCCTCAGTTATGATTTTCAGAAAATTATATATGGAATATTAACAGAATGAAATTATTAATTGTGTGATCTGAACTAAGTAAGCAGTTCAAAATTATCAGTTTCGTCGAAGACGATTATTTACAGTAACATTATTAAAATATTCTCAATACACAACAGAAACGATTTGGAAAATTTCAATTCTGGAATACACAAAACGCATAAAAAGCTCAATTTGTTATCTTTATAATTGGTATTTTTCAATAATCGTGTTGAAGAAACTACTCATGAAAAAATGACTATTCCTGTTTCGATATTCCGAAATGACTTAAGATACCAATATTTATTATATTTTAATATTCAATAGCGTTTATAGGAAAACACAGCGTACCTTTCTCTTTATTTCAGTGGAAAAAAATTGAAATACATAATCTATAAGTAAATCGATATCCTGACCAATAGCTCCTCCGAGTACCTGCAACAGGTTTTCTTTTCAGTTTACTCACCCTGAAGGCGTTTCGTATGTTAATATCCAATGCAGGTGCCACATGGGGCATCGTTTCCTCACTTTTTACACTATTTGTCTTATCACTAATAGTATTTGTAACAACGGCAGTTTTAGTAACATTTTGAGCAGGTTTTCGATACCTGAATTTGCTTATCATTTCGAAAAGGCACAATATAGGATCAATGCGCGGAAACTAACAGTTATTCTCATGCTACCTGTTGCTATGAGTCAAGAAGTTGAACTGAAATGGGAATATAGCGCTGGTTGAACTTTCAATAGAGTGTATACTACGACGCGGATTCGATGTTGAGAGAACGAGAGATACAATCATGGTTTTACCTGGGAACAAGAAGCGGGACCAAAGAACTTGCATCTCCGACTAAAATACAAAGTTACTTTGTTTATTACACAATAGACGGTATTTGAGACCAATAATTACCTAAGTATTGTTGAATGTTTATTGATCGAGGAAAGATATTCATTAAGAATTTTCAAATTGAATGATCTGACAAAATTAATGATGTCGACAATACGAAATTAGCTCACATCAAAAATAAGATAAATAATTTCTGGATTTCAAGTCTTCTTTTAATTTTACTTTTTGTTTTCGAGTATAACTAAATATATTCTTTTAAAGACTTACCATTTTACCCTTACTATTATTATCTACGTCATTAAATATACAAATCTTTGGAAAATGTGATAAGAGGCAAATGGCTATGAATCGAAGAAGTATTATGATTTTGCATTAGAAAGGGCACAAATTTACCTTCGGCTGTGAAAAAAGAAACCCTCGTATAAAAACTCTTCTACAGAATAGTCTGTAATTGTCTTCCTCACCTCTTAAGGGAATTTTGCCACATAAGTGCAACAAATTTGTAATTTAGCCAGTGGTATAGTTTGTATCTGGTATAGTTGTCCATGCAAGAAATCCGGAGAGGACATGTTGAACCAAGAACCACACGTAAAAAGGGTAGGTTCTTCAGTGGTTACAAACCAGTTTTCTGAACGTGTGTTTTTCAGGAATTTCGTGTCTTCCAAAAAGGTTTGTCCGCTAGGAGTGATTTCACCACTAATTACATGATTTCCAGTATGGAATTGTTTGGAAATTCTGAAATAGGAAATCTTTGTCCCAAGTTGAAGTGGGACAAAATTATATAAATGCTGTAGCCTGCATATCTCTCGCTCCAAATAGCTCTTAAATAACACAACTATTAGATATTACAATGCAGGAATTTAGAGAAAAATCGTATATCAGAAACATGGGAATGATAATGTTACGAAACAGCTTCTGGAAGAATTTAGTGAGAGAATGGAGCTGAATGTGACAGAAAAACTCCAGGACTATTTTCGTTTTTGCATGATTTATCTCTTTATAGTTGAGTTGTTGAAGAGCATTCCTCAACAAGCCTACAGTATGACATCAACCATGTGACTATGCAACATACTTCATGGATAACTTGGACAAGGAAATGCTAGAATGAATGAAAAAGAAAACCATCAAACCGAGGAAGAAAGAAAAAAGCTTGAGTGAGCGGCGTTTCTAGAGGAATAACCATGAAAAACAGAAAACAAGAAAAAGATGAATCAGATTAAGATGACGATATTTACCCTGCTAAGTAATTGGATGCTTAGTGATGCTGAAGAGAAAGAGCAAGATGACAAGAATCGGAGAACCATCGAACCATCGTTAAGACTTAACATTGAAAAGCACTGAATGAATTGTTTGATATAACGGAAGACTTTTTCTTGACGTGATTTTTTGTTTTGCTAAGGATTCTTCAAAAGTGGCTAATGGGTTGAAATTGTGAAAGTGCCCCGACAAAGAGGATATTTTTCATAATAAGTGAATGGATGTGGTGAGTAGCATCGCAGAACGTTACTAAATATCTGAAACTGGAAAGCTGAACGAACTCTTAGAGATCTCCTGCTTCAACTAAATGGAGCCAACGATTTTAGGAGAGAGAATTTTATTATTATCCTACAATCTAAGTCAAGACTTTCCTTGAGATTTGAACTTTCAATCTGAAGTCAGTTAGGAGTAATTTTAGATATTTCGTTTGTATTGTTTCTGTTCATTCCACATGTTACTAGAATGGTTTAATTTATCTCTAGAAGTGAAAGATATTATCTAAAGTATTCAAGGAATAGTTTAAATGAAAACGTATTTCGGGAGATGTCAAATGATTATTAAGAATCATATGTGATCTTAATATTATTACCTACTCTTTGTAAAAGAACATACTTCTTATCTTCTAATAATTCCTGAGGCAACTATTGTGTTAACGGCTATAGGCGTCCTATTACCGACAGATTATTACTCTCTACATAGGTTATAGACAGAAAATTGTGAATAAGTGAAATGATAATGCTCAACAACGTGGACGCAAACATTTTCTCAGTTTCGATATGGCATGTATAAGATAAATCTAACTATCATAACTTTTTGCATTTTATACCTATCCCTCCTCACAGATACATGATTTTTGACACTTATCACCTTGTCTTTGAGCGATGGAATACTATATAAAACCTTTCTAAAACCATAGTTTAATAAATTTAATCATGAGAATTCAGAAGTGATGAATTTGAACCTAAGTTCAATCGGTTCTATGTAAAACGCGATGATGAGCTCAAACTGCCGTTATCAAGCAATCCTAAATATGCAGGATAGGTAATTCTAAATGTAATATTTATCAAGGGTACTATTCAAAAACTTTTTGTCAAATTATAGACTGGTATCTATTGAGAAACAAACTCTCGAGATTGTCAAACAAGATCACTGCCAAGATATACTGAATATATCAGTAAGAACTTAGAGACTGCAGTTTTTTATTATTATGAACAAACCAAACCATTTAAACTATATACTGGATGCTGAAGGGCTCTGCTACGGAAATTTTTATATTACTACCATAAATACCATACCATACAAGAATCTCAGGGATGAAAATGTCCCTCATCACGTGTTCAAAATGCTACTGACATACCTAGACTATTATAAATAAATCCTCATGAAAAACCTACCCTAAGATATACTAGACTAGACTTCAGCTAGTGACTGATACGTAGGAGGCGGATAAGGAATTGCCATATTAGATAGATAGCCGAAAAGTACCAAACAATACTGAATAAGTAGTATCTATAAGAATTCAGAGGGCGGTAAAATCGCCTTCGGTAGGTTCATGAAATGATACTACCCTAACCTTCAAGTAAATGCTACTTAGAAAACACTGTAAGTAAACTAAAAGGGAGGAATACTGAGTCAGTTTATTCAAACTTATATAGGGGCAGTGATTGACAGAAAAGAAAATTGTTCTTAACCTGTATAAAAAGGAACAGTATAGGAAGTAAAGAGTCAGTCAAACATTCCCTGATTGCTTCCGTGAGAAAGCTATGAACAATTATATTATCTCGATTTGAGCTCATTGTAGATTTCAATTGATGAAATAAAGGTAGAAATCAATAATCGCAATCTATTTCAAAAACATTGAATGTAAACACAGTCAAAAGAAAAGCAACAATACATTGCCGCCTTTATTACCACGCACGTTTACGTAATCAATCTGCCTTTAAAGAATGACTCTTTGAATATGATCTCGTTTTGAACTTATCACTTTTATTGGAAAAGTTGATTGCCATTCATAAACCTACAAAGAACAAAGTGCTTATGAAATAAAGTAATTGTTTAAAGTATTTTGAGAGAAGCTTTAATGCTCCATAAAAATTGGGATAACTTCGGATGAGTATAAATATTGAAAGTATAGATAGGAAAACTAGAGAAAATTCTACACATTAATTCTAAATATATCCGGAAGTATTTGTCTTCAATGTCAATCAATTACCATACGAAGAGGCTTCGGATATATTTCTTGAAAACCTATGCAATTGCCTCAAAAGCCTTAGAATATAAATCGGATGTTGAAAAGCCCCAAGCGATTGAGCCTACAATTGTTGATCGATTTCAATGAAACGGAAACGTAATTGCATCTTGGATGATATTCTAACAGCATTACTCAGTCCATTTTGAGTACCTTCTACTAAAAAAAGTATTATTTGAAACGCTGTAATTTTCTAGAAGCAAGAAATTATCCAAAAATTTCGGAAGCAAACTCACACTTCCAAGTCATCGATGTAATTTGTAGAATGTTTGAATTTTCTGACCTAGAAGAAAATGTTTCAGTGATTATTTCAGTTCGAAAATACTAAAAGATTCTAATGAATCGAGTAGTAAGCTCTGTGGCGGAATGCTATTGAAAATCACAAAGTTATCTTCATAGAATTGTAATAGATATAATTCGCAGGTATTAACGAGAAATTATGGCAGATTAGGTATCTACCCTCAAATTCTTGTTAAGTTTTCGATTCTAGTCGTTTTCATGGAAAAATAATAAGTATTGAAGACGAAAATCCAGTGATACAGATATGGTACGATGATCGTCCTTCGGAAGAATGAGAAAAAATCTACTTCCAACAAAATGGCACTGTTCTTCACAACGCAGCTCTAGCTCTGAATGTGAACTGGCTGAATAATAATTGTTGTGATTAAAGGATAGGTACTCCCCAGACTTAATCCTCTTGATTTTTGACACTGGAGTAACCTACAGGATCGAGTTTACCACACTCCACCAGAAAATTTGGATGTGCTGAAAGAAAGATTAAGAACCACCCGTCTATAAATTCCCGTATATGCCATTTTGAATGCAACATGTGTACCTTATTCAGGATATGCCACTTTGTTGGGTTTTTCGAGTATGATGAACTTGCACTCAAAATCATTTGGATCGCCCGGAAACAATGATATACGTCATTTGATGATACATAATTTTAACTAAACGTGCATCGAAACTCCAGAATTAAGTTTGAAGAGAAAATGTTTTCATTCAAAATGTGTGATATCTCTACCATATCCTCCAATCTCGAATTAGAAGATTTTTACAGTTTTTAGAAGTGGCACTCTAACCCTCCCACACTCCAATATTGAGGATCAGATTATGTCTTCCTTTATTTGTACCTAAATTGTGAACTCCTCACATTAAAAGAAAATATTAATTTGAGCAAATGTTTTTCTATAATATAAATGTAACGAACATGCAAATTAGGAATAATCGAAATGAATATCGCATCTAAATACAGACAGATGAGTTTAATCTTCTTATGAAACTAATATCGAACATGTGTTTTCTAATATTTTTTATGACACGAAAAACAAAGAAGGCGTGACATATATCGAAACTGCGCGTGGTTTGAATTGTGGGTCGAAAAAAGGCGCCAGTCGCCAAGTAAAATGATCGTTTTATGACCCACCACTGGTGGTTGCTATAAAAGTACGTGCACCTTGGAAGTGTAAATTTGAATGGAGCATATCGGGAATGAACATTAATTATGTGTGGGATAGAAATTTCAGCGAAATAATTATCTAAGATTTTAAGACTCTTTTTACAAGTTCGATGTTTGACCGGGCGGATTTGCAGATTGAGATTAAAGTGGTGAGAAGGTTAGATTTTGGTGATATCTGAGTTTCATCAACTGAAACTATGAATGCATTGTTAGATTTACAATGATTATTAATAATTTGTGCATGATTCTGTTGCACTGCTGAACATAGGTCTCCTCGGCGAGTCTACACGAATCATGAAATAATTTCATTCTCCTTAAAAATAAATAAAGAGTTTTTCTTCAGTTTTTCTTCTCTGCTCGGGTCTTCATCCAAGCAATATTTTCGTCATTTACAATCTTTCAGGTAGCCTACAAATCTCTTTCTATAACATCTTGTACTTTTCCCTTTAGTATCTAATGTTATCTCTCTGCGACACCTAATAATCTTGTATTGGTGTCAACGAGTGTTGGTGTCTCAGATTCATGTAAAATAATGTGTAACACGCATTGGTTAGACAACCTTCTGTTCAAATTGCTGGGAATTTTACTAAGAAAAATAAGTTTTTTGATTCGTCTCAAGCCGTCCAACCAAGATTAGTTTATTTATATTTTGTCTTCGATTATCGCTAGGAATGTTTATAACATTACTCCAAGAACTAGATTTGTCATAACTTTGGTTCTGCTTCTGTTAATTTATAACCATTATGTTCTTCCATATTTCGACTGGCTCGTGGAGCATTTCTTCTCATTCATGTAGGTCATAGGTGAGGTAAACAATGTCATTGGCAAAGCGAAGGTTATTCACCCTTTTCCATCTATTTGTATTCCCTTGTTTGCCCAGTCGAGTTGCTTAAAACTATACTGCAGAACAATTGTGAAATTTTGTGTTACATTGTGCCCTGTCAAATAGTTCTTTCATAATGAAAACCGTGTGGTTGAATATTTTTTTTAATGTTGTACTTTATTAACCATACCATCAAGTTAGTATCGAAAGCTTTTTGAAAATCTACGAATATAATTACAAGTGCTCAATTATAGTCACTGGTTTTTACTATGATAGTTTTTAAGTAATCTCAACTCGCTGTATTGTTTAACGTTGGCAGAAATCTGATTATTTTCTAGTCTATTTGCAGTTTTTTTGGGTATGATAAAAAGCTTATTGGTCTATAGTTCCTAATATATGTTAGAACATTGTACAGTTCTTATATCTTTTCAGACTTCACCCCTTTGTTTCGTGGCTTCTATCATTATTCCCTAATCGACGTTTTCCATTCTTCATTTTACTCATTAGTTTTTTATTTCCTCCTCAATGATGTGACAGTTCTTTCATAATGAAAACAGTGTGGTTGAATATTTTTTTAATATTGTTGTTGGTGATATTCAAGAACATAATAACAAGAAATTAATTGGTGCTACGCCAGTAGCAAAGATTTTGAACAATATTCTCTAAAAATGTAGGGAAATAATTATGTTATATCTATTCTAAGCCTTGGTTAATCCTTTCTTATTACTCTGGATTCATATTTGGTGTTTTGTTTTGGATTAATTTCTGTTTCACTGGTTTGAGGATTTCGTTTCTCTTATTTGTTTAGGAGCCTTATAATTTCATTTCTGCCATTGTATAGCTTTTTTCTAGGAAGAATGTTAATGTTAAATTAGGTAGTAAATAGCAACGTGAGAAAACTCTTATTCAACGAAATGGTATTGTACCAAAATCATTAGCAATCAGTAAAGATATAACTCTATATTGTTTTAGTTTTTAGTTAAAGTAACTTAATATGGTTTTTAATGATGTGTTGGTTTCGTCTATTCAATATTTGGTGATATTCAAGAACATAATAACAAGAAATTAATTCGTGGTACGCCAGTAGCAAAGATTTTGAACAATATTCTCTAAAATGTAAGGGAAATAATTAGGTTCTCAGTGAACATTTTTTAAATATCTGGGTCAACTTTACAGAATCGATATTTTGAGGAAAATGGTTTTTATAAAACCTCTCAGATTATATATATATATATATATATATATATATATATATATATATATATATATATATATATATATATATATATATATATATGTGTGTGAAGTTGACCCAGATATACCTAATTATTTCCTTACATTTTAGAGAATATATTGTATAGAATAAACTTAAAGCAAACATAATAAATCCGTGATTAATAAATAAGATCCAATGATATTTTGAACATGTTTACTAAATTGTTGTTCTGATGAAGAAACATTCGTAATTCTTGGACAATGGTTCTCTTCATTGTTGGATTGTGCGCACAACGCTTATCAACTTCCGCATCTGACAAATAAATTTCCCTATTTTTTCAATTTATACCGCTTTTATTATTTTCAACCCTTGCCAATAACTTTTATTATTCAATAATTTCAAATTGAATGAATCAACAACAGACCCGTGCAATTAAATTACCGGGAAAACCATTTAAAAAAAATGCGTTAAGTAAACATCCTCAAAGGTGACGTATAAACGTGTGCATATTATGATGATTACAACTCTTCCAACTTTTTGAACCATTATATCTAAGAAACGGTGGCTCTTAAGAAAACAATATTCAGACAATTTCTATGGACAATTAACTGCTCTATAATTTCCGCCTGAACTAATTTTATGATAAAACTCATTTTTGTTACCTTAGACCGCCAGTAAATTTTTTCTAGGTATCGGATCGATGAAGACTGTTTAAATTTCATTTATGATGATCTTTTGAACATCCCTACTAACTTCGAGTTGAGTGCGAATTTTTGTACCTTTCGATGTCTAAATTGACCTGATTATAGTGTGTTTCATATGTTCATCCATTTTACAAACTGTTTTATGTTTTTCACCGATCCTATTTTGACTCTCATCAGAATTTAACATTTTAGTTGTTACTCCCTCTTTCATTCAAATAAATGAATAAGTATTGTAAGAATTTGTAGTTCTTCAGATCATACCATGACCCAAGAAAATTCGTTAGAGATATATCGGAAACTAGCCGTACCAAAAGTATCTCAACCATTTTATTTGCTACTATCAGCTTCAGTACCTGTGAATTGTGCTAAAATATTGATAATAATATACAGCTATTCGATATTCCTTGTACGTTAATATTTCTACGAAATCATGGAAGGATATGACATTTCAAACATTTCTTTATGCTTGATTAAGACATATTTCAACAATATAAAAATAATTTTCTCTTGCACCCAAAGTATCGTAGCTACATATAATTTCTGAAAATTAGTAATTTGATTAAACGATGTATACTATATAAAATTCGTTCCGGATGAATAAATGCATTAAGTAAGAATCTGAGTGTCGTTGTCGGCTTTCACAGATATAGATCATATCGCCATTAGTCCTTAAGAACCACTCGAGTCCATTAAATTTCTACATTATGAATCCTGCTACACGTGGTTGACTAATAGCTCAGTCATGTGTTGCTGCTGGTGCTCACGAAAAATAACTGAAATACCTTATACCTAAAGCTCTGTAAAATTACGATTAAACTAAACGAGATCTGAAATGACCACTTGAGAAAACGTAAGTTAAGATGAATCACAACTCATAAACTATGAAGTAACTCGATTATTATTTATGTGTTCACATTAATATCGAAATGACGTCATGAAAAAAAATCAATTTTTGATATTCGAAGAAATGTTTTGTTTAGATAATCACTCTTGCATTTTAAAACAGAAATTTCATCTGGATGAAAAAGTAAAGAAATTGCATGTACGCCGAACTGCGTGTAAATTGTAGTGATTTCCATCTTATTGGCGCCTAGTATTTTGGTGTGGCCAATTTCAGAGAACCCATGGAAATGCATAATTGGCAAGCAGTGTATGCTGGGCTCGATATTCTGCCTCGCGCCGAAACCAATAATCACGCCTTTTGAGAAAATATCGGGTTACTTCATTGTCTGAAGATTCAACACGTGTTCAACTATTCAGAGAACAAACCTACATGCATATATATATGCAACCATTTATTTTGTTGACCATAAATTTTCACATAAAAGGCAACGAGACGAGTTTTGACATTAAGTACGGAAAGAATAGAAGGTTATTGTTTCGTTAATTTTCATTTTTGGGAATTAGTGGTCGAATGAAATAAAAAATCAAGACAATTACCATTTTACTGTTTTATTTTCATCCACAGCTCCTTTTCGAAGCAATCTGGATAAATTGGCAAATGAATTCCAATGACACACAGCAAATTATTTGCCAGAAGTCTTCGAGCAAATGAGTGAATAACAACTTACTACACACAGTCATCCTTCACAATGAAGAAAAAGATTTTTCCAAAAATATATTATATACAGGGATATCCACCGGGACCGTCCGTTAAAAACTTTTTGAGTTCCAATTACAATCAATAAAGCTGAAATTTTATACACGGCCACTAACCAATTCCAATTGAAGTGATACCATTTTCGGTTATACCGGAAGTGGGTCATTACTTTGACAGATTTAATTATTTTTGTTATAAACTCGATTTTTGAGGAACATTTAAAAAAACTGTGGATCGTAGATCTTTTGCACTACAGACACAATTTTTTTTGCACTACTACACCCTTAACGAAACAAATTTCTGCACTTCATTACTTTCTATTAGCTCATAAGAATAAGGCAAGTTCAATTATTCAAAACCTTGTAATAACAACTATTTTCGATTTATTTGTTACATCTTTCTTACATTAATATATGGTATAAAGATCTAGATCCCAAAGAAAGTAGATATGCAGAAGATCCAAGCATTAAAAATGTTTTGCTGTCATAGAATGCTAAACATCTCTTAGACTGACCAAGTTATAATGATAGAAGTTTCGAGAGAAACGGAAAAACATTGAAAATAAAATAATGAAGACAAGAAAGTTGCAATATTTTAGACATATGATCAGATGAGGTTAGAAGTACAAAATCTAACTAATAAACTATTAGGAACTACAAAAGATAAAGGCAAACTGGCCACGATTATGACCAATATCCGATAGGAAAGGTACATTACATTTCTTTCATTGAAGTATCTAACTTCCTCCGATTTAAAATTCTTACTAGAAAATTTTTATTTTGCCACACTGAAAATCTAAACAGAAATTTAGGATATAAAAGATATATGGAATGGTATACTCAAATCTGACATCCAAGATATTTAAATATTCGATTATCGTTTCGGGACGTTAATTTTGATATTTTTCAGGTCATATTCCTTAAAGAATAGCTTAGGTTCGCTATTATTGTTAATCAATTCGTTATTAAGGATTAATTTTAATTCTCAAATATTAATTTTGATACAGCCGATCCTGTTTATTCGACTTTTATGAAATAATGTATGTAGTATTGATGATGATGACGATTGATGAATAAATGAGTAATTTGAAAATATACATACAATCTGATGAAACAACTCAAAGCATCGAATTCATGGACAGTTCGATGGTGATGTGAGAATATATAAGGACCTTTGTGTGGTTTCGTTCCTCTCCGTTCATAAAGAATGAACGGATTTTTAGTGATAAGTAAAGTTGAGGCTCGTTTAACCAGCATGTATTCTTCATATCGAAATATCATCAGTGAAGTCTGCTGGGCTATCAGAAACTCATGTTTGATTCCCAGAAAGGTTTATAAGGATAACATGTAGCCTAAGAACTCAACAAATTAAAACAAGAATTACAAATTTTGACACACTGGTCAAACAATGAATTAAATGTTTGATTTCTGTGATGTTATACTACAACTTGACGTTATGTTCCTGTCATTATCTAATCAACATAAAGTTTAGGTTAACAGATTAATTGTAAACTAAGATTTTCAACTTATCTTCATCATTACATTATAACAATTTGTATTATTTCGAGTGCTTGTTTGATCAGGTGTTTCGCCTAAAACTCTTCCAAAAATCCGTTGTATACGTTTAAAAACATGAAAGCTTGTACATTATTTTGTACTTTTTGAGATACTATTTTTCTAAAAATGCCCAATTGTATTTCTTTGAAGCCACCATTGATTTTTTCACTAACATTGTTAGTAAAAATTCTCTCTCGTTTGTCTACTATCTTTATCGGAACAAGATTTTAAAAAATTGAACACGGGATGGCGCAGAGGTAGCGCGCCAAAAATACTTTATTAGGGTATAATATGTTCCAATATATAATAAATGATACTGAGTATGCTAATAGTGTAGTTAGAGTAGTGTAGAAATTGGGGTACATTGGAGAGCTTCATAAGTTCTCTTAGACCAGGTGTGCTCAAACGGTCGATTGCGAGTGCTTTTTGGGTAGATCTCGAGAAGAAATTTTTTTATTAAGTAGGTAACTAAACTATAAAAATTCATTACGTAATAAAATAACACTCAGCTAGTGGCAAAAGGAACGCGCGTTAGTTGTCAAAGAAAAATCGCGGTTTTTATTCTTGTCGCTTTTCGCGTTCGACGGGAACATTCGAGACTTCTGTTCACGCCGATATAAATGTTGCGCCTGCAGGAAATGGAGTCATTCTGAATTGTAACTTGAAGGCAATACTACGTCGATACAAAGTTTATTATTAAATAGTACAAAATTAATTCAGCGAAGAAATCTAAAACGTATCATTTTAATACCGCTGTATATTTTTGTTCGGATGATATTCAATGACATGCTGGCTGAGGAAGGATTTTTGACAATCATTCCTCTGAAGGGGAAGACCCGTGGCGACGTTTTCTTCAATTTTGTAAAAACAACCAGCTATCAATACAAATAGCAAGTCAGTTTAATATGAACTCATGTTCTGTTGAAAATAAGTTGGTGCAGATTATATTAGATATACATCTCAAAGCTACAGTATCTGATACAAATTTCTGATGTTTTATATCTGAAGATAAATATCCGAATCTAAGGCAAATTGCCCTTCAACCGACGGCAATGTTTGGGTCAACTTGTGCGAATCTGCATTTTCCGAAGTGAAGATAATTAGGTCAAAATATCACAACCGACTGAATGGCGATCATATGTCATCATGCTTACGATTAGCACTCAGTGGTTACGTACCATCTTATGAAAATTATGCTGAGGACATGCAGTGCCACGCTTCAACATCCAAAGTCACTCCTTAGTTGAGTTTAACACCATATGTAACTCTTTTGTTCTGTAACAACCTATAAACTCGCAATTTTGAATAACTTTTTTCATTGATAATATAGAGAAGAACCTAACTAAACCCAACCCAAACCTTGTCCAAAATAATATATTCCGCTCAATATAAGTATATTGTGCGGAAAGCTAATATCTTTATATGCTACGGTACATCCTACCTAGGTAGGTAGATAAGTAGGGTGTATCATGTATGTACGACAACTCTGCATCACACATACTTGCAGCCTCTCAGAGTCGATCGTAATTGGTCTAGAAATATTGAAGTAGATCGCCAGCACTTCAAGTTTGAGAACCCCTAGCTTAGAGAGTATTCAATTTATTCAGAAATTCTAATTCGGAAGATATGGTAATCAGTTTACTCAGCTTTGGAAACTGCAGTTAAATGGAATGCTCATAAGCGTATTATTACTCGGATATAAAATATGAGAATTTTGAATACATTAACATTCATTTTTGGATTTCACTCTAGGTGCTTGTGAATTGTATAATTAACCCCAAAATATAGTCTTCAATTATTTTGTAATTGGAGATCCATTTCACTCTTCAAAATTATGCACGCACATAATATATCGTAAGCTAATGGATAACTGAAATATTTTCATTAATTTTGCAATTTATTTGAGCGATGTTGGCGAACCACAGAAACGCAAAGTTTGTGTACAATATAAATATTCAACTACCTCAACATCACACATCAACTTCAACCCTGCATCACACATACTTGCAGCCTCTCAGAGTCGATCGTAAGTAGTCCAAAAATATTGAGGTAGATCGCCAGCAGTTCAAGTTTGAGCACCCCCGTCTTAGACGTTTAGAAGTTCACTTATAATTGGATGAGAGTTAGAGTCGAGAATTACTATTTCGTACACTTGTGTAGTAGCCTTTATAATTTCGTCCCAAGTAAGATGCGAATCACATAAAATTTCAATAATCGTGAATAATTTATAAAATGAAGCTTAAAGAACACACCACGTACAACTTTACGCGACCAGTTGGATCTTACCGCCAGCTTCAATGTAAAGAACTTCCAACTTGAACTTCAGCATTATCATTGTTATGTATGACGCCACATATTGGCGAAGTCAATTCCAAGAAACGCGTATAAAATTCAAAAGTTTGTCACACCTTAAATGTAAATGACACATGAGATTTACTGTTCGAAGATTGTAATATTCTAAATGCAATATAAATTTATATTCAAATCTGGTTGGTTAGTTGATTGGACCTTTAAACCGCCAGACCAAAGGAGTAGAAATAGCTGAAAGCGTATTCGCCTTTTAAGATTTGTCTGAACCACTGTACTTTAAAGAGTTGTTTGTTTGCTCTTAGGTAACTTTCTTCAGCCAATCATGAACGAGGTCAACTGGTCATGCGGGGCACAACATGGCTTCAGGCTTTCAGAGACTGAAACCGAAGTATGGAAAAAGAGTATATAAGAAGAGACAAAGACTGTATTGTGGTAGGAGAGAAGGAGAAAAATCTAAGATTACATACTAACCAGGTTACTATGAATGTTCTACTACAAACGCAGAAAGCATTGTCCGCATGTTAGACTGTGGCGGGAAACTTAACGTCAGTTTTAATGATTTCTATACTGCAGAGATTGATCTTTCGCGAACAATGGGTTCGAAAGGTCGTAATTCATTCTTTACGGGTATCTTTGGAATTAGTTTCGATATACTCCAATGGCAGAAGAGATACCTAAATATATCTTACAAAAAGTTGTTGCTAATGTTTCCCTAATGCGATTTTGAAGAAATTTGGATATTTTAATTGAATTTACTTTTGTGACCTATGAATTCGATATCTGATTATTCTTAAGGTTAAAGGCAATTATACGCTTATAGCTGCTTAGTTGCTATACTCCATCAGATATAGTGGCGCTCTAAATTACTTATTGAAAAATGGTTAACGTCTTTGATAGTTCTGCGTCTTTCATGATAAACTAATAGAAGACCATGCGAAAACGGATGCCGAACTTCCAAATTACATATGTCTGGCTAGAAAATACTGTCAAGTTTTTCGTTATTAATAATAAATTGTTGAAAATTCTTACTAGGGGAGGATTCTAAAACTGCTTACGGGATCACCGCCGATTTGCTTTCGCGAGCTTCAGATCAAAATTCTATAATGTATTTTATGGAATAAGTAAGGAAGAAGTTTACAAAAAAAGCATATGACATAAATCAGAAACGTAAGCCTTGCATGTACAGCGAGATCAAATATTTGGTTAACCGGACCCTTACTTACACTGGGAGTAACAATGAAGATGGCCAGTTGGATTTTCATATCTGAATTGAGCCTAAGAGTCATTAGCAGCTGTGCGATAACTTACTTGGTGAGAGTGTAGAAACTTGCGAGCCAGTGTCCAGCACCCTTACCCGATGTTCTTTACACTCTACTGGACGTGTCTTTTTTGAATTTATTTATAGCATACAAAGCTAGAATCTAAATCTACAGTGGGTATGTTGTATCTTATATCTTGCCTTGTGCCTTCAGAGTTCGGTGCCAGTGCAGCCATTCAAGGCTTTATGTGTTCCTCCGTAGAGCCTCATTTCTGTCGAGGTTTATCTCTTTAACAAGACTTCGCTGTCCCCTAAAGTTTTCCGTCTTTTCTAGGCTAGTCTAGATATAGGCATTCCTTCACAATATGATTGTCTGTTTCTTCCTCATCTTAGCATAGTCTAGTGTCCTGTACCTTAGAGTTATCTATACCAACAGCGGGTTCCAGGCCAATAAATCCCGTCGCGGCTTCCTTGGCAATCCGCCTCCTCCTCCTCGTTGCTTGCAATCCCGCCTGTGCCCAGGTACCCAGACCAAAGATACCTGGTTCCGTTACGCCAACTCAGTTAGTAGCTGCAGACATTCCCATATGAGCTTTGACCGGGTTTCCACCCAGGTTTTATTGCCGCCTGACTGTCCGAAAGGTTGTTAATGCTATACCTGAAATATGGTTTTCGGTACCATACCTGAAATATGGTTTTCGGTTCCATACCTGAAATATGGTTTTCGGTTCCCCCAATGGAATTGTCAGCCGACATTCCGGGTTTTGTGGAGTACACTCCAGTTCCATTTCCATTTTGGATCCGTTCGTATACCAATTCATGTCTTTACGGCTGTCAGAGCCGAGCAAATGGTTCCAGTCTACCACCGTTTTATGTTACTTTGTCTTTGATTTTTTTTAAATAATAGTATCATTCCCCACACACAGTATTGGGTTTCTGAACAATTCCTCAATTCTGATGTGCCCCGCATGTCCGGTTTTCCAGTTTTTCATTCCGGTCTGAATGCCGCTCCTCTAGCGTCACCCCTAATAAAAATATCAGAAGGAGGTAAATTCAAGATAGCATCCAGGCTTGCGGTTGGTGTTGATCTTGAGGAACCTGTGATGTAGATCCTGGCTAGCCTAGTATATTCAGCTTCTCACTAACCTCTCTCTTCATCACTTTTGGCCACCATATAAGAGCACAGTGTACAGTCATCGGTCTCACCACCACAGTGTACAGCCAGTGTACATTTTTTGGGTTTAGTCCTCATTTATTGCCGTTTAGAAGCCATCTCCCTATTTACACTTATTTACGACTTGATTCGATTAAGGTGGTAAATCTATTTAAGTCTTTTATCCAGGATTACTCCCAGATATTTGGCCTCATCATTGAATTCCACTCTTTTTCCGAAGAAGAGTGGCTGCATTATGCCGTTAGTCTTTTTCTTAAGTGTGTACGGAACTAGTTTTACCTTGTTTGGGATAATCCTATTTGGTCACACCAGTCCTCTACAATTTTTAGAGGTCAGATATCACGTTGAACTGCTTCCCTCTCACTACCATGACTATATCATCGGCATCAGCAGTGGGTGAAAATGGGGAACGTATAATAAAGCGAGAATATGCAAATTGCGACTGAAGGCAATCTTCATCGTTTTTTCAATATCCACGCCAAATAGTGACTAGATAGTTCTGTGTTAGCGACCTTCTGAAGCGCCTGCAGGCAAGGGTTTCTCATGTATGACCCGAACTCTCCAGAAAAGGCTAAACCTTGCACAGAGATAACGCTCAGTTGAATTCTTCAAGAATTTTTTGCAAAGAAGGCATTTCAACAAAGCATTATCCACCCTATAGCCCTAATATTGCATGGTACAGCTTTTTATAATTACCCAAGCACTTCAAAAGGTTAATCATGGTAGAGTAGAGGAGGTCTAAGAAGCTGTAATCTTGGTGCTGAATATATTAGGTTTAAAAATTCTTTATTTTTTTGAGAAATTATGATTTTCATTATTATTATTCATAATTTACATATATTCTCGAAAGTAAAATAAATAGCGTTGATGTAAATTTACAAGAAATTAGGAGTATTGTTGTAGACAACGCTTTGGTGTATCGAAATTCATACCATAATCTCTTATTTAGTAGAATTTCAAGCTTTTGTCCTCTTTATATTAATTTTGAAGCAATCCACAATTTATTTCACCCAACACGTATTCTATTGATATATTGTTAGTTCATGAACGATTTTCAACAAAAATATACTTTCTACCCCCACATCAACCCTAATATATAATTCATTTGAACTAAAAATATTGCTTACAAATTATCAATAGATAGAAAACTCACCTTGAGAGCGCAAAAAATGCATGAATCAGCCATGCAAGCATGGCCCATCAAGTCCCTGAAGCTTCGTCTGAAAATATCCAGATGCCAGAGCACCTGCAAACAAAAGGGCACACGTTCAGCATATGTTAGTTTTAGGAAAGCAAACAGGTATTTAAATAGTTATGAGTCATTCTGCAAAATATAATCATCGATCAAACAACTTTATTGATTAGCAATTCTTTTAAATTTTCAATTTATTTTTGGGGGAATTACGCGTAAACGACTATATTTAGATTTGTAGGTGGGGACGCTTTGTTTCCGTAGGAACGAACTTCATAATATACGAGGGTCGTTTAAACATTATCAGCTTACGCTAGGTGTCGTTTTTACCCAGAATTTGTGCGTGAAATCCCGCCAAAAGGATGGACAATATTAAAGTTGATGTTTATTGCCACACTTTGGGAGTTTCCAGGGGGCGAAAGTTGAAAAATTGTTTCTTGGTTCATATATTCATTTTCGTTCATTCTGTCAATAACAATTCTGCATCCCAACTGAACAAGATGGTATATACTGGGTGATTCACCAGTGGCGCAGTTCTCTGTAGCTCGTAAACTCTTGAAGGTTTAATTTTTGTTCGAACGGTATTGTATTTAGAAAGTAACAATCAACTTCAGCAATTTATTTTGCAGTAAACAGGGTGTCCCAATTTTCTATAAAAAAATGTTGGGTGGTTTTTTCAGATTGGAAGACCACTTTTTTGTTCAAGATTCAGGAGCGGCCTAAACTCTGCTATAATGTCTTCAAGTAATAAGTTTTTTGGTGAGTAGTTTCGTCACAATATTTTTTTTTTGTAAAAATTCATGAAAATAGGCTCTCACATCATCGCATACTCCATCGGCCAGAGAGGATGAATACTTTTTTCCTTTCGTTTTCTTATTGCCCAAGGATAGCCTTATTGTTGAATTGAAATATATTTTCCTCATTTTATACAGGAGTGACTCAAAAAAATTATTGAATATTGTAATTTTAAAAATATCATATCTTGATTTTTTCAAATGGAACACCCTGTATTTTATTATTCATGTGAACGCATAAAATTTTGTGCTATATTTTTGCAGAAGTAACCTTATCTTTATCTTCGATCATTTTCGAAATATTCGATTATTTGTAAAAATTCCTACAAACCGTATCAAACTCATCAACATCAATTATTATTCGCACAGAAGTTTTTTTTCTGTAATGATTCAAGTAGTAAAATATGAAACCTGAACTTTTTCTTTTCTTTTGACGAATGATAAAATCAAAATGATTGAAACGTAAATCGAGGTATGTGTTGACATTTTTTTATTTGTGCCTTCTGTCAGGTGTCCGGACATATCATATTCTGCATTTTACATGGTGAGCTTATCAGTGTTTCGTAATTGAACATTGTTAAAGTGAGGTTTGAACCCAATTTTCTAAATTGACTGCCATGAAGTTCTCCAAAGAAGAAATGGTTGATATGATTTTTATTCTGGGTGAGTGTGATAGAAATTCTTTGTTGGCAAATAGATTTTATGCACAAAGGTTTCTTGATAAGAGGCATCCTGATGCAAGATGCTTTGAAAAACTTCTAATTAGATTTATCGAAACGGGTAATATCGCTTACAAAAACTACTACAGCTGGAGACAAACAGTAATCAGTTTTGTTGACAGTGACAGAGGACCTATATATAAGCCAAAGAGAGATTTCTTAGTTAAAAGATATAAGTCAAACTTCCATCCAAAGAATCTTGAAAGTGAATAAATTTCATGCATATCATGTACAACTGTACCAGGAGCTGAACAATCAAGACTATGAAAATCGAATCAATTTTTGCAATTGGTCAAGTGACAAAGTAGCGGAAAATATAAATATGTTTAGCAGAGTTCTTTTCTCGAAAGAGGCAACTTTCCACAAGAATGGGCTTGTTAACAGGCACAACTTTCATTATTACGCCACGGAAAATCCACACCTCATGAGACAAATAGATCACCAGCATCGTTGTTCCTTGAATGTATGGGCCGCTATAGTAGATGAACATCTAATTGGGCCGCACTTTTTCGACGGGCACCTCAATAGTGAAATGTATGTAGATTTTCTGCAAAATCATCTACCAATGTTAATTTCCAATGTACCAGAGCATATAAGACAAGATTTGTGGTTTCAACAGGATGGAGCATGAATCATGTATTTCCAAATGAATGGATAGGACGTGGTGGTCCTGTTAGATGGCCAGCTAGGTCTCCGGACCTTACAAGTGTTGATATGATGTGAAGATTCACTTCAATGAAAACGTATTAATTGATTTCCATGGATATTCACTCCAATTTTCAAGAAACACACTAACGTAGTTTAATTTACTACCAGAAAATGTAATTTTCTTCTGTTCATTAATTTCATCGCTAAGTGTAGAGACGCTTAATCCTATGGGCGGTAAAAATAAAGCGGGGTCGGTTGAGAAGGAGTGAACTAATATCATTTTCATAGCTCTGTTCGCAGGTCTCCTTAATAATTGGAAGGTTAATAAATGACATTTGACAAAATAAAGAAAACGCTTCCATAGTAGATCGAATTTAAAAGAAAAAAATCATTTGAATTTCTTTCTGCAAATTTTTAAGGAATCTTTTATTGTGATATCATTCACACATCAATTTAACACTCAAGTTAATACAATGGCGAATAGGGTCGTCACTGGTAACTCCGAAGTTGCAACTGCCACATACTATCGCCACTTATCTCTTACATGCAATGTGTGTTGAACATTCACAACAAAAACGAGAAAGCAAAAATTAATCGGTAATCCTGATGATGGTGGTAAGGATATTGAAACAAACTTATTGAATTATTGTATTGCCATTGGTCCTGCAGAAGTATATAGTTTCATAGTAATTTACATTTTGAAGACGTTGAAAGTTAGGTTAGATGATTCTGTCATAACCAAAAAACGAGTAAAAATTAAGGTACAGCTGAATTGAAAATCATTTTTGGTTAATTTCTAAAATTTTATAATCAATCAATAATCAATCAGATAAACATTTTTCAAATACTTTCATGACGTAGCTCCGTTTAGTGTATATCTGATAAGAGCTCCAGAAAATGAAAAAGATTGAGACCATTGATTCAAAATTTCTTTGTAATCTTCAATGAAGACCAAAAACAATTCGTTAGTTATAAATTGCCTAACTTTGTAAAGGAATATCACAACTTTTTTCAACAGGATTTGGTGTTCAAATAGCACCATAATATTTTCAAAATGGAATGGATATTTAATACTTTGAAAAAATTGTTTTGGGTGATGTACTCACTGTGGAAACTATGTGCTCATATAGTGAAATCTGCACTGAGTCCTTTCCTCAATGTTAAATTAAAATTATAAATCAAGAAGATACTTTAGTGACTTGGGACTTTATGTTGGGAAATTTGGTCTTCTTTAAGAATCTTTCTCGATAATTTCTTTATTATGTACGAAAAACTTGATGAATTTTTATCTTACTTTAATAATAATCTTTACAATTTTTGTTTTCTAAAAACTTTTAAATACTTTTTGCTAGAAATTCCGAACCGGTGGAAAGGTATCGCTCACATTTTTTTATCAAGAATAAACAGCATTTTGAGCTTGTGAACTAAACTAGTCTAACAACATTACCTTCTTCATCATTTTATGAATTCACAATAGTTTTTAATTATTCATGTCAACATGCACTTCAAAATCTTGTTTTTTCATCTGGAAGCCGAAACTAAGAATATTCATGCTTTTTAATGATCATCAAAATGATTAATATAACAACTTTTATATGCGCGAAATAAATGTTCTTATGATAATACTGCACTATCCACAAGTATTTGAATTTTGTGTTCTATTTAGATATACACAACTACCAACTTCCGCTTCGCTCAATGATAACCAACTAACTGCAAATCCCTCCCTCCAATCATAATGAAAGTTTCCGTTGATTATGGAAAGCAGGTGCACCAACCCCATTTCATTTATAACAGATGCACCGATGCACATATAAATTTGGGGTACATGAAACGTATCACTTGAATTGATGGTTAAAAAGGGCCTACCCCATGCGGAACTATTCGCTTCTAATCAGTTTAACATCATCACTACATGTAAAGAAAAATTTAATTCGTTTCGGTTATACAGGTTCATTAAAACATACCGGAACAAGCAAACATCTCAAGAATTCTCTAATTTTTATATTTAAGAAAAGGGAATTGGGAAAAATATCCGTTAGAAATAGCAGCAGTCGGCAAGATGATGTGATATTGGATATTATTTTATTCGATTTTAAGAAATCATTTTAGATACATTCAACTTGGAATTTTGGAACATTTACTACGGAAAATTAGTTAATATAAATGATAGCAGCTGGAAGCTAAATATGGCAGATAGAAAGGACGGGAGGAAAATTCGTCATAGCATCTTTTCGTCAATCAAATGTAGTAACATATATAAGTAATATGTACAAAATAAAACGGTTCTACCCTTTGCAAGGTTTCTGAGAAATATAGATAATTCCTTCCTAAATCACAAAACAATGATCATAACCTTATTGGCTATTTAATTGTTTTTGCCTAATTCAAGTTTGTTCACCTGCTTATTAGTCCATGTTTCGAGAATGGTTTATGTTAACGTGAATAGTGGTAGAGTGAACAATGGATTTTTCCTCAATTCATTACTTTCACGCATTCGCCCGGTCAATTTTTTCTGAATAATATAAAGTAACAAAACAATCACTACCAATGAGTACAGCAGATTAGATCTACAGCGCTAACACAGTGCCAGGCTCGAAACTTCCCATACCAACGTAGTAAACTTAACTCAGCAAAAATATTGAAATGATTGAAGAAGTCTACGGAAACCTAACCTAACCTATTTTTTCAATGAGCAGAAATAATTCACCAACCGATAGAAAACTAATTTTCAGAGTAATTACAACTATAGATCGGAATTTGATAACTTGCTCTTGAAAAAAGGGACTTCTAGACACCTGTTAAATACGGTTTTAACGAAGAGGAAATTAATTTGCTTTAACGTTGTAAATTTCATTATTTTTCCGAAAAATACTTCATATTTTGAAGTATCGAAAATGTTTAAATATGAATCAAAGAAAATACACTGGTTGAAAATGAGAACTTAGATCAATGCATAATTTTTTAGTACATGGATTATCAACAGAACTGAATTAACATAAAAATTGCTGAAATTTAGTATATTGCTTAACAACACATCTGGCTTAACTGAATCAGTTATAAAATTTTTCGGATTTGAAACATTTATCGTTTCTCAATTCTTTTTCAATTTTTATTATTTATTGATGTTAGGTTAGATTAGGTTAAATTCTTTTTCAATTTTTATTATTTATTGATGTTATAAAATTTTAATAATCTCGAAACATTCCCAGTTTGTAGCAAATCCAATATTGACTAACTAAATATAAATAATTTATTTCTAAAAGGAAATCTTCAAGTCGATCTAAGATTAAATTTTAGGTTTGGTTCGGTTATATTTCATTAATGGGTTGTCTTTCGACTAATATGAATAATTAAAATTTTTTCGTTACAATTTTGTGTGAAATGGCAAGCGAAAAATGTTGGAAAGTATATCCAAGAGTGCTTAAGGCATCCCTTAAGGCGGTAATTTTGATCACATTAAGATCCGTTGGGAGTTATCAGGCCAATCATTGTCGACCATCCCAGAATATTTGAAGATTGGGGAAGATGGCTGGCAGGTGTTAGGGTTCCGCGTATTTTGTCTAAAGAAAATAAAGCTTATCGATCTTCCACGTGCAATTTATTGCATGAGCGGCACAATACAGAAGCTTTTTTAATCGTTTGATCGCTGAATATGGTAAATGAGTTTTCTATGATAGACGAGACCGCAAAAGTCAGTCCTCTTCGAATAATTGGCAAAAAGCCAGGTGTAGATTTAATGAAACCACGTTTGTGTGTTTTGTTGAGTATTCGCAGAACAATTCATTTAGTGCGGGAATCTGAATAGACACAGAATTTTGATGTGTTCTAATGTTCGAGCAAATCGATCTTTAACTAAAAACTGCTCAGAAAAATGCTACTTCCAACTCTATAATGAAAGTTTACACTGCAAAAAACAAATACTGGCTAAAATTTATGTTGTAAGAAGTATTACTATGCATGTCCAAGACTGCATTACTATATTACCGTTTATAGCGAACACTTCACTTTTTAAATGAGGAAATATTCACAAATTGGGATGTCGAAAAACAAAATTGATGGCAAACGATCCGAGAATGAAATTAATTAACTCGTAAGTTGTCAAACTGTTGATATTAACGAAGGTACCTATATAAAAACGTGAATAATTTTCAATATCTTTTCATTCACTACAATCTTCAGTATCATAGAACAATTGCCATGATATTTTATGAACTCCTTATGTAGATGAGAGAAATTTATGAAAGGAACATATCGTGCAACTAAATTAATTAAACTTTCTTTTGTCTACCCAAGTTCGGTATATTATGATGGAATTTCTTCAAAAGAATCATGGTGCTATGATTATTTTGCCGTGACGAAGAATTCGTTTTTTGAAACAAGAAATTTAATTTTATTTATTAGCATTGACATGCTTCGTATGATATGTAAATGGGTTTTCTTGGATCACAATATTTGAGTTTGTATCTAAGAACTTTATTCGAAATAAAGTGTGGAGGTGTGGATTTCCAACTCGTTTTGAAAAAAATTTGGTTGCCAAAATATGCAAAATATTTTTGGATCTAAATTTGCTGACTTCTTGAATGATCGTCTGTTAAAATTTCATCATAATTCTTTGAACATTATCCAATTAAATAGGAATTTCCGTTTTTTTTTGGAAAGGTCCCATTTTCGGTGTTTTAGTACGGCAGTATATCAAATACTGCAAATAAAAGACAAACAACAGGGTTTTATGCCTGGTCGTTCCGTAATTACAAACCTGCGTTAATACGTCAACGATTGGAGATCGATGCTTGACAAACAAGTCCCTGTAGATGTGATTCACTTAGATTTTTCACGAGCTTTCGACCGTGACCCGCACAAGAGACTCCCACTTAAAAATGGAAGTAAACAAACTTTTCACATCAGGATTGGAGTGATGTTTTGTCCGTTGATAAATTAGTTAGCAGTGGTGACCCCCAAGGCTCGGTTTGGGGTCCTAATTGCTTCTTTTGTACACATCTGATCTGTCCAGTTCTCTTTACTCAGAATGATCAATGTTCGCCGACGATATGAAGATCTTTAACAGCTCCCTTAAATGCGGTCACGTGGTTCAGAACGACCTTGATAATATTGTGAGCTGGTAAAACGAAAGGCTCTCTAAGTATGAGTTCATCCGTATGGGTACAGTCAATCGAATATGTACTTTCAGGGTTTGTGATCCAATCTGAAAGCCGGCGAACTTAAGTATCATTATTACTAACAATGTCTCTTGGTATGACCATGATCTATATGCTGTTAACAAAGGAAAAAAGTTTCTGTACTTGTTGAACAGATCTTTTCTGGATTTGATCCGAGCACTTGTAGTACTCTCTACAAAACATTTGTCCATCCTATACTTGAGTTTTCAAAGGAATATGTAAATATATAAACTGTTTTCATTATTGTTCGTTAACTGATTAATCTCGAATTAACTAACATTGAAAGTCTATAAACAAAGATAAAGAAACTATATCAATTCACAATAACAGACTGCATAATAATCTGACCATTCTCCCCGTCTTCAAGAAAAATATTTTCCTCGCCGGTGATTTCACCCTGCCTAATATTGAGTGGACCATTATAGTTGAGAGTGTGCCATTCTACACCGAAAATATATTATCTGAAACGTTCGCAGCTTCCATCATAGATGAGCCAAACATTCTTCCTAGTCCAGCCACTATAAGATCCGTTCCTGCTTCCAGTGATAACCAATTTTTCACCAGTGACTTTGGAAAACGCTTAAAAATTTTCTGTGCCAGATT
Source organism: Cryptolaemus montrouzieri (assembly GCA_013387265.2). Taxonomy (NCBI): domain Eukaryota; kingdom Metazoa; phylum Arthropoda; class Insecta; order Coleoptera; family Coccinellidae; genus Cryptolaemus; species Cryptolaemus montrouzieri. The sequence continues at coordinate 46,045,837 of JABFTP020000103.1, forward strand.
GCGATATTATTTCTGCCACAACTTTAAAGAACAATGCTTCGTCACTGGCTCCACCTCAGTTCCTCCAATCAGTTTAGTCCCGATCGTGGCTGGGATAATTGGGAAAATTATTCTGGAGCGAGTTCTTGACTATGTATTGACGAGCCATATCATACCAGACAACTTACCCAACTTACTGCTATTGATAAGATCATTCTTGAGTAAACGAACTTTTCACAACAGGGTCGGTGAAGTTTTGTCCGTTGACAAACTAGTAAACAGTGGTGTCCCTCAAGGCTCAATTAGGGTAAGGTTAGGTTACCCATCCTCGATTTTCGAGGAAAATTCGTTAGTGAAAACAGATTGCAGCTATATTCTTTCGTTTTCGGGTTATTCCGGATTTTTCGGGATATCGCCATATGTTTACGAGCACTTTTTGAATAGAATGCAGTGACGTACTCAACAATTTTTTTCATCAAATGGTTTTCGAATTATAATATAAACTTGTGTTTTTTTCAAATGTAAACCATGAATTTGGATAAATTAGGAAAAGTATTTTCTAAAAGTATTTTTTCTCTTTCCAAAACTATATAACGCGCATAATAAATTTCCTCAAAACTGTGAATTTTTCCAGAAATTCAACATTCTAGTATGCTGGTGCGAATTTACACAAAACATCCCAAAACTTTCCAATTCTATGCTCACAACAATCAATGTTATAATCAACTCATTATTCAATTCACGTTGTTGATTCACAAATAATTAGCTGAAAAATGTTTGAGTGAAAATATTCGTTGATTTTGGAAAATTTGAAAACTTCGATATGTTAGAATGCTACGCATGGGTATGAGGTGATGCAGCTTCAGAAAATTATTCTTTTCGTCTTGACAGGAGGCAACTTCATATACTATATTCCAAAGATTGAAACAGAATGTCATAAACATCGTTTGTTTCAAAGCTTCAGAGGAAAAAGTGATAATAAATAAGATAATGAAGAAGTTACAATAGACGTTTAGGGAGTTATTACTTTTAAACCAATTTTTTGATGAAAACTTGGTGAGAACGAGAGAATTGGTGGGATGGCCACATCTTTCACTAAATTTTACCCCGTTAGATTTTTGTTTCGGGGCTATGTCAAGATTTATTCTATAGACAAACCAATAATTATGTATAAGAGTTTAAACGAAACGTTAGATATTGTAAGTAACCAATATTCAAATTCAAAATGCATGCAGAAGTATTTCTGAATGTTGCAATTCTTGCATTTTAAATAATGGAAATACTTATGAGTATTTATTTATGTTTTGCAAATAATTATCTGAGGAAATAACTCTTCCCATTTATCCAAATTCTCCTATGGTTTATATTTAACAAACACAATTTTATATTATAATTCCTGCATTCTACTCAGAAAGGTTCCTGCAGAATATCAAAATTGTGTTCACGTAACTTTGATAGCAACCGAGATATTTGCATATGCTGAAATCTCAGGAAATCGGGAATTTCGGAATAATTCAGAAAAAAAAGGAGCTGTAAACGTTGAATGAATTTTGCTCAGAAATAGGACGGAGATAGGGAGGTCAATTTTTCCTTTATACTTGCAGTAGGATTCATATAACTGCCGTATTAATAGATCGAAAATGGAACACCTTTACATGCCACATGAGGTGAAAAGAGAGGAGATGGGTGTAATCACCTGAAGTGGTTGATCTTCTTCTTGGACCCTGATAATAATTCAATTTTCAACCCACTGCAATCTGAAACTACCCCATGATGGAGCCTGAAAACAACTCTTTAGCATATTTACGAAGGGGAGTTAGAGTAGACGAATTTTGCACAATTCATAAATGAAGGTTCCATCATAAAACTGAACCAAATAAACTCTCAATTTATCGAAGAATCAATAAAGTTCAATATCAACTTTCTTTTTTTTATAAAATTCAACCTAATACCATAAAGTTTCCATAAACCATCTTCCCACTATTGCCTAGTTTGTGTTCATTTTCAATACAACCTGCATCTGATTATAACATAAAAATTCAAATTATACAGATTAAATCGACACATGTAAAAGACTAAGAATATATTAACATAAATTTGTTTTAGCAGATCTGATTTTAATTAACCATTTACTTTACGGGGTAATTGTTGTTTAGTAGTGATTCAACATAACTTGGAAATATCGAAAGCATTACAATAAACCGTAAAATTCAGTTGATGCAATTACTCACTACGGTTTGTTTAAATACTAATTTCCTGAATAATATTTATATGAATATGTTACGACAGTGTTGGATAAATATCGAGATCCTTTTCCTGTCCACTTTTTTGAAGCAACGGAAGTAATACAAACAATTTCCGTCCTAGCAGGATATTAAATTGAAAAATTTGCCAACAAAACCGCAATAGACGTTTTTATAAATATAAAAATTTGAAACCATACATTTTCTGATAATTATTGTTTTATTCAATAAGAGGCGCCAGTAGATAGTGTACCCGAAAGGCGTCCATATTTCAATAATGTCTGCAGATCATTTCTCCAAGGAAATAAATTGTTTGTAGCAACACTTAAACATGTTTATTTCAAGACGCTCCTCCATATTAAATATAGATCTGCAAACTGCAAAAACTTGTCGTATATGTTGATAACTTTTGCAATTTTCGAAATCTAACTCACTTAAATTATATTGACTGTAGATTTTGGTGTATACATTCCAATTATTCAACAGTTCGGAAAATGTTGTAGCTGTTCTCAGAATTCATATTTTTATAGCAGCAGTTCATCTTCACAAAATGAATTATGTAGATAGTCCAAATTATGACATTAGTAAGGCTGAGGAAACTGTAAGTAATTTAGACTGTCCTATAAGTCGATTTTTAACAGATGCATATGGTATCAGGTTCTTTTCCTGTTTCGGTTGGAACAATAAAATTCATTCAGTATTACTAACACGATTATTTCCTGCTGCTTTTTTCAGATTTCTGGCATTCCATTAACCCACGTCTATTAATCGGAGTCCTGGTTAAATGAAGAATGAAACGTTTACAAAACCATTCTGTTTCCAGAAACAATTTTGTTTTTTTGTTAATAACTTGTAATTTTCGAAATTTAACTCATATATCATTTAGATTTGTGGATTTATTATTCAATGTTACATGAATAATATCAATAGCTTTAAGTCATCTCTAGATTTTCACAAAACTTCAGTAAACGTGAATTCAAAAATTCTCATAAACCTGTAGTAAAAACAATTTTTCACTTAACTAAACAGTGATCAACCAATTATTTCTTCAATTGGTTAATTTCAAATAAAATAGATGGTTCGTAACTGCATCGAATGCTTGTAAGTAATTAGAAAAGACTATTGCAGAAAATCTCTTATTGGTTCTTAATGATCTCTCCTTTCATAATTATGCTTTGACGGCTTTCATGGTCGAATAAAAACTGCAAAGTTTTCACTGTTGTTGAATGTCGATGCAGTTACTCATCAATAATGATTGACAATCGTGAAAATAGTTTTTGTAAGATGGAAAATTATATGTAATTGTTTAATTTTGAACCTAATTAACTTTTAAAGTAAAGTTTTATGATGAAATCACAGGGCTGAGGAACAAATTACACAGTTCTTTCTTTGTTCTACAGAAATTGGTTCATGCTTACGAAAATATTCCATACTTAAAATTTGACTTTTTAATATATGATAATGACAAAGTTAGTTCACAAAGTTTTCTTCATATAAAGAGAAAACTTACTATATTATTTGCTGATTGCATGGATAATTCAAATTCACCACACCAATTGAGACTAATTGATTGATTATTATCTAATGCCTCACCCAATTACTGAACAAAATGGCTTTCAGTCAAATTTTCTGAAATTTTGATGTTTCAGTTTTTCACTTCTTGATACCAAAGAAGCAGTCTTCAATGAAAAGAAGTTGGCTTTATCAATGTTCTGGCAGTACTATTGTATTTTATTATTTTTGAACCCGTTGTATACACACAACCAAATTTATATGGAATCACCCGATATTTTGAATATTATCTCAGGGATTTTGGAAATTTCGAAGGATTGTTAGAATTGATCCTTTTGAGATATTTCAATTGAAAAAGAAATAAGTTAGGAATTATTTTGAGAAAGAAACAAATAAAAGAAAATAAGAGACTCTTTCCGCATGTATGTAGTAAAAAATTGAAAATTGTTTTCTCACGGAGTAGGTGTTTTTTTTCGACTTTGTATTACCTCCTCTTCCCCTAATACAAGCCTGAATCGGTCTAGGCAAGCTTTGGATTAGGTTTTCTGGGGTGATATTCTGCTACTATCCTGTGGCGGCTCGGATGAGCTGTTGTGGGGTTCTTGGATCATCCTGACGCGATCTAATTGTCCTTTTGAGATTATCCCATAAATTTTCAATAGGATGTAGGTCTGGAGAGCAAGCTATCCAGTCCATAATAGCGTTTCCCTCTGTTTGAAGATAATGTCGCGCGAGGTTGCTTCTATGCGGAGCACCTCGACAGAGTCTCACTTTGGGCTTCAGCACTAGGCCCACGTAATTTCTAGCCGTTACACTAGTAGGAACTGAAATCAAATTTGTTTTACCTCCCAGCATAATGCCACCCCAAAACATCACACTGCCCCCTTGGTATTTCGGAATTGTCTTGCTGCGCGGAGTCTAGCTTGTCTTCCAAGACCCCTCAAAACCCGAATCCGACGGTCATCTGATCTAATACGAATTCTGGTCTCATCCGAAAAAAGAACATTTCGCAAATTCCCAATTTTGGTGCTCCATACAGTTATTAAGTCTGTTAATTTTTTGTTGTCTGGTTAGTTCTGAAACTCCCAAGGACCTTCTGTTGTATAAATCCCTTGAACGAAGTTTTTAACTTATCGTTTCGATTGATACACTGATGCCTGTTGCTTCCAGAAATTGCCTTTGAAGTATGGGGTGCGACGCACTAGGGTCTCTTCTTGCAATTTGACACAAAAAGCGGTCTTGTTCTTCAGAAGTGATCTTCCTACGACTTCTTCTAGGCCTATTTTGCAGAGATTGTAGCTCCACGTAGAGGGCGTAGGTTTTTGAAATCACCCCCTGTGATACCCCTTTTGTGGCCGCTATATCCTTTTGTGTCACCCCTTCTTCAACGAGAGCAATTATTCGACAAGTCTGCACATCGGACAATCCAACGTAAGGCATTTTCACAGTTTCAAATCGCACTAAGATCTCTCCTTGCAATTTGGCACAAAAAGCTGTCTTCTTCTTCTATGCCTAGTTTGTAGAGATTGTAGCTCCACGTATCGGACGTAGGTTTTTGAAATCACCCCCTGTGATACCCCCATTGTGGCCTCTATATCCCACTGTGTCACCCCTTCTTCAACGAGAGCAATCATTCGACCCCCCTGCACATCGGACAATCTAACGTAAGACATTTACAATTATGATTATAGGCTTTTTTAAATTTTGAAATTCACAGTTTGAAATCTCATTGACGACTGAGTAGAATATCCCGAACATGTGGTGATAATTCAACATTTCTTATCATACTATCCAGTTTTTTTACAACAAAAAACTTCATTCTTCACAAGTAGTCAAAGATTCATGGTTAAAAACAATCAATAATGTGAAATACCGAGTGATTCCATATAAATTTGGTTGTGTGTATATGTTTTCAGTTACTTGTTCTTGAAAGTATAGTCGCTCTGCTCCAAATAGTCGAGAAAACTACGTTAATTTTCTATGTTAGCTTTTTCATGAAACTTTGAAATTGCTATTATGACGAATCAGAGTATTTAACAAACAGAAACGAGATAGCAATAAACTAGATGGGCAGCACTTTTATGTTGTTACAGGTTTAGGGAACAAAGTTGTTATTATTTTCATTCTGAAAACGAAGCGAAATACGAAAAATATTCAGAAGTTATATTCGGTTGCTTAATTCGAAAGAAGTAAAGGTAAAAAGTAAGTAAAAAAGGTTTAGGATGCCACTAGATTTAAATAAGTGTACACTAATTATGGAATAATTAGCCCCTATCACTTCAATAGCAATGCCAACTCCCAAGAAAATTAATTAAAGAATTATTGAAATATTCACGATCGCCGTTATTTTTGGTATCTTTGACAGTTTGAATAGTGATAAGTAAGCATATCCAAACGTATGCTTATATGAAGTTCTTACCCTAAAATTAATTCCTCGGTCACAATAAGTTTAAGGTTTCTTTGGAAAGGCTCTATATCAAGGAATATAATGCAAAAAGTAAGAAGCAGGTATATTTTTTCATTTGTAATTGAAAAAATTTAAAAATCGGGTGTAGCAAAAATCATGAAGTGGAAACAATCTAGGAAACACATAAATCTGCCAAGTGTGAGTAGTACCAATGGCCATTATAGCAAAAAAGTTTTCTCATGATGTGACAATAAATTTGAAGTTCTCAGATTGTTTGCTATATTCGCACTGAAAGAAGTTGTTTCTGGTCAACGAAACGTACCCTATAGGTTGTGATTTTCCAGGGAGTGTCTCCGAGTGATCGCAAACCCGAGTAAGTGGTAACAATCTCAATTCATGCGTCCCTGAGAAGAGGGAATATTAGTTCATATCGCAAAAAAATTTCTTTAGTGATGTAGCTTAAAATTTACAGTTTTCGGATCCATTAATCTGTGCTATGAGTCAAATTTTATGTTTCTAGGTCCACCATATAGGTTTTGATTCCCTTACGTGTTCCAAGAATGCCGCAAAATGCAACACGAACGACCGTACTCTTAGATTGCGTTGACTTAAAAACTTGATTCTTACATAGCTTCAACAGATTGTCGACAAGATTATTCGATATCAATTTCAACTTCATACCAACACGTGTTCCTGAAAAAAAGAGTCTTGATAGACAGACGGACAACGAAGTGATCCTGCAGTTTTCTTTCCTTTTAGGATTCTGAACCTTTAAAACTGGATTTACAACACGAATGTCCATCTTTATTCACTTTTTCATATATAAAGCCCAAGCGTATAACGCTGTATAGCGTATAATGTTATACATAACAAAATATAAGATATATCAAAATCATGCTTAAAAAGATTAAAAGAAATCTAATCAAGAACACCATCTTCAAAAGATAAAGCGCGAAAATTCTCTACGATTCTATGTATCGCAAAGATTTCTCAGATGCACAATCCAGAACAACCAAGATCCATCGTCGACTATGATAGTAGCGCCAAGATTTAATTGGATAGCCCAACATGAGATAATATACAATAGTTTCGTTCTTGTTAAGCACCAATCAATGTACTATCCAATTAAATCTTGCTACCACTGCCACATTTTTGTGGGGAGGCAATCTTTGTTCACATTCCCCGAAAATTTGAATTTGAAGAGTATATTGAATTACTCTTAGGGTGTAGGTTTCGATTCGAAAACTATATTCTAGAGAACAGCGAACCGCATATACAAACAACCTAATTTATATGGAATCACCCGGTATTTTGAATATTACCTCAGGGATTTTGGAAATTTCGAGTTGATCCTTTTTGAGATATTTTAATTGAATAAAGAAATAAATCAAGGTTTATTTTAAGAAAGAAACAAATAATAATAATAATGTGGCGCCAGGTTGCGGGTATGCGGAGGAGCATTATCTTGCATAAAAGTGAAATTCTCACCATGGGCACCTCGCCAGAGTCTCATACTATGGGCTCCACCCCTAGATCCACGTAATTTCTAGCCGTTACACTCGCAGGAAATAAAATCAAATCTGTTTTGCCCCCCAGCATAATGCCACCCCAAAACATCACACTGCCCCCTTGGTATTTCGGAATTTGTCTTCATGCTCGGAGTCTAGCTTGTCTTCCACGATCCCTTTAATTCCGAATCCGGCGGTCATCTGATCGAATACCAATTCTGGCCTCATTCGAAAAAAGAACATTTCGCCAATTCTCAATATTTCAATTTTGGTGCTCGATACACCAACTAAGTCTATTAATTTGTTGTTTTCTGGTTAGCTCAGGAACTCTTAAGGGCCTTCTGTTGTATAAACCCTTTTAACGAAGTCTTTGACGTATCGTTTCGACTGATACACTGATGCCTGTTACTTCCAGAAATTGCCTTTGGAATATGGGGTGCGACGCACTAGGGTCTGTTTTTGCAATTTGGTACAAAAAGCAGTTTTGTTCTTCAGAAGTGATCTTCCTACGACTTCTTCTAGGCCTATTTCCCAGAGGTTGTAGCTCCACGTATCGGGCGTAGGTTTTTGAAATCACCCCCATTGTGGCCGCTATATCCCTCCGTGTCATCCCTTCTTCAACGAGAGCAATTATTTGACCCCTCTGCACATCGGACAATCCAGCGTAAGGCATTTTCAATCATGATTATAGGCTTTTTTAAATTTTGAAATTCACAGTTTCCAATCTCAGTGACGACTGAGTACAATATCTCGAACATGTGGTGATAATTCAACATTTCTTAACATACTATCCAGTTTTTTACAACAAAAAACTTCCTTTTTCCATATAAGTTTGGTGGTATGTACCTATGTTGAATCAGCCAAATAAAACATTGTTTCGTTCGAATGTAATTGCTCTCGTTTCAAATAAAAGCATTACAAATGAGAAATAAGACCTGCTGCACTTTTCAAAACGAAAATCAAATATAGGCAATACAAGAATTCTTGTCCAAAATTACAGATGCAATGAAAAATAATTATTGAACATACGGCGCAGCAAATGTTAAAAAAACTTGTATTTCCAAACATTTTCATACATTTACCATAATTCACAGATTAGATTATAATGAAATACTAAAACTATACTACAAAAGCTTAAGGTAAGTACACAAATCCTATGTTTGTACTATTCTTTAGTGAGATTGCGCGCCAAAGTCTTAATCAAACATGGCAACCACGAAAGAGAAACAACAACGTAAATAAACAATCTCATCTTACCTTAGAAATCTGGAACAAAGCTCGAGCTTTGGTTACTTTTCCTTTCGTCATTTTATCATTACCAATAGAAGAACAACTTTTCCATTGAGAAAACCCGGAAAAATCGTCGAAATCTAGGTGATAAGCTGTGTAAACATCACTTCTACAAACAGGTTCGCGCACCAAATACTGATTCAGTACAGTAATGTAAGAGACGATCAAGAAAGCCGGTTGAGCGAGCCCGGTCTACCTGCACAGGTGTAACGGAGCGAGGCCCCTCATTTATTGGGGGGAGTTGGAGGAAAACACAACTCACGACTCTGCCTTAAGCAGGGGCATCAACAGAATGGCGGGCGAAGGGGGCTTCGAAAATTGGGCGAGCGTCGTTTGGTCTAAACCATTGAATCTTCTCGCAGAACATTGAAATAAAATTAATATAAAGTATTAATATTTCGGAATTCTTTGATAAACTGGAATTCAAGTGGTTCTAGTAAAAACTTCATGATAATCCATTATATTAAATCACGTAATTATTTTGGTTAGTCGATTACATAAATTACAACTTAAACACAGCAGATAGGGAGAAAACGTGACTTAAGTCCACCGCAATTATTGTAGTTGAGTTTGAAACTGGATTGCAAATGCCTATGTGTGCAATATGCAGTTCCGTGCATTTGTCGGTTATTTTTTCAGCGAAACTAAAGCAACTGCAAGAAGCTTTAACTTTATGTAGCTTCCACAGGATTGGTTGAAATTATGGAAGAAAATTCATAATTGAGCTTTTCTTATATAAGTTTTTTAGGGTCAACCTTTTATTCTTCATTAACTTTTTGTCACATTAAGGGTGGTGGAGTTCATGAAGATTAGGGAGTTACACAAAATAAACTAAGGAATAACTACATTCAAAATTATTATATTTTTTGAAATTATTGTTCATTGTTATAATTATTAATAATATATGTATTCATATAAACTTATTAAGAACTTCCAGGGCCGTCTTAGGACATGCAGGGGCCCTTGGGCATTCAACAATTCGTAAACCTCTAAGAAAATAAAAAATAAATGATATAAGAAATAATAACAATGATTTAATTGACTAACTAAATAAAAATCAATCACTGTGACTCACTGTTTGCCGAAATGGAATTGTCATCAATATATACAATACTGGTAACAAATCAAGAAACAACATAATTGATATGGGTAATAAATACATACTCGAAGTCTATGTTTTGAAGAACATCGCTTTCTACGTACTGAAGTAGTAAGCCGTAACATAGCTGTTCGTAGTTCACTCCTTATTCCTTTGAGCTGTGAAGATATTCCATTACGATTGGTAAAAATTAAGCAAAAAATAATATTCTTGTAGTAACCATTTTCGGGAAAGTTCCATCTAACATTTATTAGGGTATGCAATGATGAGATACGTAAGTCTTCTGAAATATTTCACTGTTTTAAAAAATTTAGAAATCAGGTCTGGTTTGGGATTTACCTTTCAAATTAGAAAATTCGAGGGCAATTCTTAGTAAAGGTTACTTAAAAGTAGAATCCCTCTTTCATCTATCAAAACTGTAAACGAATACGACCGTACATTTCGGCTAGGAAGCAATGTCCCGTGTGCATTTAGGGTAAAGACGAAACTGGGAACACCTACCAACTAATATCCATAAATTCTGAATCAAATATTTCAGTTTATCAAATTATTCTACTTCTGATAGAAGTATTGAAAATTAAACGAAGAAATTCTTAAAAATTTTTTAGAAAGATATGGAAACTGTTGGATATTTTTGGTTTGCAGAAAGTCTTCCCTTGTTATTTATCACGAAGCTCCTGTGTATGGTTAAAGAAGTTTTGCGTATGAAAATTTCTTTTAAGTGTGTCCCTACTTGGTCGATGGTATTCAAGTTTGAAAAGCAGAATGCTCTTCCAAATTGAATTTCGTTCTACTATCGCACGGTGAGGAGCATTCCTTGTTGGAAAAGTGAATTTAGACCCATTGTTGTGAGGTTAGGTACCAACCACAATTAGTAGAATTATCTTATTCCTGTAAAAATAATCCGTTAGGTTGTTGTGACAAAAATAAATGCACCCAGACAAATGCCTCAGCAAGTTGTCGAGAATGTTAGAAACGACTTACATTCCCAAGTTCCGTGAATATTCGAAAACCGAATCGTGACTTGTGACAAGAACTTAGTCCCATCTGTGTTAATCCCAAGTTACGTGTTCTTGGTACCAAACTCTACTGGCAGCGCGATTGCCTAGTGTCAATCGGAATACTCTCAAGGGATGTCTGGAGTGGAGTTGCCCTTTATGAAACTGATTTTTGATAGTTTGGTCAAAAATCATATATAGGGTCATGGGCAAGTATGGTAATCTTGGAATGGTCGTTGTTACGACCTTTTATGTTAGCAGTTTCATTGAAATGCAACCACAATCAATAGATAACATTTGGGTCATTTGATATCCTACATATGAACTCATCGTTCAAGGCATACCAATGAGTTTCATGAAATTAAAGTAATTTTCTTATGTTTATAATGAAAATGAATATGACAATCTGAATTGAAGGTAATATGCTTATGGCATAACATGCACTAAGTAAAACCTACAAACTACATCTTGACAACATTCTGAATATTCAATATAAAGAACAAATATTATCTATGTAAATTATACAAGCCAATAAAATCTAACATATGTGGAAGATGAAAGCAGAACATTCATCGTAATATTCAAATTAACTTCTGTCAATTCTACTTCTCAAAGAAATAATGAAATTACAAAGAATTTGAATTAATTTTTTAAAATTAGCACCTCACAAATTTAGTTTACAGGAATCTTTCATGGTCAATTCTGAACATTTTATAATGTTAATTGTTTTTGTAACATTCGATTAAATTTTGAGAAAATATGAATAACGACTAAACCATAAATTTCAGATATATTATATTTATGTAGGTAGCTCTCGACTACACACTCTATAAACCAATAGACAGAGCTGTCGCAATTAGAGGAGTATATAAATAACATATGGATACAACGGTTGCTATCGACCTCACCTTCGCCAATTGACCGTCGTGTGGACCGCCAGCAGAGGATGTCCTCAGGGGGAAGTACAGTTTCCTCTCCTCTGGAACCTTGGGCTTCTGGTGAGTCGGGCACTTTGCGATGGGTTATGCCGATGTCCTTTTTTTCTCCTTGTTCATTCATGGAAACTTTTCAGCACCATATGAGAAGTAGCACAGAATTCTCTTAGAATGATTGAACAATGGTGGAGAGAACAACCTATCCGTAAATCCCAACAGAGTGGACATAATTATATTCACTCGTAAAAGAAATCTACCGCCCTTCAAAGCACCAACTTTATTCAACGATAAATTAACACTAGTGAAACAAGGAAAATACTTGTACTACTACTAAATATTTAATGCTTGACACCAAATGAAACTAGGACAACCACTTTGAAAGAGAAAGAGGGCGCAAAACACCCTCTGTACTTGCCTCAAGTTATTTGGGACCAGATGAGGGCTCAAACCAAACATCAATATTGATTATAAACAATAATGATTAAACTGCTTTTTGGCAAGGAGACTAAACAAGATCGAAAGGCAGATTCTGGCTATCTTTAGTCCTCAATATCAACACTCATGGCCGCCATGGGATATCTGGTGAGCCTCCCTACCCCTTTACATAGTGGTAGAGAAGGCAGACATGTGGAATTCGTTGAGACTGTGGAAAGGTGACATATGGAGGGACAGGACTTCAAATTCTGGGCCGTCAACAACTCTCAATAAAATAGGAAGTCCGACACGATCTTCACATAAGAGGAGATCCAATGAGAGCCCTGTATATCTTTAAGGAACTATTCAAGGTCGACATTTTACCAAAAGAACACTACGACATCTTAATGCAACAGGATTACACTGATATGGTGCTCAGCTTACCATGGCAACGAAGAGAATGAGAAATGAGTCTTGTTAAAAAGGCAATCGCAGCAATGGGACAGAAACTTATTTTGACCATTCCATGGACTCTCGTGCTCTCTTTTTTCCAAGGCCGGAACAGCACCAAGGCCCTGTACTACTTAACAGGCGTCTGGGAATTGAAACAGTTAAAAAAGCTCATAAAACAGCCTAATCAAATAAGAAGGTACATGAACTATTGTCTCTTGACAAGAAGTCTATTGAGATGGTAGGACGGAAGTTGGCTTACAGATGGGGCACCAATTCAATAAATATCTGAACACAACACAGACAGCCCAATAGGCCAAAACACCCCCCATAAGGGCAGTGCAGAAAAAAGAAAAAAAAAGATATACATAAACTTCCTCTACGATTTTGTTAAGAATCTAAATATGTGAAAATATATAGGGTGAACCATTCAGACAATTCCTCTTACATAAATCACCCTGTATATGTCAAAAACAATGAAACTATGTTATTACTATTGTCATTACCAAAAATAACCAAAACTGCGAAAAAAGTTTGAAATAAATTGCACATATGCTTTCTTTCGCACAATTAACGCACCCTGTATAATACTCAAACATATCAAAGAGAAAGATATAAATCTTATTCGAATCAGATTATTCGATAATACAATAACTTGTCCATATTCTCATAGGTCCACAAGGATATCGTAACAATGCAGATTATGAAAATTATTAAACGAGGTTACAAGGGAAAGCTATGAATGCAAGCACCAATTCTGTTACTGACATTCAATTGAGAAGTTATCGTGCCACTGAGTTCTAGTGTCACTGATATTTCTCCTACACTCAACTCTCAGAATATTGTATTACGTTAATAATAATTTTGGCATTTGCAATTTCACGTTTCTGACCAGAAAACGTTAATAATTCGGAACTCTGTTATTATGTTGAAAGTATTGATGATAGATTTAAACAAATAAATGCGTGTATTCAATGGGATTTCTTGAAATAAGTTTTCTTGTTGCTTGGAAATGGCTGTGAACACCTTATTTTAGTACTACTTTCAATTTTCACAGAAATTCTGCTAATTTACAAATGACTCAGTTAGATTAATCCATCTAATTCCCTTAATCTTTTCAGGTAGTAAAATGCTTAGCTTTAGTATGTTATAAAAGATTTTTCCAGTGTTTAATGTTTCTTTCTTTTGAATTGGTATTTGAAAACTGCACGCTTTCGCATTTTCCAGCGAGCAACCGGACTATTTTTCAATATACAAGCAATGCAAAAATATAGTCAATATAGCAATTGAAACTGAAGATATTGAGGTAATGTCATTTACAAATCAAACGAATGTAGAAGACAGGGTAATGCTTAGAACGTTTTAATAATGATCAAAATATCAATGAAAATACAATTATTTATTTAGGTACAGAAAATGTTTCCGTACATAATTATATGCAGATACTGATTTTTCAATTTTATTGAGGAATACGTTCAACCAGAAAATTTTTATTTTATACTTCGCTTTGCCAGTATAGAAGCATTATAAGTAAAATATGACATACATCATTTGAAAATTTGATCACATATAAAAGGCCACACAATTTTTCAAATGCTTTTTGAATAGTCACAACAACAGTTTATGTAATGTTTATTTTTTCGTTATAAACAAATACAATTTCTCGAAATAATTACATTCCATATTACTTGTATAATTTAGTTTTTTATCCAATGGCTTCGTTATTTCGTGATCTTCGATGGAAAAATATTTTATATACATTCGATATTGGCAAATTGAAAAAAAAATTGAAAAATGAACGACTATTCTTAGGAAAAATTACTTGTAAATAGAAAGAGTGGGGGTGGAAGCTGACGATCGCAAACTAAAGTCGAAGATTCGAAATACGTATATAAAAAAATTGCATTACCTCGGGCTCTAAAAAACCAATCTTGATCTTTTCTTTAAACTGATAGCTCGTGGGATGAGGACTTGAAATATAACAATGCCAATTACATATTGTTGATACATGTTATAAACAAATTGTTCTCTTTATGTACTAAATAAGCCTTACATTTTATGTTGCTGAGTATTTTTTCGGGGAATACTTTGCTTTGCTTATACACACAACCAAATTTATATGGAATCGCTCCGTATTTCACATTATTGATTGTTTTTAACCATGGATCTTTGATAACTCTTGAAAAATGAAGTTTTTTTGTTGTAAAAAAACTCGATAGTATGATGAGAACTGTTAAATTATCACCACATGTTCGAGACTATGAATTTAAAGATTTAAAAAAGTCGATAATCATAATTGAAAATGGCTTACGTTGGATTGTCCGATGTGCAGAGGGGTCGAATAATTGCTCTCGTTGAAGAAGAGGTGTCCCAGTGGGATATAGCGGCCACAATGTGGGTATCACAAGGGTTGATTTCAAAAACCTATGCCGGATACGTGGGGCTACAATCTATGCAAAATAGGCCTAGAA
Organism: Cryptolaemus montrouzieri; assembly: GCA_013387265.2. Classification (NCBI taxonomy): domain Eukaryota; kingdom Metazoa; phylum Arthropoda; class Insecta; order Coleoptera; family Coccinellidae; genus Cryptolaemus; species Cryptolaemus montrouzieri. Next base: position 46,061,143 of record JABFTP020000103.1, read on the forward strand.
GAAGTCGTAGGAAGATCACTTCTGAAGAACAAGACCGACTTTTGTGCCAAATTGCAAGAAGAAACCCTAGTGCGTCGCACCCCATACTCCAAAGGCAATTTCTGGAGAAACAGGCATCAGTGTATCAGTCGAAACGATACGTCAAAGACTTCGTTCAAGGGGTTTATACAGCGGAAGACCCTTAAGAGTTCCACAGCTAACCAGACAACAAAAATTAACAAACTTAATTGGTGTATCGAGCACCAAAAATGAAATATTGAGAATTGGCGAGTTGTTCTTTTTTTGGATGAGACCAGAGTTGGTATTCGATCAGATGACTGCCGGATTCGGGTTTTAAGGGGTCGTGGAAGACAAGCTGGACTCCGAGCAGCAAGACAAATTCCGAAATATCAAGGGGGCAGTGTGATGTTTAGGGGTGGCATTATGCTGGGAGGCAAAACAGATTTGATTTCGTTTCCTGCGAGTGCGACGGCTAGAAATTATGTGGACTTAGTGCTGAAGCCCATAGTGAGACTCTGGCAAGGAGCCCTCGGTGAGAATTTCACTTTTATGCAAGATAATGCTCCTCCGCATACCAGTAACCTCGCGCGACATTATCTTGAAACAGAGGGAATCGCTATTTTAGACTGGCCAGCTCGCTCTCCAGGCCTAAATCCTATTGAACATTTATGGGATAATCTCAAAAGGAAAATGAGATCGCGCCAGGATAATCCAAGAACCCCAAAACAGCTCATCCAAGCCGCCACAGAAGAGCACCCGAATATCACCCCAGAGGATTTCGAAAACCTAATCCAAAGCATGCCTAGACAGATTCAGGCAAGAGGAGGAAACACAAGCAACTGAGGTCAAGAAAAAAACACCTACTCCGTGAGAAAACAATTTTCAATTTTTTCACTACATACATGCGGAAAGAGTCTCTTATTTTATTTCACTAATTTCTTTCTTAATTTATTTTTTTTTCAACTGAAATATTTCGAAAAGGATCAATTCTAACATTTCTTCGAAATTTTCAAAATACCTGAGGTAATATTCAAAATAGCGGGTGATTCCTTATAGATTTGGTTATGTGTACATTTAAATACACTGAATACAAATTAGTTAATTCATAGGGTTAAATTGTTTAAACAATAATTCTCAAATAAATTAAAGAGTTTTTTCTTTATGAAATTAATTTTTTCATTAAGTATGGATAACAATAAGAAACTATTTTCTCATGAAGTATATAAAAATATGATAATATGAGTTTGAAGTTTTTAAGTAAAATTTTGAAGTTAACTGTAATTATTGTAGCTAACAATCAACTACATATAATAAATGAACTTTATTATATGCTACAAGAAAGGCTTTACATCCAATTTACTTTAAATATCATTTTTAATAATAGTTTTACTCAAATCGTGCTCGTTTCAATTGCGAACTATAAGAATCTTCAAATATATCTTGTAAATCTTCATCTTAAAATGCAAAATAGAAGTGTAAGTGCTGCTGATGCGGAGAGTTCTGAGAGGGATGCTGAAGAAACCGAAAAGAGTGATAGCGAATTATTACAAGACACCGGTGCAGAAATAGATTACATTAAAGTGGAACTCACAAAAAAATATTTTTCCTTATGTTTCTGACATAGAAACTGTGAACGAGAATGGTGAGATCGAAGTCTGCCTGACATTAAATCATGCGATAGCAACTCATTGAACATCAAATTCAAAATGACTGAAGAAAACAAGTTCAACATAGATATGGAAAATATTATAGCCATACTTCCACCACCTCAAATTGAAGAAAGAGATGAATATATTATAACTTTGAACAAACAGTGAACGTAAGAAAATTGTGATGATATTACTCATTATTTTTTCTGTAGAAAATTTCGATCTTCACGTTACTCTCGCTAAAATTTATTATCGTATGATTTTTTTTGGGAAATACCTATGCGTGGAAATTTCATTCTACTCTTCCTTCTTGAAAAATATCGTTTCATGCTGTTATTGTTGTGAAGAAATTTCAATTTTCTGTCATTATATAATAATTCGAAAGCTTCGAGTTGGATCACTGTTTTTCAACATCCAATACCAGACCATCTTGGTCTGTTAGTTTAGGTTAGTTTCAACCCATCGATCAGTTTCGCCCCATGCATTTAAATGTCTGCCACTTTTTTCTCCTCATCGACTGACTGCTGCTATTTTAAGCGAAAGGCCTTCATTTCTGTGTATTAAAAACAAAAATGTTCAATTTCGGCCCACTTGCAGTAAGAATTTCATAAGCTTTTTTTTTTTGAAAAATAAGACCCAAAAAACGAGCTTCTAAAGCAGTTATGAGTGTCATTACATTACGCAGATATAAAATATGAGATCTTAATATGGGCAATCATACAAACAACCAATTTTATATGGAATCACACGGTATTTCACATTATTGATTGTTTTTAACCATGGATCTTTGACTACTTGTGAAGAAATAAGTTTTTTGTTGAAAAAACTGGATAGTATGATAAGAAATGTTGAGTTATCACCACATGTTCGGGTATTGAACTCAGTCGTCACTAAGATTTGAAGCTGCGAATTTCAAAATTTGAAAAAGCCTATAATTATAATAGAAAATGCCTTACGTTGTATTGTCCGAGAGATTGTGCAGAGGGGTCGAATAACTGTTCTCTTTGAAGAAAAGGCAACACAGGGGGATATAGCGGCCACAATGGGGGAATCACAGGGGGTGATTTCAAAAACCTACGCCCGATACGTGGAGCTACTATCTCTGCAAAATGGGCATAGAAAAAGTCGTAGGAAGATTACTTCTGAAGGACAACACCTCTTTTTGTGCCAAATTGCAAGAAAAGACCCAAGTGTGTCGAATTCCAAAGGCAATTTCTGGAAGCAACAGGCATCAGTGTATCAGTCGAAACGATACGTCAAAGACTTCGTTCAAGGGGTTTATACAGCAGAAGGCCCTTAAGAGTTCCAGAGCTAACCAGACAACAACAAATTAACAGATTTACTTGATGTATTTAGTACCAAAATTGGAATATTGAGAATTGGTGAAATGTGCGTTTTTCGGATTAGACCAGAATTGGTGTTCGATAGGATGACCGCCGGATTCGGGTTTTACGAGGTCGTGGAAGACAGGCTAGACTCCGAGCAGCAAGACAAATTCCGAAATACCAACGGGGCAGTATGATGTTTCGGGGTGGCATTATGCTGGGAGCAATCTTTGCGATACATAGAACCGTGGAGAATTTTCGCTCTTTATCTTTTGAAGATGGTGTTCTTGATAAGATTTCTTTTGAAATATATAGATTATTGATCTTATAGTATCAGAGCCCGTTTACACATATCTACTAATTACTAAGCAAACATCACGGAATATAAAAGTAGGAATGAGGAATTAGAATTACTGGTGCCATCTTTCGGCCATACCAAAAATCATTCTCCTTTACTTCACAATGTAACACCTAATAGACCGCCTAAGTGCCCAACAATAACTTGAAATCTGTACATACTGGTTTATGAAGTAATAATTAAATTTCTTCTTCCGTAAATATATCTTCTTATCTATCAGCAAGCGTCGAAAAATTAGAATTTCCGAATCCTTTATCTGATTCAAATTTGTTAATGATGTAATAATTCATATTCAAGTGTCTAATGGCATTAAGTGTTCGTGTAACTAAATATAGGAAGCGTTGTCTGCAATATTATTTCTCACACTAGAATCAGAAAATGATATATTACACGCAAAAGTCCAACTTAACGAAACTAGATAACGAAACGATCGAAGTCTGAAAAGATCGAAGATGCCCATCGGCGCCTCACTATAGTTCTCATCAAGAAATGACGGGGTTCACATGAAGAATACTCACAAACACTTGGGGAAAAGACACGCACCGCTGAATTTTCCCACATCTTCGTGTAATTTTACGATATTAATTCATTATTATATTCAAATTGTGTATCTATGTAGACCTGTGTACTGTGTACAGTCTTTGTAAATGAACATATATTGTTCTTTATTTACTCATCACTTGCTGAATTAACGTTTTGTTAGGTGAGCCAATTAACCAAAGTCATTGATGAAAAATGGCCTGAAGAATATCTTGTCATAACCAGGCTTTTGCAGGAACTGGTTTCTGTTATGATGTAATATATCTTGAAATATTTGGAATTAATGATAATGATATATAATGATTAATGATATTCTTTTGAAAAGAGAGGATTTACAAAAATTCGAATAATTGTATTTACAATAAATGCTTATATCTATAATTTTGGTGTGTCAGAAAAACACAATCGTAAAAAACAAGCGGATAAATAGAATACCAGCGGAAAAAACAGACCATGCCCGTTCCTTAATCAGAACACGGAAATGTAACAGGGGAACCATACTATCTTGCGTATGATTCAATAAACGAGTGAAAAAACCTGTGGAAAAAACTCGTTTCCCTGTTGCTATTGCACTAGCAATAGCTAGTCTGTTTATGTTGTGTTAGCGTCGTGTGTACAAAAAGAGTACCAAAAATTTGTTTGCTTAGCAGCTTCATTCTCTCATTCTCATCTTGCACTCCATGATTTCCAGGACTTCTTTACGAAAACAAGGTTGAAAAGGAAGTAGGCTTGGGACAGAAAAAATCTGTAACAATGTAAAAAGAAAACCAACAGAAAAATATTTCATCAAACATACCTAACTCTTATATGTCTAAACTCACTTGAATCTAAGAACTTAAATAATGCTCCTCTGTTTTTCAACAGGGATCATCTCATAAATCTTTTGGGAATGAAGCCCTTGTCTTATCAACATACACCATGGGAATAAAGGCCTAAGGGGGAGCAGTCCTAACCTTATCTAAGAACTTAACTAATTCCCCGCTGTTTTTTAACAAGGAACATCTCATACACCATTCGGGGGTGTAGCCCATAATAACCTCAAGATTCAAAACCCGTAAAATAATGATAAATAGGACAATCGAGGACTAAATGTCTTATTGTTTCTTCAGCTGCGCCACATTCACATGCCGGACTTTCTACAGTATTCCATTTGAACAACATACTATTACTACGACCATGACCTGTCCTGAGACGATTTAATGTACACCAATTTTTCCCACTTATATCGAAATCTGCAACCCTTTTAGAAAGATCCTCTATGAGAACTTTATCGAAAACATCAACTTCCTGCCATTCAGTTTTCCAAAGATCAACAGCCTTCACCCGTGTACACAAAAAGTTAATCGACGAAATAGGTTTCCTTAATTTCAATCTCAGGTTAGGTGGATTTTGAAGATCGTGTATTATCGGAAAAACTTCTGGAAATGAGTGATACTTATCTCAAGATCATTTAAGAGCTAATTTCCTGCGAATATGAGAAGGGACTATATTACAAATAACCAGAAGCCATGGGATAGCAGTTGAACTGATACATCCACTCTCATAGAACAGTTCAACTGAGAATCAATCTTATTGACACTATTCAACCACACCTGACAGCAATATTCTGCTGCTGAATATACTAAAGCTAAAGCAGTAGTTCGCAAAGTAGAGACTCCGGGGCCCCAATTAGATCCAGCTAGTTTATGTAGTATATTGTTTCTTGTTTTCAACTTCTGACATAATTTATCAATATGAAATTTGAATGTCAGAGAACGATCTAGCTTTACACCAAGATATGTTGAAGTGAAATTATGAGTTAATAGTAACCTTAGCGTGAATGCAGATTTTGGCTAGGGTTCATTCAAAATGCAGGTTTAAAAGTAAGAATTGCGTACGAGTCGAAAAGAATATCTGTGCGGTTGGGATTTTATAAGATGCGAGAAGGACAAAAGAGATAGCAAGCGGAGGAAGTAAGACGAATATTACGTTCTGCAATGTAATGTCAAATAGCTATCAGGGTAGGCGAAAGACCTGTTTAAGAAAATTATCCCTCTTAGACTATATGATATTTTCGAGGCAGAGGTTTTTCTAACTGAACCTTCATAATAAGAACGATTGTTTACTCCTAATAATTCTAATTTTCAAGAATACTTGGAATCTGTACAATAGGATGATATATAGTAATTGAAGGTTGATATTCAATAGGGATTTGAGACAGAGGATTAGTAACTATGTCTTTCCTAAGTACCTAGTATCTTTGTGATACCTCGATGGGTTTATATAGGATTAACGACATAACAGAGAAAACGGAAATTTCAAAAGGTACAATCGTATTGCGCTATCGTGAGAACGAATGATTCGGATATACCTGGTTGTTAGTTTAATAATACAACTTCATTAAAAATGTTAAAAACTCTATTTATCTAGATAATTTTTGCAAACAACTCAAATATGAAACACAAAATGAGTTAAATAACGTAAAATTAAAAATTTTCTATGTCAGATAGTTCATCAGAACCAGAAGACTCGCTGTTGCTGCCACTATCGTCTGCTTGCAAAGTAATTATGAAATTGTCGATAACGTCATCCAGCATAGGTTCTTGTTTCGTAAAGATTGTTCAATTTCCTGCGTATTGTCGCATAATGATTTCCACTGATCTGAAGAAAACGAAGGGAAAAAGTCACCACACAGTTTTTCCGCATTTTTCATTGAGAAATCAACATTCCTGTCAGCTACATAAACTTTCATGCCTGCCCAAAATTTTTCAATCAGGTTTAAGTCAGGATGATATGGGGGAAATCTAAGTACATCGTGGCCTTGATCATTCAGGAGTTTGTCAATAGCATACGTTTTATATCTGGGTTTGTGCAATTTAATTAGATTATAAAGTTCTGCATTGAGCATCCCATCTGCGAAGGCAATATTTCGACGTTGTAGCCACTCATTCATTTCTTCTTTTCGGGAAGCCATGTTCGGGTGTTTTTCCATTTGTACATTGTGATATGGAGCGTCATCGATCTCTAACACACTTTTGTTAGTAAATTTGGAATAAGTTTTTCTCTGAACCATTTTCGTACGAATCCACTTCACTACCGGCATTCAAAATTATCAGTCTTGGTCCTTTTGAAGCAGGCTGACGTAGGCCGTCGTTTTACCCGTCACTGTAAGCCTTCTTGTGTGTATGGGAGGAATGAATATATGTTTCTTCATGTAAATTATTGGTCTTTCTTCTTGATGATATCGTTTGATGCTTCTTAAATAATTTAAACTTAGTTGCTGTATTTTAGGTTTTTCCATAAGTAGAAAACGAATATTTTCGTCCTAATCCAACGGAAACCTCCTAAAATTTTTCATCGACGAATTTTTGATAGATTCGCTTTAATGTGGGTACGATTTTATCAACGATGAACCTTCGAAGCAGAGCTCTATCGAAGTCATCGGGATCTGTTTTCTTCTCTTTTTATCGGGAGTTGAAAAACTGTTATTTTCGCCATCTTCAATCTTCTTCATTTCGCTCGAAATTTTTTGCAGAGTTCGCAAACCTACTCTTGTTGCGAAAGCTACACGTTCTTGAACCTTTTTCAAAGAAATTACAGGTTCATTCTGCATCTCTTCTGGTTTCATAAAATGAATAACATTCTGAATTATTTCCCTTGATTGCCCACTCAATTTTTTCCCTTTCAAATTGGAAACGAACTCCATCCTCACCAAAACTTAAAAATATTGAAATGAAATTTGCAAAATTCGGTCGCTTAGCTTTTCTTAAAGCTTCAAAGATTCATTGGGAACTGAGCTCTTGGCCACGTGACCGGCAAAGTTAACGCGCAACAAGGGGAGGGGCTATTGTTCTCTGCACAGATGTTCTTGTCGACCCGTTTATATGATTAGATAAAAGGAGATGATTCCCGAAAGAGTAGTCTACGTTAAGCTTGCTCTATCAGATAATAGCCAAATTTCTTGGAATATCCGTGACAATATTAAAGTTGGGTTGACAATTGCTTCTAGGGAATTATCATGAAATAGTAGTAGAAAAATGAGCACAGCAGATATCACGAGTTCTCTCATATAAGTACTCAAATACAGGGGGTCCAATTTGGAGAAAATGAATATTGATCTACAATATACAATTATTTCATAGCGGTACCTTTCCGGTTATACCGCACATCGACTATAACCATTTCAAAAGGCATGGTGTACTTTTAATTTTTTTTTGTTAAAGGACATCCTTTTTCAAGCATCTTTTGTTAAGATTTGTCCTACCCAATATAAACCACCATTGGGCTATTTTTTTTATCAAAATTCCCGGTATTATAGTGTCATCTTCTTTGACCAACAAAATCAATTCAGATTTACGTAAGATTCTACCTTTTTTAATAAAACGAAAAAACAGTGTTATTTTCGAGGTCAACGTAGTTTCCGATGCTATTTTATTTGTATAGTTCTTTTTTTACACTATTTAAATTATCTTCATAAATTAAATATTGACATTTGATTTTCGACGGCCTAGATATGAGAATTATATCCTCTCTCTAAAATTTGGACTCATCAGTCCATCTAATGTTTTGTAAGATGTCTGGGTTTTCTTGGATGTGAAGTTCAAATATTTCACAGAAATTAATCCTAATCGCTACATTTCCTGGCGTCATCGATGATATTATTGAGAGTTTGTAGGAGTGAAAATTATTTTCGTACAAACTTTTATTAATTGATGAACGTGCTGTCCCCAAATCTGTATCAGCAGCAAGTAGAGACGTATACCATTGGCATAAAATTAACACAAGTCGGTAACTTCGTCGTTGGTAATGAAACTAACTGTAACCCTTCCGCTCTCGGTTTTCCATAGATGACAAAATTTGATTGTGATTTTCTGCACTGTTTTCTGCAAATTGTTCATAAATTCGGGTACTTTTTGTTGAATGTTCTGCAAGTTCGACTTATTTTTTGTTGAAATTGACCATGATTGATAAATGAATTCATAATATCCTAGTTGGAATATTTATTTGCCATTTCATTTAACAAAAAAAATCTATACCCAAACGAAATTACCACGTTTTGCGTGTAATTACTTCCTTTGGATGATTTCCAAACGTCAAACTGAAGCCAAAATACATGGAACATTGTTGAACATAGAGGCTGGCATCGGAATCACATTTACTCTGTTTTTATGTTTATGTTGATTTGATTTTTAGAAGGAACTGCAGGTTCTTGATAAAATCGCCAATAAAATAAAAATGAGCAATACCAACCAATACCAAATTGAAATACGGTTCTAATGAAGTCAAAAAAGTTGGTTTTCGTTTTAGAAAAAACGTTGTTTGACAATTATGTTTTATTTAGTTGATAAGTGATTTTTGAGCATCCTGTATATAAAATAGCAATGGAAAATACATTTCCCGCAAAAGTAACACTTTTCTCGTTAATATCTGAGTCAATTTTTTTCGGCAAAGAAGATTAGATGAATGAATCATAACCGAATAGTTCTAATTATAGATATCACAAATTTTACCAGAAAGATTCTTGAAAAGAATGTCCATTAACGAAAAAAAATCAAAAAGTACACCATGCCATTTGAAATATCGAAGTTGTAGTCGATGTCCGGTATAAGCGGAAGTGGTACCGCTCTCAAATTAATTGCAAATTGTAGATCATCCATATACTCTTATGCCAGAATTGGAAATTGATTCATAAACCCGTTCCTCACAGACTTCTAATGGGCCCTTCAGCTGGGACTCAGCAGCAGGCGTGCCACAATACAATGACCAATTCTAGGTCCCCTGCTTTACAACATATATATGGCAGACATGACCGAAATGAAACAATTTGCAGACGATATTACTATCTACGCACCGAATAAAAGCAAACAGGCATTTACAAAAATATTACCGGAGAAATTAAGCAAGGTAACGAACCACGAATTATGGAGAATAAAAGTAAATTCAACGAAAACAAAAGCAGTATGTTTTGAATACATACTAATCTAGACGAGAGCTAAACCGAATAACCCAAGAACCGAATTCCAAGGGCAGAAAGTTAGATGGAAAAAAGAAGCAGAATATTTAGCAATCAAACTAGACTTAAACTATAAGAACCAAATACAGGAAAATGGGAGAAGAGCAAGAACATTGCATTCGGAGTTATATCAACTTCTAAATGGCTCAAGAAGCCTGAAAGCAGAGAACAAAATGAAGATATCATATCATTATAACTACAGCCATCACTGCGCCGAATAAATATTGCACCTGAAAAAAAGAAAAAACTCAAACACAAAGACTACAGATAGTACCGAATAAAGAACTGTAAACAGCCCTCAGTGCATCTTGATCAATAAGGAATGTACCTTTGGGACATGAAATGGAAATCAACAATAAAAGAGAAAACAACCGAACTGCAGAATAAAAGGAAAAAGAAAGAAGTAGATCATGGAAATCATACCGGAAACTTCAGGAAAAAGAATATCTAGGTACAATATGAATTTGAACGAGACAAACAAGTACAACAAAACAAACAGGAATTCTCTCATAGAGATAATTGATGCTCAGTAGAACATAAAAGGAAAAAGAATTATTCAAACACTTATAGAACGCAAAACGAGGTAAAGAGGTACAAGGAGAAATTTTCCGATCAAATATAAACATTACAAATGGAATGTTTCATTATTGATTCAACCCTTAAAAGTGAACACTATTAGAACGATGGAATTCGAAATAACTGTAATAACGAAAGGAAAACGATCGAATATTCTGGATGGTTTTGAATACACAAAACAATGAAGGGTTGAAGATACCATAAGCTGGTTTCGCGTAAAAGAAAAAACATAATGTCGTTCGATTTTACGTATTGATACAACTGTATCAACGTATAATTGCTTACTAAATGCAGCAGCAGTTGAAATATCAGCACTTAGCAAGAGTAAGAAAACGCTGAAGGGAAAGGTGATGGAGTGGTGACCAAAGTGTACACTGATGAAATTGCACCACTACAAAAATTCCACAATACCGAAACAGTTTCTCATTGCATTAGATGTCATTAACATGAAAAAACTGTAGAATCTAGTACTGCAGAAGATATATGCATCCAGATGGCCTTTTGCGACTGAGCAATGAATCATGATTTTGATTTTCACCAGCTGTATTGGCAAAGAAGCTTTGGTGAGTTGTTCACGTTTCTGGATGGCGCATTCAAAAGTTACTTTTAGCAATTCAGACAACTATATACTATCCGCTTCGATATTGAGATGTTTTATTTGCCAGTAGCAGATTAAAGTGATGGGTTGTTAATTACTCAAGAATGTTCTCTTAATCACCCTGAATTACACCGATTCTATGACTACTTGGTGGATTAATAGCTTGATAATTCTTGCATTAAATTAGACATGCCGTAACAACGCCACCGAACGAATAATAATACTGTAGAGGGCTGGAATCGCTAATTGAATTGTTCTTGTTCATCCACGAATTTCTGAGCTCACTTAAATATTGAAAGCGATAGCTGAATATGAGAAATTAGTTTATAGAAGATTAAAATTTAATCTGGACTTCAAAAGAAGAGAGAAAACGTACATACAATTATAATTAAGAAGGAACAATGCTCAACCTTCCGGAAATTGTTAAATATCTGTCCTTGATGAATCTAGTTCTTCGATCCACTCGTCAGTGTTGCACACCTATGCATAACAACCATCTGAATTGCAACTAAACACTGTATTGATTCGATAAGAGATCAAGGCGTATAATTATACCAGAGGCCACCTGGGAAACGATGAAATCATTAAGTAGATCAAAATCGTAGAGAACTTCAAATACCAGTAAATATCAGTCTATTCTCTTCTGAGGAACGCAGAATCTGAACTGTTCTCTGATTACTCATAGTGAATATAAGCTTTCCTCAGAATGGAAAGGGAAGGGTAAGTTCAGTCTCTTCTTAACTATGAGTGTAATGACGAAAATCATTTAGCTAACCCTTTGTATTATTGAAAATACACACAACCAAATTTCTATGGAATCACTCAGTATTTCACATTATTGATTGTTTTTAACCATGGATGTCTATCTTAGGTATACGGAAATTAAAAAAAGCTGAATTTCTAACGTTTTGTGACGTTCTTTAGGGACTATATTTTTAATATTAGTTTATATTAGTTCAAGCTGGCAACTGAAAAAGTGAAGCTGAACGACGTCATAGTGAAATTCCAAGAATATTGTGAACCTTGGAAAAATGTGGTATATCAAAGGTACAAATTCTTAATCTGCAATCAGAAAGAGGGACAATTGCTGATATTTTGGAATTTAAGTCACTAGCAGCAACATGTAAATATGCCACTACAGATGAGTTTGTGAGGGAAAAGTTAATAATGGGACTCGTGGATAACCAAATACGTGAAAAAGTAGTATTGCAAATGGTTGACCTTACTCTAAAAATAGCTGAAGAAATGTGCCACATCCATGAAGAGAGCAGAAAAACGACAGTCGAAATGAGTGGAAGCAAGGAAGCAGAGGTTTCCCTGGACAGCATACGCCAAACTGAGGTAAGTGAATTAAATAATAATAATAGAAATCAGAATTTCAATAATTATAATAAAAAATTCTCTAGTAATAAGGGTAGAGATTATGATTGCTTCAAGTGTGGAACGAGACATAGCATGGGAAAGTGCCCAGCTTTTGGTGAAATTTGTAATTTTTGTAAAAAACCTAACCAACTTGAAACAGATTGTTTCAAGAAGGCTTCCAGAAAAAAAAATTTGAATAATAATAATTCTAAAAGTAAGAGATTTCTTTATACTTTGCAGGAAGAGCAGCAGAATTCGATTGATGATTCTGAGGAGTTTCTTTTGAATAGCATAAGCTTAGAAATAATGAATGCTGAATTAACTAATATTAACAAAAATAAAAATGAATTGGTTAAAACATTTTGATTAATAATGTTTCTATAGGTGGCAAGATCGACACTGGTGCCCAATGCAATGTACTACCTACCAAATTGTTTGAGGATCTATCAGAAATAGATGCTGGACGAAGCAGACTGTTAACGTGAACCTCATTGTAGTAGGATCCACGCAGTTGTACGGCATTATAAGGAGTAAGGAAGTTTTAATTACATTTTTAATTGTGAATACTGGAGGTAGACCAATATTAGAGTTAAAAACATGTTTGGAACAAAATTTAATTAAGAAAATTGAGCAAATTATTAATGATAACCTAAATAGTAATGATATCCAACAAAATATTGTTGAATTTGATAAATTGGTCAATGAATATGAACATGTCTTCAGTGGGGTAGGTGAATTAAATGAACCACATACAATCGTATTAAAGGATGATTCAATACCAGTAATACATTCTGCTAGACGAGTTTCTAGAAGCATAATGCTTAAACTTAAAGAAGCCTTGAATGAACTAGTTTTTACTAGTGATAATAATAATAATAACTAGTGATAATAATAATAATAATAAAAATAGACTTGTTCACAGATGTCATCTGTGAATCCACAGACTGCGTGAATAACGTTGTAATATCTGTAAAATCAAACAGTAAGTTGAGAATTTGCCTTGATCCTTCAGATCTGAACAAATGCATAAAGAGGAAATAATTCCAAATCCCCCAGTAGAAGAAATTCTACATTTGTCTGAGAAAAGATATTTTTGAGTGTTAGACTTAAAGGATTCTTTTTACCAAATTGAGTTGGATGAGGAATCATCCAAATTATGCACATTTGCAGCCCCTTTTGGTCGCTATAGGTTCAAAAGATTACCATTCGGCACGGTTAACTCAGCTGAGGTTTTTCAGAGAAAAATCATCCAACTTTTCGGTGGAATTCTGGGCAATAAAATTTACATTGATGACATTTTTGTTTCCGGAAACTCAGTAAAAGAGCATGATAAAAATTTAAGAAAAGTACTTGAAACTGCAAGAAGAACTTTGTTACTTTTAATAAGGAAAAATTTCAATACAAAAATAGGGAAGTTAGATTGCTTGGTTTTATTGTGTCCGAAAGCGGTATCAAAATTGACCCTGATAGAATAAATTCAATTATTCAGTTAGATAGTCTGAAAAACAAGAAAGAATTATTAAGATTCTTAGGACTAGTAAAATATTTAGGTAAATTTATACCAAATTTGTCACAAATTACTGCACTCTTAAGGCAATTAACATATAATAATGCAATATGGCATTCGTATAAACCACAGGAAGATACGGTAATAAAGCTGAAACAATTGTTAACATCTTCACCAATTTAAGCTCATTATAATATCAATAAACCTTTCAGTGTGATGTTACCATGGAAGACCTGGGATGTTGTATTATGCAAGAAGGCAAAGTTGTAGCCTATGCTTCTCGAACAATTACAAACTGTGAGAGAAGATATGCTTCAATTGAGAGAAAATTGGGAGCTATTGATTTTGCGCTTTGAAAATTTAACTATTATTGCTATGGTAGAAAAGTACAAGTAGAAACTCATCATAAACCCCACACCTGACACCATGTAACGTTCTTTAGGGATTATATTTTAAGTATTATATTTACTTAAGTAAATGAAAATTCAATCTCCCCAACTAAACGTATATTTCTTATCGAACCGTGTCAAGCTGAGAAGAGAGCGAGAGCAGCCGCGATACCTTATTCAAGTAGTTTATGTACAATGTTGCCGGCTCTCATTATATATCTTAATACTAAATTATTAACAATAGTATTCATATCTTACACTTTAGACAAAACTGATGTGTGTGAAAAAAAATGCAAACATGAAATAATACATGGTATAATAATGTGCAAACCTATAAAAAACTAGGCTTCATCCCATATGGTGTCTAGAAATTAGAAATATTTTTTATAATGAAAATATATGCACAACCAAATTTATATGGATTCACTCGGTATTTCACATTATTGATTGTTTTACATTATGGATCTTTGACTACTTGTGAAGAATGAAGTTTTTGTTGTAAAAAACTGGATAGTATGATATGAAATGTAGAATTATCACCACATGTTCGGGATATAGTACTCAGCGTAACTGATATTTGAAAATGTGATTTCAAAATTTAAAAAGCCTATAATCATAATTGAAAATGCCTTACGTTGGAATGTCCGATGTGCAGAGGGGTCAAATAGTTACTCTCGTTGAAGAAGGGGTGACACAGAATGGGGGATCACAGGTGGTGATTTCAAAAACCTACGCCCGATACGTGGAGCTACAAACTCTGCAAAATAGGCCTAGAAGAAGTCGTAGGAAGATAACTTCTGAAGAACAAGACCGCTTTTCGTGACAAATTACAAGAAGAACCTTAGTGCGTCGCACCCCATACTCCAAGGGTAATTTCTGGAATCAACAGGCATCAATGTTCAGTCGAAACGATACATCAAAGACTTCGTTCGAGGAGTTTATACAACAGAAGGCCCTTAAGAGTTCCAGAGCTAACCAGACAACAAAAAATTAACAGACTTAATTGATGTATCGAGCACCAAAATTGGAATATTGAGAATTGGCGTAATGTTCTTTTTTTGGATGAGACCAGAATTAGAGTTCGATCAGATGACTACCGGCTTCGGGTTTTGAGGGGTCTCGAAAGACAAGCTAGACTTTGAGCAGCAAAACAAATTCCGAAATACCAAGGGGGCAGTGTGATGTTTCGGGGTAGTATTATGCTGGGAGGCAAAACAGATTTGCTTTCATTTCCTGCGAGTGTAACAGCTAGAAATTACGTGGACCTAGTGCTGGAGCCCATAGTGAGACTGTGGCGAGGTGCCCACGGTGAGAATTTCACTTTTATATAATAAATGCTCCTCCGCATGGCAGCAATCTAGCGCGACATTATCTTGAAAGAGAGGGAATCGCTATTTTGGACTGGCCAGCTAGCTCTCCAGACCTAAATCTTATTGAACATCTATGGGATAATCTCAAAAGGAAAATTAGATCGCGCCAGGATAATCCAAGAACTCTACAACAGCTCATCCAAGCCAAAACAAAAGAGTGCCAGAATATCACCTCAGAGGAGGTCTAAAACCTAATCCAAAGCATGCCTAGACGGATTCAGGCTTATATCAGGGCAAGAGGAGGTAATACAAGCTACTGAGGTCGAGAAAAAACCCCTACTCCGAGAGAAAACAATTTCAATTTTGTTACTGTATGCGGAAAGAGTCTCTTATTTTCTTTTATTTGTTTCTTTCTTAAAATAAACCTCAATTTATTTCTTTTTGTATTGAAATATCTCGAAAAAGATCTATTCTAACAATTCTTCGAAATTTCCAAAATCCCAGAGGTAATATTGAACATATCGGGTGATTCCATATAAATTTGGTTGTGTGTATGAGAACAATAGTGAGCTATTTTTCAAATGGCTGTTCCAAAGTTGAGGTATTATAAGATGAAAGTATTATATAATCGATACGGGGTTTAATTGCAATCCAGCTAGATGTTGTGAATAGGTGTACAATAAGACCAATTAAACGAGAAACTGCAACGTGTTGCTCCTATTCATGACGTCCAACTGAATTTACCGGTTCTATTTTGGCTCTTATTAACGATGATTATGATAAGTAGATCAGGGAACACGCTCATTCAGAGGAATATTTAACAATATAAGAAAGATTGAATATTGAGCCTCGAAAGAAGTCTTCATTCTGATTAATACACAGTGATATACAGCGCAAATAATTTCATATCATATCTAAAACGGCCTGAACGGTTTGTGTACGCAACTGTACCAAAATAACAGTGTAAGAAAGTGGGAATATATGATCTGTCGCTACTTCTATGAAACTCCTTCGTTGTCAGTTTATCTGTCAAGACTCATATTCTCAGGAACACGTGAAGGTATCAAACTCAAATTAATGGATATGATCACTTGAAGCTATAAAAATCGCACTTCTAGGATCTGATGAACTAAAAATAGGTACGTTCGTTCTAAATAATCATTACAAAAACAGATGAAATAAGGAGTTTCCGAAAATTCCAAGAATATAAGAAACTTAAATATAATTTTAAATATTGTTAGTTTTTGATATACTGAAAACTTTCATCCATCTCTACTTTAAGGAATTTATTTCATTCTAGGAGTTAAATTTTGAGCACATAATGTTGCTGTAGCAAGTATATAGAAGATGAATTAAATAAACGTATACTAAAAAACTGGTTTTGATTGAAAAATATTGTTGATAAATATTCAACATTCATATTCATGAAATATTCAAAATTTGTATTATCTTTAAAAATTCATTATAGCTATAATAGCTACGTTCAAGATAATTACATAAATTAAAACGACGGGGTCATGGTGAATTAATTTCGAACACGTTGCACTTTATTCCTAATTTAATATCCATTCATAAGATCAAACAATGCAGAGCATTATTTAATGAGCGTCGAGCCTACATATGAAATTTATGAAAATTAAACCAGCAATGTGATTTCAACAGTTCTGGATGAGGATCAATATGAGCAAATTTGTTGAATATAATTGAGGAAATATTAACTTCATTTTAATGCGAGTAGCTACCTTATTAACATCATTTCCTCTTCTTGTTATCTGAAGATATATTGACAAGATTTATGATTCGTGACGAACAAGAAGAAAAGGTTATAGTCTTCCTAGAACTAACATCTTCGGTTTCGAAATATGGCTCCTTGAGACGATGCTAATAAATCAATTAGAATATTTCCGGTTTTTCAGAACGATTCAGATATTCGATCTTCTAGTGACCAATAGTCATCAACATTTAAAAACGAGTATCTCATATCGTTGCTTCGTAATCTATATTCATATGGTTCGTTACATTTAACACAGTAATTTTCGAAAATACAAAGGTTTGAAAAAGTCGGCAATAATTCGCAAGAAATTCTTAATCTCTTAAACCGATAAATTCATCCGTATTAGTTTAGATCATATCGATATTCATTCTAGATGAAGTTCCTTAAAATATTGGCTATAGTTCTTAGGACTTGGATTCTAGAAAACGTATTAGCATATTTTACAAGAACATACGAAAATAGATGGTGAAAAAATGGTATTCACGTTTTCACAAATAACTCAGGAACAATTCGCAACTCATAATAATCATATTAAATACCAAGTAAAAATTTTGTTTAGAATATCGAGCTATTTGATCACTTGAAAAATGAATATTCCGTTCTTCAAAGATTTTCCTCAATTATTAAATAGCGAAGATTTTTCCGACTACCGTCCCCACTTAGGAAATAAAAAATATTTTCACATATAAATTTAACAAAATTACGTTATAAAAGTAATTAAAGTTTGTCCCATTAATTAAGTATAATTTTTTTAATCAACCAAAATTATGTTTTTCATTATGAATATTTATTATTCACAGGATAAACAACATCTTAATAACTTAATTTTTTCAAGTTTATATGTGAGAAGAGTTCTTGAAGTGAAAAAATTTTAGACCAATAATTAAAACATATTTCTCGATTTTCAATGGATCTAAAGCATTTCGTTAGTTAACAATTTTACGAAATCTCTCAGATTTTCAAATTGATATTTAATACTAGAAACAAATTGCTTCAGACGCGACTTCACACTGGAGGATATGCGCTAGTGTCGTGAAAACTAAATAGGGACGGAGCAAGCAGTTTTTAACGGAAAATTTCTCCTCCTAAAAAGTTTTCTCAATAATTTCCAAATTATTAATAGATTTTGAATCATTTGAAAGAAACTAAATCCTTTTTTTTTATCTAAATTAGATAATTTTTGCTATTTTTTTTTGTGCTGGTGAAAAATTTTTCCAGTCGACATTTCGCATCTAACGTACTATCGCCTATATTTTTATGAACTCTATCAGAAAGTAACACAGCTTCGAACTAGTGAATTAGTACATTTTAAGATTTAGTCAAAAATACGCGGAACTAACGAAAAAATACAAGAAGCATTTTAGAGCAATAATTTTTCAATTTTGGGATAGGATTATATATATAGTTTTGATAATGTTTCCAGGAAAACAATGAAATATTTTCTTGTAAATTCAACCATTTGAAATGTACAAACATCAAACTTAAGTCTGAACATGAAGTTATATACGAGATAAAAACTTTTGATTCATTCATCATCGATTATGCTATGTTCAATGTAATTCAGTTCATATAGCTGCAATGTTTTTGGTGGCCCAAGATGATCGAATCATTGTAAGGCTAGTGGATAGGGTATTTCGATATTCTTAACACACTCCTCAAATTACTAATTTCAAACGTCTTCATAACAGAGTAATCAGAATATAAGCATACTGAAGTCGACCACAGCCCATATGTCACTGTCACTTCATCATCAGCTTTGTGAAATTGAGAGCTATGTTTATGTCATTTGACTATGCCATTAGTATTGAAGTTGGACTTGAAAAGCTCTTTCCAGACCGTCATACCTTTCAGTGATGTATGGTGTGATTCATAGATAATTTCCGTACAAGGCAAGATGCAGTTGCTAAAATTTAAAGGACAACATAAGCAAAATACCTATATAGGCACTATCTATCAATCTGAAGTAGTATGTACTACTGTTCACTGCGTTCAAGAAAATGTAAATCCACGGCAAGACTGACAGTCAATCTGCAGATAAAGCACACGAATCTTACCGAAAAGCTAGTTTGGAGCAACAGTTTCGTAGGTTCCGTGGCATTCGAATTATACACGTAATGAAAGTATGAATGAACTTGCCAGAAAACTTCTGAGGCACAGTTGGTAGGAACGAGACCTGCCTGGAACATTTTGTATAGAAGCGTAAGCATAGAGATGGATGAATGAAACTGATCTTCAAGCTTGGCAATCAATGCTCGAAAACTGAAGCTGGAATAAAATATGATTCTAAGATGATAACTTCGGACTTGTCCTTTTTTCACATAAACCACATGAAGCTGCTACCTTCATTACAGCTAACATAGAATTGATATCCACCAGAATAACTAACTATGCACATATATGACATGGAGGAAACAACGAGACCTACCCCTTTCTGAATGCTAAATGATTGAATTTCAAAAGATTCTAGGCTCTAAACCTACCAGATACAGAGAAATTAAACAGATAATTGAATTACCATAAGAATGTTAGACTAATATGGCGGCAGATGAGTAATGGTGAGAAAATACTCACTCAGAGTAGACAAAGTCCAGTTCTGATATCATAGACTTGTGCTTTTTCTAATCTTGGAATCGTGCATTCACTGTTCACAACCCTTTTCATTAATAATAATAATAATAATATTTATTTATCCAACAAGATACATCGGTATATAGGACATGTCATGAGAGAGTATCATCCTCCATAAATTCTTTAATAGAATAATATGCCTTTCTCAGAAGAAAAGACTTAAGAACAGATTTGAACACTTTTGTAGGCTTAACTCTCAGATGGTGAGGTAAAGTATTGAAAAATTTGATACTCTGGTATGTTGGAGAGTACTCAAATTTTGAAGTACGATGTTTCGGCAAGAGAAGAGTTGACTGACTTCTAGTTGCATAATCGTGATACATAGAGAGTTTCGAAAAGTTAGCCTCATTATCCTTTAAATACACTAAACATCTATAAATATACACACAATGAAATGTCAAAATGGCATTCTCAATGAAAACAGGTTTACATGACATTCTGGGGTTTATGTTGAACATCATTCTCAGAATTCGTTTCTGGAGAATGAGAACCCTATTTACATCCACTGAATTCCCCCATATTACAACATTATAAGACAAATGACTATGAACAAGACTGTAATACACTGTCATCAGGGACGTAACTGGTAGCGAATCTTTTATTTTACATAAAGCAAAATAAGCTTTATTCAATTTCCTACACACATGCTCATCCTGTTCTGACCATGTCAGTCCACTGTCGACATGAATACCAAGAAATTTTGTGCATGATTTAGATGTTAAAGCACTGTCCACAATCAGATGTCTCTCATCAGCATTTCTCAAACCAAAGAACAAACATTCAGTTTTACCAACATTTAAAATTAGAGCATTATCATGACACCAACAGTTGAAAGAGTTAACAATTTTTTCACAAGCACTTGCCAGCTCCTCAGGACTCCGCGCTGTGACACCAAATGAAGTGTCATCAACAAAAATAATGATTAGCATTAATATCTCTACTATAATATGATCTGGTAGATCATTAATGAAAAGAAGAAACAACAAAGGTCCCAGCACGGACCCTGAGGAACCCCGAGTTTACATTGTAATCACTGGACCAACTGTCCTGTACCTTAACCCGAAAAACTCTGTCTGACAGGTAACTTTTTATCCAATCCAGAAAAACACCTCTAAATCCTAAGTTGTACAGTTTATTCAGAATGAAATTTAAGTTGAGGGTATCAAACGCTCATTTCGTTCTTTCAAAAAAGTACTAATTCAACTACTATCAACCAAGATCGTGGCAAAAATGGTAATAAGGTTTAATAAAACATACACCATGATTGTAGCCACAATCTTATATATAAATCTCAAAAAACCATCATAATCTTAATTTCAAAAAGCTTGATTTGTCGTACGTCATTTCAATGTCCTGAATATATTTTTCTGGAATTCGAAATGTTAGTTAGAAGCAAAAAACATTCCTACCTATTCACCCATTTCTCATGAAATATGTCTAATGTATGTTTAAATCTTTCTCCATTATCCGCCCGTGTGCTCTGTAAATAAAATTGGTGTATAAATCGTTTCCGAATTGTAATCAGTTTCAGTCTATTACACTTGTCTAGAAGGAACTATGACTAATTCAAAAGAAGCTCTTTTAACAAAGGGTCAATCTAGACTTCATTGTTGAATTTAACGTCATGGGTCAGCGCTTACCGGAAAGAATATAATTATACCCAGCTAAGGTGCTTATTCACAATCGACCTGCTTCCGGTTAAATTTATCACGGACTTGCTATAAAGATCTTTAGAAGGAGCGTGGCTTTTTATTCTAACCGAAATTCAAACGAAAATAAGCTGTACATCAATGTTTTAACTCCATATTTATATAGAAAAAGCTTTGGATATGAAATTGATTCCTTGTTTTATCACTTGAATTGCTTCTAGGAAATTTGATAGAAGGAGAACGAATTCATAGACTACAAATTGCACTCTACTGAAAGAGTCGGCGTCAATTTTTATTCCAACAGAATCATCTTAATTGCTGCTATATCTTCCAAAATTTGTTACTTCCCCTACGATGGCATCATTCATGTCGCTATGTGGAGCTGACTTTCGAGATTGGTAATGAAACCCATTATCTACCAGAGGAAGATTTAAAGAGTTGCTATACCTGCTGTCAGCATTCTCACGCCTGGGTTACTGCATCTTAGTTACCGGGGTAGAAATAGTCAGCCTGTAACCTGTTTCGTATACTCTACCACTTCGTAGTATCAACAGGTAAAGGGATAATCCTGATCGCTGTCGTTGGGTACTGTTCCGGCTAAATCTGTGCAAACAAGGTTGAGAAAAGCCAACCTAATAACAGAATCTTAATCTACAGTAGAACACCATATACCAAGGATAAATGGCAGTCGAAAAATCAGTCGTTAGTATGCAAGTCTTGAGCTTGTTCTCCCATATTAAATAAGTTTTTACTTAAAAGTACCCAGAAATTTTCTTTTAGGCAAACGTCTAGTAGATTAAAGGGATTGTCGTACAAGGTCGTACATATAAATAATATGTTTTTGAACAAGGACTCAGGGAGAGTCGTCTATGCCCCAACCCTTTCAAAACTCAGTTATCTTGTTTTCATATGTGTAATCATCAGATGGATAAGAAATTGAGGGTAATTATTTTATAATGATTCTCCACTGTATCATAATTTCCACACCAATCATCTCGCTATCACACGTAACTCTTCATCAACTTTCAAATCACATATTACTGGACCAGAAATATGTTTCATGGGTGTCTTCGAATGAGAACAATTGACGTGCGATTCACTGGAGGATGTTGATATGTTGAATGGAAATATCTAAGAATGTTCCAGTTTGATGAGGCTGAGGTTATGAAGGGTATCGACAGTGATAAGGGATCTGGACCTGATAATATTCCTTCTATTTTCTGCAAGAATTGTGCCACTTCCCTTTGTGCAGCACCTATGCTCCTGTTCAATCAATCTCTGAAGCCCGGACATTTTCCACGAAGGTCGAAAACCGCTATTATAAAACCTATATTCAAGAGTGGAAGCAGAGATGAAGTACAAAATTATCGTCCAATCAGTTTGTTATTCGTCATTCCTAAATTGTTTGAGTCTTTAGTATACAATTATCTACTGCATCTAGTGAAACAAATGATAATACCGGAGCTGCACGGGTTCATCATGGGCAGAAGTTGGAGTCTAACCTTGTTTGCTACTCGGAGTACCTACACAATGTCCTTGATAACGGGGTACAAGTGGATTCCGTTTATACACACTTTAGCAAGGCATTCGACAAGTGTAGTCATAATGTTATGCTGCGGGCGCTTGCTGAAGCTGGTATTGGGGGAACGTAGCTGAGATGAGTGGAATCATACCAGAGAAATAGATCACAGTTTGTTGAGGTTGCTGGCTATTCATCGCAGTCATTTTTTATATCAACTGGAGTGCCGCAAGGCTCTCATTTAGGCCCCCTTTTGTTTATAGTATATGTGAATAAGATTAAGAGTTGCTTCAAATTCAGCAGGTTTCTACTTTATGCAGACTACCTTCAAGTTTTTCTTCAGATAACTGATTATAAGGATTGTCAGAATCTCCAGAGCGATCTTAATAGATTAGTGAAGTTTTGTGAGAGTCATGGATTGTTCCTAAATTACTCCAAGTGTAGTTCAGCTACTTTCACACGAAAAGCTGATACAATTGATTATGTTTACCAACTGCAGGGTAACAACTTACCCAAACTACAAATGATTAAGGATTTAGGAGTAATCTATGATTCGAAACTGATGTTCAATGATCACATTGAATCTATAGCCAATGCATGCTCTAAATTTTTGGGCTATGTCATCAGAACCTGTAAATATTTTGTATATTGTATTGTCTAGACTTGTTTTGCGAGTGTCGTGTGGAGCCCTCATTATAATGTATATATTGATAGACTCGAGGGAATACAGAATCAGTTCATCAGATATATAGGAAAGAAAAGTAATTTTAATGTGGACGGAGATATGAGTATACAGAGGGCTAGAGAACAGTTTAAAATATATTCACTTAACAATAGGAGAGAGCTATCAGATGTCAAGTTTATGACCAGAATAGTTAATAGCTGCATCGCTGGTTCCGATTTATTTCGAGTGTTTATTTCAACTTTCCTATCAGAAATCTCAGATACTCAGAACTTTTTTTTCACATACCCTTCGGGAAGACAAACTGCTCGCAAAATGCACCTGTCATTCGTTGCCTGAAGTCAGTCAATTTGTTCCAAAGTGGAACAGAGATTGACGTTTTCTCTTGGTCTCAGAGTAGAACAAAATTCTTCACTAAGCAACATTTAGGGTAATGATTGTTATTGTGTTTACTTATTGTCTGATTGTTTGTTCGTTTTTTTCTATTTATAATCTATGGATGGTTTTCCGATTACTTGAATTTGAAAGTTTGTAGATTTGAGATTTGAAATTTTGTAGTTTGTAATTTTAATTTTCTTTCAGATATTTATGAATAATCATTCAGATTTATTAGAAATATTTGATAATAATTTATATAATTTCGAGGATACTAATTTTGGGCTCGTCCTGTTTGTATCCCAATGTGATTGAATAAATAAATAAATAAATAAAAATCAAGAGTTGAAAACCACAAAAACTAGACGGTCCACTCGTGGAGCCCACTTGCTCTGTTTTTCTGTTTTTTCTACAGCTGAGTACTGTTGTTCTGTCTGTCTGAATGGTGCTCATGTGCATAGAATGATTTGCAATTGAATTATGCGATGAGAATTATAAGTAGTTCCATAAGCTCAACCACAATTCCTACATGTCCTCTCTACAATAAAACAACTCCATATATAATATATAATTCATCAACTTCCGAATCATTCTGCCTTGAGATTGAAATATGAAAAAGCTTTCTGGTCATTTGGTTTTGTGTGTACTTTCAATACGTTAGTATTTTCTAAAGGTAAATAGAATAAAGTTGTTGATATACGATCCTACTCAGGAGGTTTTTGGTATTGAGAACAGATTATAAGAGTTCTAATTACTTTAAAAAAGGATTTATGTTGATAGTCCAAATTGTAAGTGTGGTCAAGCTGAAAAAACTATACGTCATTTAGTTTTAAGTAGTTTTTTTCTCAAAATCCACATGGTTTTCAATATATACTAATAGTATCAGATTCCTTTCTTGTTTGGTTTGAAACATTGAAACCCATTAGGTATCAATGACACGATGTTTTTCTGTTGTATTTTTTTTATTTTTCAGATTACTGCCTCCCACCTTGCCACATCCATCAATTGAAGTCCTGGTTAGAATAAAGAAAGAAACGCAAACACAATCACTCTGATTCCACTTTTTGTTTACAGTACACTTACATACTAGATGTTACTGATATACCAGCAATGGGCAGGACAAGGTCTTTCCCCGGTTTTTTTCTACCTTTTCTCTTGAATCATATAGAAGATTACGCATGGATTACTAGTTTTTTCTTATTTTTCTAGGCTTTTAGTTTAGGGGCGATCGTGGGGGGCTTAGCGTATTCTGAATGTTTATCCATTCTACATAACGTGTTTCCTCCAAATCGCGTGTTGACTCACATAAAAATTTGACATACAGAGAATTTTTCATATTTAATTCTCCAGTCTTTCATTCGAATAAATAGATAAATTCTGCAAAATCACACTATCAAAATAATATTGCGATGAGAACTTCTATGTAATTCTCCAGTCTTCCATTCGAATAAATAGATAAATTCTGCAAAATCACGCCATCAAAATAAGATTTCGATGAGAACTTCGTTATTTATTATTATTATTATTATTATTTAGTTAATAGTATATATATATATATATATATATATATATATATATATATATATATATATATATATATATATATATGCGTGATTCACCAGTGGCGCGGTGCTCTGTAGCTCGTACACTCTTGAAGACTTCATCTTTGCTCGAACGGTATTGTAATTATAAAGTAAAAATCTACTTCAGCAATTTATTTTGAAGTAAACAGGGTGTCCCAATTTTCTATAAAAAAATCGTGGGTGTTTTTTTCAGATTGGAAGACCACTTTTTTGTTCAAGATACAGGAGCGGCCTACTCTGCTATAATGTCTTTAAGTAATAAGTTTTTTTGGTGAGTAGTTTCGTCACAATATTTTTTTTCGTAAAAGTTCATGAAAATAGGCTCTCACATAATCGCGTGCTCCTTCGGCCAGAGAGGATGAATACTTTTTTGCTTTCGTTTTCTTATTGCCCAAGCTTTATTGATTAATTGAAATAGATTATCCTCATTCCCTACAGGAGTGACTCAAAAAAATTATTGAATATTATAATTTTAAAAATATCATATCTTGATTTTTTCAAATGGACCACCCTGTATTTTATTTTTCATGTCAACTCATAAAATATTGTGCTATATTGCAGGAGTCTTTTTATCTTTATCTTCGATCATTTTCGAAATATTCGATTATTAGTAAAAATTTTGATGAAGATTCTAAAAACGATATCAAACTCATCAACATGCATCATTATTCGCACATAAGTTCTTTTTTCTGTTATGATTCAAGTAGTAAAAATAGAACCTAGATAGATAATTCTTTTAAGGAATGATAAAATCAAGATGATTAAAACGTAAATCGAGGTATGTGTTGACATTTTTTTTTATTTGTGCCTTCTGTCAGGTGTCCAGACATATCATATTCTGCATTTTACATGGTGAACTTATCAGTATTTCGTTATTAAACATTATCATCATTAAAGTGAGGTTTGAACCCAATTTCCTCAATTGACTGCCATGAAGTTCTCCAAAGAAGAAATGCTCGATAGGATTTTTATTCCGGGTGAGTGTGATAGAAATTCTTTGTTGGCAAGTAGAGTTTATGCACAAAGGTTTCCTGATTCTTATCAGGAAACCTTTGTGCATCCTGATGCAAGATGCTTTGAAAAACTTCTAATTAGATTTATCGAAACGGGTAATATCGCTTACTAAAAACATGAAGAACCAAAAACTGCTACAGCTGAAGACAACCAGTTATCAGTTTTGTTGACAGAGGACCCATATGAAAGCCAAAGAGAGATTTCTCAGTTAACTGATATGAGTCAAACTTCCGTCCAGAGAATCTTGAAACTGAATAAATTTCATGCATATCATGTACAGCTGCACCAGGAACTGAACAATCAAGACAATGAAAATCGAATCAATTTTTGCAATTGGGCAAGTGACAGAATAGCGGAAAATTCAAATATAGCAGAGTTCTTTTCTCGAACGAGGCAACTTTCCATAAGAATGGGCTTGTTAACAGGCACAACTTTCATTATTACACCACGGAAAATCCACACCTCATGAGACAAATAGATCACCAGCATCGTTGGTCCTTGAATGTATAGGAGTAGATGGATATCTAATTTGGCCTCACTTTTTCGACGGGCACCTCAATAGTGAAATGTATTTAGATTTTCTGCAAAATCATCTACCAATGTTACTTGCCGATGTGCCAGAGCATATAAGACAAGATTTGTGGTTTCAACAGGATGGGGCACCGGTACATTACTCACATCAGGTTAGGGAGCATTTGAATCATATATTTCCAAACAAGTGGATAGGACGTGGTGGTCCTGTTAGATGTCCAGCTATTTATTTGAAGGGGTTAATGTCGAAGGAAATTAAAGAAGAGATTGATTCAACACTGGGGACATCCTCCCCATCGTATTCAACCGTTAAGAAGTGGGTTTCCGAGTTTAAAATGGTCACAACTCCAGATATGATCGAAAAAATTCATAAAATAGTGCTGGAAGATAACAGATCAAAGGTGCGTGAAATAGCTGAGACTTGTAAGATGTCATATGAACGTGTGCAAAATATTTTGCACCAACATTTGCATATGGAAAAGCTCTGTGCATAATAGGTGCTGCGTTTACGAAAAATTGATTCGAAAAACCATTTCTACCGCCAATTTGGCGCTGTATAAGCATAATCCAAGCGAATTTTTGCGTCGATTCGTTACTGCTGACGAAACTTGAGTCCACCACTACATTCCTGAAACCAAACAACAGTCTAAACAGTGGATTGGAACAGAGGAACCAACTTCAAAGAAGGCAAAAACAATTTTTTCGGAAAACGAGGTTATGGCTACTGTTTTTTGGGATACAAGAGGTATAATAAACATTGATCACCTTGAAAAGGGTAAAACTATCATTGGTCAATACTACGCAGACTTATCGCAAAGTTTCAGACACGAGGTGCAAATTAAACGACCTCATTTGGAAGACAAAAATTTTGTTTCATCACGATAACACACCAGCGTATTCTTCGTATGTTGCCATGGCTAAAGTCTATGATCTGAAGTTCGAATTGATGCCGAACATTCCCTACTCTCCAGACCTAGCCCCGAGTGACTATTATCTGTTTCCTAACCTCAAAACATGACTTAAGAGATTTGCGGACAATGAAGAAGTAATCGAAGCTGTAAATGGGTATTTTGAGGAATTTGACAAATCAGAATAAAGAGATGGCATTACTAGACTAGAACACCGCTATGAGAAATGGATCAGCCTTGAAAGAGATTATGTTGAGAAATAGAAAAAAATTCTTAAAAACGTTGTTTTTCTTGGTCACGTCGGAAACTTATCAATCCATCCTCGTATATATCAAACTCTCATCATTTGTGCTCATCATGATAGTCAGAAAGTACTATTTTTCACACAGCGAGACGCCTATTTGTTATTTTAAATTTAGCTTTTTTAAAACCGAACGAAAATTGACTTTTTTCAGGCCCTAATGGTCTTTCAAAATAGTTTTCACTGCTCCTTCTGAAATTCTAACCATACCAGTAAGGTCTTCGAGTGTTCGTCGAGGATTCTGGAACAATAACTCCTCGATTCGATTTACAATAGATGTTACAGGTCGTCCGGAGCTCTCCAAGTCATCAACACGTAATCTCTTCTTTGAAGTTAGTGTATTATTTCTAAAAAATTTTCTGCGTCATGGTCAAATCACAAAAGGTCTTTCACAGCATTCTCAATGTTTCCGCAGCCGAAATTTTATTCAGCAAACAAAATTCAATGTCATGGCAGCAAAATCAGGCATTGTGAAAATCGCCCTAATCACATTCAGAAAACACAAGCGTAACTTTGTGACGAATGATAATATTGACATGAAATTTGACACAAATGTCAGTAACACTAGTACCAACATAGAAATAAAAGAATAACCCGCAAAATTTAAATTGAAAATTCACCTTCCCTTTTGCGCACACTAGTACGTAGTTTTTCGGTAATAAAACAATAACCAAGAATGCAATTTTCGCGTTATCCTATTTTATAAGCCATAGAAAAGAAGCCTTGCTAAATCAATTAGCAGTCACAATATATGATAAAAATCAAATCGTTCCTCGCTAGGAGAAAATAAACCTTAAAGAAAATAATTATATTGAATAATTTGAAAAATAAAGTCATCCTAATAGGAAATACCCTTAAGCTGTTGTGATATATATCGAGAGAACAACAATTTCAAGCTGCATTCAACAAAAAGTTGAATGGTATAAATTAACATCTAAAAGATATTGGAAATACATTACCAGATAGTGTTAGACCATAATTTTGTATCTTATCAAATAGTAATAGCAAATAATTCTCTGAATTTTATATCATTATAAAATAGGAACTGTAAAGTAATGTCCAATCGGGAGATCCAATGTTAGTGATAATAGCGTCGCTAAACCCGTTTACAAATCTAATCTATTACATTCATAGAAGTGGGAGTTCCTTATAGCGTGAAAAAAAATAATGTGATAAGACCAACTGGTTTCAAAATTTCTACGGGTCATATGAACACTCTTGAAGTGGGACGCTTGACATGAGGTCAACAGTTTAACAACCGCAAGTCTAACATAAATTATCGCTTTGAAAGAATGAAGAAGGGGAAAGAAAGATATTGGATACACATGGTAATGCTGAAAGAAGACGGTCGTAAATAAAGTTTTAAGAATATTCAGCATATTTTCGTATCCGTACCGAAGGATTTACACATGAAATAAACAACCATAATCCAAAAGAAGACATTAAAAATTCTCGATATATCAGCAAGCTGAATAAAATAACACATTCCCAGTTTATTTTTACAAAGTTGAAATGAAAAATGTATTTTTATACTCTTTGTGAATTTTTCAGTGGAAATCAATTCGTACTGAGGTTTTGTTCTAAACTATTCCTAATATTTACATGTCTACATTTCGATTGTGAAACACTGCACATATGGAAAATTTCAACAACAAAGAGCCAATATCTCAATGGTTTTCGAAGTTATGTAAAAATGATAGTGATATGAGCACTTTTTTACGTAGAATCGGATTGCGTGCGGATTTTTTTTCGTACAGCGGTTTTTAGAGTCATTATGCAAACTTGTGCTTTCGAAATACGAATCAAAGGTGGATTTGATTTCGTTGAATACAGTTTTTTCTCCCTTTCAAGAACAAATAACATGTACACTAAATGTTTTCCACCAAAACGTGTTTTCATGAAAAACCGAAAATTGTATAAGTTTCACAGAATTTACACGGAATGATGGACATAGCATAAGTATATTTTGTGCTCCCACTATGACAGTTCGAAATTTGATTCTTGCAACGACAATTCAAATAAATCGTTTACAATCTAACCTAACCAGTTGCAATAATCGAATCGACGTTGAAAATCTTGTGCATAAACTGGGATACTCTCATTTTATGAGGTACACTCTCCACAAAATTGTCACATCACCCTACTTTTACGACAATACTATATAAACTTTTAGGTTGGTCATTCAAGAGTCGCTTGGTAACTTTCTGAAGTGTAAAATAAGAAGATATAATTCGAAAGAGATGAGTTTATGATGGAAAATATCAACAATTTACCAGTTAATGAAAAATTAAAAAATTCTTCTTCTTCAAACATTCGCGAAGAGACCAATCAACTAGCATCGAATGGTTACCAATCATTTTCAAAATCGAGTGTTTCCTACCCGGGCCCTAATTACTGCCAGTATACGTCTCGGAAGCCCCTCAAACAAATTTTGGAAGTGCTCTCGAGTCACTGAGTTCCAAATTTAAGGAAGCAGATTTTCTAGTTGTCGGAGTGTTCTACTAGGCATCCTACGTTGCTGAATTTGCCACCCCATGTTGTCCCAAACATGTTCTATGGGATTCAAGTCGGGACTTCTGGCTGGTCATCTTAAAATATCAATTTCGGCATTTTGCAGAAATTCTGTAACTACTCTAGCTGCATGAGGCCGAGCGTTATCATGCATATAAATGAAGTTTTCGCCAATAAATGGGCCAAAGGGTAAAACATGGGGTTCAAGGATATCTGCGATGTATCTGGCTGCTGTCATTCTTCCATTATTCACTAGGACTAACTCAGTTCGACCGTGGAAAGAAATGCCTCCCCACACTATTAATGAGCCCCCTCCGAAGTTTTCGGTTTGCCGGATATTACATTGCTGATACCGTTCCCCAGGTCGTCTGTATACAGGCATGCGTCTATCATTTGATACTAGACAGAACCTGGACTCGCCGGAAAAGAGAACGTTCGACCATTCTATAATACCCAAATTTGCATGTTCCCTCGCTAACTGAAGTCTTGCAATTCGATGCTCTCTGTTGAGACGTGGGCCGGTAGAAGCCACCCTTGGTCTGATATCGTCTTCTCTGAGCCTGTTCCTAACAGTTTGCAATGAAATATGTACATTTCTGGAGAGTGCAAGTTCATTTTGTAGCATTCTAGCCGTACAGTGCCGAATTCTTAGTGCAGTTAAACGAAGCTAACGATCATCAACTGGTGATGTTATCCGATTTATTGTCCCTGTCTGGCCCTTCTTCCATATTTCCCTGTTTCGTGGTACCGATCAATTGCTCTTGAAATAGTTCTTTGGTTAACATTCTACAAGTTAGCTCTGTATCGTTGGCTTCGCCTCTCCTCTAGAAGTGTTACAATTCTTACCACTTCATGATCACTCAAATAGCGTCCAGGACGTTCAGCCGCCATTACAATAAATTCAAAGATTCAAAAATCAACAAGAAACACAGAAAACTTACATTAATTCAGCGTGAAAACTGAAGAGAAATTGAATGAATACTCATTGTCAAATAAACTCATTCTCGTTTCAAACGTGTTTGAGATCATATGGAAACAAATGTTATTACATAGATAAGATTTTTTCCCCTCATATGTCCAAAAACATATGTTGACAAAGAAACTGCGACCGAGCTGCATAATCGATTGTGGAATTCAGAATACCAGATGATGCGAAAATTTTTGTGGTGTTTGTACTATGTTTTTTGGAATACTATGACATTTGTCATATTTTTCGAACGACTGTCAAAATTTTTTCGTAAATTTTTCTTTAAATTAAACAAGATCCGCGAAGAAGTAATATATGTGCGATGTCAACCCAAATTTTTGGGTCCATAATGATTCTAAAACATCTATAGATCATAATCGGCATCACTTGGAAGACTGAACCTGGCCATCGGGGCTCTCTCGGTCAAACAGAGAGGGAATTGTTTTGTTGAGTTTAAATATTGGAGGGTTTTTTTGCGATTATACTTCAAAATTGGCAAGCAAGAACAAGGAAGTGATTATGTTTCAGGAGACTCACATATTAATCGCAGGTTATGCACTTTTTGATTATCTCCTTAGTCCTTTTTATGACCTTGCTTGCTATGTAAAATCTTTTTTCAGATTTGTTTAGACATATAAGAGGTAAGATTGTTGAAATATTTTTCTGCTGGTTTTCTTTTTCCATTGTTACAGATTCCTGTCCCAAACCTTTCACCCTTGTCTTCGTTTGGAAATCATGGAATGCAAGAGGAATGAAGCGGCTGAGCAGAAAAATCTTTGGTACTCTTTATGTACACACGACACTAACACAACATAAACAGACAAACTATTGCTAGTGCAATAGTGCAATAGGGAAACGAGTTTTTTCCTCAGGTTTTTTTTCACTCGTTTATTGAATCATATGCAAGATAGCATGGTTCCCCTGTTACATTTCTTGAGCTCACACTTGTGTCTTTTTTCTGACACACACAAAATTATAGATATAAGCATTTATTGTAAATACAATTATTCAAATTTTGTAAATCCTCTCTTTTCAAAAGATATATATATATATATATATATATATATATATATATATATATATATATATATATATATATATATATATATATATATATATATATATATCTTTTGAAAAGAGAGGATTTAAAAATTTGAATAATTGTATTTACAATAAATGCTTATATCTATAATTTGGTGTTACTGAGGTTTCCTCAATTTATTGAATATGCTTTTATGAGGTTGTTGCCTCTCAGGAAAACGATACATACATTACTTTGAATATTACGTTCAATCATATTGAGCTTTTCAAACTTTTCGTACGACATGATTGCTTCGTTATCACAAAAGATACTATATTCACACGAAAGTCGTAGGTTGATAAAAATTAAATAATTCATCTTAATTAATTGAATTTAATTAAGTTGTCATTGGAAGAATTAATTAATTTCGAACTGTCATAATGAAGGCACAGAACATATTTAAGCTATTTCAATCATTCCGTGTAAATTCTATGAATGTGTATAAAGTTACCAAATAAAATTAGGACAGAGTTATACAATTTTCGGTTTTTCATGAAAAAACGTCCTGGATGAAAAATTTGAATGCACGTGTGATTAATTTTTAAAACAAAAGAGATCCAATCTAACGAAGTCAAAGTTACCTATGGTTCATATATAAAGAACGCAAGTTTGCACTATAACTCAAGAGCCGTTAGACAAAAAAATTTCACATGTAGTCCGATTCTAGAGAAAAAAGTGCCTGAAAAATGTCGAAATTATTTTTACAGGAGTCCAGATATGAATTTCTCAAAAATAAGGGCGGATGCATTTTCCTCTATTTACAATATTTTACATATCTGCAGTACTGAAACGTCGAAAGCTGTCCACCCTGTACATAATTTAGAAAAATACTAGAATCAAAAATCCAGACAGTCTCTTATAAACTCTTTATTGGAGTGATATACTCATTTTCAAGAATACTCCTTAATTTCACGTGCAAATATTTGTATTGAGGTCCCTAAAATGTTGTGGTTAATAGTTATACATTTTTATTCCTCAGTATTGCTAGGAATTCTACGTCATCTTCTTGTACAAAGGAAACGCAAAATTCAATTTTCTCGAATGTTGAATATATATTTACTTCTGTGGTTCTGAAATGTACGAACAAAAAGAGTTAGTGTTTTCTTCCTCTCGAATATTAGCCTAAGCGAAACCCCTATTATAGCTTCGAAAATTATTCATAACTTCGTTTTTTTACTTTGAAGAGTCTGACCGAGTTGTAACCAGTCCCAGTATTAGAACTCCATATCACATGTCTGCGTAGAACTATGAATATTATGTTATTTTGGCCGAAAACTACCCACATGACCTGCCTCAGTACACGAAGCGATTTTGATTTCTGACAAGTTAAATCAGTTTGTCTTTCCAAATCAATCAGGAGTCAATTATTCTCCAACTGAAATTTAGTTTTCTTTGTCTCATTCAGTTTCTTTATTTTGATGGAGAACCACTATTTTGTTTGCTTAAAACATTTTTTGGGTTGCTGTCGCTGGATCCATTAGATCCTCTAACCAGAACAAATATATCATCAAAATGCAGACATTTTATGTCTATCGGACGATGTCATTGTATCAGTCATTTGTACAATGAATAAAAGTGGATCCAATATTGAACCTTAGGACATATCAAAGGTCAATATAAGCTTCTCCGATATCTCTCCCTTATACTCCGTTATCTGTCACCGAGACAGGACCTGAATAACTAATTCACAGCTCCACGGAAACCGCAATGATACTTCTGAAATAAACTTTTATGAGATAAGCAATCAAAAGATATTCCCAGACCCAAATTAGGCATAGACACTTCTTGGCTTTTTGTCCAAAGCGGCCATTATTTTTGTCATCGCACTTTGTATGTCTGGAATGGTACTCCTGTTGAATCAATACCCGTAGTGCATTTCGTTAAAAAAATTTGTCGTCACATCTTTCTTGAACAGAGGAACGACTCCCGCAGCTTTTAATTTTTTAGAAGAATAACCCTCAGAAACATTCATTAATTGAAATTGATAATGGATTTTATATTCTTGGGAAATATTCACCTGCATAGTAGCAGACAGAATATGATATTAATAGCCTTTCTACAGCTAAGATTGAAACTTGCTGTATTACGTTTTTGTCATTAATGTGTTGAGTAACAAATTATTGAACAGAAATTATTAGTTATTACTAAACTAAAATTAACAACACAGAGACTTTTATGTCACTGGAAAAATCTTTTAGGTAACAAAAATGTTTTATTACTTAAATAAAACAATATTGTTAACATTTCCACAATATTCACAAATTCATCACGCGTTTTACCACACTATGGCCTCACTTATCTGATGAATGCACAATGTTGTGAAACGCGTCAAAAGTTAGTGAATATAGTGATTATTTGAACAACATTATTTTATTCAATAGAATCATGTGTATCTATTTTCATCAATTAAAAACCTCCTCAAATTAACAAAAATATTCAACAGAAAAATATTTGTTGGTTATTGGTGAACAAAAAACAATCCGGTCTGAGTTAACAAATGACGATTGTCTATCGTCAAAACACTTCATATCATTTCTTCATTGCCACAATACGTTGTGTTCACGTAATATAGTATCCACGACACAAATGTGATGATGTAGTCTTTTAGTGGTTGCCACAACGCCTAATTAAATGTACAATGTGGATGTTTTACAGACCACAACGCTTTGTGAGCTGTTTTTTCGCTGAACGTTTTGTATCATCTTTGAACTTAATAAATTTATAAGCACGAATACTCTGGTAATCTTATCAACGAAGAAATAGACTTAGACCCTTCGTTCACAATGCTAGACAAGTCTCCGATACTCGACGACTCAAGTATCGTAGAGAATATCGCTGTAAGATAATACGAGGCTCCGTGTACATAATTGCACGTTGCCGACAATTTGTTGACCTGTCGCTGACTGTTTCATTTTATTGATGGGGAACCACTATTTTGGGCCATGAGAAACAACATAGCTCAATACAAGCTTCTCCGATATCACTCTGTTGTACTCAACCATCTGAGATCTGTCACTGAGAAAGGACTGTAACGAGTGTACAGTTTCACAAAAACCGTACTGATACAACTTCTGAATTAAAATTTCTTGAGATGAACAATACAAAGACATCCCCAGATCGAAATCAAGCAAGCACACTATCTGGTTCAAGAGGCTGTTCAATCATGTTTTGTAATACAGAAATGACATAATAGGTAATAGGACAACTGACCTATAATTATCACATTTCAACGTCATACTTGAACACATGAACGACTCCATGAACTATTAATTTTTTGGGAAAACAATCCTTCTCGAAACATTTATTTATTGAAATTGATAGTAAATTTTATATCTTTGGGAAATATTTCATTGTCCTGTATGGTATCAGGCAGAATATGCTGTTGATGTCCTTTCTGCTGCTAATATTGAAAATTGCTCAACTTATCGAGTAACAAATTGTTGAACACAAATAATTATTTATTGCTAAACTAAAATACTAAAATTAGTAACATAAAGATGTTTTATGTCAATTGGAAATCCTTCCAAGCTACAAAAATATTATTTTTAATTAAATAAAACAATGCTGTTTAAATTTTCACTATATTCACAAACTTTTCACACAATCGTTTCGTCATACTTATCATACACTCATCCAATGAAGCTACAGTGTTCAAACTATTCCCCTCCTATTCAATTTTGCCAGAGAGCAATATTCACAAGGAAAATTTGTATTGGCTTTTCCTGATAACTAATGAATAAGTTATGACTGTTCCTAAACTCAATAATTTTGATAAAATTCTAAACTATTTTGTTTAACCTTGGTTTTTATCAAGTTGAAACTTAATTGTTCGATTACAGTAAAGATTCCTCCTATTATTTTTATACTGAAACCAGTACCTAGTGCTCAGAAATTGATTATTAATTGCCGAGCAATAGCCTTACTCATCATATTAAAACATTAATTCTTATTCCACCAATTGTTGCTTCGGTTCCTGATTTAACTGAGATGAAAATGTTATGCTTTTGGAGAAAAACTTAATCAATGATTCGAGAATTAACGATTGTAGATTTCCTTTCATAACCGTTCATTTAATCTGCTTACTATTAATTTTGCATTTTCCTTGAAACGAAACCAAGTTACGCAAGCTTCGTATTAGAATCAGTTAATATGCATTTAAAGGTACAGCTCTGTAGTAAATCTCGTGTCATAACTGAAAAGAAAGTTAATAAGATACATCCTTGACACTTTTAACATT
This sequence comes from Cryptolaemus montrouzieri, assembly GCA_013387265.2. Taxonomy (NCBI): domain Eukaryota; kingdom Metazoa; phylum Arthropoda; class Insecta; order Coleoptera; family Coccinellidae; genus Cryptolaemus; species Cryptolaemus montrouzieri. The sequence continues at coordinate 46,098,509 of JABFTP020000103.1, forward strand.
CCTTTATCAACAGCCTTCCGTCCAGGTGATTACAACTTGAGCTATCGTATTATATCGAGTGCCGCATTCCACAATAATTATTGAAACTAAACAAAAAAGCTCCATGATTAGAACGTGTTGAGCATGCTCGTATAATATACATGTAAAGGTAGACCAACCTGTCCAGTTGGCTTCGATAATTCGCCTTCATTTATAATTATTATTTCACGGCATACTAGAACGAATGAGGCCTATATAGACCATATTATGTGGAAAATTGGTTTGTGCAAGATCGACTTGTAATAAAACAATTACGCCGTAAATATCGTACTCAATTATTCACAGCACATCGTTTATTTAATATATAAAGACGAATTCTTTCAAGAAAAACTATTCAACCAATTGCACATCACATAATTTTCTACTAATATAAGGTGCTTCAAGATTGGTACCAGAAATCACCTTCGAAGGAAGCAAAACGACTGCCATTAAGATTGAGGCAACATGTAACCATAGAATTCACTTTCTTCGTTAATATAGTTCCTCAGTACCTATACTTTTTTGATGTGATTGAGTAAGGCCACATTTGAGTGATATCAGTAAAAGGAAACTTCATAGTAGACACATAAAATGAGCATCGTGTATAATTTCCATAATAAATAAATAGGGACGTTTTGAAAAACAGTCGTGCACGTCGATTGGTATTCTCAATTACATTTTTTTTGATAAAAACTTTTATACAGAATAGATCATGTAAAAGTGGTCAACACTTATTTTCTATTTGAAATAATATTATGATATATTATTCAATTTTTGAATTCTTTAGAAAATTTCAAAATTCTTTTAGATTTATTGTAAAAATCAACATTTAAGAAATAAAATTGTTTAATTACAGAAATTCGTTACAACACATAGAAAAATGATAAGTAACATCTGATAAAACAAAATATGTAGGTACTTCTCTGTTGAGTTGTTGGAACTTATTGATTATTTCGAGAAAATGTAAAAAACAATTGCGAGAGATATTCAAAACGCTTGCATGAACGTCTAGGCAACATCATAATCTTAAATGAAAATGACTGCTAACCTTATCTTAGAATTCCAGCGTACCGATCTAATCGGAAGCGTTATACATCTTCTCAACACAGCTAGATGCAAATCCATTTCATATGATGAATGAAAGAAAAATATGATAAATAAGTATAGGTTAAATTTTCTTTCATCTGTCAATGGCTTTAGTGTTGATATCGTAAAATATATTAATTTTGTATAGAAAATTTAAATGGCAGACATTTATTTCGGTTCCTACAATATTCTATAGAATTTGAAAGCTTCGGAAATTTTATACAAATTTGCGTTACTTCAGCAAAGCGGAAAATTATATATGCTATTTATATTATTATTATATGCTGTTTCTGATGTTTCTGACATGCGGGCAGACCACATAATAGTTTCTCAGTTGTGCTAATGAAGGCGTATCATTTTAACTCTATCACTTTTCATCTCGCAAGGAGCTAGTGTTTCAGCAGATCTGACATTCTATATATTAGTTATATCACTATTATACATATATGTATATCTGAAAAATCAGACAGACAGGTCGATTCTAAAATGTAGTCAGATCACATTATAGTTTCTCTGTTGTGGTAATCAAGGTGCAACTGTTATTCAAGCTCTTTCGTGAAAACAATGGACCAAGTTTGTTGTTTTGAAACTTCTTTCAATGTAGCAGATGTCTTTCTTGGATTGAGTTGGAATTTCACCTTGTCATTCTTTCAAAAGTGCTTGGATACTAATTCCCCGCGGGAATAAGATTGGGAGACAATAGCATACATCTTTATTAGCCCGATAAAATTATATTGTTTGCCAGCACATTAGAACCGACCTATCGTTTGATTCTTGAAATATATATGTATCATAATAGCATTAATAACAAATATGCATTTCAGCTTTGCTGACAGAAGGCAGACTATTCTTTTCCTAGGTAGGTAACTAATAGAGCGAAGATCTGGTGAAATTCCTATTAAAATGGAGAGAAAGTTATTTATTCCATTCAAAGAAGTTTTAAAATGAACAGTGTATGTTTAATAAACTTTTTACATCATTTCAACGAAGGTGCTTCAGTTTTAGTTCCCTGCGAGATGAAGAGTGAGAGAGTCAAAATCGTGCTCCTTCATTACCACGACAGAGAAACTATTATGTGATCTGCCTGCACTTTAGAACCGACCTACATGTCTAATGATTTGATTTATATGTAGAATAATGATAAAAAATAACATATAAAAATTGCAGCTTTGCTAAAACACTAGCTCCTTGCATGATGAAGAGTGAGAGAGTCAAAATCCTACGTTTTAATTAGTACGACTCAGCAATTATTATATGTCTGTTTTGTAAATATATGTATATAATAATAATATAAATAACAACTTGCACACAAGTACGGACTTCTGAATACCTTCCAGCCATATTACAAGTATCAGCCGACGCCCGTATTGGAAAATGACTCTATCAGATTGTACTACGATAGGCCTGTTATCACTGACAGAATGGTGACGAATAATAGGCCGGACATAGTGGTGTATGATAAGAGAGCCAGAACAGCAATGCTGGTGGATGTCGCCATACCGAATAATAACAACGTGCTGAACCAGTTCCAGGAGAAAAAGTCGAAATACACAGACCTTGCTATTGAGATCAAGCAGATGTGGCACCTCGATAAAATAGATATTGTTCCTGTCATCGTATCCTCGACTGGTTTAATACCCAAAACTTTGCATGATAGCCTTAAGAAATTAGAATTGCATAAGAATACCTATATAGAAATGCAAAAAGTTGTAACTCTTAATACATGTAGGATAGTTAGAAAATTTATGTCAAGTATATTGTAATCGAGCTTATTCCCTTTGATTGCTAAATCTGGGAAAGGTAAATTATATCCAGCTAACAGCTGAGATAGTGCATAAGTCCACGATAATAAATATATAATTTTCCGCTTTGCTTAAATAACTCAAATTTGTATAAAATTTTTCTATAATAGAAATTTTTCATTTTACGATATCGAAACGGCAGACAAGCTGCGATCACGTGTTTATAGTTGATTTCGATGGTTTTCGATTGCGGAACGCTTGCTCTCAGGTTAATATAATATAGGCTGCAAATTGTTGATTTGCTGAATAGTATGAAAGTTTCTCAAAGTTGGCACTACATCACTTTGAAGCATTGCTGAATAACTATCGTCATTCCAACTGCCATCAAAGAAAGAAGAGCCTATGTATAATCATCAACAATTCTAGTTCAAACATTAACCTTTTCGATGCATTGCGAATATTTTTCTCTCATCCAGTGAGGATTTTCTCTAGAACAATAGTTTGGTCGAAAACATGACCTTTAAGTGAAAAGGGGCACTTGTCAGAAAACAGAACATGTTTTAATTGCATCATATTGTTATCTATCATTATCAAAATTTGTCCATAGCAATATGTTCTCTCATGAAATAAGTATTTCATAAGCTGCAGAGTTAAGTTCAAAGAATGCCCATTTTTTTAAATCGTCAAATGACAATTATCGAACAATTGCTTTGCTTGCAGACGAATGTGTTTTCCTTAAATTCAAGAATAACAACAAATTTGGTATCAACAGTATCAACAGCTCTAGCCCCAAGCTAGAGCTGTTGATCGATTTCAATGAAATACCAGAAGTTTACCTTCACTCACACTTTTTGAACGGTAACCTATACTCTGTTTGTTCATCTTTTGACAATGTGCTCAGGGACTTACCCCATTTACACAGAAGGACCTACAGCTTATAGTGGATTCCGAACCACTCTCCTGCAGTGATAGTTATCTGGCCTTCGGAATTTTATGCCCTCTTTAGACAACTTTTTCCAATTCAGCACTTTTTGTTCGAGGACAACATCCATAACTTAAACCCAGATTCGAATCAGGCTCCTTGACTTAACATATCCTACATACTTGCTCACTAACCGTGCAGCTATCCACGGATTAACCTATACTCTCATTTTTTTCGATTACTCTTTCACTTTTGAGTACCTTCTGTGAAAAAAATATCACTTAAAACGCTGTATTTTCAGAAAAAAAGAAATTAACGAAAAATTTAACAAGAGAACTCACATTTCCAATTCATCGAAGTCATTCGTAGAACGGGTGATTGTTCAGTTGAGATAAAAGTTCTCTTTCCTAGCAAGTGTTCTGGTTATTATTTCAGTATCGATGAGTCATGTTTCGTATTTTGGGTGAAAATGAACTCAAAATACAACAGAAGACTCTAATGAATCGTGAATTAAATCATTCGCAATTATTAACGATAAATTATGACCCACTAGACACCCACCTGATTCTTGTTATTGTTTCGTTTCGAGTCTTTTTCACGGAGAATTAATTAAGTATGAAAGATGAAAATGAAGTAAATACACACATGATTTAATTCATTTCCGATCAAATAGAAGCAGTGCTGGAGAATTTCGACCATAGGGAGCGTTTTTCAGATTATAATGATCCAGAGAGCTGCGTATTACGTACTCACCGTTGGATCGATTACAGTATGTTCCAAAAATGTAACTTCTGCAGTTTCATTTCTTATAGAATTTCCAGTATTACCTTCTTGTTCGACACAGATCCCTCTTTATGAAACTTTGCCAATAATCCCTGTACATAATTATGTTACAACTGTGTCTTTAGATGTAGTGCAATAAAGATACTGCAGCACTGGCACAATAGTTAATTCTGAAGAAGAATTAAATAATTTCCAGTCGTTCTCGAATAGTGCTTATCATTTTAATCCGTATTTTGTGAATAACATGAAGCGGTTAACAAATTCAAGTTAGTATTTTGTGTGTTCATCATTTTTTTATAATTTATGATATTGTTGATGGATTTATTATGTGGAAACTCATTTAAATATAAATATAATAAAATACTTTCGTTAGATACCCTCAATGTTTATTTTCATTACACACAGCCAATTTCGACAGTTACATCATTTTCCAGTGACTAGAGCTAACAGTCATGAGAAAGAATATACTATCTATATCTATTTTAATTGTAGAGTAGTGGGGTGTGATTCAATTCTAGTTGACTTTTGAGAGTTGTGAATTCTGGGGTTTTACTTCTAACTATAGTACACCTAAATTAGCTGCATATAATTCAATGATTCATAGAGCCTTTTCTATTCCCCATAACAGACTTCAATTCAGAAATCAATGTCATTAAGAAAACTAATCAAATAATTATATTTCAGGTTCCGACACAACCAGTATTATTAAACACAAGGAGCAAAAACAAATTTCTCAATTACTATACTTGATTACAGAAAAACCGGAAAATATATACATTAGTAATTATTTTTGCAAATTCAATTTAACAACCTCCTTTCCGCTGGTCCCAATATAAGCAAATTAGAAATGCTAAACAAAAGACCAATAAAATCATACAGTCTGGGATATACAGAATTGAATGCATTGAATGCCGAACAGCTTACGTAGATCGAAATTTTGCATATAGATTCAAAGAACATCCCTCCACAGATAAGAAATCCGCAGTTTTTGAACATATTAAACCCACAAATCACATAATTACATCAGATAAATTGAAAATTCTCCACAAAGGCAATAAAAGAATAACAATGTATCTGTTGGAAGGTTTAGAAATTAACAAATTTTTAAAAAACCCAAAATTCACCACTCTCAATAGTTAACTAGAATTGAAAACTACCCCACTACTCAACTCAACACTGAGACACTTGGAAATGACGTAACTGTCGAAACTGGTCGTGTTTATTGAAAATAACATTGTGGAAATCAGACAAAAGTGCTGTTTATTTATATTTTAATTTTATTTAAACTCAATTCGACGGGCCATTAAAAGAGCAATTTGATTCCCTTTTCCCCGTTAAATTAAGGTTTTACTCGACCTACTCTTCCAATTGAGATTATAAGAGCGAAAACTATCTCGCCGGAGTTTGACTTGAATAACAATCAATCTGGATGGACATGTTGTCGATATTATAATGAACAAAATTCATTTTTTTATAATAATAATAGTAATACTGCATGAAAATTAATTAACCTAGTTGACAAGTTCAAATACGTTTGTATTCTCGATAAATCTTGAGAAGACATAAAACTGTTCACGCTATTTGGCAAACTGATAAGAAAAAATCATAATTCAATTGATAAATGTATTGAACTACACGGTCTCCAGAATGAGCATAACACCTAAAACAGTTTTTATAGTATTAAATGGCGATTCAAAATTTGAAGAAATTATAAAGTCATGTGGTTCAAAAGAATGAAGTCACGGTGAAACATTTTCTTGAATTAAAAATAATTAAAGCAAATAATTGGTTTAAATGTTTTTCACTTCCTGGAATTCTTCATATATAAACAAAATTTCTTCATAAATATTTAAATATTATTGCCTTGCCCGAATATTGGCTAGCTTGCTATTAGTTGAATCAGCATATAACCTAGTAATATTAATTAATAAGAGTATTACATTTTAATCTTTTGGTTTCGCCTTTCTATGATTTGATATTGACTATTGTCTTGAATTAACTTCAAACGAACAAAATTTTAAATGTCGAAAGAGCATGAGTTCATCATAAGGGAATGAAATTTTGTGGTTATATATTCCGATGAGCAGAAAATATTCAAGAAATTGAGAAAATCCATCGTAAAATAATGTTGCAGTTATTAAATCTTATTGGCTTTGTATTCTGATAGGATATTATACCTATTTGTTTTAGTTGCAAAATACAAATTTTAGAAATTCATGCGGAAATTTTTGAATAATGTAATCGTTCTGAAGTTTCTTAGTATATTTTCTTGAAGTTTTTCTGCATCCAACATTTCCTTTAGATTTAGCGGCGAGAAAGATTTTTCAATTATGAAAACTATAAATCAACATTAATATTTTTCAAAATGAAATATTGAAATAAATTCAAAAATAGGAAATATATTGTCATAATTTCTTAGAATAAGTTTTGTTACGTGCTATTTAACATTCAATGTATTGAACATTCTTAAGGCGAAACTAATTTATCAATTATTTCCACATAATACGAATATTACTAGTAGAATCATTTTTCGTGTCGACTATAAAAAGTCAATAGGCAACTTGATGCATCCGAAGACATTATTGATCGATAATTTGTATAAATCGTGAGCTAATATTCCGTTGAAGACGAGGATTTGTTAAGATATAAAGCTAAAGAGGAAAGAGCCATGACCGCAGCCGAGTTGAGAGATGGCGGGAGTGGTTTTTTATAAAACCAGCTTCCAGCCAGTTTTTGCTGCTTGGCTCGTGCTAAGATTTCAATGCCTCTGTCATAAATTCATGGTTGCCGATACGGTGGAATAATGACGGTGAACAGCTTTAGAACAAGGAGTGGTACAGCTCGAAATAAATTGGATATCAAACTTCCTTTGCGTCGTTTGTGATACAGTTAAAATGGCTTGACATTCCGATTTAAAGGTTTTAAAAAACGTTGTAAGTGGAAAGAAAAGAACACGTTTCTTCCTTATCATAACCCCCGTCAACTTCCATAAACACAATTTTCGACGAGATCTATTTGAAAGTACCTGACCCGGCAGACATTATTTCGTCCAAATTTCAAAAACGGATGTAGTAATTTATGTTGTGCGGCTGGGCGAAGGAATGTATATCATTTGTAGTGTCTAATCAGATCAGAAGAACCACAAATAAACGCTATGGATGTATTACTTTCTTCTTTGCCAAATACTTGCGGAAAAAAACTTCTAAGGGGAAAATAATGAAGTTCTCAATACGTTCATAAAAATAGCAGATTCTATCAAATCGATTATTCAGATGTGGGTTCACTGCACTACAATATATAGGGTGCGCCGTTATAACTCCAGAGACAACCGGACAATTTTGTTTCCGTTACAACCTTCGCAATTTTAGTGCTAGATCATTCGTTCTTGCTTCATTGGAAAGCCAAAGGACTAGGTTTTTCAGAAATTGTATCGAAATTTTACTTACAGTGAAATCCAATGTGATTGACTCATTCGAAAATGAGCAATATTTCAAGATCGCTGGAACGTTTTTTTTTCACTAAAAAATTCAAATGGAGCATTCAGTCGATAATTCAGTCTTGTCTGTACAATTTGACATATTGATCTTAAAAATATTCCAAGAATTGGTGAAAGAGTAAATTTCATTCTGTTTTTTTTCATTCTGATGTGTGAGCTGAAATCGAAATTTTTTTTTCACCTCATGGCGTTGGCATTCCTGAAATTGTTGTGTTTTTCATGGATGTTCTAGGAGGACATAACCATTTTTTACTAAAACCGATCAAAAACTTGATTTCCGTTCGAATTCAAAATGGCCGACTTCCTCAAATATTAACAATTTTCCCCGTGCATTAAAAAAGTTTTTCGCGGCCGTAATGAATCAACTTCGTAATTCAATCACTAGATTAAACCTTTCCCTTTCATTTTGAGGGGTTGAACTCGAATATTGTTTCAGAATTGTGCCAATTGTCGTCAATAATGTCAATAATGACTGCATGCATTAACTCTATGATGAACAAGAAACAATGAAATGCTATCGAGTTTTTGACGACATCTGGTTTGAACTCGAATTTTATATTGGTGTTGCTTGTTTTGGACTTTTGAAATTGTTAACAATGGTTTTAACAAATGAGGATAAGCGTTTCATTGAATGTTTATTTGTGGGTAGCTATACTGCTAGGCAAATATTACGCCAATTTCCAGCCCCTAATTACAAAAGAAGTACAATCAATGATCTTGAAGGAAAATTTGGGACAATAGGGTCATTAGGAAGAAGACCAGTTACTGGTGCAGCTAGAACTATTAGAACACAGGTACTCGCCTTTTTCATAATCTGTTTCAACCATCAACTCTACATTTTTTGTATTACAAACTCAGTTGACATTTTCAGGATAACATTCATCGAATTTCTGCATTAGCAGTCAGCCCTATCAGAACTCCAGGAACCAGCTTGGCTGTTTCCCAAATGTCTCAGAGATGCCAAATCTCAAAAATCTCTGTGACAAGAATGATAATACACGATTTGGGTCTTAAGTATTTTCGAAGGTCAATTTTTAATTGACTCAAGCTGTCAAGCAGCGCAGATTCGAGCGATGCAGAAATTTATTAAATAGATTTAGAACACGTAGACAAATTGAAAATATCTGATTCAAGAACGATAAAATTTTCAGTGTTGTCCCACCAAAAACAACCAGAATGACAGAATTTGAGTTCCGAGGAATGAAATCAAGAGGAATGTGCCTTTAATTCATTTGCAGAGGGAAAGACAAAAATTTTCCAGGCATGTAATGGTTTCTGCCGGTATTTCAAGGAACTTTAATTCGAATATCATTTTTATAGAACAAGGCATAAGATTAGATTCGGAAAATTATTGTCACATAATTCTCGATCATATGTTACCAACTATTGAGGCGTCAACTCATCAGTTCACTTTCATGCAGGTGAATGATTACTGTTTTCAAAATGAGATGAATAAGTAAAGTTGCCACCAGCTGGAAATGAACGCATGAGAAATTGAGTATCTTTTGGATGATTTTTATTGATTCAAACCTTCTTTGGAATTCTACAATTTTTTCCCTTTTCTTCTGACAATGTTTGTCAAAGAAATGAACAACCAGTACTATATCACAAAAAAACGCTATTTACTCTCAACTGGCCGTCAAATTAGATGTATCTAAATGAAATCTATTTCAATTGATTTTAGGATGGAGCCAGATGTCATACCAGTCACTATACTATGGATTATCTAAGACAACGTGTGACTATTTTCTGTGGGGTCATTTGACAGAAATGGTGTATAAAAATGGTAATAATTGTGGAGAGCTGAGGCAGAAAATTCAAGAATGTTGGAACAATCTTGATCAAGAAGTAATTTCGAGATCCATTGTTGAATGTTTTTACTCATGTAATTTGTTAAACAAAATCATGTGGTATTATTATTCTCGCAGATGTTTTGAACAGTTGGCAACTCTGAGATATTTGGGAAACAGTCATCCTGATCTTCTTCCTAATGACCCTGTTGTCCGATATTTTTCCTCAAGATCATAGATTGTACTTCTTTTGTAATTAGGGTCTGGAAATTAGCGTAATATTTGCCTAGCATTATAGCCACGCACAAATGAACATTCAATGAAACGCTTATCCTCATTTGTTAAAATCATTGTTAACAATTTCGAGCGTCAAAAACAAGCAACATCAAGATAAAATTCGAGTTCAATCCAGATGTCGTCTAAAACTCGATAACATTTCATTATTTTTCGTTTATCAGCATGCAGTCTACGTTCAGAGGTTTCACAACGGGAAGTGCATAAGATGGTGAAGAAGAGAAACATTATTGACGACAATTGGCACAATTCTGAATCAATATACGAGTTCCACCTCTTAAAATGAAGTGGAAGGTTCAATCTAGTGATTGAATGACGCAGTTAATTCATTACGACCGCGAAAAATTTTTTAATGCGCGGCGAAATTGTTGATATTAGAGGAAGTCGGCCATTTTGAATTCGAACGGAAATCAAATTTTAGGATGGTTTTAGTAAAGTATGGTTCTTTGTCTTCTTAGAACATCCATTAAAAACACAAAAACTTCAGGAGTGGCAACGCCATGAGGTGAAAAAATATTTCGATTTCAGCTGAAAATCAGAATGAAATTTACTCTTTCACCAATTCTTGGAATATTTTTAAGATCAATATGTCAAATTGTTCAGACTTATAGTGAAATTTCGATACAATTTCTTCGCGTTACTTTTTTACCAATTCTTAGAATATTTTCAAGATCAATATGTCAAATTGTTCAGAAAAGACTGAATTATCGACTTAATGCCCCATTCGAATTGTTTGTTGAACAAAAACGTTCCAGCGATCTTGAAATATTACTCATTTTCGAATGAGTCAGCCATATTGGATTTCAGAGGAAGTGGAATTTCGATACAATTTCTGGAAAACCTAGTCCTTTGGCTTTCCAATGAAGTAACAACGAAAGATCTAGCTCTAAAATTGCGAAGGTTGTAACGGAAACAAAATTGTCCGGTTGTCTCTGGCGCACCCTATATTTTGCCACAGAGGTTAGGTTAGGTTATTCGTAGACAAAGTACACACATGAGTTTGGACACTTCGACCTGAACTTGTGATTTATTTACATCAGGTGTGGTTAGAATATTTACAACATTTGTAATTTGAAAACTGGCTTTTCCTTCCAAATTATTCGAGGACTTAAATTCTTTAAATAGGAGTCTTTGAGGACAAAAATCACCGCAAACATCTACATACACGGTTTCCAAAAAAAAATCAAATCGCGGTCATTATCTATAAATCAAAACATTCTTCACTCATTGTCGTTGATTTTGTCCTTTATTGATAAAATGAAATAAACATAAAAGCTGATGAGGAAATTATTTAACAGGTTAATTGTCATTACTTTTCAGTGAACGTTAGGCAAACATAAACCAATATGCAGCCATAGATAAAGGAAGTTTAGGAAAGTCTGTAGAAATTATCCGCAGATGAATGCAGCATTTAGTATTGAAGTTTTGCGATTTGGCTACTTTCTGGTTGAAAGAGGAAATCAAAATACTCAAAATTTAATGCAAACGCTTGGATTTGTTTAAATCAAATTGTTCCTGTCCGATTTGACGTTTTCGTCAAAATAAAAAGTAAACCAGAAGTTCATGATGAGAGAAAAAGATATGATATATAGTGTTTTTTTTTAATTTTTGTCAACCTACCAATATCTTTCAGTAAAAATTTTCTTGGTAATATTATTTTTGAACTCAATTTTATTTTGTTTTAAGATCCGCAATACCCTTATAAAAATAATCGCTACCTACAGGTTTCGAGCACTGCCCTAAATAAATAGAGGATTGTAATTAAAATAGTTGTAAGTTAATATCCTTCGACTAACTCTCTATGCAATACAACTGTTATTCTTGCATATCCGTTGTCTAGAAAACTAAATATCAAATTATCAATTAAATACAGCTCATTGAATAATTTATTATTGTACTCAATTTCAGCAAAATAATGCATAAGAACGCAAACCATCTTTGTGTTTGTCTGAAGAATGGTGTTCGATAAATATACTTATCCGGGAAGTCTATAATATAAGGCATATTCAAATAATACGGTTAATGTAGACAGTTTTATCCATTAATTTCTAGAGAATCAACATCCTCACAAAATAATTTTTTTAATATATATTTATCTTCAGCTCTAAGCTACAATCACAGCGAGTAGCAAGTTGATAACAAGAAATGCGCTGATTTATAAGAAATAAGCTGAAAACAAAAATGGCGATTTTTCGGATATGTCTCGAAAACTAACGCTGCAATCGATATAACATAAAAATGAATTTATGAATCATTTCACCCCCTACAACTTCATAATATAACATTTTTCCCCTAGAGTGTCATTTCGCCTTTCACTTATGACAGTTTTTTTCATTTTTTACGATTTTTTACTATGACGGACATTAGAGATCCATCGGAAAAAAAACGCTATATCCCTTCGAATGTTTTTTCTTCTCTAAGATCATATTTTCCATTTTCTGTTTAGATTTTTGGGAATTTATATATCGCGCCGTTTCCTATTGATTGGACTACAAACCGGTCACATCCGTAAAACCCTGGCTTGATTCTCGGCCATGATTGACAGGTTGCTGGACTTGTTTCCAAAGATTTGATTGCCTCACGGATATTAATTGCCTTTTTCATCACACGGCAACAACAAATTGTCGAGAATAACATAACAAAAAGTTTGTGAGGATAACCGAACCCTGTATTTAAAAAAATGCCAATGAAATAACCCTTTATTCACAGATCAAATACAATTATTCTTCTAAACTTAAGAACTAGTCTTACAGGCGTTCCACGATTATTTCATTTGTTATGTTCGAACATCGCGATAATGAGAAAATAAACCACATCTTCTCTTTTTCAGAAGTTCATTATACAAAAGTACATGTTTCATATGCTATGTGAAATAGAGAAAATTCATTGGTGGAAACTTTTCGGAGCAATCTTCCTTCATTTTTGAATTATTCCGAATTATTTTCCTGAATTTCGGCAGATGTTCATATCTCGGTTGCTATCAAAGTAAGGTGAAAACTATTTCGACATACAACGGGCACTTTTCGGATCATTTGCTGATGCAGTTTCAAAACATTATTCTGTTCGCATTCTCACAAGTCTATATTTCAAAGATTGAAATAGAATCTCATAAACACTGGTTCTTTCAAAGCACCACGAGAAAAAAAAATTGAAATAAACGAAATGATGAAAGTTTTGGGAGCTATTACTACGGATCCCCCAATTTTGTGCAAGCAACTTGAAGGAGAGAGTGCGATACCAAAATCTAAGACTTCGCGAATCTTCAGAAAAAATAAGTTTCAACTTTATAAGGAAATCTCTATTTCTACAGCGAGAGGATTATGAGCGACGGCTAGAATTTTGCCAATGGCACCAGGAAAAGTCAAGACTAATTCTACCAGTATACCAAATGGTCTGATACTGGTGACCAGTGACGGTTTATTCAATCGCAATCATGAACATTAGTAGTCCGATGTCAATTTCCATCGGGAGTGAATCTTCAACACCAAGGGAAATTCGCTTTTGATGTTTGGAGCGCGTTTATGAACCACCGTGTTTTGACGTACATCATTTTTGACGAAATCTTCGTGGGGAACCTCATTACGATCAAAGAAGGTTGTTATATTTTCCCCTTGGTTTTCAACATAACGGTGCATCCTCACACCAGACAAGAAATGTCCCACAACTTTCAAACCAATTTTCAGTGATAATAAGATGGAAACGAGAGGACCAGTGGGAGGACGTCCTCGTTCACCAGATTCAATCCCGTTAGATGATTTCGTTGGGGCAATGTTAGGGATTTATTATATACAAACTCATAATGAATCAATGAAGAGTTGAAATAAACTTTTAGAAGATGTTTAGCACCAGTAATCATCATTCAGAGTACTGGCAGAAGTATTTCTGGACGTTGCAATTGAATTTCGTTTTGATATTGGGATATTCCGAAATCTCGGAAAATCCGGAATAACTCGAAAACAGAAGAACATAAGTGCGATCGGTTTTCACCAATGAATTTTCCTCGAAATTCGGATACGGTGATGAGGAAATCATTTCCTCCATTTGCAATATTTCACATTGCTGCCGTACCAAAACATCAAAATGGGATACCCTGTAATTTTATATAATGAATGTTACATAAAATTTTGAAACAGAGGATGTAGTGCCATGTCAGAGTTAGACTATCAGAGATAAGTTTCATAAAAAATAATAAGCCTTTGTATTGGTCTGAGAGTACAGAAGGTCTGGAAATATTTCTATTATTTTCCAAATTATTTAAAAGAAAATAACTATTATCATCCCAACTTTTAATGATACCAGCAAATGCTATATTCTTCGGAACCTTTTCATTACTCAATGTATCAAAAATGATTGTGTATTTCTCAAGTAGGTTTTAGATCGGGTGTATTGTGGGCGATTGTATCGTTAACAATAGTGACCAGTCGCTCAGAATAACTTGTTTAAATCGATTATACGACAGGTGAATATTTAAACATTTTTGTAGAAATCCAACAATAGCACTGAATTTGAAAGTTAATATTTTTCATTGCGCTCTTATTGGTTGTTCAATGTCGATAATTTTCACTACTTCTTAATACTTTTTAGTCTTTTCCCGTTCATCAATTATCGTCTACCACATTTCTTATAAATATCCCTTGTGAATCTCTAGATCTAAAATTTCATTGAATATGCCAAGGATTTAGTGAAATGAAACATTTATAAGAGAATGGGCTAAAATTTCACAAAGATTCTTTTTCTTATCTCTCTTTTGCCATCCGTTCTTGATTCTTCCATTTTATCCTTTTTTTGATACTATAAATCCTTAACTCTTAACCCTGGAGGGCAACATGACTTATTAGGGTCGATGACAGATATTTTTCCATATTTTGTTTTCTAAACCCAATATTTTAGTATTTTAGGAAGTAATGCATAAATAATATTTGTAATGTAATTATTTAATTGATAGATAGATGTTTTGTTTCATGGTTAATATATACAGATTCAGAATCAGAATCAAATTAATTCATTTTGTTTCTAAGACTACAATGAGTCACATTCAAGCACGTCCATAAACAAAACACTGTAAAAATATTCGACATAAAATACAAATATTACAAATTTCTAGAAAGATTTGTCATCAATATAAAAAAAATATTATATTACAGCTGTCATATGTGTGCTTCAAAGAATTCTGCCCATGTATAGAATGCACCCGAAATCAAGAATTCCCTTACTCTATGCTTAACTGCACTCTTGGATTTGAAATCATTTATGAGCGGATATATGTGATTGAAGCATTTGATCCCAATATAGTTAGGATCATTTTAACCCACTGAGAGTCATGAAAATGGTAAACGAAAAAAGCTTCTTATTCTGGTGGAGTAATCATGCACTGTATCATTTGTATTATATAGATGCTTGTTTTTCTAAATATGTAAAATCAAATGATACACAAACAAAGAAGGGAGGGTTAGGATTCCTTCAGTTCTAACTAGCTCCTGGCGGATTATGTTCTTCTGTGTTATGAAAGCCTCCTGCATATGTGCTGAAGAAGCCAAAAAAATTATTCCATATGCCACTGTTCCCTCAATCCATCTCTGGTGCATTAGCTTCAGAACCCCCAAACTAACCACATCTCTCAAGTATCTGAATGCAAAAGCTGCCCTGCTCAATTTACAGGCCAAGAGAGATATATGCTCCTGCCTTATTAATTTTGGGTCTAACGTATGAAATTTTAAGGTATCTGTGGCTTAAATGCCTACTCCGTGAGCTTTTATAAGGAAAAATGAATCAATCGATGCATTTCTCGGCAACAATCTCATGGAATGGGTCTTTGAAACATTCACAGTCGATCCATTATAGAAGCACCAGTCATTGAAATTTTGAGATGTAGCATTGCTCTGACGAATAACGATCTTCAAATATATGATGAAGAAAAGAGGTCCAAGAATTGAGCCCTGGGGCTCGCCTTGTGTTATGAGATGTTTTCTTGATCTCACTCCATCCACCACTACAGTCAGTCTTCGATCGGATAGGTATGAATCAGCCCACTCTAAAGAAATACCTCGAACTCCAATACTATAAAACGAGAGTCTCTGCAGTTTATGATTCATACATTCAAAAGCTCTTTTCAAATCATAAAAAATTCCGACTAATGGATTTCTTTCATTAAGTTGTTCATAAATATGTGACATGATCTCCAGCAGAGCAGAAGTTGTTAAACCTCCCGCAACAAATCCATGTTGAGATGTATGAAGTATTCCCATTCCATCCAAAAAGCCATAAAGACGACGAAAAAATACAGATTCGATTACCTTTGCAAACTGCGTTTGAACACAAACAGATCTATAGTTTTATACTTCCTCCTGAGATTCCTTTTTCTTGTAGAGTGAAATGCATTTAGACTTCTTTAAAGCATCAAGAAAAATACCCACTTTGAAAGACTCATTTATGAGATAAAGTAATGATGCCACGGCCCTAACTTCTCTTCCGTCTATTTCATCAATACCTGGTGATGATTTCTTTGATGTTCCCTGAATGACTCCGAAAACCTCCTCTTCCACAAGACTAGTGAAATTCATAAATAGGACAACTAATCAAATTAAAGTACCAATAACGACAGTCTTCGAAGATTGAAATATGAACCAACTATAAGAACTATATATAGGCGCCTAACGTAAGAATAAAATTGGTTTCAACAAGAGAAAAGTCATTGAAGGACTCAAAAAAAGATATTACTTCCCATCAAAAACAAACAAGCAAATAAAAAATAAATACTAACAGCAAGGCCTTGAGGAAGTATAGAAAAAGGTGTAAAGCTATAACGTTGTTTTGACTGAGGGGAGAAGTATTACTCCATGTTATCGTTCTAGGGTTAATAATTTGAAACACTCTTATTTTTCATAACGAAGAATAACATAACAAGGCACTCTCACTTTCTTGAAGAAATATCCTTGTGTTTTTGCGCACAGTGTATTATGAACTGCAGTAAATCAGTACAGTTCATTTATATATGATATTCTAATTCTTGAATCCAAATTTGTTTACTATTTCCTTAGTAACAAACAGGTTTTAATAACAATATCAAGTTTTTTCGTGAGAATGTGACATAGAAAATGATTAAAGTATGAGAGATAATATTGAGTGTACAATGACGTAGGTAACTGTTACCATTCATACAAGATATAGGCATGTTCCTAAGGACACATGAACACCTGGTAAGATCAATTTCACCTAAGGAATGAAATATCTGATAGGTAACGGGACGGATTCGTAATTAATATAGATGGTTTCTAAGAATTCATGTGATTATCAGTTGAATATTTGAAGTTAACTCTTGCGACATTCTCATTTATTCTAAAGATATAAAATAGCACTCACCTGTACGGCACTATTGAGGAAACAATTGTTTTGTCCAGGTTCATTCAAAAGACCTTTGGTTGTTGTGCATGGCATATTATTATCTCTGGAGGGAGTTGCTACGGACAGCAACATGGGGTGATTGGCCACTCCCGGAGACATTTTGAAGAAAGCTTACATTACTGAAATGAAAAATCGAAATGACAAATAATACATTACTTGTTTTATAAATTGCAGACGATTGGGTTCTGCGGAAACGCTTTGGCGGTACTTAAATCTTTCTTTAAGGAGCGAATTCTGCCAGTTTCGCCTATGCTTGATCATAAAAGGTATGAATCAAGCAAACGACATTGGGATCGAAATCGAATAAAACTTCTCGCTGCCTTTTTGCAGACGATTCAACACTTGCAAATGCGTTAGATCAATAATAGATAGAAATATGAAAGACTCAATTTATACAATGAAAACGTACTATATAAGTAGTGGTTTGATCGTGAATGATGAAGAGACTGCATAGACTAAATTTATATGTTTTCTACTCGTTCAACAGATATCAGTCTGATTGTATCTGATAAGTTCCGGAGGCCATTTCGACCTACAGCTGAATTGTGGGGCCATATCAATTACGTTCTGAAAAAATCAGTAGCCATTTCCACGTTTTCTGGCAATCATAAAGTGTTATAGATCTCGCCACACTAAAATAGTATGATTATGCGTTTTCTGAAGACGAAAATTATGAAAAAAATTATTTTTTGTTATTTTTTTCCTGTATACTTTCAGTTGTCAGCTACGTAAAAATTTATACAAAAACTATTTGGAGGGAAGAAAATTGTCAGAATGAAATGGTTACAATTTAAGAAATAACTACAACATAACCGGCCCCCTCGCGATAACTGCGAGGCATAGTGATTTACGAAAACTCATTTATTTCCCAAACGAATGTCTTCATCTTCTTCACGACTGTCATATTCTTGAAATAATATTCTTACTTATGTTTTCTACTATTTATATTGAGCTTATTTTGTATATTACCTAACTAGCCAATCCAATCTGCCTAGGTGTAGCATAATTGAAGAATATTATTTTTCAAGGGACAATATTCAACATTCTGTATAATGTTAAATATCCTCCCTTGAAGGAGCTAATTTTCCGATCTGCTCTTCATAATCACCGTTAACCAGATCCACCGGGAAGTGGTACAGCACGGTCAGATGTCACGAATGGGAAGAATAGATTGCAGTTTCGGTCTCGTTTGATCTCGTCAGCATTGTCTATCCATTCGTAATAAAAGGCTATGCCGTTACCTACTCATCTCAATTCGTTGGAGCGAACGCAATAACGTAAATATCACTGCGCCCCCCATCGAACCGAAACAGAGGCTACCTTACCAACGCCCCGCGAAACGGTGAAACCAAAGAGCACATAAAACCTTCAAGGGAGGATATTCAACATTTTACGGAATGTTGAATATTGTCCCTTGAAAAAAAACATTCTTCGATGTGTCTACACATTGCGAAATCTCGCATATAGTAACTTTTTGTTTTGAGATGTTTGTAGCATAAATATTATTATAATTTAAAATATTTAGTATTCATAATTCACATTGGACTAAAAGAGAGTGGTTCAATAATTACTTCATATTTCCTCAAAAGGTCAATCCAAAATGCCATCGCGCACCAAAAATGCCTTTAGTCGATTCAAGGGTAAGAGCTAGACATCGCCAGTTACACAGCCAGCATCATATTGTTGGAGTGAGCCGAAGAACATCGGAAGATGATCATAAATTAATGTGGAACTTTCTTTTGCAACTTGCAGATGGCTCGAACTATTGTTTGTATTACTCTGATGGACGTGTTGCAGACTAAGGTGAAGGCTCCATTTGTGTTTGGGGTGTAAAAGGCTTAGGTAGCCGCACAGACTTAGTTGTATGGTAGAATTACACAAATGCTATACTATACCGTGATATAGTCATTGTCCCCTTCGAGCTATTATGTTGGTCTATGACAATGAGAGGTCTTATCAAGCAGCTCTTGTTGATGCGTTAAATTTACTCAACATTCAAAGAATGCTTTGGCCAGCCAAATATTAATGCATTGAGCTTGATTGGGTTGATTTGTTGAAACAATTTGCTATTCTTCAAAAACCTCAAGAAATCTTCCAACATCTTGAAACTGTAACGTTTCAAATGTTATCTTCACACTACGACGCCGGTCGGGTGCATCTCCTCATCGTTGAGTCAGATAATGGATGTACATGTTTCAAGGTATTTTAAGGTTTATCGTACCTCAGTGTATATCTGTATATACAAGTTACCTAAGTACTTTATGTTATTTGCAGTAATTTGACTCGCCCTTACTTTTTGAGATAACATATTTCCTCGATCTCATGATTTTTTTTTCGAACGACTGTTAAAATTTTCTCGCAAATTTTTCTTAAAATTAAACAAATTCCATGAAGAAATAATATATGGGCGATGTCAACCCAAATTATTGGGTCCATAATGATTCTAAAACATCTATAGATCATAATCGGCATCACTTGAAAGACAGAACCTGGCCATCGGGGCTCTCTCGGTTATGAATCTTTTTTTTTATTATCTCCTTAGTCTTTTTCATGACCTTGCTTGCTATGTAAATTCTTATCTTAGATTTGTTTAGACATATAAGAAGTATGATTGTTGAAATATTTTTCTGCTGGTTTTCTTTTTCCATTGTTACATATTCCTGTCCCAAACCCCTTCCTTTCACCCTCGTCTTCGTTTGGAAATCATGGAACGCAAGGAGAATGAAGCGGCTAAGCAGAAAAATCTTTGGTACTCTTTATGTACACACGACACTAACACAACATAAACAGACAAGCTATTGCTAGTGCAATAGCGACAGGGAAACGAGTTTTTTCCTCAAGTTTTTTCACTCGTTTATTGAATCATATACAAGATAGTATGGTTCTCCTGTTACATTTCCTGATCTCCCACTTGTGTTTTTTTTTTCTGACACCCACCAAAATTATATATATATATATATATATATATATATAACTTTTTTTAGCGTTTTCTTTAACAATCCACATATCAGACACCTTGATCATTATTGAAACCTGAATTCCTGCTTGAATCGTTAATAACTTTTCTTCAATTGAGCAATTTGATAACGCTTCATTTTGTTCAATTTTTCCTTTTTTCAAGCTCTTAAGTGTTCTTCATCGATCGATTTCAAAGGAATTTTTGATTTATTGCATTCATATAAAGTTTACAAAATCGATTTCTCATTGTTTCTGACATTTTCATTTTAGTTTTGATACTCTGAGCTATCAGAGGCAGAATAATAGATCTTTCTCATTGATTTATTTCAGTGTTCAATCGTTTAAAGAATTGTTTGGTTTTTATTCTTGTGAGAAACTAGTTAACTTTAGTTTTTTTGTAGTAACTCAACTTTTGGGTGCATCTTTTGAAAGAAACAGATTTTGAAATTCATTATTTGAGGGTTTACTTTTAAAGTTATTATTTGAGGGGGTTCAACTTTTAAAGTTATCATTTGCAGAATATCTAGGTTATGCTATATAATGCCAGAAGAAAGGATCCGATTTTCGAGGTTGATGGAAAAAAACAAGTTTTCCTTTGCAGTACAACTCAGAGGAACCCTACGTCGGCAAAACACCTTGCAGATCAGTCTTCAAGTATTCAGAAGATCTCACAAACTTTTTTCTTTCTATTGATCATTTGTTTAAATAACTGATCGTACGCCAGAATTTCTCAGTTTATTTGGTATAGTTATTTGATCGAGAATTAAGTGTCTCTTTTTAGTGCAGTAAAGCCTCAATAGGGTTAAGTATTAATTTACCCTTCTGGTGCGTAATTTTGTATAATGTATAATCATTTCATTTCCTCTCTAAAAACTAACAATTCGTTAAATTGATTTTATCTTAACTGGTCTGAGTCTTCATCTTATAGTTAAGGATCGCTCACAAAAAGTTTATATTATTTAGTTTAACTTTCGTTAGTCACCGAAAAATAACGATTGAAAATGGTATGGTTATTCAAAATTTCCCTTGAACAAATATTGACGAATTTTCCCCAAAATTTCAACAATTCAATTTGTGGAATGCCAAGGCAAGTTATAGATCTTATAAGCCATTGTGAGAGTCCCACTAAATATCAGTACTGCAGGCAGTTGAAGCAGAATATTTTTATTGTACATAAACTTTGTGTTTTTGTTGTTCGCTATAATCGTTCAAATAAATCACAAAATTAATGAAAATATTTCAGTAATCCATTAGCTTACGATATATTATGTGCGCAATTTCGGAGAGTTTAATTATAATATAATTGAATACTATCTAATAATATATATATATATATATATATATATATATATATATATATATATATATATATATATATATATATATATATATATATATATATATATATATATATATGAATGTACAATTCAACAGAACCCTGTATATTTTGGGGTTAATCATACATTTCACAAGCACCTAGAGTGAAATCCAAAAATAAACGTTAATGTATTCAAAATTCTCATATTTTATATCCGAGTAATAATACGCTTATGAGCATTCCATTTAACAGCAGCTTCTAAAGCTAAGTAAACCGATTACCATATCTTCCGAATTAGAATTTCTGAATAAATTGAATACTCTCTAAGCAGTCGATGTAATAACGGGAACCATGAAACGCCTACCGAATGATCAAATTTATTTTGTAAAGTAAAAGCTTTATACAACGATACCTATAATCAAGAGTTTATTGCGTGCATTTATAATCGAGCATATTTTGAAGACTACCAAATTTCATGCCCATGGAATACAAATTACGTATTTCGAGAGGAATATTCCATGTTGTCATTAATCAAGATTAACCGTGGATTTAATGGAGTTGAAAAATTCTCTTTGATGACTAGAAAATTACTATGTTTAACAATTTAGATACGTAATATTAGTTGTGAGTAAATTTTGAGAATATATATTTTATGGACAAAAAGAATATTTCAAAAACACAACTCAGAGTAATTGAATTTTGAAATTTGCAGGTAGTTGATATATATATATATATATATATATATATATATATATATATATATATATATATATATATATATATATATATATATATATATATATATATATATATATATATATATATATATATCTCAGAGACTTTGAAAATGATTTCCTGCGTGTTTTGTTAGCGTTCATTTTCAGTTATTCGTGTCAAACCACAATTTTGCCTGCTTCAGCGTTTCTTTGGATTGATAGTTTGTTTCCTCTTCATAAGTTCCAATGTTTAATAAGGTGGTGTCATCTGCATACAAGACTGAAAGATTGAACCATCGGACTTTACATTTTATGGCATGTCATTCACGTACAAAATGAATAAAAGTGGACCCAATATGGAGACCTGTGGGACACCACTATTCACTAACTTCCACTGATAGCATGAACCGTTAAAGTGTACTTGTTGATATCTATCTTTTAGATAGTTCTTCATGAGCTGCAAAGCTATTGCTCTGATACCAATAAAATGAAGTTTTTTTAGCATAACCATATGGTGAATACTGTCAAATGCTTAAATCACAGGCCGAAAGTTTAACATTGTCAAAGGCATCTGCTATTTGACTTAGGAGGGCCGAAAGTGTTGACGTCGTGGACTTTTGTTCCTAAAACCATGTTGCTCCCTGCAGAAGACATGTTTATTCAAAAACGTGATGTTTCTATTTTTTTGGCAGATTCTAAAATCTCCGATAGAGCAGGGTGAACGGATATAGGGCGATAATTATTTGGTTCATTCACCTCTCCCCCTTTATATACGGGCACTACTTTTGCCATTTTCAGTTCAGACGGAAAGTATCCTTCTGAAAAGCATCTTGTCATTAATATGCTGATAGGGAGGGCAATATGGACTATGATACTTTTCAACAAGTTTATGGACATTCCATAGATGTCTTTTGAGTCTTTGGATCTAAGATCTCTTGTAATTAATTCGGACTACTTCTTCTTCAGTCACTTCGTTTGAGAAAATTAATCCATTAGTATTCCCTGTTTTTTTTTTCAGAAGGTTTAATGAATTTTCATGCGTGGCTTCGCAATAACTGGCTGCGTTTGCACCCACGTTCACAAATACTCATTCAAAGCATCTGGCTCAAGGCAGGAGAAGGTTCACATTTTTACCTTTTATGATCTCCCTCATTGTTTTTGTTTTGTTTTCAGATTCTGTCATTTTTTGCATTGTTTATCACTTTGTTTTCTGTTATTTTAGATCTATAGAGATTCTTGACGACATTGTATGCATGCCTACTAGCTTCATCCTTCCTCACTTGTTTCACAGTGGATAAGGCATCGAGTTGAAATTTGAAATAACTAATTTCCTTCATATTGGAAACTCTGGCTTTACGAGTTCTTCTTTTAATCCATTTCTCTGGACAAGTTCTGTTTTGTTTCTATTCGGTTTTCCCAAAATGAACTGAAGGCCTCAAGAGCGGTTAGAAACGACAAACAGAAGTGCCATGTTTGTGCTTTTAGTTCGTCTATCATCTTTGAGACATTGCTCTACAGGAATTTTTCCTGTTTTTGGAGATTCGTCTTCAAGTTTGAACGGCACTGTAATAATTGATCACTGTGATCAGAAAGGTGTGGTTGGAATTTTTTGTTTTTATTTCTTTTCATTTGAAAAGATGTTGTCAATTAGTATTTCAGATGATTCTGTGGTTCTAGATGGTTCCGCAAAAAGTGGACTCAACGCAAAATCTGCCATCAGCTCGAGAAAGTCCCTTGTCATCTTAGAATCCTTCATAATATCAATGTTGAAATCCCCGGCTACATAAGTTTTCTCTATTTTGAGTTGAATCACTTCGTCTAGGCATATCTTCATTGTAAAAAAATTCAGAAGATCCTTGTGGTGGTCTATAAACTGCCAGCATAACTTTTCCCGATATTTCGTCAATTATGCCAGATATTTCAATCACTCCTTCAACCGATTTTCTATGGATTTGTGGAAAGTTTTTGATGTGGTGTTTCTTATGTACAAATATGAGTGCACCACCATATCCTTTTTCCTTTGACTTTACAAGTCATTAGAATCGTCTGTTGCGTTTTGAGTTTTTTTACCCAAAATACGAAATAATGTGAGTTATCCGAGCTGAAATAATTACCAGAACTCTTTCTAGGAGAGAAAAATTTTACCACAAACCCAAACAGTCGTCCATTCTACGAATTACATCGATGAATTGGAAATCTTATTTCTTCTTTTCTCGGAAAATGCAGTATTTTAAGTCATACTTTTTCAGCATTAGGCACTCAAAATTGAATGAGTAATCCAAAATAATATGAAAACATTTAAAAAGTCCAAATAAGGTTCAACTTCTGGTGTTTCTGGAAGAGACGGATCAGAGAAAATGGATCAGGATGTTAGAGTATCATTCAAGATGCATATCGATATTTGTTTCATTAAGAATGATAAACAATTGTAGGATCTATAGCTTGGGGCGTTTTTCACGGAATACCTGATATACATTAAAAGGAAACATATAATTTCCAATATTTTTGGAGCTCTACAATATTTCTTTTAACAACGATAGTTTAATAACGAATATTTTGCGTCGAAAACGCAAAGTTTTTGGAACTTTTAAACATTTGGGCGTACAGCATTGGTTACGTGAAATAAATTGAAGATAATTCAATTCGCTCTTTTTATGTTCTTGATAGTTTTCCTATCGTTTTTTTTTGCGACAATCAAATCCGAGTAACACACAAAAGAGCTCGTATTTTCTGTACTAAAAAAAATGAAATAGGTTTCAAATTATCTGGCAGTTTCGAAATATGATAAAACTGATTGTAGACCTCGTAAACTCGTTGACTTGACAGGCAGATAACAGCAACATTGATCTTATACGAATTTTTTCAATTTTAAGGAAAAAAATCCTTAGTAGTAGTTCATGTCGTAATTCAAAATTATCGGAGAGAGTCGATCTAAACAAAGTGGGCGAACTAAAATTAGGCTTAAAAATTAAACCGAAAAACACGATGAGTCTATATTTTATCAATTTTTACGATTACTGTAAAAGACATAACACTGCTAAATGAAAGGTTTGAAAAAAGTATTGAGAACAGAAATGACTCACATACATAGAGAATATTTGCATGCTGATGATCGTCACTTTAGACATATAATGCCTTAAGAAATTAATTTGATCCTTCTTGTAACTCTCCTTAGTTTACACTAACTGTTGTTTATATCTATAATTATTGTTTCGTTAATGTATTCTAAATTTCTTTGCAGTTATGAGAGGCATAGGAAAACGTTCATTAAAAGTTCCAGGCATGGTTTTAAAATTATTCCTCGGCATTCCCCATGTCCAAAGAATATCTTGATTTAAGTTATTCATTTCTATAAGCGATTAATAATAACACCTGTAAAAAATGTCAAATACCTAGATCATTACTTTTACCTCTGATTTCAATCTGTGTTAGTCTCGACAAAAATTACTTTAACCCTGTTCCTGTTCAAATATTGCATTTAAGGATACATCGAGGATATTGTATTAAACGTTTCTACGAATCAACTTCCTTGAATGTTAGAAATTGATCTCAGACTTAATTTTTTCATCGACTTTTTACTTTATCTAAATCTAATTAATGTCATGGAAAATAATTTTCATAAGAAAAAGCCAAAAAATGGGGGACAAGCAGTGTTATGCTGACGATGCAGTACTGATGGCAGAGAACGAATACGACTTATTAAATCTAACAACTATATTCTTTACGATGATAATGGCAAGCTTCGGAACTCTGATTAGATGCAAATATATTAGATGGAAAAATTATATTACAAGAGATATCCGCATAAGGTATTTCAAACGTGCAACTTCAGTGTTGTCTTTTTGCTAAGTTCTTCCCACCGTTTCAATACCTGGTATATGTGTTGATCTACTAATTTCATTACATTTTATACCCGCTCTGGTCAGGCATCCAACAGAAGAAAAGTTTATTGTACTTATGAAGTTATTTTATAGATTTTCGACATTCTTAAGCAGAGACAATCCCATAACTATGGAAGTTCCAGAGTTTAAACCACAGTGTACATGTTAGAAAATAAATCATTGCACGAATTAACAGCTATATTTAAACAACACAAATTAACAGCTCTATATTATGAGCCAAGTATGCCCGCACCTCGATAGTTTTGGATCCGTCTATATACCCGTTATAGAATCTCTGGTCTCATTCAATTATTGCACTCCTTGCTGTAGCGTGGTCTTTTATGAACACTTGAACCTATCATCCTTCTTTCTAATGATGAGAACTAGATCATCAGCATAACCTAAATCTTGGGCATCACAACCAGCTTGGTTCAATCTTTCCAAAATTCTATCAACAACTATAGTTCATAGTAAAGGTAATAAGGCACCTTCTTATGGGTATTACTTTATCGCATTCAACAATGTTTCAGTACCTCCTTAGGCCGTCATGTCACGGCCCCTAAGCATTATATGTTTGAAGATAGGTATATCAACACCTTTGCTTTTTGCCTTTGCATTATTAATGGATATGGGTAACAAAGTCGAACATCCACAAAACAGCAAGAAGACAAATAATAGCATATACTTCTGAAATTGGACGTTAAATTGACAACCGGGATGAAAATACTCCATAAAAAAAACATCTGAACTGCGAACAAAGGAAGATGGTAGAAGATATAGATGATCGGTAATGTAACAGGAAACATAAATTAAAAGATTGCATCTGTCGAATGGCTGACCGATTGGCTGACACAAAAGTATTTAGAAAGGATAAATCGAAATCAGGTAGAAGCATAGGACAATCTAGAAAATGACGATCTAATAGAAAAAATTGAGCATACTATACTACCATATAATGCAAAAATTATGTCTTCTCGGTCGATTAAAATTGATTAACCATGCTCTGCAGAATAATAATCTGAATCCTATTATAAAATCAGAACTACGCATCTACACACAACCAAATTTATATGGAATCACCCGATATTTGCAATATTACCTCAGGAATATTGGAAATTTCGGAGGATTCTTAGAACTGATCCTTTTTGAGATATTTCAATTGAAAAAAGAAAGAAATAAAGGTTCATTTTAAGAAAGAAACAAATAAAAGAAAATATCAGACTTTTTTCGCATGTAGTAAGAAAATTGAAAATTGTTTTCTCACGAAGTAGGTGTTTTTTCTCGACCTCAGTAGCTTGTATTACCTCCTCTTGGCCTGATACAAGCCTAAAACCGTCTAGGCATGCTTTAGATTAGGTTTTAGACCTCTTCTGGGGTGATATTCTGCCACTATCTTCTGTGGCGGCTTGGATGGGCTGTTGTGGGGTTCTTGAATTATTCTAGCGCGATCTAATTTTAATTTTGAGATTTTCCCATAAATGTTCAATAGGATTTAGGTTTGGAGAGCAAGCTGGTCAGTCCAAAATAGCGATATCCTCTGTTTCAAGATAAGGTCGCGCGAGGTTTTTGGTATGTGGAGGAACATTATTTTCCATAAAAGTGAAATTCTCACAGTGAGCACCTGGTCAGAGTCTCACTATGGGCTCTAGCACTAGGTAATTTGTAGCCGTTACACTCGCAGGAAACGAAATCAAATCTGTTTTGTCTCCCAGCATAATAACACCCCAAAACAGCACACTGCCATCTTGGTATTTCCTAGTTTGTCTTGCTGCTCGGAGTCTAGAT
The DNA here is from genome assembly GCA_013387265.2 of Cryptolaemus montrouzieri. NCBI lineage: Eukaryota > Metazoa > Arthropoda > Insecta > Coleoptera > Coccinellidae > Cryptolaemus > Cryptolaemus montrouzieri. Next base: position 46,126,699 of record JABFTP020000103.1, read on the forward strand.
TGTCTTCCACGACCCCTCAAAACCCGAATCTGGCGGTCATCTGATCGAACACCAATTCTGGTCTCATCCGAAAAAAGAACATTTCGTCAATTCTCAACATTCCAATTTTGGTGCTCGATACACCAACTCAGTCTGTTAATTTTTTGTTATCTGGTTAGCTCTGGAAATCTTAAGGGCTTTTTGCTGTATAAACTCCTTGAACGAAGTCTTTGACGTATCGTTTCGACTGATACACTGATGCCTGTTGGTTCCAGAAGTTGCGTTTGGAGTATGGGGTGCGACGCACTAGGGTCTCTTCTTGCAATTTGGTACAAAAAGCCCTATTCTAGGCCTATTTTGCAGAGATTGTAGCTCCACATATCGGGTGTAGGTTTTTGAAATCACCCCCTGTGATACCCCCGTGGCCGCTATATCCCTCTGTGTCACCCCTTCTTCAACGAGAGCAATTATTCAACACCTCTGCACATCGGACAATCCAACGCAAGGAATTTTCAATTATGATTATAGGCTTTTTTAAATTTTGAAATTCACAGTTTGAAATCTCATTGACGACTGAGTATAATATACCGAACATGTGGTGATAATTCAACATTTCTTAGCATACTATCCAGTTTTTTTACAACAAAAAAAACTTTATTCTTCACAAGTAGTCGAAGATCCATGGTTGAAAACAATGAATAAAGTGAAATTCCGAGTGATTCCATATAAATTTGGTTGTGTATATTAGATGTATGTTTGGAACAAAATTATTTTAACTTCTATGGTAAAATTTACATGAGCAATAACGGCTTAATAATAGGTAATCCTCTGAGTCGTTTAGTAGCCCAAATTTTCATGAATATCATTGAGAAAATAATGATCTCTTATCGAAACACCACATTTATTGGTTCAATATTTCATTGAATGCAATATTTCTAATGAACCATCCCATACAGATATTACCATTCGAAGTTCTTCCGCACATCCACATGACCATCAAAAAGCTGCTTATAACAGTATAATACATAGACTCACCACGATACTGATACAAAATAGAACAGAAAATAATTTCTTGAAAGAGTTCAATATCTTCAAAAAAAAATAGCGGTTTATAATGGTTACAGTTGTAGAATGATTGACAGTACGCTTTCTTGTAAACAATTTCAACATACAATCCATGAGGTTTTCCTAGTATTAAGGAGGCTGATAATTTGAATAAAGCTTTCAGAAAATATTAACTTATAAATATAATTGAAAAATATATATCAATTTTCATCAATTACCAACCTCTTCGATAAAATTATATTATTAAATCTTTCTAGAAATGGAAAATATTGAAGTTGATTTTGTTTATAATTTTATGATTTTAAAAGTTTATAATAAAATTATAATTATCATTATTAAATTTCTGAATTAAATTGAACAATATAGCTGTTTCTTCCATTCACACAATAAAACCAATGTCAATATAATATCAATTCATGTTCAAGTGTGAGAATAATCGAAAATAATTCTTCAATTGTTCAATTCGAAATAATTTCGTATAACCTCAAATCTTTTATCAAGCTAATAAATTCATAAATTAAAATTTAATAGGTTACTCACTATATATTAAATAATTATAAAACATTCTTTGAATTGATGTTAACGTTATAACGAGTGGTTATCAAATGGTTCTTCCTGAAATATAATGATCTTGTTTTAATTATCGTATATCCCGAGGAACTAATCTATTTTGAAGTCTCAGGTGTGCAAAATTATTAACAAAAAGTAACCGTTTATTTAAAATCTTGTCTAGAAATTTTAAAAGGCCGGTTTCATTAAACTATTCAACTTGAATTATCGTAAACTGTAACAGTAATCACTTTCATTTACTAATTTTTGTGTTATATATATAGACTGATTGGCCACTATATTCTACTGAAATATTGGGACGGAAGTCACATAAAGTAAATTAGTAATTCTCTTTTGATGACATAGAAAGCTTGTGGGAAATAGTCGGATAGTGGGAAAGGGTAGGAAGATCTCCTTTCTAGATCACTCTATCATCAAGTTGATTGCCCGATTGGTTTAATTAATTTAGAATGCCCTTTTATAACAACGAGTAAGGGTCTGGTGTACCAAATTTAAATAAAGAGAAATTTTAAAAACTGGAAAATTGTGAGCCACAGAAAACGCATTACGTCTAGTCATGTTGCAACTGTTCAATAGAAATCATGAATTAAATGGTAATCAGTTAGCATTGTACAAACCATTATCTGAGACCACCTTGTGATTCACAAACTATCGACAAGTTTGCTCACCGGTAAAATAAAGACTGCGAGGATTAAAGCAAAAAGTAGAAGATGGTTACTTTCCAATAAAAAAAGGGCAGTATAGTCTGGAACGGAAAAATGAGCCAGGATTGGCATGTCAGCTAGGCAAATAACATCAGCATTGCTTTGGAATTCTACAAGGAGGAGTTTTTCCCGTTGTTTATCTTCACAATCGTTGAACAACTGCACTGAATACAACTATGACCTAGGATATGTTGGGTGAAGTCACGCTAACAGCGCAAAGGTAAGGTCAAATTAGATCCAATAGCTGATAGGGCGACCAGGCAAAAATTTTCATAAATTTCCGGTCTGCCATAGAAACGAGTGAGAGATCAAATGTTCAAGGCCACACCTTAGTGAAATCCAGAACGTGATGGGATGAAAAATTAAGCTGCATGCTTTCATGAAAACTTCTGGAGTATCCCAATGTAAATACCACTGTGGTTAATATCGAACTACAAACAACGCATAATAATACGAATATCAATGTTATTATAGTCGACACCAGTAGACTATAAACGCTCGAGGAGAATTAACCAACTTTGGGCCATCGACAGCAATGCCGGATGAGCAACATTGCCAACTTCTGCAAGAATTTGAAACAACTGAATTTCTAGGTGTCTGCAGAAATGAGAATAGGTAAAAAAGGCCCAATGGGGTCTCAGAGGCTTATGCTATTCTTTCATACTAGTATAAACAATGATCTATATGTTCAGTAGATCGACTCAGATGGTGGTTGATGGTGAGACGAGTGAATCTTTTCAGGTTAATGAAGGAGTACACGAGGGCTCCATACTCTTGCCAACTCATCTTCTGTTGCGGATTAATGATCTTCGCTCTAGCGAGAACAATGTAATTGACTTTGCGCACCACTGTACCCTGGTGTTCTTACTTTCTAGTCAGCGTAATATAACTGCTGAGGAGACACACCGATAAAGATACCAACAGAACATGTCACTGAATTCAGACTTGATAAAGATATCAGAGTTGGTCCTGCTGAACTTATGGTGAACAGGACGCAATCAACGAAGTTCCCCAGAAAAGTCACTGCTGGAAAACATCCTGCAAGGACATCCAATTACCTCAGAAACAACTATGCATCTACTTGGCATCATAGTTTACACCGGAGTCTACTAGCAAGACTATGTGTCAGCTATCGCCAAATTTGCTTCTGTGAAACTCAGTTTTCTTTACAGGGCTAAGCAGTACCTCACGCCATCTGATGCTTTTATACAAAACGCAAGTGCTAACCTGGTCTGGAATACAATTCTCATGTGTGCGGCTCCACACCAAACATTCATTACATCTATTGGATAGTGCGTAGAAGAGAGCAGTATGCCTCATCGTCCTCCCGGAGATCACGAGTGACCTGCAGCTTCCCGCTCAAAGGCGGCAGGTAGCTGTTCTTTCCCCTTCTTACAGGTACTTCCACGGCAAATGCATTGAAGAACTGAGGGGCGTGGTGCCAGAAAGATTCCAGTTCCAAAAAAAAACAGATTTGCTCCCATCAGCCAACGGTCCAACAAGCAACGCCCGTACCCCTCTCTATAAAAATTCTTTTGTTTACAGGGCTAGAGTGCTGTGGAACTCGCTTCTATCGAACATGTCACCACACACATAACAGGATTTCGAGCGGCTACAGCTGTCGAATGACAGACATCTCTTCCTCCCAGGACTTGAGAATAAAAAAACTCCTACATAACAGTGTAAAACCCCTACGCCGAAACCCTCACAACCAAAAAAATTGACTGAACTGCTATGGACTGCATTTGACGACTTTCCCTATATCTCCGCAAGGTAACACGTTGAACACCCAACTATTGAATTATAGAATGAATTCCATTTTCCAAAAGGCGCGTCCTTATTTGAATGAGTCATACATATTATATGCACCTCGATGCAAATCAAGATGAAGCATAAAGAAAAGAACTACAAATAACTAGATCCTCGCAAACTAATACTGTCGTCAGGTAGAGGAGAAAGTCATTTATTCATCAAATACTGAATGGGAATGAAAAGTGAATATATCTCGAGAGTACTAAGAGCAAAAAATAATGTCTGCAAATTGCTAGGGTTGAAATACAGTGATGTGTGTTGCGGAACCAAAATAGAGTAATATATTACGAACCTCTGCAACTGGAAATTGTTGAATCTGAACACTAAGTACAACAGCTCAATTCAGATCGTTTTTTGCTTCGAGAACAATCCATATATCGGAAAGAAACACATAACATAGAATGGGTAAAGATACTCAGAAAATATACTACTACTTTAAGAGACTTCTCCTGTTTTGCATCGATTAGTCTTGCTCTGGGAGAGCAGCACCTCACGTTTTACGAAAATATCCACTATCTCTGGTCTATTTCAGAATAACATTTTACTTTCTGGCACGATCAACAAAAATGATCAAAACATAAAATATACTCGGAATGTTTCCCCAATAATTTTTCCACAATTAACGAGCATTTTTTACTCAAAAAGTATGGTTTTGTATCTTCACACCAGGTCAAATTGCTTATTGTGATTCAGGATTGAAAAAAATATTTTTTAACTATCTATTTGAAAACGTAAGGAATATGAGAAAATAGATGAATCCTACGTTGGATCCCTGTAGAACGCCGAGAGTAGATATAAGATATTAGGCAAACTTATTTCGACAACATCGATCTGAGATAACTTATGAATATACATTTATATTCCGTGCATTATATTTAATAGATATGATGTGATTCAGCATTTCTTCAAACTAAATCTTAGTCCCGTTTTTCTACTGCGATATATAGTGAAAGTTTAATCTCTACCGTTTCTTTTCGTGATACAGTAATTTCAATTTTGAAGAACAAAAGGATATCAATAGGCAACTAATAATTAGTAGTACTTATAAGAACTTATTTCCCATCATTTTACAAGTATTAATTATGAAGAAAAAAATAATTCATTAACGGTACTCTGTTGATTACTTTTAATTGTATTTTCTCATGGTCTGCGTAAACAGGGATAAAAAGAAAAAGGGGATTATTAAGTTAAAGGGCAGAGAGTTTCTGAACCATGTCTTCGAGACGGTTGTAACGGGAAAAAATCAAAGTTTATTCCCTTCAAGATATATCATGCAATTTAACGATTGAATTCTTAACGAATGCACATGTTCTTTCGTTGAATGCGTGCTCAAACCATTTAAGAAATCATGCACAAAGGAAATGAAAACTATCTTTAACATATTAAACGAATGAGTACCTACCTAGATATTACAAACAAATGAAATGAAATGAGTTCTGATATGAAAGCCGTATTACGATTTCGAAAAGATATACTCCTTACGGTAACTAGAAAATGGTCAGTTATTTCCAGAAAAGAAAACCCTATTGAGTTTTTCAATTTATAGGTATTCATTATTAAAATCATGAATACTGTAATTTTCACTAGAATTAAAAAAAAAGACTAACCTCACCTAAAAACCTTATAATATAATTCTTCAGTATGAAAATTCAATCCTCTCTTTAATTGTGTGGTAAATCTGAAAATCATCGAATATTTTTATCATGCTAGCACATGTTGATGTACACATGCCCCGGTGAGTTGATATTATTGCAATATGTCTTTTTCATATATATATATATATATATATATATATATATATATATATATATATATATATATATATATATATATATATATATATATATATATATATATATATATATATATATATATATATATATATATATATATATATATATATATATATATATATATATATATATATATATATATATATATATATATATATATATATATATATATATATATATATATATATATATATATATATATATATATATATACAGGGATATCCACAGGGACCAATTACAATATCAAGCTGAAATTTTATACGCGGCCATAACTAGCGATTTCAATTGAAGTGAAATATTTTCGAAGTGATACCATTTCGGTTATACCGGAAGTGGGTCATCATAGTTATTTCAAATGGCAATCTACCTTTTCTGTTATACATCTAGAACCGACATTTGAGCAAGGCATAAAATACCCAAGTTGTTGGCACTTATCTGTCAAAACTTTTGACAAATTTAATTATTTAAACAAAGAAACATTTTATAAAATTGTAGCTCGTAGATCTTTTGCACTACAGACTCAATTTTTGCTTGGGTGGATAGAAGAAGGATCAAGGAATCTTTTAAACAATCTACACATGTCAAATGTTTATTGCGTTGTTTTGTATGATTTTTTCAATTAGGCCTTTTTCAAACAGAGATAACTTAATTTTTTCAAATTGCACGAGCCAATTTTTATATCGCCATCAGATGAACCGTCAAATTTCAGATGGAATTGTATAAGCATGTACTATACCCATCTCTTATAGTTCCAAGATAATTTGGGAATATATTGAATTTTGATGATTTTGCAAGAACTAACAGAGAATGCTTTGAAATATTTGAATCAAGTAGCTGAACTGGCTACGCTCACCTGACAGGTGCCCAAAATTAATGTACTTGTCACTTCGTTCATTCGAATTTGATATTTCAACAAGAATTGTCGTTATTTCAGCTTGAAAGTATCCAAAATTTGGAATAAAACCACTGGTTATTCAAATGAAAATATATTTAATCTTTTTTTAATTCATTTTAGAATGTCAAAAAGTAGTGGGTAGAAATTGCAGGCAATTCGATAACCAATTTCCAAATTTACCGTCTATGAGTAAAATAAAATTTCGAAGCATTAAAAGCAATTTTCTAAAATTCGGATGAATAAAAATTGTAGGACTTAAGCGAAAATTAATCGTCGAAGATAATGCCATTAATACGAATAAATGATAGCAAACATCATAGAAGAAAACTAATTTATGATCTGTATAAATGTTCAATATGGGCCCCATTTTGCTCGATACACTTGACAGCTCGTATACGAACATGATGAGTTGCCCACCTCGTTTCCTCAGGATCAATATTACGAAAAGCATTATGAATGCGCTCTAGTAACTTTTCTTTACTTCTTACAGGAATAAGATACACTTCACTCTCGATTTTGCCCCATAAATAAAAATCAAGGGGCGTCAGGTCCAGAGAACGCGGAGGCCATAAATTTGGTCCTTGATTACCCCACCATCTATCCTCGAACATTTCTGTTAGCTACCGATCTACAGCTCGTGTTTTATGTACTGGTGCACCATCCATTTGGTAATAGCAATCCCTCATAATGTTAAGGGGTAATCCATCTAAAAAATTTGCTAATGTTCCTCTCAAAATTTCCAGGTATCTTTGTCCATTAAGATTTTCCGCATAAATGTGATAAACCTACAAATCATTCATTCAAATTGCAAAAACGTTCACGCTGAATTTATTTTGGAAACCAATAACCTCAATGAAATGTGGAATTTCTGTGGCACAAAAATGTCGATTTCTCCTGTTGGTTATTCCACTTTCATTAAACTTGGCTCCATCAGACCATATAATTTTTTGCAGAATTGTCTCATCTTCTTGAAGCCGAATTAATAAATTTTCACCTTTTGACCTTCCCAAGCGGCTAACGCTTGGGAAGGTCAGTTGGTTTCAATTTTTGTAGTCTGTTAAAAGAATACGGGTGCATGTTATGTTTCTTAAGGATCCTTTGAATGAAAGTATAACTCAATCCAATATCCATTGATGCTGACTTAATGGACGCATGTGGATTGGCACAAAAATACGTTAGCGTATTAATTTGATTGTCGTCGTCCTCGAGAATTGGTTTATTGGTTTTCTTCTAGTGTCTATGTATTTTGTTCCTCCAAATTGCAGAAAATTGGTTCTAATGCTTAGAAATTTTGTTTTACTCATAGGCGTCAAATTTGGAAATTGGTTATTGAATTGCCTGTAAGTTCGATCCACCACTTTTTGACACTCGCCATGAATTAATAGGAGATTAAACATGTCCTCGTGTGAATAACCAGCCATTTTATTATCAATCAAAAATTTTCATTTCAAATTACCAACAATTCTTGTTGAAATATCAAATTCGAATGAACGAAGTGACAAGTACATTAATTTTAGGCACCTGTCAGGTGAACGTAGCCAGTTCAGTTACTTGATTCAAATATTTCAAAGCATTCTCTGTTAGTTCTTGCAAAATCATCAAAATTCAATATATTCCCAAATTATTTCGGAACTATAAGAGATGGGTATAGTACATGCTGATACAATTCCATCTGAAATTTGACGCTTCATCTGATGACGATATGAAAATTGGCACGTGCCATTTGAAAAAATAGAGTTATTGCTCTTTGAAAAAGGACAAATTGAAAAAATCTTACAAAACAACGCAATTAACATTTGGCATGTGTAGACTGCTTGAAAAATTCCTCGATCCTTCTTCTATCCACCCAAGCAAAAATTGTGTCTGTAGTGCAAAAAATCTATGATCTGCAATTTTTTTTAATGTTTCTCAAAAATCGAGTTTATAACAAAAATAATTAAATCTGTCAAAAGTTTTGACAGATAAGTGCCAACTGTTTGGGTATTTTATGCCTTGCTTAAATGTCGGTTCTAGATGTGTAATAAAAAAAGTAGATTGCCATTTGAAACAACTAAGTGATGACCCACTTCCGGTATAACCGGAAATGGTATCACTTCGAAAATATTTCACTTCAATTGGAAATCGCTAGTTATGGCCGCATATAAAATTTCAGCTTGATATTGTAATTGGAACTCAAAAAGTGATATCCCTGTATAGAATCGTAGAAACCCCGGAAAAAACATGCACTAGTCTCAGATACACCGACGAACTCTCTAACGAAATCAGTAACTACTTTTCCAAATTGAACTTCATTCTCAAGCGGCCCCAACTTAAGCAGATTAATATTCAATGCCAAACAGAAGAACGATAAATTCAAGCAATCAAGAATTTATCAAATCAAATGCAATGAATGTCAGGTAACCTATGTCGGACAAGCAGGGAGAATGTTTGAAGCTAAATTCAAGGAACATATTTCCTCAGATAAAAATTCGCCAATATTTGAACACATAAAATCAACTAACCACTCGATATCATTGAACAAACTTAAAATCCTTCATAAATGTAACAGAGGGAGAGAGATGAATTTGTTGGAAAGTTTGGAGATTAACAAACTATTTAAAAACCCACAATTTATTACCCTCAACAGCCAACTAGAGCATAATGGATCCCCACTACTCAATATTTAGGAAAAATTTCATTCTTTACTTGTACTTGCCTACTCATGTATTATATTGTTATTCACTTGAAAATGACCGTAGGGTCAAAACTGGTCGTGATTATTGAATAAATTGTGGAAAAGTGGCAAAAGTGTCTCATTTCGTTTTACTTCCAAATTAATTGTTTGGTTTGGGTGGAATTTTATGGCAACCATCATCTAGAGGCATTCTTCTTAGAAGTTAATCTCAATAGAAATAGTTATTTGATCAAAGAATGGAATACATTTTCAGCAAGAAGGTGCGCTTTCGAGGTTCGTGAGCGTATTTGGACGATAATGTTACGGGTCGATGGATTGAAAGAAGAGAACCAGTTGAGTGGTCCCCAAGTCACCTCCCTTGAATCCTTATGCCACATAACCTGAAAACTTGAAGGAGCGCAGGTTGATAGTAATTATTGAATACATATTTTGATTCATAAAGTATTCGCAAATGTTAGAAGAGAATTCGGGAATCGTTTGTCGTTTTCAATCATTCTTATGATTATTTAGTAATTGAATATTTCTGAGTATCCTCCTGTCCTTCTTTGTAAATAATGAAAAAGTTATAAAAGTTTGCTTTAGCTCAGAGTTCCAAGAAACTGGCAAAATGTTACTTTACTTCCTCATTAGTCCTATAATTTCACCACAATGCCGCCATAATGTTCCGAATCAATTGAGTTAAATATTTTGAATGAATAACTCAATAGGAACGCAATATTTTTATTCAAATTGTGTTCCTATTGAGTTATAATTGTATATAATACAAAGTAATGCGTTAATCGTTTATAGAATATACTTCAACCCTATATAATGATGCAAACGATTCTCGAATTCTCTTCATCGTTTGCGAATACTGTACGTATGAAAATATGTATTCAGTAAAGATTCTCAATCTATGCTCTTTCAGGTTGTGTGGCATAAGAACTCAAGTGACCTGGGGGCCACTCAACTGATTCTCTTCTGCCAATCAGCGACCTAAGAAATGATTGTCCAAATACTGTGGGCCACGAACGTTCAAACGTGAAGGGGCACCATCTTGCTGAAAATGTATTTCATTCTCTGTACAAGTTTCATCGATTTCCAATATTTCAGCATTCCGATTCCTCACCTTTCTAAAAATTAATATTCGAGTAGAGAATTCACAGACGCGCCACTCGACCCATTTTTCCTTCAATAATTTTCTAGTTGGTTGTCGTGGGTTGATTTAACATACTCCAAATAAACTTCAAAAACGATGCCGTCGAAAAAAAATTGTAGATATTTTCAATGAAATAAAACTAAAGTATTTAGATTTTCACTATATTAACAAAACTATGACCGGTTTCACCACACTGTGGCTTCATCAGATAGATACAAATTAATTATATATTAGTCTTAGTTCCTACTTAATAATACAATAGGTACAAGAGGTATGTTGGAAAACCCATCGGAATTGCTTACTTTATGAATTGAAAAGATTGAGTAAAGGAAAAGGATTTAGATCTAATTGACTATTAAGTAACCTACCTGAATTCTTTTCTTTGTTGGTCTCTGAAATTTCCAATAGATTGAGTTTTTGTCTGTTATTTTCATTGTGTAAAATTTTGAAATTACGATTAAAATTATGGTTTTCTTCGAGTAAGTGATTAGAATAATGGGAATCTGATTTATGATAAATAAAACTACCTTTGTGCTCGGATAATCTAACTTTGAAATTTCTGAAAGTTCTACCAATATAAATTTTATACAATCCCCGCAAGACAGTTTATAAACACCGGATTTATTACTTTTATCAATTTTAGATTTGCAGTTTTGATATGTCGGCCTAAAGAATTATCAGTTCGGAATGCTATATTGAAATTATAATGCGAGAGGAATGATTTTAATTTTAGACTAGGATTACCAATAAAAGTTAAGCTTAACTTTTTTCAATGCAGCATTCCGAACTGATACTTCTTTAGGCCGACATATCAAAAACTGCAAATCTAAAATTGATGAAAATAATAAATCCGGTGTTTATAAACTGTCTTGCGGGGCTTGTAATAAAATTTATATTGGTAGAAATTTCAGAAATTTCAAAGTTAGATTATCCGAGCACAAACGTAGTTTTAATTATCATAAATCAGATTCCCATTATTCTAATCACTTACTCGTAGAAAACCATAATTTTAATCAAAATTTCACACAATGAAAATAACAGACAAAAACTCAATCTATTGGAAATTTTAGAGATCAACAAAGAAAAGAATTCAGGTAGGTTACTTAATAGTCAATTAGATCTAAATCCTTCTCCTTTACTCAATCTTTTCAATTCATAAAGTAAGCAACTCCGATGGGTTTTCTAACATACCCTTGTACTTGTACCTAATGTAATATTAAGTAAGAAATGAGAATAATATATAAGGAATAAATCTGTTCATTAGTTTGTATCTATCTGATGAAGCCACAGTGTGGTGAAACCGGTCATAGTTTTGTTAATATAGTGAAAATCTAAATACTTTAGTTTTATTTCATTGAAAATATGTATATCGATTTTCATCAAGTAACGACCTCCTCAATCAAATTAAAAATTGTAGACTTCAAACAATATTTGAGATTTTCTTCGGATTCTTCAAATTTTATCAGCTTTCAAATCTACATTTATCAAAATCTATTTTCCACATTCAGAACTATTAAAATCGTGCTTGTTGGAATGTGTGCTTTCTGATTCATTTGTTGTTCATGGAAAAGGCAGATTAATTACATTCCATTTCTGTATAAAAGACAAGGAATGACAATAACGATATAAACGAAGTATATGAGACGGAAGGACACAAAACAATTAATTTCAGTTCATAACAGTTACCTTATAGTTAATGTAATATATAATAGTCAATTATTCTGAGAAATCGACGTAAACGAGAAAGCAGGCTTCTAAAAATTTCGAAGCTTCATGGTGCTTTTACAGGAGTTCATATTTGTGTGCAGGTTGTAAGCACTGCCTACCATGAATAATATACATTAAAGCTGAGCACACATCGTCTCATGCAGTACCGTATTAATTTTGTTTTTCTGTTGAAACAGTAAATGAGAAATGGAGAAAGGATAGAAATCATTCTTCATAGACTTTCTTCAGATGTTGCAATAAAATTATTTATATAGAAACTTTAACACGAAAGCTAAGCTTAAACGCAATTTCGACAAATATAAAACGAATTCTCATTATGCATATCATTTGTTGATTAAAGACCACAGTTTTGATAGCCATTTTGACTTTAATGATGATAAGCTCAAAATTAATCGTGAAGCATAACCGATTAAAAACCGACAGCTGGTAAACATTTTTAGGTAGGAATTTGAGGTACCATGGGAACTTGTAAAATGCGTTAATATATGAATACTAAAATGCAGATCTGGCTGAAAAACAGCACAGTTGAAAAATGAAACTTCGTTTCGCTTGCCAGACGATCGAGAATGTTCGCATTGGTATGAGGATCAATCTGCGTCATTTCGATAACTCTAGTATTTTTGACGTGGAAAACTGGCAATATACACTGCTTCTGACACTACAAGTTAACCATAGCGATGCTCATTCGCACCCATATTTAAATGTCTTGATCATCTGCAAATAAAATGGCCCACCACAACGAAATATTTTTTTTAGGTAACAATATTACTCTTTTTGCAAAGAAAATTTCTGTAATTAAAACATAAAAAGATCAGTTAAGCCCCATAACCTTTCAGTCATATCTGCGTTTTTTATTCAGATATTATAAAAGGAAGTATTGTTCAAGTTTTTTAGTCACTCTAATACCTACCCAAAATGTCTATCAGATCTCCTACTATTAGTAGACAAAAGAATTCCAGCAAATTACTAACCTATCAGTTGAACTGAATTTTAAAGAACAAGTACTGTGTTTTAAGGAATTTTACTTAATAATTGCGATTCGTAACGCGTTTTACTACACCGTAGCTTCTTCAGACGAATGAATGTACAGAAAATATAAATATAAATGTTCTTGAGTAATTAAAAGCTTATTGGGTTGCCTCTTCTTAAGTGGTTATTTATGACAGGTATATCCAATAAAATTAAGGAATAGATTGCTCCCCGTAGAGATTCAATAGAGGTGAAGGGCTTAAATCGACTTGTTCATTGATGAGTCTACCTGAGTGTTTGTATTTGTTGATTTTTAAAGTTTCCCAAAGATCTACCTTCCAATATTTATTATCTGTATGCAAAATTTCAAACTGTGGGTCGAAAGAGTGATTATTTTCTAAGAGATGATTCGCGTAATTTGAATCTGATTTTTTATTTGAAAAACTGCTATTATGTTCCGATATTCTAATATTAAAATTTCTATGTGTTCTACCAATGTATAAATTATCACAGTCAATGCAATTCAATCTATAAACACCTGATTTATTGTATTTACCTGGTTTGGTTTTATTATTTTTCATATATTTGCCCAAATTATTATTAGTTTGGAAAGCTATGTTGAAATTATTGCTACTCAAGAATGATTGTAATGTCAACGTAGGTTAAGGTGAATTTTTGTTTCAATTTATCGACAGGGTAAACTTCATTCAATGCGATTCTACTTTGTTTTTATTTGAAATATTATTTATTAGTTTGGGATTGTAACCATTATTTTTGGCTATTTGTTTAATCAAATTTAATTCTCTGTTGAAATTTTCTGGTGATAACGGGATGTTAATCAATCTATGAATAAAACTATTGAATGCTGACATTTTATGTTGATATGAATGACACGACGAGTTATGTATTATATCTGTATGTGACGGCTTATGGTAAATTGGGAAAACATGTTTTCCATTTTCATTCGAAATTGTTACGTCTAAGAAATTTATCCAATTATTGCTTTCTATTTCGATTGTGAATCCAATTTTCGGATGTAATGAATTTATATGATTTTCGAAAATTTTTAACTGTCTATCTGTTCCTGTGAAGCAAATAATGATATCGTCTACATAGCGATACCAGTATAAACAATATTTACTGAGTGGATGATTATGAATTAATTTCTCTAAGTTATTCATGAATATTTCTTCTAACAAAGGACTTAACGGATTGCCCATAATCAAGCCGTTTTCAATAGTATAATATTTGTTATTGAAATGGAAATAATTTTGATCTTTCCAATAAAGAACGCTTACGGAGAATAGACAATTGTCCGTATTTGGGAGTTTCCACTATTTGGAACTCTGTGGAAAGAACGAGTAACGAGTTAAGACTCATAACTCACATATACATGTTAATGTCTGATATGAAAGCAGCAACAGTTGTTTCTTTTGATGTCTTTAATTTCATCTTCAAAATTTCTGGCATACATTCTATCGAAATCGATGAAATATATCTGGCTAGATTAGAATGCTTTAATAATATTCTATGTCTCTCAATTCAGACAGAACTTAAGATACTGCTAACTAATTCTTCATCTTCACTTTCCCAATTCGATATTTGTTATGCACTTCATTGAAAGAACTCTCAATCGAAACATCATCGTTTTAGGTTATAATTATACCCCACAGAAGAAAAATCTTTTGAATCGAAATACATCGTTCAGATCTGGAAACAGAAGTGACAGGGATATGTCCTCTTCTTAATTTTATAATGTCAATGGAACGCTGGTGTGGGATGTAGTATACCCCAAAATGGGGGCCATTTCTTCTTCTGTCGATTTATTTTTCTCAATTCACGAAATTCACTTTAGTGGTAGTCTTCTGACCTTTCATATTCGTACATTAGAAGTCCAAGGCTGCATTTTCATTATGACACTTGTCCTTGTCCTTGTCCATGATCATACCCCTGATAGGATAGATACCTCTCTTTGGATCTCTCTAAGTGGTAAGTATGACAAAAGTGAATAGGATGCCAGAACATTGAAACATATTTTAACCTACTCTTCACAAAAGCTTCAAAGAGAACCATCAAAGTAGATTATCTGGCAGAATATTCCATTGCGGCTTATAAATCCGTTTGGTTTTGGGGCGGACTTGAATAAATAATTGATGTAAGGTGTAAAAGTAAATTTTTAATCAAATACGAGATCGAGATTCCTGATTTCAGAGGATCTTTTCAAGACAATATTGTATATGGCGTAATCGAAGTATATTGCTTTTTTTTCGAGTGTAACTCTCAACACTGCACTTGACACATTTAAGTCTAGATGATTACTCCATCTGGACATGGAATTCATTATCATCTGCAAGTTTTCACAATCGCGTTCAGACGTCATTAAAAAAAATTCAGATCATCAGCATACATCCGTTTCGAAATATTAATTTTTTCCAAGAGGATATAAAATATTATGTAAAGGACCAAGATTTGATCCCTGTAGAACACCAGATGTAGCAAGAAATTCAATGGGACGAAACTTTCAATCTGTATGAACTGCCGACGGTTGATTAGGTAGGACTCAAAAAGAGTGACCAATTCTTCAGAGAAGCAGAATCTCAACCTAAGCTTCCACAGCAATATGCGATGATTCACTCTATTGAATGCTTTTTGAGTGTCTATGTTACCACAAAACTTGGGTTATCACCCCGGTTTATATCGGAGCCGGGTTTATACGCCCTAACCAGATGTGAACAGGTCATAATATCCTATCTCGGATAGAACGACTGAGAAATACGGCATTATCTCATCAACACTCAGCACAGTAACATCTCACCCAATCAATATTGTAGTAAAGTACTGTCACTATCAAGCATATAACAGCATACTCAGTTATATGTACATATTAACAGTAGTGTAGTGAATTCAATATACCACCTTGATCAAAAAGTTCCGGACTTTGTTACCGTGTGGTTTTCATGGACTAGCATGGTGTTATGCACCATGAATTCCTTCCAAAAGGTCAAACTAACAACAAGGAGTATTATTTGGGCGTTATGAGGCATTTGCGTGAAGCTGTTCTCCGAAAACTATCAGAATTGTGGCAAAACAACTCATGGATTTTACACCACGATAACGCGCCGTCTCATAATGCCTTCATTATCCGTGACCATTTGGCTAAAAACAGCACCAATACCTTCCAACAACCAGCAAATTCACCTGATTTGGCTCCCTGTGAATTTTTCCTGTTCGGTCGACTGAAGAAACTGCTCCGGGGAGCGCGTTTTAGCAGCCAAGAGGAAATAATGGAAAAATCGAATTGCCCTGAAGGCCATACCGCAAATAGAATGTTTTGAGGATTGAATCAAGCGCTGGTATAAGTGCGTTGCAGATGGGGAGTACTTTGAAGGAGACAATATTGATTTTGATGAATAGCTTTGTATTTTTGATTTTATTAATAAAAGTCGGGAACTTTTTGATCAAGGTGGTATGTATATATTACAAAGAGATCTTCTTTATAAGTAGAACCCAACGTAGCAGTAACCAAGCCATTCCGTAACAGTCTGTATAAATAATATTCACCTGACCGAGATATTAGTATAAAACAGACAATTTGCTCATACAAGATCTATCAATCAAGATTCCGTGTTGTTCAATCTTAATTTCACTTCTGATCACAGAAGATCTCGAAAATCTTTGAAAAGTTGAACCTTCGTTGACCTCAGCCTGTCTACCTGTCATGACTCTTTTCTCAGGAGCTCGTGTTGGTATACAGTTGAAATAGATACCGAATACTCAGGTCGGCAATCTCTTGCAATTGTCCAAAAATCATACTTCCAAGTGATGTATGGTCAAGGCCCCAAATATCTGCATCCATTTGAAACTCTGCGCTTTTCAGAGGTGTCCATAAGCCAACGTTTCACTGTACTATTTATTAGATTAATCAAAATATTGAGTGTTTACGTTGAAAGTAGGAAACGTTTCGTTATTTGACGATTTGTACCAATTCACTCTCGCCGTAAACAGCACGCAAAAAAAAGAATGCACAATTTTGGATAAACGTTACACAAATTGTGATCAAATGTGTACTCGAAATAATTTGTACATGAAGAGTGAAGAATATTGTGCAATGGACATTTTGCAATATTGCTCAACAATTTAGGTAGATCTTTTGAACACAACACTTCTATTTCATTTTTTTCATAATATTTTTCTACCACTTGCGCTTAACATGTCAAAATTTTATGCAAAAATTCTAATACAAATGACTTGAAAACTTATGAAAACCGTTGTTCATAAGTTTCGAACAATTTTACGTTTTGTTCATAACAAATTCTTCTGAGAAATAACAAACTTATCGTCCCTCTAACTTTATGATTTTTTATTACTGTTATACAAATTTTGGATATTTCCCAAGCTGAATTCAGTTCGAAACTGTTTATTGACGGTATAATCATAAAAGTTACTCATTTGTCTGTTCCACCAGAGTATTAAGTTGCAAATCGATTCTGAAAAAGTAATTCCAGATACAAGCTTAATTTTGAATTATTTTATAGCACCTATAAGACGACTAGTTCGAAGAAACCTACTCAATACAACTCTGGGCTGAAATTTTAAAACGAGAACAGTACAACAGGTGCGTTTAAGACCTTCAACAAAGCCCTTGTAGAAGAGGAGTAATCCACTTCTACCTGGCCGTCTTTGAAGTCCAGAACAACAGGCGTCACTTGTCCGGCTACCTACAAAAACTCGTTCGAAATGCGTGCGTTCGGATATATCCCTATGGTAAAAATAATAACTCCCTGTAATCGTTCTCTGTAAATTACCCAGTCGAGGTGTAATCGTCCCTAAAAAATGAAAAATGTGTGCGGTGCTAGAACACTTTTTTGTTTTTTGTTACGGCTAAGCCAGACAAATCATAGGAATCAGAAAGTTGTTTGTTTTGTCGGACAACTTTGTTAATTTTTTACATTCACGGATCTATTAGTGCTATAATTGAAAAACTATCATTAGTATGTAGCAAGTGTGTTCCATGCTAACTTTGTTTGTTCATGTTTTCCTTCGTCATAAACCTCATCATAATAGAGACCAAAGAAGACTCATACGTAAGAAAGAACAACATCTCTTCTGACTGCAGAATTGAAGCTTTGGAAATGATAGAAGATGATAAGAGATCATTGAATATGCAAATCCTATGAAATATAATACGGGTGCAAATCTACAAATCCAAGAGGTTTTGTTATTTTGCATTACGATAGGTAGGACTAAGCAAAAATGAACTCTCGTTCAAAAATACAACTACCTGTGTATAATCTGTCCTTGTCTGTCTTATCGCTTTCGAATATTAGTGGTTTATTAAGAATTCTCAGAATCGTCACTCAGCAAGGTACACGAATACTTATTTAAGAAGATGCTGAATATTAAGGTCTGTGAAATTAGCCCAGAAATTCTTGAGGAAACAAAATTCGTGTATGCATTCGATTACCGATAATTTGACCATGTTTATGCAGCAAAAAATTTTGTCTAATCCATCTAAAGATCATTCTTCACATAGCTTGGAAATTTTTCGAAAATTAATTAAAAATATATAAAATCGTTAATTAAAGTAACCTTTTTTCTTTTTTTTTTCTGGTTATTTCTGGTAAAATAAATATTTTATACTGAAAACGAAAACGAAACTTTCAGAACATTTCTAGGACCCGTTAGTTAAAAGCAATTTCTCCAATGTACTGAATTAGTTAGTACCTTTACCTTTTTCAAAAAACGTATATCCACCCATTAGATTCGTTCACTACAAGAAGAAAAAATTGTATTTCCATACTTGATCCAGGCCTAACTTCACGTTCTATGAAAAAGTGTATCCGTTCTGGTAAAATAAAACTTATCGATTGAAATCGTTTCTCAACCTTTAACAACAACAAAAAATTATTTCCATACTTAATTTCACGTTCTATAACAAAAATTTTTGTGGTGTCGAAAAATGGTCGATAAAATTATTTTACCACCTATAAAAAAATATTAATCCACCCTAAATATGGAATTCTCGCTTAACACTGGGTGAAACATAATGAATAAATGATAAATTAAAATACTTGGCAAAGGTTTCTCAAAATATATTAAAATACTCAATATATGTTTCAAGTTATCAGCCCACTATCAAGAGTAATATTACACTGGAAAACAAAATGATATATTGATATTAGGAAGTGCTTTTCATTCATTTATGATAGATTACCCTCTATTCCTTGTCAGCTGTTTTTGATAATTCAAATATTAAAATCAATCACTAAGAATAACGGCTATGAACTGAATTTAATTGACACCTAAAAAAACACAACATAAACATTTACTGCAAAGCATTTATTCTTTGGATACTGAGAAATCAAATAGAAAATTTCCTATTAATTACAATCCTAATATTAGTAGAAAGATTTGTAATAGATTGCACAAAAATAATATCAGCACCATCAATACTAATGAAAAGAATTTGAGTTCATTGTTTGTTAATATTGAAGATGAAAATAAATTATTGGATACAGCGAAGTATATAAAATACACTGCAATGAATGTGTGATTGACTATATAGGCCAAAACTGAAGATGTATCGAGAAGAGAATTGAACAACATAAAAGATCCATTGTTCAAAACGAAAATTTTACTGGTTTTTCTGACCATTTCATAGATTTCCAACGAATTCAACTTATACATCCAGGTAATGAAGGGAAGAAGTTGGACATTCTAGAGATGATGGAAATCAAGTCCGCTCGTAGGGAAAACCAGCCAATTTGTTATGAGCAAACAGACTTCGGAATATCTCGATATTGTAGATGCCGTTATATTCAAGTAAACCACTCATTTTCTCTGTCAGTATTATATTACTATTGATAATGGGCTGATAACCCTAAACATATGTCGAATATTTTAATATATTATTGCGAAATTTTAGCGTAGTAACCATTTATTCACCCATTCAATTTATTTTACCAAAAGAGAAAATTTTATTTTCATATTTCATAAATTTTTCCACACGGACAGCATTCTTTTCAGATTGTGAAGTTAGCTTGGAATATGAAATTATTTCTTTTTCGCAGGCTAAAATGAATCAAATGGGTGGATGAACGTTTTTCATAGGTGGTGAAACTATTTAGTAACTCTTTGCATTCCTGAAATTGCTTTAATCTAACGGATTTTTAAAGTAATTCGAAATTTTGTTTTGAGTATAAAATCTTAATCCTATGTGAAATAACGAAAAAACCTGGATAATCCTGGTGATATTTTATTTATCGCTGTCTATGTTCAGCATTGAAGATATTATCCGAGAAAATATTTTACATATTCTTGGTACCTTGCAAATCCCCAGAACCATAAGACTGCATTTACTTGTGCACACTTGCTGCAAATGAAATAATATGCTTAAATCTATTCTGGTTCTGGAATGTCTCGTTTTTGTTCTCCCGATTCATCCTATAAGATTTTCGCAATTGATATTTCTTACTTTATAATTATTATTTATATAATGTTATAATAAACGTCAATTCTTTGTTCTATACAAGGGTAGGTATCTCTTTCTGTGTTCACACTTACTTTTTGTGAAAAATAGAGAATAATACGAATATTTTTCCAATATATGCTCATTATTTGTTGAATTTGTTATGATCGATATTATGTACTCAAGCTTATGCATTGTCTTACGAATATGAACAGAAAAGTATGACACCCAGCAGTAGTATACAGTGGGTATACAGGGTGTTACATAGTAGTATGTCAACTTTTTTGACACCTTTTTCGTATCTCCAACCGTGTTTTCGAGTGAATAATTATTGAATTTGAATTATATGTTATTCGCTAAATAAAAAAAATAATAGAAATACTCGATAGGTATGCACGAAACTTGCTCTTCTTTTGATAGCTCGTCTTCTAAGATCCAACTTATACTTTTCAATACCAAACTAAAAAAAAGAACAATTAAAAACTAAACTGCTAGAAGTGTCCTCCACCTGCAAGAATACAGTCCTCTGTCCTTCTTCGCATATTATCATGCACTCTTTGAAATATACCTGGGGTATTTCTTATCGTGTCACAAGAAATTATTATTCGATTTCTCAACTCTTCCACAGTGTTCACTGGAGTTGTATAAACTGAACTTTTGAGATATCCCCATAAGAAAAAGTCTGAATTATTTAAGGAGGCCATGGTTCTGACCCACCCCGACCTATCCATCGGTTGTTGAATGTATTATTCAACAATTCCTAGGCTTCTCCACTGAAATGTGCTGGTGCCTCACATTCAGTGAGAATTGTTCTTGATGATGAGATTCTTCAATCAAATGGGGTTTTCCTCAGTCCAATAATGATTATTGTGAAAATTCGTGATAGTAGTTCTCGAAAAGTGAGCCTCGTCTGTGAACATTATTTCACTATCAAAATGAGCATTTTCTCTAATATTATCTAAGAACCATCGGCAGAAATTCAGTCTTGAAGGAAAATCTCTAGGAAGTAGAGTTTGGACGCGTTGAATATGAAACGGGTACAATAAAAAGTCGTGGAGAATCCTCCAAACTAGGACATGGGATATATTCAACTGATTTCCAATTTTTCTTGTACTCACATGAGGATTCAAATCAATACAATTCAAAATTGCTTCCTCAATATTGGGAGTTCTCATAGTTTGAGTTGCACCTTTTAAATGATTATTTGAAGTAAAAGTACCAGTTTCCCTCAACTTTCTGTGGATATTTGAAAATGTTCGCCTCTCCTATGTTACTCGATTTGGAAAGCGCACCTGATATAATCGCCTAGCTTTTTTTGTGTTTCCGTCAGCCAGACCGTATATAATGGATATCAGCCAATTCGGCGTTAGTAAAATTAACCATTTTTTTCTTACAGCAATAACTTCAAAAGTCTTAGAACTTATCGTTAATTTAATAAACAATTCCAGCAGACACCGGTTCAAATTTAGCAACTGTCGAAATAAATAAATAAATGAAAAAAATCAAAGCCTACTAGTCGTTTTGTTCATTAGAAGTGCTTTCAATTCAGCGAATGCATACAATCGTTTAATAATTTTTTGCTCGAAATACAAAAAAATTGCAAGTGTCAGTAAAGTTTCTGAATTAAACGAAGATGACGAAAATTGATCGTACGCTGATCAGTGGCGTACTGCAAAAAAGTTTGAAAGGGCAAAAGAAGACACCTTGTAGATTCTAGTTAAAATTTAGGACGTAGGCTATAAAAAATAGCTTGCATTCCAAATTTGGGCTGAAAATCTCAGAAACTGTAGGAGTTTTGAAGAAAAAATAAATTTTTTCCGGAAACTTCAACACCCTGTAGCTCCGTAACGAAGCTTTTGCGGACCTATGTTTATATGAACTTTTTTCTTAAAATAGCACATAGATTAACCCCCTCGAGTTGTGACATACTATTATGTAACACCCTGTATGTTGGATTAAATCTACCCATAATTGACGAAAAACGTTGAAATTCAAAATGTTCACTTATATTCCTCGTTTATGTATAGTAATTTTAGCCTTTATATTTTTAGTGCTGATTCATTCGATCAGTCATGGCGATGGTAAATGCAAAATAGAGTAATTGCGCGTCGGTCCATTAATTTTGTATAGTAAACAATCGTTCGAAGCTATTCCACCGGCACGTAGTTCACGTTAAAAATGTATTTCTGCAACGAACAAAAATAAAGACATTCGGCGATGTTATTGACAGTTCATCGCCTCCACTTTCTGGTTAGTGTATCACCTACTCATATTTCTGCACGACATGTGTATTTATTATTCGTCTCAAAACTTGGGTTGTTGGTTATTTCAGGCATTCGTTTGTTGAGAAATCGTCGATGGCTCAGTACCAGATGAGTATGGTATGAAAATATGATTCCAAGCCAAGTTTGAATAAGCTGATGTATGTTTAGTATCCAATCATTCTTTAAAATATAACCAGTGTCATAAAAAACCGAAAACGCCTAAACTTCATAACTATAATAATTGCAGTGGGCTGCTTGACACCATATTGGTCGAAAGTGTTAATGGCAGAACCATATAATATTGTAAATAATAACGTCATAATACGGTTTCGTGATGAAACATAGTTTGCACAAGATATCAAACATCAGTCAGTCATTTTTTTATGGTAACATCAATTAAATTTAATATTATTGCCGATAATCCACAGACTTAGTGTTTCAGAAGATGTAGTACCTTCTGAAAAAAAATCTAAACTTTCATAACTTCATATCCTCGGTAAAAAAATGGCATATACATCTATCGTCAATAACTAATACAATTTTTGTGGATGAGCAAAATTACTTTCTAGAGACATATTATTGACTTGAACGTTTAGTTGATATAGATTCTGAATAAACTGCAGCATTTAACGATATGGGGTCAGTAATGGATAACAATGGGCGCCCAGCAGAATTATAAATGATGAAGCAGCCAGCAGCTAACAATTTAAGAATTTTACATAAGTATAAGAACATCCTTATGGAATTAAATTGATTCATGAATTGAATGATAATGATTTGGATCGAAGACAAGAGTTTTACAAAATTATGACCTAGCGTATCGATAATACCTCAAATTTCTTGTACAACGTTTGATTTTCTAACAAATGCACTTTTCAGTTCAAGGAGAGGTTAACCGACATAACTGTTAATTTTAGTGCGATACCAATCCTCATACATTTCGGGAAACCTACACTCGATATCCGGAAAATCTGAATGTTTGGTTAGGAATTTTGGGAGACCACCTAGCTGGACCTACGTTCACTCCTGGTAATTGAAACGGCAAAGTTCATCTTGATATGCTGGAGAAGACGTTTGATCAATTGCATTTCGAACAAGAAGGAGCTTTTCCTCAATACGCTGCACCAGTTTGCCAATACCTCGGTTTGCATTATCCTAGTCGTTGGATTCGAAAAAGAGGTCTTATAGAGTGGCCTGCCCGATCTCTTGAGCTGAACCCTCTAGACTTTTCCTTGTGGGTTCATCATAAGTCCAAATTTTTGTGACTCCGTCAGAGAATGTATCTACATCAGCGAATTATTGATGAGTGTCGTCAAATAAATCCAAATGAGCTTAACCATGTTAGAGACGATTCTCATTTAAGATTGTGTTATTGCATGAAAGTGACTAGAAGACAATTCTTACTTTACATTTAATTTTTTATTTTAAACATGATAAAACAATAAAATCTGTTTAAGATTGTTGTTTTTCAAAGCACCAAGCGATATTGATCGGAAATATGAAATACTTCATCGAAAATGAGAAAATATTTAAAGAGATTTTTTCTATTGATATCTACATCATTTTAGTTGTATTTTCGAATAAAAACGAGTTACTCTTTACAACCTTTTAGTTAACCATTAATATCCTATTTTTATTTGCTTCTATTTGAATTATTTAATAGGATTCGATTTTCCCAAAAAAAAGTAATCGTGTAATATGTACACTGGAAAACTCTCTACAAAAATGTTTCTGAAACACCAACCATTTGAAAGATATGTACGGATTTATGTGAAAAAATACGTACCATTTCAAAACCATATGTACTGGACGGCGCATCGAAAACATTCTATTAAGGTTAATTATATCCTGGGAATGAATAAATCAAAATTTATGAGGATGCGTCGACCGTACTCCTAAAGAGGACACATTTTCCAATTCTTACACCTTCCTAGTTAAAATCCCTTAGCCGGAGTCACTTTAACCCATATAATCCCAATAGGAAAGGAGCGTAGAGTGACACCTCCTTTTGAAGGGGACTGACTTGCATTTCTAATGGTGCTCTGTTCGTACAAAATAACAAATAAATGAAAAGTCTGTTTATTATCACATACATCAATGAAGTGAATATTGAAAATGTTCTCCTTTTCCTGAATTTATAAAGGCAGTGTACCAAAACTTCACGAAAATTTGGGAGCATTTCAAGATTTATTCACGTACACTATTTCTTGTCTCAAATCTTTTTAATACACTCCCCACAAAAATTGTCGCCTCACCCTACTTTTACGACAATACTATATAAACTTTTAGGTTGGTCATTCAAGAGTCACTTGGTAACTTTCAGAAGTGTAAGAAGTGTAAAATAAGAAGATATCATTCAAAATATATGAGTTTATGATGGAAAATATCAACAATTTTCGAGTTAATGAAAAATTAAAAAATTCTACCATCTTCAAACATTCGCGAAGAGACCAAGAAGCTAGCATAGAATGGCTACTAATCATTTTCAAAATACTGCCACTATACGTCTCGGAAGCCTCTCAAACAAATTTTGGATGTACTTTTGAGTCACTGAGTTTCAAATTTCAGGAAGCAGATTTTCTAGTTGTTGGAGTGTTCTACAAGGCATCCTACGTTGCTGAATTTGCCACCCGATGTTGTCCCAAACATGTTCTATGGGATTCAAGTCGGGACTTGGCTGGAAATATTAAAATATAAATTTCGGCATTTTGCAGAAATTCTGTAACTACTCTAGCTGCATGAGGCCGAGCATTATCATGCATATAAATGAAGTTTTCGCCAATCAATGGACCAAAAGGTACAACATGGGGTTCAAGGATATCTGCGATGTATCTGGCCGCTGTCATTCTTCCATTATTCACTAGGACTAACTTAGTTCGACCATGGAAAGAAATGCCTCCCCACACCATTACTGAGCCCTCTCCGAAGTTTTCGGTTTGGCGGATATTGCATTGCTGATACCGTTCCCCAGGTCGTCTGTATACAGGCATGCGTCTATCATTTGATACTAGACAGAACCTGGACTCGTCGGAAAAGAGAACATTCGACCATTCTGGAATACCCCAATATGCATGTTCCCTCGCAAACTGAAGTCTTGCAACTCGATGCTCTCTGGTGAGACGCGGGCCGGTAGAAGCCACTCTTGGTCTGATATCGTGCCGAACTCTTAGTGCAGTTAAACGAAGCCAACGATCATCAACTGGTGCTATTATCCGATTCATTCCCTGTCTTTCCCTTCTTCCATATTCCCTTGTTTCGTGGTACCAATTAATTGCTCTTGAAATAGTGCTTGGGTTAGGTTAGATTCAACAAGTTAGCCACGTAACGTTGGCTTCGCCTCTCCTCTAGAAGTGTTACAATTCTTACCCCTTCATGATCACTCAAATAGCGCCCAGGACGTTCAACAGCCATTACAATAAATTCAAAGATTCAAAAATCAACAAGAAACACAGAAAACTTACATTAATTTAGCGTGAAAACTGAAGAGAAATTGAATGAATACTGATAGTCAAATAAACTCATTCTTGTTTCAGACGTATTTGAGGAAACACATGTTACTACATAGGTAAGATTTTTTTCTCCTCATATGTCCAAAAACATATGTTGACAAAGAAACCCCGATCGAGCTGCTTAATCGATTGTGGAATACAGAATACCAGGTGATGCGACAATTTTTGTGGTGTGTGTATTTGAGTTTAGTTACATTCTATAACGATTTCAAGTGTCTCCATAGGAAAAAGTCAAATTGCAACAAATCGGGACTTTTCGCAGGCCACTCAATATGTCCACTTCTCCCAATACATCTGCCTCGAAATAGTTTATCCAGAAACAGCTCTTCCTAAAGGAGTAAAGCATTTGTTTGAGAACCAAATGTTGAATATATTTTGTTCATGATCCTTCTATAAGAATAGATCTAAAGCTTTTTTGAAAAACATTCGCTGAATACTTCTGCGTGAAACACTAGATATTATTCACAATTTTCTCGTGCTCAGTGTGGGATCGATTGTAATATCTCACAACTATAACTTCTGTAGTTTAATTTTGTTACAGAACTTTCAGCATTTCTTGTCTAGTTTCAAGAAATTTTGCCACTAATTCCTGTACATAATAATGAGACAACCAGGTATTGCTCTAGCACAAAAAATATAAATCATTTCAACACGTTTTTGAATAGTGCATTTTATTCAAATTCGTTATTTATGAACAAAACTGCAAACAAAATTTAATTCTCACTGTGAATTTCAACATTGTGATAGACAAACTAAAAGCATCAGATATTTCTTCTGGGCTCAATTGTAAAATAGGTATTTATTGCGAGTTTATCATTTAGGTATTTCTTCACAATTTTTTCACCACTTTATTTCTTGTAAAGTGTTGAACCAAATACGACGAGAAAAGTTCAATCGCATATTAAAATAGGTGTCACTCGATCCACCTCTTTTAAGATTATGAGGGTGAAAACTACCCATCTAAGAGGTTCGAGCTAGAGAAGTGTAAGTCGAAGCAATATGTCCTCCGAACTGAGGCTGATTTCGATGTGTCACCCTATATATAATGCATTACATGAAAGGGTAAATATACCTTTTGAATGCGTTAAAGAAATTCATAACTGAAATTTCCTTTAACATTAATTCAAGTACTATTTACTTAGAAAAAGTATTGTCTTGAGAAACTATTTATTTTCTAAGTTATCTTCAACCTTCAAAGAGTTCCTTATGATTTGATATGATCTTCACAGAATTATATAAACTCAGATTAATATAGGAATCGTATTAAGATATATTGATAGTTTCAAGTTGTCACTAATTTTTCGAAAAGTTCATGAACAAAATCAATGTTTCGTTAGTATTACTAGACTAATAAATGTTTCAAAATTGTATTTACTCAAATAGAACTTACCATAACTTTCAACTGTTTACATCCGAACTGTCAAAACAATCGATGTTAAATCAATAATCCAATATCAGTATCACTCGATAAATCCTTTTGTTTCGAGATGTCTTACAAAATAAAGTATACTCAAAGAATGAAGAAACTGGGGCAAATAATACACGGACACACGTAATCACATACCGGCCGCGGTCTCTGCCGAAAGTTTCTAGTAACCGGGCGACGTATTAAGGTGCGAATAGCGAGTGCTAAAGCAACAACGTTCAGCGTTCAGGTCGAAGTCAACAGTCGTACCTCGTCTCGAGTTTGTCGTACGCACGACCAATGATGGAGGGTAATAAAGTAGTACGATAGGCACGCCAAGGCAGCATCTCTTTTCCTTCCTCGGTGGCTTTGGACTTGTTTGGTTTGTGCTGGTCTTCTCGTACGGGAGGTACCATCACTAAATTATAAGCTATAATAAACCGTAACGATACGGTCGCATTATTCAATCGAATTGAACTACCCTGATCATTACTTTCCAGATTAATTTTTTATTAATATATTTCACTCAATTTTCGTAGACTAATTTTTCATAAATTTTGAAAATTTCAATGAAAATTTTCATTTCTGCCAAATTACTAAAAAAGAATAGTTGGGGAGTTTTCTCGGGATTAAATAATCGGTACCACCAAGATCTCTGTTATGAGTACCATACTCTGTATTTTAGAATAAAGTAATATTCAGCAGTACATCTATGATTTATTAAGGGAGATAAAATTGAGCACTTACTGGCTCGACGTTACAGAAAGAGAGTTAAATTCTCATTTAGCTTAACTTAAAAACTATTTTGGGGTATATTAGTAACAGGCAATTAACGGGTAGAGGGCTGGAGGGTGCGTTCGAAGACTCACGATTATATCCGTCCAGAGGTAACGCTTCGGTTTGGTGCGTTATTGAGGATAGTGTATGAAGATGGATTGATAAGACCAAGAAAAACGACGTTTTTAAGATTTTTTTTTATATATCTCAACATAATCTCCTTTAAGGCTGATACATTTCTCATAGCTGTGTTCTAGTCTAGTAATGCCATCTCTATAGACTGATTCGTCAAGTTCCTCAAAATACCCATTCACAGCTTCGATTACTTCTTCATTGCACGCAAATCACTTACCGCCAAGCCATGTTTTGAGGTTAGGAAACAGATAATAGTCACTCAGGGCTAGGTCTGGAGAGTAGAGATTGTGCGGCATCAATTCGAACTTCAGATCATAGGTTTTAGCCATAGCAACGTGCGAAGAATGCGCTGGTGCGTTATCGTAAAAAACGATGTTCGTGGATTCGTTTGCTGAATTACAGCAAAATAAATGCATATAAAACTCTTCATAAGCAGTCTAAAACCTTGAAATTAGTTAAAACTGTGTAATGAATTGTTAACAAATAAAGTGAAATATAAAATCTCAACAGTAATCAAGGAATCAGAAAGCTTTTTGCAGAAACTACGTGGCGAGAGAGCAAAGAACTATTTAAATTAATGACAATTTCAATTTACTAAAATGAGATGCAAAGTTCTTGATCACACACTTGAACAAAAAAATAACAAATTCTGCCTCAGGACCAGAAGCAAATGTTGCATTATACATATGATGAAATAGAAAATAAACCCCTTCCGGCAAAGCCGACCGGCAAAACGTAGATTTCGTTTTCCTGTCTGAGGAATCAGCTTAGCAAAACTATACAGGATGGTTTAGTTTCTGTGGCACCCGTAAGACAGCTCAGCAATTACAAATAACTAAGTGTCAATCATTACGTAGGTACATTACGAAACGACCACATACACGATTAACCTTGAAGATTTACATCCTGGAAATGCTGAAAAAAGGATAATCTTTTGCCAGTGGCTTTGAAATTCGACAAAAGAAAATCCCTTTTCTTAATATTTTACTTAATAATTGCGATTCGTAACGCGTTTCACTACACCGTAGCTTCTTCAGACGAATGATGATCGTACATTCGTACTCGTCTTCTAATTTTTGAATTCATTAAGGTTAAAACGTAGGAAACTGTGACTTCTGGGACTGAAAACAAATCTAAAAGGTTCAGAAATAAGAAGGGGAATCAATCTTTGATGGTTCATTTATAGGTGTTTATTGTGACTTTAAATAGCAGGTTATCTACACTCTACTATGTACGTGTTATTCATTCACCATCGATCTTATACAATCGGTGGTACTACACACGTTGTTTTGTCAGGGCTTTTACACCCTTTTATAATTTACAAACATGTTTTCTAGTCTGTGATATTATTTATTTTCCTCCATGCACCTTTTACACTCATACGGAACGAAATTGATCTGTGACCAAATAATTGAATTCTTTGGGTCCTTTACACCCTACATTCCTTTTGTTATCTATAATTCATGTTTATTTAGTGATACATACATTGATATAATTCCAAGATTTCCAAGATTAGTAATGAAATTGCCTATTTTTACCATGTACAACAATTTTGAGTGATCTCAAATTCATTTAAATAACAACTTTTTGAGGCAGTTAGTACTGCGTTTTTTTTTTCTATTTTCAGAAGCAGTATAGAGTAACTGCCATGAAAATGGCAGTGAAAGCAGTTCACCCCCAACTGAGACCAATGGTAGCAATGGAGAACCAATATTAGTGGCTGACAACAATATGCCAGATTCCTTCTTTATTTTGAATGTTAGAATGTTCCTATTTTCTGTGCTATGTGATTTATATTCTTGATTCACATGTGTTAAGAATTTTTATCACTAGGAAATGTTTTGCTACATTTTCTGTATATATGGTTTAAGAAATTTTTTTATTTTGAAATAAAAGTGTTATTCTGAAAAGATACTAATTATTTTCTCAATTTTTGAACAGTCTAATTGAAGCAGAAATAATCTACATCGATTAGACTAGTTCCAATACCCCATTTCAGTCAAGTTAAATTTGATCGTGGGAAATCTAGAATCCAAATAAGGCGCCATTCGGTTTAGTTTCCCTAATGTCACGCGTAGCGCTAGTTTCTATGCAGAGTTAGCCGTATTGTTTCATATGCCGGGGCACTGAGTTTGTATTTCTCATTAGGATCTGTTCTGTGCACCGGGGCCAGTTATAGTTGGAACGGATCAGTCGCTTATGTAGTTGTTTTCCCAACATCTGGCTCCACATCTCTGCAATACGGGATGTGATTGGTGGAAACCCGGTAAATGCTCTCATTTTGCCTCTGGTATAAGCTATTCGTTTGGTTCCAAACCACATGCTGGCCTAAAAATAATCGAGATTGCAGCATTCTTATACTGATGAACTAATTAAAAATCGGTTTTGGCTTACAGATCTTCGATTTTTCCCAAAAAATGGATGAGCAGCGCATAACAAGGTAAAATTGGTGCAGCTTGTTGGAGGCCAAAGAAGCTCGTCGAGAAGAGATGCAACCCCAAAAGGATGTGTTTGAAGAGGAAAAAAGGTTGCTATAATAGTGACGGCCTTCAATTTTTCATTGTTACAGCATTTTCCGAAATGACTTTTTTTCAACTGGTGGGAATTTAAAGACGAGAGCATTCTAGCTCTCGTATTTAAATTCTTCAAAAATAACGAATTTTTAACGTTTTTGATTGAAATATAATTCATATTCATAAGGAATAAGTTGTTAATTAAATCAAAAATTGCAATTATTTCAGATGAAAATTGTGCTTTCATGAACACCAAGAAAAAAAAATAGGTCGTTCATGAAACTTGGCCTTCTTTGGTATACATTCATCCAGAGAAACCCTCAGTTTCCCTTAGGTTTTTTAACGTAATGATGATTCGTCAACGGCTACGAAACTGCTGAAAACTCGTTCGGAGTGCTGCCACATAGCGCAATTCTAAGCCATTGAAATTAATGGTACAGAGTGCCCTTTAGTATTTATCAAATCATCCCTTCCTTTCGTTGCTTGTTGTTCTATTTTTTATGCTCCACAATTAATGCTGAATAAGCACGAGAAAGTCACTTTCATCAAAATTATATTTTGACTCAAAACATTCATTCGCAAATTACTGAGAGAATTAATATACAAAAATCATATATTGGTAGTGTGAAATTTCACGTTGTTTCAATTTTTTAGGAATTAGTTCAATTTTTGATACAGGGTATACCAACAAAAAGATATATTATCATATAATAATCGAATAACCTTTTGAACCCGATGTAGTTTGAATAAATGATAGTACAGGTATTTTAGCACGTTGATTTGAAAGGGTAAGGATCAACCCCCTACCCTCAGCATTCCAAAAATTGAGAATTTCAATCTTGAAGAGTGTCATGTGACAGCTCATTGGAAAAGTTTCTTGGTACTCTGAACAAATTTGCTGTTAAGGGTCTATACAGGGTGCTTCAATTCAGGTATCCTTGCAGATAGCTGGGTATGTCGGGTCGATTGATTCAAATTCATTCGACGGTATTCTTCAATTTGCTTTGTTATTGGAACCAGAAACTGCCGATAGATGGTATAAAAACACTCCAATTCGAAGAAGATCCACTTGGTATTACGAAAAATGAATATAATCATTGCAATCAGCAAATCAATTTCTTACACATATTATACAATTTTTTCCCATAGCAATATTTTCATTATTCTCAT
This sequence comes from Cryptolaemus montrouzieri, assembly GCA_013387265.2. Lineage (NCBI taxonomy): Eukaryota > Metazoa > Arthropoda > Insecta > Coleoptera > Coccinellidae > Cryptolaemus > Cryptolaemus montrouzieri. The sequence goes on from JABFTP020000103.1 coordinate 46,159,267, forward strand.
CATACAATGATCAATCTGTTCTTCTAATCAAAATTGCACTCTTATTCCATACTTACAAAAGAAACTCGAAAATGATGTACTAAATTGAGATAAGAATAGAAATCGTATCACTTCATTTTAAAAATAACAGTTGCCCAAAAGGAACGGCAAGAATATTTAACACAATTTACATCCAGAGAAAGAAGTGAGTACCGATATGGCAAATCTCTAAACCAAAATTTCAGGTAACTGGTTCAGTGGCTAACCGAAAGCATGAAGCAGTACGTCCTGAGAGAAATGAAGCTGTTGAAGTTTCGGTATTGAGCCACTTACAAATGCGCAAGACTCAGTCCATTAGGAAATTATCTCATCAAACTAGTACAACTGTCTGCAGAATAGTGAAGCACCACAAATTTCATCCCTTCAAAATGAGATTGCACCATGAGCTAAATGAAAATGACTCTTAAGGTCGCCTGCAATTTTGCAAAAATTAGAGTGAAAACATAAATAATAATCCTAACTTTCTTCAAAATATCAATTTCTTTGACGAGAGTACCTTCGTGCTGAATAGACATGTGAACTGACGAAATTGTTGATACTGGGACACCCAGAATTCTCACTTATACAGGGAAATACATACACAAACCGCACATTAATTGAATGTTTGGGCAAGGATGTACGGAGACCATCTTGTTTGTCCGTTCTTTTTCGGGGTTAATCCCAATGGAGCTATCCATCTTGAATTGCTAGAAAAATTAATTTATCGCAGAATTATCGAGATTTTGGAAAACACTCTCTCTGACGATCAATTGCATTTCCCACTAGGAGGCTACTTTGTATTATGTAACAAGGTCACCGGATTTGAATCCTCCCGATTTATTTTTATAGGGTCAATGGAGAATATACTCTACGCAGCCAGGGACTTTGGACGAGCTTGAATTAATCGGCCTGTTGTACCCAACTATCTAACGCAATGAATTCCTCGGTTTGAACATCCTGTATGCACCCCCCACACAAAGTGAGTGAAGTGTACAAATTCATTGAAAGCTTTAAACGAGTTTTCCAATGAGGTGCCACAGTTTGGGGAGGCTGAGGGTAGGAGGTTGATTCGCTTTCAAATTAACATGTCGAGATACCTTCTTCAATACTGATATGAGTATGTACTACCGTTCATTCAAAATACTTCGAAAAGTTAACTCAAAAAATTATCGATTGATATGAATAATCGAAAGACCTTTCTCAAGCCATTCGGCACATAATCCCTATGATTATTTTGTAAGTAGATAAGGGGGGTAGGGTAGCCAATAGTCCCTCTCATAACAAAAATCGACCTATTTTTGTGTTATACGATTACACTACCTTCTTCTGAGTTAGAGGGGGAGTCGTTGGAACACCCTCTATACTAATTAATACAAAGAAGTTCTTCAAACTTTCAAAACCAATTTAAAAACATAATATAATTCATATATTATTAATAAAACGTTCCGTCGTGTTCGTGACATTCATATTCATATCCAGCCATTTAATAAACATTTTCATTGGAAGTGAAATGATGATTATCACGGTGATTGTGCATCATATTCTTCTTCAGTTGTTTAATTATTCATCAAAAATTTCATTGAATATCTTCATAGTAAGAAATATTCAGCGAAAAATGCAATATAATACAATAGGAACCTTTTGTTCTCGTAAGCGCCGACTAAGGAAATAAGCAATAAAGTTGAATTGAATCCAGTATCTACCTAGTCGGTATCTAATTTTATTATCACAGCAGGAACCTTATCGTTGACACGTTCTTGGAAGCGAGTATCATCTTGCTACGCTTCAGTTAATAAATCTAATTCGAGGTGATTCGACTTTAGTACGGAACCTACCTTGCTTAATTAAATTTTATTATACATTGAACGTTTAACACGAATCCAACTTTGACGATTAGATTGAAACTCACGACTAAGGTGCTACAGTTTATTTTCAATAATATGTGCAAACAACGGTGAAACATAACGATAGCTATACAATTAAAAAACTATTATCTTGCCTAATTTTTTCAAATCTATCTGTTTTAAGCTCTTCACATTTTTCCAAGCGTATTAAAAGTTTAAGGTTTTTACCTATGAAAATTCTAGTGATAGTAACTTATTCATAACTGAACAAAAATATGAACAGAAGTTACCAAATTAAATAATATAATCAGGTAAAAGCATGATGTTCATTGTAAATATTCTTCCCGAATATATTCAAAAGGGGTGAAAATTTTAGTCCATCTGTTCGTTGATAACATAATTTTTATTTATGTCTTAAATTTCCCAAAATTCTATTTTTAAGTAACTATTACGTCAGATCTTTAACTTTTTGAATTTTGGGCCTAAAGATATTCTAAGAGTTGATTTGCGTAATTTGTATGGTTCCTACCATTGCAGGTTTTTTTTTTGCAGTGAACACCTGACTTTTTATTCAATTAAATCGCATATTCAGTTGTCCTTTTCCCATTTTCCAATAAATGAATAAAGATTATTTCGCGTGCATATCAATCGGCGCAGGCCTCCATCTCGGCGAAAAATTTTTAACACCCATTTTTAAAACACGGTACCATGTGGTACGTGTCTATAGTTTCAACTGTTTCACACATTACCATTCTTCGACCACTTAAAATAGACACAACCAAATTTATATGGAATCACCCGATATTGTGAATATTACCTCAGGGATTTTGGAAATTTCGAAGGATGAATTGAGATATTTCAATTGAAAAAAGAAATAAATTAATGTTTGTTTCACGAAAGAAACAAATATAAGAAAATAAGGGACACTTTCCGGATGTAGTAAAAAATTGAAAATTGTTTTATAACGGAATAAGTATTTTTTCTCGACCTCAGTAGCTTGTATTACCTCCTCTTGCCCTGATACAAGCCTGAATCCGTCTAGGCATGCTTTGGATTAGGTTTTCGGCCTCCTCTGGCGTGATATTCTGCCACTCTTCTGTGGCGGCTTGGATGAGCTATTATGGGGTTCTTGGATTATCCAGGCGCGATCTAATTTTCCTTCGCGATTATCCCATAAATATTCAATAGGATTTAGGTCTGGAGAGCAAGCTGGCCAGTCCAAAATAGGTGAAATTCTCTCCGTGGGCACCTCGCCAGAGTCTCACTATGGGCTCCAGCTCTAGGTCCACGTAATTTCTAGCCTTTACACTCGCAGGAAACAAAATCGAATTTGTTTTGCCTCCCAGCATAATGCCACCTCAAAACATCACACTGCCCTCTTGGTATTTCGGAATTTGTCTTGCTGCTCGGGGTCTAGCTTGTCTTCCACGACCCCTTAAACCCGAATCCGACTGTTATCTGATCGGACACCAATTTTGCCAATTCTCAATATTCCAATGTTGGTGCTAGATACATCAATTAAGCCTGTTAATTTTTTGTTGTGTGGTTAGCTCTGAAACTCTTGAGGGCTTTTTGCAGTAGAAACCCCTTGAACGAAGTCTTTGACATATCATTTCGACTGATACACTGATGCCTGTTGCTTTCAAAAATTATCTTTGGAGTATGGGGTATAGGTTGCGACACACTAGGTTCTCTTCTTGCAATTTGGGACAAAAAGCGGTCTTGTTCTTCAGAAGTGATATTCCTACGACTTCTTCTAGGCCTATTTTGCAGAGATTGTAGCTTCACGTATCGGGCGTAGGTTTTTGAAATCACTCCCTAGGATACCCCCATTGTGGCCGCTATATTCCTCTGTGTCACTCCTTCTTCTACGAGAGCTATTATTAGACCTCTCTGCACATCGGACAATCCAACGTAAGACATTTTCAATTATGATTATATTTTAAATTTTGAAATTCACAGTTTCAAATCTCAGTGACGACTGAGTACAGTATCTCGAACATGTGGTGATAATTCAACATTTCTTATCATACCATCCAGTTTTTTTACAGCAAAAAACTCAATTTGTTCACAAGTAGTCACAGATCCATGGTTAAAAACAATCAATAATGTGAAATACCGAGTGATTCCACATAAATTAGGTTGTGTGTAATATTGAGGATTTTGTCGATCATTTCGAAAGTAGTCACTTCCACTAGAAGTCCCGAACAATATTAATATTTGAATGATGTACGAGGATTGTACCGAAAGTATGCGACCTACCTTGTTATCACCACTTCAAAACGAAGGGAGGGGCATAGACGTAACAAGTAAGTCTGAAGGCGTTCATTACAGGCAGAACGTCTTGGTTTGTGTACGGTGTGACATTGTTTATATTATATATCTTGCGTTCATCGTACTTTTTTGCAAAGGATGATGAGAAAATAGGAATAACAAACAGTTGTTAAATTTTACTATATGCAAAAACTATCGAAATGGGTTAGATAGCATTTGGGAGCGAGCGTCTAGGCAATACATAAATAAAAGAGCTGTACAAAATCAGTCACATATCTGTTGATAGCCACCTATCCACCTATGCTCTGGGTTGTCTCCGACGGCGAAATCATACTCTAACATCGAACGTGTGCGACTTGCAGTCAAAGATTATCGTCGATTAACTATGCGACAACCAGAAATATATCGAGAAGAAGTATTTCGAGGAATCTAAATAAAAGTTTGCAGACGATTTGTATCTAACGAAGATCATTTCAAAGTTGTTGATGAATGCCTGGAAATCGTTCAGGGTAATTCAGCATCCGTAGAGTCCTGATATAACTCCCTGCACCGATTTGACACAAACCGATCATTAAAGCAAATGCGACGAACACTTTGAAAACCAAATTTTTCTTTTTCAACTCTTAAGAGGAGACGATGCCTGTCATGCCACAGCTGTGGCCGCCTAAGATGAGCTTCTTGGAAAGGGCCAAATTTATCGGAAAGATGTTCGATGGAAGCGAGTTCCACAGCACACTAGATCTGGAACCAAAAAAATTTTTCTAGAGCGAGGTACGTGACTATGCTAGTTTGACCGTTCTCTGATGAGAGTTTTCCGCAAGTCTAGTTTTTCTTTAGAACTGGATTCTTTCTTGGACCAAGCTTTTCAGAGCATTTCTATCTGTAAAAAAGAAAAAGATCAGTAACCTTCTCCTTTGAGCGAGTGGTTGGAGATCACGGGTGGTCAATGAGGCACACTGTTCTCTTTTGAAGACTATCCAATAGATTCGATGAATGTTTGGGGGCAGCGTCCTACACATGGGAACAATATTCCAGCCAGTTCACACCTGTGCCTTATATAAAAACATCAACTGTAATGGCGTGAAATACTGCTTAACCCTGAAAAAAAAAACTACCAGGTAGATTTGGCAATGGCCGATACATGGGCATGTCAGCAAAGTCCGGTGTTGACAGTGATTTCGAGTAGGTTCATGTTCGTTTCTGAGGAAATTCGCTGTTTTTCATGATGAGAGCAGCCTCTTCAGCAGTGACTTTTCTGTAGAACGTTGTTGATTGCGTCTTGTTCGCGTTAAAATTGAACTAGTTCCATCGGCCACACTCTGTTATCTTTCCCAAGTTTGAATTCAGTGACATGCTCTATTGTTATCATTGTCGGTGTGTCACCTCAGCAGTTATAGGACGCTGACTAGAAAATGAGGACATCAGGAATCAGTCGTCTGCGAATCCAAATATTCTGTTTTTGGTGGAGTAGAGCAGATTATTAATCTGCAACAGAGTTGGCGAGAATGTGGATCCATGGGGTACTCCAGCATTAACCTGGAAAGATTCGCTCATCACACCAACAATCGCCACCTGAATCGTTCTACTGACAAAAAAGCTACTAATCCAACCACACAATTTTTCGAGCACTCCATATACGATAAGTAAATTCATCAAGGCTGATTGCCAAACATTGTCGAAGGCCTTTAAGATAAAAAGAGCAATGACTTCACGCTTTTCAAATGCTGATGTCCACAAATGTGTAACAGATTCAAGGAGGTCACCAGTTGATCGTTGTCTACAGAAGCCGTTGATCACAGATGATACCCTGCTACTCGAGATATTTTGTGAGCTCACTATTTCCACGACTTTCGACAAAATGAGCAGCAATATGATTGGACGGTAATTTTGGGATAGGCATCTTTTCCCTCTCTTTGGAATCAGTTGTACTCTAGCAAGTTTTCAAGACTCCGGAAACACCCGGCTCTCATACGAAAACTGAAGCAGATGATTGAAAACAGGTGATAACTCTGGAGAACATTTCTTCAAAAAAGTAGGTGGTATACCATCAAGACACACTGCTTTCTTACAGTTCAGCTCTTGAAGAACGCGCCTTACCGTACTCACTCTGAACTTTACTTTAGACATATTCGATTGAACATGTGGGATGCTGAGTGGCACTGTATTAACGCATATAAAACAGAATTTTGCGAAAACATTTTTGCAAAGAAAGCCGCCTTCGCTTTAGGCAATCCAAGAGAAACAGAATGCCACCAGCCATCGATCTTACTATTTCCACTTTTCTGAATAAACAAAAATTGTTCACATCAATCGACGATAAAAACGAATAGTGAATAGTACTGAAACTATGCAAGATATAGTGAACAGTGAAGATCGCTCACTAAAATAAATCATTGCCATTGCTACACGTCTTTTTGTAAGGGCTTATTTAAGTTGATTAATGGTTTCTATAGTAGTGATTCCATTTGGACCACTTGATAAGGACATTGGTTTCTGTGCTCATACAACTCCAACTAAATACTACATTCGAACCACTAGTACAAATTCAGCAAACAATACAATATTATTAACAATATTACCATAACGATTATTGTTATCCATCATTTCCAGATAAAACTGCATCATTTTTTTCAGGATCATCTTCGTGTTGTTCTTGTACTAACTGTACTTTGTATGGATGAAACTTATTTTTATATAATATCCTCCTCGCCTATCAGTCACTAATATTATGATACTGTCATTTTTGTTCATTCTTGGTGATTACTAAGATGAGTTTTAATACTGACGTTCTTGGTTCCTTTCGTAGATCAATAGGAAGATCCAGTGCATTACACACAACCAAATTTATATGGAATCACTCGGTATTTCACATTATTGATTGTTTTTAACCATGGATCTTTGACTACTTGTGAAGAATGAAGTCTTTTGTTGTGAAAACACTGGATAGTATGATAAGAAATGTTGAATTATCACCACATGTTCGGGATATTGTACTCAGTCGTCACTGAGATTTGAAACTGCGAATTTTAAAATTCAAAAAAGCCTATAATCATAATTGAAAATGCCTTATGTTGGATTATCTGATGTGCTCTCATTGAAGAAGGGGTGACGCATATGGATATATCGGCCACACTAGAGGTGATTTCAAAAACCTACGCCCGATACGTGGAGCTACAATCTCTGCAAAATAGACCTAGAAGAAGTCGTAGGAAGATTACTTCTGAAAAACAAGTCCGCTTTTTGTGCCAAATTGCAAGAAGAGAACCTAGTGCGTTGCACCCCATACTCCAAAGGTAATTTCTGGAAGCAACAGGCATCAGTGTATAAGTCAAAACGATACGTCAAAGACTTCGTTCAAGGGGTTTATATAGCAGAAGGCCATTAAGAGTTCCAGATCAAACCAGACAACAAAAAATTAACAGACTTAATTGATGTATTGAGCACCAAAATTGGAATATTGAGAATTGGCGAAATGTTCTTTTTTCGGATGAGACCAGAATTGGTGATCGATCAGATGACCGCCGGATTCGGGTTTTAAAGGGTCGTGGAAGACAAGCTAGATTCCGACCAGCAAGACAAATTCCAAAATACCAAGGGGATAGTGTGATGTTTTGGGGTGGCATTATGCTGGGAGGCAAAACAGATTTGATTTCGTTTCCTGCGCGTGTAACGAATAGAAATTATGTGGACTGGAGCCCATAGTGAGACTCTGGCGAGGTGCCTACTGTGAGAATTTCACTTTTATGCAAGATGATGCTCCTCCGCATACCAGCAACCTCGCGCGACATTATCTTGAAACAGAGGGAATCGCTATTTTGGACTGTCCACCTTGCTCTTGGAAAATTAGATCGCGCCAGGATAATCCAAGAACCCCACAACAGCTTATCCAAGCCGCCACAAAAGAGTGGCAGAACAAACAATTCACTGTTGGAGAACTAGAAGAACTTGAAATAGAGAGCGAGGTGTAAAATTCAGGAGAGAAAACAACAAAACCAAGGACACGAAAGAGACGACAGGTTCCAGAGGCCAAGCAGAGGGAAAAATCAATTTAAATACAATACTAGAATTGGTGCGAAAAATATGAATATCGACTCAAATCCAAAATAATAATCAATCGAAAAATAATTATTACTTATAAGTTACCCAAAAATAGAAATAGTACTCACATTAGTCTTTAGATTAAAGTATTGATATTACTTTTGGACTCATTTAAATCGTGTCAGTTTGGCGTTGTGTTCTATTGGTTCATTTACCTTCACACTATATATTGAGCATCCAAAAATTAAAATTTTTCCCTCTGAATAATGGATCCGTTTATAAGAAATTTTATTTCTCGATACCCTTATAGTTAAAACACTTGAAGATCTCGAAGATCACAAATTAGTAAACCACTTCAAAATTCTAATATAAGGAGTATCGAAAAAATTCTGAAGAACTGAAAATCTTCCTTCAAGATAGTCCGGACCGCTTTCAAGTAATAGTGGCAAAAGAAACTTTCCAAATAGAAAACCCAAATACTTTCAGTATTGATGGATACACAGTTATTCATAATAAAGGTCAATTCAACGAAAATGACGGGGTTTTAGTTTATATAAATTTAAAACTAGATTATACTTTTAATTTGGGTGAAATAGAAGTCTTACAAGTTGATATTCAGCTTCAAACGCATTCACTAAGAATAACCTCTATAAATCGTTCGCCCAAAATTAATATTAAAAACTTCAATGAAAACTTGATTCAATATCTAGAAAACGCAGAAAAAGTGAATAATCAAATAATAATAGGAGATATAAACATAAATTTATTAGACGAGGATGACAACATAAATGAATATAACAATATTATGAGTGCATATGGATTCGAATCATTCATCAACAAACGTACAAGACCTGCTAGTGGCTTATGTTTAGACCACTTTTATTTAAAATCTCAAGATTCCATCGATAGAGATAATATATTTGTATTTGTAGTAGAGTTTCAAATAACAGATCATAGCCCAACGATCTTGAGCCTGCCAATAGAATTAAAAAAAATCGTCCTAATATTTTGAATAAATCCTACACTAATTTTGATGAGTTAAGAAAAGTTTTGAAGAGAGAGGAGCTGTCCACCTATATAATGAGAAATACAATAACAAAAAATTCACATCTAAAAATACCTGCAAAAAAATTGGATTTCTCAAGGGCTCCTAAAATCCAAATCCAGAAAAACGAGTTATACATTAAACCTTCGAAAAATCCAGGAAATGAAGAACTTAAAACTGAATATCGTAACAAATACAAGTAAACGATGATTTCTACTAAAATATATTATTAAATGCTCGACGCGTTTCGATACACAGTATGTTTATCAAGAGCGAATGAATACTACAAATATATCTTACTAACAAATTTTCATATATACTAAAGAGGCAATCCACTCAGAGCTATCCGTACTTGAACTAATGTTTAGGAAATAAATTTAATAAGGGTGAGTTATTTATGTCTACCTGATCATTAAGAATTTTCAGTGAATTCCTAAATCTGTTAAATTCAAGTGCTTCCAGAAGGTTAAGTTTTATACCTCTCTTCTCAGAATGTAGGATTTTAAATTCTGAATTGAAAAAGTGACCATTTTCCCTAAGATGATTTGAATAATTTTAATCGGTTTTCAATTAATGTTCAAAGATTCTAACATTAAAATTTCTTCCTGTTCTACCTATATAAGAACAATTGCAATCTGCACAATCCAATCTATAAACACCTGATTTATTTTCTTTATCAATTGGAGATTTACAATTCCAGATAAATGAACCTAAATTTGTTGATGTTTTGAACTGCTCCAGAGGTTGAAATTCGAGATGAGGATGGCATTTGATGATGACTGCCATTGATTAGCATGGATCTGTCCCATTTTACCTCACTGAAACTTGAATAGTCTCAGGGAAATAGTCTTCCCTATCTTTCAGTTGTTCACCCTGTATCTTTTACAGTTTTCAACTAAAAATGGAAATTCGTTCAAGGCAATGTAGACAAAGATACCACCTTTCTTTTGAGTCATCACTCGACCCATCTTCCCTATTCAAAATGTTCAAGGATTGCAACCCTCGCGTAAGGGGTTATTATTTCAGGCAAGTATTGTACCCCAAAAGATGTCCCCTTGAAACAAAAATTGATATGTTTTTGCGTTTTGATCAGAAATGAATATCTTGGTAGATATAGCCTCTTTAGTTTTCGTTGAAGCCCCTGTATAGAAATGCAAAAAGCTGTAATTCTTAGTACAATGTAGGATAGTTAGGAAATTTATGTCAAGTATATTTTTATCGAGCCTATTCCCTTTGATTGCTGAATCTGGGAAAGGTAAATTATATCCAGCTAACAGCTGACATAGTGCATGACCTCACGATAATAATAAACTATCATCCACTGTCTGTTTGTTCCTGTGAAACACACAATAATGACAAGTAATGAGGGACTTATATATATATATATATATATATATATATATATATATATATATATATATATATATATATATATATATATATATATATATATATATATATATAATTTACCTTTCCCAGATTCAGCAATCAAAGGAATAGGCTCGATTACAATATACTTGACATAAATTTTCTAACTATCCTACATTGTATTAAGAATTACAGCTTTTGCATTTCTATATAGGTATTCGTATTCTTATGCAATTCTAATGTCTTAAGGCTATCATGAAAAGTTTTGGGTTTTAACCCTGTCGAGGATAGGATGACAGGAACAATATCTATTTGGTTCCTGAATATTCACACTATGCTCAAGTGTATTCAGAAATTAAACATAAATATTTTTTGCTCCATTTTTCCAAAAAAATAAAATGGGGTTTCATAATCGTACCAATTCCTCTGACACAATCTTCAATTACCTAGCGAACATTATGCATTTAAAATTTTGGATAAATATCAATTGTAAAAACAAAAAACCCTATAGCATGATCCATTTGAAAAAGAGTATCACAGACTAGAATAAAAGTCCTACAAAACACTTGTTAAAGATATTTACCAGGAAAACTTGTAGTTTAATCAGAATTACGATATTCCACATTTGCCTTTATCTCTATGTTAGGGAATTGTGCGTTTAAATTTACATCGCATATTTATACACATATACGGAATGTTTACACGTTCAACAAGCATCAAGGTAAACGTTCCATGATATTGAGAATAATTTAATTCACAAGGGTGTGATGCCATCACAAAGTTGGAATGTTGCTCGATTAGTTATAACCAAGGCAGATACAGTGATTAGCTTAAGATTTTCATTTATTTTCTCTATCCGATAAGGTAACAGGCTTTTACAATATATCAACATAATTTTATAGAAAAGTGATATAGGTATATTAATCTACCTTACTCAAGATTAAGAGATAATAATCGTAATATTCTATTTAAAGGAAATAAAGTTTGCATAAATCCTAAATTCGGCCCTAAAATCAGTTTTTGATGAAGAATAAATCTTTCAAAATTTAATAATGAAATTTCACAAATCAAATTATGACTTTCAAACTAAGCAACACACAATACGCCTTCATACATACTATGTCAACGATTCTTAGAACAACTTTACAGTTCTAATATGATGAAACTTTAATTTATATTTTTTTTGTTTTATCAAATTAAAGTAAATAAATTTTTCGGTATATTCGCTCATATCTGTAGAAGGGCTTCTGCGAGCTGTTGGGGGTTTCGAAGAATGGTAAATTAACTCTACATATCAACCTAAACATATTCAATACGCCTACCTAAACCTATTTAACCCCAAACACAAACTTCCACCAAATCCTCCGAATTGGCTTCCAAAATTGCTTCTCATAACGCTGTGCTAGTTCTCCTTGAACCTTCACACGTCCTTCAGCAGTGAATTCCTGACTCGTCCTCTAGCCCAGATGTGTTTAGACTTGGACTGCTGGCGATCTACTTCAATACTTCTAGACTAATTACGATCGACTCTGAGAGGCTGCAAGTATGTGTGATGCAGGGTGGTCGTACATACACGATACACCCTACCTACCTACCTACACCTAGGTAGGGTGTACCGTGGCATATATATAGATATTAGCTTTCCGCACAATATACATTATTTTAGTCAATGTTTGGGTTAGGTTTAGTAGTTAGATTCTTTTCTATGATATCAATGAAAAAACTCATAGTTATTCAGAATTGCGAGTTTATTGGTTGTTACAAAACAAAAGAGTTACATATGATGTTAAACTTAACTAAGGAGTGACTTTGGATGTTGAAGACTGGCTGCATGTCCTCAGCATACTATTCATGAGATCGTACGTAACCACTGAGTGCTAATCGCAAGCATGATGATATATGATCGTCAGTTAGTCGATTGCGATATTTTGATTTAATCATCTTCATTTCAGGAATTGCAGACTCGCACAAGTAAGTTGACCCAAACATTGCCGTCAGTTGAAGGGCGATTTGCCTTAGATTCGGATATTTATCTCCAGATATAAAACACCAGAAATTTGTATGAGATAAAGTAGCTTTGAGGTGTATATCTAATATAATCTACACAAACTAATTTTCAACAGAACAGAACAGAGTTCATATTAAACTGACTTGCTATTACAGTAGCTAATTCCTCAATATTTTCACATGAAAAAAGATAACTCATAAATGATGCTGAATTTGCCAATTTACTGCAATCATAAAAACGCTTTTCGAATTGTTCCAAAATATTTGATAATTCAGCATCATACGTATCATAATTCAACTAAGAATCCTTGCTTTCAAAGACAGAAAATGTTTCAGATCCTTTCTTTTCAGTTGACCTATCATAAGCTGCAATTTACTTTTGAATGCGTTTACTGCGATAATCATCTCAATAATAGTTTTCCTTTTACCTTGAAGCTCCAAGTTAATGGTGTTTAAGTGCATTGTGATGTCAGTCAAAAATGCCAAATCAGTCAACCATTTTTCGTTTTTGAACATCTGAGTGTCATCACCTCTTTCGTCTAGAAAACCAGTTATTTCGGGCAATAATTCTTGAAATTTTTTAATTCTAGGAATTTTCCGCGACTCAACCACCTGACGTCCATGCGAAGAACTAAATCAGTGTATTCAGCTGACTCCCTATCTTCCAACTGCAACTTTTGTTGCAATGCCCATAATTTCCTCCGTGTTTAAAACTTTTGAACACAAAACTTGTTGATGTATAATGCAATGGAATGAAAAGAATGAAGGGAAATCTTCATAAGCTCGACACAATGCCACAAAACCGTTTTTATTTCGAGTCATTGCTGGTGCTCCATCGGTTTAATGCACACTAATTTATATATTGGTAGCTTGTAGTTTTTTACAAAATTGAAGGAAAATATATATCCTCGCCACGGGTCTTCCCATTTAGAGGAATGATTGTAAAAAATTCTTCCTCAGCCAACATGTCATTGAATACCATCCGAATAAAAATAAACAGCTAGGCAGTGTCTGTCATATCGGTGGATTCGTCGAACTATAAAGAAAAGTATGTACATTTCATGATATCATGTTTTAGTTTATCTGCCATGTCCTGACTCATGACTTCAATATTCATTGTGACAGTCGGACGAGATAACTGAGATTCTTTAATAGCAGACATAATTTCTGTTTAATTCTTAAAATCTCCAAATAAAGTCTCACCCGCTTCAATAAATGCTTCCTTCACAACCGATCCATCTTCGAAAGATTTCTTGTGTTTCGCCAATATATGAGATATTTTAAATTACGCGATCGTAGCAGCTTTCGATTGTTTGGCTGGTCTTGTGCACATGGTTTGATCTTTTTTCAAACAAGATATCAAATCACGTACTTTTCGTTTTCTTAATTCACTCTGTGGCGGAAAATCCTTTTCATAGTTTTCATGAACCGTTTTATGTTGCCTCTCTAAGTTACCACGCTTAGGTGTTTCAACTGACGCACGACAAATAAAACAAATGCACTTATCCTTCACTATACAAAAGAAAAATTCTTCCTCCCAATCGTTATTAAAATGATACGTTTTAGATTTCTTCGCTGCACTCATTTTGTACTATTTAATAATAAACTTTGTATCAGCGTAGTTCTTCAAGTTACAATTCAGAATGACTCCAATTCCTCGGAATGACTCCAATCCCTGCAGGTGCAACATTTATATCAGCATGAACGAAAGTCTCGAATGTTCCCATCAAACGCGCCACCAAAAATTTCTACAAAAGTGGCAAGAATAAAAAACGAGGCTTTTCTGTGACAAGTACCGCGCATTCCTTTGTTAAAACCGCCTTTAGCCGCTAGCAGAGTGTTATTATTTTACGTAATAAATTTTTGTAGTTTAGTTACCTACTTATTAAAATTTTTTTTTCTTCTCGAGATCTACTCAAAAATCACTCGCGATCGACCGTTTTAGCCCCCCTGTTCTAGCCCTCAAACCAAAGCCATGCAATCTTTACTTCCCGTTTCGTTAGATTCGATTGTTCCAGTTGTTTTTCTAGAAACGTTCGTGATGCTGAAAACGTATGATTGCTCCATGACGTTATCTGCAATTATGATCTTCGACAGGGTTGTATTGCATTTGTTAGATGACGGTTTTGAATTCTATCCGCTACACTGAACCGACAGTTTGGTTTAGTTGAGTGAGCTCTTAATGTTTTCGAAGCATAATAAGAAAATTTCGTTCCAAATAAAAGAATTGTGGAAGAAAATACCTCAAACTCGACAAATTTCAAACTCCTTTAATAAGAGCTGGCCTTTCTAAGCCTTTATAACGACATGGTCGCAAAAACCGAAAAGACACATTTTGCAACCATATTTGTTACTTAACAAAAACATTCGAATATTTACTCGTTTACCCTAAATTAAGTATGATCTTTATCAATTGTTGAGGACTGTATTTGATATATTTTATGATGAAGTAGAAGCGAAACATTCTAAATGGTACATTATTATTGCAAGAAATAAAATCTTATTTCATTAACAAATTTCTGAATATGTTACGTTATAAAATTATACTTGTACGGGGAGTTCACAAATAATCTGAATTATTTGAGGCAATATATCCATTCACGATAATTAAGATGAAAATTTTCTCAAAATCGGTTAATTGTAAAACGCTCTATAAAAAATATAAAAGCCCCGCGTTTCTCTCTGAAACCCTAGCCGGTACAAGCAACAAGCGAAGTGTGCATCATCGGGGTGCCGCAGGAAGTCCACGGCTGTGAATTATTTTTCGGGTAAATATCAGAGAGATTAAGTATACGTTGCACTGTCGTCATCGTCTTTCATGATTTCGGCGAAAGAAGTCGCATTTTCGAGTTTATGTTATTTTCTGATATGATCCTAAAGCTTCTGTCCTGTTTTGAGACAGCGCTAGATATTTCCGTCAGTAAATGGGGTGCATCCTTGCTCCGCCTCATCAATCATCAATCGGCATGTGTGGTAATCGGTCAGTACCATTTTCTTTGTTATTCTATCGCCCGACTGGGGAATCTGGTCTAGTCCCCGATATGATGAACACCGAGAGTATTGCAACAGATTGGGATCTAACCTATTTCTACTAAGAAATTGGGTATCTGCTTTTTGGTCTGACTAACGTGATCACCTTTGCATTACTACAAAAGAACTGGGGTCGCCTGGCATCCTCTTTGACCAACATACCGCATTGCAGTAGCAAGCGAGATGGGACATTAAAAGTATATGGAGAAGAGAATGACCGATTGGGGTAATTCTTTTTGTCTTGAATGTTATTCGAACTAAGTTCCGAAAATATTTTTAATGCTGTGACACTTCCGGTTATACCGGAAGTGGACACCATATTTGTTATTTCAGATGACTCAATATAATTTTTTTTATTGTAGAGAATTAAATTTTGAACAATTTTTTCTCATATCATTGCCACCTAAAATCAACCGAAAGGAAGATTAGAATTTTCCAACCGGAAATTTACGATTTTTGGTTGTCTCTTAGAAGGCATCATAAAAATACTAAAGATCATTCAATATTGATTATTTCTAGCTCGTTGTAAGTAAAGATCTCATTCAGCAGAATTCAATGCATTTAAAGGCTTCACGTTATATAGGTTATTTCCTAAGTATGCGGCAAGTACATTCAAAGGTCCGTCGTAAAGTCCGTTTTTTCAAATTAGACCACCTGTTTTTGCACACACCATTTAACTCCTAATATTAATAGGCATCGTTCTGTTATAGGTTTCACTATACCTAAAATCCATCGTTTCCTTGTTATTCGCGATTTTATCCCATAAATTACGATTTTTCGTGCGAAGATCCTGGAATTCGCAGATTATATGGCCGGAAATCTTTCAAATAATGCATTTCGATCTCTCAATACGAGAGTCAGAGTATTTCTGGTCAGAAATTCGAGTGAAAAAGTGCGAAATCGATTACTATTGAAGTGGATTGAATCTGACTTCTCGTTCTTCTTCTTTTCTAGTAGGTATTCTCGATTACATCAACTGAAACAAAATATTTCAAATTTCACAAGTTAAAACTGTGATATTTTTCAGCATAATCGAAGGAATGCGTTAATGGTTTTTTCGGTTGGCAATATTTTGAAAAGTACCTACATCATTAATCAACAGTTCGAAGAAGAAAGGAATAAGTCTAAAGTACTATCTGAGATGGTTACTGACCTAAATAGGGAAAATGGCAAGATGAGGATCGAATTAGATGATATTAAGAAGTTTGTGAGTAGATTTGAATACGAAAAAATTCAGAATAATGTGGTTATTTCTGGATTATTGAATAGAAAAGGAGAGTCGCAGAAAATACTGATGGGATGGTTCTTGATTTGTTTAAGAAGATGGATCATTCTGTTAGTAAAGATGATTTCGAATTGGTTAGAACTATAAATGATAATTCCATGCCAATGATTGTTGTTAAGGTGAAGGACTTAGATATTAAAAAGAAGATTTTCGATGGCAAGCGGCGTTTTAAAGGACAGTTGACTGTTTCGAACTGTGGTCTGGGCGAGGCAAATAGAATTATTTATATCAGAGAGGATCTAACTAAGTGGCAGCAGAGTCTCTTCAAGTCGGCTAGACGTTTGAGAGATGTGGGATATAAGTACGTTTGGCATTCAAACGGCGAAATTCTGGCAAGAAAGTCTGATGGGAGCAAGATCACAAAGATCACTTCGGAGGATGTAATAACGGGTCTGATGGGATAGTATTCTACTATTCAATTGTAAGGTATAGTGTGTTTGTTATTGTCGTTTTTCTGTTCTGTGATGGCTCTACGGGATATACAAGATGACTTAGAGAATTTAGAATACAAAACTGTTACATATGATTCTCCTTCAGAATGTTCTTCAGCAATGTCTTTGAGGGCGCCTGGTTTGAGGATTATTCACTGCAACATTAGAAGTATAGGAAAAAATTTTCAATTATTGGAATTTTTCTGGACTCCTTTTCAGTCGACTTTGATATTATCGTTCTCTCGGAATGTTTTAGTGTTAGTAGTGTAGACCTTTTCAGAATACCTAATTTTAAGATATACTACAACGTTTGTCATTTTAATAAAAATGATGGTGTGATCTGTTATGTAAGGGTGGGTTTATTCGAAAATGTTGATATTGTTGATGTAGGTGTCACAAAAATAATTAAAATTGGTTTCAAGATAAATAATAATAGTTATTTGATCAGTTGTTGCTATAAACTTCCCCCTATTGAGGTAGACGAATTTATTAGAGATCTAGGCTCATATTTCAACTCAAAGTTGAATGAAAAGAATGATGTTGAGATTTTTGTTGGAGATATCAATATAGATATTCTGGATTCCGCGGTGGGTGGTAATATTCGTGATGAGTATTTAAATCTTTTATACTCTTTTGGGTTCAAGTCATATGTAAATGATATTACACGAAGGTGTGATTCGGGTGGCACCTGCCTTGATCATTTTTTTGTTTCAAATTTGAAAAAAAATATAGTTGTTGAAGCGGGGATTATTGACTATAATATAACCGATCACTTTCCTATAGTGCTGAAAATACGACAAGTTGAAAATACTCCATATGCGAGTAGTAATAATGATCATCAAGGAAAAAGATTGATTTTGTTTTGCTTGAAGAGCTTCTGATGGGCTTAAATTGGGACAATGTGTATTCAGTGGGTGATATAAATTCAAAGATGAGCTTGTTTTTGGATATGGTGACTAAGTCGATTGAAAGCTCAACTAGTTTTTCAGTATAAAAAGCGTAAGATAAGAAAGCCATGGATAACAGCCGCGCTATCGGTGTCCATTTGGAACAAAAACAGTCTCTACAAAAAACTTTGGCCCGCCCAAATGACGAGAATCTTTTAAGGAGTATAAAAGTTATAGAAATAAACTAAATGAAATTGTGTCGTCTAGTAAGCTTGTTTATTATAGAAACAAAATAAAAGATGCAGGTAATGATTCTAGGAAGATGTGGAATTTATTGAGTGAGGTTTCAAATTTGAGGATCCTAGTGCATATAGTAATTTTATCGAAAAAATTAGAGTGGACAATGTCGAATCTACTAATAAACAGTATATTGCTCAAAAATTCAATGATTTTTTCGCAGGAATAGGTTCTAGGTTGTCTGAAAACATTTGTCCGTATAGATCTTTCAATTCCAACCCGCATACTCTAACTCAGGATAACTCAATTTTTTTGGAGCCTACTAACTTTAATGAAGTGAAGGGAATGATAAAGGATCTTAAAGTTAGTCGTTCTGCTGGCGGGGGTGATGGCATTAGTAATGAAATACTTAAGAAATTTGTTGATATTATTGGAGGACCGTTTGTTCACATCTGTAATCGTATTCTTGGCGAAGGTGTCTTCCCGGATAGTTTGAAGATGGCAACAATAATTCCTTTACTTAAATCGGGCGATAGAGCAGATATGAATAATTACAGACCTATATCCCTTACATCGTGTATAGCCAAACTAATTGAGAAGGTCATCAAAAGAGGCTTATAATTTTTTTGATAAATATGAGGTCATTAATAGTAATCAATTTGGATTTCTAAATGGTAGATCCACCAATGACGCGATTAGGAGGGTTGTGGGCCGCGTCTATGAGCTTCTGGACCAGGGACTGTTTCCGATGGCTGTTTTTCTCGATATTACCAAGGCTTTCGATCTTGTACCTCATAAACAACTACTGTGTAAGCTTGATAGAATGGGGTGAGAGGTGTTCCTCTGCGTCTCTTGGCGTCGTATCTTTCAGATAGATGTCAGTGCGTCCGTATAGGTCAATCTGTAAGTGATAGTCAAAATGTGAAAATGGGTGTACCACAAGGTACTGTGTTGGGTCCTTTATTGTTTCTATGTTATATAAACGACTTTCTTAGTTTGAGTGGTGTAGGTGAGATAACATCCTATGCGGACGACACGGTGCTATTGTTTGGTGGGAAAAGTTGGAACGCTACAAGGATTTAGTCCGTAAAGGGCTGATTTTGGCAGGAAATTGGATGAACAGCAATGGTTTAATACTAAATCAGAAAAAACTACTATTCTCCTTTTGCTAGAAGTACAGTTGGATTGCCGCATTTTAATAGTATAAGCTTTTGCATGGAATGCCAAAATCGGAAAATTGTGAAAAATTGTGGATGTGGAACTCAGGTTCTCTTTCTGCAATACACTACGAAGTATTTGGGTGTATACATTGACTCTACTCTCAGATGGGTGGATCAAATAAATAACATGTGCAAAAATTGCGTCCATTCATTTATTTTTTCGTATTCTGAGTAAAGTGGCTGATACAAAACTTTATTATCCGCCTATCACGGCTTAGTGAGTCCTATTTTGCAGTACGGTTGCATAGGTTGGGGAGGAGTATATGACAGACATCTTGATGGTTTGAGTGTAGTTCAGAAAAAATTATTAAAACAATCTACAGAAAACCATATGATTTTTCTACTGAACTTATTTTTCAAATGAGTGGCCTGCTAAATATTAGACAACTTTATGTAAGAGCTCTGTTGATTGATTGGTATTATGGTAAAATCAGTGTTAATCTATTATCACATAATTACGATACCAGAGGGTAGCACGCCACCTGAATTACGCCCACAAAGCATGTTTTAGAATAACACAGAGGTTTTTCACATACTATCTGAATAGAGTATATAGTTTTCTCGACAGTCAGTTAAGAAATTCGTCTGTTTCAATACAAGTTTTTAAGAAGAGGGTTTTCAGATGGGTCCAAAGAGAGGGTCTTTTATCAATATTATGTTCATTTGATATTCTGTTTGACTGGGGAGCCTGTGAGGAATTTATATTCATATTTTTATTTATATGTATGTATATTTTATTTTTTTATGCATTATCTTTGTAATTTTTCATTTAAATGAAGCCTTTTAGGACAGCTATTCTTGGCTCGGGAAAAATTGTTATTTATAAATTTTTGTTTTGTGTCTGAGATTTAGTTTAATAAGTATATTTAGCTGAGTGTTTTACTCTGATTTTTGTTTTCACATGTGTGTTGCTAACAAGGTTTTCCTTCTGCAACACTTCTACTCTGGGTATATGTATGTCAGAAAATGGGGATGCTATTGAATGTAAAGCATTTTTCCATTACATTTTTTAAATCATTAAATCATTAAATCAAACCATAAAAAAATTCGACAAGCTGCATTCAGCTAGATATTGCTGGTAATTCGAAGATTACTTTCCTGGCAAGTAACTGATGTAATCGAGAATACCTACCAGAAAGGAGAAAAACGATAAGTCAGATTCAATCTACTTCAATTGTAATTGATTTCCCACTCTCTTCCCCGGAATTCTGACCAGAATTTTATGAATATTTTAAGATGAGTCTCGTACATCAAAGTAATTCTGGTCAGAATTCCGGGAGAAAAAGTGCGAAATGAATTACTATTGAAATAGATTAAATCTGACTTCTCTTAACATCAGTTACTTGTCAGAAAAGTCATCTTCGAATTACCAGAAATACCTCGCTGAATGAAGCATGTCAAATTTTTAATGGTTAGATGTAGGTACTTTTCAAAATATTGCCAACCCAAAAAATCATGGACGTATTCCTTCAATTATGCTAAAAATATCAAAGTTTCAACTAGTGAAATATTTGAAATATTCTGTTTCAGGACAATTTGTGGAAAACAATCAGTCAGTCAGATTCAATCCACGTCAATAGTAATTGATTTCGCACTTTTTCTCTCGGAATTCTAACCAGAATTACTTTGATGAAGATTTGAAATGGGTCTGGTATTGAGAGATCGAAATGCTTTATTTAAAAGATTTCCGGTCATATAATCTGCGAATTTCAGTGTCCTCGCGCGAAAAATCGTAATTTTTGGGATAAAATTACGAATAACTCGGAAACGATGGATTTGAGGTATAGGAAAACCTATAACAGATCGATGCCTATTAATATTACGAGTTAAATGGTATGCGCAAAACTAGATAGTTTAATTTGAAAAAACGTACTTTTGTATCTTTGAATATACTACGATTTGCCGCATCCTTTCGAAACACCCTGTATACCGTGAAGCCTTTAAATGCATTGAATTCCGCTGAATGAGCCTCTTCACTTACAACGAGCTATAAATAATCGATATTGAATGATCTTTAGTGTTTTCATAATGACTTCTAAGAGACAACCAAAAATCGCAAATTTCCGATTGAAAAATTCATATCTTCCTTTCGGTTAATTTCAGGTGGCAATGATATGAGAAAAATTGTTCATAATTCAATTTTCTACAATAAAAAAATAGAAACATACATTATACCATTTGAAATAACAAAGATGGTGTCAACTTCCGGTACAACCAGAAGTGCCACAGCATTGAAAATTGTTTCAGAACTTAGTTCGAATAACATTCAAGACAACAACAAAAATCTCTCCAATCGGTTATTCTTTTCTCCATATACTTTTAATGTCCCATCTCCCATATATTAAGCCCCATGAATGTGTAGAGCTCCTACACACTAGTACACTGATGATATATTCCATAGCTCAGTCTAAATAAATGGCTCAGACATACTACAAGGAAGCAAGCAAAACAACCAAAAACCATAGGAATTCATCATTTAATTTTAAGAAAGAAAAAGTTTATATAAATATGGATACATAAATGCCTCCTCAATGAAATTAATTTATTCTATTATATTTTGGAAGATACCCTAACCAATATTTTTGATTAGAAGATTATGCTTTTTGCAGATAAAAAAGCATAATTGATTTTCTCAATTTTATATCTTTTTTTTTCAGATGTAGCAACCAAAAAGTATTAATGAGCAATCTATGTCAACATTCCAAACACCACTTACATAAACATGTTCTTTTTATTAATTGCAAAAATAAGAGCATGAATGAATTTCACTTAAATACTGTTTGTAGAGTACAGAAAAATTTTATCATTGAAGACAAAACTTATCACACGTGTAAAACAATTATAATAATAATTTACTCAATAACAAAAATAATAAAATACATAGAAAGTTTTCATCTTAAAATTGAAGAACAAAACGACTTCAACATTACGTCAGATTATTTTGAAAATGACAGCTATAAAACATATACAGCATGTAACATATTCAGAAATTTATTAAGACTAAGATCCTTGAATAAAAAAACATTAAAATGTAAGAAAATTTATTTTAAAATGCAAAATATAAGATAAATAATTGAATAATTTACGAGTAGGAAAAATTTTTCATAATTTAGAACTTCTCCAAACACATAAGTACAGCATATTAAACTGATTATAAATCGTTGATAACTTCACATCACACTCAATCTATCCAGAAATACGGTGATTTCTAAACGTGAAAAAAACTTTTGAAATGTTCATCACTTTTTGTATAATTCTTCCTTTGATCAAATTAATGATGTTGCAAGAGTAATATCACCTACAAAAGTTTTCATGTAGGGTGGTATATAATTTCTTAGCTTTCCTGGCACCAAAACCTGGACATTCTGATAATTCTAGTTCAGAAGCATTTAGAATTCCTTCCAAAGTTTTGAAACGACCAAGTAAGGTCATAGCATCAGTTTTATTCACTGGTTTAATACACGATAAAGCTTGAATCAACTGAAAAATATTTTAAAATGATTATTTTACAATGTCAAGACTTTTGTTTTGAATCTCTATTACTCACTATGAGATATGTTGTTGATTCGCTTTTTTCCATAAGATTATCTGCTGGTTTATTTTCATAAATTTTATAGTTTTCCAAAATCTTTCCAGCTTCTTCTGAGCTCCATGCTAGTATAAGAGTCAAATCAGCCAAAATACATATTCTAGTAAGATTTTTCAGAAGCTGATGGGGATCTTTAATATCTACCTAAAAACTTGGACATAATAGAAAAGTTACTAATAATTGATCACAAATTCTCATTCCTTACCTGCACAAGCAGTACTCGTAATTCATACTTGTTTCCCAACTTCTTCAACCGCGTGTGAATATAATCTGGGTTGAGACTATGGTAACGAAGAGATAAAAAAAGGGCACACATATTTACTCCCATCTCATAATCGGCATCAGTTTCGCCATATTCCCAAGGGACATTTGTAACAGCTTTGAGAATAGGATTTCCTCTTTGAGTGAAGTTTACTAGCAAACTTTTATTCGATGCTCGATTTAACTTCGAAGAAGAGAATGAGCTACTTGAAGATTCCGACTTTCTTTGATCTCCTAAAAAACGGTTCAATAATGAACTGGATTTCTCTCATTATATTTCAGAACCAGAAATAATATATTATACCTGCAGTAGGTATTTCATATTATCACTGCTTATTATTATCTAGAAGAAAAGATTATTATTATGTTTACCAGATTTTGCCGCATCCATCTTTTTGGTTATTATCCTTGTTCTTGTCAAACTCCAAATCTATGTTCTTGTCTTATTCTTTATATATGTTCATGACTTAAGGTTTATACTTTATCTACTTTTTCATTAGCTAAAAGATTGATATCTATGGAAGGAATATATACATATATAAATTGTTATATAAGTAGAAAATGTATTAAAACTTACATACCCGCTTTGATTATAAATAGAAAAGGTTTGTAGTTTATTATATTGTGTATTTTTAAATATAACTAATATTATGTAACTATCGCCAGCCCAATCGAAGTCAAAATCATCGACATTGTATTGATACAACTAAGTGAAATCTATCCGAAAAGTTGTAAGATATCACAGATAGAAGGCTTATTCTTTGAATAAGGTATAAGCTATTCATTTGTTCAGAACGATGAACCGTCCACCTCAGAGACCACTGTCACCATTACCAATTTGTTTTCATATGGATTTATAGCTCGGATAGAATTACTGGAAAAGTGATTATGCTCGCCATCTAGTGTAACAAATATTGAATAGATTAATGAGATCTCATGACAACACCGAATAAATTAGGTAAATTAACCTCATGTCATATATGTAATACTTAGTACTAGCATTAATACTTGTTGTTATAGGCCAACAAATATGTTACGTCGAATTTATTAAATTGTCTGATTTACGAATTGAGCAAATCATTAGAGAGTTTTTCAAACTTAGACGAATTCGTTAATTTTACCGTTAACTTTAATTATTTACGATAATAACGCTCACTTCAAATAAAGTTTTTGCAACCTTACATAATAATGTAGTTATTCAATTGACAGTTTGTCACCATAAAATTCGTCACTTGTCATTTTACTACGGCCGATTTGTTTATGTTAGGTTAGGTTGCACACGGTAAATGAGAATAATTACCAGCTCTTATTCTGCCGTAATAACGACAATTCTTTATCGTTATTGGAGTTTTCGGGTACTATTTTTGAAGAATCTCCAAATAATCTGTGCAGAAACTCTCTATTACCTTGTACCTGAATTCGGTGAATTGTTTAATATCCGAAACAGGCATTGGAGATTTCGGAAATGTAAGTATAATCTCTAATACAATACATACATGATTATGTACATAGCAATATAATAGAATTACATATATATAACATAACCTAAATTTTGAATTTTCATATTTATTGTCATTTTATAAAAATCGAATATACAGAATTGGGACTGAAGAAAAATCAAGATAATTCCATGGCTTTTTTGGAACATATTATGAAGAAATTCCCATACTATGTGAAAATATATACAGACGCGTCAAAAAGTGAAACAAAATCAGGAATAGGAATTTATAATGCTCTGGGGATTAATATATCAATAGGAATACCTATTCTTTTCTTAATATGCTCAGCAGACTTTAGCTATAGCTAAGGCTGTAGATATCATTCGGGGAAAAAATACATGAAAAGTTTAAATTTATCAGACTCAAAAAGTGCATAAGAGAAGACAACTAACTGGACTATGAAAGCAAGTAATAAATATATAACATTACATAGAAAAATGATCACTGATTTGGAATATGCAGGCCATTAGATAGTTCTGGTATGGATTCCAGGGCATACCAACATCTTAGGGAATGAACAAGCTGATATTCTGGCCAAAGAGAGATGTAGTAAAGAAGTAAATGATTACTTGAAAAGAGATGTTGAGGAATTTTTTCCTGACATGAGGCCAAAATATATGCATGGAATGAGTGGAGTGAGGAATTCTTTAGGATAGGGAAAATAAAAGGAAGAGTGTATTGCGAAAGATTAAATAATGAAGCTAAACAACTAAGCAAAAAACCTTGATTTCATAATGCCCCTTGGGACAGAAAAATTATCACAACTATAAATCGAATAAGATCATATCACGGTTCATATCCCAAACACTTATATAAATTGGGTATTATTGATTCGCCTAATTGCTCACGTGGTGAGGAGGGTGATCTTAATCATATAATGTTTGAATGCAATAATAACAGATATAATTGTGATCTTCTGTTCCAGAAAGTTTCCAAAACAATTAATATAATAGGGCCAATAGATATATATGATGCAGTTTTTAATAACAATTTGAGCTTGAAGTAATTAATTGGTAATTTTCTTTTGGCTTCAAAAATAAACATTTAGAAAAAATATAGAGTGATTGAATATTGTATGGTAGTAACAAGGATTTCAAAGAAAGTAGAACACTAACTATGAGAAAATGTTGTGAAGTCCATTATGTAGAACATGTTTTTTGTTAGAATTCACACATCCCACCCAAAATATTGCCAATTATTCTCTCCTTTCTGAAAAACAAACCTAAAATAGCAGCAAATCAATATTACCTAAAAAAAACTAACGAACCGCTACGTGAAATAGAAATTGGGTATTGAACTCGCCAAGATCCATTGTATGATGGCCCCAATGATTCCTATTATGTTACTTGTGTAGATCGAAACCTCCCAAGCACATGGTTGAAAGAAGAAAAGAAGAACTTCTGTGTATTATATTCTGAGGCATGTGTCAAACTGTCAAATCGATTAATTTTAGGTTAGCTGTTTATGTGTCCCCAGATGTCATAATTTACAATGAAACTGTTTTAGGGGTGAGGTTTCTGTGAATATTCGAAAATCATCCTATTGTCTCCTTGTTTCAAACATGTACAATATTTAAATTCTGAACTTGAAATCGGAAAAAGTCAAATTTGAAATCTGTTATTTAGGAAGGTATCGACCGTTCCAAAGATGATTTGTTTCAATTTTTTTAGGAATAACGGGATAGTTTTTGTTCATGAAAATAGCCATTGCTGAAAAAACCTTCAGAAATAACATACAAGACTAATGCGTTTGAGTAATTTCAAACCATGCTTAATACAGACACAATACTCACTAGTGTTAACAACAGAAAAATTTATCTAATAAGGGACATTTATAGTGTATACTAAACTTACTAACTCTCTGGAACACTACATCATTGTTTCTTCAACAGAGAAGTGAAGGATATTTCACTACTTGGCTTCAGCATATTATATATATATTACAGGGGTACATGTATGATTCCATAATTCAAACATATTTGTTTAATTCTTTATTTATTTGACTAATATGAGAGTATGTCAGATTAAACAACACATATGGTTCTGTATTGTAGTGGAGAAAGAGCCAACAAAAACTCACATGCTTACAAAGACAAGTTTGCTTGGCTATTATGGGTGCATTCTGTGCTACACCAACTACAGCCATGGAAATTCTTTTTGTTCTTCTTCGCCTCCATCTGTTACTAGATAACAACAAGAAATGGACCAAATACAGATTAGACCAATTGACAATAAAAATGTCAAAGGCTACAGTGATGAAAGGCTCAGCACTGCTGGATGATATACTGTCACACACCATCTTAGCAATGCTTTCAGATGTCATGCGTAAATTAACGAGTCAAGATTGGCGCTTCTGGGTATCAATATCCAAGGAGGGTTAGTCGCAGCAAGCTGGTGCCCTCGCGGAAGTCAATTTAAGCCTGTTTACTGATAGTTCCAAAATTTATGAAGCCACAGGGCAAAATCATATGGTATCAATCCCGAGTTCAGCTGATCACTGAGCCTGTGGCTATATGTGACCATATTCCAGGCAGAACTTCATGCCACTGATAGAGCGTCGAGTTTTTCAAGGTAACATCAAGATATTTACTGACAGCCAAGCAATAATAACAGCTCTGGATTCATTGTTTTACTTTGGCAATAGTATAGAACTGCCGAATTACACTAGTTAGACTCTCACTTCCTCTAGGGGGTCCAAGACCTTGTTTAGATATCTCATTTCAGCTCCTGAGCAGGCAATAACGAATGAATGTTTAGCTCATTCTGATAGGATTATCACAGCTAAAAACATTCGAAAATGGCCATCAAAGATTATGCCATCTTCTTAAAGGGGGAAAACTGAAAACTCTTGTCAGTGTTGTTACGGATCACTGTAGGCTGAATGGACACATATAGATAGATATATCTCACACTGCGACCCAGTGGTCTATTGTGGCACACTCTGTCCAAAATTTCATCCACAAGCTTCATCCTTCTTGTAAAGGATATAAGCTTTGTAGGTGAGATCTTAATTAGCTCAGTCAGCTTCAGTTTGTTAGATCCAAGTTCCTCCATCCTGTCTCTGTCCCCAGCTAGGCACTCACACATAACATGTTCCATTGATTCTATATCTTCTTCTCTTAGCCTACATGAAGGATCCCCAATCAATCCTAACTTGTTTAGGTGATTTCTGTGGCGACAGTGCCCCGTTAGTATGGCGGTTAGAACTCTCAGCTTGTCTGAGATCTGCGAGACTCATCCAGTGCTCAGGTATCCTCAGGTCCAATCATCGGTTATTTTCCATCCTTGCAATCTCCAGGGGAACTCCGAGCCTAGGCTCCGGTCCGATGAATCCAAACTCAAGCGACTTATGAGTCCGCCTTCTTATTCCCCTCAATGCCCGAGTGTCCGGGTATCCATATCAGACGGAGCCTGATTTGTTCTCCTAGTTTGGCAAGGGTGAAGCGACATTCCTGTATAATAAGTGACGTACAGGTATCGGATGCCAATGCCTTCAGTGCAGCTTGGCTATCGGTGATGATTTTAATTGACCAACCGCAAGCAAGAGGTTAGTACAGTGGTCAATGGCGAATATTTCTCCTTAAAAAACAGTCGCAAGCCCGCCAACACACATCGACTATTCCTTGGCAGCACCCCGACCGTAGGCACCAGCTCCAACACCTTCTGCGTTTTTGAGCCGTCCGTGTACCAACAGGGACCATCAACTAGACTGTCCTTGGAGCTGGTCCATTCCTGTCTACCAGGAATGATGATCTGGAATGGGTGCTCCATGTTGGTTATGGGTATTGCTATTTCAGACTGTAAGGCGCCGAGCACGAAGCCGAACATAACCGTTCCATTTGGGCAAGGTGATGGAATCGTAGAAAGCCATTCTAGCAACTCTTCTAATCACTAGATGAAGAGATGTAAGTCCAATATCAGTTCCATGGCCGCAGTGGGTGTAGAGCTAAAAGCTTCAGTAATCATCATGCCGGTCGTTCTCTGCAATTTAGAGAGCTTGAGTTGGGATTGCTTCTTGATACTGCACTGCCACCAAGCAATGCAGCCGTATGTGATACGTGGTCTCACCAACATCACATATAGCCACTGAAATTGCTTTAGGGCAAGACCTCACTTCTTTCCATAGGTCATCTGAAATGCCCATAAAGAATGGCTAGCCTTGTGTATTGTGTTTTACAGGTGCGAATTCCACGTGAGTTTACTATCCAAGGTAACCCCGTAATATTTTGCTTCCTCCGCATCTAGAATAAACACTCCACCCAGGGTTGGGGTAGAAACAAATATCCTCCTTTTCCTGGTGAATGATACCATAAGGGTTTTGTGGGGAGTTAATGCTAAGTTTCTCTCCCTCACACCACCCCTGAATAGCTGACATAGCCTCCTGAAGTCTGACGGAGACATCGCTGTCATCTCCGACAGTCAGAATGACTATATCATTAGCGTACGCTTGTACACAAATATCCAGTGCGCCAATTATTGCCAGATGGTCATCAACCAGGAGAGACCACAACAGAGGGAGATAATACTCCTCCCTGAGGGCAGCCCCTGACAGCCACAAAACTGACTACTTCCCCTTTCAAGGAAGTGTTGATCACTCTGGCATTAAGCATGTTACTAATCCATTCCGCAATAATATTTGGTACTCCTCTGGCTCTTGCATCCCCACATAGCGAACTAGTGGGGGCCGAATGTCCATGAAGGCTGCAGTTGCAGTCTCCTTGCGGTCCAGAGACCGTGTGATGCTCCCGACTAAGTTGTAAAGTGCCAGATCGGTTGATTTACCTTTTTAAAAGGCGTATTGATGTTCACTCAGAGGTTTCAGCGATAACACCTCATTCCTGATGTATCCATCTAACACCTTCCCCGTTTAAACGATTTAGGTTGTGAGTTCGATTTACGCACCTTAGGGATGTAAGGAATCCTAACCTTCCGCCAGCTGGCCGGGACAACATTCCAGATCAGACTCGACAGGAAGAGCTTAATGAGGTACGGGAGGAGGACATCCACCCCTTGTTGTAACAAGGTAGGCATGATCCTCCCAAGGAGCCTTAAATGGCTTAAATAAGCGAATCGCCCACCTAACTACTCCGGGATTGATGATCGTTCTTGCGTTCTTCCAATCGTCCTTTTTTGGCCTCTTAGCAGGGCCTTTAGGGCGACGGTGTCACTGCTGTCACTGATATCAAAAAACCGATAATCTGGGAAGTATGTTCTCGCAAGAATCTCCAAGGATGGATGAAGATTCTGCTTGGAAGCGAATGAGTCGGCAAAGCCCATTGTCTCCAAATGCCTAGTATTGAGTAAAATCAGCTTTGAAGTTTTCGACAAGATTACCCAAGAACGAAATGAACTAAAGAACATTTCCTTGACCAGATAATGACTTCTTTCTAAAGGTGGACTCATTGGAACTATGATCCAGGTATTATTGTGGGCCACAATTGTCCGCAAGGACTCGAGGGTAAGGCGGTAATCGCCCACTCACTATCAAAACCAACAAATAGAGTAATGTTTTGAACAACAAATTTTAGAAGTGGCACAGAATAAGACAAGCCAAAGTTCTTTCTATCAGTTGATAATATGTTACCTACTCAGTTCACGAAATTTCTAAATATTTATTGTTATGCTTAATTTTTCGCTCTTAGGCCATATTAAAACTGTTCAGCAATAACTTTGCAAGATGTCTTAATGAATGTAGATGGTTTAACTCTTTAAGACGACAATATATGTTTACTTCTTCTAAAAAATAATACTTTTCCCATGTACAGGATTAGTTAAAAATCATTTTGCTGAATTTTGAGGGTAGGGATTTTTCACAGTAAAAATGAAGAGTTGTGAGAAATATGGACAATTCAGAATAACACATAATAAACTGTTTATTTGAAAAAAACTAATATTTTTCCATTTTATTAGATACTGAGCATTTTTTGCACAAACTTTATAAGTTGACATTTTTATTTAAATTTTCCAGAAATGGCATTTGGTTTTTTGTAACTTTTTTTCTCCCTGAATAAAAAATTCAGTGGAAAGTTTTTCTTGTGAAACACTACTTGCCCTTACATAATGATTGATACTGCTCTGGTACCTCTGTATGATATTGTGCCAGCCACAAAATGAAGGATTATATTTTAAATTTAGAATTGCGTCTTGTTTTGAAATGTGAATTTAATTCTTTCCTTACAGGATTTTGAGAAATAATGTCTGCTGGTATAATTGATATTGACTATGTCAAGTACGCTTGCACTTGTGGCCTCTTGAAAACTCTACAGCAATTATATTTCTGTAGATATTGTTCAGAATTGCGATGTTCATTTTGCGTTTCCCATGAGGTAAGTATCATGACTTTACGTTCTCTACAAATTTTGAAATTCTACCATATTCAGAAAAAATCTATTATAGTATTTGAGTCCTTTGGTTTTTAACAGCTATTTTAATATACACACAACCAAATTTATATGGAATCACCCGATATTTTGAATATTACCTCAGGGATTTTGGAAATTTTGAAGGGTTGTTAGAATTGATCCTTTTTGAGATATTTCAATAGAAAAATGAAACAAATTGAGGTTTATTTTAAGAAAGAAACAAATAAAAGAATATAAGAGACTCTTTCCGCATGTACTAACTAAATTGAAAATTGTTTTCTCACGGAGTAGGTGTTTTTTTCTTGACCTCAGTTGCTTGTATTTCCTCCTCTTGCCGTGATACAAGCCTGAATCCGTCAAGGCATTTCGACCTCCTCTGGGGTGATATTCTGCTACTCTTCTGTGGCGACTTGGATTAGCTGTTGTGGGGTTCTTGGATTCTCCTGGCGCGATCTAATTTTCCTTTTGAGATTATCCCATAAAAGTTCAATAGAATTTAGGTCTGGAGAGCAAGCTGACAGTCCAAAATTGCGATTCCCTCTGTTTCAAGATAATGTCGCGCGAGGTTGCTGGTATGCGGAGGAACAGCATCTTGCATAAAAGTGAAATTCTCACCGTGGGCACCTCGCCAGAGTCTCACTATGGGCTCCAGGCGTAGGTCCACGTAATTTCTAGCCGTTACACTCGCAGGAAACGAAATCAAATCTGTTTCGCCTCCCAGCATAATGCCAACCCAAAACATCACACTGTCCCCTTGGTATTTCGGAATTTGTCTTGCTGCTCGGAGTCTAGCTTGTCTTCCACTCTTCGCCTGGTGATAAGAAGAGCAGCTAGAAGGGCTTCTTACAGATTCCATCACCTTTTCCGAAATGAAACGGGTATGTTCGGCTTCGTGCCTGGCGGTTTACAGTCTGAACTTGAGGACAACGAGATGCCCTAAAACCAATACCTAAAACCAATACCTAAAACCCACATGGAGCTGCCATTCCAGATCATCATTCCTAGCAGACAGGAATGAACCAGCCCCAAGGACCGCTTACTTGGGGGTCCCCGTTGATACACAGACGGCTCAAAAACTGCGAAAGTTGTTGGAGCTGGTTCTACGGTCCAGTTGCTGCCAAGGAACAGTCGATCTGTCTTGGCGGACTTGCGACTGTTTTTCAAGCCGAAATATTTATCATTGACCAGTGTGCTAAGCTCTTGCTTACGGGGGGATTAACAAATAGGCCAATAAAAATCATCACTGATAGCCAAGTTGCGCTAAAGGCATTGGCATCCGATACCTGTACGTCTGATGTGGGTACCTAGACACTCGGGCGTTGAGAGTAATGAGAAAGTGGACTCATTGGCCACTCGAGGAACAGGCTTGAGATTCATGGGACTGGAGCCTAGGCTCGGAATTCCCCTGGAGACTGCAAGGATGGAAAATAACCGATGGTTGGACCTGAAGGTACGTGAGCACTGGATGAGTCCCACAGGTCTCAGGCACTCTCGACTTGCCATCAGTGGACCTTCCACTGCGAGAGCCAAGGCTTGGCTTGCAGTGGCCAGGCATATATATATATATATATATATATATATATATATATATATATATATATATATATATATATATATATATATAAAACATACACTCAAATAACCTATTCTGATAATAAGTAATCATTCAATTTTAGTCTTCCAGAACTATTTACTTCATTGGAATTTTCTTTATGAATATGTTTAATCAACTTTGATGTAATTATGCATTCTACCTGACTAAAATAAAATGAAATATTAATTCTCTTTTAGGTAGATTCACATTTTTGTGGTAAATGTTGCGAAAATCTTCCTTCCCCAGAGGCTAGAGTGAAAAAAAATAGATGTGTCAACTGTTTTATTTGTCCAAGTTGTCACCATGAGCTTTCAACACGTATAGCTTCTAAACAACCTGCAACTCCAGAAGAAGCTAAAGCGACTAAAAGAACATACTACTTGTCATGTTTGTGCTGTCGCTGGAGTTCTCGAGATATTGGACTGCCAGATCAAACTTCTGGTATGTGATAATTATTTTTAAGAGAACATTGTTAACGTTTTATGACTTCTACTATTTTAACGCATTATAATAGCTACTGGAAGTTGGCCTAAGAGGAAAACGTTCATGGTAATCGCATCCAGGAAATTATAAACATGTATAAAGGATTAGAAGAAAAGAAAAGCAAGATAAGGAATTCTTCAAAAGGAAACAAAAGGAGAAGATAATTTCATATACTGTAGGTTAATAATGAATTGTGTCTGAATTTTATATATATCATATAATCAAGATCTATGATAAATGAATTTTTATTAAAATTTTGAAATATATTTTCATGAATAGGATAAAACTGGTATAACAGCTGCTTCTTTGAGGAAAAGAATTGGGTTGCCTGAAGATAAACCTATTTTGAAACTGAAAAATGCTGTTAAAATGGTGACACCCTCAATAGCCCAAGAAGATATTGATGATTTTGACGAAGAGGTACTCACGAAATCCATCAATTTATTAGAAAGTAAGTACTCAAATTTCACAATTCAAAAATGTTTTTCAGTTTTACATGAATATAATGCTTCTTGAATTTTTAATACTGTCATTAATAAGTAAAATACATTCAATTCCATTTGTTCAATATTTCTTACCACATTCAATCAAAACTATTCAATGAGTTTCAACGTTAAATAAAAAAATCAATGAAGTTAGAGAAATTGGAGAATGTTTGCATATTGGATGTTCGTATTTTGCGTTATTTCTGAAAAATTCCAATAACATCTAGAAGCATCCAGTTTGAAGATTTGTTTGGGCAATAAATTGAGAAATTAATGCTAATCATGATTTTTTCGTATAAATTTGATCGACAAAAATAGAGTGAAAATGAATGCCTTATGATGATTTGTTTACTTGGATATATGTAGACGCGCTTAGAAGAAAGAACCCTTAAAAGCGTATTATATCATTTGAACATCGCCCTTTCAATTAGTGAAGTACGTGAAATTCTACAAGGTGCGCTGTCAATATACGGACAAAATTAGATTTGAACTTCCCGTTGTTATATACCATATAAAGATGTTGCGATTTGCTCCTGAATGTCGTCTATGTATTTACTAAGCAGATATAACCTCAAAACAGTTATAATGTTGAGACAGCGCGAGGAATACAACCGAAGAGTAGCGATTATTGTAATTGTTCACACTGGTCACTCAGCGACAAAAATTATCCGATTCATGGGTCCCCATGGATGGTTTATATAGCATCAGGAAGGCCGTATGTTTTCCAGCAAGACGGTGCGCCGATCCAAACTTGATGCTATACTGCTTGTCTGAAATTGTTGACATATTTTGGTCGAACAAATTCTGGCCTCCCAATAGCCCAGATTGAAATCTATTAGACTACATGGTATGGAGCGTTATTGAAACAGACACCCGCAGATAGCATCTCTGGGAGCCGCTATTGAAGCTGCATTCGCCGAAATGAATTGCGATGCCTTATACCATGCCTGCTATCGTTTCACACCGAGATTAGAGGCGATCGAACAAGTGAATAAAATAAATCTGTTATTTATGATCATAGACATTGTGAGAAAAAAATGTATAATTTTCAATTTTGCAATATAAAATATAGGGTAAACAGAAATACTCAATTTTTCTGGATCTTGGCCACGCACTCTGTATATTTAATATTTTGGGCGATATGAACTTCTGTAAATTTGCGCTTGACTATAGTTATCTACGAATTCATGATTACCATGTTTTTGCTAGATAAAAGAGAAATAAATATCGAAAGAGTTGTATCTTTCACTTTCTCTCTTAACAAATTCACACTAAGGATACTTTCTATGGAGTGCGACACATATTTGAAAAAATTCGCCCAAGATACAGATATATGTTTTGACTAAACAGTATATCTCTAACTTTCTTGGAGCAGTTAATTTCAAAAATGTAGCAATGATAAGCTTTTATCAAGGAACGCTTAAATTTAGAAACTTCCAACAAATTGAGGTTGTTTAATATATTGAATTTAAAAGTATTGCTTTATATTCACATTGGAAACATTATCTTACTGTAAGAATAACAATATAATTGAAAGAATAATTTTTTATGTATAATTTGATTTCAGTTACTAGTATCGACCAGAGATTACTACAGCCCGATGTTCAGCCTGTAGAAATGAACATGATCTTTCCAGTTCAAAAGATGTTATCAATCAAGCGCTCTTTGCGGTGTAGAAGTTGCGAGCATAATGTCAGCAAACCTGAATACAATCCCAATTCGATCAAATTCAAGATACAACTTTTTGCATTGTAAGTATTATTAAAATAGAAGATAAGTAGACATTTGATTTGGTCTATGTTCCAATCAAATGTGCACTAACTTAAGGAATTTCAAGGGGTCAGGTGGTCTAGTCAAATGGAGGAGCTAAGTGGAAACTCTGAGAAAGGAGACAGAGAGGAGTGAAGCGGGGATTTTGCTGTTTGCATCCAAAACATTTCCAGTGATGGGGGGAATATAGTCAATTCATGCTCTAGATCAGATTATTGAAGTGTTTTTGTTTGAAGTGATCTATTTGTATTATGACATCATTTTTGGTGATAAGAAATTTCTTGTTTCAGTTATATTTTCAATAGAGTAAATGATGTACTGATCATTCGATTGTACATATATTACTCTCATTTAATTTGTTTTATCTGTTATTTCAACATAGTAAATTAAAACGTTAGGTATCATTTAGTGTAAAGATTGCAAAAACACTGTACAATTTGAAACATGTTTCAATTGTATCTATCTTTCTTTCTCAAAAATGAATTATATAGCTGGTGAAAGAAATTTGAAAGAGTAATGATAAGTCCGGTAATTTTTTAAACATTTGCAGTGCATACCGTTACTAGCTTCAGTTATGAATTTTCATCAAACTTTGCTATTTTATTATATCTTAATATTTTTCTAAATTATTAGAAAAATTGGTATGAGATCTATGAAACATTAATCAGGCTTTTTCTTTCAGCTATCATATTCCTGAAATTCGTATTGTAACAGTTCAACCTTTAAGAGCTGGAGTGCCTGCTGAGCTGCTAATCAAATTTACTAATCCCACTCAACATCAGACTACGATTTCATTTCTACCATTTGATACTCCCATTGAAATTAAGGAATCCACTGCAGAGGTTGGAGGCTCTAAGGGGGAAGATGATACATCGGATCTTGATAAATCGCTTCCTTTGATGGTAAATATTTTCAAAACATGATGGCGTATAATAGTGTGGCATGTGCTAATCAGGGTTATGATTTCATCCAACAATATACATAGAAGTTTAAATTTTATCAATAGGTTTGTTCCAACACAGACTTGAATTATTTCAGAACTGGGGGAATTGTGCGCTAATTAAAATTGGCGTTACTACAAATAGTGAATTGATCCGAAATGGTAAACACCGTGCTACAACGTTCCTAGAATTAGTTTAGAACTGATGCTAGAACTGTGAAATCAGATCTTGGTTCTTGGGAGGAACTGAAAATGAATTATAGGAGTATGCGCACTGCGGATAATATTTTCAGACTACACTGTCAACTCGTTAGTTTAGTGTTCCAACACAGTATAATCAGTTCTGAACCAGTAATTCCTAACACTTGCGCGTATACTTGATTCGAAATCAGTTCAGAACTGTCATAGAACTAATTGTTGGAACAAACTTGATATATTCTTGAGTTGTTGGACATTCTTACGCTCAAAATACTGATAACTAATTATTAAAAAATCACGAAATGTCATAGTAGCAAGTTAATTTTCAGATTTATTGTTCTAAAATTATGGTCAACATCCACAAAGAGTAAAGAACGAATGAACACTATACTTTTCTGATACTTTCATTCCTGCAGAACCTTGATAATTTTTTATATCTAATTTTTTTGAAACCCGTTACTCTAATTACCTTTTAAAAACTCGTTGATTTTTCGGTTTTTAAACATAAAATTTATAGTTTCTTCATCATACTGAATGATTCTACCCTAAGTGTTACACAAATGAAGATTAGAAGCAGATATAAAAATTTGAAGAGTTTGGTTTGGTTTTCAGAAAGTAATACCAAGTGGTGCTAAGGTAATGGCTCTGGTTGATAGTCACTTAAACATGTCACGTTCGTCTGCACGTATGGTCACACCACGACCACTGGATGTGTCTATCAATTGCGATGTTGAGATTCCATCAAGTACATTCATCTTACCACCAAGAGACGATGCTGCAGAGTATGATGATTTCAATGAAGCCCATAATATTCAGGATGATAAAAAGTGAGCATGAGAGTTTTATGAATCATATAATATCTTAGTGTCTAATTAGTTATTTACACCTCTTTTGATTGGGTGTCTTATTGAAGTTTGTTTTCTTATAATTACTATCAGTAGTGCGGAGCCGTGTGGGCTCGGTAGGTTTGTGCTCATGAATTTATCATGAATCAAGAATTACCACATGAAAATATTACATAAGCATAAAAATGATCAATTTCATAAATCAAATATATTTAATTGAATTTCATGTTGCTGTGAGCCTACCCACAAAAATAATCATTCTGACGCCTCTGATTATTATTATTCAACAAGTAAGGCTGAAGACAAATCCTATGGTAGTCTCTATGTTCTAATATCTACGATATTATGTGACAAGATAATTTTGTTATTTGAAGAAATGAAAGAGGGGCGTCAATATGGAAAATTATGGGGTTGAAATGAGCCTATTCTATTGTTTTGCTCTAGGGTGTTTAAATATAGATGGGAAAGAACTATTCTGATTTGATCAGAGTTTTTCTAATTTTATCATATGTCAAGTATGGTAAATGACAACTTTGGTAAGAGTAAAATTACACTTTGTTATCATT
The DNA here is from genome assembly GCA_013387265.2 of Cryptolaemus montrouzieri. NCBI lineage: Eukaryota > Metazoa > Arthropoda > Insecta > Coleoptera > Coccinellidae > Cryptolaemus > Cryptolaemus montrouzieri. The sequence continues at coordinate 46,197,542 of JABFTP020000103.1, forward strand.
GTCACATTGACGATTTCCAACATCTATTTTTGGTGGTGAACATCTCCTTTTCTTGTTGGAAAGCGAAACTGAGAACAGGGTAGGCTCCTCCAAAATGAAACATATTAGTCATCTGGCGTTAACCAGAAGTGAAGATATGAAAATCAAAATACTAGCTTATATAAACCCCTTATATTTCGATGAAAAAATTGACATAATGAATCATCAGTGAATTAGGAGTTCATAAAATAATGAATTCGCATCAATAACATCCCTTTGAAATTCACCTCGCACAAGAACTACGTCTTACTGACTTTTAGCGATGATTACAATTCATTGATTTTATGAATACAATGCACTGGGTAATCGTCACTACTGTTATTTTTGATCTGCCGAAAATATCCACTGTGTTCTGAAGTTTAACTTTCAAAGAGTTACTCTAACCGATATGTTAAATATATGGTTGATGTTTCACCACCACATTTGTAACAATTAAATAAGAATACACAACTGTAGCTGAAGAAACTAGATAATGAAATAATATACTGGATGTGCCTTTTGAAAAAAATCATTCCAATCAAATGGCTCATTTGATCCTTATAAACTCTTTTTTGGTGCCCTTCTTCTATTTCTTCAAATAACAAATAACTAATAACCGAATCCTGCACAATACATAATTAAAAATGTCACAGAAAAGGCAGAAATAAAAGGTGACATAAGGATTTGAACAAGGCATTCATTGGATTGAAATTTTTGATTCTATTAATATTTAATTTTTGAAATTGACCAGCCTGCTATAGTGAATATCATTCCTCTTTCTGGTCAGGAAAGTTGGGCGGCATGATATGTCTATTTGCTCTCGAAAAATACAAACGATTCATGCAACAAATCTTGTCCCAGTTATTATTACGAATATAAAAGTACAATTGATATATGTGATCTGATTTAAATACATACAACTAATTTAAGAACTATGTAAAATAATATCTGTCTTCGTAGGTTAGTAATCTGGAGGAAATCGAATAAAGCGTTCATCAAGCTGATTGTAACACCCAAAGAAGATACTTCGATAGGTACAGTTATTACAGCTGGATTTACCATGTCTCATTTATACACAAATACAATTACATCCGTAGCTGAAAATAAGAAACCTCAAAAATTTAATCATAATATTAAATTAATCTTAGATTTGGGTAAATCAGTTGGTTCAGAGTAGTTTAGATTTAATATTATATTTATTTCTTCTATGAGTATGCTTATTTATATAATTTTATTGAAAAACGTTCTTCCTTCTAGTGAAACTATGTTCTTTCTACTGTTTAAATTTTTCCTGAAATTTTACCCTGAGGTTCATTTGTTTCTTAAATCATATTTTTATGCTTCAAATATAATCACAATTAACATTTTTCTCTTATTATAGTTTTAATTGCTCCCATCCAAATTTGCATTTGTACAATAAATTTTTTGAAATTAATATTCATATAAATCTACTCACTAACTGACTCAGCAGAGTGGCCCTTTCTTGGAACACTATATCAGCTCTAGTTTTCAATTAACCACAAGCCAGCATAAGATTCTAAATTATATAGTCATAGATGCAAGTGCAATAAGTAATATAAGATAACTCGCACCATCTATTGAAAACCTAAGGAACTCTAAGGATGTTCTGAGTGTGTTGCTAGTTGCTTAGTGCAGATATCAAGCATAGTGATTCATATTTCTTAAACATCTTAAACACAAAATTTCAAGACTTAAACTCTAAAACACAATACATTTCAACCACTATAATCTGGAACAATATTTACTTTGTAATCATGATCTGAGACATAATTTTTTGTCCCGAACTTTGAAACAGGGAAATCCAATACAAACTTTCAAGCTCTTTTCAGTATCCTTGGGATTAAGTTTCTTTTAAAATGCTGATGCTTCTGACTTTGTAACTAAGATCTAAATACAAATTTTCATGTATCTCATCTTAAACCGCAAAGAATTCACACAAATTTTTACCTCTATTTGGAATACGTAAGGGTAGAATCTTGAAAAAAAAAGGCTTGTACCCTTCGTAAGGTATCACCATACTAAATTTCATCAAAATTATTTCAACGGCTTAGTCGTGAAGGCGGAAAAAACAGCTAGAAGTTACTTTCACATTTATGAAATGAAATTATTATGAATTGGATAAATAAATTTCGTTTCGTTTTCTTCTAACTTTTTGTATAAAATTTCAGAAATATTTGAATTATTCCGATATATTAAAATATAATTTACATGAATTAATTTTAGTGCAGTCCGATTTAATATATAATTTTCGTGAAATCCAAAGGGAAGTTTTTGTTATATTTCTGAGACTTTCCATTTAAATATTAGTCGTCAGTGTAATAATTTGTAGGGTTTGTACCGCAAAAATAAAAACTGTTGATAAGATTATTTTGTTGTTCATTTGTCTATTTGTCAAGACTCTTCCCAGGAGTACCTGCAGGTGTATAGTTGTAATTGATACCTAATTCTCAGGTCGTCAACGTAAACGAGAAATATGTTGCATTTTGCGGCATATTTTGATACTCGTAAAGGAATCAAAACCTATAAGGTACTTTCCGTTGACTAAGAAACATGAAATTTGGAGAGAAGCAGTATCTTATAGCCCAGTTACAGGAAAAAATAGAAGATTGTAAATTGTAGTTACATCACGGAAAAATGAATTTTTGCGATAATTAACTTATTCGTCTTTGCCCAGGTACACGTGTCGTATTAGGATTGATATCATTGTCACATGACATTAGCAAGAAAGTCAATAGCTATAGTATTTTCCGTTTACCTAGAATCATGAAATTTGATAAGAACCAATGTCTTATATCCTAAGTATTGAAACGAAAAATACGAAAACTGTGAATTTGTAGTTGCATCACAAAAAAAAAAAGAATTTTTCGATAATGAATCATATAAAAGCGCAAGTAAAGGAATAAACCCGAAAATCGTTCGTTTGTATTTACTTTATAACTTAGGGAGAATATCCTAGCGGAGCACCCTCTACATATCAAGCAACTTGTCTACGAGCAAAGTAGATCAGTCTACTCAGCACTACACTCTGTAGTGTGGTGTATTGAGAAAGGACTGGAACAAGGCGAAAACCACTCTTGGAATATTCCAATACTTAGAGGGAGTTTTTGACAACATACTTTATTGATCGATAGACGGAGCTATCGTAAATAGAGGAGTGGATAACACCATAGCAAAGGTGGATAGGACGTTTGCTATCGACTAGGAGCATCGGGGCTCACCTCGGCGAGTCAACCGTCTTGGGGACCGCCAGCAGGGCATGGGCTCAAGTCGGAGTACTATCTCCTCTGGAACTTTGTGCTGCACGGGCTCCTGACGGTGCTGGGCACTTTGCGGTGGGTTATGCCGACGATCTTGTACTGCTTGTTCGTGGAAAAAACCTCAGCATCATATGCGAAGTTGCGCAGCATGCTCTGTAAATGACAGGGGAATGGTGCAGAGAGAACGACCTATCCGTTAATCCTACCCAAACAGACATGATCATATTCACACTTTAACGAAGAAGTAACACTAGTAAAACAAGAGGAATATTTAGGTGTGATGCTTGACACCAAAGTAAATTGGGACAGTTTAATGGAAATATAAGCGCAAACCACACTCTGGACTTGCGGAAAGTTATTTGGACCCAGTTGCGGTCTCAAACCAAACATAATATATTGGCTATACACGACAATAAGACCGCTCCTGAACTATGGTTGCCTGCACTGAATAGGGAGACCAAATGGGATAAAATAAGCAAGATCTAAAGGGAAGGATGTCTAGCTGTCACAGTCTTCATGGAATGTTTGCTCGGCCTCCCCCTTCAACACATAATGGTGGAGGAGGCGGCCATGAGGACCTCGTTGAGGCTGTGGAGGAGGCACATATATATATATATATATATATATATATATATATATATATATATATATATATATATATATATATATATATATGTGCTCTGATGGCCAAACAACCCTGGTATATCTGAAAGAACCAAGAGTTACATCCAAATTAGTCGATTTAATGCAAAGAAGTACTACAATAGTCTAGCAAATTTCATCAAAAAGTTTCTGCAAAACTGATAATAACACAACACGCTTAGCAGAATGTGCCTAAATGCTCCAATAAGGGTGCGGTGCATGAAGATTTACTTTATAGAAAAATTAATTAATTTGCGATAAAGTGAAACCTCTTATAATACTAGAGGTTGGGCAGTATTTAAAACTGAGAAATACAGTGATTCTACTAAAGAAGGAATAATAATCAATTAAGAGAACTGAATAATTCATAACTGCCCAAAGGTTAAAATGAAGTATAAAATCAAAGTCAAATAAAAGAGTAGAATGGCTTAAATCAAATACATTTTATTATCCTTACATATATATATAAAACGTAATTGGTTGAAACCAAAACAAGTGTCGAAACATCTACAATCTTCTTCCACGACGACCACCCTTCCTGCGGGTCGAGTCAGATGGAATAGGTGTTACATCTTCAATTCGTCCAATTTTCATACTGGAACGGGCTAAAGCTCTAAGAGCACTTTGTGCGCCAGGGCCAGGAGTTTTTGTTTTATTGCCTCCAGTAGCTCTCAATTTGATGTGAAGGGCAGTTATTCCTAATGTTTTGCATTTTTCAGCAACATCCTGAAAAGATATCAGAAATACCTAGTTAGAATAATTATCAATTACACTTTTTTCAATCATTTCAAAAGTCTTCAATGTACCATTCTTGTAAATGCATTTTGATTCACTCTCAATTATGGATCTATTATTTGTTTTCCTAACTTATTTCATGCTACACTTTTTATAATAAGTTCGTAGCCTACTTTTCTCTCAGCTTTGACTTAATTTCAATTCTCATAAAATCTTTCCTAGCCCGTTGGTGTACTTCAGATATACTTAAACAAAGTTAACAGGATAAATTATTAACAAAATATAAATAATAAGACAATTCCAAAGTATTTCATTAGATCTCATTAACAGTTTATCGAATATACGGAAACAACGTATTTCCCATAGCGTAAAATCATTTTTTCTATTTTTTCAATGAATGTAGGGAATGGAGATTTTTTTCTCTCAAAATTGGTGATTTTCAATAATGTTTTCAGATTATTATTATTGAATAAACATTGGCAACCCGGAATACAAGTGTTGTAGGTGGTAGGTATACTAGATGATTGGCTACTTTGCCGTTTGCTGATACGTTTCGTTTTGTGTTCCTCAGTAATAATTTTTGCATTGAATTCTGAATACTGTTACATCGCCTAATTATTATTCTATATGGTAAGACTCATCATCATCATGCTCTATTCCTCATTTTAATTTGTTAGTAAGAGATAACGCAATGACGCTTATGATTCTAATGACAAGACAAGAATAATCATAGAAGAATGTCACAAATCTGACAACACTGTATAAAAGTCAAATGCGTTCGACAAACAGCTGATTGACAGGTTTTGAGTGCGCAGAAGTCGTCAGCGTAAGAGACAGGATTACCACCTTTTTTGTAAACTGCTCTGCATATGCATTAAATTGAGAAATACTGCTTTGCAATTTTTGATGCTGTTGACAGTGACAGGAATCTGCTTGAATAAAACTACTTATTGTGGTGTTCTTTCTATTTTGTCCCTTAGGTTCTAATAACATAAATAAGTTTTTGGTTGTTTTGATATATCGAAGCAGTTTGAAAGTGATTCAGAAGATGCAATGTTTCAGTCAAGAACAAGCGCCATGCAGTAGAATCATATAAAATAAAGAAATCAGTCATAACCTCTGGAAACAGTAGATTTTTCACTCTTTTGAAAAGTTTATATTTTTGATACAAGATGTTAGAAATTTTAATAATATTATAAAAGAGATATAAAATCTGTTGTTCATGTTGATTAGGTAGAATAATTGAATGTTTTCAAATTCATACCAGAATTTTTGAATACTAGACTAAAATGCTTAAAAATTTTATGGGAAGCTTTCATACATTTTCCAATGTTATAAGTAGGGAAGTTGATAGCTGGTATAATGAATCACATAACTTCTAGGTTTGTTTTTGTTAGAAGACAATACAACATTGTTGATTAATGGTAACTAATTTAGCAACTTTGGTATAGAAAGGTCCTTATACTTGTTGAATACCTTTAAAGTTTCCTTTCAAAATTTCTGTCATCACAAATTTTAAGTATGGTTTCCAAATAAAGAGGCCCATAATTGATAGAGTGAAATAAACATAGAGCACATTTAAAGCATGAGGTAAATAAAGTTACAAAGCATTTTTTGAATATAATGAAATTAAAACAGTGGAATCACTAAGAAACATAAAGATTAATAATACGGTAATCATTTAATATAGTATTGATAGTCAAAATGAACTGAAGAAATGTTTACTTACTAATTTTGCCCCGGAAACTATCGTTTAGAAAAAATAAATTTAAATTAGGTTTAACGTTTGGTTAGGTTAGTTAGGTTGGGTTTGAAGAGATTTCCATTTGAATATCCCTCTCTTATGACGGGAGAACGCGAGTACGTCACTATTGACGGGTTCATGTCACGTAGGTCTTGGATTGTAAATGTGTGAAATTGTTGCCTAATATTGAGAATTGAGGGGCAATCATATCTGGAAAGTACATATGGCGGGTTAACTGTCAAGAAAAAATGAGCATTCGAATGGAAAAGCATTTTAATAAGAAATTAATGTATATTTGGGTGTAGAATTACTGATTAATGGTACATGTGAGTATATATTATCCATTGTAATAGTAACAAGGCATTTTAATGAAGAAATTATAGTGTTTGAATGATATGGACAAGAGGACTTTCAAGGAAATTTTGGTTTGGACACTATACTAAATAATTCCCAATAATACATTGAAAACTCAAAATTAAATGCAATGATATAGTGAACATATAAAATATAGTGAACAGAGGAACATTTGTCGGTAATTGTTTGATACAGTGTCGATAGTCAAACTTCACTGAAAAAGTGTTTACTTACTAATTTTGGGTCCCAGAATTCAAATCTGAAATCATTTTGCCCCGCTGGGCTATTATTTGGGAAAAACAAAAACCAAAATTTCCTTGAAGTTCTCTTGTCTATATCATTCAAACTCTATAATTTCTTCATTGAAATGCCTTGTTACTATTACAATAGATAATATATACACACATGTACCATTAGTTAGTAATTCTACGCCCAAATATAAATTAATTTCTTATTAAAATGCTTTTCCATTCGAATGTTCATTTTCTTGACAGTTAACCCGCTATAGTTACTTTCCAGATTACCCCTCAATTCTCAATATTAGGCAACAATTTCACAAATTTACAGTCCCAAGACCTACGTGACATGAACCTGTCAATAGTGACGTACTCGCCATCTCCCGCCATAACAGAGAGGGATATTTAAATGGAAATCTCTTCAAACAAAACCTAAGGAACCTAGAACCTAATTTAAATTTATGATTTTGAATTGAATAGGTTAGTAGGTTAGGTTTCAGGTAAAATTAGGTAAGTTAGGTAAGGTTAGTTTTGGAAATATTTCCATTTGAATTTTGGTCTCAGTTATGAACAAGAGATAGATTCTATCTTCTTCTTCTTGCATCGTTTTGAGCTGTACCTGGTATAACATGTAACAAGAAATCATTGAGCATAGAATTACTGATTAATGGTACATGTGTGTATATGTTATCCATTGTAATGTTTATATGGAACAAATAAATGGATTGATTGATTAGTAACAAGGCATTTTAATGAAAAAGCAATTATCGAGTTTGAAGGATATAAACAAGAGAACTTTCAAGGAAATTTTGGTTTTTATTTTTTCCTAAACGATAGCCGGACGGGGCAAAATGATTTGAGATTTGGATAATCCTGAGAAATGTTTCCGAACGATCTGAGATTTAAGCCAGTGTTGCCACGATCTATCTCAAGTCGGAGATTTGAGTTCCTATCGTTGAAAATGAAATAGCAAAGGATAAGGTGTATTATTGAAGTGAAACCTAAAGGTAAACACTCCTTATCAGGGGCTTAACTTCTCAGGAGCAGAAGGGCCATATGTAATTTTTCGCAAGTGCTTGATTATCTTAATAAACAGATACATATTTTGAGTTCATTTGGACAGGGTAGTGCCGTAATGCAAAAGATGTTTTGAAAATCTTAAGAGTTTCCAAAGTATTTATAAGATATTCGAATCTGACCTCACATTTCAGTAATTCAATGAAATTCAACATGACGGATGAAATTGAGGGAAAATATTTCCTTTTGTTTGGCATAAATTTTTTGAGAATCTGAGTGCAGGATCTGTACGCTCCAGAATTTTTTTGTAAGCTAGAACCTTTACTATTTAGCTCATATAACAGGATAATAAATTGAGAATTGTACACTGTACAAAATTTTCTTTTCATTCATTTGGAGGGTGCCACTAGCAACATTTCAGTTATATTGATTCATTAGTATTCATACATCCAATAAGTTATTTCTGATGTGGTTTTCGAGTTATTCACAAATTTTGATAACTTCCTGATTTCATCCATACTCGATTTCTCAATAATGAAATTTACGTCAAAAATGTTCACATTATTTAGAATTTATTTGTGAATTGCCGAAATTCATTTTCCCCCTTAGTTTGACAAATAAGGACATAGATTTGTATTTTTTTTAGAACGATCAGTCATTTAAGAAATATCTAACATGATCATATTATTCTCATCTCATATTTTTCATGAGAAAAACTCAACATATATTCTCTAAGATGAAATTTAAATGAACTTCAGGTAAGGGATCTGGCAACACTGGCTTGAAATTCAAATCGTTCGGAAACATTTTTCGTCGCCTAGGTACACGATGCGAGTGCGGGCCGCGTGAAATGCAGGATTACTGAGATTTGGATTCTGGGACCCATAATTAGTAAATAAACACTTTTTCAGTGAATTTTAACTATCGACACTATACCAAATAATTACCCATTTGTCATTACCAATGTAGTTCACTGGCCATATTTACATTTCATTCAATTAACTTGATGTATTTGGTACCCCCAACCCTACTTTGAAATATAAATATTGCGGTGAGAATTTTAATTCAGAATATCATACTTATGTTGAATGAAGTATCAGGATCAGTGAAACTTCTGCTTGAGAAATTATCTCAACTACAATACTAAAAATTTGCTGAGGAAAGTCATACAGCAAATAAAACGAAATGAAATGATTAATAAAACCTACCTGGGCAGCTAACATAGCAGCGTAGGGAGATGCTTCATCCCTATCAGCTTTAACTTTCATACCACCAGTAACTCTTGATATTGTTTCTCTACCAGATAAATCAGTAACATGAACAAACGTATCATTGAAACTGGCGAAAATGTGAGCTACACCAAAAACGACTTCTCCTTCCCTCACTTGGGGACCAAGAGAGACTTGAACTTCTTCTTTCTGAACTTTTCCTTTTCTTGGAGCCATTTTTGATCTAAAACATAACAATTATTGATATCAAGTCTAAGCAAATTTAATAAATCACTTTCTTTGACACTATGAGATAACCTAAAAACTATATAGAATATGATTCCTCATAAATCTTAATCAGCTTCCATAATATAATGTAACTATGGAGATTAGAAGGATTTAGAAAATCTATTACTACAAAACTTAATATTATTTTTGGGAAATAATAATCAAATTAGTATAAAATTACTGAATTTATTTCCATACCTTGTACTTTCAGCGTAAACAAAATCGAAAGAATTCACTTAAAGCTAACCTAGTATGTCATACGTCTGCAAATAGAGGGCGCAGTCCGTAATAACAAATCTAGTAATTAGTCATGGTATCTAAGAACCGACACAGTGTAACATACCGTGATAATATTAAATTAAGGATTTTTTAATTTAGATGATAAACTATTAACACACTACAAGCAATAGGAAATGAAAATATAGATTGATATTGATTGTTAATTCTAATATATAGAAAGAACTTGACATTATAATATATGCACTCTGTGATAACCTCAAGGACATCGATTTTCACGGTATTTTTGTAAGATTACAGTTCTCTGTTTTGAAAGGCTATTCATGCCCTTGGAAACAGAAAACTAAATACTATATAGTATTTATAGTTAACGATACCACATTTATTGATGTTTGTAAGTGTTGTATATTTTGTGAAGAGGTGGAGTTAGTTACTTCAATTCATCAGCTAATTCTGACAGCATAGGTAAAAGCTGTCACAGACTCAGTCCTGTCAGCCAGCTAGGGGCCAGTGGCTCTTGTGTGTAGTTGTTCGTGGGTTCATTAATCGCCATATTTGTTGTTGTCTTGAATGGGGGAGGTCGCCACACGTGCGGATTAGATTATTTTGTCATGTTTAGTGTGAAATTAGTATCGTTCTGTTATGTAATTTGTACGTGAAGTATGTGCAAGTGAGTGTCGAAAATTTGAATGCGTCTGATAGGACAGTTTCCAATCGTGCATTCTAGGATAAATTCAAGGGTCGGAGCTAGTTCTTTGTTTGAAACTGGCGGCGGCCGGAAACCTCCCCGGTTGTGGCGGCGACGTCGCGGCCGCAATTCTGGATTGGGAGGATGGCGACAGGTTCTCTTTCGAGGACTCGGAACGCTTTGAGGAGGACTCCCTCTGCAGCTGGAGCTCCGAGCCTGAGAGTCTCTGCAACAATTGGCGAGGGTGGAAAAAACCTCCTCCAGGCTCTGCCACTTATTTTGGGACCAATAAGAAGTTAGAAGGTAAGGACTTTGTTTTAGATGCTGATAAAAACCGAATTAGTCCAAGATAATTTGTATTATCAATCTGAAGACCTACTTATCGTGTAACGTGAAAAAGTTGTCAAAATCAGATGATTTTGGGAATCGACAGGATTTAAACATATTCATGTTGGGTATTTAAAAATATTTTCTCTTTGTTTTCGTAATAACTTTCTCTTTATTTCCTGCAATTATATTCAATATCTACCTGATTAGTCATAACTTTAATTGAAACTTACGAAATGACCACTACATGACTTATAAAATGAAAATTAAATTTTCTTCAATTTACCTGTTTGAATCATAGGTATATTGACTGGGGTTCAGCAACCATTGCAGAAATGTTGAAATTTATTGTTTTCTGCATATTACTTAATGAAAACATTAACCTCAGTAATTGTATAAGTATATAAAATATTTTGCAAGTCCTTAACATTTAATTTCTTTCATTACCCATATTCTGAAATGTATTCAAAGAACTACTAGAAATCTCTCTGAAAATAACAAAAGAAGCAATAAAATGTTTAATATAAATGTATATGAAATTATGAAATATAAACTATATAAGTAGAACATAAATTAGTAGATAGAACTTGACTATTATGGAGAGTAAATCAAATAATTGATTTTGTATCTGTTTGACTTATTTTGCTTCTATTTTGTTTAGTCTAATTCTGATTGTTATTTGCTTATCCAGTAGTTTATTCTTATCTTATGCACATTGTACACCAAATGATACTTGACTTGATAATTTTGTTGAGAGGTAGACTAAAGATTCATTTATCTCTTGATTTATTTAATCTGTGGAGATATGATAATATAATAGTTCAATAATTTTGATATATAATTCTTGTTCAAGTGCGAACTTATCCTGTGAGTTACTGTATAATTGAAGGTGAACATTTGGTGTATTCACTTTTTCATTTAATTGAATCTTCCGCAGTTGTAATTGGTCAAAAGGTTTTCTTTCTCACCTAATCTCTTTATTATCAAAATATTCTTCAAGTTAATTCCAAAGTAGGAGTTAATTAAACAATATGAATTGCGTGTCTCTTCAATTTAACACTTCATACTAATTTGTGAATACAGTTTTGGGTGTTAAATCACCTGTTTGTGTTCCTATTCTGGTAAATAAATAAAGTTATTGTTGTCTCTACTAATGGTCTTCAACATTTTTGCCTATTTCTCTTAACCACAGCAGTCAAAAATCCTTCTTACAGTAAGTTGATCATAATGTTGTTCACAATTTTGAAGTCATTAAGTATACATTAATATCATTCTTAGTTCTGAACATAATTGAATAGTAATGATTCTAGAATATTCTTCTGTGTAAGATTCAAGATTGCAATGAAGATATCGAGAGATTACTCAGGCATAAAATATTCTTAGATAAAAACAGTAATCTTCTTTTAACTTTAGCTAATGCACATCTTTAAACCAATGTATTATTTCTTTTTTTTATGGATTTTAAAGAAACCTGGATGATAACATCATCTATAGTACCTCCATCCCTACAGATCTTGTTCTAATTTTCAATTAATTCAAAGAGCTGTTAACTCATTTCATGATGAATTGCAATCTCATGTCATCACTCAGGTGTGTACTGAAAACTTGCTTGACGGATCGAGTTTTTATATCAATAGTTGTGAGAAGTACAATCAACATATTAATAGTGCGAACAATGGGACAAGCTCATTTGATTTTTGTGTTCAAATGCCTGAAGGGAAATGATGAAAAAATCTATAACCATTAAATAGTATTTAGTTTTTTATTTGTGTAAGTTGTCTAACACATAACATTACATCTCATTGCAGACACTGCTGTACAATTCGTATGTTGTATGGCAGCTGATTGAAGTATGTATGAGAATTAAGAAAGAGTGATCCCCTTATACTCTTCTTTATAGGAAAATTCATGGTGAAAGACATTTGTAGTTATTAAATTTTAAAAGGTAATTCAATCTCCAACCAAATTTTTATCACTGACATTTTCGGTTTGTGACGTGCAGAACTTTTTTAGGTATAAGCATAAGCAGTGTAATGAATAGAGAATTTTTCTTTCTTCCAAAATATGTATTGTGATAATTTAATTTTTCAAGAGAAGTCACTTTTATATTAATTGGAACAAAGTTCCTCAGCATGGCTTGAGGGGGGTGTGTCTAAATTGGTAGAAATCTTTACATAAGAAACTAGGAAAGTAAGGAAATAGCATTTTCTCACCTCCATGCTATTTCCTTTTCCTCAACATTGGATGAAGTTGGTTCATTGCTACAGCTGATTGTTTACTTTCGTCTATTTTGTTGATTAAACCATGATTATAGTCTAAATTGAATTTGAAATTCCATTCTAATCACAGTAAAAATTATACTTCTTTTCATTCAAACACAAAGATCTAGTAAAAACATGTAAGCAGGAATTTATGAGTTAATTTGTTCAGATTGCAATAGTATGGGTCAGAATGGCAGATCCTTCAAAATTTGACACGAGTAACTTTATATCGCCTTCATCAAAATTCAACAAGTCTCAACATTGTATTTATATCCAATTTAGATAATTTAAAAATCTTACATCTATCTCCAAAAGTAGAAGTTTTCATAGTTCTTAGTAATTTTGAATGACCAAACGGATTGGCGTAAATCTCAAATATTCTATATATTCAACTTGTATCAATTAAATACCCACAAAAAACACCTTACTTTTTATAAACCTTTCAATACTGTTGTACTAGTTGTGGGCAAGAACCAAGGTGAATTTTGTTATAAAGTGAATCTTTATTTATTCATCTGCATCTATTTCATCTCTTCAAAGTAATCTCCTCCCGTTACAATGGACTTATGCCAACGTGTTTTTGCCAATTATCAATGCATGCCAAATAGTCATTATCATGTATAGCCTTCAAAATGCGCGTCGATTCACTTTGAATCGCTTCGATCGACTTAAAACGGTGTTCTCGGAGAGGTCTTTTAAGTTTGGGGAATTCACGGAGCTAAATCAGGTGAATAGTTGTGGAACGATAAGCGTTAGCGACTTTGGCGTTTTTTGGTCTTTCCTCTCCTTTGGTACGATATTTTTTAATTTAATTTTATTTTTATTTTTTATTTTATTAAACAGGAACCCCAACAGGTGATCAGAATTACAGGGTTCTCTAACTAGAAACAATAATAATAATACAATTTTTAACGAGTTGTCCTCGAAAACATGTTAACACTATTCAAGCTTATAAATAAAAGGAAAAAGAAAATTAAAATTCTCTACATGAAACACTACTAAGTTTATGAAACTCAGCACATAACATAACCTAATTGTAATTTCTCAAGTAAGTAAATAAAGTTTTTTTGAAATTGTAAAGGCTCACTGAAAACAAGTCTACATTATTCAGGTGGAAATTGGCAAAACGCATTATTCTCAGAAATACAGTGTTATAATAAAGGGCTACAGTGTTATAATAAAGGGCAGTTCGAGCTTTTGGACATAGAAAAGTGAAATTCGACGATTATTATACTGGGGAACGTTGAAAAGAAAAAAATTGATGAGAGGATAATTGAAATGACAGTTCATAGAACGGTACAAAAATATTCCATCGAAGAACATCCTTCTATGCTCCAGACTCAAGATATTAAGGTGTTTTAAAGATTTTAAGGTTTTTGACAAACCTTCTTTGTAATTTCTCTATTCTATATATATAAATATAAAAATGGGGAGACCAAATGGGGGTTGCATACTCCAAGTTGCTTTTTACTAGTGTGAAATACAATTTTTTAGGTAAATTCTCGCTTTTGAAGTTCTTCGTTATCCTCAACAAGAAACCGAACATTTTGAAAGCTTTTGATACCACATAATCAATGTGAACAGAGAATGAGAGTTTTTCATCAAGCATTATGCCAAGATCTTTGATGCAATTTGTTCTTGCTATATCTAAGCCTCCAAGAGTGAATGTTTTTCGTATGCTGTTAGTATTCTTGGTAAAAGTAATATGCTGACATTTGTCAATATTAAGTTTGAAATATCTGGAGGTGCAGAACGTAAACAATCGATCTTAGTCACCTTGAAATGCATCTATATCAGAAAAAAGATTCCACACGTCAATATATTTTGAGATCGTCGGCATATAACTCGTGATCGGTATTCAAAAAGCACTCATAGATATCGTTTATATAGACTAAAAAGAGAAGTGGTCCAAGGTGAGGCCCCTGCGGTACTCCAGAAGTAACTTGAAGACGATTGAAGAAATTCCATTCACTACGATAAATTGCAACCTGTTATTTAAATACGAATCCATCCATTTCGTGAGCGATTCGACGAAACCAAAGTCTGACAGTATCTGTACTGAAGTATCGTGATGCACCTTATCAAAAGCCGTCGCCATATCAGTGTATATTGCGTCCACTTGAACGCCTTCATCAAAGCACTTCGATAAAAAATTGACATATGGGGTTAGATTTGTCAAAGGTGATCTTCCCCTAAAGGAGCCATGCTGATGTTTGGATAGTCTAGTACTACAGAGGTGAAAAAGTCGTTTCGTCAAAATTGATTCAAAAATTTTACCAAAATGGCTGAGAATGGAAATAGGTCTGTAATTGCTTATGAACATTTTTTACCATTTT
This sequence comes from Cryptolaemus montrouzieri, assembly GCA_013387265.2. Lineage (NCBI taxonomy): Eukaryota > Metazoa > Arthropoda > Insecta > Coleoptera > Coccinellidae > Cryptolaemus > Cryptolaemus montrouzieri. The sequence goes on from JABFTP020000103.1 coordinate 46,212,911, forward strand.
TGAAGACAGGAACAATTTTTGCTAGTTTCCATTTATCCGCAAATATGCCTAGTTGTAGTGATTTGTGATAAATAATTTGAAGAGTAATTGACAGTGATTGTCCACATGATTTTATAAAGATTGGGGGAATTGTGTCAGGAGCTGCGCCTTTGGATGGATTCGGTTTGGACATTTCTTTCACAATATCAGTTACCTCCACTCGATTCATTGAGATAGATGAGAATGAATTGAGCTTATTTACATAAATTACTGGTTTCTTTGGATCTTCAAAAACACTGAAGAAGTATCACTCGATTGATCGGTTGTTTCCGTGTCGTAAGCTTAGATCCGAGTCTCTTCTCCCGTAATCATGCGTTTTAGCTTATCCTAATAGTCAGAAAGCATCGTTTCACACACAGCGCGACTCTTTTTCAAAAAATTGGGCATTTTTGGAATGAAATGAGATTTAACTTTTTCAGGTTCAAATGGACTTTCAAAATGGTTTTCCTTGATTCTTTTGAAATTCCAACCATACCAGTAAAGTCTCTATCAGTCGAAGATTCTGAAGCATTAACTCTTTGATTCGATTGAAATGTTGCATATCGGTAGATGTTGATGGTATTCCACTGCGTTCCAAAGCATCAACACGTTCTATGCCTTCTTGAAAGTTTTTGTACCATTCATAAATATTTTTCTGCGTCATAGTCGAATCACCAAAGACGTTTGCCAACATTCTGAATGTTTCCGCTGCCAAAATTTTATTCCGCAAACAAAATTTAATGGCACTTTATTCAACAAAATTTTACAATCGCCAAAATCACTTTCAGTCGTTCAGAAAACAAGCCTAATTACACTGCGCCAAGAACTTAATACACAAAAACGAAAATTCAAATTTATTCAGAAGAAGTTTAGTTATGTTGAATAATTATTTTTCCAGTAATTCACCAGCACTAAGGAATGCTTGAGACAAATTGAAATGGAAATAGTACTTATAGAAATTGGAATCGAACTAATAATGAAAAAATCAAGTCCATTAAACCCTGTTAATACCGGATATTTCCATCCCTGGCGAGAATTATTGCATGACATGTACGATGTATACTCAAAATCAATGACCTTATAGCATTCTGATCCATTGTGTTCCAAAGTTTGATCGGTCTGTTCCACATTTCGATCAGTCTGTTCCAAATTTCGATCAGTACTTTCTCGTTAGTTGGCTGGTTTCGATGGCTTCTTAATTCTTCATTGAGAATGACCATGACATGTTCAATGGGATTGCGGTCTGGACTTCGTGCAACCCACTCCTTTGAAGTGATTTTGTGATTTTTAAGGTAGTTCCAACGATATGAGCTTGGGAGCTCTGTCGTTATCAGTTAACGTACCTTTGTGCTATTAGGGTTCCATTATTTACGATGGCCAGAGCAGTACGGGCGTTCAAAGAAGTTCCTCCCCCCACCATCATTGAACCACCATCAAAACCTTAGGTAAGTCGACGTCTGTACACTAGAGAACGTCGATCACGATGAAAAAGACAAAATTTGGAATCAGCTGTAAACAAAACTTTCCTAGTCAGCTTCTAAACTCTTGACATGTTTCCTGGGAAAATTCAGTCAGACCCTTTGATGTGCAGCGATTATGGCTGTGCCTTGAGGTGCGACATGAGACCTTAAACCAAATTCCCTGATACGCTGTCGTATCGTTTCAGTGCCTAGCTGTAGTGAACCGTTGTCTCAATAAGGAAATTCTTAAATAAGTCATGGATCGCCGTTGTGGCTCGAAAGGTTGTCCTTGCCTTTCATGATTACCAGTCTCCCTGTACCTGCGGATCATTCTGGGAACAGTTGAATGGGACACCTCATGCCTTTGGCCTATTCTTGTTTGAGTCCAACAAGGTCATCTAATACCACTGCTTTAGTACATTTTGTCAGGGTCAAATTTCATGATTCCTTTTGCATTATTACCGAAAATTAAAACTTTTAAGAGCAAACGTTAATCGCAAAAATTGTTCAATATGTGTGGTTTCTTACAAAATCTCAATTTATTTTTTTTATTTTATTTCTCATAAGAGGAACATGTGCGCCTACAAAGTTTGAATTAAAAATTCACCTTAGTTTTTAACTACAGTACTTTTTATGTAGTTTATACTTGAAGATGAAGTTTGAAATTACAGTAACAGTGTTAATATCATAATTCTCTGGTAGTAAAACATAGTAAAAACGTTTATTTGTGTTTCAAATCTACCTGATCAATTACCAAGTAGTAACGTCTAAAACCATTCAATATTCCAACTTTGTTTATTCTTATCAGTGTATGGTTAGAATTTGAAAGGAAAAACTTCGCGGTATTACTTTAAAATTGTTAGTGTATTTTATTTTATTCCAAATACTGTAAAGTACTTTTTTGATAGGTTTTTATATTTATTTCCGTGGGTTTCCTCATTTTCGCAGCTAATGGTTCATGTTATTCGTGTTGTATAGTCTATTCGGTAAAGACGTAGAATAATAAAAGCTCATTAAGTATGCTAATCTCTTAGAAATGTGGTACGTGGGCAAATTAACAAATAAATGTAGTTTTTATGATTTTGTATTGATGCACGCACCAATTTATTGCCAGATCTGTGATAGAAACCCTCGTACAAATCTCCAAGATGAACCCAACTATCTGTCTATGATCTTTTATCACGTCTTTTTTGTTGCTTGCGAATATTGCTGTCCTGGTTTCAAATAAAATGTTTACACTATACGTCTAAAATTTGTAGTCAGTAACGTAGACGAGAATGTGTTTTAGGGTTCTCTTCGAAAATGAAATTGAATTGTCCAAAATCAAAGCAATAGGTGTATGTTCTTCTTTTACTTCAGTAGAATGTTCAATCGGCAACGACCTTAATTCTTTCCCGTTGTGTAAGAGAACACATTTTAGACTCGCTTTTGAGGGATCTATGAACAAATGCCCTTCATTAAGAACGTAATTTCGTAATTCAATTGTAGCCATTAAACTTGGTACATATTCACAAAATACAAAATCATCTTCTTTATCAAAATATTTAAGGAAATTCTGTTGTCAGGCGCGGTAATGAAAAACTTCAGTTTTTCCTGGCCCAGAAGCCAAGATTTCTTAAACAGACTTTGATAGCGCCATATCTCTGATTAAGTCGTTCTAATCATCTTGATTGAATGAGTCACATTCAAAGCCACTTAGTCCATTGAAATGTTACTTGAGCTTTGCATTTGTTAGAGGATGCAATTTTATTTTTGGGACATATGGGGAGAGTCAATAGAAGGTTAACCCCAAGTTTGTGGGGTAGCCGCCCTTGTACCCCGGCCGCCATCTTGGAAAAATGGGTGTAAACACCTTTTTTTGTGATATCTCGGAAACTATACGTCCTACAGAAAATTTATAACGACATAATTTGTAGCAAATCGCTTGGCCTACAAATATGCTTCATAACTTTTTGCCATAAATTCAAAATTAAAGAAGTTATAAGCAAAAAAGTGAGAAAATTTCTACGAAAATTTCCTTTTTTGCTCTATAACTTTTTCTTATACATTTCACAAAAAAATTACCTCAGACAAATCTTGAAGATGGACTTTTGAGTAAATATTTCTCTTTATTTTTTTTATTTCATTCATTTAAAACGCTGTTACAGCGCTCCAAAGTTGACCGGGTTCGTCAATGCTCATGAGAATTCGGTCGAAACAAAATGTTTAGCTTAGTTTTATGATTTTTTTTTATTGCAAATACATCCTCAAAAATTTTTGTTAAATCCCTACCTACAACTTTACTTATTCATTGCCAACTCTTTTCCCTGACACCTATGAGGTAGAGCCTGTAGGCGCAATTTTTTTTACTTGGTATCCCCAATAGGCCTACTCCACAGACATCTTGTCGATGACATAATCATATTTTCTATCAGTTATTAGGTAGCTAGTCTATTCTACTTTTCTTCGATGGTCCAGGCTGTGGCTCAGAATGTAATTCAACGTCGAATGTGAAGGTCTGGGGAATGACAGAGGTTAAAACTGTAGTCATAGTTGGAAGTTCATCTTCGAACTCATTTTCTTCCAGAAACTTTGATATTTCCATGATGTTTCTGCATGTTTTACCAGAACAATGGAGGCATACTGCATTTGAGGCCTTTCCTGCAGCCACACATGCTTCCACAATTTCCTTTGCATCTGCAGAAAATTAATTTCATGAGATCAGGGGGTGCTAGAGGTTTGGAAGCTTGTATTGGCATCCAAATGTTTTCATGCTTTTTCCAGCCCCAATCTCAGGATTTTGATATCTTTTCCGTGGCACGACTGCACCTTGTGATATACTCGGAGACTGTGAAAACGAGCTGGATCTTGTGTGGGAGGCAGCGGTGGTAAACTAAATGAATTTTCAGTAACTGTCTTGGCAAATTGTTTGTATCACAATGTCTAATGGGTCGTCTTTATTACCGCCGTATAAAGCTATAGAAAAACGTTCGCCAACATGAGTGGGCAAAGATGGATCGACTTTCTCATTCAAGAATAGCGTGGTACCACCAGGTAGTTCAGGATGTTTCTCCATAGTTTTTATGAATTTTAGTTGCTCCATATTATAGGTTGCTGATGTTGTTTTACACTCTGAGAAAGCATGAAGAAACAGCAAATTCTGTACTAAAAAATCTCCATACATAAAACTTGAAGGGCTATATAACAGGTGTGCGCTCTTTTGAAGGTTTTGAAAAGTAAATGTTGGGCTGTCTTCTACCTAATGCCGTGAGCAATACAATAATGTCAATTCCTCTGCCACAATAATCACAGAATCATGAGATCGGGATGCATTAAGCGCAGCAGAGACGACGATTGAATCTGCATCTGATTCAGCATTCTCGAAAATGTACACTCTTAGAAATTACTATAAGAAGCAATAATTTGGTAAGTTTTGTAGTAAGGAAAACAGCAATAAATAGGTGAAGTTGTTGTTAGGGATTCACCAAAAATTTTTGAGAATGTATTAACAATAAAAAAGATCGTAAAACTAAGTTAAACATTTTGTTTCGACCGAATTCTCATGAGCATTGACGAACCCGGTCAACTTTGGAGCGCTATAACAGCGTTTTAAATGAATGAAATTAAAGAGAAAAATATTCCTCAAAAACCATCCACAAGATTGGTTTGAGGTATTTTTTTCGAAAATTTATAAAAAAAAGTTATAGGGCAAAAAAAAATTTTCGTCGAAATTTTCTCACTTTTTTGCTTATAACTTCTTTAATTTTGAATTTAGGGCAAAAGTTATATGAGCATAGTTGAAGGCAAAGCGACTTGCTACAAGTTATGTCCTCATAAATTTTTGTGGGACGTATAGTTTTCGATATATATATATATATATATATATATATATATATATATATATATATATATATATATATATATATATATATATCACGAAAAAGGTGTTTGCACCTTTTTTTTCCAAATGGCGGCCGGGGACAAGGGCGGCAACCCCAAAACTTGGGGTTAAGCTTCTATTGCCCACCCCCACCCCTTCCACATGTCCCAAAAATAAAATTGCGTCCTCTAAAAAATGTAATATTCGGCCTTTAAATTGTGACAATTTCAATGGACTGCTATCAGTTTTCGTCTAAATGTCAATTAACTTCTGCTGTGGAACAGTAGCTTTAGGTACAGGGGAACGAGCAGGGGAAGTTCTAGGGCTCTGAATTCGTCTGTGCCGATTGTATGGAACGATTTCGATCGATCTTTTCGGCTAATGCCAATTATGTTCACCTTACAAAAATAACAGTCGTCATGTTGGTTAACACGTTCTATCCAGATCATAGCAGTGTCGTACCGGACAGTTTTCATTTATATATTTGTCCATAAACGTAGAAACTCAAGGTTTTGAAAACCTTTTGTGGAACCCAAGGCTTATCACGCATTTCCAGCCGATGCCCAAAGTATTTTTTGTAAACTATACTTACGACCTCTGTCTCATTCAAACATTTAAATATATACTCTCCGCAAATGAAATGAAAATGATTTGAATCATTCACACACACTCTTCTTGATGATGCCATATCAAATCATAGCAAGTTAAATCAATATATTTTCAACTATAATCAAGTTATTACGGTAATTAAGTGTTTTCCAAATGAAAGCTGCAACTCGTAAACATGAGCAAATGAGAGTATATTTAGAATCAGCGACGTCAAACTAGTAAATATCAAGTGACATAAGTCATTCATCAGTTGAAAAGTGTAATTTTGTTGTAGCTTTACAAAAAATTTAGTTTTATCTCCCGAAGTTTCAATAGTTTATCTAACTTACATTACAGAATAAATAAAAATTGAAACAAGTTTCCTCTAGTGCAGATTTTAGTTCAACAGAATATTTTTAGCACTAAAACATTAATTTAAAGCAGATATTGAAATGGAAATTTTGCAGCCTTCCTTAAAATTACTAGGTGAATGACATATAGTTCCTGTTGAAATATAGACCTTGAATAACTCTAGAAAAGATATCAATAAAAATTACGTGTCTTAAATAATAAATAGATGAAGTTTCTCGTTTAATTTCAGATCTCAATAAACACACAGATACAAAAATTCCAACTAGTTTTGGATATTTCATTAGTAGATATTTCTAAAGGTAGAGTTAGTGTAGAAGTATAACAAAACCACCCATGCTTTGTTTATAATAATTATTTTAGACCTATTTTAAACCGTGAAATTTATTTAATATTATTGAGTATATTAATGTTCTATCGCTGTTTAAATCAAAATATTTTCTTTATAGTGCGATCTTTTATCGATCGTGTTTTTTAAGTATTAAATTATTATTCATAATTAGTGAGAAGTGGGACAAACAACGGAATGGAAAATAATATTATTGCCACAGATGTCTCATTGTTCTTACTGCACATGTAGGTACCAACTTTTCATGACTGCGGCCATAAAAGCTTACAAGCAGGTTTTTACTACACTACTTGGGAGACAATACTAAGATTGTGATTACTCATGGAACAAGTTGATGACTGAAAAAATGTATACACTCGTTTTTCACGAATGTGGGTTTAAGAATTAAGAATTATTTCTTTCATTGATTTCATTTAGTCCTGTCATTTGATATTTAGTATTTGCCAGAATCAATAAAATCTTCAATTTGGTGTACACATCCTATAAATAATAAGGTATTCGAAGCAGATGCGGCATTTGCAATTTATCAATTGAATTTAAATCTAGCAGCACCTTTCGCATTTTCACAATTTTTCGGAAAATTCAGCTCTATTCATCGAAATGGTTCTTTCAAAAGCGATTCAATCAGTACAACAGTTCTAACATTTCGATATCATTTTTATACGTTTTGTCAAGACTCTTAAAATACGCTTCACTTTTGGCATATTTTTTTCATGGAGATTTTCTCGAGATTGATGGTACTTGATAAGGGATTAGTCTAAATACGGTGGACAACTGTGATGGTGGAAATGAAAGTCGATTGTTCTTAATTTGTGTTAATGTATTTTTCAACAGATATGGGATTTTTACTGTAAAATGTATATAGTAACATAATATTGTGGTTAGGTTAGGTTTAACATACAATTGGCCTACTCAACACTCCTCAATTTGAAAGTCTTTATCTACAAATAAACAAAACACTATTTTTCTTAATTTTATGAAGAACACTTTAGTCGAAATTAACACTTAGACCTAACTGAAATCTTGAATATTCAAATTTAACTTTACACAATGGTTTTGTTAAAATATCTACTACTTGTTTTTCTGAACACAAATATTCTACTTTTTCCAGTGAAACTCGTTTCGGTACATTTCCAATTGTGGCAAGCATCTGGAAGGTCTCTCTCTGAAGCGTCGCTACTATTGGTGACATCGTTCATCTTGCTCTCCACTCATATCTCCTTAATTTACTGGAAAGTAGTTGAGGTGAAAATGATGAAAACTCATTAGGCAACCTAAAGCTTGAAATGCTTTTAACATTCTTTCGACGATTTGTTTGTAGTTAGAGTTTTTGTTATTGCCTAAAAATTTCTCTATGGCCTTTTCAAAGACAATCCACCCTCTTCAAGGATCCGACATAGTTGTGATGAATTGTGAATCAGCCGTATAATATCGGGTCCAACGAAAAAAACTTTCTTTAGCTTTGCCTCCGAGGGGTCTGGAAACTTTCACATTGAGTATTTGAAGCAATTTACAGCTCTCAGAAGTGACTTTATGAAGTTTCATGCAGGACGTAATTTCAGTTCCATTGCAGGCCAACACTTTTTGGTCCAGTGATTTGCTCGGTCTCTACTTTCGCATAGACACAAAAAGCAAGGGGATATGATAATCCCATATTGTTGTCCCAGCAACATGTTCAAGAATCGTAAATTACCCCACACTTGCCACCGTAGTCTTCATATTTTAATTTGCAAAAAACCAATTTCAAGTTTTTGTAGGTTTCCTTGAGGTGTACGAAATGACTCATAGGAATGGGAGCATACAAGCCGCCATTGTGAATCAGAAATACTTTAAGGCTTATTTTTGAGGAATCTGTGTAAATTCGCCACTGTGCTGGGTCGTACGAAACCCTAAATGCATCCATCAAACTCGTCCTATTGGGCAGAGTAATAAGTGAACTGCTTCCTACAATATATAAACCTGGAGGAAGATAGTCCAAGCAAAAGTAAGTTCTTGCTCTTGAGCATTGATCCAAGCAAATCAGCAGAGTTTTTGGGAAGATTCAAGTCTCTTACTAAATCATTCAGCTCACCTTGAGAAAACAATTTCGGACTGTTGTCATCTCCGAATTCAAAATTTGACTCGTCATCGGGTTCAGGCACACACTATCTTCGTCAGGACTTGGAATCTCTTTCAAAGTAGAAGGGACTTTGGGCACTGATATTCCGGTCCCATGAGATATAGGTCGAGTTTCTGATAGCAGATTGGGCTATGAAATGCTTCGATGCATACTTTTTTGGGTTTGGCCTCAAATATTTTGATTCATAAATTTTCTCGAAGTAAGAAATTGCTTCAACCTGCAATTTTTCCACCTTATGGCGACGGTCCAAGATTAACTATACAGTACAGATGCTTTTTTATATTGTTTAACGGTTTATCCCTCGTTTCCTGTATCCTGCGTATTAATCTTTTGATTCAATCTTTTCTGGTTTATTGTCAAGTTCGATAACCCATTTTTATAACTTTTCTAGGAGCATGTTGATGCCAATAAGAACAAGAGGAAGTGTACACTAGGTTTCGGCCTTTAATATTGTTGAAATAGTTTTGAAGATTTTCTCTATCAATTGCCAATCTGTGTCTGTCAACTTGAGTAATTTCTAATTAATTATTTCAGTATTATCGCAAAGTATATTTAATGGCTCATTGAACTTCGAGGCCCATAGCAACATTTCGAAGGTGAAATTCCAGCGGCTAATGATTTCAAGTTTTGGCATCGTCATTTCATGTCAGAATCGATTATTTTGATGAAATCCCGTGCTCCTTAGTTACGCATGTGTGCAAAGCACACAAACTGATTATTTTGGAGATCCATTTCAGAAATTAAGCTTTTAATTCATTGATGAAAGTGAAATTGCTATTTGCATTTGTTGGTATTCCTTTTATTGAATTTTCTAGATTATAAGATGGCAAAACTTGGAAAAAATAATTTGCGACTAGGTTGTACAGATCATCATTTTGAAATTTGATGCTTTGGAGTTGCATAGATTGCATTTCCCCACTTTCCGCGTCTTGTCTGAATAAAATATTCCGTCATTTTCATAGTTTTTTGAATATACTTATTCTTCTTTGATATGGGTTTTCTATCTGTATCTGCATTCCATTTGAGTCTATTCTATATTATATAGAAATCTATTGTAGGTGGTAGGCGACATCAATATTTTGTTGAGTGTTGTTGAATACAGAAATTTTTACATTTCTGAAATGACGGCTGGTTGATTTCTTCCCTTTTTCCTTCAAATCAACCAAATTTCCTCGCAGAGCTTTTGGTATCTATTTGTTGCGCTGCGAAACGAATTGACTAGATCGAACATACCAAGTTTCGAAATCCTAGTGTGCCATAACCAATTAAAAAATTCTGTATGACTAGAGATACTACCTACTTCAATTGCACCTGTACGGGTACGCATCAAGCGATTAGCAAGGAAACTTAACTTTATGCTCTAACAAGTATCAAAAAGCTTGAAAAGTTTGATGTCAAGTCAAGCTTTCGGGTTGCAAAATCAAGTCGAGTAAAACCTATGGTTTTTCAAATCTTCAAATTTCAAGTCAAGTTTTTCGAAAAATTTTCAAACTTGGTGAAACCCTAGTGAGGATAAACCAAGTCCCTAGTTCTTTGGATGCTCTACGCCTCTGTTAGTCCAGCACGTATGTAACGAGCATCAGAATTTTTGCTGATTTTATTCTCATCTTTGAAAACTACCGACTTCCATTCTTCGCATCAATTAAGATGTTTGCGTACCTACACACAACCAAATTTATAGAGAATCACCCCACATTTTGAATATTACCTCAGGGATTTTGGAAATTTCGAAGGATTGTTAGAATTGGTCCTTTATGAGGTATTTCAATTGAAAAAAGAAATAAAATAGGTTTATTTTAAGAAAGAAACAAATAAAAGAAAATAGGGACTCTTTCCGCGTTCAATAAAAAAGTTGAAAATTTTTTCTCACGGAGTAGGTGTTTTTTATTCACCTCAGTAGCTTGTATTACTTCTTCTTGCCCTGATACAAGCCTGAATCCGTCTAGGCATGTTTTGTATTAGGTTTTCGACCTCTTCTGGGGTGATATTCTACCACTCTTCTGTGGCGGCTTAGATGGGCTGTTGTGGGGTTCTTGGATTATCCTAGCGCGATCTAATTTTCTTTTTGAGATACTCCCATAAATGTTCAATATGATTTAGGTCTGAAGAGCAAGCTGTCCAGACCAAAATAGCGATTCACTCTGTTTCAAGATAATGTCGCGCGAGGTTGCTGGTATGCGGTGAAGCATTATGTTGCATAAAAGTGAAATTTTCACCGTGGACACCTCGCCAGAGTCTCACTATGGGCTCCAGCACTAGGTCCACGTTATAACAAAAAACGTCATTCTTCACAAGCAGTCAAAGATCCACGGTTAAAAACAATCAATAATGTGAAATATCGAGTGAGCCGGCTCGGTGGCGTATAGGATATGATGCTCGTCTCCAACGCAGAGTTACTTGGGTTCAATCCCCACAAAGTCGGTGCGATTTTTCGGATTCTGGGAATCGCTTGAGTGTCCATCTTTCGGAGGAGATGTAAAGCTGTCGGTCCTGTCTAACAGAGATGTGTTGGACATTAAAGATCCCTTCCCTCGACACGAGAGGGGTTCGGCAAAATTCCCGGGTTAGTGAGGTGACAGAATTTCCCGGCGTGTCATTAGCCGAAAGGCAGAAACAGAGCACGTTAAAGGAAAAACAAACAAACAAATATCGAGTGACTCCAAATAAATTTGGTTGTGTGCATATATTTTCATTATAAAAAAATATTTCTAATTCATAGACATCAGATGACGTGAAGACCAGTTTTTTTATAGGTTTGCACATTATTATTCCATGTATCATTTCATGTTTGTATATTTTTTCACACACATCAGTTATATTATCCGTTTTGTCTGAAGGCAGTTAGAAATTCAGTTTTTTTTAATTTTCGTATACCCAAGATAGAAAGTCGTTCCTCTTCAAACTAACCTAATTATGGAGAGGCGTTATTAAAGTGTTGATGAAATGAATCGAGAAATTGGGATACTTAATGGAGGGGCAATACAGACAGAAATTGCATGATAGGCGGTCTCTAATCAGCGTTATTCCGCGACTGATGGCCCGGGATAGAGAAACAGGGAGATGAATTGAGTAATCAGTTGAATCAAATGTGTAACCTGAATATTTCACTGTTTGTAGTGAGTTGTATCAAGTCAATCTTCTCTTCAGAAGAACTTAGAAGTGTTTCAGCCCCTAACAAAAGGAACCAAATAAAATAATAAATTTTGAAATTCACAGTTTCGAATCTCAGTGACGACTGAGTAAAATATACCGAACATGTGGTGATAATTCAACATTTCTTATGATACTATCCAGTTTTTTACAATAAAAACTTCATTCTTCACAAGTAGTCAAAGATCCATGGTTAACAACAATCAATAATGAGAAATACAGAATGATTCCATATAAATTTGGTTGTGTGTAATTACGAGTTCCAGAACAATCACCATTCTGAAGAAATGCTGACAAGACAGAAATCGGACCCACGAAGATACGAACGTATAAATAGAAGCGTATCCTTCGTAAATATAACATTAAGTAATAGTTAGAGCATAGCAATAACCCTTGAACCTCATAGTTAGAATAAAGATTGTTTTTAAAAAGAATTCTAAGTGTTCGAAAAACATAATAATATACATAAATGGTGCTCAAAGCAGTTAAGTGAATTTTAATTCTTTGGAGAATAACCAGAACCAGAACACAAAAGCTTACTCTGCAGTTACAGTGGTGTAAACGTGCGAAACAAATTATCACCCCAACTCTTAGTAACCACCCACAGAGGAAGAATTCGAACAGGCGGCACATCTAGGCGTAGCGAACCAGATCCCGTTTGGAACAATTAAAAAAAAACCGCGAGTACAAGTACTTAAGTTCCTAGTTTCACAGTTTCCTAGCCTGAAACTTAAAATCCCTTTTTCCTAACCCGGACAAAGTAGATTACCGAACCGAACAAACCAAACAAACAAACATCTACAAAATTGATTTTTTAGTAGAATAACTGTCTAACTTGAACATTAATCGATCCGAAAGTTCAAAAGAACAAGACAAAATGACAACATCTGGAAACAATAATAACATAGAACTCGCCTCAAAATTCGGCGCACTTCTGCCTCAATTTAATGGAGATTGTAAAAGACTCAATTCCTTCATAAAAAGTTGCAACCAATTTTTAACACGATTTAATTCAGGTGATGCTATCATTAAAACATATTGTTTGGAAATAATTAAAAGTAAATTAATAAACAAAGTAGCAGATGAGTTTTACTCTTCTGATGTAGCTGACACGTGGATCGCTTTAAAAGAATTGTTAATAAACAAATTCGGCGATAGAGTTAGTTTAGAAGTCCTAAAGAACGAATTCCAGAAAATCATTTCACGAAAATATGTTCGATTTTATAGAGCGAATTAAGGCCTACAAAATACGGATAAACTATAGGATAGACGCTGAAGTTACTTTTACCGCAGAAAGTAAAATGCTTCACAAACAATTAGTTGAAGGATTAGCTAAAAATGTTCTTACAAGTAACGTTCCCATCGAATTACGAATATCTATACTAACAACCCCTAATTTAAATTTAGACTTATCAGTTCAGATGGTAGAAAACTATCTAATGCAGAAAGAACAATTAGATCTTGTTCGATATCAATTTAAAAATCACAATAAACAACAAAGTCAATATTTTCCTCAACAACCAATTCAAATGACACAAAGGAATAAACAATCTATTCCACATTATACTACAAACAAACAGGTATTTGGTAATCAACCGAAGCCTACAAATGTATTCAAACCAGGGAATGCAACACCCTCTTTTCAACCAACTCCTATGTCAACACAAACCCATAGAAACTATCCTGAGAAAACACCTTATGAAATGTCTATTCAAACTATTCGAAATTCGAATAAAATGAGGACGAAGCATAAATTTTTCAAATCAACACAACCTCCTAATTTTATCTCAGAGGAATTAACTAATATACAAGAAAAGCAATAACCCTTGTACCTCATAGTTAGAATAAAGATTGTTTTTAAAAAGAATTCTGAGTGTTCGAAAAACAAATGTGTATATCAGTTCTTGCTTTGTGTACAGGGGCTAAAGAAACTCTTTCAACAAATGGCGTAATAGTATTCTAACGCATTTCAATATTTTCGTGAAGATTTCAATTCAAACACTGTTTTCGGTTGTATTAAATTCCCAAGCGATCAGCGTACAAATTATTGTAGGTTCTCTTGATGCCTCCTTGTGCATGTGAATATAAGGACCAAAGAATGGGACAAGTGTAATAATGAGCCGTGTACTGTTTTTCCTATAAGCTTGTTGAAAAATAGATTATGTCCATCACGGGAATCGTTTCTCTGAGACTTTTATACTTATATTTGTATGTTTTTATTATTTCTCTTCAAAAACAATTATCCAATACATAATTGCAATATAAGTATCTTTAGGGTTTATATTAGTAGGCATTAACAGAATAAACATTATTCGCATACAAGTTGGAAAAAAAGTTTGGCGTTGATTCCTTCTCGATTAAAACCAAGGTACAACTGATTCGGTGCGACGAACGCCCGGCACACCGATCGTCGACCGTCACAGAATGATAGCGTACTAGCATAGCGTAGCCCCATCCTGGAGTTGTTTGTTGTTCACGGTCGTATTCGACCAGACGGGTCTCCGGGCCTTGGCAGGCAGGGGGTAACGTCCCCGGGCGACAATAACAGACGTACACATGCAGGATCGGCAGGACCGTTTCGAGGTTTCGATAGGAGCCAACACAGCTGGATTCCCGGATTTCGATGATGTTACATTTGTGACGTTCAGCAAGCAACTTTCATATAACAGATCTCAACACTCAACTTTAACTGTACTCTGGCCTTTGCTGAAATATTACTTTACTATTCGAAATTGGGAGGCTTTTACTTGATAAAATTCCATTATCAATAAAAAAAACAAGTAATGTGTTTTTTGGAATTTTACTTAATAATTATGATTCGTAACGCGTTTCACTACACCGTAGCTTCTTCAGAAGAATGAATGTACAGAAAATAAGAATGAGAATATAAATATAAATGTTCTTCAGTAATTAAAAGCTAATTGGGTTGATTCTTCTTAAGTAGTATTTATGACAGGTATATCTAATAAAATTAAGGAATAGATTGCTCCCCGAAGAGATTCAATAGAGGTGAAGGGCTTAGATCGACTTGTTCATTGATGAGTCTACCTGAGTGTTTGTATTTGTTGATTTCTAAAGTTTCCCAGAGATCTACCTTCCAATATTTATTATCTGTATGCAAAATTTCAAACTGTGGGTCGAAAGAGTGATTATTTTCTAAGAGATGATTTGCGTAATTTGAATCTGATTTTTATTTGAAAAACTGCGTTTATGTTCCGATATGCTAATATTAAAATTTCTATGTGTTCTACCAATGTATAAATTATCACAGTCATTGCAATTCAATCTATAAACACCTGATTTATTGTTTTTACCTGATTTGGTTTTATTATTTTTATATATTTGCCTAAATTATTATTAGTTTGGAAAGCTATGTTGAAATTATTGCTACTCAAGAATGATTTCAGTTTTCACTCATATGCCAACGTAGGTTAAGATGTTAAATTTTGTTTTAATTTATCGACAGGGTAAACTTCATTCAATGCGATTCTACTTTGTTTTTATTCAAAATATTTTTATTTGAAATATTATTTATTAATTTGGGATTTAAATAAAAACAAAGTAGAATCGCATTGAATGAAGTTTACCCTGTCGATAAATTGAAACAAAATTACCTTAACCTACGTTGGCATTACAAGTGAGAAACTGAACAATAACTCGGGTGTTTATAGATTGAATTGCAATGACTGTGATAATTTTACATTGGTAGAATACATAGAAATTTTAATATTAGAATATTGGAACATAAACGCAGTTTTTCAAATAAAAATCAGATTCAAATTACGCTTATCATCTCTTTGAAAATAATTACTCTTTCGACCCACAGTTTGAAATTTTGCATACAGATAATAAACATTGGAAGGTAGATCTTTGGGAAACTTTAGAAATCAATAAATACAAACACTCAGGTAGACTCATCAATGAACAAGTTGATTTAAGCCCTTCACCTCTATTGAATCTCTTCGGGGAGCAATCTATTCCTTAATTTTATTGGATATACCTGTCATAAATAACCACTTAAGAAGAATCAACCCAATAAGCTTTTAATTACTGAAGAACATTTATATTTATATTCTCATTCTTATTTTCTGTACATTCATTCGTCTGAAGAAGCTACGGTGTAGTGAAACGCGTTACGAATCATAATTATTTAGTAAAATTCCAAAAAACACATCACTTGTTCATTTTTTATTTATTTTACTATGATTTGATCTATGTTTATATGCTGAAAAAAATGGCTTCTGTCTGGTCGAAAAGAAGAGTGATGGGGGCTTGATAATGAGTAATCCGGGTGTCCTTTATTAGGAAAACCTTCATGTATAATTTGAATATTATTATCGGTGTGTAAAGAAATTACAGTTTGATATGTAGATGAAAATCACTCTTCACAAAAAGTTTTGGGATATTGGAATTTATATAGTTACATTACTGTTGTTTATGCCTTTTATTACCAAAAGAGAATCTAATTTTTGGTTTCATAATATTTATATAGATTCAAATATTCATATTGCTTTAAGGATAGGTTTGTTAGTTGAATAGGGTGTCAGGAAAGACTAGGGGAAAGTCAGGGAAACTCAATATGACCAGAAAAAGTAATTGAAGTTCAGGGATCAACTGTGAAAAATTGAGTGTTTATAGTGTGCTACCCAAATTTCCAATGAATATAAAATGAGGAATTCAATTAATTCATGCGTTAATCTGCCTCTTGATTCAGAGTAATGAAGCATTTTTTATAACAAAATGTTCGATCACTTCTGTAGGAAACTTAGGAGAGGAGGGAAAAATTTAGATACAAATAAAAGGAAAACCAAAGGTTAACTGCTATTTAAGTATTTATCCATTTGAATGAAAGAGGGTTACAATTGGAACACTACATTGATAATGTCATTATATCAAATTTTACACATCAAATGAAGAAAGTATGCTACAGAGATTATTTTTCTGAGTGTTTTGATACCCAAAGTAGGGGTCTGGGATGCGTATTTTCTGAAATACAGGCTGTTTCTTAGTCTCGATCTTGTTGAATCTTGCAGAGGTTCCCAAAGTTGTTTAGTTTTGGTTTCTTTGCCTTCAGTACCATTAGAACAGCGCTACTCCGTGAGGATGTTGATTCGTCTCCTCTAGAGGTCTCTTTCTATACACTCTTGAACACCGATTTTCAAGGCATAGATTTCTGTCTGGATGATCATCGTATATCTTCCAAGTGGTATTGATAGCTTCAATTGGTTTTTCCCATAATAAGTCTTGGGTCTTTGATCATTTTGTTTATTCGACAAAGGAACTAATGTTAGCGTTAGTTAATATGTGATAAGAATACAGTGGAATCGGTCTTGGAAACAGATGTAGTTACTTAAAGACCTAAAAGTGGACGCCCGCGTTGTACGACGGCTCAAAACGATCGTTACTTCAATCTAACGATTTAACGAAATCCCTTTCGATGTGCTTCCCAAGTGGAAAATATCACATGCGACACAAGCTCCTTTGGAGAATATGCAATCTATCCACAATCATTTTCGGTAATTGCTGTTGTGAAGCCCATATTCACAAGAAACTTGAGTTTCGTACTTTTTGGAGATAAATCAAGATGTGGTTTGTGTAGAATTAGTGGACGGATTCGTGTCTGGTAGAGAAGAGGACAGGTATCAATAACGCTTTTTGTAAAAAATGGTTCCATTTTAGGGTTAAGGTATATACACGAACGATGACTTAGCAGGTGTATACCCAAGACATGGTTCGAACTTCCACCAAATTTTCAAGTCGCTATTGCTGAACTTCATTTACGTTTCACAACGATTGCACTCAAGTAAGTATGTTCCGCTTCCCTCTTGTGTTATATGACTAAATCCCATTTATAATGCATTATTCAGTCAGAAATCGTTGAGTAGTTGGCTTCAGATACAATCCCCACAAAAATTGCCGTATCACCTTACTTTCACGACAATACTATATAAACTTTAAGGTTGGTCGTGCAAGAGTCGCTTGATAACTTTCAAAATTGTAAAATAAGAATATATCATTCAAAAGAGATGAGTTTATGATGGAAAATATCAACAATTTTCGGGTTAATGAAAAATTAACAAATTCTACCATCTTCAAACATTCGCGAAGAGACCAATCAACTAGCATCGAATGGTTACCAATCATTTTCAAAATCGAGTGTTTTCTCCCCGGGCCCTAATTACTGCCAGTATACGTCTCGAAATCCCCTCAAACAAATTTTGGATGTACTCTCGAGTCACTTAGTTCCAAATTTCAGGAAGCAGATTTTCTAGTTGTTGGAGTGTTCTACAAGGCATCATACGTTGCTGAATTTGCCACCTCATGTTGTTCCAAACATGTTCTATGGGATTCAAGACTTCTGGTTGGCGATCTTAAAATATCAATTTCGGCATTTTGCAGAAATTCTGTAACTACTCTAGCTGCATGAGGCCGAGCATTATCATGCATATAAATGAAGTTTTCGCCAATCAATGGGCCAAAGGGTACAACATGGGGTTCAAGAATATCTGCGATGTATCTGGCCGCTGTCATTGTTCCATTATTCACTAGGATTAACTCAGTTCGACCATGGAAAGAAATGCCTCCCCACACCATTACTGAGCCCCCTCCGAAGTTTTCGATTTGCCGGATATTGCATCTATCATTTGATACTAGATAGAACCTGGACTCGTCGGAAAAGAGAACATTTGACCATTCTGGAATACCCCAATTTGCATGTTCCCCCGCAAACTGAAGTCTTGCAACTCGATGATCTCTGGTGAGACGCGGGCCGGCAGAAGCCACCCTCGGTTTGACATCGTCTTCTCTGAGCATGTTCCTAACAGATTGCAATGAAATATGCATATTTATGGAAAGTGCAAGTTCATTTTGTAGCATTCTAGCCGTATAGTGCTGAACTCTCAGTGCAGTTAAACGAAGCCAACGATCATCAACTGATGTTGTTATCCGATTTCTTCCCTGTCCGGCCCTTCTTCCATATTCCCCTGTTTCATGGTACCGATAAATTGCTCTTGAAATAGTTCTGTGGTTAACGTTCAACAAGTTAGCTACGTAACGTTGGCTTCGCCCCTCCTCTAGAAATGTTACAATTCTTACCACTTCATGATCACTCAAATAGCGTCCAGGACGTTCAGCAGCCACTACAATAAATTCAAAGATTCGAAAATCAACAAGAAACACAGAAAACTTGCATTAATTTAGCATTAAAACTGAAGAGAAATGAAATTAATACTGATACTCGAATAAACTCATTTTTCTTTCAGACGTGTTTGAGATCATATGGAAACAAATGTTACTACATAGATAAGATTTTTTCCCTCATATGTCCAAAAACATATGTTGACAAAGAAACTGCGATCGAGTGGCTTAAGCGATTGTGGAATTCAGAATACCAGGTGATGCGACAATTTTTGTGGTGTGTGTATTTCATAGGTATGCCGATTCAATTAGAAAACTTAATGTTCGAGTCAATCACAAAGGTATCGGATTCACGATCAAATCGAGCATTGAAAGATCGACCATCGATTAGTCGAATCTAATTTTATTTGAAGCAATTAAGACGATTGAAAATTTTCAAAAATCTTGAATCGATTGATTAATTGCCTACAAATTATCAAACAAAATCGATTGATTAGTTGTCTAAAAATTTTCAAACAAATCTTTTTGAAAATAGAAATATCCTTTCTGTTTTATTTTATTAGCGCTATCGTAATGTCATGTTGTATCATTCTTATGTACACCATTTTTGGTTAGTTCAAGTGGAGGATTCTTCAATGATAATCAATTAGAGGTCTATTTATATTGAATACATTTCGTTCTTGTGATCATTTCTCGCACCCACATCTCACTCACAGTTTTTTAGATCGATCTGATAGATCGGTTTTTTCGTGCAAGAAAATCAGTTGTTTGATTAATCGATTTCAATTCGACACCTTAAGTACTTTAGTATCATGGGATTAATGTCCACGTGAATGCTATTAGCATTATTGCTGTTATCAGAATAAGAGGTAATATATTCCATATTAATTAATTTCTCAACATAATTTTTTGTATACATAAATATATAATATACACAGCGTTCCAATGAAAACCCAATGGAAACGAATCACTTCTTGGAATAATTGGTTTGATTTTTCTGTGAAGAAGGTCGATTTTTGATTGTAGGACATTTCTCCCTGGCCCCTGCTACCCCAAATTTTTGAATAGGGAAAAGGGATCGTGTGATTCCAGTTTTTATACTACCACTTAATTATTTTCTTTCTAAAATTACATGTGGCGAATTGAAATCGAAAATTTGGAAAAATTCCAGTTTTTCATGAATCTATCTAGTTGAATCGGAAAAATGTTTGTTACTTCAAAAGTTTTCTCATCTACCCTCTACTGCTATCATCTACCACCTCGAAATGTTTCATAATGAGAAAGGCTTCTATGATACCTCCTTAGAAAAAGTTATCTGATCCTCAATATTAGTCTGCTTTTTGGAGTGCTATTAATAAAGAGTACTACTGCTTGGAATTATATGAATCTCAGGAAAATCTACTATGAAATGCAATATATCATTGAGTTGCCCGTTTTTCAATCGTGGCTCCTATTTACTTCCATGCTTGAGGGTAGTAGTTATTTTAACGATTCCGGTGGCGTAACATAGACTTCAGGCTCGAGATAACTAAACTACAAGAAGAAATCGAGAGGAGTTAAATCAGGCGATCTAGCCGATCCTTCCATAGCACCTCTCCTATTTATCCAACGAGCCGGAAATCTATTGTCAAATAGTTCCGCGCAGCATAATGGGACAGAGATCCATCATGTTGATAAAAAAGGTCATGTTCAGATAAACTTGGATCTCCTCCGATGATAACTGTTATGAGAGAATAAATTAAATTCTCAAGCATATTCAGTTAGTGTCACTTCAGACTCTACAGTTACACAGTTTACAGGGAAGCTCTGACTTAATAAATTGATTTTCAGGAGCAGAGAATGTAGAGTATATAGTAAGGGCCATTTTACAAACATTAAAAATAAAATATAAACAGAAAACAAAACAACAAAAAAAAAAATTAAATTAAATAAATAATATTTCATATTCGAATTTTCTTTATTTTAACCCCACGCAAAAAGGAGAAAGTATGTATCTGAGAGTATGTGTGTGTGAAAAATTATAACTCTTGAAATATTTGTTTAATAATCGTGCGAAGCTGGGGCGGACTGCTAGTACCAAATGAATGCTTTGATACTGGCGATGCCAATATACTGGTATCCGAGCAACCATTGCGGCAAATACAGATTTCTGAAACTCAATATTTTGAGGAATTCTGCCTACTCATCAGAACAATGAATTTACATCTTAAAAACCCCAGACATAAAAATAAGTATCCAAACTTTTGGGAACAGGTGATATGAAACTAATTTATGTGCCAGACGTCCATTGAGGGTTTCCAGATTACCAAGATAGCTTGGACTAGAGAGTACATTGAACACTGTACCCCAGTTATTTAGCGATGAACTCAGATAAAAACACAAGACGTAGACACGTATGGAGACAGCATGCTAATAGTTCGAGATTGAGAAATGCTCAGCAAGTTATTAACCATCAAGGAGGTTGATGGTTTGGGGTGGCGTATGCGTTGGTGGAAGAACCGATCCCGTTTTTCTGGAAAGATTTGTAAACACTATAGGGTCTTGATTGTTCAAATATTTATGCAACGTTAGTAGTTATAGGACAAAATTTCATATTTATGTAAGGTAATGCTCGCCCTCCACTGCGATATTCAAGGAGTATCTAGAAGAGAATTGTATAAATGGTTTGGATTGACCTGTTCAATCACCTGACCTTTATCCTATCTCACACTAGGGACAGAAAGTTAACATATAGGAATCTAGAAATCAAATATTTCAGACCAGGGTACAGGTATAAAATGTAACTGATCAAGAAATGATTGACAATTGAATTCTGATTATGCCATATTGATGATTTCTTTGGAATAAATGCGGTTGTCGTTACCTATACTATAAATACTATAACTTTGAAGAAAACAAAATATTTCAGTTTAAATACGATAGGTGTAATTTGAATTTTTTCTTTATTTAATTGTCCTTCGAAAATTCGATTTTATTATTCTTTGTAAGGTATATGTGAAATGATTGTATATTTCATGTTGCTTATATTTTGAAAGAAATTCAGAATTATGTTGACCCTTAGTACTTTTGATGTGTATATTTCGGAAATAATGATTACAATTAATGAATTAACGAAGCTGATCAGAATCAACACATTGTTTAAAGGTAGTTCTCATTTCATTTATTTATTTTTTCGAACAGGAACCCCAACCGGACATCCCAATTACAGGGATTCACTAACTTCAAAAATCACCACAAAAACTAAACAGAATGCGTGACCAATGACAAAAAATTACTGAAAAATACAATACAATACAGGTATTGATAAAACTGAAAAATAAATTGAATTTAATCAAAAATTGTACCAAGAATAGACAATGGTTCATTGAATATCAGAAAGACTCATCAAATAAATTATTAGTTTTCTCCTAAATCCCGAGATATTAATGTTGAACACATCTATATCAGCAAGATGACAATTATAAAAACGCATTGTTCTCAAGAATACCGAACCATACCGCAATGACGTTCGTGCTTTTGGTACATAAAAGAGTGCCCTCTGTCTGTTTTGGTAACGTGGAACATTGAAAGTTAAATAAGTTCATTAACGGAAAATCGAAATAATTGTTAATGATTCTGTAAAGAAATAAACTATCAAAAAGCACCCTCCTATTTTCTAAACTTAGTATTCTGTAGCTCTTCAAACTAACACTGTAATCACATAATATACCTCTATCAAATCTGTACCTTAAACTATTAATCAATTTTTTAACCCTTTCCACTCTATTTACGTACTTGTAATAATAAGGTGACCAAACTGGTGTAGCATATTCTAAGTGCCTCCTCACTAGGGAAAACTATAAAACTTTCAAAGTTTTAAGCTCTAGATATACGTAAAATGAAACCTAACATCTTGAATGCTTTTGCCACTGTAATATCAATATGATTTTTCACCCCTACCAACCGCGAGCCCATCAAAAAAGAAGGAGGTATTCAATATGTTAATATTTTTCGTGAAAGTTATATATTTACACTTATTATTCAGTGTGAAATATCTTGAGGAACAGAAATGAAAGAAGGGGTCTAAATCTTCCTGAAACAACGAGAAATCCGTTGTAGATTTAATGCCCATATATATATCTTAACGTCATCTGCGTACAAATCATAGCAGGCATTCATAAAACAATTGGAAATATCATTGATGTATATTGTGAAGAGTAGAGGTCCCAGGTGAGACCCCTGAGGTATTCTAGACGTAACATCAACCAAATCAGAGCACCCACCACTCACAACAACATATTGGCGTCGGTTCGACAGATATGATTCGATCCACTTTAGTAAACAACCAACTACACCGAAATCTGCTAAAACCCGAATCATAGTTGCATGATGGACTTTATCAAGTGCTTTCGCCATATCAGTATAAACTGCATCGACCTGTAGTCCTTGATCAAAATTTTCGGCTATGTAATTGATATAAGGAGTCATACTTGTCAAAACTGACCTGCCCATTTGGGTTTTATGAGATTTTTATGGTCTAATATTGTAGAACTTAGTTGAAGTTTCATACCATTTAAGCAAAACAATATAATTGAAACGTATCACAATCATGACCTATTACTTCTGAACTTACATAGGAATTTCTGTCTAGAAATAGTAGTGGTACGACCTCGTAGCTTCAATTTTGAACGGGTGGCATTTTCCTTGTTCGTGATACGGGTAGAATTACAATTATATCACAAATAATGACCGAATCTTATGAAGTGAATTCTAGAAATACAAAATTTTTTTATTTAAACTTATAAGTATACTTCATTCACTAGAAATTTTAGTAGAATATAATTAATATCCCGAATTCTGAATCGCATTGCAAGGTTCAGCTATTCTTCTATATTAATTGAAGATAAAACGAAATCGAGGAAAAATTCTTCAATTATGCACCAAATATATGAGTTGCAGTCTTCGGGTTGAAATTCGTTATTCCTAGGTGAATATTTATAAAAAGGAAGTTTCGCAAGACGCACTCGTTCAATTTATCAAAATGATACTCACTGTTTATGTGAAAGAAAGTAAACAAATAGGCGAAACCGGGTCATTTCTTCATGCAACGAATGTAGTATCATCAACAAGCGGACGAAGGAAGCCTTGCTCTGGATAATCGCGATATCTTCATTTTAAAAAATGTTTCACAATTTCTCTTTATCCTCGTATGTGTGAACATACAAGTAGTTATCTATTACATGTACAAATAAAGAAGGTAGGTACACATCGGAATCAACAATCAAGATGGATATTTGGATTATTTAATGTTTAAATGATGAACAAATTTTCAAGTTTCCTTCACTTTTCAACTACGCTACCTGAAATTCTTATGGCATATTTTGCTAACTATGTTGGCATCATCAGAAGTCGACGATTTTCAATGATTTCTACCGAGTGTACCAGATTTTATGTGACAGCTGATAACTTCGTTATTTGAATATAAAATAAATGCGTTAAAAAAAATGACAAGTATCAAATGAGCCTACTCCTTATCTCTATTGGTTTGTTATGAGATGTCTTAGTATATATAGAAGAAAGAAAAATCATTTGGCACTCCCAGTATATTAGTTCATTATCTTGTTTCTTCAACTATTAGTAGTGTTGTGTTTTTCATTCAATTAATTTTTACATATCTTGAGTAACTGATTATTTAGTCAATAAATGTCATAAAGTCAATTGACACAATTGTTGAGACCATTCACAAAAAATGAAGACATTTAATACAGTTCAGTTCCACTTCGTTAATTGATCGGAAGTCATATCAAAATACCATATCAGAAAATGAGTGAAGTTTTTATTCTACAATTCAACAAGAGTTTTTCTTTTCTGTTTTTATGCCACAAGCTAGTTCTTTTGTGCATATTTTTGTAATAATGTGATCCCTAATTTTGTTTTAGTATGGATGCTACGAGGTCATACCACTGCTATTTCTAGACAGAAATTCCTATGTAAGTTTAGAATTAATTGGTGATGATTGTGATATGTTTTAATTATATTGATTTGCTTAAATGGTATGAAACTTCAACTAAGTTTTACAATATTAGACCATTAAAATCCCATAAAACCCAAATGAAAACTATCTTTAAACAATGTGTTGATTCCGATCAGCTTCGTTAATTCCTTAATTGAGATCCTTCTTTCCGAAATATACACATCAAAAGTACTAAGGGCCAACATAAATCCGATTCCTCCCAAAACAACACGAAATATCCAATCATTTCACATATAACTTACAAAATAATAATGAAATGAAAAAAATCAGATTTTCAAAGAATAATTAAATAAAGGAAAAATTTCAAGTTACAGGTATCGCATTTTAACTTATATATTTTGTTTTTCTTCAGAGTTATAGTATTTACAGTTGTTTATCGGCCACCTGTAGGAGATATCGACGTTTTCGTTTCGAGAATGGACCATGTCTTGGATTCTATAGGTCAAACATCCTATCATCTTGTTATAGCTGGAGATTTGAATGTCAATATGATGGTGGATTTATCTGCAAAAAAAAATTATTAATCTTTTTAGGTCTCATGGACAGTGCTTGTTTACTGAACCTTCAAGAGTCACAGTCACTTCATCTACGTGTATCGATAACATTTTTACTGACATCCAATTTGACGCTCATTCTAAGGAAACCATAGATCCTCATATTTCAAGGCACAAAAATTACGTATCCCATCGACCGCACCTAAGGAAAATATTAAATATAAGATGACGCGTCACTTCAATGACCATAATATTTACCAATTCGTTCGTAACCTTGAAGAGGTAAACTGGGACAGATTCAAATTGTCACGTGATGCTGAACTCTGTTTTGAAAATTTTCAGCGAACTATCATCGATATTGTGAGCGTCTCGATAACTATAAAAAAGAAAATGGCTACTACTAAAAAAACCAAATATCGAAATAGCCCCATAATCAAAGAAATGAAAAATAAGGTCGAAGCAGCTCACACTATTTTTGAAGTCCGTAGAGATGACTGGTCCTTCCAGGTATATAAGGAAATGACATATATACAACAGCTGTCGTAAACAAACTAGTTGACAGATCGCGCTAATGTTTGGCATAGTAATTGAGGACAGTCCTACCAACACTTCAACAATTTCTAAATACTTTTTTTGTCACTGTAATTGTATTGAAAAATATATTATTTCATTTGTTATACTCAGACCGCATTGTCACTTCGGCATATTTCTCGTTTGTATTATCGATAAAACAAGTTTAAGAAGGAAAAAAATATTCGCTGTGTTCGTTTAACTTGATGCACGGTGATAACTTTTATTCATTGTCAAACGCCAAGCTACCAAGCATATTCAATTTAGGAAATGAAATAAATGGATATCTGTGGAATACTGAACAGAATGCCCTGTTGTTTCAACATAAACACCGGTAAAGTTCATGAAATTGCTTTTTTTGACAGGAAGGTCTGTTTATTATTTCATGTAGTACAGATGGCTATATTCAAACACGAAAAATGAATGAATATATTCTACCTGGTTCATCAGTGTTGACACTGCTTTCAGCGTTTTTAGCGGATGCGATCAGAAGTAACAGTGCTTGGCTAGAGTAGGAAATTGCCGCATATAAACTACTAATATGTTGTTTGTATTGCATATAGTCCTTCTAAAACGAATACTTATCGACATTCTTTATATATATATATATATATATATATATATATATATATATATATATATATATATATATATATATATATATATATATATATATATAGGGGTTTCACCCCGACGAGTTGCCCATATACCTGTTCATGCAATCAAATTGATTTCATGAAAAATATGAATCCACCACCCGGTAATTAATACCATTGCCAGGCAATGATTATAATCAAAACATATCCTGGAATAATTATATATTAGGATAACGTTAAATGTTATGAGAATAATCAATCTACCAGAATATATACATACTATAGCATCATCAGACCATGATATCAATGTACCAACGAGTAGTGTCAGAGGCTTTCTCCCCGGAAAAATCCAGTGTTCCAAGTAACACTGAATGTTACTCATTAATAGTTTCCTTTGTGTGAAGTGGTGAACGATCGAATAGAATACTGCTCTAAATATAAATATGGCAAAATTGTCAGTTAATTATATTACATTTATATAAACAAATAAATAAAATATGAAATGAGATTCTGAGCAGTATAAACTAAAGAGAAAACCTATGTATGACTCTACCGCATTATTTATTTTGGAAAGAAACCTACGAAGAATATCACAAGATTTGATGACTGTTATCTTTTGTAACTGTTCAAACAAATTTTCTTCAGACCCAAAATCTCAATACTTTTGTGAAGATTCCTAGGAATAACACCTGTTGTGGAAATAATAATCGGTAGAATAAAATTTTTTTCATTTTCTACATTTTTTAATCTCGTCGCCAAGCATCATATATTTAGAAATTTTTTCATTGTATTTATTTTGTATATTATGTGTGTCGGGTATAGCAATATCAATTATATATGTTATTTGATTCTGTTTATCAGTAAGAATGATATCTGGTCTATTGTGTTTTACAGCTCTGTTGCAAAGAATTGTTTTATCAAAATAAAGTTTATATTTGTCATTTTCACAGATAATTTCGGGTTCATATTTGTAAAATTTTTTTCTTTTGGGTATTAGGTCATGTTTAATTCCTAGATTAAAATGATTAATATTAGCGACGGCATTATGTCTTTCTAAATAATCTGTTGAAGCAAGGACTGAGTAAGATGATAATATATGAAATACTGTTTCTAAAGAACAGAAACATCTACGGCAAGAATCATCTATATTTTGTTTGATGATGTGTTTTCTATAATTCCTCGTGAAAACAACCTGATCCTGGATCGCAATTGCCAAGCCTTCTGTTTCAGCAAACAATTCTCCAGAAACTAACCATTTATTCGATGCGATTTCATCAATATAATCATTTTTCAATTCTTTAGGGTGCTTTCCGTGTAATTCCTTCTGCATCCAAGTTTCTCTTTCAGAATTATCATCAAATATATCAAAATCTACCTTTTGCATTGTCAAGTTCAGAGGTGTAAGATTATAATCTGAAGGAACAACAATATCATGTAATTTAGACGTTCTCTGTTTATCATGAAAATATGAAAATGGGAACGTAGATGAAAAATCTGTTTACTATGAAGATTATTCAAATCAGTTAATCCACGTCCTCCAAAATATCTAGGTAGTGTAACTCTCTGAACAGCTGACTTTGGGGTGGTGCTTATGATATTTACAAAGCATTTTCCTCGTTGACATTGTAACTCATTTAGATCAGTTTTAGACGATTTATATATATATATATATATATATATATATATATATATATATATATATATATATATATATATATATATATATATAAAAGACATATTTATTCTACCTATTTGAACAATTACAGAAAATAACAGTCATCAAATCTTGTAATATTCTTCGTAGGTTAGGTTATAGCTTTATTTGTATATATAAATGAAATATAATTAGCTGATAATTCTATCATTTATATTCAAAGCAGTATTCTATTCGATCGTTCATCACTTCACAGAAAAAAAACTATGAATAAATAACATTCAGTCTTACTTGAATAAGGCCCGTACGCTGGATTTTTCCGGGAGAAAGCCTCTGACACTACTCGTTGGTACATCGATGTCATTGGCTGATGATGGTATAATTTGTATATATTCTGTTGAATTGATATGTTCTCATAACATTTAATGTCATTCCATGATATGTTTTGATTATAACCATTGCCTGGCAGTGGTATTAATTACCGGGTGGTGGATTTATATTTTTCATGAAATCAGTTTGATTGCATAAACTGATATATGGTCAACTCATCGGGGTTAAACCCTTTTTTATATACACAATCAAATTTATATGGAATCACCCGATATTTTGAATATGGCCTCAGGGATTTTGGAAATTTCCAAGGATTGTTAGAATTGATTCTTTTTGAGATCCAATTGAAAAAAGAAATAAATTGAGTTTTATTTTAAGAAAGAAACGAATAGAAGAAAATAATAGTCTTTTTCCGCAAATGTTTTCTCACGGATTAGGTGATACCCCTATTGTGGCCGCTATATCTCTCTGTGTCACCTCTTCTTCAACGAGAGCAATTATTCGACCCCCTCTGCACATCGGACAATCCAACGTAAGGCATTTTCAAATTTTTTGAAATAAAAAATGTTCTGTATAGAAATGACGTCACTTCTTTTATCAAGACCAAGACCCATGCCTTCCTAGAACCTAATCGATTCGCATCTTTCTCTAACACTTTCCCAAGCATGCTGGAAATGGTTTGTGTTTCCAGATGACTGTATTCCTCTCGAATTGGGATACAAACTGAATCATGACTCATCTCTGAAGAGAACTGCAGCTCATCGTTCTTGACCCGAATTAACGTTTGGTCAGAAATGTGTACATCATACACTTGCGCCAGCTCTTCAACCAATTGGGATGCTGTGGTGGTCCGAGGTATGGCTTGTCAAATAAAATATCGGCCTTCGTCGTGAGTTGTAATCCTGGGACGACCTGTAAGGTCTCCCTCGTTACCAGTTTCATTGCAATGCGAAACAGATTGATAACAAGTTGGGCTACTCACGGAAGGAGAGCAGGCAGGAACGATGCTTTTTTTACGAAACTGTAGCTCAGAACAGGAAAACTCGTTTGCATGACATTTTACACTACATTTGATCTGTTATCGAATTTGTAATTGTCTGATTACTGTACTCCAAGTATCATAGAAAAGGCTCAACACCAACGCAAAATAGTTGATTAATTTCGCTTTACTACCGGTGTAGCTAAGTGTGGCGTTTTATTAAGTAAACCTCAAAGAAGAGCTAGTACTGTTATCTGTTCACAAAGATCGTCTACAACGACCTTAATAGCGATTGAATGATTCTTCGTATGTCAACAGATTTGGTCTTCATCCATATTGTCACTTGAACTAAATCACTGTACGGATGTACCCAATTGCTTGATTTAGACAATTTCACCTTCTTCTAGAGGTAATAGCGGAAAATCGTCTGAGAAGTTAAAGGCTCGATTTTAGAGAAACGCTGAATAGTCAAAACCCTTTTATACCAGTTTTCCATTTTTGAATATTTTTCAAAACGATAGAAACTTTTTGCGTGCACTTTAACAGGACGAATTAAATGCTTTTACCGAAAAATTCTCGTTCGAGTATTGTTCGATATTTTGGAATGACGAAATGACGCAAAAATTCAAACTGTTAAATGTTGAAAAAAACAGGACAAATTCAAGGGTGATATAGTTATGATGATATACTGTTGTCTGATTTCTACAATGTGTAGTGGAAATGAGACGAAAGTGTCATCATCATTTTATTTATATTAAAACGTATTTCTATAAAATAAATCCATCAACAATATCAATAAATTCAAGGGTGATGTATTCCTAAATTCGCTACGCGATTCTACTCTTTCTGACCGATTTCTCAACAGTTTCTTTCAATTTCTTCTTTTCCTATTTCTAATCCTTCTGAACAGAAACATTTGTTGAATAACAATGCTATATTGTAGAAACGAATGTCTTCTCTCATTTATCAGCATCTTACTTCAGAAATCCTTAAAACTGTGCGATTGTTAGAAATAAGGAAAGCTCATTCTAAAAATAAATATTCAGCTTTAATTCATCGAACCGATAAAGCCTGAATTTGCATTCAATTTCGACAAATTTCTACGGAAAACACTATTTACAAAGATAGATAATTGAATATCTTACAGAATATTAATTTGCGTTATTCATAATGAAAGTACGCCCATCAAAGAAAATTAATTAGTAGCGTTCTAGGCGAAGAAAAGCGATCAGCATCGGGAAAGTAATTTTCGGCATAATAGAGAAACGGAGCGATGTAACGATTGATCTCAATTCGTGGAAGCAGCGGGATACCGAGGAGAGGAAAATGAGAAAACTGTTTCATCGCTTTCATTTCCACGCGTACCGTTCTACGTGGAACGGAAACTTTCGATATATTAGGGGGTTGAATTCGCGAACCGTAGAAGTAATGTTCACAGAATTTTATCAAGCAGAATTATTCAGAAACTCGTAAATATATAATATTCTTCAGTACGGAGCTAGTTTCCAAGTCTGTTAACCAAAATTGTCGCAGCAAAAAGTCAGCAGTTGAATATTTTAATAAGGATTAATCGTTACTGTACAGGCTGTTCCAAGTTCGGGAATTTGTGCGACAGCTATGTGAAACATTGCGGATATAAAAATGACCCCCCTATCACGGTCTCCATTTCGGGAAAACCTTATTGGCGAAAACCAATTTCAGTTATCATTTTTTGTTTTCGAGTTATTTCAGAATTTTCGATTTCCCGGGATCTGAGCAAATGATCCCATATCGGTTATAATTAAGTTACGTAAAGAATATTTTCACATTCTTTAGGCACACTTTTGAATGGAATCTAGCAATGAGTTTTTGAGCTATAGAGGAAACTCGTGTTTTTTCAGTATAATATTATGGCGTATTTTCCAAGATATGAAAAGTCATTTCCAATCGAATTTCATTATGTGATGGAAATCTTACCATTCTAAAAACCACAGAGAACGCCTCATCATTGTCAAAACAATTATTATTCCATTTTTAGAATTCTTGTATTGTTCGAAAGAGTTGGTGGTATTTTGGACGGTTTTTTGAAATAGAATATAGAAGCGACGTATGATGATTTCTTGTTTAATCGAAAGCGGAAATATCAGTGAAGATGCTGTTTATCTTTATCGAGAGCGGCTCTCGGAGCGGCAACAGCCTGACAAACGTATTTTCGAAAGGTTGGAAAGTAATTTGCGAAAGGATCTTTCAAAAAACAGAGAGCCAAAATATGATAAAGAAAATAATAAAGAAACTGAAGAGAATGTAATTGCAGCAGTAATTGAAAATCCTGATACATCGACATCAGTGGATATTAAAAAACCATAAGTTTGAACCGTATAGAATGGTATATAATAATCAGCATTTTCCTCCCGAATAAATGTTTCGAACAGAAATGCCTCGAAAATGCAGATTTCCCAAGAAAAGTTTTTCGAGCGATGTACTTAGGATAAGCAGTGATGGACTCTTTAATAGAAATAATCGACATCATTGGTCAGATGAAAATCACCATTTTTGACGTGACAACGTCTTATAATTCGATGGAGCCGACTGCACGCACGAAAAAACATGACTCATGCGGCGTTACCTCGCTCTGAGGCGTTCCATTTAAGGCTTGAAGTGCAAGCGAGAGCGCGGAAAGAGCGGCAAAGAGGCACAATCGGCTTCTGCGTCCGGCAGCGTTCGACATCTGTCTCTCTTTTACTTGAATGAGCGATGCGTCCGCGTGGACAGCTGCTATACAATAATACATTTACATGTTTTCCTTAAGTATGAAGTGCAGTGAAAAGTGGATGTGGTGTCAATTGTTTATAGCGACGATACAGGTAATAATACTTTCCATATTAAAAATGTGTTCAGTGATATATTGTCGAATGTTCGTACTTTCATCATTAAAATGAATAGCATCGGTCCGCTAGTGCAGCGATTGTAGGTTATGTTATAATTGACAAAACTATAACAATAAGTTAATAGAACTATTTCACGATGAGCAAAAAATAAATTTCTCCACTATTCGATCGAAATAATTATCGGCCGTAGCTATGATTTCAAAAATTAAAACATAAATGTCATCGTCCTATTCTCAATAGAATACCATAAATTATAAGAAGTTAAATATCACACATGTTCAAAAGTTGTAAATAAAAGTTGTAGAACAATTGCTCAATTTTTTATTTTGAGGCAGGCCATTTTGGCAGGAAACTAAACAGTTCTTGAGATGTGCTTTTCGGTCTTAATGCAAGATGTTTCGTAAGAAAACTACAACTTCAATAATCGGTGAATAAACCTTGAGGTATTTTTCTATTGTCTGTTCAAGAAGAGTGGCACAACTTCGACATTTAGCATATACTTTTTGATTTGTTCCTTATTTATTAAGTCCTTTTCATAAGAGAATCTGATGAACATTCATTGGAAAATATAACCTACACCCATTTCGGAAATGAATAATCCCGGAGATGTTTGTAATCTTGAAGCCCATTTTGGAAAAAATTAACAAACATGTTTTGAGAAGTCTTCATACAGTTATTTCTATTGAATAATCCCATAGACGTTTTTCTCTGATCGTTTAGTACAATAGGTAAAAGATCTTGAAATTTACCATCGATGTTATTTTGTGATTTTATTGGAATCGTTTCGGAAGAGGACTACAACTCCGATTCTTATTCAAGTTTGCTTAGAAAGATATTTGCTTCGTTAATAGTTAACAAATATTTCTTGGGATGATCTTTGTGATACTTATCTGAATCCGTCTCGATAGACGAAGGCTACAACCCCGACGCTCGACCGATGCTCCTTGAAATACTGTTCTATTATTCGTGCTTTTTCGGAAGGAAAATTCAACTTTAATACGGCTTATACTCTTTGTTATTCATTATTTATTTCTGTGTCGGAAGGAACTGCATTTTCGTCTTTTTACGAATATTTCTTGTGTCCTTCATTTAGTTTGTTCAAGAAGATACAACTTCGACGTTCAACATATTTCAAATTGTTTTAGATGTATTTCCATGTTTCAATTCAGTTTTGATACGGAAGAGTATTCGACGTTCGTTAAATACTCCTAGAGATGTTCTTCTGTGGCCTTTATTTAAACTTCAACATTCCTTGGAATATTCTTTTGAGGTTTTTGATCAAAATATTTCTACAAAGAAGAAAGTACAATTTCGATATTTGACAAATTTGAGGTTCTTACTTTTTTTTCATGTTATTTCAGGTGTTATTTGAATAGACATTTTACTTAAATACTTTTGATGGGGAACTACAACGTCGAATACCCAGAATTAAATCTTTTTTCTTTATATAAGTCGTTTTGAAGGTAAAGTTCTTCGATAATCCACGAATAATTCCTGTGGTATTTTTATGTTGTTTCCATTTACGTCAGTTTGGGAAGAGAACAACTTCGACAACGATCTATATTTCTTGATTTTTTTAAGTCTTTATTCAAGTCTTTTTACAATATAGTTATAAATTTGGAATATTTAGTTTTTTCCTTTATTTGAGAGATTATTACAACATTACTATTTCATAAATAATACCGGAGAGGATTTTCTGTAATCTCAAAGTCCATATTGAAGGAGACCTACAATTTTGCCATGATTTGAACGCTTCTTTCGTAACTTTCATCCCAATTGTTTGGGAAGAAAACTTTGATTCTCATTTAAGTCAGCTTATAAAGATATTCACAACTTTGATATTTGACAAATATTCCTCTGGAGGTCTTCTGTGATCTTTATCTGAATCCGACAGTTACCAATCCAACATTCGATATTTTTCATTTGGATATACTATTTTTGTGGTCTTTATTTAAATCCCTAATAGTAAGAAAACTACAACTTCCTTTATTATTTAAATCTGCTTTAAAAGATGAGTATAACCTCAACATTTGACAAATGTTTATTTATATGGTTTGTTGTTTCGAAAGAAACATACAGACATTCGGCAGATATAACTCGAAAGGTTTTCTTGATTTTTTTACTTCAGTTCTTTCTGAAAGAAAATGTTTGTCCCAAATACAGGATGTAAATGAATAAGAGCGAAAAATTTCGCGATGTGATTTCTCAAGCCATGAACGTGTGTCATCAAACGCTTCGTTACCGAAATACAGGGTAATGAAATTTCCAGAATGTTTCAGTTTTTTTTCTTATGATTACTACAGTTTTTACTCAGTTCAAATTTGGCACAAAGGTGGCTTTTCAAAATCTAATAATCAGATCATAGAAACAATTATGAAAATCTACAGGTGGTACTTTTTCAGATGTGACGTGTCCTTTCTACCCCTACAACATTTTTCAGTACGCTCCAGGCAATTAAAATTTGTTTTTTTAATTTTCGATTAGTTTTCAATCTTTTTTATATCTTTCTTCCGTATCTGCCTCAGTTTTGTGTAAAAAAATGATCAGTTTTGTGTTTGATGAAAACATAATGTGAAAGAAGCGATCATAGAGTAAGTGCTGAAAGTGACCATTACACAGCCATTACATAGGAGTCAAGACGTCGACACATAGATATTCGTATCCGATTGTAGATCCCAGGGGTATCTTGAATAACTCTACAAGAAACGATAATGCGGTTTCTTAAGTCTTCTACGTCTTGAACATGAGTCCTGTAAACCAACGTTTCTAAGTAGAAAAGTGTATTGGACTCAGATCAGGTGAACGAGCTGGCTAAAATTATCCATATTTATTATCTAGCGATCTGGATATGTGTCGTTCAAATGTTGACGTTCTCATATACTATAGGGTTATTCGGAAAATAATTTCGTTTTTTCCCCGACAGAGGATTCAATTGTATTGTTTGCACCCAACTTCACACTTAAGCAGTATAATTTTTATATGCTTTGAGAGCTCATATAGCAAGGCTTGTGTGTAAAAAATTCCAATTAATTATACGCAGTAGTTTTTGGTTGGTGTCCTTTTAAATATGGAGAGCGATAAGCAGCATTTTCTACAAATCTTACTGTTTTCTACAAAAAGGGTAAGAATGCTGTTCAAGCCAAAAAGAAATTGATCGATGTGTATGGAGGAAGTGTATTGACAGGGCCAGAACTGGTTCGCTAAATTTCGTTCTAGCAATTTTAATGTCGAAGATGCACCACGTTCGGGAAGGCCGGTTGAAGCTGATGAAGACGCGATAAAGGCATTAGTTGATGCAAACCTGCGAATAACAACACGTGAGATCGGAATGAGATCAAATTTATCGAATTCAACAATTTATGATCACTTGAAAGGCCTGGAATTATCCTCGAAACTCGATGTATTTGTGTCGCCGCATTGACGTCTGCGATTCGCTTCTCAAACGTCACGAAAATGATCCGTTTTTGAAGCGCATCATCACTGGGGACGAGAAATGGGTTGTATAAAACAACGTCAAACGCAAGAGGTCATGGAGCTGCAAAGATGAACCGGCTCAAACCATTTACAAGGCCGATATTCACCAAAAAAAGGTGATGCTGTCTGTTTGGTGAGATTTTAAAGGAATCGTTTATTTTGAGCTTTTACCGGATAACACAACGATTAATTCGGAAGTCTACTGCCATCAGCTGGACAAACTGAATGATGCACTTCAACAGAAAAGGCCAGTACTAATCAACAGGAAAGGTGTAGTGCTTCACCAAGACAACGCGAGACCTCACACAAGTTTCAACAAAAAACAAAAGCTTTTTACAGCTTGAATGAGATACAAATCCTCACCCACCATATTCTCTCACTCCAAAAATTTTTTCGACGGTAAATCCTTCACCTCGAATGAGGAGGTCAAAAACCACCTCGATCAGTTTTTTGCCAGCAAAGACCAAAAATTTTGTGAGCGTGGAATTATGCTGCTACAAGAAAGATGGCAAAAGGTGTTGGACCAGAACGGCCAATATATAATTTATTTATTATACGAAAACTGTCTTTTATTTCCACAAAAAAAAACGAAATTACTTGTCGAACAACCCTATAAAAGGAGCGCCATCGTGCATCCCTGCCCTGTCACCTAAAGAACTAGGAGCAATTAGATCCGGCAGCTCTTCGGTTAGAAACTGAGTATATGAATCTCCATTCAATCTAGGTGGAAGGAAATGTTTGGTAATCATAAGAAAAAAAAAAAAAAACTGAAAAAATCTGAAGATTTCAACACTCTGTATTTCGGTAACGTATCGTTTGCTAACATATGTTAATGGGAACATTTCGTCATAAAATGGCTTGGGGAATCACCTCGTGAAATCTTTCGCACTTACTCATTTACACCCAGTATACTGATATGTATTATGTAGTTTTTAGTTAAGTTTGTTTTAGAATTGAATTACAATTTTGATACTCCACAATTATTTCTTGATATGCTCCTTGGCAATCTTTGTGGTGTATAATGCAAGGTTGATAGTTAAAACCAAATTAGTTTGGCCGATACTATAACTCATGGTGGTCGAACGCTTCAGCCAATAAACATACATATAATCAACAATTTAACATTTTTCATCTGTGTTTGGATGCAGAAATAAACATGTATTATCCTAGATGGATTAACGGATAATTCAGGAAATTGTTACATAAATGTATCTCAGTTACTAGTCGAACAAAATCCATTGGTGTTATCATCTCCAACGGCAAATATCTGTGAAATAAGCAATATAATAGGTAGACTATTATTTCTCTCAGGTCATAATAATTAGTAAGTACGTGTCCAACGTATATTACATGTGAGGCTGATAAAAAAGAACACACAACCAAATTTATATGGAATCACCCCATATTTTTGAATATTACATCAGGGATTTTGGAAATTTCGAAGGATTGTTAGAATTGTTCATATTTGAGATATTTCAATTGAAAAATAAAATAAATTGAGGTTTATTTCGAGGAAGAAACAAATAATAGAAGAGACTCTTTCCGCATGTAGTAAAATAATTAAAATTGTTTTCTCACGGAGTAGATGTTGTTTCTCGACCTCAGTAGCTTATATTACCTCCTCTTACTCTGATACAAGCCTGAATCAGTCTAAGCATGCTTTAGATTAGGTTTTCGACCTCTGGGGTGATACTCTGCCACTCTTCTGTGGCGGCTTGGATGGGCTGTTTTAGGGTTCATAGATTATCCTGGCGCGATCTATATTTCCTTTTGAGATTATCCCATGAATGTTCAATTGGATTTAGGTCTGGAGAGCAAGCTGGCCAGTCCATAATAGAGATTCACTCTGTTTCAAGATAATATCGCGCGAGATTGCTGGTATGCGGAGGAGCATTATCTTCATTAAAAGTGAAATTCTCACCGTGGGCACCTCCCCAGAGTCTCACTATGGGCTCGAGCACTCGTAGGAAACAAAACCAAATCTGTTTTGCCTCCCAGCATAATGCCACCCCAAAACATCACACTGCCCCCTTGGTATCTAGCTTGTCTTCCACGACCCCTTAAAACCCGAATCCGGCGGTCATCTGATCGAACACCAATTCTGGCCTCATCCGAAAAAAGAACATCTCGCCAATTCTCAATATTCCAATTTTGGTGCTCGATGCACCAATTAAATCTGTTAATTTTTTTGTTGTCTGGTTAGCTCTGGAACTCTTAAGGGCCTTTTGCTGTATAAACCCCTCAAACGAAGTCTTTGACGTATGGTTTCTACTGATACACGGATGCCTGTTGCTTCCAGAAATTGCCTTTGGAGTATGGGATGCGACACATTAGGGTCTCTTCTTGCAATTCGGCACAAAAAGTGGTCTTGTTCTTCAGAAGTAATCTTCCTTCGACTTCTTCTAGGCTTATTTTGCAGAGATTGTAGCTCCACGTATCGGGCGCTGGTTTTCGAAATTACCCCCTGTTGATACCCCCATTGCGGCCGCTATATCCCTCTGTGTCACCCCTTTTTCAACGACAGCAATTATTCGACGCTTCTGCACATTGGACAGTCCAACGTAAGGCATTTTCAATTATGATTTTAGCCTTTTTTAAATTTTGAAATTTAGAGTTTCAAATTCCTGTGACGACTGAGTACAATATTCCGAACATGTGGTGATAATTCAACATTTCTTATCATACTATCAAGTTTTTTAACAACAAAAAACTTCATTCTTCTCAAGTAGTCAAAGATCCATAGTTAAAAACAATCTATAATGTAAAATACCGAGTGATTCCATATAAATTTGGTTGTGTGTATAGTGTGGATGAATATCGAATCGTTAATGATGCAACGACTTGGTATTGATTGTCTGAAAAATTCATCAGAAATTTCAACCATAAAGGACGAAATTAATGAAAACGTACGTTTAATATGGGTTTACGTTCTCAGACATCTCATTCTTCTTCATTTCGTGTTATTTCAAGGATCAGACTCGCTCGTTTTCCAATAACCCGCAGCGCCTAAACGTTGCACGTTTCTGCCAGAGTGCGGAGTGGCCATCCCAAGATCCTCGCACGGCGTAGACGTGCACCGTACACCGGCGGAGATCACGCTCCAGGTCAGGTACATCTCTCGGACAATGGGTCGGTCAGCAGAAGGGAATAAGAAAAACG
Organism: Cryptolaemus montrouzieri; assembly: GCA_013387265.2. NCBI lineage: Eukaryota > Metazoa > Arthropoda > Insecta > Coleoptera > Coccinellidae > Cryptolaemus > Cryptolaemus montrouzieri. The sequence goes on from JABFTP020000103.1 coordinate 46,252,096, forward strand.
AGGTTCATTACCTACGCATGGATCTCGCCGGATCGGAAAGAAATCAAGGTCTCCCCTCTCTACGCTGTGTATTTTCTTTGTGATTAGCAGGAGTTTGAACCCGGAGCGACCACGGCACCTCCGTCCTCGACGCAGGGTCGAACTCGGCGAGGAGAACCGGCGAGACAAAGAAAAATGTAGAGTTCAATAACAAGTTAGATTGCAACCGAGGATCGATGTTTTTCTTCTGAATAAGGTTCGGTTAACATTCTCAACTGGAATGGCTTTGGAAACAGACTATTTGTTCAACGAAATTCAGAGTAATATCTAGAAGTGACTCCAGTAAATTGTTGGAAATATACTAATGTTTCTACTATTGCAAAGCAACATAATTACAACAAAAATATAAGAATTTTCATTACTGAATCAGACTAAACAGTGCACCTGAAAATAATCTAATCGTATAATGGTTCATGACAAAGTTGTTGAATAGGTGCTTCCATAGATACTTACAAAAGTAGATTTTTTTATGAGATCTCAGAACTATTTGTAGTGGACGAACTGCGTTTCGAAACTTTCCTTTTCATTGTTTTGATAAGATACCATTTCATTTCGTTGGTTTCATTATTATAGTGAATGGCTTATATTTTTGTGTAGTATGATTTGTAGGTTATTTTAGAAATATATGAAAACACGATAGGTAAAAATAGGTACCTGCCTACCTACTACATATTTCAAAATTATCCGAACTGCTAAAAAAAAAATTGCTTTTTGCTTCGATATCTCGGCATCGTCGACAGTTGAATAATCTTCGTCGCTCCATAACATTATTAGTGTTTACTAGAACTATGCGTTAATTAATAATAAACAATATTCCACCTATACTACCATCCTAGACGCAAAGACAATGTTATATATTATACGATGCCTTTTAAGTTTTGCATTTGGTTGAATGAAAGAATTAAGAACTTTTAAAGTCTTTATTGTTCTAATCGTTTGCTGCTACATTCAAAATGGTCTTTTGACTTCAACAGAATTTTTCTGAAGACTGAAATTTTTGACCTCGCAGTCCGTTCTTGATTTTGGGAAAAGTAAAATAATCGTTTGGACTTAATTCCAGTTTGTACGCAGGATCGTTGGGACTTAGGTCCGGCTGTACGCAGGATGATTCGATGTTTTCTTGGGTTAAATATTCAATTGTGTGCGAACTTGCATTATCTTGGTGAAGGATGAGTCGCTAATCGGGGTTGGTTTCTCGACGCTCACTATCGACTTGTGGCAATTGGTTGTCTATCAATCTGCAGTACTGTTCTTTGATCTTGTAAAGGAATTGTTGTTACATGACCTGCTTTTGAAACGTACGTTGCGATCATATTTCTTGAGACACTTTGGTCACATATGACTTTTGTCGGTTTTCTTTCCCCTAGAAACACCCAAACAGGAGATTGACGCTCTTTTTCTAGTTCGTATGAATGAATACAAGAATCATCACTACTGACCATGTTGTAAACGCTTCAGATTTTCTAAAGTTAAAGCGGTCCATTCGACACCGATTCACTCTTGTAATTTTCTGGTCTTCGGTCAACAGATACTGTATCCAACGGGAAACTTAATTTTTTCACACACAATTCTCCGTGCAAAATTTTATGTATTGAGGTCCTTGAAATCCGCAATGATGCTTCAAGCTCTCGATATGTTCCAACGCACATCCACATTTTCTTGAGTGTCCACTGTTTTTGGCATACCTGTCTTGGATCCTCGCTAAGCCTAACGCAATTGCGTTCAAATTCACCATACCAACGGGAAACTGTTGACATGTGTGGTGCTTCAACATCGCAAACAGAAACCAACTCCCCGAGACATTCTTGTTGAGATAATTTTCTTTGAAATGGTAGAAAATTATTGCACGAAAATTCTCACGGTTCAATTCAATTTTCCAACTAACATGTGACCTTTATCAGTTTGTTGTGGCTGAAATACAGCACCCATAGAACTAAAATCTTGGATTTGTATTAACAAATCATAGAGGTCCATTTTTAGTACTGACAGTAGATAAATAATCAAATTGATTATTATTATTGATAAAATTACTAACCTCAGAAAGAAACCGGAGGTTTTCGTAGCCAGAATCTGCTCATACTCTTTCGATCTTATTAAATAGAATCCTGCAGACTACTAGACAGAGCTGGACATGCTCTGAGTGAGTGGAAACGTTTCTATCAAGGTTATTTCCCTTTGCTTCATTTTGTGAGAGCCTCAATCCCTATGGGTCTGCAACAATATTGGAACTAGCCTTCCTTCATATTCATTGATTGCTGTCAATTTTTGACAAATTTCGTTCTTCAGTTTGTGTTTGACAGCTAATGCAAGCTGACAGCCTCGACGGCAGTTGAAAAAACTAAATTTCATGCGCTCATCAAGCATTATGGAAAAGAAAGAAATCTTAGATAAATTCTATGGAACGGCTTGATACATATTATGGTAACTCGGTGTCATCAATTTCAATGGTTTAGCAGTGGTTTATGATTTTACCAGCATAAGCGACGCTCAACGTTCGGAACACACAAAATCGATTCGTTGAAGATCATTTGAGTTATGGGCTTTGAGGTAAAAGGGGATGAAGTGAAGTATATTTAAGATTTCCTTAAAAAAATCGAAAATATTACACTTATGATAATATTGACAATATCTTTTAAATGGGGTGCGACTTAACCTTTGTTCTCTATAAAGATCCTTATGTTGAGGGGTACAGAGCGTGAGGGAATGATTTTTTCACACCTAATTGACGCAAAATGTGTTTTTTCGAAACAAAAAAGCTCTGCAAGTATTTGAATTTATCATGAAAAATATCAAATTAATTTTTCCCGGATAAAACGCCCTGTATTCTGAAAACTATTTATCGCAGACTCTTCTTTCTTCTCCCTCCGCCTTCTTCGGTCCACTCCTGAACATAGGTCTCTCCGCAACTTTTCCACTCCTCGATTCTGTGCTACCTGCATCCAGTTGCTTCCAACTTGTTCTTTCACATCGTCAACCCAACGTTTCTGTGGTCTTCCTCGGTTCCTCTTTGTTTCCCTCGGTTTCCACTGCAGAACTCTTTTGGTCCACCTTTCATCAGAGTTCTGCCTTGCAATGTGCCCAGCCCATCTCCATTTCATCTCTGCTACTCGCCTGATTATATCGATCACTTTTGTTTTTCTTTGAATTTCCTGGATTCTGACTCTGTCTCTCAAAGATATTTCCAGCATTGCCCGCTTCATAGCCCCTTGGGTAGTTCTTAAATGTTTGGCACTCTGTTTTGTGATGGAAATTATTTCTAGACCATACGTTGCCAGTGGCAGTATACATGTGTCGTTCACCTTGCGTTTCAAATTGATTGGGATGTCCAAGTTTCTGAGGATATGTTTCAGATTTCTGAATGCAGCCTGGGTTAGCCCAATCCGTGTAGTTATATCTGCGGATTGGTTCTCTTTTCCTTGTTTGAAAGAGTGTCCAAGATATAAATATTCCTCTACTCTCTCGATAATCTCGTTGTTTATAGATATTTGAATTTCAGTGGGGTTCATGATCTTGGTTTTCTTTGTATTTATCTCCAAGCCAACTCTTTCAGATGCCTCCTTCTACTGCAATAACATTTCTTCCAATTCAGCCGGCTCGCTCGACCCGACAACCACGACATCCGCAAAACGCAAATGACTTAGGTACGATCCATCTATTTGTATGCCTTTTCGTTGCCATAACAGTTTCTTGAAAACATCCTCCAGAGCCAGAGTAAACAACTTCGGAGAAATGGGATTACTGTGACGCACCCCTCTCTGCAATTTTATCTTATTTGTTGTTGTGGATTCGTCTATTCTTACGTGCTTGCGTTGTCGTAAATATTCTTAATTAAATTGCTGTATCTCCAATTAATTCCAGAATTTCTCATACCATTCAAAAAGGACCATGTTTCTGTCATGTCAGAGGCTCTTTTGTAGGCTATGAACGCAAGGTGCAAGGTGACGTTATATTCTGTGGTGTTTTCCATTAATATACGCAACGTTTGTAAGTGGTTAATGGTGCTGAAACCACTCAAAGAAGGAGATAACAGCAATATTGAAAATTACAGGCCCATCAGTCTGTTATTACACCTCTATAAACTTCTGACGAAGATCCTAACAAAAAGGCTGAAACCTGCCTGTTCGGGTGTTTGGTAAAAATCCAGTTTTCTCGAAAGCCTTTTTGTAAGGATCTTCGTCAGAAGTTTATAGAGGTGTAATAACAGACTGATGGGCCTGTAGTTTTCAATATTGCTGTTATCTCCTTTTTAGAACAGGATCAGTACCTCTGCGTTATACCATTCATCAGGAAGTGTTTCCTCATATAGGCATTTGTTAAGCAGGAATTGTATGGATCTTATTAGACTGTCTCTCCCGAACTTTAACATTTCTGTTGCTATATCATCTTCTCTTGGGCATTTACCTGTTTTCATTCCTTTCAGAGCACTTATCATTTCATCGTGTGATAACTCTGGGATATCTTCTGATCCAGCGTTCAGTACCGGCCTCGAAGTAGTTTCATTTTCTTCATTGTTGGTTCGGCTTGATGAATATAAGCTTCCGTAGAATTCTTCAATTGTATGAGACATTTCTTTAGGGTTTGTCGTGATTCTGCCATGTGTATCCTTGAGTTTCGTCAATCTTGTCCTTCCCCTTGCCAGCTTAGATCTTAGAACTTTCATGTTGGAATTTTCCTCTATAGCTTCTTGAATCTGTTTCGTCCTTTCGTATAGCTTTCTTTATGTTTTTATTTAGCGCAGTGTGTTCTTCAGTTTCTTTTTCTGTAGTCCTTCCTCGTTGCATCGTGTCGATTGTATCGTCGGATAACTTCGATTCTTTCTGCTTCATCTTAGAGCAAACTTTCTTAGTAGCTGTGCATATGGTCGATTTGACATGACCATTGATCTGATTTACGTTCATTTGCTTGAGTGCTTCTTCTGGTTGTAAGCGATCTGCTATTTCTTTCTCGTATTCAACTTCTGTCGCGTCTAGTTGCTGTTTTGTTGCAATGCGTGTTTTCTTTACGAGTTAGCTTCTTTCTAGTTTGACGTTGAATTTGAAACAGGCGCGCACCTGTATCTACTTTGTTTAGAACTGATACGTCACTACAATATTTTCGTTCACTGGAAAGAACGAAATCGATTTAATTTTTGTTTGTATTGTTGGGACTTTGCCAAGTCCATTTTGTTTGCAGGGGTTTCTTAAAGAAAGTAGTTAAGCAATAGAAGCCTTATTTTATCATGAAGTCCACTAACATTTGTCTCCTGTTGCCTCGGTCTCCTAGTTTTCTCTTTCCAATTTTTGCGTTAAAGTCTTCAACTATGATAGCGAAGTGTGCATTTACTTGTCTTCCCGCTTCCGATATGTCATCATATAGCAAGTCCACTAGTTCTTCTTCTGATGCACTTGTTGGAGCGTATTTGTTTATTATCTGTACCTTATATCGCTGGTTCAACTTTAATGTTAAGTAGATAACCCTGTGAGATATCGAACTGACCAAGTGCTTGATGTTCTTATCTATCATAAATCCAACTCCTTCGATTTGGTTATTGGCATCAGAGTGTTTCTGGTATAATACGTGACCAGACTTCAATACTGTTGTACTTTTTTCAGGAAGGCGTGTTTCAGATAGCCCTATAATGTCCCATTTGATTGTATCTAACTCTCTTTCTAGTTCTTCTAGGTGCTGATCTGTTCGCATGGTTCGCACATTGTATGTTGCTATATAAATACGGTGTTCTGAGAACGTTTTGATGTGGTCGAGACTTTGCCTGCCCCAGAATCCTTGAGACTGACTCTCAACAGTGTGAGATTCTGAATTAATAATTCTACTTACCTGGGGTAGTTTCGTTTTGTGTTTCGAAATTTCATGGCTTCATTTTGGAGGTTTGTGACAGTCAAAAAACGCCACGCTTGCCATGGGGGTTGGTGAGTTTGATTCAGCCGCCCAATTTGGATACAGACGCTGTTTGCAGCCGTTCGCTCTGAATCAGACGTTGCGTGCTAGTTTTTGGTCCATCCCGAGTACTTCATTTCCTCTGTACCACCTATATCTAGGAGGCATTTCCATATCCGCCACCTGAAGAGAGGCCCAATGGAGGAACTAGCAAAAAAACCGCATGACTACTGTGAGGTATTGCAGAACTTTAAAAAATATACTCTTTACAATGAAAATACAAGAAGTGGGGTTGTAATTCGAAGAAATTCGATGATTTGGAAGAGTGTGACAAAAGCTTTTACTTCACCGATAAGTTTCTAACTGAGTATAAAAATTTTCCTGACCAATCATTTTTCCCAAGAACTAAAGTGAAAGAAATTATGTATTTCATTCTAAACTCTACACTCTCATCATACTGCAGACATCTGCCAAAAATAAGAAACATCAACACTTCTGTCAAAGGAAAATATTTGACGTATATATCATTAAAGGACTGTTATTTCAGACAGTGTGTTACTAGATTTTGGTGCTGATCCAAAGTGGCGACAGTTGAATTTTGAATATTACCCTTAATTGAGTTCTAGTGAAATAACTCTCTGGTTTTCTTAGAGAGAACAAATATGATTTTGCTATTATGATTGCATAATTGAAATTGCACTTTGGCCGAGCCTACAGGCAAAGGTAGATTTCGTTTTTTAGTCTGTGAAATCAGCTTAGCAAAACTATAATGACTTATGTAAATTATTCAACTTTTGTGGTTTAGAAAAGAAAACTTTTCAAACAAAGGTCTCTTATAATACACTCCCCACAAAAATTGTCGCATCACCCTTTTATGACAATACTAAACTTTTAGGTTGGTCATTCAAGGGTCGCTTGGTAACTTTCAGAAGTGAAACAAGATATCATTCAAATAGATGAGTTTATGATGAAAAATATCGACAATTTTCGAGTTAATGAAAAATTAAAAAATTCTACCATTTTCAAACATTCGCGAAGAGACCAATCAACTAGCATCGAATGGTTAATAATCATTTTCAAACCTCCCCGGGCCCTAATTACTGCCAGTATACGTCTCGGAAGCCCCTCAAACTAATTTTGGATGTACTCTTGAGTCACTGAGTACCAAATTTCAGGAAGCAGATTGTCTAGTTGTTGGAGTTTTCTACAAGGCATCCTACGTTGCTGAATTTGGCACCCTATATTGTCCCAAACATGTTCTATGGAATTCAAGTCGGGACTTCTGGCTGGCCATCTTAAAATATCAATTTCGGCATTTTGCAGAAATTCTGTTACTACTCTAGCTGCATCAGGCCGAGGCATTATCATGCATATAAATGAAGTTTTCACCAATCAATTAGCCAAAGGGAACAACATGGGGATCAAGGATATCTACGATCTATCTGGCCGCTGTCATTCTTCCATTATTCACTAGGACTAACTCTGTTCGACCATGGAAAAAAATTCCTCCCCACACCATTACTGATCCCCCTCCGAAGTTTACGGTTTGCCGGATATTGCATTGCTGATACCGCTCCCCAGGTCGTCTGTATACAGGCATGCGTCTATCATTTGATACTAGACAGGACCTGGACTCGCCGGAAAAGAGAACATTGGACTATTCTGGAATACCCCAATTTGCATGTTCCCCCGCAAACTGAAGTCTTGCAACTCGATGCTCTCTGGTGAGACGCGGGCCGATAGAAGCCACCCTTGGTCTGATATCCTCTTCTCTGAGCCTGTTCCTAACAGTTTGCGAAGAAATATGCACATTTCTGGAAAGTGCAAATTCATTTGTAGCATTCTAGCCGTATAGTGCCGAACTTTTAGTGCAGTTAAACGAAGCCAACGATTATCAACTGGTGTTGATATCCGATTTCTTCCTTGTCCGACCCTTCTTCCATATTCCCTTGTTTTGTGATACCGATTAATTGCTCTTGAAATAGTGCTTTGTTTAACATTTAACGTTTTAAGTTAGCGACGTAACGTTGGCTTCGCCTCTCCTCTAGAAGTGTTACAATTCTTGCCACTTCATGATCACTCAAATAGCGTCCAGGACGTTCAGTAGCCATTACAATAAATTCAAAGATTCGAAAATCAACAACAAACACAGAAAACTTACACTAATTTAGCGTGAAAACTGAAGAGGAATTGAATGAATACTGATAGTCAAATCAACTCATTCTTGTTTCAGGCGTGTTTGAGATCATATGTGAAAACAAATGTTACTACATAGATAAGATTTTTTCCCCTCATATGTCCAAAAACGTATGTTGACAAAGAAACTGCGATTGCGCTGCTTAATCGATTGTGGAATTCAGAATACCAGGTGATGCGACAATTTTTGTGGTGTGTGTATTATTAAAAATAAGAAATCCACATTGGTTCATCTTAGTTATTACCGGAGAAAACATTCTGCAGTAAAAGTTTTTGAAAATAATATATCTGTGGATAATGAGAAAACTTTGTATCGTGGTTATTACCCGGAATTGAAATTATTCTAACCTTCCGTCCCGATTCAGGAGGTAAGGGTCGTATCAAAAAAAACTTTCAAACAAAAGTTTTGATAATAACAGGTCTGAGAATAAAATCCTCTCTTTGTTATTAACGGAAATATGGTTATTTGAAAATTTTCAATACTCCTATTTCTACCCCCTTGGACTATTGTGCCCAATAGCAGTGGCAATAATATAAACGTCATGATCGGTGGAGAAAACCATGAATAAAAAGGAAGCAATCAATAATTGAATCAGAATTATGTATTGACGATGAAGCAGATAAATGAAAAAAATTATCTCAATTTATGCTCCTATCGACGAAATTTTTTTTTTATTTTCGGTGAAATATTTCTCATTTTCTGATGTGAATACAAATGATGAATATTTTTTGGTACATTTTCAAAATTTTGCTTAAAGTAAAATTTCGTCGCCTACAAAGTTTCTGAGGTGAGTGACTGTGAATTACGAGAATCCAAAGCTGCCATCTTGATAACAAAATTGCATATTTTCGCAGAATGGCGAATATATTTTCGGCATTTAAATGATTGTTTTGTGATTTACGAGGATCGTTTGAAAAGTCCGTGCAGTCAGAGACGTGCCAATACTTGTGCATATCGACGTTATTTTTAGTTTCAACCAGATTGATTTTATTTCTCTGCGTTTGTTGTTCTTTTGCATCGAGGAATTCGTGTGAATTTCAGAAAAATGAACGAAAAATATTTCACGTATTGATTTAACAGTACTTTAAGAAAGGTAGAACGCCCCAGAAGACTGAAAAGAAGCTTGATACACATTATGGCGACTGTGCACTTAACGTTCTGTTGAGGTAACAACTCCAAAAAGCACTGATAAAATCCATCATATGTTGATGGACGATAGAAGAGTAAGATTCGTGAGATAACTAGTGTAGTGGGCATTTCGAATGAACGAGTGCGTAACACTTTGTATCAACATTTGGATATGAAACGGTTATCCGGAAGATGGGTGCCATAAGGACGGTTTGGAGCTGTTGCAGCGGAACCCGCAAGGCTTTAAGTGTTGTTGCTTTAGTGTGGATAAGACATGGTTACATCACTTTACTCTTGAGACCAAAGAACAATCCGAATAATGGGTTTCTAAGGGAGAATCTGCACCAATAAAGACCAAAACTGTACCTTCGCAAGAAATTATCCTCATCTACTATTCGGAAAAGGGTGAAACTTTCACAGGTGCATATGTGCAGTTATCGTTATGGGATCGTTGGAAATTTAAGCTGAAACAGGAAAGTCCAAGATTTGCCTATCTCTTTGCTGTCTTATTCTCACGCAATACCACCGAACATTCCACCTACAAATGTTTCCATAGCAGAAATCAAGTTCAGAGTCCGCACTGTCAGACGGGCTCTCGAGCAGTTGAACTGCAAGAAGGCAGTTGGTCTAGACGAAATACCGCCAATCGTCCTGAGAAAGTGTGCTCCGGAACTGGTACCCATTCTAAACTGTCTGTTTCAGATTTCTTATGAAAGCCAGACTTTTCCGAGCAGCTGGAAAATAGCGATAATTCAACCAATCCCAAAGAAAGGAAAGAAGTCCTTACCCCAAAACTACCGCCCTGTTGCACTTATTTCCATTATGTCCGAAGTGATGGAGAGAGTCATAAACGATGAACTCATCAAATATCTTGAGTTGGAGGGAATTATTAACGACCGTCAGTATGGTTTTCGCAGGCAAAGATCGACAGGAGATCTGCTCGTCTACGTCACCCATGTTTGTACATCAACGATGGAAAAGCATGAGGAATCTAGAGCAATAGCCCTCGACATATGTAAAGCCTTCGATAGGGTTTGGCATGCAGCCTTGTTGAATAAACTTGCTGCATATGGGCTTTCCGAAAAATTGCGGGGCTGGATAAGTAGCTTTCTTTCAAATAGACCAATACAAGTTGTGGTCGATGTTATAACATTCGATTGTTTCCAGTTGCAAGCAGGAGTACCTCCGGGATCCATTCTTTCGCCAACCTTGTTTCTGTTGCAGATAAAAGATCTTCTGTCATCTACAGAGAACAAGATCTTCGGTTTTGCAGACGATTGTACCCTGGTTTCGTCCTTCAGTAGTCTGCGGCCGATTACAGCTGCGGAATCTCAGGGTCAGAGATGTCAACAAATTAATAACTTAAACTCTGACTTACAAAGGATATCTGAGTGGGGTTAGTTAAACCTGGTGAGCTTCAACGCGAGCAAGACGCAAGCAACTACGTTTTTCTAGAAAGGTCCCCGCTGGAGAACCTTCTCTAATGATGCAAGGCTAACAAATTGCATCCAAAGATTCGATGCCTCTTCTCGGAATAACGGTCAACTCCGGGTTTTGCTGGCATGAACATGTATCAGCAATAGCTAAGTCGGCATCAGCTAAACTTAGTTTTCTTTTCAGAGCCAAGCGATACTTCATGTCATCTCAGCTGTTGCTTCTATATAAGGCGCAGATTCGACCTGCTTTGGAATATTTTTCCCATGTATGGGGATCTGCGCCAAAACATTCGTTGCGGATGTTGAATAGTGTGCAAAAACGGGCTGTGCACCTCATCGACCACCCGGAGATCACCCGCAGAGTCCAACCACAGGCTCTCAGAAGACAAGTTGCTGACCTTTCTCTGTTTCACAGATACTTTCACGGAAGATGCTCCAAGGAGCTGAAAGACCTTGTTCCGGGAAAACTCATGTTTTGCCGCAACACTAGGCTGGCAAGGAGTTCTCATCATATGGCTGTACATTAAACGACCCCTCGAACCTCTCTCTATAAGAATTCCTTCGTTTACAGGGCCGGTGAGCTGTGGAACTCGCTCTTCCTAACAGCTCGCATGAAAAAAAAAGAAAACCTTTTTCATTACGACAAATGCACCAGCTCAATCCTCGCCAGTTGTGGCCGCAGACTTCATGGAAATAGGATTCCAACTCGTTTTAGATATCCCCAGATTTGACTTCCTTGGATTGTTTTCCAATATGAAGAAATGGCTGGCAGGAAAAAAAAGTTATTCAAACGAGGAGGTTTTGCATAAACAATTGGTCATTTTACAGAATTGGATAAAGCCTATTATGCGGAAGGTATCAGCATACTAGAGCAGAGCTAGACGTGTATAAGTATAAAACTATACTAAAGAAAAATATATATATAAAATAAAAAAGGGTTTGTCCCAAAAATTGAGTAGTTGGCACGGACTTTTCTAACGATCTTCGTATATTATTTAACTCAAATTTTCTTTTAAAGAATTAATAGTTCCCCCCTGGTACTATCTGTAGCCATTTTATCATCTGGCAAGTCCATTACACCGTTTCTGTACCATGTACCATTCTTTTAGCACATACATACTAGTGAACTCGTTCAGTAGCTAACTATTCCTATAATTATAAATCCATCTGCAATGCACTGTAAACTATATTCTTTCGTACAAATTTCAGTAATTTTCCTTGTGGAACGTTGTTCGACATCCACCATTATAAATGTTTGAATATCCATTATTCCCGTACAAATGCGAAATCAATATCGAAACAATTTGTTATAAATTATTTATCAACTTCGACTTTTCCATTATATTCCCAGGAACTTATTTTTCAATCCACTTTACTTGAATAGAATTGAAAATGCCACTGAATAGATTAGTATACTTCTACATAGTCTTTGGGGATGGTCTGTTGTTTGAGTACCGGATGGAATATTATTCTAACCGACAAAATTAATGAGATAATGGAACAATGACCATATTGAAACATCCCCAACCCCGGTCTATAAAAGACGATGCAAAATACATCGCTTCTACGTAAATTGCAATATCTGAGTTATCTTATTTTCTTGCCCTCATTAATTACACCTGAGACCGAATGAGATCGGTCAAATGAAAAGCCATGTGATCGTCTAGTACCTGGACTTGCCTTGAAGTTCTTTATATAAAATATGACACTTAAAGAGTCTTTGTTGTGTTGTGTATTCGTAGTAACCTATTCAAGTTCTTTTATGTAAGGTTTGATTTGCTACGACCAATTCTTCGTCGTTTATACCATAGGTAAGGAAATTAGAAAATCAAAACAGATTCGGCAAAGATGTCTATTTGATTTTGGAACATTCATATTCAATTATTTTCTTTACATTCTTTGGCGTCTTTGAATAAATTTAATGCAATGTATGATCATTCAGATACAATCCCAATTTGCCCTCGCAAAGTGGGTAACTGACCCTATCTGAGGGTTTTGGTAATATGATATCATGTTTTATGAATAGGTCGTTGCCCTGATAATAAAAACTCTGGAAGATTTGATTTTAAAATTCTAAGGAACACGTCCACAGCTGACAACTTGCAAGCGTTAATTCGCTCGCGTGTTTTTAATCGAATTCAGTAAATCGCATAGTATTAAAACGTTATATATGGAACTAGAGGTAAGTCCTTAAAGCGGTACGTGATTATTTTTGCACAACTGAGCGCCAACGGGCAATATTAATTATATTATGTCACTGACTGCGGATCATATTCTATTCCTATTTCACGGAGGAAATCATTCCATCTAATTATACACCTGTATTGTACCACAAACATCACATCATACAATCCACCAACTCAGACATTTTTCGAAACTTACATACAAGCCTCAAAGTCTGTGGGTTCATGCATGCGTATCGTCCCTACGGCATTTTTTTATACTTATGTGACATGCTATAATTCGAAGGCGATTATTACAATAAATTCAGGGAAAGATTCCTTATTGAGCTAAGGAGTAGCGAACATCAAGTCAGTATTTTGAAAGTAAGATCCTTCTTGGACAGTTACGACTCGATTACAGTGAATAATATTATTATTTTCGTTGAAGTTCAAGTAAACGTTCAGCTAAGTTATAAAACGAGATGAGTATAAATACTCAATACATGCATTTCAAATTGATAATTGGCCCATTTATAGAAGCAAAGATAAGAATCAATATTAAATGTTCTCACATTCAAATGTATCATTCATCAAATGATAATACAAAAGATTTGGATTGGGTAACATTTCAATTTTCTGAGTTATAAAAGTAAAAGTAAAGTTTCAAATCGATATTAAACTTCATAACATTTCGAATTCAAATAGTTACCAAGTTATTGAGTCAGTATACAATCGTAACATGCGTTCAATAATGTTGCAAGTTAGGTAAACAATGTTGGAATCAATATTAAAGAATTTGAATACAACTCTTCAACTAATTTGCAAAGTTAGGAGAACTATGAAAATCAATATAAAATTTCGCCAAGTTATGAAAGCAAATGTTCTAAATTAGTCTATGAAATAACTCTTCAAAATATATATTAGAAAATGTCAGTGCAGTTCAAATAGATCATTTGGCAAGAAAAAAAAATTGGTGAAAATAATTCGGAGTTTAAGAAATCATTACTTCAACTCACCCTCAATGCATTCAGAAAATACGAAGAATATATTTCAAGAAAACTCGTGAAAATTATATGGTAAATAGAAATATTGAAGAAAAATTCAGAAAGTAATCACCTGTGGGACACAACGAGAACTGTAATTCTTCCTACCCTGTCGGACTTCTCGGAGAGGAACAATCTGCGTCTTTTATCTTTCTAGACTCATGTTACATATGATAAAATAACTTTACTTCAAATTTTGATTCACGCGAATGAGTACATTCACTGATGAATTAATGGCGGAATAATTGCATATCTGAAGAAAAAAATAACTAACTCAATTATCCCCTAACGGCGCGATCGCGGCCCTTATATATGTATGGCCCGGAAGCTCTTACACCCGTACTTCCCTCTGCCCTTGGTACTCGAGTATCTGTTACATAGTCATTTAGAAACGCGTTCCTTCGTCGCGACGTGGGAATTGCTGTTTGAGAAAATACCAGATGTTGTCTGCGATCTTGAATACGAAAGGGTGTTTTGATAACTATCCGTGATAACGTCGAATATCGTCTAAGCTAGTTGAAACGACAAAATGCAGAAATTTAAACTTGTATCAATTTTTACTTCGAAGTCGGTACTCGTAGACAATTTATCTGCAGATTTACTAGTGAAAGAACTGCTTTGCTCAGTAGTGTATTGATTAGCCTGAAAATCACGAGAACGTCTTGTACACCTTTTTTTTCTCGATTTTTCATTTTTTCCATCTCTTCTCTCATACACTGCTTTAGGAGGCATTTTTGTTTACGAAAACACTTCTTTGATGACGAAAATAGAACTGAGAATCTGTGAGAAAACAACCAATACTGGAAGTAAAAGTATAGCCAGTATTTTGTAGAAGGGGAAATTAATATAAGCCGTGCGAGCGACAGCTGCGGCGTGTTGAGAGCGCGCTTCGATTGCGTCGTTATCTCGGCACTGGCTACGAATTTCTTGAAAATTCTAGATGGTAATAGTACCACAAACACCGCGTCAGTATAGAAAATAGTTGTGCCAACTTAGCAACAACAAAAGTTGACAATCGTTTTGAGCAGATTTCTGAATAATCAATTCCCAGTAGTTTTTTGACAGTATGTAAACAATGGTCCACCGTGATAACAAGAATCGACCTGTTTCAGCGTTTTCCGCTGACACCGCCTGCTACTGAGTTGTAGAGGCAGGGATCAAATTTTCTGTCGAATATGTATTGTTTCAAAGATATTCAAACTTTTCCCGATCATATACATAGAAGAAACACTTCTCGTCTTGAGGTTAGATTCCCTGAAACCATTTCTTAGTGAAAGTACATAATTATTGTTCTCTACACTTATTTTACATTCAGTTCAAAAATAGCAAAAATGCGTTATCGGGAAATGACGAGTCTAGAATAATTTTAAAAAGAAATATAGGAACATGATTAGCACATGTTTGAGTATTCTTTTTGATAACTTGAGTCAATATGAATGTATTGCGCCCATGATGTATTCCTATTTCGTTTTTACACTTTGTAAACGTTAAAGCGGATTCTGATTGTTCAATTTTCTTATTCGTTTTTTCATTAAAAATAGAAATTTCAAGAGTTTCATGAAAAAGAAAGATAACATATGTTCTGAACATTTACTACATTATTCATATGAAAATTCCTCTGGGACAGATGAACTAAAGTCTAAACCTACAAGAACCGGATAATTAACCCATAAAAGCGTATACAGAAAGTTCAAAAGAAACGATATTAAAAAATTTTACTTCGACGCCCTATATCGCAAACACTAGCCATACGATCTTACTGAATAATGCATCTTTGTAATCAAGATGCGAAATACTATAATATTTAGAATAGATATAGAAGTCTAGTTAATAACTTGGTGAAAAAAAAATAGGCTTAGAAATAAAATATTACAATGAGTGAACATAATTCATAATTTCATGATAGATTACTAAATTTTACAGGCACGAAATTCGAAATATTTCCTTAACACTTTCAACAAAAATGATCTGGAAAAACTTGAAGTAAATACAGAAATAGCCCTAAACACAATAGATTTACTAGAACAACCGAATTATATAAAATCAATCTGTGCAAACATGTTATCAACTTCCCACCTTGAAAGTAATAATATCGAAATGAAGCTCATAAAATTGAATTAATACAATAATACAGTTACGATTTTGAGCAAATCTGTTCATATAAATAAAACCGAAAAACGATTAGATTCAAGAGAATTCATTGACTTCAAGCTGTAACATTTAAAAAATTGAAGAAGCTATTAAATACTGTACTAATGTACTCTCTGAAAATAAATTATCTCAAACAGCGAGGAATCCTAGAATTCCTTTATTTTATGCTCTTCCGATAATGTATAAAATGTTATCCAATGAGGCCAATTGTTTCATACACTCATGTACCTGTCTCAAAATTTTGCAAACATCTTAATCGAATTGACCATCCAAATCAAATGAGAAACTATGCTGTTAGTAGAAGTTTGTTTGTATAGAGTTATTTCATATTCAATAACGGAATTTACCAAGAACTAGATATCTTCCAATAGGTTGTCCTTTTCTCCTCTTTTGAGCGAATTCTTTCTCTTCATGCAATATCACAATTAAAAACATTTTCTACTGAAAAGATATGTCGATGATATATTTTGTATTTGTACAGGTACTGATAGACAATTCAATTTTTTCGTAAGATTCTCAAATTCAATCAACGATACAAACCAATTAACTAGGGACATCGAAAATATACATAAAACACTTAATTTCCTAGACATTCAAATTAGGATAACAGTTAATCATCTTGAATTTACTAATTATCGAAAATCAACATTCGTTGATACATTAATCCATAATAAAAGTTCCGATGGGCATAAAATCAAAATGTTCTCGTTTCAAACATGTGTGCATGGAATATTCACTGTTCTCCTCTTACCAAAAAGATGAAAAATAAATAAGAGTTTTGAAAACATAATCTTCAAATAACGGGAACGACAACAACATCATGTAAAAATTAATAGCTAAAGAAACAACACAAATTATTAGCCTCGATTTATCCCACCCTTTAGGTTAACTCAGATAAGTAATAAATTATACCACATATTTAAAACAGAATTGAAACACAATATGTATGGATAAGAAGAATATATATATATATATATATATATATATATATATATATATATATATATATATATATATATATATATATATATAAATTATATTGTAGTGATTGCTTTTTATTTAAGTCGTACTGGTCGTTCCATCAATATTTGAGTAAATGAGCATAAAAATTCAATCATTCATAAACAATTAACAACTGGTTTTTCAGAACAGTGTATAAACGAAAATCATTCCTTAGATTTCACAAAACCCAATTTTGATGTTCAGGTAACAAAAGAAAGAGATTAAAAAGAATTCTTAGAAATTTCATCAGCGAACAAACACAATCTACCAATAATTAAAGACCAGCTTGATTTACGTGTATCCCTACTTCTCTCATCAGTTTGTTAAGTATAAATGACATTGAAATATAATGATTTTCTTTTATTTTCTGAAAATGGGATAAAATCTGGAACAAATCAAACATATTATTTTATTGATTATATTTTGTGAAACTTATGCCTTGTGTTTTTTCTTCTATCTAATAATTTAGTAAAAATTTAGAAAGTTTGACTGAAGCCGTTTTCTTCAGTAATTTCAATATGATTTAATGCACAGATGATGTATTTTAATATTCTGTACTTAAGGAAAGATCTTTTCGATAAAATGCTTCACTATTGGAAAATGTATTCTTGATATTGAGTATTGAAATAATTTCATTGACCTAACCATATATCACACAAATTGTCATCATTCATCAATATTTTATAAAACGCTCATATACATACACGATCATTCTCGTAGACTTTTATCACTTCGCAAAAGGTAGTGCCTTTGAATTTATGATACGTAGAACCTTTTCGTCATCTCTTTCGGTATCAGGCCGTTAGATAGAATTGCAGTACATTATCTCCATAGCAGCAACGGATTCGACAAGGCAATAGTAGAACGCTAGATGGATCAGAAAGTATGAAATATCATTGTCCAAATGATATACCCCCTGCAACACAAACCAACATAATATATGACTTTGCCTAACGTATTTCGTAAGAACTGATCTAAAGAGCTGGATATTATCAAATGATATCGGCGTAACTAATTATAAATGGGAAAAGAAATTATAGAATATTCATTCGGAATGAAAAAGCATATATTAAAATTTCGAATTCCTGGAAGTTTGAGACTCCGACATGTGTAATTGTGCCAGATTGTTTAGATACAAAGTTACTGGCATCTTCTTTCTCAGCATTACTAGTCCAATCAGATACCAGCTATGAAGACATAACGTCGTCGAAGTCTTCGAATAGAATTTGATGAGCGTGATTGCTCTAGATTTTTCGCCTATTTCTAGTCCATTGTGGGCTGACAGAATGAAAGAATTATCCTTTTTCTAGTAAACGTTTTCCTTGAATATTTTTCTCGATAATGGGGTAATATTCTGCCACTCTTCTGTGGCGGCTTGGATGAGCTGTTTTGGGGTTCTTGGATTATCCTGGCGCGATCTAATTTTTCTTTTGGGATTATCCCATAAATGTTCAATAGGATTTTGGTCTGGAGAGCAAGCTGGCTAGTCCAAAATAGCGATTCCCTCTGTTTCAAAATAATGCCGCGCGAGGTTGCTGGTATGCGGAGGAGCATTATCTTGCATAAAAGTGAAATTCTCACCGTGAGCACCTCGCCAGAGTTTCACTATGGGCTCCATGACTAGGTCCACGTAATTTCTAGCCGTTACACTCGCAGGAAACGAAATCAAATCTTTTGCCTTCCAGCATAATGCCACCACAAAACATCACACTCCCCCCTTGGCATTTCGGAATTTATCTTGCTGCTCGGAGTCTAGCTTGTCTTCCACGTCCCCTTTCAACCCAAATCTGGCGGTCATCTGATTGAATACCAATTCTGGTCTCATCCGAGAAAGAACATTTCGCCAATTCTCAATAATCCAATTTTGGTGCTCGATACACCAATTAAGTCTGTCTAATTTTTTGTTGTCAGGTTAGCTCTGGAACTCTTAAGGGCCCCTGCTGTTCAAACTCCTTGAACGAACTCTTTGACGTATTGTTTCGACTGATACACTGATGCCTGTTGCTTCCAGAAATTGTCTTTGTAGTATGGGGTACGATGCACTAGGGTTTGTCCTTGCAATTAGGCACAGCAAGCGGTCTTGTTCTTCAGAAGTGATCTTGCTACGATTTCTTTCAGGCCTATTTTGCAGAGATTGTAGCTCCACGCATCGGGCTTAGGTTTTTGAAATCACCCCCTGTGATACCCCCATTGTGGCCGCTATACCCCTCTGTGTCACCTCTTCTTCAACGAGAGCAATTATTCGACCCCTCTGCACATCGGACAATCCAACGTGAGGCATTTTCAATTATGATTATAGGCTTTTTTAAATTTTGAAATTCACAGTTTGAAATCTCAGTGACGACAGAGTGAAATATACCGAACATGTGGTGATAATTCAACATTTCTTATCATACTATCCAGTTTTTTTACAACAACAAACTTCATTTTTACAAGTAGTCAAAGATCCTTGGTTGGGAACCCCGCTTTTCATAATTTTTACATGAAAGACATCGCAATTGAAAACTGTGAACACTTATGCCTGTACTGTGATGACACTTCAATAATTATCAGTTCTAAAACTACAGAAGATTTATCACATAAAAGAGAACATGCTTTGAAGGAGGTCGACTCATGGTTCTTGAAAAACTCACTGAAACTGAATAAAAACAAAACCGAAACACTTAAAATCAATAAGGAACCTGGACTTCGGAGTGTCAAATTTTTGGGAGTATTACTTGACAACAAGCTTAACTGGATACCACACATAGATTATACATGCAGGAAGCTCTCGAAGATTTTGTTCATGCTGAGAAGATTAGAATGATCAGGACTGCATATTTTGCTCATATCCAGAGCATCCTTCTATATGAAGTTCTTTTTTGGGGCCGAGCATCTGAATCATCAAGGGTGTTTATGTTACAAAAGAAGGCAATCGGAATCATGTTTGGGCTTGGCAATAGGGACTTCTGCAGACCGTTTTTTACAGAGCAAAAAATACTTACCTTTCCATCATTGTATATACGTGAGTGCCTCATAAATATGCACCAAAACAAGAACACCTTTACTAGAAACGGCGACAGTCATCCTTTCAAAACCAGATGTAGAAACCATTACCCAACACCACTATATATGAGAGACAACATGTGGAATTCCTGGCAATATTGGGGAGTACGACTATATAATAAGCTACCTGGAGAGCTGAAAGCCTTTCCTGATAAACAGTTCAGAAAGAGAATTCATGAGCTTTTGCTAGAGGGAGCTGCTCATTCAATTGTAGAATTTTTTGAATTTTTGGGATGAGCAATGATTTTGTTCCAACCTAGATAAATTTCTTGAACTTGTTTTTAGATTGTGAGAGTTCATGCCTTTATGTTTTTTTTTCAAATGTTTGTTGTTGCTTTTATCCTTTAATATTTTGACATGCCATGTAGTTTTTATTTTTGATGCCAATAAATCTATCTATCTATCTATCTATCTAAATCATGGAAATATATCCTCCTGTAATATTAGTGCGTAAAATTAGAAATCAACTTGTATTTGCTTTAGAATATCTTGGTATTTAAGTAAAAAATAAAAAAATCTTAGTCTATGAATATGCATAAAATATTATGATCCTGATTGTAAAAGTAACCTTATGCAAAGACGACAAAATTTTCTCATTTCGATTCGATCTCCGGTCGATTCGAATTAGCCTTTGTGGTTGATGTTTCATCCGCTATGGCAAGCGGGCAACTGACGGAAATATTGTCGATACAATAACTCCCGTTCAATATGCTCTTCCCTGATTCCTTGTCTCTGGTCAATTGAAATTCCCATCAGCCCCAATCCAATTTTATTGTCAATAAAATTCAATAAAGTTGTCGTTCTTTTCAGAGACTTTCTAGTAAGCTTGTACCATGATTTCTGTAGCATTTAAATGAGATGAAAGGTACACACAACTAAATTTATATGAAATCGCCCGATATTTTGAATATTATCTCAGGGATTTTGGAAATTTCGAAGGATTGTTAGAATTGATCCTTTTTGAGATATTTCGATCGAAAAAAGAAATAAATTAAGGTTTATTTTAAGAAAGAAACAAATAAAAGAAAATAAGAGAATTTCCGCATGTAGTAAAAGAATTATTTTCTACGGAGTAGGTGTTGTTTCTCGACCCCAGTAGCTTGTATTACCTCCTGTTGCCCTGATACAAGTCTGAATCAGTCTGGGCATGTTTTGGATTAGGTTTTAGACCTCCTCTGAAGTGCTATTCTGCCACTCTTCTATGGCGGCTTGGATGAGCTGTTGTGGGGTTCTTGGATTATCCTGGCGCGATCAAATTTGCCTTTTGAGATTATTCCATAAATGTTCAATAGGATTTAGGTTTGGAGAGCAAGCTGGCCAGACCAAAATAGCGATTCCCGCTGTTTCATGATATTGTCGCGCGAGGTTGATGGTATGCGGAGGAGCATTAACTTGCGTAAAAGTGAAATTCTCACCGTGGGCACCTCGCCAGAGTCTCACTATGGGTTCCAGCACTAAGTCCACGTAATTTCTAGCCGTTATACTCGCAGGAAACGAAATCAAATCTGTTTTGCCTCCCAGCATAATGCCACCCCAAAACATCACACTGCCCCCTTGGTATTTCGGAATTTGTCTTGCTGCTCGGAGTCTAGCTTGTCCCCTTAGAACCCGAATCCGGCGGCCATCTGATCGAACACCAATTCTGGTCTCATTCGAAAAAGAACATTTCGCAAATTCTCAATATTCCAATTTTGGTGCTCGATACACCAATTGGCTCTGGTTAGCTCTGGAACTCTTGAAGGCCTTCTGCTGTATCAACCCCTTGAACGAAGTCTTTGACGTATCATTTCGACTGATACACTGATGCCTGTTGCTTCCAGACATTGCCTTTGGAGTATGGGGTGCGACACACTAGGGCCTCTTCTTGCAATTTGGCACAAAAAGCGTTCTTGTTCTTCAGAAGTGATCTTCCTACGACTTCTTCTAGGCCTATTTTGCAGCGATTGTAGCTCCACGTATCGGGCGTAGGTTTTTGAAATGACCCTCTGTGATACCTCCATTTTTTCTGCTATATCCTTCTGTACCACCCCTTCTTCAACGAGAGGAATTATTCAACGCCTCTGCACATCGGACAATCCAACGTAAAGCATTTTCAGTTATGATTATAGGCTTTTTTAAATTTTGAAATTCACAGTTTCAAATCTTAGTGACGACTGAGTACAATATCCCGAACATGTGGTGATCATTGAACATTTCTTATCATACTATCCAGTTTTTTTTCAACAAAAAACTTCATTCTTCACAAGTAGTCAAAGATCCATGGTTAAAAACAATCAATAATGTGAAATACCCAGTGGTTCCATATAAATTTGGTTATGTGTATTCCTAAGACATCTTCTTCATGAAGTTGCATATCCTGCGAATTAAATGAACTCTATTCAATATTCGCTTAAATTGAGAATTACTTTATAATTTCGAAGAATTAACAGAAATAAACCTGCGAGTTTCCTTCTTACTTTGATCGACTTTATTGGGCTCTTAGGGCGACTGCAAACCGGCATGGATGTTCTTAAACGAAAAAAGAAATTGATTTCGACCGTTTTCTTTTATCAGAAAGTAAGCAAAGAATTAGTGAAAATTAAATGGTAATAAGTGCAGTGAAAGTGTGAATATGTTTTGATGGACGAGTAATTAAATATTTGTATTCAGTGTTCTAAGTATCTCCGTAATTTCTCATTGTTTCTAGGTTATGTTAGTTCAAGTTGGGTATCCAATGTTGAAGAGATCCGAGGCTTACGAGAAATATATCGCATAAACATTGCCCCTCCGGTTATTCCGGAAATAGGAACGAACTTTTTTTAAATTCCCTGTTGAATTCTGGATTCAGTAAATAGTAAATTTGCTATTGTGATTAAAACACATAACTTCTTCGAAGTTTTTCAACAGAAATATAAATAGTTAATTGATTCCGCCGTTACTACGTGATAGTTAATCATGATAATGATAATAAATTACAACTATGTATTGTACTATCACAAGAGATTTTATTGAAAATCATGATAGTTATCAGCTGAAGATGGTCGAAAGAACGAAATTGGAGTCCCGATTTTCAATAAAATCTCTTGTGATAGTATAATACATAGTTTTAATTTCTTATCATCAACAGAAATACAATTATTTGCACAATAAGTGTTCAAAATTTCGCCTTTATGAGAATCGCCAAGTAATCTTGGAGCTCGAGTAGATGTTTAAAGATCCTTTTTTTGGTTTTCTGCTTATATCTTGAAAACTGGCTCAAACAGAAAAAAACTTTCTATATTAGATTAGTCCCGGAGTACCAGACTCAAAATGGAAGACATATTTTCGAAGAAAATTTCTATTTTTCAATATAATCTTCTTTCAGCTTTTATACACCTTTTTCAGCGATGTGCAAGAAGTTCGATACTTTGTTTTCAACGAGCTCCTCAAAATAGCATTATTGCAACTGAATCTGGCGAATAGGGTGCATGAGGAAGCAATTGAAACTCGAATTTTTGACCCTGCAATAACGGATCTGTGAGCTGGTGCATTATCTTGATGAAATAGCATTTTTTCTTTTTAGCCAATTGCGGCCGTAATATTTTGATTCTTTCAGTCAAACATTGCAGTAAGTTCACATAATTCTCTTCGTTGATAGTTTTTCTGGTTTCAAGATAATCGATTAAAATTATTCCACGCATTCCAAAAAGTCAACGCCATGGTCTGCAGATGGAATGGTCTTTGTCTTTTTTCAGCTGATTCTTCCTTCTTCCCTTTCAGTGCATTGTTTTGACTTATTTTGACTCAGGTGTGAAGACATGGATCCATGTTTCATACATGATTTTGATAGATCAAGATTCGACATGAAACAATCGGTTAAGTACTAGGAGGAAGTACTGGATAGGAAGTTTAGCTGGGATTGGTATTCCTAGCTGCAAGTAGGTTTTCTGCTGGCCTTATGACATGCAGGAGGAATTTCAACGGCACGTTGATCTTGAAGCCAAAGTGTTGATATTGTTCAAAACCGTTCTGCTACCCAGACTCACCAAAGCCTCGTTGGTCAGGTTGGCGCGGGTGGAAAAACAAATGGAAAAGCTGGATCTAGAGAGTACTGATCGTGGTAAGTGTGGTAGGTTCAGAGAAACACCCTACTGCGGCGTCAAGTGCATTGTTAGAGATCGAACCACTGCACCTCACAATTATTACCAGGTCTATAGGCTGAGGACGGAAGGCACGCTAGTGGTCGGTGCAAGACATACCCTATTTCCTAAAGCTATTAACAGTGACTACCTCCTCTGGATAAAATCGGATAGAACCACGCCGAGGTATCACTTCGGCCATGAGATTGAGGTGAAAATCCCATCCAGACAAGATGGAATAGAATGAGTGGAAGCAAAGGATTTCTTGCCAGATGGAGGGGTACACCTGGTACACAGATAGCTCGAAGACCAAAAGGGGGTCGGGTAACGTAGTTTACTGACGAAGAAATGGGAGGGATTCTACCTCCCATTGGATAAACATACAATAGTTTCCAACTCGGAGATTATGGCGGTGGTTGGCTGTACTCAAAGGCTAATAGAACTGGGTACAAATAATGAGTGGATCATGATCTACTCTTATAGTCGGGCTGCTCTGGGAGCCCTAGGTGCATATAGGATTACTTTTGAGGTAGTCGAGGAGTGCGTTCAGGCATTGGAATAACTGGCGATAAACATACATCTTCTCTGGGATCAGAGGAAATGAGATTGCGTTTAGGCTGGCCTGTCTAAAGGCTAAGAATACTCTAATAGGACAAGAGCCAGCGGTCAGGATCCCAGTCTGTGTTGTTAAAACAAGGGCTGGAGGACTGACTACCGGAACAACAGGGACACCTGCTTGAATGTTAGAGGTTGTCGCCAGCCCAAGGCAATGTTGGCCACATAAGCTTGTGAAACCTGGACAAAGTTGGACTTGAAGGCATTCGAAGTAATGCATGGCTCCTGGTACAGTGACGGGGCGTGGCAACTTCAGGTATGACCCGTGCAAGATAAGAGTAGAGAATAATCCTAAATGCAGGTGGTGTAAAATTGGGATGGACCAAGTAATTTATTTGAGCACCACATGTCAGGCATGGATCCACTCTAAGCGTAACCGATAAGGCGCGGATATGCTGGAAGTGAGTGATCTGCCGAAGATACCCTCTCGCTCTACTCTTTGTAATGATCGAACAGGGGAAGTAATTACAAGGAATTATAAGTCATATGCCCATGTGTCGACATCAAGACGATTTCTTGATATAATCCCTGCTTTAAGTTAATTATTTGGTTCTTGTAGTAGAAAATTCCAATTCTGATTATGGCTATGGTACGACTAAAAAAGACTTAATTGTTGAAGAGTTAAAACATTTCTACGACGCTGATTTTGCTTGGTGTGAGCAGACACAGTACCTACCTTGTAGACTGCTTTCTCATGTTCAAATTTCCAGACAATATATTAGAAAAATATTGAACATGTCTGCTAGTTCGCGCAGTTTAAGTCGAAGATCATCCAATACCCTTTATGGGTTTTCTTTTCCATATCTGGCGTGGTCAGCTCATTCGGTCGATTACTGCGATGATAGCAGTTCGCCTATAAAGTAAAGATTTGTTTAAATTGGATTTCGCACAATGTCTTCGTTATCTGTCAGTTTTTAAGCAAAAACAAAACGGATACCATCCAACAATACTCAAATTCACCTGATTCGGTTCCCTGTGATGCATTTCTGTTAGATCGAGTCAAAAAACAACTACTTAGAACGAGATTCAGTAGCCAACAAGAGATAATGGAAAAACGAAAGCAGCTCTGATGACCATACCGAAAACAGTTTAGAAGCGTTTCGAACTCTGAATCTAAAGTTGGCAAACGTGTGTTTCAGTCAGTGATGAGTACTTTGAAGGGGATAATATCGATTTTGATGAATATTGATGTTGTATTATAAGTTTCATGAATAAATTTCGGAAACTTTCAATCAAGGTAGTATTTTAACGAACCTCATTAATGTTTTTAACCTAACCAACAAATCCTCGGATATTATGTGTAGAACATAGTGGTCGGGTGTTTTAGTTTATGAGTATGATTATATATTATTAGTATTTCTTCCGTGAAAAACTGAATGCACTCAACTTTCACTATCAACCATTTCGTCATAATTTCTTTAAACTGAAAAATTAAAGCAATATTCGCCAAGGTATGCTAATTTAGCCGACTAATAAAAAAGGGTAATCTCATTGAAAAATATATATAGGACTCCGAGAAAATTACAAGTCAAGGGGAGAATTAATTACAACGGAGTATATCCCTAGCGGTGGTTTATGTATCACAAAGTGAAACATTACAGGGAAGTATGAGATTTCCCGGGGACACGTCAAAATATAACAAGAAACTAAATCCTGGTTCAGATGTTATGGCTATTACGTGGTAGCGATTATGATATCTCGTGTTTTGCACGAAACCTTAAATACAGAAAATTCGAAGGTAAGGTTCACTGTACTATTAAATGTGTGAGTTAAACGACCTTCTAAATAGAATAACTGAAGTGAATCGCCGAACAAGCGTGAGTCAACTGGTTGAAATTTCCTAGACAAATTTAAAAGATGAATAGTTATATCGAATTGTTTTTAGGAAGTTCGTTGAATAAGTCGTTAGAAAATCCAAAAGAAGGCCCCTGTAGTACTCCAAACATTTTCTTTTAGTGAGCATCATTCCTCACTAGATATCTGGCAGAAGGTTCAGCCGTTTTCATCGATTGAATGGAACAATTTCTGTCTAAGGCTTCATTGAAGGAGCAATTTTTAACCCTTCCATAAAATGTTAATCACTTTCCTGAACTACTCATCATGGTGATCGTCAACAAGGCCACAGTAAACGTGGTACAATTCACTCGGAAGTTATGAATAGGAGCAGACGGAAGTTTTCTTCTCGCTTGAATTCGTCAGTGTTGCACTTCTATTCACAACATGCAGTTGGATTGTCACTAAATTATCTATCGCTTCGATAACAGATCAATCGTATATGTGTACGCTTGGCACCCCCCACGAATCGACGAAAGACTTACTAGAGGCTACCAGGGAAACGATAAATAGAACAAGTACATTGAAACAGTCTAGTTTGACTATTTGCCACAGCGCTCCACACTACGCCTGACATGTGGTGAAGTTGTTGTTGGTTGCGGTCCAGTACTTGGGTTTTCCCCTGATATACATTATATCTTAACAAGAAATATAATGCGATATCAATTGCTGTGTATATTAACACATTGAAGATGATCCTGATGAGTAGATTAGAAGACTAGCTTCTTCAAGAAGAGTTGTTTAACATTCTACAGAAGGTTGAATATTGCTTTTTGAATAATCCTCGAATACTGTTGCGGTACTTCGTGACGATAATCATGGGGAGTAGTTTGAAGATGTACCTCTTTCAAGAAGGAATATTTGAGTTAATTATTGCTCCTTGAATAAATTCTTTAATGAGTTAATACATATAGCGATGTATATATCACAATATATGTCATATTGGGATATGGTGGAGATTTCATTCAGAAAATGGAAAAAACTAAAATGAAGTGTTTACTTCGCGTCATCTTAGCTGCTGCTTCTATATAAGGCGCAAATTCGACCTGCTTTGGAATTTTGTTCCCACGTATGGGGATCTGGGAGATCTGCCCCCAAACATTCGTTGCGGATGTTGGATAGTGTGCAAAAACGGGCTATGTGCCTCATCGACCACCCGGAGATCACCCGCGATCTCCAACCGCTGGCTCTTAGAAGAGAAGTTGCTGACCTTTCTCTATTTCACAGATACTTCCACGGAAGATGCTCCTTGTTCCGGGAAAACTCATGTTTTGCCGCAACATGCAGAATGTGTAAAGAGAGCGATGAAACTGCCGAACATATTCTTTGCAGTTGCATCGCAACTGTCCGTCAAAGACATATACATTTTGGTAGCGACAAACTAGAGCCGCACGAAGTAAAAGCGAAAGCTCCCAGGGAGATTCTTAATTTTGTAAGGGATTTATTTAGATTCAGGAAAATGAATAAGAAGGGTTACGAACAAAAGACCAATTTGATCGCAGTTCGGAAAGGCTAGTAAAGCCAATCGACCCCCACGAATGTAATGTATCTAAGTTATTATTTCCTGGTAGTAATAATTGTGGAATTCAAAATAAAAATGCTGCGCTACATATGCTCCCGCATGGATCGCAAGAATACCAATACCGAAGTCACTGCCAAAACGCAAAATTAATCACCTGCTAGAGGTCATCTCACAGTGTAGTGTGTAAGTCCAAGCTTCTGAAGTGATCTAGTTATAACTGTTTACGGAAAATCGAAGGCAACGATCTCAAATAATTCCCAAGAGGCGCTCATCACTATAAATAAGCGGTGGGTCACAGAAAACATCTCAAAGAGTATACTCATCTCTGAAGAAGATGGACAGATTGAAAACTCTCAACTATCCGAAGGAAACCCATACAGTTCTCCAGTGAAGTAGGCTGGTTCATCCTTAACAAGACTCTAAACCTGTAGATGTATTTGTGGGAGGACATGGGGCGGCAACATCAATAGTAAATGCACTTCTTAATCTTCCTCCATTTATTTTTGGAGGAGACAACAGAATCAGACATACAGATTACATCAAACTTCAATTTACTCGCCGAAGGCTATTAGAATGAGAGGTTCAGGACTGCTGCAGCATTTTCTGCAAGATAATTCTAGAACATAATGAACTGAAAGGAACCTTTCCTTGAATGAGACAATGGACTTTCATCAAAAGCTAAATACACGACGGTCTTCAAAGACTCCATGGAAGGGAAATACTCACTCTTTCACACTCTACCTATACAATCAATCAGTGAGAAAAAGAGTTTTGGTGGACGACGTGTGTGCTGGTTCAAAAACCATAAGACTGGTTTTGCTGCAACAACAGCCAATTATTAAGAGACATGTTCCCCAACCTAATTTTGGATACCGCCTATTTCAAAAATATTTTCTTTTCTTTTTATATCTGTAATATTAAAAATATAGGACATGACCTCTATCGTATTACTGAGGTTCAAAATAAAGAATGAAAGAAGAATGTTAAATGGGAGCAATAAGAACGCATACTTATTTAGGAATATTTTTATTGACATTCAAAAGATAGGAATTTATGATTCAACTAATGAGTTAAATTCAAATTTCATGAATTTCAAGAAGTTGGTTAACACCAGACTCGATTTTACTTAAAATAACCGTAAGAGCCGCATTC
Source organism: Cryptolaemus montrouzieri (assembly GCA_013387265.2). Taxonomy (NCBI): domain Eukaryota; kingdom Metazoa; phylum Arthropoda; class Insecta; order Coleoptera; family Coccinellidae; genus Cryptolaemus; species Cryptolaemus montrouzieri. The sequence continues at coordinate 46,281,392 of JABFTP020000103.1, forward strand.
AATATCGTGCAACCGATTTCTCTTTTTAGTTACTAACGTTGCTACAGTTGTGAATCCATATTCAGCTGACGAGAAAAATGGGAATGCTATCAGAAATCGTGAAACAAACTACTATTATCCTGAGTTCAGTTTTGAAATCGTTGCATAACATTCTAAGAAATTTTCTTTTCGCACAAAACTTCCAGAGTATTATATATAGTTTCTCTATTTGTATCCATTTCCAATTTTGTAGAACGTTGTAACCATATTTCCTCTTCCTCAATGAACCTCTCGTATGACAATAATGCTTCAGTGGTGGGTTAGTGCACTCATCCAGTTGAATTGAAAATTGACAAATCTGCAGTCAATTTTATAATGATTGTTCGATGTTTTTAGCTACCTCATCAGAACTATTACTCAAAGGAATTTTTCGGATGAGACCTGCAACTGGTTCATGGAGCACAGTGTTTATTACTTATTTCATTGTTAGTGAAATTAATTATTCCCCAATAGAGAGCGGTACCGCTGTTTTGTCAATCGACTATGATGACGAAGCTCCAAGTCCGCCATCGTCTGGCTCAGAATTATTTGATTGAGTTGGCTAAATTTCGTACTTCTTTCTCATATCTTGAAGATATGTTAAATAGAATATCCATGATAAATTCGTGGAATTTTGGTTAATCTATGTTTAATATATCTGAACAAATATCTAAATGGGGCAACCTAGGTCTGGAAATATGGGATTACTGTTAAATTATTGAAGCTCTGAGCTCAGGCCATAGTGGTGCCTCTGTCACCTTATCAATCCATTATTGTCTACTGGAAAGTTTTCGGAGTAGCTGAAAGTGGCAAGAATTAATGCTGTCTATAAACAAAAAGGAAATCCTACAGATATGAAAAACTACCGTCCATAACAATAGTATCAAACATTAAAATATTCGCACAGGCTATACTTAATAGGATTTTAAATTTCATAGAATCATCAGCACTTCTCCGGGATCCGCAGTTTGGTTTCTGCAAACGAAATCCACAATTGATGCAATCTTCTTCGTCATTAGTAAAATAATAAATTCACTGATGATGGAAAGTGAACATTTTCCATGCTCTTAGATTCAAACAAAGCTTTTGACACTGTTGACTATCGAAGGCTGTTTGAGAAGTTAGAGAAGTATGGCGTACATGGGGGGCGCTTCAATTTCTGAGATCCTATCTAACTAATCGCCAACAATACCTGGAGGAATAGGATGAGGGAGGTGGGAGAGTCACGAGGTCTGCAGGAGTGCCACAGGATTCAGTTCTGAGGCTTCTTCTGTACATCTTGTATACAAATGACTTTCCAGGTGTCTTGCAGCCTTTTGTCCAACAGTACGTAGATGATACTTCTTTGATTCTTTGTAGGAATGACCCTGATATCCTTGAAAATGATGCGGAAGGTGCTCTTTAAATATATGGTTTAAATATATGGTCGAAATTATCTCAAACTAAACGCAGCTTGACCTCGAATAATTTATTTTAACGATGAAAAAATGTTAGAAGAAGATTTCAGTTTGAAATATATTAATGAAATACTCAAGGCTGCAAATAGTGACCATAGATTGGACTACATGTGTCAGGAGATTCTACCAAAAATGGTTAACGCCGAAGCTGCCCATAATAATGCATATACAGAGTCACACCTTAGGTATGGCATTATCTTTTGGAAATGCTCATTTTAATGCCCACTAATTTATATATTGGTAGCTTGTGGTTTTTCACAAAATTGAAGAAAACGTCATATATATCTTCGCCACGGGTCTTGCCCTTCAGAGGAATGATTGTTAAAAATTCTTCCTTAGCCAACATGTCATTGAATACCATCCGAATAAAAATACACAGCTATGCAGTGTCTGCCATATCGGTGGATTCGTAGAATTGTAAAGAAAAGTATGTACATTTCATGATATCATGTTTTAGTTAATATGCCATGTCCTGACTCATGACTTCAAGACGCCTTGTGACAGTCGGACGAGATAACTGAAGTTCTCTAATACCAGACATGATTTCTGTTTTATTTTTAAAATCTCCAAATAAAGTCTCACCCGCTTCAATAAATGCTTCCTTCACAACCGATCGATCTTCGAATGGTTTCTTGTGTTTCGCCAATATATGAGATATTTTCAATGACGCGATCGCAGCAGCTTTTGATTGTTTGGCTGGTTTTGTGAACATGGTTTGTTCTTTTTTCAAACAGGATATGAAATCACGTACTTTTCGTTTTCTTAATTCACTCTGTGGCGAAAAATCCTTTCCATAGTTTTATGATCCCTCTCTAAGTTACCACGCTTAGGTAATGCAACTAACGCACTACAAATAAGAAATAAGAAAAATTCTTCCTCCCAATCATTATAAAAATGATACGTTTCAGATTTCTTTGCTGCACTTATTTTGTACTATTCAATAATAAACTTTGTATCGACGTAGTTACAAGTTACAATTCAGAATGACTCCAGCAGGCGCAATATTTATATCGGCGTGAACGAAAGTCTCAAATGTTCCCGTCAAACTCGCCGCCCCAAATTTCTAGAAAGCGGCAAGAATAAGAAACGCGGCCTCCTTAGCTATTTTTTCGACTTTTTCATTACCAATAATACATTTGAATTTGGGAGGCTTTTACTTGGTAAAATTCCATTATCAATAATAAAAAACAAGTACTGTGTTTTAAGGAATTTTACTTAATAATTGCGATTCGATTCGTCTGAAGAAGCTACGGTGTAGTGAAACGCGTTACGAATCGCAATTATTAAGTAAAATTCCTTAAAACACAGTACTTGTTTTTTATTATTACCAATAATACCTTTGTGAGAGCGAGTCCATAAATATTTTACGTTTTTACCAGAACTTTGCGCTAAATAGAGCTCTCCCTCATATCTATTAGTAATTGTGTATTTTTCGATAAAGGATTATAGTTTGCAATTTTTTGTAAAGCACTTCTTGAGTCTGATATTATAAGAAAGTTTTGTTCATTTATCGTTCTACATATTTTAAGACTCCACTATGCCCATCATTTCACATGAGAATATAGAAAATTGATGTGGAAGATGTAATAGCATTTCATATCCTACTTCTGGGTCAGATATTTCACATCCCGAACAATTTTGGATAATTGAGCCGTCAGTATATATGTGACGATAGTTCTAAAATATTCAACAAGGAATATAAGATATTCGGTTCTAATTCGAAGCTCGTCAAAATCATTGAATGTAGCATCTAAAGTTACTTTCACTGTTGGAAACAGTGAGTAATAGTCAGTACTCGTAAAGGTATACAGGGAGTTCCAGTTTTCTGTGTTGTGGGTGAACGCGTCTACGATTGGCAAGCAATTTTTATTTCTCCAGTAAGGAATTGTTAGGTTGAAGAAGCTGGGACTGTATATACTGCTATATATGACACTTTCTTTACTTTCCAAATGTACTACTTCCCCCTGAGTCTTAAACAAGGGTGCGTTATCGCCCATGTTGAGAACCTATAGCTTAAAGTGACCGTCGTCAAAATTCAGATAGCTGTGATGATATCAAATCTCCTATAGGGCATGCACTTGTAGAAGTTCGTAAAAATCATAAAGATTTTCTATAGTGGCGCCATCTTACACTAATTCTACGAAACCGTGTAGTGATCGAATGGCTGAAATGTCTGTCTTAATTGACAATCGGATGTTGAAGAACCCTTTTATGGTTAGGGGTTGGTTTCTTTCGCTAAATTCAGTTGGATTTCAATTCTCATTCATTTAGGTCGAATGAAAAAATGGCACGGTGCCGGAAGTCCATTACCATCCGTTCAACCGTCCAAGCAACAATTAAACTTTCACGCATAATCTTCCACTTTGAATCATCGCAGTAGGAAAGGGAAGCGTACATACTGGTATAGTTTTTATGAAGGAATCAACAAGGAAGCGTGTCGTGAGTATTTCCGTCGCACGAACAAGGGAGAAGATAACGCGTTATTGTTTTTCTTTCGTCGTAATCGTTACGAAAACGCGCTTACAGAGGAGAGTGGCGTTTGTGCACGATAAGAGCAAATTACTCATTTCTTATTGTTCCGGGAGAAAACTCGAGTTAAGTACGTTGACATTTCGAAATTATACTTATCTGCTTGCGGGATAGTTGATTGCTTTTTAAATCTTCACACGGCTGTCGTAGAAGGAATGAAAGAGAGAACTTGATTGCACAGAATATTTCTCATCTATGAAATAATCATTACTTTAACGAGGACGGATAATGAAATAAACTTGAACGAGTTTTTAAGTTCAGAAGTTCATCAGCCGTTGGTGTAATAAATCATAAAAATGTGTTTTTGAAAGATGCATCTGCATCTTCCAGATTACAGTTGTTTGATAATTCATTAATGACACAAAAAGGCGTTAATGTTATCCTTTCAGAGTAGGGTTGTGGAGGAACTGATTATGGGAAGATGAGGAGGAAGAGGAAGTGTCAAGCAAAATTTTAGAGGATGCGGATGAGAATGAGGGTATTTTTTGAGGAAGATGATGCGGATGAGGAAAAGGAAGAGGCTCATATGAAATACATAAATACTAGCGGACCCCACAGATGTTGTCCTGTACATACACAATAATTAATTAAAAGAACACAATTCAGTGGACCAAATTATAAATCTAAACCATTCTCGAATACCCTTGAACACACACAACAAAGTAATCTAAATCGGTCCAACAGTTTTGGAGGAGTTCAGTGACATACACAAGAAATATAATATACAAAGATTAGAGAATGATAAAAATTCATTTAGGAATTGAAATGAAAATAAAATAAGAATGCAGTGTTTATTTCTTTAATAATTATGTGGAATATTATTGTTTCCTCTGACAACCGGTTTCTTAACTCATCATAAACCAATCCAGCATTGCCAAAAAGTCGTTCGTTGGGGACACTTGATGGAGGACAAGATAGATATTGTCGTACACCTCCGTATAGCTCGGAATATTTCAGGTTATTTATTTTTCCACCATAGAAGGTTATCTTCATGCATATTAATTCGTTTTTCTTTAATATAGTTACTAATAACTTTAGTAAGACGCATCTATCTTCTATTGGTAAACTTTCTTCGTCACTGTTTGGTTCTGAAGTTAGCATTTCGTCTAACATTGAATCTAAAATTTTTCCCGTGGGAGAGGTGGCTGTGGGACAGGATGTAGCTACCCCAGCTCCAGAACTAGTGGATGGTTTATTGTAGACTTCCATAACCATATTATCCATTGTGCATAGGTTGAAATGTTAGCAGTACAGATTCAATGCGTTCTGTAGTTATTTAATTGAAAAATTTAGTTTTGTATTTTGAATCCAAATAAGTACAGATGGTGTAAAAGTATTTATTATGAATCTCTCCGAAGCGGTTGTTAATCTCTTTCATCAGTTTTGGATGATATTTTTGCAATCTTGGTCATTATTGATATTATCTTCTCTCAAAAATGTTTGCATTGTACATTTTGAGACATGGATCAGTGAGATTACAGAGGATATACATGCCTCAGTACTGCTCATAGATTTAGTACTTCTTCAATGGCTCGTTCACTAACCGTTCGGCCTGGCATCGTAATGCGGCGTGTGCATTGCCATGGATACGCTCATGCACAGTGTAATTCCTCTTAGATTCCTCTCATATTTTGAGGAAGTGATAGCGGAAGAAGATTTTTTATTTTTTATTTATTAGGATGAGGCAACAGTTGAGGAACTCAAATTATGGCGGAACTTCCGCATTATGAGGATGCGAAAGAGGAATCCTAAGCAAACCTATTTCAATTTGAATGACGTATGAGATTTATAAATTCTAGAATATGTTATGTAATTTTAATTTATTTAATTTCTCTCAAAATAATATCGAAAATCAAAATGCGAATGGTCTTATGTAAATTCTATACAGGGATATCCACCGGGACCGTCCGTTAAAAAATTTTTAATTTCCAATTACAATATCAAACTAAAATTTTATACGCGGCCATAACTAGCGATTTCCAATTGGAGTGAAATATTTTCAAAGTGATACCATTTATATACCTGAAGTGGGTCATCACTTTGTTATTTCATATGGCAATCTACCTTTTTTATTATACATCTAGAACCGACATTTGAGCAAGGCATAAAATACCCAAGTTGTTGGCACTTATCTGTCAAAACTTTTGACAGATTTAATTATTTTTGTTATAAACTCGATTTTTGAGGAACATTCAAAAAAATTGTAGCGCGTAGATTTTTTGCACTACAGACACAATTTTTGCTTGGGTGGATAGAAGAAGGATCAAGGAATTTTGTGAGCAATCTACACATGTGAAATGTTTATTGCGTTGTTTTGTATGATTTTTCAATATGGCCTTTTTCAAACAGCAATAACTCAATATCTTCAAATTGCACGTGCCAATTTTTATATCGCCATCAGATGAAGCGTCAAATTTCAGATGGAATTGTGTAAGCATGTACTATACCCATCTCTTATAGTTCCGAAATAATTTGGGAATATATTGAATTTTGATGATTTTGCAAGAACTAACACAGAATGCTTTGAAATATTTGAATCAAGTAGCTGAACTGGCTACGCTCACCTGACAGGTGCTTAAAATTAATGTACTTGTCACTTCGTTCATTCGAATTTGATATTTCAACAAGAATTGTCGTTATTTCAGATTGAAGATATCCAAAATATACAATACATTTGGAATAAAACCACTGGTTATTCAAACGAAAATATATTTAATCTTTTTTTAATTCATTTTAGAATGTCAAAAAGTAGTGGGTAGAAATTGCAGGCAATTCAATAACCAATTTCCGAAGTTACCGTCTATGAGTAAAATAAAATTTCGAAGCATTAGAAGCAATTTTCTACAATTCGGATGAATAAAAATTGTAGGAACTAAGCGAAAACCAATCATCGAAGATAATTATGAATGATAATATGAATAAATGATAGCAAATATCATAGGAGAAAACTAATTTACGATCTGAAGCTCGTATACGAACATGAGTTGCCCTCCTAGTTTCCTCAGGATCAATATTACGAAAAGCATTACGAATGCGCTCTGGTAACTCTTCTTTACTTCTTACAGGAATATGATACACTTAACTCTTGATTTTGACCCATAAATGAAAATCAAGGGGCGTCAGGTCCGGAGAACGCGTAGGCCATAAATTTGGTCCTTGATTACCCCACTATCTATCCTCGAACATTTCTGTTGGCTGCCGATCTACAGCTCGTGTTTTATATGCTGGTGCACCATCCATTTGGTAATAGCAATCCCTCAGAATGTTTAGGGGTAATCCATTTAAAAAATTTGGTAATGTTCCTCTAAAAATTTCCAGGTATCTTTGTCTATTAAGATTTTCCTCATAAATATGATAAACCAACAAATCATTCATTAAAATTGCAAAAACGTTCACGCTGAATTTCTTTAGGAAATCAATAACCTCAATGAAATGTGGATTTTCTGTGGCCCAAAAATGTCGATTTCTCCTGTTGGTTATTCCACTTTCATTGAACTTGACTTCATCAGACCATATAATTTTTTGCAGAATTGTCTCATCTTCTTGAAGCCGAATTGATAAATTTTCACAGAAATTTAGCCGCTTAGGAAGGTCAGTTGGTTTCAATTTTTGTAGTCTGATAAAAGAATTCGGGTCCATGTTATGTTTCTTAAGGATCCTTTGAATGGAAGTATAACTCAATCCAATATCCATTGATACTGACTTAATGGACGCATGTGGATTGGCACGAAAATACGCTAGCGTATTAATTTGATTGTCGTCGTCCTCGAGAATTGGTTTTCTTCTAGTTTCTATGTATTTTGTTCCTCCAAATTGCAGAAAATTGCTTCTAATCCTTCGAAATTTTGTTTTACTCATAGGCGCCAAATTTGGAAATTGGTTATAGAATTGCCTGCAAGTTCTATCCACTACTTTTTGACATTCGCCATGAATTAAAAAGAGATTAAGCATATCCTCGTTTGAATAATAAGCCATTTTATTATCAATCTGGTGTTTTACAAAAATTTTCACCTCACATTACCAACAATTCTTGTTGAAATATCAAATTCGAATGAACCAAGTACATTAACTTTAGGCACCTGTCAGGTGAGCGTAGCCAGTTCAGCTACTTGATTCAAATATTTCAAAGCATTCTCTGTTAGTTTTTGCAAAATCATCAAAATTCAATATATTCCCAAATTATTTCGGAACTACAAGAGATGGGTATAGTACATGCTGATACAATTCCATCTGAAATTTGACGCTTCATCTGATGGCGATATAAAAATTGGCACGTGCCATTTAAAAAAGTTTGAAAAAGGCCAAATTGAAAAAATCATACAAAACAACGCAATAAACATTTGACATGTGTAGACTGCTTAAAAATTCCTTGATCCTTCTTCTATCCACCCAAGCAAAAATTGTGTCTGTAGTGCAAAAGATCTACGATCTACAATTGTTTTAAATGTTCCTCAAAAATCGAGTTTATAACAAAAATAATTAAATCTGTCAAAAGTTTTGACAGATAAGTGCCAACAACTTGGGTATTTTATGCCTTGCTCAAATGTCGGTTCTAGATGTATAATAAAAAAAGGTAGATTGCCATTTGAAATAACAAAGTGATGACCCACTTCCGGTTTAACCGGAAATGGTATCACTTCGAAAATAATTCAATTCAATTGGCAATCGCTTGTTATGGCCGCGTATAAAATTTTAGTTTGATATTGTAATTGGAACTCAAAAAGTTTTTAACGGACGGTCCCGGAGGATATCCCTGTATTTTCATTTTAAAAGCATAAAAAAAAATACTAATCGACATAAACTTTCATGCGATGTAATCTCGTCATCGTAGTGTTCATTTTAAGGTTTGAATAGGCATTTAATTCTAAATTCTCTAGTATTTCAAAAACCACATTATTCAATGCAGAAAATACGTGCTTTTTCGTAAAGCAACTGTAAAAGATCAATTCTAAAATATGACTTGGGTGCTGAAGAATTGGGCCTCATGACTAGGGTTATTTTGTTTTCAATATTTCAAAGAGGTTATTTATACAATATGTATAAACTCAACGTTATTTAGTATGCAATGATTTGTGATTGAAAGGAATTACTTTCGTTGTTGACACCGATCTCAGTTTGCTTTTGAATTTTATAAACAGATATGAGTAAGAGAATAGATTAAATAGAAAATAAAATCGATCTGTTTCAAGATTATCTTAAAAATTAAGTAATATCAATGCCGGTGACGTCTTTTTGTATTAATTTTTTATCTGTACGTAGCTTATATAAAACAATTAGAGAATATAAACTGACAAGAATACAGAATGTCTATGTTGTATGATGAGTTCATTCTCATAAAATACCTATATAGTGCACAGGTTGAGTAAAACGTCTATTGCGCACAAGAAATAATTGCTACTGATGTATACTGCTTAAAGTTCGGTATGGTTTGTATGCCTCTTCACCAACCCCTTATGCATTTTCAAGCGCCCCTTTGCACCATTGCAATACCCTCTAATTTTTCCTGAGATGCAACCTTTTTTGTATTAATTTTTTTTTATATATACGTAGCTAGAATACCCATAATATGTATCACACCTGCACAGTCTACAGGGTTTCGAAGTTTTGGTACTGGAACTATGTAAAATATTGTGCCCCTCCTTTCCCGTGTTCTTTTTGCTTGAGGAATTCATTGCCTCAAACAGATTCGAGTTACCTTCTTTCGTTAGCGAGTTATTTGAAAATTTTCGAAATCAGTAGTATTAATATCTCGTGAGTTTTTCCCTTTCCAAGAGTATATCACCTATCTACTAAATTTTTTCATTCAGGACGTGGATTCATGAAAAGCCGAAAAATGTATAATTTTTCCCGAATATTATCTAGTAACTAAGTCCATTCACAGAATTCACATGAAACGATTGAAATAGCTTAAGTATGTTCTGTGCTCTCATTATGACATTTCGAAAATTAATTTTTGCAAGACAAATCAGATGAATCATTTAATGTTGGTTGATCAAGCTACAACTATTGTATGAATATAATAATGTTTGTAATAACGAAGCGATCTTGCCGTATGAAAATTTGGAATCCAGTATTGCCTTGAGGTTAAATAAGGCGATATGGGTTTACATTCGACCACCAATGTCCTTCTGATGATTGAGTATTCCATGACTACTGATCAGTCTGAATTATTTCTTGGAAAAACTGAGGATTTTCTTCAGATTTTTTCAGAAACCACTTGTTGAAAATTTCCTGGCTGCAAAAACTACGATATTCTCATTTTATAAGGTTTATATCTATTTTTCTTAAGAATACTGAGCTCTTGACTCTTTCGTTTCATTCCAATTTGTCTCCTCTGAATCGATGGGTTGCTAGTTACACTACAAATTACATCGTTTGTAGCATCTTCTCCACCAACTAATATATATTCTTATTTCATTGGGACTTTGAATGTACTATGGTTAGGTTAGATAACATGGTGAAAAAAACATCAAATAATCTTATCTGAATTGTCATTGCAAGAATTAATTTTCATAATGAGTGCTTAAACAACGTTCTGAATGAAAAAATTGAGTGCATATGTGATACTTTTTGGAAAGGGAAAAAAATCCATTCAACAAAATCAAAGTTGTCTATGGTACACATTTAAAATAACGCAAGTTTCCTTAATACTCAAAAATCCTTGGATCGAAAATTTACGCACGTAGTTCGATTCTATGAAAAAAAGTGCCTCTAAAATGTCAAAATCATTTTCACATAACTTGAAAAGTAATAGAGATATTAGCACTTGACCGATTTCGAAAATTTGCTAAAGAACTCGAAAACCAAAAAAGATAACTTGAATCTGTTCTGCAGCAATGAATTCCCTACGCAAAAAACACGGGGAAGGTGGTGTTATTTTCATCTATTTACAATATTTGACAAAACTGCAGTACTGAAACGTCGAAATCTGTCCACCCTGTTCAGGGAAGCAAATTTCCTTGTTATAGTAACACAGCATTTTGGAAAATTCATTCGCATATATCTTGGTTATTATCAAAGTGATATAAAAATGGGTGATATTCTACAGGTAGTTCTTTATCAGAATTCACTGGTGTGAAAAAAATATTTTTTAAATACGATTTTTCTCTGGTTGGATGCAGTATGCATCAGTGATTTATGCAAGGATGTTATATACACGCTGGATTGCTAACTTCTATGGAAAAGTGAAGTAGTGGGAGGTGGCGGCCATTTGCAGTTTAGGCAAAGTTGATTATTTACTACTGTTTATGAATTATTTTAAATTGACTTTTCAAAAGCAGTTTTTTCGGAGAATTTGTGCAGCTATAGACAATTAACGTGTATATAATTAGTTTTTGCGGTTTCTCCCTGGAACTAAGAAAAATTCCTGTTTCTTGCAGAGCCTATGGCTATTTAAACAGGCATGATAAAAACATCCCTCGCCAGTTTTTTCAGTGAGTTTTCGAATTTTATGTGTGTATTTGTTCATTTCAAAAGTCCATTTTCATATATTGCAGATTTCCGTTGAAAAATGAGCTATTGCTCAAATAATGGTATCGAAAGAAAGAGTTTCGTGCCATCGACTTCTTCGAAAGTGTGTAGTGACCACTTAATCGATTCTGAGTATTTGGAAAGACCTGGAACATATATTAAGAGATTGAATACAGAGTCTGGGCCTTCTGTAAAAAAAAAAGTTGAGGAAACAAAAGATTTATCGGAGAGAACGAAATTATTGATTATCCTCTCAAATAACCCTGAAAATGGTCGATATTTTTGAATGATGTAGTGTTAATAGGGATATCGAAAATGAATCGCCGTAAGTACTATATCGAAGGAAAAACTCGTTGTCAACACTTTAGTAGTTTATTAAAGGTTACTAACCTAAAACTATTTGTGGTTATATCAAAAGATAAGGTTTTCTTTGTGCCTAATTTGTTTCAGAATAAGTTACAATCATAAAAAAATTGTTCATATCAATCCACAAAGTTTTGAATTCCTGCGCCTCATTGCCTACACTGCACATGGGCGACATGACGTCAGTCTGATTTGCAACTTTCAGTGGTATTATAGTGGAACTTATCAATACAGCGAGAATATTACATCAAATTTGCCTTCTGCCTCCTTGCACAATTTTTTCCACTATCCTGGTGTATTCTTCGAACCCCACTAATGAGAAGCACATATCCCTATAGTTTTCGCATAAAATTTGATCTTCTTTCTTATTGATTTGTAGGATTAAATTGTTTTATAGTTTTCTGGGATAGGTTCTGTTCCCCGTGCTCATTTCAAATTTCAATTGGCCCCTTTTTTCCTTCTTCCTTCATCTATTCTATCATTTCTTGGTCTTTATTACCTCTTCCACCAGCTTTGCCTGTTTTAATATTTCTAATCGCTTCGTCGAACTGTATCTCCACTCCATCCATCTCCTGATTCTCTCCCTCTTCCTCCTGATATTTTCCTTCTCTTCTAATTTCTCCCATAAACTTTTCACCGTACTGTTTTGTCCATATATCACATCTATCCCTCATGCCAAAAATCTCCCTGTTTTTTCCTCTTCTCATAGTTTTAGCTCGAGTGCAAAATTTCCAGTTATTATTCTTGTAATCCTTGGTTATTTTCATTACGAATTGGAGAAAATTAAACCCTTATCTTCTTGTAATTATTCACTATTATTTACTAAGTAAGCCATTCATGAACACACAAAACACAATTATGTTTAATCAACGTTATTTTAGGAATTTAAAATTAACACAGACTGTTTCATAATAGATAATAGATATGTAGTAATATGGAAATTAACAGAAAAAGTTATTACGTATAAGTATTTTAATAAAAAAGCATAGTGCAATAAACAGTTCTTTTTCTTTCATTTGAGAGCATGGATCTTTTTGGTCTAGTGAACAGTTACAGTAAAGATAACAAAGAGTGCATTTTATGCTATGGGATTAATCTTGTAAAATGAGGCAAGATCGAGAGTGCATTTCTTATCCTCACCTAACAAAGGCCATTACTGACCTGCTGTTACATTTGAATTTTGCGGATAATTGGATTAGGACTAGAGGTCCAGTAGGATGATCACATCGTTCCTCTTTGTTTGGAGGTATATCAAATAATCCACTTAATTTTTTTGAATGTGAATCATAAAAAATTCCATTTTGAAACGAAGGGAAAAATTTCAGCTCTGCAAAAATATATGTTTCTATATGTTAAATGATTTGCATTCGAAATGTGAACAATTTCCTTCTATGTCTTATATTCAACCATAGATATAGTCTTCCATGTCGATATCAGTTGAAATCTTCTGTGGATATTTGCGAATATGAAAAAAACAAGACAAATTCTGAGGTGATTTTGGAATTGCAGTTGCCAAGTCATATTTTGTCAGCCATCACAGCAAATTGAACGTTGTTTTCAAGTGTCGAAACCTAATTTCATTCCAAATAGCGAAAAATACCTTTGTTGTATTTGCATGAAACCCTTCTAGTTGATTGTAATATTGTTGTCTCAACACGGAGATTGATTTAAAATGTAATAATTTAGAATGACACCCCATTTTCCATTCTAATCTGTACAGCCACAGATTATTCAGCAATATTGTTCGTTGATTGAGACCGCAGACGATAATTAGTAAAACCCATGTCTTGTCAAATGCTGTGGTCATGTGTGGTGAGAGAATTACTATTTCTAAGCGCACTGATTAACCAAACACGAATTGAATATTATTCTTTTCGAAATTTTCACGAAAATGAAACCGCCTCTTATTTTGTTCGTTCTTAATAGAACCAATATTGTGTCAATTCTACTATATATTGTTGAGCTGTATGATCTAAAATACAAAAGGAGTAAGTGAATACTGGAAACAGTAATAAACTCAATCGTCTATTTAAGTCATCTAAGTCCACGTTCACATTGGCATGTTCTTTCGCTTAAGTTGTGCATGTAACAAATGAATATATTTTAACGCGGTGGAGGGTGAGAGATATCTCGTTTTCAAGGACGCCTGTGAAAAATAAACCCTGAATCATTCCTAGGCGGATTTTCATCCGGTATTGCAGTACATTGGCGGGGAAACACTGCTTTTAATCCGCATAGAAGGGATTACTTTCGACTGATTGTTATTCTACAGATTTAGTCCCCGCAGGGCAGTTCCAGTAGGGGCTGTTATGGAATAGCGTCCACACGTACCCGAGCTGGTTGACCAAGGCCTGGACTCACAAGGTCTTTTTTGGAAGGGAATGCGTACCACGGGAGGAGTGGAGATCCCTCGGTTGACCTTGTGTCAGCCGGCCACCCCAATTGAGGTAGGACTCGTGGGGGTATAGTGGTTATAGCCCGCTCGCTGGGTTAGGGTTAAAAACCCGACGTGCCAGTTGCGTTCCAACTCGGGTACATATCCGCTTGTTGGATGGTTTGGATAGTGCCTCCCTTCGACGAGTGAGGTTTTAGAGCTTGTGACTCGATCTGTAACCGGGAGTAGCGGACTGCGACATTTATACTGGCAGTTCCTATGTGTTGGTTGGGCGTATCCTAACACTTCGCCCATTGGGGCCGTGGCAATATGCTCTACAGAGCAGGTGTGACACGTTAAACTCTGGTCATCTTCTACATATTTAGTAATTAACAGTGATTCTCCCATTCTAAATTTATTTGAATGAAGTGCTTAACTGTTTCGGCCGGTTAGAATAAACCGAATGATTAGACCATTTACCTTGTTTCTCTATAAAATCGTGTTTTCGGTTTTTTCGTCGATCCTTTAACGTGCTCTATTTCTGCCTTTCGGCTAATGACACGCCTTGGAATTCTGTACCTCACTAACCCCCTTTAATGTCCAACACATCTCTGTTAGACAAGACCGACGGTTTTACATCTCCTCTGAAAGATGGACACTCAAGCGATTCCCAGAAATTGAAAAATCGCATCGACTTTGTGGGGATTGAACCCAAATAACTCTGCGCAGGGGACGAGCATCATATCCTCTACGCCACCGAGCCGGTTAATTATATACTAGACTGGTATTATTTTTCTTTGATCCCATAGACAAGAATATATTTGGCATATGTCAAGTTTAATCCTAAAGTAGTATTTCAGCTTCATCTCGAATTAAACTTCTTATGATCATTTGATGAATGTAAAATCTGTCATAATTTTAGAATCCAGCATGAGTTGATAATGTGATCCTGAGAAACTAATAGATTATTTAGTGGTATGTGACATTAGTTTGGCATGACTTGAAATGACAAATTGAGTTTGTCTTTTAAGCACATTAATGCTGAATTCATTGTATAATGTAAAATATGGTCTTGTCGATTATGCTACAAAACACTATAAAGAGAGGAAATGTATTGTTTTGAGATAATCAGTAAGTAATTTCACATTATTTAATATTGTTCAAAATCTCGTCGATTTACGATTTTTTCAATTTATCGATACCTGCCTACCAAAAACTATGATTTGACGTAAGTTTAAAATAACCGCCACTTTTATGAGTATTCCGTCATTTGCGTCAGCATATTCTGCAGATTTGAGCCCCCACGACTATTTTCTGTTCTCAAAATTGAAGAAATGACTGGGTGATACGAGATTTGGGATTAACGAAGGGGTCTGTTTGTTTTTCCTTTAACGTGTGCTTTATTTCTGCCTTTCGGCTAATGACACGCTCATG
Source organism: Cryptolaemus montrouzieri (assembly GCA_013387265.2). Classification (NCBI taxonomy): domain Eukaryota; kingdom Metazoa; phylum Arthropoda; class Insecta; order Coleoptera; family Coccinellidae; genus Cryptolaemus; species Cryptolaemus montrouzieri. The sequence continues at coordinate 46,297,037 of JABFTP020000103.1, forward strand.
AAGAGGTCATCACTGAAACAAATGTCTTGAGAAAACCGGTAGCGGTTTCGTATACGGCAGATCACTAATTTGAATATTTTTAAGTTTTTTTTAGCGTAAAAAGACCCCCTGAAGTCGAACATGATAATCGTTTTTTCGGCGAATCAACCGTTCAATAAAAAAAATTTCTTGAATGCTTTCGTACATATGTCTAATGAAGGTATATTTTAAACGAACATTTATCTATATGAAAAAGGTTTACTCACGTTTATTTGAGGTAATTAAAAGAATATCAATTTTAAGTAATATAAGAATAAAAAATATGAAAGCAATATATTCGAATTCACAAAATATTGGAAATAAAGGTTATTTATTCCACTCAAAAATTATGTGAACAAATAGTCATCCATCTTCAAGTTTTCATAGAACTCGGTGAATTCTGTTAGGAATTGATAGGTATATCAATAATTTATTGGAGTTGTCAGATTGTATAATTTGTCCAAAGTAACCAAAGAAAAAATTGTTGGAAGAAGCAGACTTTTAATAAATACTATAACCTGTGATTTTGGTTAGATTAGTTAGTTTAGGTTAGGTTAGGTTAGTAACGGAACTGTTAGGATACTCAGAATTCAATGAAAAAGTTATTACTCACTAAAGTTGAGGTTAAATCTCTCAAGCTAACCTGACACAACCATGTTCTATAGCAAAGCGCAACCTAACCTAACCTATCATAATGAAACAACCGAACCGAATCTACGTAACTCAACTCAAACAGTTTAACCTAATATTTTTTTCGCCCAAGAATAAGGGGGAATCTCTATTAGACCACCCCCACAGCGGGTAGTGCAATACTGCGAGGAGTGTGGGACTCACACCCACTAAACCTAACCTCCCTCTCTCATGCCTTCACTATGTATCCGCATTTGCCCATCGCAGAACTAACTAGGCTGATATGGCCTTTCCATTGCTACGAGGAGAATCTCATCTCCGATACATTCTCCTTCTGACGTTCTCGGTCCTTTATCGCCTTCCTCTCCATCGCGTTGGTTATCACACTGAAACCCTCCGTCCTTTTCCGCTCATCTCGGAGCATTTCGGAGACCATTTAATTGCACTCCCTGACACCACCAAAGATGTTCTTCAGCTTTCCTTTTCCAGTGACCCATTTACTGCAGCTTGACACCATGTGTTGCACGCTATCCAACACGCCACACGTCTTGCGCCCATCTTCTCCGGTTTTGCGATTCTTTGGTGAAATACTTCACCTGGACCCTAGTCCAAGACTATCCCTAGGTAGTTCACCCCGTTTCTCGTTCTTATTTTCTCGTTTTGTGATTTGTCATTTTTCAACACTGATCTTATACGACAGATGATGAAGTGTTCGAAACAATCTATTTTGATTTGCAGGACGGATATTTTTATTCAATGGCAAGTTGCACAACGTTCTGGTATTGCATTTTTCATCTACTATGGTGAACAGTGGATTCTTAATTTGATATTCATTTCCATTAACAATAACTTTGGATTCAGTTAATTCAGTTTTTGAGAATGATTTTCTTCTTTCAATGGAGATTGGTGTCACTTCAAACTCTACAGTAATGGCGGTGAACATCGCTATTGAAAAAAGACTCGATGCGTCAAAAAACAAATATTTTGAACGAAGTTCGTATACAGATCCATCCATTCAATGAAATGTTCGCAGAACTCTGAACGACGTTTGAAATCATCTTCTTTCAGCTCGTGTACAACTTTAATGTTATATGGAATTTGTACGTATGAGGAATCTTGAAAATACTTTTGTCCGGCATACTCCAGATATTTGCGCATTCTCTATCATGGCAACTTTACCCAAAACGGTCACACCAATTTCTTCGTCATTCACAACTCTGGCGACATTGTCTTGTTCATTAATAACGCATCCAGTTTCCATTAATTTGCTCAAGACTGTATTTATGTCTAATTTTCCTCCAGGGTTATTTTCGTTGGAAATGCGCGCAGTTGCTCTGGTACAGCCACACGTCTTGCACCCATCGTCTCTGGTTTTGCCGATTCTTTGATGAAATACTTCACCTGGACCCTAGTCCAAGGCTATCCCTGCCTCCACAGTGTTATCCGCAGTTCGCCCACTGACCTTGGTCCCTTCAATAATCCAATCCCGGTCTTTCGAACCGCAATCTCCAGCCTGTTATCGGTCATGAGCCCTTTTATCAGGTCCACGGCCCTGTTAATATTGCTTTGGAGAACGCCTTACCTAACCTACCTAACCTAACTTAATATACCTAATCTTACTTAACCTACTAACCTATCCATGTTGTACAGCAAAGCGCAACCCATCTTCTTTTGCTTTGTAAATTTGTAAATGAATTAGGTATTGTAAATCAAAATTATATTACTTACTCAAAAAATTAGATATAATTTTCCAAACTCAATATTCCACTAAGAATATTTTGAAATTTTGAACAATTATTACAATCTGGCAATTGCGCAAATCTGTGATTCCGATCTACGTATCGATCAGTACTGAAGATCACCGTTCTATGTTCTATGAAATTTTTAAGATGGATGCAGTTTATTTACATAATTTTAGGAGTGGAAAAATAAACCCGTATTAACATTACGTTTTGAATGGAAAAAAATATTTTTCGATAATAGTTTAATTCATATATTAGAAATTGAATCTTTTGAAGAATTGCTTCAAACAACCGTAGGTATACCATTTCTATATTCAGATAAATGATAGTCAGAAAGTAACTTTAGTCGAAATGAATTTCTCGTTTTTTCAAAATGGTACATTTCCCGAAAAAACGAATATTATTTTCGTGTTCAGGAAGTTTGTTTACACAGATTTTACTTTAAATTGTTCACTTTCTCGTTCTGCCATCTATGGAACTCTGCCCAGAAAAACTATTATTCGGATTAAATGTATTGAGATAAAAGAAGATAATGAAATTGAACGTTTTCAATCGAAAAAAAAACTCGATCATAAAGTTACTCAGTTATCAACTTCCCTAGCTCCGTAGAATTATAGCAATGATTAAGTTGACTGAATTTCTATTTCAATAATGAAATTCAATGTACAATGTTGGGATCAAACAAAGTGAGCCACTAAACGTGCTAAGAAATTGATTAAAAGGTTTTCTGATTTTATTGGTTACACAACACACCTGAAAACTATGAGATTGTATCATCAGCCATTACCTAATCAAATATCTGAATTGGGAGGAACTCCTTCTGATAGAATGATCTCTCAATAACTAATCAATTTTGATAGACCAATCCTCTACCAGTAGAACACTAATTCTAATTATAATGTTATTTGCAGATCAACCACCGTCGGTTCCATCTCTAACAGAATTAGCTGCGAAATGTGTGGCCTCTCACATTCCCTTCGAGCTGGTGGAGCACGTATTTCCGCCCGTTCCGGAGCTCCTCCAGCAGCGCATCGCGTTTTGGAGCTTTCCGGACAACGAGGAAGACATCAGGTTGTACTCGTGTCTGGCCAATGGATCCGCAGACGAGTTTACGAGGGGGGAAAATTTGTTTAAGACTCATATGGTCAAGGATTCCTTACAAATTGGTGAGTAGTTGTTATCACTTCCTATAAATTAGTTGAAAGAGTAGTACAGGGTGGGTGAATTTCATAAGTCAGAAAAAAACGAACCCCTTTCTCGGACAATTTTTTTGGTTATCGCTTTCAGTGTTCGAATTACTCCGAAATTCTGAAATTTTCGGCATATAATTGTCGATATCGTTTGTAATTGAAAATTAATTATAATAAAATGTGGTTTTCGCATTTTGAGTTGAGTGTAGTCGCTTGCAGATTTTTTCCAGATTTCCAGATTTTTCAGATAAAGTATAAAGATGAAATAAGCTAATGAAATGTGTCAGGCATCAAAAATTGATGTTTTACTTAGAGCATTCACAGATTCAGGGTATTATAAACAAAAACATCCAGTTTTTGAAAAATAAGAAAAAACAAAGAAGCCAAAATTATTTATCAAAGCTTTGTTACACTGTTTGCCAATAGATTTTTACGAAATAAAACATAAGATTGATATCAAATAATACATTTATTAATAGGTAACAGTCTTCATTCACTTCTTTACGAACTTTCATGTTCTGAACTTTCAGTTCTCCGGTTTTTTTTCAAACAATGAATTCACCCGAGATGTTGTTGGTAGAATCAGCTGAATTGTTTCAGCTCAAAATGTTTTCCTCATTTTTCGTGTCAGTTACCTTATGCTCGCTGAAAATAGATCCGAGATTAAAGTCTATCAATAATGTCTTTGTTGCAAGCTTCCTAAGAAAATTTATGCGCAAACTCTAGCCGATATCTACGGCTTATTACGAGCTTTTTCGGTTTCTTCTGGTAGCTGTCCGATTGGTACAGGAGCATGAGAAGTGATCTCCGCAACATGCACTAACATTTTGTATATAATTGGAGTGTCCTATCGGTGGATTTGTCGAACTGTAAAGAAAATATGTACATCTCATGATATCATGTTTTAGTTTATCTGCCATGTCCTGACTCATGACTTAAATACGCCTTGTGACAGCGAGATAACTGAAGTTCTCTTATAGCAGACATGATTTCTGTTTTATTTTTAAAATCTCCAAATAAAGTCTCACCCGCTTCAATAAAGGCTTCCTTCACAGCCGATCCATCTTCGAATGGTTTCTTGTGTTTCTCCAATATATGCGATATTTTAAATGACGCGATCGTAGTAACTTTTTATTGTATGGCTGGTCTTGTGAACATGGTTTTTTCTTTGTTCAAACAAGATATGAAATCACGTACTTTTCGATTTCTTAATTCACTCTGTGGCGGAAAATCCTTTTCATGGTTTTTATGAACCGTTTAATGATGCCTCTGTAAGTTACCACGCTTAGGTATTGCAACAGACGCAAGACAAATAAGACAAGTGCACTTATCCTTCACCATACAAAGGAAAAATTCTTTCTCCTAATCGTTATTAAAATGATACGTTTTAGATTTCTTCGCTGCGCTCATTTTGTACTATTTAATAATGAACTTTGTATCGACGTAGTATTGCCTTCAAGTTGCAATTCAGAAAGACTTCAATTCCTGCAGGCGCAACATTTATATCGGCGTGAACGAAAGTCTCGAATGTTCCCCTCAAACGTGCCGCCCGAAATTTCTAGAAAAGCGGCAAAAAAAACACGGCTTTTTCCTGACAAGTACCGCGAGTTCCTTTGACAAAAGTCGCCTTTTCCGCTAGCAGAATGTTATTTTATTACGTAATAAATTTTTGTAGTTTAGTTACCTACTCATTGAAATGTTTTTTCTTTTCGAGATTTACTCAAAAGCACTTGCGATCGACTGTTTGAGCACCTCTGATGTATATAATTCTTTTCTAGGTACTTCCTGATTATTGCAACGTTATGAGAGTAAGGACTATCATACATAAAATAAATTATTCAAGAACTGGGTCTTTATGGCTTACTGCATTCATGAATCTCTCTAGCAAAACCGATATTGTTTTTTTTTTCTCAAACGCTCATACCATACCAGTCCATCATCGTATTTCGGTAGTAACTGTGAATTACCTGAGCATTTTTCACTCTCCAAAGTGAGCAACATTTGCAGGATGTTTCCATATGTTAGTACGGCCTGTGTCTGGACATAAAACGAATATCGATTTATCATTGAATGAACCGGGGGTCCAGTATTCAATGCCCCAAATCTATAAGATCTCTAGTCCAAACGACTCCTGCTCTGAAGGCTTAGAAGGCCCATGGCTTGATTGCATATTTCCCTCTGTTCTCCTTATTTCTTACTAGATTCCTCCAGTTTTTTCCAAGCCTCGGTTCACCATCACCATTCAGTCAGTGCGTTGTCTTTCCCTTTTTCCTGTTCCTGTTATTCACCTCTCCAATACGGGTTTTGCTGTTTTTTCTTCTGGTAATTTGGATAAAAGACATTCTTGACTCCTTGCTGTATATGTTATTGACGGTTCCCCATTGAGTTCTTTTAGTTCGTTGTTCATTCTTTTTTCGCCACCCAATATCCACTCTGTTACTCCCATATAAAGATATTCTTTTTAGTGTTTCGAGATATATTCTTTGCCCCTGATTCCATATAATCCACCGTTGCTCTTAGTTCCTTTTGCAATCCTTTCCTGTATTTCGTCTTCTTCTTCACCATTACTAATTACCTCTAAATAGTCATATTTTGTCTTTATTGAAACATATATTTAATATGCCCCACTTCGTTTAGATCCAATCCTTTTTTGCTTTTCGCTGCTGATCCAAAATTTTGCAGTTCCTTCACCATGTTCCAAGCATTTCTTGTTTTTATAGCAATGTCGTCCGCATAAGCCATTATTTGAGTTGATTGTTGACTGTATATGGTTCCTTAAGTATTAATCTTACTCTTCCTCACCGTTTACTCTAAAACTACGTTAAACAAAGATGTTGATAGATGATCCCTTGTATTAACCTTCTCGTCACTCTAAATTGTTTTGATGCTTTATTATTTATTCGTACTTCATAATCTTTATCCATAAGCGGGAATTGCATCAGTCTTGTTAATTTCTTTTCTACATTTATCTCTTTGAGTGACTCAAATACCTTCTCACTATTTCGTAGCGTATGCTTGCTTAAAATCGATGAAAGTTATTTGAAGTGGTAAATTCTGATTTATACTATTGTCGATTATTTGTTTGAGGACAAATATTTGATTCATTACTGACCTAAATTTTCGAAATCCGCTCTGATATTCCCCTATTTCTGCTTTTACTCTTTCTTTAAATTTATTTTTGATTGCTATGACCAAAATTTTAAATACAACATCGATATAGTTCTCACAATATGCTCCATCAGTTTCTTATGTATTGAGCATATTAATACTTCCCTCCATCTTCTTGGTATTTTCTCTTCCGCCCATACTTTTCGTATTATTTTTAATATGCTATCATGCAATGCCTCTTTCCTTTAGAATTTCCGCCGCTATACCGTTTTCACGCAGTGCTTTTTAATTCTTAAATATCTCGATTATTGATTCAATGTCTTCTATACTAGGCGCGTTTTCCACCCCAATCAATGTGATGGGATATATATTCTTTTGAAAAAGGAGGATAGGAAAACACAATCGTAAAAAACAAGCGAATAAATAGAATACCAGCGAAAAAACCATCATGTCCGTTCCCTAATCATGCCTCCTACGATTGCCCCTAAAGTGGGAGCTCAGGAAATGTAACAGGGTAACCATACTATCTTGCGTATGATTCAATAAACAAGTGAAAAAACCTGTGGAAAAAAAACCGTTTCCCTGTCGCTATTGCTCTAGCAGTAGCTTGTGTGTTTATGTTGTATTAGTGGCGTGTGTACAAAAAGAGTACCAAAAATTTTTCTGCTTAGCAGCTTCATTCTCTCATTCTCATCTTGCACTCCATGATTTCCAGGACTTCTTCACGAAGACAAGGGTGAAAAGGAAGGGGGTTTGGGATAGGAAAAATCTGTAACAATGGAAAAAGAAAACCAGCAGAAAAATATTTCATCAAACATACCTAACTCTTATATGTCTAAACTCACTTGAATCTACGAACTTAACTAATGCTCCTCTGTTTGTCAACAGGGAACATCTCATACACCTTTTGGGAATGACGCCCTACGGGGGTGTAGACCTTGCCTTATCTAATAACTTTACGAATGCCCTGCTGTTTTTTAACAGGGAACATCTCATGCACCATGGGAATAAAGCCCTAAGGGGGTGCAGTCCTAGCCTTATCTAAGAAGTTAACTAATGCTCCTCAGTTTTTCAACAGGGAACATCTCATACACCATTCGGGGGTGTAGCCCATAATAACCTCAAGATTCAAAACTAATCTCCTAAATAGACTTGAAGTTCTCTACCCAGTTAATGAAATTATCTGAAACGGAATGAAGTTTTTGAAAACCACCCGTAAAATGGTAAATAGGACAATCGAGGACTAAATGTCTTATTGTTTCTTCAGCTGCGCCACATTCACATGCCGGACTTTCTACAGTATTCCATTTGAACAACATACTATTACTACGACCATGTCCTGTCCTGAGACGATTTAATGTACACCAATTTTATCTACTTATATTATATCGAAACCTGCAACCCTTTTGGAAGGATCCTCTATGAGAACTTTATTGAAAACATCAACTTCCTGCCATTCAGTTTTCCAAAGATCTACAGCCTTCACCCGTGTACGCAAAAAGTCAATCGACCAAATGGGTTTCCTAGATTTCAATCTCAGGTTAGGTGGACTTTGAAGTTCGTGTATTATCGAAAATACTTCTGGAAATGAGTGATACTTATCCCAAGATGATTTAAGAGCTAATTTCCTGCGAACATGGGATAGACCCAAACTACTCTTGCCTCATGATTTCCTCCTTATAATATGGAAACTCTCAGTGGAAATTTGGCATGTAGATCACCTTTATGTGTTCTCGCTTTCTTACAGTTTGGAAATATCAATCACACTGGTGGTCAACATGGTGAAAAGGAAAATCAAATCAAAGCATTTGATTTGAATCTGTACATTATCTTGAAAATAACGTTCCCTAATTATGATAGTCTGTAAGTAAGTACTGCTTAAATAAATAATAGTTTTCATTGATGTGTGGTAACACTAGACTCATAAACAAATATTTTTTATTTGACTTTTAAATTCTTTTGGTGTAGGTTATGAAAAATTAGGAAGGAGAAATTTGGTTTTTCCGGGAAATATTCGTATTTTTCACAAACATATAAAAATTGTACCTCCCTTTATCTTATCCTTTCCGACATTTTTCGAAATTGTTAATCACTTATTTAATTAGTTATCGGGCGTGTCATCAACGGTTGATAATTAGGGATGCATTTAATAACCCAATAAATTGCACACGTAATTGAATACTTTCACATTGAATGGTCAATTATCGAATGCTCATTTATCGATTTCACATGAATCCAGCCTATTTATGTGCGTAATTTATTGCGTTCAGTTTTTATTGCTTACAGAATCAGCAATGATGGCCTTGTTGGGCTTTCATTAATGACGAAGAAAGATAATGCCCAAGAAAGCTTAAACTTTTGTTTCTTTATATTAGTCCGTTTTATGCTTATGGATTATTTGTTTTTTCAAATGAAAAAAACATCCCATTTTGAGCATAAAATGAATCAAAAGTTTGGCTACAAAGCAAGCTCTCTTGGTTAGTACCTATGAAAACACTTATTCATCAATTTTGTTTTGAATTTAATTCAATTAATTACTTACCAATATGTGACAAGTGACAAGAACAGAAGTAACATTCATTTAAGCAATGAATATAGACTTTGCAATAGCAAGGCAACATGGCAACAGTAGGTACCTAAAATGAAGGCAGTGCAGTTCAATAACAGAAAACATAAGGTAGTTCTCTCGCACGCAGCGCCCCATTGCTTCACATTTGTTGACTTTTCAAATAAACAATGCAACTGCGTTTTTTGAACGTAGAAAATTCGTGATTATTCCATTAATGCAACTTATTTAACAATGCTTCAATTTCAACATAAGGAAACATTTCTTCTTCCATGAATAAGTTGATAGATAATGAAAATAATGATTTATTGAAAACAATGAATTTCGATTGGAAATATTAATTACTGAAAATACTAATTTTTCAAATTTGTACAATTTCTCCAAAATATATTGAAAAACTTGAATACTAATCAAATCTTATTAATAGAGAGGATTTCCAAGTCAGTGGTGATGAAAGTTGTTTGCGTTCTACATAGCTTTCTTATATTTCAAATTGTATTTCGTATTCTTTTCTTATTATTCATTCGTTGGTTGAATGAGTAACACCGGGGGGTCAAGACAGTTACGGCTACTAATGCCAGCATTCTCACGGCAGGTTCACTGCGTCGTAGTTCCGTGGTGTCGGAATGGTCAGGTTCTATCTATTTCATGAGCATGTACTCTTCTTGTTCATGGTGGTCACCAGTTAGCGAATATTTCCTGATCATAAGTCTGTACATACAAGGGACATAATCGTGCTTCTAATAAAAACAATCTACGATGGTCTACGGCAAGGATGAATGGCTGACAGATTGGTCTTTTACTAGTATGCTAACTCTGGCTATCGGGCGACATCCTGTTTCATTTGATTCTGCTATGTTACTGTCGAGCTCTTCTGCAAGCGACCGTCCATACTCTTTCTACATATAGATCCAAAATGCACTGTAACCAAGAGTAAAGCAGAGGCTCTACTCCCAGTCCGGGCGATATAATAGCTTAAATAAAATTTAAGTGACCGATGACGATATATGCTGATTTTGCAAGGAAGACCAAGGATGCATTTCACTTACTGACAATACATCCTACGCAGTCAAGAAACGTGCTGGAAAAAATGCAATATGAGCAGATTCGGATAACGATTATCATCTTTTTTCATTAAGGTTATTTTCTAAATCCTCAGGGAGAATGCATTAGAGACTCTAAGAGCTGCCGTGCTCTTAATGCCGTTGTTGATATAAAATTCATTCAATATACAAGGCTATTTAAGATGCTGTCGGCCTCTCAGAGACGTCGCCACCAATCTTTCAAATCTAAGCTAGTTTAAAAAGTACCAACACATTCTCCCGAATTTTCAGATCAATCTGTCAACAAATTGTGACTCTACAACCATTTACAGTAAAGAAGTTCTGGTACTGACAAAAAATGGAGAAAGACGAATTTCGTATTTTGATTAAATATTAGTTTTTGCGTAGAAAAACTCCATAAGAAGCGAACGAAAAGCTCTATAAATATTATTCGGGAACTACTTCGTCGTATACAACCTTAAAATATTGGTTCGCAGATCTCGAAAGAGTCGAACAAGCGCAAAAGATGAACATGTGCCGGTGGAGCGCCAAAAACAGTGACCACTCCAGAAATCATTGAAAAAATCCATGATATAGTGTTGGATGATCTAAAAGTGAAAGTGCGTGAGATAGCAGAGGCTGCATGCATCTCAATTGGGTTGGTGGTTTCGATTTTGCATGAACAACTGGGCATGAGACTGCAAGGTGGGTGCCGCGTTTATTAACAAACGATAAAAAACGTGAACGTGTTCGCATTTCTATGAATTGTTTGAGCATGTTAAAGAAAAGTCCGACTGATTTTTTGCGCCGAAGTGTGACAATTGATGAAACATGGAGCCACCATTACATGCCAGAATCGGAGGAATCGACAAAAGAGTGGGTTGGCCCCGGCGGAAGTGCTTCAACCGAATTTCAAATTTGAAGTTTGTGCGGCCTCTATAAATACCTTAGAAGTTTGATAATCAGTGTGTCAGATACAAAATCAAAGAAATTTGACTGACCATACATCGTCAATTGTAATATTTAATAATGATTGATTCGGAAATATAGCTAGTTTTGGTACGTCATTTATATTACTGAAAATTCAAATTTCTAGCTATATTCATAAGGAAGTTGCAGAGTAGCTTAGAGAAGAGGGTGTTACAATTGCGTGTTCTGCTTTGCTCAGCTTCCCGGGGGTAGAATTATGTTACTGATTATCGATAATAATGCAACAATCTCTCTGAGCATTGAGGTGCAAGCTGGTCAGGGACATTACTATAGACACTTGTATTGGCGCTATCTGTGGGATAAATTTCAAAGCATCCTCGAAGTAACTTTTTATGTAATCATCATTATTCATTGAGTAATAAACTGAATTCATTATTATATCGAAAGAATTTTACAGCAACAGGAACAGCATAAAGGTCACTATCTATGTACATTCTCCCCGAGGGTTTAGAGTATAGTCTTCTTAAAGCGGACGATACTCTTTATCGGAATCTTATCATATTGATTTCTTGCTCCTATCATATTCCTTGACAGCGCAGGACATGTTTTCAGTAAGTGGAGTGCATTCTTGCTCTTCCTTATAGAATCAGCATTAATCGTCATCTGTCACTTCAATTGTATTTAGGCCATTCCATCGCCTGTACTGGATGCAGAGCGTTGGCTTTGTTTTTCGTTACAGTGGACCCGGGTTCTGTAACAGGTTGATATCTGGCCTTCCCATAAGTAGCGACATCTGCATGCTGGTTTCATAAGTAGAACGAGTTAGGACGGTCGCTTGCGGAGGAACTCTACAGTCCATAACAGGAATAAATGAAACAGGCTGTCCAGAGTTCGCAAACTGGCAACTTACTAACATCTTTGTATGTATAAAATTATGCGAAACTACAGCGATCGAAAAATGTTCCGTTACCGGTGACCACCACAAGGAGGCAGAGTACATGTTCAAGATACAGAATAGATAGAACTTCTCGATTCCGACCTCAGGAAACTACCATGCAGTGAGTCAGCTGTGCGAATGCTGACAACAGCAGTTGCAAGGAACTTGATCGCTCTGGTGTTATTCACTCAACTAATGAATAAGAATTAGGAAAAGGAATGGGAAATATCATTTCTGATATAAGAAAGCTATTTAGGATACAAAAATCACGTTCATGTCCAACTTCTATTACTCAGATTTCGTTAGTAATATTATTCTCCTATGCTTTTTAAGAAATTTTGAAAATTTAATTTTCTTAATATTCATTTAGTATTTCAACCAAAATTCTACGAAATCTTTTCCGTATTATTTTTGCCAGAAGTATGAGATATTCAAATTGTTTTATCAGGCAGACAACCGCAAGAGGTCGAAATTGCAATAAAGATATAATGCAGTGCTTTTAGATTATGTATAATGTTAGTTTTTTGAAATGCGATATTGTATATTGAATATCATAATAATTGATAAATTTGCGAATAACACTTTCACTTGACCTCATTTCACCGTTTCGTATAGATATGTTTGATGACGGTAATTATCGGTACTTATGAGCCGTTGTACTTCAATGAAATAATGAGATAGCACTGTCCTCAAAATAACTAAGACCAGTAGTTGCCCAGTCAATTTTAGCAGAAAGTAGACAATAGAAACGCACAATTAAAGCGAAATTTGTAGAAATTATATTGTAAAATATTGCTCGTTTTTCTTCTCATCATTGCAGTGCGAATCACTGCAATTTGAACATCCTCTGTAGCGAAGTTCTTAAACATCTGACTGTCCTCCGAACGACATTTTTCATCCTACTGGATCATTCTTTGCCTTCCTACTAGATTAATCAAATTTCTGTAGATATCTATTTCATTAGAATTTTCTTTTCATTTAAGTTGCCATTTTGATTTTGGTAACTTACACCAAATTCAACGACTTTTCAAACCTTAACATTGAAATTTTCGTGTAGATTTAGCAATTTTTCAGTGCGTTTCACACTTTATTCTTCGAGATCATATCGAAAATAAAGAAATATAGATTCGGCGCATATTGTCGAAAAATATTAATTATTCAGTAAAATGAACAAAAAAATCACAATAGCTAGTCATCTAGATCTGCGTCGACTCCATTGATAATACTTATACACTCATTGACAGCGAGCTTTTATCACTACCAAGAATTGAATCATCTCACGCGTAGTGACTATTTAGGCGTTGAAGATATCCTCCGTAGTTTAGTGTATTTTGAGGATGAGTTCGGGAATAAAACCATTCCTGTAGGAATCCTTAGGTAGTAGATTAATATCTGTACGCATTTTCAAAACTTCCGTTATTGTGTTAAAGAGGTAATACGGGATTACATTACGAACTTTCACGTTTATATATATATATATATATATATATATATATATATATATATATATATATATATATATATATATATATATATATATATATATATATATATATATATATATATATATATATATATCGCAATTGCAAGCCTTCTGTTTCAGCAAACAATTCTCCAGAAACTAACCATTTATTCGATGCGATTTCATCAATATAATCATTTTTCAATTCTTTAGGTGCTTTCCGTGTAATTCCTTCTGCATCCAACTTTCTTTTAGAATTATCATCAAATATATCAAAATCTACCTTTTGCATTGTCAAGTTCAGAGGTGTAAGATTATAATCTGAAGCAACAACAATATCATGTAACTTAGACGTTCTCTGTTTATCATGAAAATGGGAACGTAGATGAAAAATCTGTTTACTATGAAGATTATTCAAATCAGTTAATCCACGACCTCCAAGATGTCTAGGTAGTGTAACTCTCTGAACAGCTGACTTTTGGTGGTGCTTATGATATTTACAAAGCATTTACCTCGTTTGACATTGTAATTCATTTAGATCAGTTTTAGACCATTTAATAATTCCAAAAGAAGATGTAAGAAAAGGAACTGCATAGGAGTTGATAGCTCTGAAAAGGTTTTTACTAGTTAAATGACTTTTGATGATAATATATATATATATATATATATATATATATATATATATATATATATATATATATATATATATATATATATATATATATATATATATATATATATAGCCCCAAAAGCCACAATAGTGCAACTAAGCAGGATGCCGAGAAACGAAGCGGCAGACTGCAGTTTCGCCCTTAGTAGGAGCTCATCAGTGTCGCATATCGCTTCTCAGCATCCTATCAAGCTACATCGGGGAACCCTATCGATTACAGAAACGACGCACCTCGTACATACGTATGAGAGTCGCCCTCTATGGATCGACACGGCGAACCCGCTACCGGACTTCGAGAAAGATACGAACAATAACAAACAGATGTGGAAACGTTAAAAATCCCAAACATTTGGGAGACATCTTTCGCCGTTCCGTGAATCACATCAACGGTAGAAAACGAGCGAAATAGTCCCGCTGGAATAGTGCTCTTAGCCTCTGTTTCCGAGATAAAAACTCCCGTCGGTAAATATTTGATGGGACAAATATCTTCCGCGATGAACTTCGCGAGGAGTCTACATATGTAAACTTGAGACAAGAAGAATTATTAAAAAATCCGTAGATCAATGAATAATCCTTCCTGACAAGAGCTAGCTAATATATATTACGGGATTAAGTCAATGTATCTAAACATTTCAACTCAAATACGTTCTATTGACGCCTTCTCGCTTGCCGTCGCCAAAACTCCCTGTTGAAAACATCATTCTCTCCTAGATCCCAGGCAGCCATCATCTCTCTTACACCCCCTCTCCATGATTTTCTAGGTCTTCCTCGCCTCCTGTGTCCCCCAGGACACAGGAAAGACTCTTTTCGGCCATCTGTTCTCGGGCATCCTGAAAACGTGTCCGAACAACTTGAGACTACATTTTTCAATTCTTTCCACCACTGCCTCTTCTGCGCTCATAATCTGTCTTATTTGGGTGTTCTGTATTCTTTCAATTAGTGATATTCCCGCGCTTCTTCTCAGATAGTTCATCTCAACCGTCAATTCCCTCCGTCTCAAATCGGCATTCAAAGTCCAGAGCTCTGAACCATAACATAGAACTGACTCAACCAATGCATTTCCTAGTCTCTTTTTCGTATCCTTGGAAATATGTTTGTTTCACGTTTATAAATAAGAAAATAGAAATGGGTATGTCTTATAATGATACGATCTCTATAAATGTAGGCAGGTAACGCATGAGATTAGAAGTTCTGATGAACTTTCGAAAGTTTTATGTTATTAATAGGATCCCGTTCAACCAACAACTTTTAAGGTTCCATAGGTGTTACCTTTTCTAGTTACCTATTTGTACCTCAAACATCTGTAATGCTGTTTGGCGAAATCAAGAATACAAGCTAACCAATTTAATATTGCCCTCCTCAAAGGAATCTTTATCGACTAAAACGTTCAATGCTTGATTTCATCATCGAAATCTTCTTTTAACGTAATTGTCTCTGATTTTTCTATTATCTTATTCACTGATAGCCGCCATGAATCTATCAATCGCAAAAAATCAAACGTAACCAAATCACGTGAACTGATAAAGTACATTGATAACTTCATTTTCTGAAGAAAATTATCTATTTACATCAGCGGATATCTTGAAGTCTCTTATTTAAAATATGTTAATGAGTATTTGTACCGTCGACGGTACCCATACTTCCAGATAAGACTGAACTAATTTCACGCCATAATTGTTCTGCAACACCTAACCTAACCTCACCTTTCTCTAATATATTCTTTTTCTGACCTGCTCCTTTCGCTTTATTTTCCATTTTACAATTCAAGATTATGAAATGTTCAACTAGGTAGATTCTTTTTTTACCATATTTGACAACGAATTAGCTATGGGCATAAGAAAATATTGTGCAGGAAAAATTCATTATTTTGTCACGATTTAAAATGTTTTTACAATAACGCTCACTAGTTTATGGCTATTAACAATCATTGTTTGAAATCTGCCTTAACTAATGAAACAAGCATTTAGTATATGTATACATGTACTCGATATATTCCAGTGAATTGATACTAGTAGGTGGCAGTCTGGTTTGATGCTGTGATTGGGTATCCAACACTGGCGAGGTCAAACAAAACCGAAACTGCAATCTGTTGTTTTCAACATGATATTGATTAGATTGTTCCATTACTAAGTGACCCTGGTTGACGATGATTATGAAGAGTGGAAAACCAGCTCCTTCAGGGAGGGATATTTAACATTCTACCGAAGAATATTTTTTCCTGAATAAAGTCTGCAGTATGAAAATTTTAGCGAGCAGAAATATTGGATATTTCGCAAATTATTGAATAATCATTATTGAGGAGCCTGTCTTCGTGTACGTCGATGGAAATCATCGCCAACAAGGTGTATAAATTTTAATGACCACCTGGTAGGTTGAATGGTCCAACTATACAACCTGCGATTTCGTGAATTTTAGTTACATATATTATTGCCAATGAACCTCAATGTGCCTCAAATATATTTTTCCCAAACTGTAAACCAGAAACCTGTGAGCTACGTATGCGTTGTCATATTTCAGATATTACAAAAGAAGTATTGAATAAATGTTCTCGTTGTCTCAAATACTTACCCAAAAATGCTTTACTGCAAGAAACGAAAGTAATGACCAATTTATTGCGATGTATATTCAATTGGGAGGAAGTCAACAATAAAGCTATCATACGTAAAAATGCGTTTCCTTTCCGTTTACCCGAATACTAACCATTAATTTCAAAAACACTTGTACTACCCTATATTATAAGAAATATGTTTTATAGACATTTCATTGGTTTTGTCTTTCAGGTTTTCATCTATCTGCTAATGTGTCAATGCAGTCTCCCGAGGGATCCACAAAGTGGCCGTCACCTTCGATCGAAGAAGGGTCTCCTCGTGTAATTGCACTTGTAACTCGGCAGCCTATTGGTGCTCCCATGTGGTTGCAGTCTGTCTGACGAGGATTCATTGGGTACTTATTTTGATCACTCCTCTCTTTCAAATAGTTGTAAATGTTTGTACACTGAAAATCAAACCAAACAAGCCATGAAAAATTATACTTTAGAAATGAAAGTTAATGATAATTAAATAAAACAATAGTGTTCAAATTTTCACAACTTTATGAAGTGTTTCACCACACTGTGGCTTCATCAGATACGTAGTACATTTAAAAGGATTATGTGCCTTGAATAATATTATATTGGTAAAAGTAGGTACATAGCTCAATAAAAGGAAAATCCAAATAGGATTGCTTCTTTTAAGAATTGAAAGGATTCAGTAATGGTTACGTATTTAGATATAATTGACTTAAGTAAATTTCCGGAATTTTTAGTGCTTCCCATAGGTTCAGTTTCAATGCATTATTTCGATTGTGTAAAATATCAAAATTATTAAAAATATGGTTTTCTTCTTGTAAATGATTTGCACAGTGAGAATCTAATTTTTGTTTGTCAAAACTGAGTTTGTGCTCTGATAACCTAATATTCAAATTTCTAAAAGTTCTACCGATATAAATTGTATCACAACTTCCACGAGAGAGACCTTAAATTTAAAGTGGGTTTACCAATATAAATTAATATATTATATTTTTGATTGGTCTCTTTAATACTAGGAAAAACCTCATGGATTGCATGTTAAATTTGTTTATGAAAAACATATTGTCAATCATAAAGAATTATAGCGATTATTGACCCCGATTTGATTTTTGATATCGAGCTCTTTCTAGAAATTATTTTTAACATTGGTATTGTATGTGTTATACTGTAATGAACAGCTATTTTGTGTTGATGTGGATGTGGATGTGCGGAATAATTGTGAATGGTAATATCTGTATTGGCTCATGGAAGATAGAAAAATCATCTCTGTTGTCAATGGTTTTAATTAAATTTGAAAAGCTAATAGAATTCTCAGTTTCCATTTCCAAAGTAAACTTAGAAAAAAATTAAAATTCATAAAGGAAACAAATCAGGGTTCATAAACTCTGTCATGAAAGTTGTGATGAAGTGTGTAGCGGTAGAACTTTTAGAAATTTCAATATTAGGTTATCAGGTTCTCACTGTACAAATAACTAGATGAAGAAACCACCATACCATACTTTTGATAATAATTTTAATATTATTATCAAAGTATGGTTTCTTGTGCAAATAACTAGCTGAAGAAAACCACCATACCATACTTTTGATAATAATTTCAATATTATTATCAAAAGTATGGTTTTCTTCAGCTAGTTATTTGCACAGTGAGAACCTGATAACCTAATATTGAAATTTCTAAAAGTTCTACCGCTATACACTTTATCACAACTTTCATGAGATGTAATGAAATGTAAATTAATATCAAAATTTATATTATTGTTTAGGCAGATGAGAGTGCCCACACTATTATCAGAAATTCCAAGTAAGGCTAGGGCGTATTTGTTAACAGCTATATCTGCTTCTGATTATTATAGAGAGAAAATATGAAGTAAGTGTAAATTGAATATGAAAAAGTCAGTAGAAGACCCTTACCCCTTTTGGATCTCAAAGTAAACAATCTGTAAGAAAAGGCGAGGAATAATAATTTTCGATCATGTTCGATTAGATAAAATATCGTCACCCACATAATTTAATCGAATATTTGGCTGAGCATTATATGGTACATAATTCAGCATGATAAACACTATTCTCCAATCTAATTGTTTACCCCTTGTTACTACTACTGTTGTTCATGCACTGAACAAATTTTACACGCGAACAATTATGTCACATTGAATGCAGGAAAACATCTGAAAGAAACACATTATGTGGGTGAGAAGGCTCTTTTCGTATGGCAAACCAACTTCAAAAATTCATGTTCCTTTGGACTTCCCTAAAAAGTTAATTTTTCTGTAATTTTTTTAAAAACTTTAAAAACACATACTTACATGTTGCCTTTAAGTTTTCAGTTATTGAGTAGAGTGAAGTCATTTCAAATGTGAACCAGAAAATTTCACGAAGTCATCGATTTTTGAAAAAAAATAAATATGAAGGCATATATCTCACATGTATATCACACTGACCATTTTAAGGGTGAATTTGTTGAAAAATAAAAAAACGTACAAATTTTTCATATACAATTGCAATTTTCAATGTGTTCTTCACTGAAAACAAATCGAATTGCGTTATAATGGGCAGCAATTCTTCCAGTTTGATAGTTCCTTTTTATATGTTATTTTAGAAATATTACATTTTTCGTTCTACTGTGCGCTTGTTCGGCCTATGGCGCTTAGTACTGCAAGTATGCAGCGTTATTTCTGTTACTCATTATGTTATTTTCAAGCCTCTTATGAATGGGAAGATATATTGTCAAACAAGATATTTTGATGATTCAAGATTGACCGTGATGTACACGAAAAGAAATTGAAACCGTGTTAAAAAGGCAGTCGCTGTTAAGAAATACCAATACCATCATTTCCAATTTTCAACCTTCAAACAGAATAAATGTGAAATTTTCTGTAGAGAATTTTCTGGTTTCACATGACATGACTTGACGCAAATGTATCATACAACCCTACATCGATCGATACTTAGTGCGCGTTGTATAATATAACAATAGTAATTTTCATAAGATCGATTTGGAAAATTTGAGAATCAAAATTAAAGATACAACAAATATCTTCCTCTAGAAATATTTTGTTTTGTTATGGAAAATGATAAAAGCGAGCTAGTTTATATAGTTTCATTTTTTTTCATGGAAATTAACATTGCTGTTGCATTACTTATTTTCTTTAATTTGCCGTTCTTCAATTGCGAAGTCATTATTAATAACTATTTGTAACTTCCAGTTTAAATCTTCAAAAATATTCATAAAATTCAAGCTGCTCTTTAGGATCGTCCTTATAAATTATGTCTGTGTTGCTAGAGAGTTCAGGGATGAGTAGCATGTTAACTATTAAACCCAGTGATAAATTTTTAATGAATTATTGAACATCAAATTGCTTTGTACAAATAACCGTAAGACGGTTTATAGTTTTCTCAACTAATTTACATGGCAACGAAAGAACCATCAAAAACTATGGCAACCTCCATTTGAGTTTAACTCTTCCTCCAGCAATAGCTAGATTTATAGCCAATTAAAGCGACACTTTATATTTGTGTTCTTCATCCAACTGAGTCGAAAAATTGTTTTCTCAATTGTACTTAAATTGAATATATTCTCTTTAGTATCTAAGGTGCCAACCTCGCATTACTACCGTGACTACTCGTTATCATCATCATTTCAATGAAGAAATACTTTGAAACATAATAGCTTTCTCACAGAACATAAGTTATGTCTTTGAAGTGCCGGATATTCGACTCTAATCTGAATTTTGAAACATTTCGAAATAAATCAGAAGATATTGGTGAAATTGAGTTCGTCTCGATAACAAATCTTAGCTGTGTTAAATACTACCTTCATCAGAAAGTTTCTAAAAGCACCACCGTACGGTGACGTTCTAAGTCATCCAGTTGTAGTTCAACTTTTTAGTTTATATATCGCTATACCCTTTCCTTACAAATTTTATCTTCTAGCTTCTCGTTTATAAAAATTACGTCACTTTGTTTACACCTATCCCTGCACTTGTTCTCAATTATTTTTATTCTTGAAAATTAATTCAATGATTTCACTTTAGAATTTGCAAAAGCTGCTCCAAAACTTCGAAATCTTTGAGAAGTGGCAACATTATTGTATCGTCAAGTAGTGTCGGAAATGTTGAAATAATTGAAAACATTTTTACTGGAAGGCCCTAAAGTAACCATTTGACATTATATCCATTAAACTGCACTTACGTTAGTTATTAGCAGTTGCTAAAAACTTAGAACTTCAAGCAAAAATAAGACCAGAAAGAGCATTTTTAATTCTTCTGTTTGGGGGATGTGTAGCCAACTTCTCGTATTTGGTTTTATATTTAAGCACTTTCATATTTCTCGAAATAGCAAGGAAAGTTAAAATTATTTAGACGTCTTTCAACTTCCTCCACCAGCACAAGGTGCTTGTTTCTGCGGACAACGCTAAATATTTCTTTACAGGTAACTCCGTTTGTATATGGCTAATCACCAAATATTGTTTTGTCAACCGGCCTAGAAGGTATCATTTCGACAAATAGGAAATATTTCAAACGTTGTAAAATTCCCAAAGTAACTTATAAAGTTTTACGTTCCCCTTAGAGGATTCTATGGTCATTTCCTTTTCTAGCCCGAATCTGTTATTTTGCGAGCGCCGGTCTCGGAATCGTTATCGCGTTTGAAACGCGAACAACTCCAGAAGTTCGCCCAGTATCTGATCAGCGAACTACCGCAGCAGATTCTGCCCACCGCTCAGAAGATCCTCGACGAGTTGCTAGGATCTCAACCGTCGGCCATCAACTCGGTGTGTGGGGCACCGGATCCGACGGCTGGAGCTTCGGCGAATGACCAAACATCATGGTACCTGGACGAGAAGGCGTTGCATGAGAACATTAAGAAAATTCTGATAAAATTCTGCGTTCCGGCACCAATTGTTTTCAGGTGAGTTTCTCATATTTATGTTAATTTTCAAAAAAACTAATACAAGTAGAAGGTTCTTTGTGACCACAAAGCGTTAAGTAATATTTGTCGGAGAAACGATCCTCACAATTCCCGAATTGTTAGATTAGAAAATTAAGAGCGGGGAGGGGCTTGACTGAGAGTTAGTTGAAAGATTACTGCTGGGAAAACGAGCTGATCGAAAAAATAAGCAAGCCAAGCCAAGCATCATATATTTAGAAATTTTCCGTTGTATTTATTTTGTATATTATATGTGTCGGGTATAGCAATATCAATTATATATGTTATTCGATTCCGTTTATCAGTAAGAATGATATCTGGCCTATTATGTTTTACAGCTCCGTTGCATAGAATTGTTTTATCAAAATAAAGTTTATACTTCTCGTTTTCACAAATAATTTCAGATTCATATTTGTAACATTTTTTCTTTTGGGAATGAGGTCATGTTTAATTCCTAGATTAAAAGAATAATATTAGTGACGGCATTATGTCTTTCTAAATAATCTGTTGATCTGTTAAAGCAAGGACTGAGCAAGATGATAATATATGAAAAATTGTTTCTGAAGAACAAAAACATCTACGGCAAGAATCATCTATATTTTGCTTGATGATGTGTTTTCTATAATTTTTCGTGAAAACAACCTAATCCTGGATCGCAAATGCCAAGCCTTCTGTTTCTGCGAACAATTCACTATATACTAACCATCTATTTGATGCGATTTCATCAATATAATCATTTTTCAATTCTTTAGGGTGCTTTCCCTGTAATTCCTTCTGCATCCAACTTTCTCTTTCAGAATTATTATCAAATATATCAAAATCTACCTTTTGCATTGTCAAGTTCAGAGGTGTAAGATTATAATCTGAAACAACAACAATATCATGTAATTTAGACGTTCTCTGTTTATCATGAAAATGGGAACGTAGATGAAATATCTGTTTATTATGGAGATTTTTCAAATCAGTTAATTCACGACCTCCAAGATGTCTAGGTAGTGTAACTCTTTTTGAACAGCTGACTTTGGGTGGTGCTTATGATATTTACAAAGCATTTTCCTCGTTTGACATTGTAATTCATTTAGATCAGTTTTAGACCATTTAATTATTCCAAAAGAATAAATATATATATATATATATATATATATATATATATATATATATATATATATATATATATATATATATATATATATATATATATATATATATATATATATATATCTTTTGGAGGTAGTACCGGTTTTCTACTAGACCGAGTAGGTATTACCTCATAGGTGAAGGTTTTTTTGGTTAGCGTTTTTCTTCCTTTCCCTTCGAGTGGTGAGACTTACTCGCAACGTTCTTAGAATCTTCCTCGGCCCTCTGGGATAGCGAACACTTGGCTTAGAACCTGACACAGTAGGTGATAAAGGTTATCTTATAAAAAATTACATAAAAACTTTATCATTAAGCCCTTTCGAAAATCATTTGTCCTATGCTATGAAAAGGTAAGTTTCTAACAACATATATTGTTACATCGTTATTAATGTTTCAACGTGGTGCGGCGAACGATCTCAATTTAATCAAGTGTTTTCAAAACTGAAAATTTTTATTATTTTGATTTTTATTTCCAGTTAATAGTTATCTATGTTCTTATTATAATAGTACCAGTCATTCAGTAATTATTTGTAATCCATCATTCAAGTTCAAACACAGGCTTTTTTCGACAAACAATCGTGTTTTACCGTAGAAGATTTAGATGGTAATGAATGAGTTATGCTCACAAATGAAGGGAAGAGTTTTAGATCAATAGGAAGGAAAACTTGAAGTCTTAGTTGAAGCGAGAAGAAAAGGAGACACATTTTGCCCCAACAACGCGAAGAAGTGAATCAACGTTTGAGACATATGCATATGCAACATTTAATCGATCAAGCTTCATATCATCACTAATTCACTACAATGCTGATTCCATGCTTCCTTCTTCTTCCCAACAATGACCATAAATTTATTCGAATATATTTCATTGAAGACGAACATAACCATTAATGCATGATGTAAAATATCTAGTAGAGTTGATCATATTATTGACTCGTTGCAAGAAATGTTGTATGGCTACTATAATTAATTCGAAAGTCCAAAACTAAGGTTGATCTCATGTTAATCATACAATTGTGATTCGTGTTGATCAAACACCAGAAGATGAGCTTACCCGGAGATAAAGTGCGCCTATAATTGATAATGTGGGAATTGTGATGTTCAGAGAAGAATTTCTTTGCCATTATACCGTTTTGCAGCTCAGAAATTAGCAACTACAGAGAATTGGTGACATTCAAATCCAACGATCCATTGCAATATCTAATTTTGTTCTCAAACGTTCAAGATGGTTACCATTTCAACATCACAATTATGAAAATATTCACTGTTGAATACACAGACAAATAAGTTAGTTCAATGAATTATTATTTCTATCAGATTATGATACGTAAAAAGGAAGACAACCATATTCTGAAATGCCGTCAAGTCTTCCATTAGTACATACAAAGTCGATATGTACGCGAAAATACAGTCGGAACGAATGTTATTCTTTACAATAAAAAACGATTTTAAGTAAAAATTGAAAAAGGGAGGTACTGTCCCCCAACAAGCACTGAATCAGCACAAAGAAAGATCTTTCCTTCCTACAGCATAAACACAGAAATACTACTATGAGTTATATTTATTTTTGCTGATTCAGCGCTTGTAGGGAGACTACCTACATTTTTCAAAAAGTAATAAAAGTCTTGAGTCAAAGTAAAGTGTTTTTTATATATCTGGAATATGTATATCCAAAGTAGTTTGTCTCTAATTACTATCTATTAATTATTGTATATTCGAATTTTAGTGATGTTAACTACTTGAGTACGGTGGCACCCCCTGCTGCGGCGGAATGGACATCCCTTTTGAGACCTCTTCGAGGTAGAGAACCGGAAGGAATGTGGAACTTGCTCAGCATCGTCAGGGAAATGTACAAGCGAAATGATAGAAACGCCATTCCCCTTTTGGAAATCATCACCGAGGAATGCATGGCCTGCGAACAAATTTTGATATGGTGGTTTAATACGAAGGTGGCGCTTCTAAGCGGAAATTCTGGATACGGTATGGGAGGCGGCGGTAAACATAACAACGTGAATAGCAACACTCATGCTTCTCAACACGCCTGTTCCTCGTTGTGCGATGAGGTTGTTATACTGTGGAGATTAGCAGCTCTGAATCCTGGATTGGCGCCCCATGAAAGAGATATGCTGCACAATCGGTTCACTACATGGCATATGAAGATACTGGAGAAGGTAAACAATTGAAAAAATTAAAATAAATCTAGTATTTATCTTGTTTTATTGTCATAAAATAAACATGAAATAGATTAAACTAATATTCATTATGTAAAATAGGTCAGCAAATGCAGGAATGGTATGTCAAATCAATCTTCGAACAAGAATTCCTCTCTCAAGTTGGATTTGGAAGTGTTCACCGGCTTTAAAGCCGCCATAGAAGCGTGCTATCTTGATTGGGATGACTACCCTATGCCAGGAATAACGTACACCAATGACTTGAATCCGATGTATCATTGTCCATTCACATGTTTCCGTCATGGGACTGACAGCCAAGGGGAAACTGTTACTCAGGTTTGTTCGTTTGTAATTTTCTGATTTAATTTGTTTCTGTCGCGACTTCAGAAGTTCTGATTCCTAATGAAGGAAGTTTTGCCTTTCCAGTTCTTCTCCACATTCATATGAGCCACATATGGTGATCTTATTTCAGTTAGTTTGCCTGTGCAATTTTGAACCAATTCTGAATTCAAACTGAACGAGTCCTGAACTGTTATAATGCGTATGTCAAGTTCTATTTGTTTGGGATTTCTGTGGTTACCATGAAGGAAATAGTGCTAGATTTGTTTTTAAATATGGGAGATCAACCATTTATAATCTTCAGCAGTTTCTATTTTGTACATTGACACTGTCAGCTAACAATTTTATTCTTATTCATTGTTTGGGGAAATTACAAACATATATACAGGAATTCATTTTTATACTGACAGATAATGTCTATTTCAATTTTAGTGATGAAACTTTTTCCGAAACTCCTTCCTGCCAATTATAATATTCAAAATTAGTAACTCATATTTGCTAAGAGTAGTTTGTCAATTTATTTGAAAATGCTCAATGTATTGATAATCCACACACTACACAAAACATTCAAAATAGGCAACTAAGTCCACTCATTATGAGCAAATGAAATGTCTATTATCAGAACGGTTTTTTAGTCCTAACAAAACTCCAAGGACTTATAGAACCGATTACGAATTAGTTATGAATCAAATCGATTGACTCGCGAACGTGAGATAGTTATTAAAACTCCCAGAAGTGCGTGACTGGCGAACGCATACTCTGAGTCTGCGCAAGCGCACAGTTCGGAATTGGTTCGGAACTCCACCGCAAACCAACCAAAATCTATGAAAGGATCTATTCAATAACTCATTATTTAATCATTTATCTAAATATCTACAAATATTTGCTTAGGCAGTATACATTAGGTATTTTTTATAATAAATGTAATGGCTTGGGAATCACGCAAAAATGGATTCCTGAAATGAGCTTTCCAATTTAAGCACAGATTAGATAAGTACAAACCATCTTCTTCTAGCCGTATCTGCAAATAGATTATAGGGTAATCGAAAATGCCGCAAGTGGCTTCGAGAAAATGATGGTTTAACTGTGCTCTCTGTTCTACTATACTTGGCGAGCTTGTCTATATCAATTTCTTAAACGAACTAAGTGAGATAATATATTATGATAAAAATAATCAACTTGAAGAAAATATGTCAATACCGGTTGCTTGAAATGTTTCAAGGGTACATCCACTATCGTTATAATTACAAACAATTTCCATAAACTGTTCTGATATTAAAGTCGAGATATAATTAAGTAAGTATTAAAAATAGAATGTGTTCTGAGCCTCTTAAGACTAGACCTTTTGGCTACGTTAATCAATTGTGTGATATAAATTTTGTAGAAATCGCTTTTGGTCAAAGATTCTTAATACCTGTTGGCAAATTTTCATATGTAGTTTTCAAACACAACCAAATAAAATCTCAAATTTTAAAGTATGGAAAATTTTTATGATCCTTATTGTTAAAACCTATTATTCAAATGCCATATGAGAATTGGTAAGAAATAAATACAATACACAAAATTGAATAACTAAAATAATTTTGGAAAGAACACAATATTGGAGTGATGCAATTAATTATTCATTGAATTTTTCGATATTTTCTTTTAATAATTATTCACTTTTCATTTTTATGTTTCCCCTCAGGTAAACTCCAGTAAAGCAGTTCTGAATTGCGAACATCCACATGCATCGACGCATATTCATCACCATCACCACCACCACCATCATCACCACCATCCCAGGGTGATGAGATTCAATTTCGCCAACGTGATGAGCATGAATCCCGTCGAGTATCCTCCGCACGCACACATTGGCGCTAGGGATGGTAACAGATCTAGCGTTAGTAGTGAAGGCTTCTGCGAGAACGATGATGATGTCAACATTTTGCGTGAAGCAAGGGATAACGAACGATTTGATTCTGATTCTCAAGAGGGGGGAGGTAGCGATTCTTCCAGCAACAGCAGTGACAGCAATCAAGGGATTGCGCCTCGCGAGTCGAATAGCGATAGCGATAGAAGTAGCGCCAACTTCAGTGGCAATGCCGCCACATCGAAAGTAGAAGCCTGGAATCAGAACGTAGCGGCGTCTACTACCAGAAGACTGTCGAAGGACGAGTCGTCGTCCTCAGCAAACTCCGAGTCGCCTCAATCGGACAACGAGTATAATGTGTACTTCTACAATGCCAAAGAACAAGAGACTTTCACGAACGCAAACCAAAAAGATAAATCGGAAGAGCCAGATAACAAAGACGCGATGTTTTCGAGTATCAAGAAATGTGAAGATCCTTGGGACGTCCTGTTCTCCAGGGCCGAAGGTCTGCACGCTCACGGACACAGTAGGGATGCGTGCATATTGGGAGTTAAGCTTGCCGAAGAGCTGCTTGCTAATCCGCCCGATCTGATGATCGAGATTCCGCCCATACCGAAACGAAAGGGGAAGAAACAGCAGATCAATCCTGCCACTCATCAGTTGAGCTGTTTGGCGTCAGCCACCCTAGCGAAATGTGCCTTTCTTTGTTCGGTGTTAGCGGAAAATTCCGAACATTCTCACTTAGCATTCAGAGTTGGTAAGTCTCAGAAATATCCAATAGATTATAACAAAACAAAGTATTAAATTTCACAATACGGGTGATATGTTTTCGAAATGACTCGGCAGCCATTAAAAATTTCAGAAATGTTAATTGCAGTAATTCATTTTTTTATAGTTCAATAATATATTATATATAATTATATTAATTACAATAACAAACTTTTACAAAGTTTGAAAAGTTTCTTAATAAAATTTTTCCACTCAAAATTAGGACATTGCCACACTCCTCTGATATTTGTTTAGTTAGAGGTTCTGGGTATAGTGTTCCTAACAATGCCTAGAAGAAAATAAATATGCATGAAAGCAAGATTAAAAAACGACACATTACATTGTGATGGCGTGAATTTGTTAGCAAAATGGAGGAACAATTCTGAGAATATTTCAGTAAGGAAGCCAATTGTCATTTCGAGGGCTATGTGAAAAAACAATCACTAGTCTGACTCCAATTCTCGTACAAAATATGAGCGTCAACTTCACAGCCCCTTATGGTATGAGAGAAATAATTGGACCCTACTTTATTGATGAGCAGAGATAATGATGGACACTTCGTTAATACACATTGATATTTTGCAATGTTTTTTTCTTCTTAACACTTGGTAGGAAGCGATGTTTGTCGTGCCACAGATGTGGCCGCACTAGATGATTTGATGTGTGTATTCACTCGCTTTTTGAAGAGGGCCAAATTGTAAGTTATCGGAAATATATTCGGTGGAAGCGAGTTCCACAGCACTCTAGCCCTGTAATTTTTATTGAGAGAGGTACATGGCGTTTGCTAGTTAGATCGTCCGCTGATGAAAGTTTTCCGCGAGCTTGGTTTTTCTTTCCAGAACCAAACCTTTCAGTTACCATGGAAGTATCTGCATAAAAGAGAAAGATCAACCTGCAGCCTTTGAGCAAAAAGGTTGAAGATCACATGTTATCTCCAGGTGGTCGATAAGGCGTAATGCTCTCTTCTGGACACTATCCAATAGATGTAATGAATGTTTGGGTGCGGAGCCTACTCATGGTAGTAATATTCCAGACCAGGCGCACCTGTGTTTTGTATAAAAGCTTCAGCTGTGATGGCTTGAACTACTGCTTAGCCCTGAAAAGAACTGAGTTCAGCAGAAGCAGATTAGGCAATGGCCGACACATAGTCATGCCAGTAAACTCCGGCGTTGACTGTGATGCCGAGTAGATGCATGTTAATTTCTGAAGAAATAGCATTATTAAAGGAGGTTCTTTAGAAATGACTTTTCTGGAGAACGTTGTTGATTGCGTCTTGTTCGCGTTAAAATTGACCAAGTTCAACTGGCCTCATTCTGATATGTTCTCCTAGTCTGAATTCAGTAACATGCTCCTCCGTTGGTATCTTTGCCGGTGTGAAACCTCAGCAGTTATCGGATGCTGAGTAGAAAATGAGGGCACCAGGATACAGTCGTCCACAAACTCAAACATTCTGTTCTCGATAGAGTGGAGCAGATTATTAATATGCAGCAGAAAAAGAGTTGGCGAGAGTGTGGAACCCTGGGATACTTCTTCATAACCTTGAAAAAATTCATTCGTTTCACCATCAAAGAAAGCTACTAATCCAACTAACATGCTCTTCGATTGTTGATGTCCACAATTGCGTAACATATACAAGGAGATCACCAGTGGATCTTTGCCTACGGAAACCGTTTTGTCGATCACTGATGATTTCATTTTATGAGCTCATCATTTATCACTAATTCCATGACTTTCGAGATAATGGGCAACAATGCGATTGGATGGTAATTTTGGGGTTTCTTCCTTTTCTTTGGAATCGGTTGTACTCTCGCAACTTCCCAACACTCCGGAAACGTCTGGCTTCCATACAGAATCTGAAACAGACGATAAAGAACAGATGCCAACTCTGGAGAACATTTCTTCGAAACAGTTGGTGGTATTCCATCAGGAGCCACCGCTTTTTTACAGTTCAGTGTTGAAGAAATTTATTGAAATTCAATTTGAACTTCTTGAAAATTATAGTCCTCATAATCGTCTTTCCGTTCTTGCAATTCCTTGAAATATTCAAAAAATTGAAACAAATTTCGAACTATTCAAGGGGTGGTAGGTAATCTTTAAGTATCAGTTCAGTTCAGAAATGCCCATCAGAAATATTAATTTTCCAATAAAAAGCAATGTTTTAGTAACACGAAAATCTTCACTTAAAATTTTATATCTCTCGAACCAACTACTCGACAGCTGGGAAATTCATACACATCTCTTGAAGGTTAGAACTAACAAAAAATCATATGGATTTAATCCTAGAAATGGCATCTGTGTTAGCCTGCGGACTTTTCATCCCAACTGTTAATAAGGACTAACTTGCAAACTATTTTTCATTTACTTACTCTGCATTCAGAATTATTTTATAATTAGCGTATTATTTATACTGGTCCTTTTAAGTTTTTATTCGAGAACTGGGTTCAATCTGGTTTATTTCTTTTGATACAAAATGATATAGGTCCTTCAAATCGTGTTCTACAGGTTGCTACTTTTCTACATATATACATAGGATCCTTGCAGAATTGGATGTACAGTTAAGATGGATTTTATTTCACTATTGAAGGATAATTACTACTACACTGAACGCAACTGAAGAATTTCGTTCTTTGTGATAATATTTAATTAAATCTTGCATTTGTCTCCAACGACTTGAGTTAACCGTTTTAAGAAGTAGCTCCCAATGAATCATTCAGTAATCATTGAAATTATATGAACGTACTTGGCGCTGATGTAAACAAGCATAAAATTTATGTTGTACCTTAGTTGTTTATATTCGCACCAGAAAAAAATTATGGTAAAATTAATGTAATCTAGCGAAATACTGTCACGGAAGTATACGTAACAGATTTTCCTTTTTCTTTTATTTGTTCTTGTCATAAAAGAGAAAAAATTACTAGAATAAAGGGACTACTGACAATTCAATATAAACATATGAGGAACATTAGGCTAGTTGAAATAGATCTTGAATTATAATCGTTCTATACGATATTGAAAAGTATATTGTTGTGAAGCTCAGATACTCTCGATGCTGTCTGTCAATATGAATCTGTTGATTATCTTTGTCATTACTTCACTCACATTGTAAACATTAACTGTAAAAAATCTTTCGTATTTCATAATAAAACCATGATTTTTAATAGTTATACGAAAAATATAGCAATTATAATCAGTGTATCATAGGGAATGCAAAAATAAAGAAGGGCTCCAGAAATGTTCTGTACTGAAGTTTGCAAAGTGTGAAACTAATAGAGAAAATAATGCATTTTTATGTTTTATTTCTACTGTAATCTCTCATTTTAATTCATTAGAGTCAGTATCTATTAGATTCTTATGCCAAATACTTTTTGAATCAATAATATTTATATAAATTTTAAAATGAGCCAACTAGCTTGTTACTTCTATTCCATAGGGATAAAAATAAAGTGATGTATTTTTTATCAATAGGTATGTTTGGTCTGCAAATGGCAAGACCTCCTGCGAGTACGAAACCATTGGAAGTCAAATTAGCCAATCAAGAAGCTGAGTTAGTGAATTTATTGAAAAGGATACCATTAGGCCATAAGGAACTTCAAATATTAAGAGATTTAGCCAATCAACTTAAAGATAGTACCCTAAAATCCAAAGGCGAAGCCATGTTGCCTCTCTTGTTGGCAAACTTTATCTTCGATGCTCTTGTTGTTCCCAGCATGATTGGTAGGGACAGAGTGAAAGTTATGAATATTAGATTACCAACTGATGAAATTTTGGGATTCGAAGCTGCTGTCAATGCTTTAGGTAAGTATTATAATGGAGATATAGTACATATATTCATTAATAATGTTTTAGGTTTGAAGGCCAACGTTTCGGAAGCGGACCACCCATTACTATGCGAAGGTACGAGAAGACAACGAGGAGATTTAGCCATTTCTTTGTTGACGTTTTACAAGGACGATCCTTGGAAGATTGCTCGCATCATGGATAAGCTATTGGATAAAGAAGTACATCAACTATTGAAAACACCCATTTTGAGCTCGTATTATTCCAGTAATCCACCAATCAAGAGCCATTTTTCCAATTTACGAAGAGAAGATTGCGACAAGATTATCACTCCTGTCAACCAGTACATTCCTCCTGTTGAAATTTTGCAAACTGATCCTAGTAAGTTGAAATTATTTTTTTCATTTGGGAATATTCGAAATATAATTATTTCAAACTATTTTAGCTATTATGTCGAATAGGATGTTAGCAATTATTTATGTTATGTATTCTTATAGATTGTTGCAGCCGTCCCCACAGCTCCACAAGCGCGGAAGTCGAACAGGGCATGGCTTGTCTGAATCTGAATCAGGCGGGATCAATAGCTCAAGGATCGGGACTGCAGACGAACAACCGTAGCAAGGAGATACGTTACAAAGGAAAACGAGCGTACCCATCCATTCCCAATCAACCGTCGGAGGCGGGCGCCCATTTCATGTTCGAACTGGCGAAGACTGTCCTTAATAAGGCGGGCGGTAGCAGTAGCACATCGCTGTTCACTCAACCGTCGACCAGTCAGAATCATCATGGACCCAATAGGGCCCTGCACATGTGCGCCTTTCAGCTGGGATTGTACGCTCTGGGACTCCATAATTGCGTTAGTCCGAATTGGCTCAGTCGAACATATTCGTCCCACGTGTCTTGGATAACGGGTGAGTATAATCCAATCTTGAATGTTCATGTAGAAGTGTATTATGGGCAGCCAAAAATTTTATTTGACAAGTATTAGTACAAGATCTGAAGAGAGATATTATTTCACCCATTTATTTATCATCAGAATGTTTTATAAAATATTTTTTATTAAAAAAAAAAACAAATCGTGCAACCTATACTGCTCATGACAATTTTCAATCAAACGAACTATATTAAGAATTTGTTTTTGTTTCACTCTTGTGCGCACCGAAAAAATTTCATAGAGATCAAGGATATAGAGTTTAATTAATATGCAAAGATAGTATTGCCGGATTTTCTTATTCCCTATCACCGAGTAAGTTAGTATGAACAGGTAAGTTGATAGAAGTGATTGTACTGCTTTGATTTTCAATCAAGATATATATTAAAATCAATATAATTTTATTTCAAATACTATTGTCAGATTTAATAATTAAAAACTCATATGTATGACAGAGAAAGATTGAATACATAAGTCAGTGTAATAGAAATGGACACGGAATAAGCGGCGATCAGGAACTTTCACGTAATTGAAGACGCTTTGGAACTGGTCGAGAAGTTCGGTCATCTTGGATAACAAGATTGATAGTATTGATGATTTATTTATTTTATGGAATTTCAGTTTTGAAGTAAAACCAAATGAGACACTTTTGTCACTTTTTCACAATTTATTCAATAATCACGACCAGTTTCGTTTTTTTTCATTTGAAAATGACCATAGGGGTCGAAACCGGTCGTGATAATTAAATAAATTGTGGAAAAGTGACAAAAGTGTCTCATTTCGTTTTACTTAGATAACAAGATTCCAAACATGGAGCGGCTGGCGTTCGCTTTATTTACGAATACATTAAATTGACGTATGTAGAAGAACAACAGGGATGTTAATTACGATAACAATAAGTTAATATTTCTTATTGCTAAATTTTTATTAT
Source organism: Cryptolaemus montrouzieri (assembly GCA_013387265.2). NCBI lineage: Eukaryota > Metazoa > Arthropoda > Insecta > Coleoptera > Coccinellidae > Cryptolaemus > Cryptolaemus montrouzieri. Next base: position 46,330,728 of record JABFTP020000103.1, read on the forward strand.
TAATTCAATTAAAATAGACTTTTTCATGTAAATTTATTTTTGTTACTCTACGATCAGTTGCGCCAAAATATTTTTCAATTTTAAAGCCCTCAATAGTCAGTCATGATGGATTTTTCTTAGGCAACATTATACTATCGTCTTTGTAATAAAATAATCATTATTTTAATACATATTTCAATTGAAAAGTAGACTGGTGCAGTCACTGACATCAATTTACCTGTTCATACCTGCTTGCCGATAGGGAATAAAGAAAACATTTGAATTGTGGAGGCCGTTACTTGATGTAGATCCATGATATAAATGAGATAAAAACACAAGGTTTAACTTTAATCTACACTTTATTTGAAAAAATTCGACGACGTTTCGCTGACACAACTTTATCAAGAATGAAAAATAGAATGAAGAGTATGGTATTATAAACAAATCGTAGAACAAGTTGGATGAATAACAGGAAAATCACACGAGCCATTTGTACAGTTGACAGTATGAAAGGTAATAAAAACTAATTAAACATGTTTAAAGTGTAGATTAAAGTTAAAACTTGTGTTTTTATCTCATTTATAATAAAGAAAACCTTTGGCATTAATATGTTCGATCTTTATTACATCTTTTCGGTAATCACGAATCAAGCAACCGAAAATTCTTAATATAGTTTATTTAATTAAATATGGTATTGATCAGTTTTCTATGTAATGACATTACGATTGGTTTTTTTTTATGAAAATACTTTGTAAAACGTACTTCTCGTCTGGTGAACAGATGCGTGAAAGCCGTTTTCTCTTTGGATCTTAGACTATATAATCTGCTACAACTCACTACTACACTTGCTACTTTAATCCACAAATGTAGGTGTATCAAACAGGGACTATTTTTACAATGCTGCATTCAACATGTATCAGTTTCCATACATCATCAAAAACGAAAATATCTATGTTTATTGCACAGAGAGATACTGAATTATGAGATTTCTCCTTCTCGTATCTGTATTCCTTAAACATTTTATGTCATTTATAACGGATTGAAAAGCTTATATATTGTTCATCATGAATCTACTCCTGTATTCCTTAATCTGAATATTTTTGTTTTATTTATTATATTATTATACATACATATATAAATCCCCATCTTTCGATGTTGGAAGTATGATAAAGGTTTCTTTTTATCTTTGTGAATTTTTCCACTTCTTATGTCTCATTATCTGTTGAGCCTTCTTCAAGGTCGTTTTTCTTCAACATCTCCGCCATATTTTCTCACTCTTTCATATTATTCCTCTTATATTTTTTTCAGTTTTGCCTTCCAATATTTTTTGTTTATGTTTCATTCTTCATTATATTCCTGTTTTTTCTTTATTTTTTCAAATGTATTATACCTAAATGATTCTTTGTTTTCGATTTGTCAACGTTGTCTTTCAGTTAGAGCTTTTCATTTTTCATAGATATCTACCTCACTTCTGTTGTCAGTATCTTCTTTTCTTATGCAGAACGCAGTTTTCACTGCCACATAGAAGTGTTGACACGTAGATTGTTATTACGTCGTTACTTCTGATTTTTTGATATTTCTTATTCAACTAAATACAAATAATTATTTGTTGTTCTACCTGTTATCGTTTGTGTCTATTGTTATTTCGGTGTTCTCATGTTTTTCCTTGATATCTTCATTATATGCCCCGCATTAATATTCATATTTAATCATAATTTCTCCGCTCTTTTATTCTATATGTGTGTATAGAAAGTTTTTCAATAACGTCATACAGTGTATTTATGATTAATGCGGGAATCAAAGTACCCATATCTTGGTCTTTTCATAGTTAAATCTTCTCTGACTGTTCATTTGTTATGATCTTATGGTTTGTTGTTTGTATATCACTTTGACTGTTCTCAATCTTTTTTCCTATGAGACTGCACTACCCAACGTATACACATACATGTGTGACAGTTTTCGCATGGCAAAAGTGTGCCAAAACCGTATGTTACTTTATGGAGTTCATACACATTCCAGAATACAGAAGTGGTAGTATTATATACGTTTCGTTGTGTGGGATCAGTGAGTACTCATCTTAAGCCATTATAAACGAAATCTGTCATATTGAGAAGTGTTATGAATTTCATTTCATATTAACCAAATGACGATTTTCGTCGATAACCTAACCTAACCTATATCTGAAAAGAGCAAGTTATAGAAAATATAACATTGTTTTTATTTAGGTCAAGCAATGGAGATCGGTGCCGCTGCTATAACTTTCCTGATAGACACTTGGGAAGGTCACTTGACACCTCCTGAGGCAGTGAGTATGGCCGATAGAGCCTCCCGAGGTTGCGATCCTAATATGGTAAGAGCAGCAGCGGAATTGGCATTATCCTGTTTGCCGCACGCTCATGCTCTCAATCCCAACGAAATACAAAGGGCGATATTGCAGTGTAAGGAGCAGAGCGACGATATGCTGGAACATGCGTGCCTCACCGTTGAAAACGCTGCGAAAGGTGGAGGGGTGTATCCGGAAGTTTTGTTTCAAGTCGCTAAATATTGGTACGAATTGTACGTTCGCCAGACCCCCGGTGGAGAACATATTATGGAGAACGAATTACCTCATGATCCGTTGTTGGATCCTCACGGTGCCTTGGTGGCTTTGATAGATTCTGGACCGTCAGATTTGCAACAGATTCCACTTCCACCCAATCCTCCACCGGTCTTGACTAACAATTCGGTGGTGGTCACTACTGCTCCCCCGCCCTATCCAGTGCCCACAAATCTATCTCCGATGGGTATGTCTATTCCTTACGTTAGCCATTACAATTTCCTCCATGCCCAACATCCTCACGTTAGCTATGGGGGCCCTATACACCCTCAGGCAGTTCCGATTCATCAACCACCGCCCACTCACGTTCAAATGTATCAGTTTCAATATCCTCCTCCGGGTACGAATGCGCAGTTCAATCCATCTGCGCCACCCCCTCCTTATGCCAGTATACCACCTCCACCTCAGGGCTCTTTTCCTCTTCCTTCTAACGCGTTACCGCAGTATCCAATTACCGCGCCCCCTCCTACTCCTGCTAATTACGCGCAAACTCAACCCCCCACATACAGTAACATGCCACCAAATGGCCCTACACCTCATCAGATACCTCCTAATATACAGTATTATGGGGCGGCTGTTACGATATCTCAGCCATCTCCGAATTTAAACGTACCAGGTGGACATATCTATCCGTTGCCCATTCAGGCACCACCTCCGAACATTCCTCCACCTCCGTCTCAGCAAGCTGTTATCAGGCCACCCCACAGACAGCCCCAACAGTTGAATCAGACGCAGTTGAGGTATTTACTCACCGCATACCGAGTGGGTATGCTAGCCTTAGAGACATTAGCCAGAAGAGTACATGATGATAGACCGCAAGCGAAGTATGCCAGGAATCCACCGTACGGAGAAGACGTAAAGTGGTTGTTGAGAATTTCCAAGCATCTAGGTGAGTTTAGGATTTGTACAAAATACCGTTTTTATTAATTTCAATATTAATTAGGCACCCAATATCTTCATCATTTCTGCGTGTGCGCCGTTAATTCCATAGTGAGTCCGTTCGTACTACACGATGTCGCGATTGAAGCAGCACAGTATCTGTCGAGGAATAATCCAAGTCTGGTGATGCAGCATTTGCGCACGGCGTTGACGCCGCTAGTGCAAAAATGTCAGCAGATGTACATCCAGTGCATGCATCAGAAGCTGTATCATTTAACCTCAGCGGATTACGAGGATTTTGTTAATATCGTTTGTGCCGCCAGAGCGGCATTCCAGATAACACCCGAGGGAAGCACGCAGTTCAAAGAGTGGTTGCAGTCTATCAGAAGGTGAGAAAATGTAATTTGAATAAAGAGAACGTACATGAGGACTTCGCCTGAAACGAAGTAGTTTACTCTAATCCTCCAACCCTGAAGGCAGTTCGAAATAAAATCTGTTCCATTTAATATTTTAAAAAATTATCATTTAATGATAATTCAATATAAAATAGTAAATTAAAAAGTATAAAACTTTTTTTTTCAATTTTACATTGTATTATAGTGATTATTGACTTATAGTAACTCATTCCATGGAAATGATTTGGCTTGATATAATTCGCAATGATTGTTGGACAGATCTAATTTCAAAATCTATCTGAGAAGAAAACTGGGCTAATAGAACAAAATAGGGTAGGGTATATCATGTAAATTTTCGAAATTCGCTATGTATAAGTATGCATCTGGGTAATTTAACCTATTTCTGATATAAAAATAGTAGATATACTCGAGTCGTTATATATTTTGGTCTTATTCGAAGTTTATACGGGAAATTTACCAGAAGCTATCAGTGTAACTTATATCAGAGTGAAGAGGGTAGAACCTTCGTACAATAATATTAGGTGACAGATTTCAAGGATGTCGTTCGAGCTGTGAAGATGAATCTTATGGCGTATCAGACGTGCGTAAGGTGTAATATATTGTAACGTGAACTGTAAGGCCTCTCCTTGATTTGGTAGTGCGGAATCTATACTAGGTATTTATTGCTAACTGAAACCATAATTCTCATGCCGGCGCTGGCGCTCTTTTATTCACGATCACTATTTAGAGCGAACATAAAGGCGCTCGCTGTACCCGTTATCATGATGATGAGTGAAAAGGTCCGCTTTGGGTTCGTATGCCGTTCACAAAATTCATGTTACATCAAATTTCATCTTACATTATACGTCACACATTTATGAAGGGACTATACTAGAAATTGTTGAAACCCACAAATTGGATAAGCGTGGATTGAAAGTGATTGAGATTGCAGATATATACTTGAAAACTAGTTCCATTATTTCATATTTGTGACAGAAGAACTGTTTCAAAAAACAATTCGGAAAGAAAAATCGGCTCCAAAGGAAGTGAAACATGTGCTGCCAAAACTTGGTTTATGACAGTAAGATTTGGATGACATTCCTAATTAATTATATTTAACAAAGAAGAATAATGAACGACGATTATTATAGGAACACGTTGTAGCGTTTGAATTATGAAACTAAAAAATACCACTCATAAGATTCATTGGCCAGATTAGCACCATTTTTGAAATTTTGACAGTTCCCATAATGAATAGTGTATTGAAGATTCTGCTCATCAGTGGTAAAAATCTTAACGAGATGTTAATATATAGTATTGTTTTGAAAGCTTTGTATGTTTCTCATCAAAAGCAAACTATTCCCAAACACTTTCATAACTGATTGCAGGTGTTTTTGATATAAGTCATGTTACATGTTGTATTATTGTAGTAAAAGTGAACTATTCTTCACATCCATCTTCGCTACCTATCATAACCGTTCAATATATTTCATGATATAGTTATTTAAATTTTTATTTGAAGTGCCATAATACTCTATAACATATATTAATCTTGAAATTATTGAAGATGCTTGTTTGAATTGCTTCATTGCATTTTCTCAATACACCTTTGAGATGGTGCGATGTGTTGGGAGAATATTAAAATGATATAATCCTTTTGGTTTTATGATCTGTTGATGTTATCTGCCTAGGTCCAGGAACAATTCAATCATCTAAGGGTTTTCTGTTTTTTTGTTCACAGATCTAAGTCGTGCAAAAAGGACCTATGGTCACAAATAAACACTGCCTTGCAGGCAAATACCAAATGACAAAGGCCAGACGTAGCGGTAGATAATAGCACGCCCAGTTCGAGTCACGTGCAAATGGCAGAACCGGAACAGGATCTGTTGCCACCTCAGTATCATACGTACTATCGCACAATCCAATCCCTACCTGTCATCAGTCAAGGGCTTCCATCCGATGTCGGCAACGTTTACGTAATGGTCCATCCGGTGGATCTTATTCAGTTCCTGCCAGCCGAGGAACAGTCTCAAGGCGACGCTTGGCCCTCCCGACCCACAATGGACGACCCGAACGTTAGTTGATTTGTTAATTGATTGTGATCCGTGACTGAAAGCAATTTCGGTATTCTTTATCGGTTGAGTAATGAAAAACTGAAGTGCTCAGGTCTAGAACCGTCAATGCCTTCTTCTTCGTATCGTTAGATAAATGAATTTTTTCTCTTAAGTAAGTAGCGAATCTGAATTTGTTTGATAACTCACTATGAATTGTGTCCTAATTCGATATTGAGGCGACTTCTGCGGAATTAATAAATTTCGCGAAATGGGAAAATAGTTCAGTTATGATGTTTTTAAAATTTGAAATAAACATTTAAACTGTTATGCCACATTTTGTTTCCACTGGAAATTTATGGATATGGATAATGTTCAAATTTTTGTTTCGAGTGAATAAAGATGAAAAACGATTTGAAAAATCTATAACAAAAGTATTTTTCTCTGAAAAACACTATTTTTACATGTATTATAGAGGAAAAATACAATTCAGTGGATTATCTATAACTAATAATGGTAATCCTACGCCACATTTGCATATCACAACTCTGGTCGAAATTTATTGAGGTATAACTTTCACGAATTTAGGTACTGTCACTTAAGTTTGGTTATCCTCATAGTTATGATAAACCGATTATCACCATTTCAGATTCGACATAAGAAGAAAACTTGCTCATTTCAAAGAATATTTCCTTCTAGGTGACACTTATTTGATGATTTATCATAACTATCTCTCTCATATTAATATTGTCTTTATCAATTTAGTAATAGTTCAATAAGGCATACCGAGTTCACTTGTTAGACCTTTCTCCATCAAAAATATCTTCATTGTTAATTCCTTACAAAATTGAAGAACAGTATTTTCTATCCAGTCGACGTAGATCTCAAATCAAAATGAATTTACTCTCTAGTAATATGGTTGTGATTGTTCTTTCATTTCGGTTAATTTTCACTTTAAGGCCATATCATTCTGCCTGATTATGATAAATTTCGATTAAGAGCTGTGAGTATCTTTGATAATATATTGGAAAAACTTCATATTGTATTTTGCTGAAGTGCTCTTCACAGTTTTGAAATAGAAAATCTAAAAGGCTAGCACTGATGTTCAATTGAAACATGTGCATCTTTGCAAGTATAACTTTCATAGAGCCAAAGATAGAGAAGTGGGATACTTTTGTAAAAATAACTTTGTACATCACACAAAGGATATGAATCTTCTAGTGTCTCCACACAGTTTGTTTGATTCAGGTGTTCAATCTATATACATTCAAAGTAGGTGTAGTGAAATTGTTGATTTACCCTTAGATGTGGTACCTTATTTCGCCTCTTTCTACCTGCTTTGAGATCTTCGTAAATATTTTCCTTTTTTCCCGGATATCCCGTTATAACAAATATTAGTGCAATCGAAACGAAAAAGCATCATAAATTATTTGATGTGACCTTTTGATAGATGACAATTTTTTCTATGGATATATATATATTTCTCACCCAATAATATCTATTTTTTCATTCAATAACGAGGTAAAGCTTTTTATCTATTACTAATTTAGACTTCTATCAAATAAAAATTGTTTCAATCTTATCGCCTTTATTATGATGTAGATTAAAATAAACCATAAAAGGATGTTTTTGGAATTATAAACTGAAAATTGATGAGGATTGAGGTAATTTTATTGTAAAATATATGACGAATTAATTCTGGAGAACACGAGTGCCAAATACAAATTAAAATATATGCAGGTATCGACAGTCGGTAGCAAAAATTAAATGAAAAGTTCAAGGGTTCTATAAATCTAGGCCTCATTGTACCAATTTTTCTACGAATTTTATTGAATTTCGATAATAGGGAACCTGTTGTACCTTAATCACGTTTTCATTCATCGTTTAAAAAAAAACTCATTGTGTTGAATTAAATTGTACCTTACAGAACAACTAATAGGGTTCGTATATGAATTATAAAAAAGAATGGACAATAGACTTCGAAAGATCTACACAGACTAAAAAAAAAGGTGGAATGTTGATCAAGGTACAAGTGGTGATGTAACTTGATCCGCTTATGTTGTACCTTGGTCACAGTTAGAACCCTGTCAAATGAAATCCATATTTCTTTGGCAAATAGTATTTTTATTATTAGATTTTTTTGGGGTTTCTATTTTTTCCTCAATATCTGATCATTGGTACAAGTTCAAGCCCTCTTTTCTGGCCATTTCCAGTTTTTTAACGACTTCATGGATTTTATTAGAACGCCTTCTGCACTGACCGACATTATTTTGCCTACAAAGTATTCTTCATAAATAAATATAACATAATCACCATCTCTATAGTTTGTCGTATGTATATTTTCTTCATTTGTCTAATTATAATTGCATAAGGGTTCGTCCTCAGAAAATAAAAATCCTTCTTTACTCTTAGTTTCTGTACTTTCTCAGTTTTATTCATTTTAGGTTTTTATTTTGTCTTGCCACCTTTATTCTTTCGATTTCATTCTTTTTCGGAGTATCTGTTAGAATCCTTGATTTTCCTTTCTGTCTGCCTCTTCGAATTTCTTTCTGTGCTTCAGCTTTTGGGTTAGGTTAGGTTAGATTAGATAGAGGTTTCAAGAACTTGGTAGTATTTTTGGGTAGAATCTCCAGAAGAAGAAGGAAGAAGCTCCTTGTCACAATGTGGCTGTTCAAGAATTGTATTCGTTTCTTGGAACGAAGATTCGTTTTCAGATGCAGGTAAGGGTCGGTCAGTTACGTTTGACGGCATAAACTCATGTTCTTGAAATATGTTTTCATTTAGTGGGTGTAATCCAATGCTTCTGAAGCCTTGAATAATATTTGATGGGGTGAAAGATAGAGGAAAAGCTTTTCCAACAAGACTGGCAATATCATAAATCGTCAATGGCTTACCGACGTGACATGGTGTCAACATTAATTCATTTGCAGATGTGTTGTGATATTTCCTAAACGGTCCGAATACGGTCTTATCTAGGGGTTGAAATTTATGACTTGTGTGTGGTTGAACTGTTACGAGAACCACGCTATGTTTTCTGGCCAATTCTATTACTAGTATTTGAATGTGGCTTTCGTGATTATCGAGTAGTAAAATGGCAGGACAATCCTTGGATGGTTTCACATAATTGACGAAAAGTTTGAGAAACTGTAGAAATGGTACTTTATCAGACCATCCTGAAGGATCCCATCAGGAGTTCCAGCAAGCATAAAATCCTTGAAATTTACTCGTGGAAATACAAGCATGGGTGGAATGAACCCAACTTCCGAGTTTACTGCAGCTATCATCGTGACGGTTGTTCCTTTTTCTCCGCTCGCCATTGCGCCAACTTGTTTTGCACCTTTGGTTGCTAAAATTTTTGGTGGAGCATGGATTGGAAATCCCACTTTCGTCCACATTCCAAATATCAATTGCTCTTAATTGTGGACATTTGGACAAAGCTATCTTTTAGTTTTTAAAGATCAATTTTACATTTGTTTTATTAAATGCCGTAGAAGGACGAAGGCTAGTAGCTTCTAGGTTGCGTAAAGCTAGGTTAGGATGTCGTTTCCGGAAAAAACGCAACTAGTACTCTCCAGCTATTTAATTTTCATCACATTGAGGTGGATATGTTTTGTTGTTGTTCTTTGCAAACTCAAACGCTAACCTCTGGACGTCCTTTAAAGTAAGTCCATACTGTAACTTTGCTGCTTCAAATATCTAATCTACAAGCAAGATCTCGAGGCATTTTACCTGAACCAAAGAAACAAAGTATAAGTACAAAATCTTAAAATAATTTTGTAACGCCAAACAAAATTAAATAGAAAAAAATTGGATGTACCATGACCTTATGACCAAGGTACAAAGGTTTTGGTGTGATCAAGGTACAACATTCCTACCCTGTCGTGTTCAAACGCACGTAAAAATGTAGATGTCATGTATAGCTAAAATCAGCTAACTACATTCTTAACTTCACAAAAACGATTCTCTAAAACGATCAGGTAAATAAGTTCATGTAGTAAGAAAAGTAATCGTAAAAATGAAAAATATAAAATTATTTACGTTTTTGTGGCAAAAACATTATCGTGATGTAGTTCACTAAACACTACCAATGATCCCTTGCAACTAACTTCATGTTGTTAAGCCTTGTTCAACTTTCCTCAAAACATAGATAAAGAGACGAAAAAAGGACGCGAACATTTAAAAATCAAAAGTGGCTCTAGGTACATTAGGCTGTCATGGTACAACCGGTTGTCCTTCAAATTTACTTTGAAATAATGAAACCTCTTATATTTTAATGGACATTATTCTGAAAATTGCAGAACATTTATATATGTCTTAAAGGAACCAACTTCATTTTCTTTTAATTTGTTCACTACTTATACTGCATATTCTTAATTTGTAATCTAGCTTTCTTGGTTATTAAAAATACTAATCTCGTATCATGCTAATTAAACATGGTAGTCAATAGTTTCAATGAAAATGTTTAAATTATCATTACTCTATGAAATATAAGATTGGTACGAAATTTGGTTGGAACCTTTCTACATATCTTACATAAAATACATATCTTGAAGGAAGTATATATTCTGTTCTATAAGGAATAGAAATAGTGAGATTTCGGATAAAAATGCAACGTTTTCGCGAAATAAGGTACCTTTCTAAGTTGTGCATTCTATTATTCATATATGTAAACTGAGTAACCCTCATAATTATCTTGTTGAACGATCAATTTTTCGTTTTAAAATGTATCCATCAAATATAATGTAAGTGAAGTTGAAGTTTTGTTGTTTCCGATGGGTGATTTCGTTTTCTATTAAGTTTTTTTGAAAAATTCAAGTTTCCATGATTGTGTTTCTGTGTGAATTTTCGAGACCCTACTCTTGGAGTTTTCTGGAACAGTTGAGGCTTATTTCTGATTGTGACGAGTATTGATATATATTATCTCTATGTACATTTATTATTTTCGTGAAACTCTCTTCATAATGTTTAAGTTCTTATAAGTACGTTAAATTTTGGAAAATGATTTCTTGATTTCAAGATCAGCTCAAAGACTACGCGTCAGAGAGGCTCCGTCTACGATTTACAAAGTTTCGAACGCAATAACTAATTTATGGTGATTTCACATTCTTATAGTCCAATTTCAAGGTATCATTCATTCACTCACGAAATTTCTCGAACTGAATCGATTAGGATTTGAATTTAAGACATGGAAAAGGAAAAGTTTTTCTTCAACATGTTGAGTTAATCAATCGTTAAATATATATTCAGTTGATTTTGCATGATAAATAATTATAATTGTTGTTTAATTCAATATATACTTGGCAACTCTATTTTCTGGGAGAAAAACTAAAATATTATTTTAGTTAAGTCAAAATGTATAAACACTTGAAAATATATATACTGCATAATTCTTCTACCATAAAATTCATGCCGCTGATTATGAATATTCTTACGAAAAATTTCTATTCCATTATTATTAGTATTCAGATGTGAGTCTTCAAAAAGAAAATAACATTTTGAATTTCAAGAATCTTGTAACGAAGAAAATGTAAGATCGCTATAGGCATACATACAACGAAATAAATTTTGATATTTGAAGGTTTCAGTTTTAAAGAAACAAATATAAAAATATATATTCAAAGTTATTCAATCTTTGAATATTCAGAATTAATAATATTCAAGAAAAAGTTTTCAATAATACCAATAAATTATCAGTGTATATTAGGAAATATTTCATTACTGCCAATCTGAAATCACAAAAGATTTTTGATTTTGATATTTCTTCATTCATGAATTCATTCATCACTTCATTTAAGTTTTTCATTTTGGTACTATGATTAGTAATTATAGTTAAAAATAAATGTATATAATCTGGGTAATAAGAACTGCAATACTTTTGTATCAACCAAAATCATTCTGAACTACTTTTTTTATCAATTCCTGTTTCAATTAGGTTATAGTTCTTTTGTCATATAATATTTGCTCAGTGAGATTATTCTGAATGGGGTATCGAGTTCAAAAGAATATCATCATGGAAAAATAATGAAATATGATTGCAGACTAATCTTCTGTTTGTTTCCTTCCACAAGAAATTTTTTTCTGTAGAATATAAGAGTAATTATGGAAACAACAGTTAATTTGATCTCATTGATTTTGAAAGAGGAATTGAACTTTTTGCAAGTTATTACGTTTTTCATCAGTCAAAGAATCTGAACGACCTCTGTGCCTTGGCTTTTTATCTTCAGTAACTTAAGAAAAGAAATCAGTTTAATCTAAAATTTTTCGCAAAAAGTTCAATTCCAGACAGTGCTAATAAAGAAGGTCAGTGGAATTGTTTCCTCCATTTATTTTTGATGTAATAACTATTTTTGGTGATTGAATGTAATTGACTTTGGGGAAATAATTCGAACATAACCATAATTATCAGGTAATAGAAAGAATACGAATATATTTTAGCTAATTTAAATAGTTTTTCACATATTGGATGTGTAGGTTCGACGTTATTTTATAGTTTCTATAAGTATATATGTGTACCATGAAATTACTTAGCTTTTAATATTTTGAAAATTCATTCATTTTGTTTTTAATTCTGTACAAAGGTCTCATAGAAACGATATTATGTAAAAATATGAAGAATGTTATCATATGCAAAATGTATATCATATTTCATTAAGTTCGATTCACAAGAGAGAAACAAGGGCTGATTTATAAAGTATGTATAGATAATTAGCAAATTCCGTCAATATACTACAAATCGATGTGAAACGGTTTTTTCCTTGACTTTCATTGCTGATGTGAGTATTTGCCTGTAACCCTTCAACACAGAACCATTTATTATTCACCTTTTACATTGAAATAAATTATTGCTATTTATGAAAATACTTATTTCTATTTGCCTCCTGATTACAATTTATTGATTTTTAGTATGTTACGTAGAAGACTAGTATCATATTACGTACGTACAAGGTACGTATTATATTTTTTTGATTACAAAGCTTTGATTTAAGGAGGTTTGTTCCAGTTAAGCTCAGAGACGAACGGTCTCGCGGAAGCGTTTCAACTACAGTGATTACCTTTCTCCACCTGTTCTCTATTGTTCTAAATCATTTTTACATCGGCTAAGAAGGGTTTCGAGACGGTAATTTCAGTAGTCGTTCGAGAGTTGTAATCAAATATGTTTCATTTTATAAAATATTTGGAACTTTCGAAACTGACTGCTGTTCGAAAGTGGTTAATCCATTTATCGCATCTGGAATTTTTACAAATAGCAGGATTTATTTGTTTGTCATTATTTTTGAGTTTGATAGTATTTTTTATTTACTCATTTAATTTTTAGGCTTCACTTTATTGTGACAAAATGTAAAGTGTCGTCTGTTTTTTGTAATACACATACTCGGGGTGAATCAAATATTAGTCAATACCTGAATTATGGTCAAATTTCCTATAGACAAAACGCGAAAATAAATTGAATTGAAAATTACAATACGGTAAAAAGTTGGCAATCATGAAAAATAAAAGATGGAAGGTTGATCACGAACAAATTTTGAAAAAGTTGCAACTGAGAATAATGTTGATTCCGAGGTTAGCTGTCGTTGCGTTAAGACGTCTGTACGTTACTTCGTATTTTCTTAGTTACAAATCGCCTTACCTTATTACCTTTTCTCTAATATTAACATTTGGTGTAGTGTTAGTGTTATTGGGGTAACTCTGATCCTTCCGTATATTTGACAAAATTACATAGATGTCGAAAATTCTTTTCTTGTCGTTTTTTTTTGTTCACAAGTCTGCTAACAGAAAAAATAATTTTTATTTAGTATATATATATATATATTCTTTTGAAAAGAGGATTTACAAAAATTTGAATAATTGTATTTACAATAAGTGTTTATATCTATAATTTTGGTGTGTGTCAAGAAAAAAAACACAAGTGTGAGCTCAGGAAATGTAACAGGGGAACCATACTATCTTGTAGATGATTCAATAAACGAGTGAAAAAACCTGAGGAAAAAACTCGTTTCCCTGTCGCTATTGCACTAGCAATAGCTTGTCTGTTTATGATATTTATGTGTGTACATAACGAGCACCAAAGATTTTTCTGCTTAGCCACTTCATTCTCTCTTGCAATCCATGATTTCCAAAAACAAGGCTGAAAGGAAGGGGTTCGGGACAGGAATCTGTAACAATGGGAAAAGAAAACCAGCAGAAAAATATTTCAACAATCAAACTTCTTATATGTCTGAACAAATCTAAGATAAGATTTTACATAGCAAGCAAGGTCATGAAAGGGACTAAGGAGATAAATAAAAAATACATAACCTGCGATATTTCCTCAAATTCCATCTCTGTTTGACCAAGAGAGCCCCGATGGCCAGGTTCAGTCTTCCAAGTGATGCCGATTATGGTCTATAGATGTTTTAGAATCACTACGGACCCAATAATCTTAGTTGACATCGCCCATATATTATTTCTTGGTGGAACTTGTTTAATTTCAAGAAAAGTATATATATATATATATATATATATATATATATATATATATATATATATATATATATATATATATATATATATATATTTATTGATATGGGAAACGAATCTGGGAGGTCCCAGTCTTTCCAGTTATCCCCATCTGTCTGTTCATTTTACTCCAAAATCCCAAGCAACGTGAGATGAATAATTCTGATAATTTATACTACTCCCCAGCAGATGTTGGTTTATTAGAGAAGAAATTGACGTCAAAAAAAGTCAATATGCTTCCGACCCTGAAATATTCAATGCATCTGTACAATGTTCACAATCAATTGAAAGTCGTAAACAAGCTCACAAAAAACCAAGAACAATGATTTCTTTTGTATACCCTGTGACCTTATTCGGGTAACCTTCACGTTATAAATCTTGGAAAAAGATTATCCCGCGAGGGTGTTAAAGGAATAAAAAAATATCTCAAAAAAAAAGAAGAATCTCCATTGAAGTTCTCACTGCCTTAGAGGCAAATAATTTTCTTGAAGGTGAAAATTTCGATAAAAATCCGTATGACGTCTACATCCCTACCATGATGGTTTCTATTAGAGATTGCCAAAGACATTGGAAATGACGTAATATTACAGGATGTTTTGGAAAGTGATTGTAAGATTAAAATTTTAGATGCAAAACCTTTAAACAGTAGAGTAGTGGTGGATGGTGAGAAGGTCGAATATGTCCCTTCGAGTACATGGCTTATTAATTTCGAAGGTAAGAACTTACCAGAATTCATTGGAATTTGGGGCTGTATAGGCCCTATTATTCAATGCTACACTTGCTTACGGTACAAGCATCTATACTTGATACAACGAAAAGAGAGTGTACACAAAACAAACGCACGAGGCCTGAACGTGATGTCACACAGGGTTGAATCCAGGGACTGGCTTCCATTTGATCACGAAATTGAACTCTGAATTAAGTAAAGGACATCAATGATGTAGAATTTCATTCTGAAATGAAGTATTCACGCAATAGTTTCGGATATGACTGATTGAATTATCATAAAAAACAGGCAATGTAATACGCAAATGATGTTGTAGGTATATTTTCTGGTAGTAGAACATTATTGAAACATATATATTACAAGAGTTACATAAAAAAGGACATCAAGGATTATCATCGTCATTATCAGATTCAGACGATGAACTTGAATCATTCTCGAGATTGACAATAATAGGATCCAGTTGTTCGTCTATTATGTGATGTAATTGCCACATTCTCGGTTCGACCTTCTCTACGACATGCTTAATGCAGTTTTGCCACTTGACAGCATCAATCCTTTCAATGGATTCGGCGAAAAGCTTCATGTCTTGGAATTTGAATGATGTGTTCTTAGATGCCACATAATTCTTCATCTTGGCCCAAACCAGTTCGATGGGATTGAGCTTTGCAAGGAATAACAGGAATATTTTCATAAAGGGTATTTGAAAACCTTCATTCTGCAGTTTGTTTTAGGTAAAAATTATGGTTTCAAAAAATATGATGATATACCTGATGACGTGCCTATTGTTGATACAGAGTAAGCATGATTCAAATCAAGATTTGAATCAGAATAAAAATCAAATAAGTTTATCAAGAAATTAGCGATTTCAATCAAAAACGAACCAACAGAACTTGTGTATCATTTGAGAATCATGAATATTATATTACATTATATTATACATGAATTATTCATGCATAATATAACTACCACTCAGCTGTGGGATTCTTCAATCCAGTCGATAAACCTTCTTG
Organism: Cryptolaemus montrouzieri; assembly: GCA_013387265.2. Taxonomy (NCBI): domain Eukaryota; kingdom Metazoa; phylum Arthropoda; class Insecta; order Coleoptera; family Coccinellidae; genus Cryptolaemus; species Cryptolaemus montrouzieri. Next base: position 46,346,861 of record JABFTP020000103.1, read on the forward strand.
GAAAGCCTGTCTGGCAGTTTTGACCGATGCATCTACTCAAACACTTGATTTAGTGTGCCCAGCCTTCACCCACGTTTCATCCAGGTAATAGATTTTTCTATTCTCTTCGCGGTAGTTTTTAATCTGTTTAAGATAGTCTCTCCTCCACAAGACTATTTCCTCTTTCTCCAATAGTAAACCATTCTTCCCCCTCTTCTGGAATCTGAAGTTTTTTTTAATATTTTACGGAATGTTGTTCTTTTAAAATTTGGCAGATCAACATCACTGTTCACTTCATTCAATATTTTATCTATTGTAACTAATTCTTTTCAATGAAAAACTGATACACTTTCCTACTAATCAGATTTTTGTCGAAATCAGTAACACTATCCGCAACTTTCACCCTTTTCGGGTACGTCTTCGGTTGTGGAAAAGAATGATTCTCCTTATCCTCCTGTATGTCTGTAAACACTACTAACTCCCACAATATTTGCCACTTGTTCGACGATTTCGTTGATAGATGCAGAATCTATTTGCATTTGTCTATTATAGACGTTGAAAATGATCTGTTTTTCATATGAAGTAAAATGACCTTTCTTAGGCCGCTTTTTGGGACAATAATTATCAACAGTACTTTCATCTGCAGTATCCGTAGACGACATTATACACACAATATTTTCACTTTTCAACACTCGATCAATAACACTTCCAAAACAATAATGAAAATTTAATTTTCTATCCGATGGACCGCGACCGTACCTGTACAGACTGCTAACATTCAGATCCCACCCCCTAAACATGATTTGGCCAATTACAGAGCTACTAGATCTTCTGGCGTCTGCTGTATTTGTTTTGACGTGGTCTCTCTTTCGGCTGCCTAGAGTATAGCTAAGAATTGTAATAGTGATAAAATATGTAGAAACTGGAGAACCCCATAAAGAGATCGAGTGCCCCAATCGGAATAAGCCAAGTTGTGTTCATTGCTCAGGTAATCATGCTTCCACAGATATGTCATGTCCGGAATATGAGGCAGTGCAAAATGGATGAAATAATAGCTATCGAAACTATCTCTTATTTTGAAGCAGTCAAACAGGTTCCAAAAACTCTGAAAATCCACACCTCCACCCTCTTAACCCCCCTTATCATTATCCTCTCCCTCTCCCTCTCTAATCTTAGTGATACACAAATCAAACATTAGTATACATAACCTCAGATCTTTGGTAGAACGCCCATATCCCAATTCAACTTTTGCTTCGGTAGCCAAAAAACGTAAACTCCTCACTCACATCAAGTAGGTTATAAGAAAGTTGCTGCTCATCAGAACCAACTGATCGAAATATCCTGCTCAAGCCCTCGGAAGTATTAATGGACAACAGTAATTCAAACTTCCCTTCCGTGAATTCTTAAAGGTACTACTATGTACGCTTCATAATCATTCAAAACACTGATTCGATTTTTGCCGAGAGTCTTTTGAAATTTTTCACTGATAATGTTAACATCTCCACTCATACTAATAAAAGGGGTATCCAGTATGATGATGAGGGCGGTAATAAAATATCACACTCCGATATCTTACTGGTAAAGAAAATAGATGTCAATATGTCGCCGCTTATACAATACAAGTTCTATTTTGAATCATTCCTGTAATTTTAAAATTTCATAATATCAATTATTCTTTAATGGAATATCAGATCTGTGTTAGTCAATTTAGATAACCTAAAATATAATATTAATATTCATGATCCTAATATAGTTGTATTGCATGAGATCTTTTGAGACAAAAACAGACACTTTAATATCACCGGGTACTCAATTATTCGCGAAGACCGCAACTCCAGGGGTGGTGGTATCGCCACGCTCATCAAGCAAAATCTTAGCTTCAAAATTACTACCTTCCTATATCTAGACCTGCCAGACAGATTCGAACTTCAGGCTATCAAGGTTAGGATGACCTACTTATTGTTAATATTTACTTATGAAATTAACATCAACCTTACACCTCCTTTTATCATCTGTGGAGAGTTTAACCCCAAGTGGGGTTCAGGTGTTGAAAAATTCAATGGCACATCTATAGCTAATTTCCTACTACACAATGATTAGATTATATTGAACGACGGCTCCCCGACAAGAATCACTGTTCCGGGTATCAACACCAGTGCCCCTGACCTTTCATTTCGCTCCCCTGACACTGGTCTGGTGACAGAGTGGGGGTCATGTCAGATCCTGGCTCAAGCGACCCCTCTCAATCACAATCCGATATGAAAACTTTCATGCCCCTCCAGTCTTCACAGATCCTTATCGTCTCAAAAAATTCAATATTAAAGAGGCAAAAAAAATCTTGTTATAATTAATTTCAATTTACTCTCATCCAACATTCATACCAATTTGCTGTGTATCAATAATTTGGATTTTACTCATTACTTATTTTCCTTATATTGTGGGCATACTGTTTTTATTTGTTTTTGTCAATATTGGGCTTACGGGGAAACCCTTGCTCAAATCAGTTTGGTAATAATAATAATAAACTGGAAGGATTTTCAGGAATCGATCTTTGCTCAATTGAATGATCGAGACATTAATAAAATAAATATTTTAACTGCTGGTGGAACTAGGATCTATTACTTCTCATTGAAAAGCGTAACAAGGCCATTCGAGATTATTTAAATCATCCATCCCTTGAGCTATTCATTGAAGCCAGAAAGGCTCAGCCAATAGCCAAACGTGAAATTAGGAACGCTAAGAAATCTTTTTCTGGATTTTGCTCTAAATTAAACTCGAAACTTCCCAGAGAAATGTGGAGTGATATTAAAAGATTTAAGACTGACCTGGATTCCAATCCCATCAAAATAATTCCATCATCCTGTGGTGGGGAAATTCTGAATAATTTATGCCCTCCCCATATCCCACCTTCTTCCTTTCTTCATTTATCAAGAGGACAAAATATCCCCTCCATAACCCTCCACGACATGTTACAGTCTAAAATAAAAAAAAGAGATTTTTGCCCGGGTAAAGTCAACATCACTTATTATATGATAAAAATCCTTCCTTTTACAGGTAAATGCAAACTATTGGACCTATTCAATGAAATCCTCAGATCTGGAGATGTTCCTCAATCAATGAAGGAGACCATTACTATTCCCCTTCTCAAACTCATCAAATCCCCATCCTCTGTTTAGAATTACAGACCTATTATCCTTACCTCCTGCATTATTAAGCTAGTGGAATATATACTGACAATACTACTAGAACACATATACGAATCAAATGTTTCAACAAATGAATTCCAGTATGGATACCGAAAGGAAAATCTGTTTACGATGCCCCTACTTTTCTAACATCCTGTATGTATATTGCCCTATCCAGAAAACAAGTTATTCTAATAGTCTTCCAAGACAAGATAATGTGAATATATTCACATTAGAGCAGATCTTATATGACGAAAATGTCCTTCAGCAATGGTCTCAATAATCAAAAACCTTATATTACAGAGAAATCTCTGTAATAGATCTTTTGTCTAGGAAACTACTAGGCCCAAACAATCCAAATTTAGGATTGGCCTGCAATTCTCCTATTAGTCCTATACTTTTCAATTTCTGCACAAAAGACCTGACTGAGCATCTTAAACAACCAGAAGTTCAATTTCTTAAGTATGCAGACGATACCACAATTTTGGTCACAGCCCCCATGTTTGAAATAGCGTACGAAAAAATGTCTTCCTCCTTCAACAAACTTGAGAACTGGGCAATTGACAAAGTTCTCAGTATTTCTGCTTCCAAATTCAAAGCTCTTTATTGCCAAAAATCCAAAAAAATCCTAATCCCTCTATCTTAGGAGTATTTGACTCTCCTATCCCCTGGGTAGATTTCACAATTTATTTGGGATTCATGATCCACAATAAATTAAATTGGCCGTCTCAAGTAAAAAGCATGCGCCAAAAAAGAATTCATGTCGTGAAATCTCTATGTGAAACTTGGTGGAATGCCCTCCCCTCAACACTCTTGACATTATATAAAACTATTGTCCGTTTTCACCTAGACTATGGAAGTTTCCTTATTCGCAGGGAGCACGACGAAAGCGACATCTGATGGTAGCGTAAAATCATGCTCGGCAATGGTATGACATGTGAAAGATCCGTATAAATAACAGTGAATTGTTTCAAAAAATGAATTTAAAATAAATATGTGTTATAAAAATCTGTGATCGTGTTTTTAAATTGAAAAACTCATTACGATGGTAAAAGTGTGTATAAAAAATTAATTAATTAATTCATAACGTCATTTCAAATTTAACACATTTGACACAATTTATATGTTATAATATAAAAGCTTGTCGCGAGATATAAGTACTCGTATTTACTTTATCAGTTTGAAATATTAACAGGTAGGCAGAACATATAAATTGTGTCAAATGTGTTAAATTTGAAATGACGTTATAAGTTAACAGTAAAAGATTTAGTGTGAAAGTTAATTTGTTTTCCATTTAGCGCATTTAAATAAAAGGTTGTTTTAAAGAATTTTTTTTTAACTTAATTTCATTTTTCAGTTATTCTTGGCAATCTTTCATTTGGTACCCATATTGTAGGAACGAATAAAAGAAAATTATGCGCCATTTCGTTTTGCATTAAGAATAATTGGTCCACCTCCTTGTTGGATTTAGAATGACGTCACATAGTTAATCATGCATTGTCATCCAAACTCAACGTGTATACAAAATTTCAGCTCAGTTGGTTGAGATCAAGTGCCTTAAAATTGAGTTGTAAGATTTCACCCGAACATACAAACATACATACATTGCAAGTTAAATAAAAGCTTGTAAATATGTTTATAAATAACTAAAAGGAGTTTTAGAATCCCATGGGGTTAACCTGTGAAATGTAAACAAATTTAATACATGACAACTGCAATAATGAAAATTACAAAAGTGTTGATTGTTAATATGATTTTCAGAAATAAAATGAAAAATTAATGGCAATGTAATTGCGAATCGTAATTTGAACATACATTACCCTAGTTGCATTGTTACTGAATAATGTTACACACTACTTTGTTTTTTCTTTTAACATCATTTATCCATTTATTTTTTTATCCATTTATTTCTTCCATCCATTTATTTCCACTTGGCCACTGGAAATGTGTAAAATTTACATTTACTGTTTCTAGCTGTATTTTGCAATCAACAACACAACAACTATTATGGATCATTTTTATTTAATGTTAACGTGTTTATTTATGATAAAAGCATGATTTAACGATAATTTGACCACATCGAGCGCTGTGATCGATTCAGCTGTCCCCACTATATACTCCGCTCCCTGCCAATAGGCAAGTGTCTAAAGACCCTACTAGAAAATTGAACAGAACCCAATTTGCAGCTATCCGATTGACCTTGGGTTGTATGAGATCGACCCCCACCAATGTACTCTTGTCAGAATCCTGCAAACTCCCCTGAAATATCGTAGAGTTTGGCTAGGATTAAAATTCATTTCTAAGGCATCTTGTATCACTAATAATCCTATAATTAACAAAATGAGATGACTACATTTTTGGCGTCACTCGTTAGGTAATTTCCAACCATGCATAGTTGAAGCTTTTGAGCACTTAAATAATAGTAATGAAATTCATTCCTGCTTCAAATCTCCTCTCCAATAATTTGATTGAGGGGTCGTTACTCGATGAAAATCGATATACAGATTTTCAATGAAATAAAACTAAAGTATTTAGGTTTTCACTATATTAACACATCTGGTTCCTATCCAGTTGTTTGAAGAACGAAGTATTTCCGAAATATATAAAACTGAAGACCCATAATATCAGCCTCGCAGCCCAAAATGGAGTACTACAAGGCAAAAACAAATGGTTGAAGTTAGACATCAAGTTTCAATACAGCCAACGAGACAACTACAACATCTTTTTAAAGATAATCCATTCGGAGTTGCTTCATAGATTGCATTCAGTAGAATTTGACGTTTTAGATTCCGGAACAAGGTTTGAAGTTCATTCATTAATTTCCAAAAAATATAAAAATCAGTTGCGAAAATTAAATAAATTATTGAGTAATAAACCTGAAACTTCAAAAATCAAGTCCAAATTTTCCGATCACCAATTTTATGATAGGTTCAGTAACCTTCCAGATGCTAATTTTTCCGCAGATGAACTTTCACTTCTAGAAAAGGATTTTAAACACAAATTAGAGTCAAATAACGCTCGTCTCCATTTCGATCTGCTAGGAATTGAAACCGAAATAGCTCTAAATTATTCACCACAAGCCAAACACCTAAAACACTCTTCAGCGTTACTACTTCAAAAAGAGTTCAATAGTTTTCAACCGAAGAAATTCGAAAATACAAGTTTAAAGTCCATTAAATCTAAGTCCGCATCTGAAGATATCATATTCACCAAAGCAGACAAAGGTCATACAGTCATAGCCTTAAATAAAGCAAATTATTTATTGAAAATCCAAAAGTTCATTGAATCAGGTTGTTATGAAGAAAGTGATAAAGATCCAACTAATAAATTTCAATCCATAGTAAAAAACGCTTTAGAGTATGCCAAGTCTATAATACCTACCAACCAAAAATATAAACTTTTCATTGACAACCCGCAATCACCAAAACTTTACTCCCTCGTCAAACTCCATAAAACAGGGTATCCCATTAGACCAGTAGTTTCATATTTTCAAGCTCCAGCTGTAAAACTTTCACGCTTTCTCATAGACATTCGACAGTACGCTAATTTTGAACCTAAATTCTCAATAAAAAACTCTTCAGTCCTAATAAATAAAATTCAGCACATGATACTTTCACGGAACGCTAAACTTATGTCATGGGATGTAGTAAATCTCTTCCCTAGTGTTCCACCTAGTGATACAGTGAAACTCATCAACAACGCCCTTCAAATTAATAAAGTCAATCCGATAATTCAATCAGAAATCTTACACCTTTTAGAAATTTGTTTAGAACAAAATTATTTTAACTTCAATGGAGTATTATATAATAGTAAAAAAGGTTTAATCATGGGTAATCATCTGAGCCCTCTGCTCGCTGAAATTTTCATGGATAATATTGAAAAAACTATCCAAGAACATCCGTTATTCAAACACTTTATTTATTGGTTTAGAAATGTCGACGATATCATTTGTTGTTTCACTGGCATAAACAGACAATTAGAGTCATTCAAAACATTCATTAACGAAATTCACGATAATATTAAATTCACGTTAGAGATAGAAAAAGAAAACTCCATTAACTTTCTGGATTTAACTATTACTAAAATTACCGTCAAACATGATTTTTCTATTTTTCATAAGCCATCGCATACAGATATTACTATTCGCAGCTCATATACACATCCTTATCCACATAAATTAGCAGCTTACATTAGTATGGTACATAGACTCATTAATATCCCAATGTCACAAAATGATTTCATAAAAGAGCTAAATATAATTAAACAAATAGCAGTCAATAACGGTTACAGTCCAACTATGATTGAGAACATGATTTCACGCAAAAAATTTCAAAAAGCAACCCAGGAAGTATTTCCAAGTATAAAAAGTTCTAACACAAAATACAACAGCTTAACTTATATTGGTAATCCTAGTCTAAAATTAAAATCATTCTTCTCGCATTATAATTTCAATATAGCATTCCGAACTGATAATTCTTTAGGCCGACATATCAAAAACTGCAAATCTAAAATTGATAAAAGTCATAAATCCGGTGTTTATAAACTGTCTTGTGGGCATTGTAATAAAATTTATATTGGTAGAACTTTCAGAAATTTCAAAGTTAGATTATCCGAGCACAAACGTAGGTTTACTTATCATAAATCAGATTCCCATTATTTTAATCACCTACTCGAAATAAACCATAACTTTAATGATAATTTCAAAATTTTACACAAGGAAAATAACATCAAAAACTCAATGTATTGGAAATTTTAGAGATCAACAAAGAAAAGAACTTAATAGTCAATTAGATCTAAATCCTTCTCCTTTACTCAATCTTTTCATTTCATAAAGTAAGCAACTCCGATAGGTTTTCCAACATACCTCTTGTACCTATTGTAATATTAAGTAGGAAATAAGACTAATAATAACTCTGTTCATTAGTTTGTATCTAGCTGATGAAGCCACACTGTGGTGAAACCTCTCATAGTTTTGTTAATATAGTGAAAATCTAAATACTTTAGTTTTATTTCATTGAAAATATCTCCTCTCCAAGTACATATGGAAAATATTGAGCTGTACGATCTGAATCTTAAAAAAATCTACTTTAAATGATAAATTCCCAAATTATGAAAGAATTTCCACTGATGACTCTAAAAATAGGGATGGGGTAGGAATAAGAATATTTAGTCATCAACTTATATTTATAGCTGAGTCCTTTCCTGCCCAATTCAATATATGCTGCTATATACAGAGCGGTCTTGCCAATCCAAAACATAAACCTGACTAAGTCACTCATAATATCTCATTTCAAGAGTGCTTTGCAGAAGGTCACTTCCTGGATGTTTAAATCCAGTAATGATTTGTTGTCCTTTGAGGTACGTAAAGAGTTGATACAACTTGAAAATAATGGTTTTAAGGCATCTTTGGTATGGGTCCCCAGCCATTGTCATGTCTGGGGTAATGAAGAGGCTGACAAACTTGCACGACGAAGAAGATCACTTCCTATTCTAGAATATCTAAAGGTAGACCCAACTGAAATTTGACCCACTTATAAGAAAAAAGTTTGGAAAGATTTGGAAGGGGAGAGAGGAAAATTAGGTAAAGTAAAAGGAACATCATACATGCAAATTTCTATTAATAATTACACCTCCATTCCCTGTTTTGGCTTTTGCAATCTCCCTAAACAAAATTACTATATGTCGTCTCAGATCAAATCAATGCTGTAGTCCAGCTTATCTTTTCAGAATCCATGTTGCAAACTCTGATAGATGTCAATGTGGTGAAGTTAGCTCATTTATGAAAATACATCTGTTTTTTGATTGCAACCGGAACACTAAGAATTGTTCGAAACTTTATTCCACTTTGACAAATCTCCCAATAACAAAATTTCCCTTCCCATAAATATTCAGGAAATTATTTTCTGTAATAACATTCCTATAATCAAAATTTTTTATCAATTTCCAATATTAAATTATAAATACAAGTGCTTGCGAAGAAGAGGTACGGTTTGAGTAATATGTTCGCCAACTAGTACACTAACATCTCTCTAACATTTTTCCAGATTCTACCCACTTCACTTGTGGTGTCTTATATATTTTCCTTTCCTGTTACCTATATAACGATTTCATCTCACCATACTGTAACCAGGTTTTGAAATTACATTACATTCGTGGGGGTCGATTGGCTTTGCAAGCCTTTCCGAACTGCGACCAAATTGGTCTTGTGTTCGTAATCCTTCTTATTCATTTCCCTGTAGGTCTGAATCCCTTACAAAATCAAGAATCTCCTTGGGAGCTTTCGCTTTTACTTCGTGCGGCTCTAGTTTGTCGCTACCGAAGTGTATATGTCTTTGACGGACAGTTGCGATGCAACTGCAAAGAATATGTTCGGCAGTTTCATCGCCCTCTTTAGACATTTTGCTGGTTGCCGTTTCCGATTTGCCCATTTTATTGAGGTGGGGTTTTAGTGGGCAATGTCCAGTAAGGAGGCCTGTTATGATCCTCAGCTCGTCCCTAGAGAGATCGAGAAGCTGTTTTGTCTTCTTTGGCGAATGGTGAATGAACTTTTTCGCTTGCCTTTGGCCTGGAGTTTTCCTCCAGTATTCTCTTTTGATAGATTCTTCCCATCGTTCCAGTTCCTGTCGTCTGTGCGGCTTACTTAGACCGCAGAACGGTTCAGGTTCGATGGGTGGGATTCTAGCAGCTGATTTGGCCAGTTCGTCAGCGGCTTCATTTTCTTGTATGCCTTCGTGGCCAGACACCAACCACAGGAAAAGTTTGTTCCCCTCAGCAAGTTGCTTCAAGTATTGACGGCATTCCCAGACAGAGATGCTCCGATAACTGTAAGAGTTTAGAGCTTTTATCACTGCCTGACTGTTCGTTAAAATGTAAATCTTTGCACCTTTGTGTTTTCTTCGTAGTCCCTCCTGGCAGCAAAGGCTTACAGCAAGTGTTTCTACTTGCATGATTGTGGGAGTAGAGCCCAGAGGCACTGATGACGAGTATTTGGGTCCCTATATGCCTGCTCCTGTTCCATCAATCGTTTTTGATCCGTCCGTGTACCAAATGGAGGATTTTTGGTCTAATTGATTTATTTTTTCCTTTACGATGGTGCGGTCTTCTATGGCCACTTCGAAGGGTGTGTGAAAATCAAACTTAAGCTGCATTATATCCGATGGTTGTGATGAGATTTCTGGTGCTATGTAACCCAGAATCCCCAGGTGTCCCTTCAGATCACCAGGTAATAGTTTTATTGTGTCTTGGAGCCGTAATGCCGCCATCAACGCCACCTTTTTCAATTTTATATGAAGAGGAGGGAGATTTAGGATTACCACCAGGGCAGTAGTCGGGGTGGTTCTCATAGCACCTGTTATGCCGCTGCAGTTTTTGCAGCTTGTTTTGCGTAGTTATTTCTGATGTTTTCGTCCACCATACTAAAGATGCATATGTGACAATGGGTCTTATAACCGCTGTGTAAAACCAGTAGGTTATTTTTGGTTGTAGCCCCCAGGTCTTTCCGAAGAGTCTATGGCATGCCCATAGGCACGATGTAGCCTTGGAAAGAGTTTTGTCAATGTGTAAATTCCAGTTGAGTCTCTGATCTAGGGCTAACCCTAGATACTTAGCCTGTTCCGAAAATTTCAGAGTATGTCTATTCAGAAAGGGGGGCTTTAAATTCAACTTTCTACGTCTTGTGAATGGAATTAGAATGGTTTTGTCTGGATGGATGCTGAGCTCCTTGTTAGCACACCATTCATTTACGATGTTCAGGGCTTTTTGCATCAGGTTTGATAAGATTCCATCATGCTTTCCCCTAATGATGATAACTAGATCATCAGCTTAGCCTTGTGAATTGAAGCGTTGTTCAGTCTTTCTAAGAGGCCATCAACAACTGCTGACCATAGTAGCGGGGATAGGAAACCTCCTTGAGGGCTGATACCGATCTCCGAAAGTGGCCGTTATGATCTGGCCCTTGAGTATTTCTTTGATTCATTTGATGGTGGGTTTTCCTACACCCTTGTTGTTTGGACCATTGCTAATGGATGTAAAAGAGGTATTATCGAATGCTCCTTCAATGTCTCCAAATAGAACTAAGGCTTTTTCTGTAGCCTCTAGTGCTCCCTCCACTTCTTTGACTAGATCGTGTAGGGCATCAATTGTAGACTTGCCCGGTTGGTAGGCAAATTGTTTTTATGCAGTTTTATGAAACTTCTCATATGGTTGTCGAGAATTTTCTCCATTGATTTTGGGAGAAAGGTGGTTAAGCTTATCGGGCGATATGATTTAGGCTCATCTGGAGACCTCTTGCCCATTTTCGGTATAAATACTACTTTGAATTTCCTCCATGACTGGGGTATGTAGCCCAGTGAGTAGCTTGCTTTGTATATAGCTCTCAGACATGGGGCTGTATATGTGTTGCCTCTTTGTAACATGACCGGATAGATTCCGTCCGCCCCTGGTGATTTGTAGGGTTTGAAGCTTTTGGTGGCCCACTTTACCCCATCTAGGGTGAAGATTCGGCCCGAGATATTTCTGATTTCCCTACTGGAGCTGTACAGTTCTAGCTCCTGTTGTTGGGTGCTATTAATGGGGAGTATTTTCGAATCCGGGAAGTTGGTATTTGAAAGTAATCTCAAGCTTCCGTCGAAGTCTTTAGAATACTCTCCTCCAGGCTCCCTTAATAAGACCAAGTGCATTCGAATGGTCTTTGGCTAAGACCTTTTGAATTCGTGCAGCTGGGGCAAGATCATTGATCCCCTCGCAATAGGATTTCCATGATTGTCGTTTGGATTTCCTGAGTTCTTTGTTGTACTTAGAGCTTCTCGGTAGGCGTCCCATTCACCTGTGCTTTTCGCACTATTGTATGCTTTTCTGGCTCTAGCTTTGAGGTGAACAAGTTCCTTGTTCTACCAAGGCGTATCCCTTGAAAAGTGTTTTTTCCTCATTGGGCAGCTCTCCTCAAATGCTAATATTAGTGTTTCGATTAGGTGAGTAGAAGCATTTTCCAGTTCTTCTACTGTGGTTATGTTGTATTTGATACCATTTAGTTCAGACTTCAACCTCTCTTCAAAGAGATTCCAGTTCGCCCTTTTTTGGTGCTCTATATTCGATTTTTTGAATCTTTTTGAATCAATTTCGAAACCAATCACTTGGTGGTCCGACATAGATATTTCGTCCATGACGCGCCACTTCGTAATTGATTGTAGTATAAATGGCGAGGCAAGGGTGAGATCCAGGACCTCTCTCCTAACCGCATTTATGAAAGTAGGTTTATTACCCCTATTTACAATGTCTATGTTATTAGAACAGATGTATTCTAAATACCTCTTCCACTGACGTCTGTACTGCCCCCTACGGCGTGGTGAGCGTTCGCATCACAGCTCAGGATCAAATGTTTGTTTTCCTTGTGGCACCAGCTTACGAGTTTTTGTACCTCTTCTGTTGGTGGGGAGAATGTTTCTCCTGGGAAGCCATGATGATGTGCCTCTTACCCTTTATCATAGGCACCTCTACTAGAGCTGTTGCTAGATCTCTAGTGATGAATTCTGGAACAGTAGCAAATTTTATATTCTTCCTGAGCATTAGTGCTGCTCTTGGATTTACTCACCTGCTATTGTAGACTATTTCATATGAATTAGTTGGGAGACCTCTAATTTTTCCCCCATTAATCCAGGGCTCTTGAATAAGCCCTACTCGTATTTGTCTTGTTATGGCCAACATGCAGAGGATGCTTGAAGCAGCCTTCGAATGATGCAGGTTGACCTGAAGGCATTCGAATTTATTAGCCATTAGAATGAGCTTTCCCCACCGGCAGCTGTATTGGAGTTCCCTTGGAGCGGTGTGCTCTTAGTTCCCCCCTCTAACTGCTTCGATGAAGTCGCGGTTGAGGCCTCTGTTGTTTTTTCGGGTTTGCACTTGAATCGGAACTGAATATTTCCGAATCTGTAGCTAACCCGATAGCCAGTATTTTTCAATTTTTCGACAGATTGTATATCTGCCGAAATGGTTACATCTAGGGAGTTTTCCACATGTTTTTTCCTGAGAATCCTCCATCTAGTTGCAGCGAGGTCATTTTGGGCCTCAATTGGTCCCAGGATTTTCTCGTTCGAGTTGTCCTGGCTTCATGGTAGGTACCCTATGAGGATATCTGGGTGAGGCAATTCTGCCTCATTCACCACTCTAAGGCTAGCACCAATCCAGGGTTTCAACTGCGACTCGATGCCTTTCAGCTACTGTGCAGTGGTCTCATCGGCGCACGTGAGTCCCAGCCATCCTGGTCTACTGTGGCGCTGAAGGAATTCAGGCTTCAGTTCCGCCTTCAATCCCTCCTCTACCACTTTATACAGGATGAACTCCTCTAGGGACGTAACTTGGTCCCCAGTTAAGAGTTCATTCGGGAAATTTTTATGCAGTATTCCTACCTTTATTCCAGACACCGCTTGACTAAACGAAGCCTCCTGCATATTTTTTGGAGCAATGGGTGCTTCCTTTTTGGGGCGATTTTGCTCCCTTCCTTTTGGCGTACTGCCATCGGATCGAGCTCCTTTCGCTCCCTTATCTTGGGAATTCATTGGCTGAAAGGCTTTGATTCTAGCCTCTTCTGCCGTCATCCCCATCTTTACGAGGAATTCCATCCTCTCACGATCAGCTCCGCTGAGTTTAATCCTCGGCTTCTCTTTGGGTGCCTTTGGATTTTTCCCTTCAGAGCTGCTTTCGAGTAAGGCGTTTTCAGTTTATATGTCTGGCATTTTCTCCTGTTCAAGTTCCATAGGTTCTTCATCGCCTTTTGGATTTCGTCCTTTTGGGGCAGTATCGGCCCTTGTTTTTTTATTTTCATTACTCATCTTGTTCCCACGAATAGCGGAGAAATAACGGTCACCTGCGGCAGAGCCCCGCATTACTGCAGTAAGGCTAAATTGAAACCGGAGGGCGCCTGGTATCCGGAGTTCGCATACTATCGACTAGTCTTGAATTTATTGATGTGATGAGGCATGTACACACCATCATCCAGCTCAATTAAAATCAGTGGTCAAAACGCTCATAAGCAGATCGGTAGCACTCACAGAGAAGAAGAGTTATCTACAATAACTAACGCTCTTGAAAATAATGGATATAACAAAAACACAATAAAAGCAGCTATAAGGGACACTCTCACTGGACAAAACACGATATGCACAGAAGAACAATAGAACACAACTGTTTTACCATATATATCAAATTGGTAACAGATAAAATAGGAAGAACATTGAGGAAATACAAAATTAGAACGGCATACCAACCATACATAACTATCGGAAAAATTCTCAGAAAACCGAAGGACAATATTCCTTTAGAAAATCTAGGAGTTTACTCAATACCATGCGGAGATTGTGGACGAGATATACATCGGCCAAACTAATAGACGAATGAAAGAAAGAGTAGAGGAACATAACAGAGCACTAAAAAATAAACCCATCTCATCCTCCATTTATCTACATAAATTACATACAGGTCATACAATATATTTCGATAACTCAAAATAAATCAGCACCACACAACAACTTAAGATACGTCTTATCAGAGAAGCAGTGGAAATTGAAAAAGGAGGAACAATGAACAAAAGAGACGAAACACTCAACCTATCAAAGGCTTGGAAAGTTATTTTATCACCTAGGAAACCGGTTTCATCAACAGATAATAATGAAAGCATCCCCACCACCAGGTCCACCGACGCCCACAACGAGGACATAAAAGGAGAACCACCGACAAACCGCTATCAATTACGCTCTAGACATCGTCTACCGAACGCCTGAAGATGACAAGGGACAACTTGTCGAAACGTCGCCAAAATGAAAATGGACCACGGAATAAACGGAATAAAACCCGTAACACTTAATATATATATATATATATATATATATATATATATATATATATATATATATATATATATATATATATATATATATATATATATATATATATATATATATATATATATATATATATATATATATATGTATATATTTATACTGGGTGGTCCAACGAAAACTAACTTAACACCTCGATTTTCCGGTATTGAAATAAAAATATGGAGAATCGCTCGTACCCGTCGATTTCTGATTCGAGGGGGAACAACTGTTCCGATTTTTTCATCCCTGTAACTTCAATTCCTTAACGTTGGTGAGCACAACCCTCTGATTTTGAATAGGGATGAGGCGTGTTGTGATATTTCAATTTGAAGATCATATCGAGTTCTAGCGGACCCTAAATTTTCGTTTCGAAATTTTTATCGTTAACGAAATGTCATCTAAAAAAGTGGGAGACTACTTACTTTTGTGAATAGTTTATTAAGTGCTGAAAATGGGCACCATTCACTTCCATGCAGTAAAGAACGCTGGTGTATGGCTAGCTGATGTTGAATTTACCTCGACGTATGCAATGTTTTCATTTATCTGTTAATTTTTTGTTCGGAAAAGTAGACAGACCATATGTTTATCTTAGTCTCTCGTTAGTCTATCGTGAATTTTCAGGAGGGGTTGAAACTGTGCCAAAGCGATTGTAAATTTGTAGTAGGATTAAAATGGTGTATTCCGTAGAAGAAAGGGTGGAAATGATAAAATTATTTTTTAGAAATAACGACTCTGCGCGATTAAGAGCAGCTCTATTTAACGAACGACATTCTGAAAAAAATATATCCGCTGCTTACGTTGTGCAACTGGTTGCTGAATTTTGACGCTACTGTTTCAGTAGGAAACAAAAAGAGGGTGTATGAAAGAGACGAAGCGACGGAAATGGCTATCTTAGGCCACGTAACGATGGACGACCCTTAGTACTAGGAAATGGTCCAATGTGTCTGGTGTTTCACGCACAACAATCATGAGAATTTCAAGAAAAAATAAGTTTCATCCTTTCAAGATACGATTGGTGAAAGAGGACTATTTTGATCGCCGACTCATGTTCTGTGAAGTGGTCAATGAAATTATTAAAAATAATCCAAACTACATGTTCAATGTCTGTTTTTCGGATGAGTGTTCACTTTACCTTAACGGAGCTGTAAACAAGCATAACTGTTGGTACTGGTCAGATGAAAATCCAAGATTATTTCGAAAAGATCATACTCGGCATTCTCGAAAGTTAAATGTTTGGGCGGTAATTATGGAAATCACATCATTGGCCCTTTTCTATACCCGGTAATATCACTGGCCAAATTTGTTTAGAACTATTACAGAACGCTGTTTCTCCAGCCCTCGTGCAAGTATTGGAGAATGAAGAAGACCATGAGACGATCGTTTGTCAACAAGATGGCGCACCACCTCATTTCGTCCAACCTGTGCGTCAATTCTTAGATGAAAATTTTCCTCAGGCCTGGATTGCAAGAAGGGGACATAATGAGTGGCCACCCAGATCACCTGATCTGGTGCCACTGGACTTTTTCTATGGGATCACCTAAAATCTAAGATTTACGTTACCCAACCTGAGTCACTGGATGATTTGCGAATTCAGACCATTAATGAATGCCGTCAAATTGAACCAGAAATGTTGAGTAATGTGCGTGAACGATTTGAACAAAAGTTATTTTACTGCATGGAAGTGAATGGTGCCCATTTTCAGCACTTAATACACTAATCACAAAAGTAAGTAGTCTTCCACTTTTTTAGCTGTCATTTCGTTAACGATGAAAATTTTGAAGCAAAAATTTGAAGTCAGACAGTATTTGATGAGATCTTCAAAACCCTATTCAAAATCAGCCGGTTGTGCTCACCCCCGGTAGGGGATTGAAGTTACGGAGATGAAAAAATCGGGAAATATATATATATATATATATATATATATATATATATTTACTTCAGCAATTTATTTTGAAGTAAACAGGGTGTCCCAATTTTCTATAAAAAATTCTTGGGAGGTTTTTTCAGATTGGAAGACAGCGTTTTTGTTGAAGACTCAAGATCGTCCTAAACTCTGCTATGTCTTCTAGTAATAAGTTTTTTTGGTGAGTAGTTTCGTCACAATATTTCTTTTCCGTAAAAATTCATGAAAATAGGCTCTCACATCATCGCATGCTCCTTCGGACAGAAAGGATGAATACTTTTTCCGTTCGTTTTCTTATTGCCCAAGGATAGCTTTATTGATGAATTGAAATAGATTATCCTCATTTTGTACAGGAGTGACTCAAAAAAATTATTGAATATTGTAATTTCAAATATATCATATCTTGAATTTTTCAAATGGAACATTCTGCATTTTATTATTCATGTCAACGCATAAAATATTGTGCAAAATTTTTGTGGAAGTAACCTTATCTTTATCTTCGACCATTTTTGAAATAAAAACATATAACATATATAAAATAATAGAATCAGAGGTTGCGAAAGAAGAGTTTATTAGTACATATCATTATACTTGATTAGAGAAATGGAGATATTTTAAGGTAGTCGTGTATGAAATACGTAATAGATTGGTTTTTCGTGAGATGATCTATAAGTTGTTTAACTATTTCAATAAGTATTCAAAATGTTGCCTGTTTCTTTGTAGGCACAACTCAATCCTTCTGAGGAAAGACCGTTGAACTCTCGACAACATTTGCGGATTAACTGACTGAAAGGCGTCGACTATTCTCTGTCTCATATCCAACTGTGATGTGGAAGGAATTTGGTAAATGATGCCCTTAATATAACCCCACAAGAAGAAATCTATACTTGTAAGGTCCAGAGACCTAGCTGGCTATCTACCAGGACCACCACGTCCTATCCATTTGTTTGGAAATACATGATTCAAATGCTCCCTAACCTGATGTGAGTAATGTGCCGGTCCTCCATCCTGTTGAAACCACAAATCTTGTCTTATATGCTCTGGTACATCGGCAAGTAACATTGGTAGATGATTTTGCAGAAAATCTAAATACATTTCACTATTGAAGTGCCCATCGAAAAAGTGCGGCTCAATTAGACATCCATCTACTACAGCGGCCTATACATTCAAGGACCAACGATGCTGGTGATCTAGTTGTCTCATGAGGTGTGGATTTTCCGTGGCGTAATAATGAAAGTTGTGCCTGTTAACAAGCCCATTATGTGGAAAGTTGCCTCGTCCGAGAAAAGAACTCTGCTAAACATATTTGGATTGTCCGCTACTTTGTGACTTGCCCATTTGCAAAAATTGATTCGATTTTCATAGTCTTGATTGTTCAGTTCCTGGTGCAGCTGTACATGATATGCATGAAATTTATTCACTTTCAAGATTCTCTGGACGGAAGTTTGACTTATATCTGTTAACTGAGAAAGCTCTCTTTGGCTATTATATGGGTCCTCTGTCACTGTCAACAAAACTGATAACTGGTTATCTTCAGCTGAAGCAGTTTTTGTTTTTTAATGTTATTTGTAAGCGATATTGCCCGTTTCGAAAAATCTAATTAGAAGTTTTTCAAAGCATTTTGCATCAGGATGCCTCTTATCAGGAAACCTTTGTGCATAAACTCTACTTGAATTTCTATTACACTCACAGAAGGCACAAATAAAAAAAAAATGTTAACACATACCTCTATTTACGTTGTAATCATCTTGATTTTATCATTCGTTGAAAGAATTATCTTGTTTAGGTTTCATTTCTTACTACTAGAATCATTACAGAAAAAAACTTCTGTGCGAATAATGATGCATATTGATGAGTTTGATACGGTTTGTAGAATTTTCATCAGAAATTTTTACAAATAATCGAATAGTTTGAAAATGATCGAAGATAAAGATAAAGTTACTTCTGCAAAAATATAGCACAATATTTTATGCGTTGACATGAATAATAAAATACAGGATGTTCCATTTGAAAAAATCAAGATATGATATTCACTCTGTATAAAATGAGGATAATCTATTTCAATTCAGCAATAAAGCTGAACTTATTACTCAAAGAGATATAGCAGAGTTTAGTCCGCTCCTGAATCTTGAACAAAAAGTGATCTTCCAAATTGAAAAAAAATATATATATATATATATATATATATATATATATATATATATATATATATATATATATATATATATATATACATGCAACCAAATTTCTATGGAATTTTTGGAACAACACAGAAGCAGCATCTAACCTTTAGTCTCAGTCGATATTATAGCATGTGACGTAGTATATTATTATACGTGGTAACGTTTCAAAAAATTTTACCTACGTTTCATAAACTCACAAATGTAGATAACCAAAAGTATTGAATTTAATAATGAAACCAGATATTTCGTCATTTTATTACTAACATTAACAGGTGTTAATTTTAATATATGTATTGTAATTTGACTTTATTGCAATACCTGGATATGATTGAAACAAAATGGTTTCAGAGATGAGGGTGGGTAATCAAAACTCAATTATCTAACAGATTTCGTTCGGCTATTATTCCTGTCCTTCCAGTTGCTACACCTGATACATTAACCGCTCTATAAATCTAGATCAATTACCTATTGTGTAATAGGTGTATTTCAATATTTACCAAACAACTGGTGCATGGAACTTTGAAATATAAAGTATTATATGGTACGCGTACGAGCATATTATATTTATATATCTTTATATTTATTAAATGTGAAATAATCTCTAGTTACGTCAAAAAATTACATTTAAGTGTTAGATAAACCGATTTACAAAAACCTTCAAATACAAAAACTTGTATGCGTGAATGCTTATCATACACTAATGTCTAAAATTGAAAAGTAGATATGATATTGCGCGGGGTATTAATAATGAGAACTCTTTTTGGCGCGTGTGCAAATTCAAATAATTATTGATGTGCGTCTATAAACAATACTGACTGATTTCAATCGTAGTAGAGCTGTTGGACAAGTTGCTGTGAAAGTTGTCCATCATAATATCTTGTTCATTAACTAGTGATTAATACTTTATTTCAGTATGGAGCAGATGTCTAAGGATGAAACTATTGCTTTGCGGCAAAAATACATTGGGTAAGTATTTTGGAATGTTTCTAAAACGTTAGAATTCATATAATATGAATTTCATTCTAAAATTTTTCATTGTGAAAAGGAAAATAATGATTCATTTCGGTCTGAAGTTTTTATTTTGTTATTAACCTTATTGTACTAAATGTTTGTTCTCAAGAAGTCAAATGGAATAATTTATATTTTATAAGTCATATTCTCAAAGTTTTTATGAAAATTTATTCAATCTGAGAAAGGGTTCGGATGTTGAAATGGATTTAATTATCAGTCCTTATGACATTTTAGCTGTTTTGAATTCATCATATATTTATAATTAATAAACATATATGGGGTGTCCGCGACTTTATGTGACAACTGACTACTTTGTTATTTAAAGTGATAGAAGAGGGGTGCAAGGAAACCAATTTGTAGGATCAAAGCAGCCTACATTTTCATAATTTAGGTTTGCTATACGTTGTCTTGATATAGACGATAAAAGAGAATTATACAAATAGCACACCCAGTATATTATTTCCTAATTTATGAATGTCAGTTATTTTCACAACTGTTGTGTATTTTTATTTGTTAAACTTTTTCAGATCTGAAATAACTGACTCAAATAATTTATGAATAAATTAAAAAGAAGTCGAGAAGATACACAAAAATGAAGAAATTTTATGTGAACTATATCTCAGTTTCACTTCATCAATGTTTAATGATCAATAAATTTTTGCCTTGCACAAGCTTCAAAGTGATAAACGAGTTTCGTTGTCATATTTTTTTACAACGTAATAATGTTGCATGCCTCTCTTATCTTGTTTGTTGAATATTTCAAAAATGTTTAAGGGTTTTTCACATATTTCCAGAAAAAATCTAATCTAACCTAACTGAAGTGGCGTTACCATTGAATCTATGCCTAAATCGGTGGTTAAGAAATTTAGAATTAATTCTACTGCCCCTACATCAATTGACGTTAGGCGATGGATTTTCTTTCAATAACTCAGGAAAATCATCTTCTGCAAATTGAAGGTGGCATAATCCACTTACAGTTTCATTAAAATAATTACTTCCGATAATTCGTTGGCTATACAAAGCACACCGCACATTTACGTCCCTAACCGTTTGAAAGTTTGAATCTCAAAATCAGTAGAAATTTTCTGCAGACCAAAAATAACAGCTCTTACGATTAATGATACCGTTGTTGTAAAACCTTGACTTGTCGTTCCATAAAACATAGTTGCCCATATAAGGATAATCATTGAGCATTATATTCATAAAAGCAAGGAATTTTAATATTCGCTCGAAGTTTGCAGATCGTAGTCATGTGGAGGTGGACTCTGAAAGGAGGATATTAGTCCGAATATATTATTTTATGAACTCTAGATAAAGTGATTCCCATTTTGACAATCAATTTTCTCACCGAAATATGAGGGCGAATAGTAATATGCGCAGTACAATGATTTCCGTATTGTCACTTGTGATTACTGGCAGGTAATGAACATGTTTTATTTTTGAAGAAAATTCACCACCTCCCAGTTTCATTTCCAGACAAGAAAAGTCATTTTTGAAAGAGTCAGTCTGGGCCTCCAATGGTTGCGCCAAACTTGTAAAAATGAGCAGAAACGAGTGAACTATTCTATTTTTTTTATACAATTCAAGAGAACAGGGCGAAAACACGAGGAAAATTTTTGCCTCGCCCGTCGTTGATGCAGTAAGAGTTAGTCTGTAAGTTTGTTGTGAACAAAATGCGGAAACAGTGTGTTAACCTTTCATTCTTCATTTCAACAAGAACTTAGATTGGTGTATGCGGGATAATGGCAAGGTAGACATCTGAAAAATAAAAAGAAAAGCAGCAGAAGAACATCATGTCTGTAATAGTAAATGTATCAACCCAAACAAGGAAAGAATCTGATACAATATCACTAAAAATACTGTACACCACCACCAAAAAGCGTACTTTACAGTTTGCTACATTAGACACGCCCTCTAATAGCGCGTTCGACCAATCAGGACGCTCAATTTGTCAAACGCGTCCAGTAGCAGGGATAGATTAAGTATAAATTATAGAGTCATGTAGAAATAGACTTAGTTGGCGAAACGCGCGTAGAATATTCTAAATAATGTTTTGGTTTATTGGTGTGAAGTCTTTTTTAGTGTAACTCAACGCCAAAAGTTCCAGTTTCCAATTTAGCTGATACAACCTTTTGGTTATTGCGATATGGATCTGTCTAGGTCCTGGACTGAATGGTTTATAGTTTCCTTAGCCCACACTGGCAATTGGAGCTCTCTACAGAATTATACTAGAAAACATACTATCACGACTCCTATGACCTGTTCTTCAACGATTTAAGTTACACCAAATCTTTATTCCTAGACCAAAATCAGAAACCTTCTGATTAGCATTTTTTATGAGAAACTTAGTTAAAACAACAACGTTTTTCTATTCACTTTACCGAAGGCCTAACGCATCCACAAGAGTGTCCAGAAAACCAAGCGACCAAATCGATTTCTCAAATTCTCTTAAAACAGGTCGACTCCGAAATTCGTGGATAGTTGGAAAAAGTTCCGGAGAGGGTGATGCTGGTCCCAACTTCTTCTAAGTGCTGATTGTCTGCGAAATTGTGGGGAATTTTCATTGCAGAGGAAATTTTATTGCCAGGGAATTGGCGTTGGATTGATGGTTAAACTTTTCGTGAAATAATTCATTTGGGAATCAATTCCATGCACTATTGAACCAGACAGAACAAAAGTAAGTTCTGTAAAATATTACTTCTTACTTTTGACTCAGTTCATGGTTATGTGATTTGAAGGATAACGAGGATTGACTCCAATATATTTGGGTTAGAAATTATGACTTAGTGGAGAATGATTAGAAATATCCCAATTGTCTATCCTTCTGAAGATTATTCAGATCAAAACTATAGTTTCGAAGTTATCGCAACAAACAGATGAAGCAATATCATCGCCATAAATGAACTCATTAGAAGAAGCTGTAAGAAAATATAAATAATTTGAACAATAAAGATGCAAGAACAGATCCCTGTTTAAGATCATTATAAGGAAGGCGAAAAAAACGGCTATTTTTCCCATCAACTTAAATACGAAGCTTTCTGTCATACAACATACTCTCGATCAGCTTATTAGTTGTACTATATAGAACAAACTTATACAGGTTTTTAATTAGACCATATTTCTAGACTGTATCATATGCTACAGAAAGATACAAGAATATAACTCCTGTTATATCCTCAGTCCTCAGGACTTGATCTGAACACTGAAGTTTTTTCTGAAACCACCTTGCAAATGAGAAGAAGTTTCATCAATAATCGGTTCTCATCTTTGATCTCTAATATATGGAAAGAAACAGAAAGTATAGATATAGGATGATAGCTATTTTGATTTTCTGATTTTTTACCTGGTTTCAGAATTGCGATTATCTAAGCTTTTCTACGAATACCGAAAGCGAGAAAATTATTATAGAAAGACAATAGCCAACGTAGAGTATTTTTTTCCCAAAAGTTTTGAAGAATTCCAGGAGCATACCATTAAACCTCGCAGCTTTAATAATATTATTGATTTCAAAACACGTTCCTATTGGCTTACATAAGTTACATCGGGAGTCAAATATTTTCATTGATTCATTCCTTTAGTACGCTGATATAATTTTCACTCATTTTAAAGCTGTTTGAAGTAATCACAAGTTAAGATAATATTGATTTGAGATCAAAATTGATGGACATTTTGAAACATGATTTGCATTATAATTATATATATATATATATATATATATATATATATATATATATATATATATATATATATATATATATATATATATATATATATATATATATATATAATTTAGTAATGCAAATCATGTTTCAAATGTATCAATTATTGATATATATATATATATATATATATATATATATATATATATATATATATATATATATATATATATATATATATATATATATATAGTAGTATGTTTTCTAATATAATTCTGTAGATAGCTCAAATTGCAAGTGTGGTGAGGCTGAGGAAACTATAAACCATTCAGTCCAGGTCCTAGACAGATCTATATCGCAATAACCAAAAGGCTGTATCAGCTACCTTGGAGACTGGAACCTTTGGCATTAAATAACACTAAAAAGCACTTTACACCAATAAACCAAAACATTATTTCGAATATTCGACAAGCGTTTCGCCAACTAAATATATATATATATATATATATATATATATATATATATATATATATATATATATATATATATATATATATATATATATATATATATATATATATATATATATATATATATATATATATATATATATATATATATATATATATATATTATATTGTAAGAATATCCTGCTTTTTATTGTATAGGCCAAACAATAAGGTCGTTCAATCAATATTAGAATTTGTAGAAATTTAATCAGCTCACAAACATAATCTATCAATAACTAACGTCCAGCTCAATTTCCGTTTTCCCACTTCACTCATCTGTTTCTAAAATATAATGTAATATTTCAATTTGGTCTTAGTTTTGAAAATGGAATAACACTCGAAACATATGTGAAACATAATTTTATTCATTATATTTTGTTAAACTTAAGCCTAATGTTTGATTCAATTATTCAGAAACTGAAAAAACTCTGGAAAAGCGCTATTCGAACGGAAAAGAATTAGAAACATGTGAGAATAATGAATGAAAAAAACACTATTTGTGGAAAGTACTCGATTTTCCATTCGAAAGACAAGATAATTTCATCCATAATGGAGTACCCTATAGCGAAACAGTCTTATGACGTAGCAGGTTAATTCAATTGCTCCAACATGTCAGTTTGAATAGTTCAAACTAATCTATATATACCTGTATTATCATGCCAAAAGAAAATGAAGGTCAAGAACACGACAGGTACTCAGGTTCACATAATTAGGACTAGTACTAAAATAACAAACAAAAAAGGAGATAAGTCAAATCAATTTCCATTTTTGCATATTTAAATCTAATGTGTTATGACAACTGATTACTTCCATATTTAATAACCTATTAGTAGAAACGTTGTCTATTAGATTTCCCTTTCTAGGGATGCACCGTACTGTGTGGTTCGTTATTGAAGGACTTATGAAGTGAAGAATACAAAGTTAGGAATTATCTACAGTTCAAAAGAATTTATGCATTTATTCGAATGAATGAAAAAGAGAGTAATTAAAATTGAAGTACTACATGGATAATGATATAACGTCAAATTTTGATGTGTGTAAAAACACGATCGAAGGAATGCACAGTACGCGAAATGGATAAACATTCAAAAAACATCAAGCCTACTACGATCGCTTCCAAGGTGTAAACTCAGGAAAATGAGAAGAAAATGTGGACTATACAAAATTCTTCATATGATTCAAGAGAACAGGAAGAAAGAACCTGAGGAAATACCCTGTATTTCCTTTCTGCTGATACAGTAGTAATTGCTGGTCTGTGGCTCAGTTATGAACAAAAAAGGGTTATGTTTACGCTTTATTCCCGATTTTAATCAGATCTTCAATTGGTGTGGGATTGCAGCCATTTTAAAAATGAAGTAGAAAAAGAGCAGAAAGACACGTTTAAATAATACTTTATACCACTTTATTTCAAAACTCAGCGCGTGCTTCGCCAACCAAGTTGGCATCCTCAGGAGGGCAGCGCTAGATTTTTGTGTACGTCGTTCTTTTAAACGTGCTTCATGTTATTTTAATCTGGTTGTAATTGATCATTTAGTTTGTCCAATATACTTCTTTCCACAATCTTTACAACTTATTTCATATATGCCACTGTTATCCTACGGGTTAGTTTTGCCTTTTGGGTTTCTGGGTGAGCTTTTTAAGGTTGAATTTGATTTGTATCCCAACTTAATGTTAGTATTTTGAAATCTTTTTCTAATCCTTTGGTGTATTGTGGATCGAAAGGTACAGAAACGAATTGTATTTTTCGTTCTTCATTTCGAAGAAGAATGGCATTCTACAATTTTTTCATATCACTGTCTATTGATTAACTTATCGACTAAACTATCTTTATAACCATTCAAAGTAGCCACATTCCTCATGAGAGTTTTCTTTCTGAAATCATTCTTGTTTTAAAGGAAAACCAAATAATCCGAAAACTACGAAATGTGAATTAGTCATTTTTCCTTGCTGAAAATGAAATGAGTCAAATGGAATGTACCTACTTGTGGCATTGCTCTTTCTGTAAACATTTAATTTCAAGCATCTGTTATTTCAGATGACAAGAGTGTCCAAGAAAGCCAATCGGTTATTTTTCTTCATTTAAGTTTTCAAAGAAATTTCCCACTTGGATTTCTTGGTATCCAACGCCATAAATATATCATCGATATACATGTGCAATTTTCTGAAGTCAGATTAAAAGAACATGGGGCACATTTAAAATACAAACGTACAGAAAAATCTAGCGTTGCCCAACACGATTTTGATCGAGACCATAGAATGGATTTCAAGAACGTAAAATTGTAAAAAAATTTTAAAATTGCGAATACACTGAACGCTTTTGAAAGTATCTGTATAATGAAATGTAAACATCCACTAATCGAGGACAAAGCTCCGATTCCGTTCAGTGTACTCTACTGTTTGTTATATCTTCTGACGATGTCAGGTGAAGGTAATTATGTTTATCTGCAGAATCAAATAAACTATGAACTCCAAAACAAGGGGTACCATCTCTCATATATACTGGGTGATTCACCAGTGGCGCGGTGCTCTGTAGCTCGTACACTCTTGAAGATTTCATTTTTGTTCGAACGGTATTGTATTTAGAAAGTAAGAATCTACTTCAGCAATTTATTTTGCAGGGTGTCCCAATTTTTTGTTCAAGATAAGTTATTTTGGTGAGTAGATTCGTCACAATATTTTTTTCCGTAAATATTCATGAAAATAGGCTCTCACATCATCGCATGCTCCTTTGGCCAGAGAGGATGAATACTTTTTCCTTTCATTTTCTTATTGCCCAAGGATGGCTTTATTGGTGAATTGAATTAGCTTATTCTCATTTTATACAGGAGTGACTCAAAAAAGTTATTGAATATTGTGATTTTAAAAATATCATATCTCGATTTTTCCAAATGGAACATTCTGTATTTCCCTTCTACAACACAGTTGGATATGAGTCCAGATAATAGTCGACGCCTTTCAGTCAGTTAATCCACAAATGTTGTCGAGAGTGCAACGGTCTTTGCTCAGAAGGATTGAGTTGTGTCTACTAAGAAACGGGCAACATTTCGAACACTTATTGAAATAGTTCCAACACCTTGTAGATCATCTCACCAAAAACCAATCTATAACGTATTTCATACTACCTTAAAATATCTCCATTTCTCTGATCAAGTATAATGATATGTACTAATAAACTCTTCTATCGCAATCTCTGATTCTATTATTTTATATATGTTATATGTTTTAATTTCAAAACGGTTACTTCAGCAAAAATATGGCACAATATTATATGCGTTGACATGAATAATAAAATACAGGATGTTCCATTTGAAAAAATCAAGATATGATATTTTTAAAATTACAATATTTAATAATTTTTTTTTGAGTGACTCCTGTATGAAATGAGGATAATCTATTTCAATTCATCAATGAAGCTATCCTTGGACAATAAGAAAACGAAAGGAAAAAGTAAAAAAGTATTCATCCTCTCTGGCCGAAGGAGCATGCGATGATGTGAGAGCCTATTTTCATGAATATTCACGGAAAAAAAAATATTGTGACGAAAATAAACCAAAAAGACTTATTACTTAAAGACATTATAGCAGAGTTTAGGACGCTTTTGAATCTTCAACAAAAAAGTGTTTTTCCAATCTGAAAAAACCTCCCAAGATTTTCTTATAGAAAATTGGGACACCCTGTTTACTCCAATGAATTGCAGAAGTAGATTTTCACTTTCTGAATACAATACCGTTCGAACAAAAATGAAATCTTCAAGAATGTACAAGTTACAGAGCACCGCGCCACTGGTGAATAACCCAGTATACATAACAAACATTCAATCACAAATTCTGAATATATACACCTCTATAAGAAAGATTTGGCAAGAAATTTAAGATAAAGTTTTGAATGACATTAGGGATTAATTCTTTCAACAAAATTCTTCTGAGTATCCTCTGAGCCAATGTTTGAAGTTCAATTCAATGAATGATATTTTGTCATTTGCATCTTATCCATTGATTTTCTCGGAGAGAAGCTTTGAACGTTCGAATTTTCCAAAACCTGTTTGAACTTTGCTTTGTAAATATTTCATGAAACAATGACATTTTTAGGTGATCCGTAATAATGGTATAAGGATTATTCTGGATAATACAATGTAACATCGTGATTCAGTATTTATCGTATCGGAAGAATATTCATATTATTTGAAAGTAGACTGATTAAACAATGGAAAATCCTGAAATGGCTTATATAATACGAATGTAATGCAAATACAAAGGAACAAGTAGTCATATCAGCATTTATATCTTCAATAAGGACAATCTTATTATCTTTACATCATGATAATGCTTTTTGTATTTTGCTTATGGAAGGAGTATTATTGTACAGTATATTTACTAAGCGAAGTTTTATATTTTCTCTGCTACTTTAAATTGAATTAATTCCAATTTTCAGAAAATTGAGATTGAATTTCTCGTTTTACTTACACATTGTTCACAAAGTAACAAAGCCACTGAATCAGTTAAAACACACTGTGCACAATTAGCTAGGAATATTGGAATTATGAATCTGTTATCGTATTCATCAGATCTAAAGGTTTACATTACTGATTTTTTGCCTTTCATCTTGTGTAAAAAGATCATAAATATTTAGGTTCGACTTAATGCATCTTATTGATATAAAATTTATTGTCAAATATTTTCACAGTTTTAACGATTATAGTTTGGTGTGTGGTCTAATCCAGTGAATACATATAACGGCTTTTCAAACATTAGAAAATGAAAATGCGATCGTATAGAATAAAAATTTCTAATAAAGATAGTGCTCTTTACATTGGCTCTCTTATGTCTTTCATAATCTGAAAAAATCATTGAATTGAAAACATAATATTTCGGAAATAGAAAAAGGTTCTGAGATTACTCAATTTTTCGATGAAAAGGCGTTCTCGAGAATCAGACGTCATGTTTCAACAAATAGCACTAAAGAAGCAAACTTGAATTCATTATATTTTTGAAGAACTTAATTATTTGGATATAAAATTTATATTCAATTATTTTTACTGTTTCAACGGTGGTGGTTTCAGAAGAAACTACAATTGTTCAGATCTAGTCTCGAGTCTAACAACATTCATGAAAATCTCGAGGAAGTAGAGTTTGGATGCGTTGAATATGAAACGGGTAAATAAAAAGTCGTGGAGAATCCTCTAAACTGGAACATGTGAAATATTTAACTGATTTCCAATTCTTCTTGTACTCACATGAGGATTCAAATCAATACAATTCAAAACTGCTTCCTCAATATCTGGAGTTCTCATAGTTTGAGTTGCACCTTTTAAATGATTATTTGCGGTAGAAGTACCAGTTTCCCTCAACCTTCTGTGGATATTTGAAAATGTTCGCCTGTCTGGTGTTACTCGATTTGGAAAGCGCACCTGATATAATCGCCTAGTTTCTGTTGTGTTCCCGTCAGCCAGACCGGACATGTAATGGATATCAGCCAATTCGGCGTTAGTAAAACTAGCCATGGTTTTATACAGCAATAACTTCAAAAGTCTCAAAACTAATCGTTAATTCAATAAACAATACAAGCAGACACTGGTGCATTTTAAGCAACTGTCAAAATAAATAAATGAATAAAAAAAAATCAAAGCCTACTAGTCATTTTTTCAATTAGAAGTGCTTCCGATTCAACGAATGCATACAATCATTTAATCATATTTTGCTCGAGAACGGTTGAAGATACGAAAAAACTACAAGTGTCAAAAAAGTTTCTAAATTGAACGAAGATGACGAAAATTAATTGTACACTGATCAGTGGCGTATTGCAGAAAAGTTTTAGAGGGCAAAAGGAGACATGTCTCCGGAAAAAAAAACACCTTGTAGGTTCTAGTTAGAATTTAGGACGTGTAATGATGGAAACTATGAAAAATAGCTTGCATTCCAAATTTGGGCTGAATATCTCAAAAAATGCATGAGTCTTGAAGAAAAAACAATTTTTTCCGGAAATTTCAACACCCTGTAGCTCCGTAACGAAGTTTGCGGACCTATGTTTATATAAACTTTTTTTCTTAAAATTGCACGTAGATTTACCCCTTTAAGTTGTGACAATACTATTATGTAATACTCTGTATATCGATAGGTAAATAATTGACGAACCGATATAGAAAGAAGAAAGAAGAGGTAGATCATTTTAATAGCTACCACTTTATAATTTATGGTAATTTTTATAAAATAGTCGATTTTTCGGCAGTATCGTTATAAAAGAACCTATTGGAAAGACCTTGTTAAAATGTCATCGTTTTGGAGATATTAATTATTGAAAATATTTCGATGATTCCACTCATATCATGTTTTATTTATTTATTTATTACAAAATTTACGGCCTAGCCATCTTAGTTCAACAACAATAAAAATTTCAACATAATACAAACATCACATCGTTTTAGTTCAGAGCATCATAATAATCACAGCTCTTAATTTTATGGCAATATAATAGTCACAGACATTTGGATAACAATTTTTTCATTTGAAATATTGACAATGCAAAAATATCACCAGAAGAGGATGTAATAGCATTGCATCCTCTCTCAATTGGGTTATTACAGCCATAATTTGTGCGATGAAAATCAACATAAAATTTTATCGATAATTCTTAATTCTCAAATTCGACACACGGGTCACCTATAAATATGTACAGTACTAGATAAGACGAAATTATATGAAAGTATACGGGGTGAGATTTTTTTCAGGTCATACTTTTTGCCCCTTAAACTCTTTTTGATATACTACTGACATATTCTGAAAACAAAATCTGAATATTTGTTCAATTTGACAACTCTTTTGTCTCCTGAATTTTTTCGTACCTGTTACCGTTTCTGAGATGAAAATCGTCGAAATATCTCTCCCATTTCAAAACGCTTCGGTGAATTCAAAAAACTTAAGTAGTAGGCTAATCAAGTAATGTAACTGTTTTCAAAACGGTTTTCTTGGTCCTGTTTTCTCGTTTCTAATTTTCGAAAACGATTGACTCATAACAACTAATTAGTCGGTTTTTTAATTGAGGTTACTCAACCGAAATTTCAAAAAGTTTTTATTGAAATTATATTTCACTTTATTGAAAACGAAAAAGTAATGAAAAACAAATGATTACCATCAAAGTAATAGTTACGATAACATTAAAACTCATCAAATAACTTTTAAGGAATAAAAAGTCTAGTCTTTTTTTTGAGAGTAACTCTCAAAGAAAATACTCCGCATATTATATCGCACCTTCCCAAATATCTCTGGAGTATTCCTATTATTCTATTCCT
Source organism: Cryptolaemus montrouzieri (assembly GCA_013387265.2). Classification (NCBI taxonomy): domain Eukaryota; kingdom Metazoa; phylum Arthropoda; class Insecta; order Coleoptera; family Coccinellidae; genus Cryptolaemus; species Cryptolaemus montrouzieri. Next base: position 46,378,448 of record JABFTP020000103.1, read on the forward strand.
CCAACTAATACCTCAAAAAACGGTGACATACGAAAAAAGTGCTAAAATCGAAGAATTGTAATACGTCAGTGGTGTACCACAAAAAAGTTGGGGGAGAAAAATGGCATCCTGACCCATGAGAAACAGTCACCCTGTATACTGTTGAAAATGTTCGGCCTGTTCAAAAACATATTTCTTAATATAACTCTACTGCCAATTTTCGGATGAAAGTTCTGAAAACTGTATTTTCATGAAAAATATACTGACAAATTTTTGAAACTTCAACAAGCTGTATCTCGGAAACGAAGCCATGTTTATATAAATTTTCTTTCTTAACATCATTCAAGGAATCATCTTCTCCATTTACGGCTGTTGTGGGGCTCTTGGATTATCCTGGCGCGATCTAATTTTCCTTTTGAAATTATCCGATAAATGTTCAATAGGATTCAGGTCTGGAGAGCAAGCTGGCCAGTCAAAATAGCGATTCCCTCTGTTTCAAGATAATGTCAAGTGAGGTTGCTGGTATGCGGAGGAGCATTATCTTGCATAAAGTGAAATTCTCACTGTGGGCACCTCGCCAGAGTCTCACTGTGAGCTCTAGCACTAGGTCCACGTAATTTCTGTTGCTTCCAGAAATTGCCTTTGTAGTATGGGGTGCGACGCTTTAGGGTCATCCTATCCAGTTTTTCTTACAACAAAAAACTTCATTCTTCACAAGTAGTCATAGATCCAGGTTTAAGAACAATGAATAATGTGAAATACCGAGTGATTCCATATAAATTTTGTTGTGTGTAAATAATCTTGTTATCAAAGTAAAGAGTAGTAGGGTAGAAATACTTGCTGTTTAATATTTTCGTAACATATGATTTCTTTCTTACACTTTGTCATTTAAACCATTCATTCTTGATTATACATTTTATTTTATTTCGTTATCACAAGTCCTTAATTAGAAACTTAATATTTAAATATCCCAAAGTTTGAGTGAATAGTTTATTTTTACAGTACATATGTTTTTTTTTCAGAAAATCTTGCCAATTGTTCTTCAAACAAGATCCCATCAAAATTGTTAAAGCGAAAGGACAATATATGTACGACGAAAAGGGAAATGTCTATTTGGACTGCATCAACAACGTTGCGCATGGTATGTGAATTGAAAACGAGATTCACAAATTTCTGAAATCATCAAACCTTTAGTAAGATAAGATAATTGTTAAGATGGTAGTTTTCCCTTCCATTTGTCGAAGAATCTCCAACAGCCACGCTCAAAACGTTGCCGCCATAAAACCTAATTAAAGAATAGGTTAGGTTAGGTTAGAACTATGATTTTTTTGTAGGAAATGCGTACCTTTCTACTGTTAGAGCTGTCATCTAGAAAAAAAAATGAATGACAAATGAAGATCCCATCAGAAACATAAACTCTAAGAAAATGCGTCTCAAAACGTAGTTTTTCCACAGCAAAAATTCATCTGATCTCATGTGAAATAAGGTTGTTTTAATAATAAAATATAATTAAATAAAGCAGAAGATTGCTTTTAAAAGCATGCTCCTCTAGTATATGCATTTTTTAATGCACTTGAAGCACTTCTGGAGCAGTTATTCCATTAATTTATTGTTAGATGAAAATAGTGTTCCGGAAGGATCGACTGCTTCTCCTGATGACCTTGGATCATGCTGTTCGTTCTTTACTTTCCGAAAAGTTAAAAAGTGTGGAACATTTAGATTACACACGTGGTTCATTGATTTGATAGAGTGTCATCTTTCTGGATATACATCGAGAATAGTCGGATCTTCCTCATCTGGGAACTTCCAAACAGAAGACTGACGTACATTTTCTGACTAGTTTGAATAATTTCAAGACTCATCACTACTGTCGATGTTCTACAACTTTTTAGAGTTGGAAGTGGTAGTGCTTTAGTATTTATTGATATCAGTAATCACTAATTTCCTGTTCTTTGATCATCAGATACAGCATTTTGTTTTGTTAAACTCAATACGTCATACCAAAATTTTTTTGGAATTGAGTTCTTTGAAATCTCTAATGATATGCCCATTTCGTGATATGTCGCATGTAGATTATTGTCATCTGGTTGATAGCATCGATGTATTCCAGAATTACTAATGGTTTTCGAATTGAACTGGATGGATCACTTAATTTCAAAGAACAATTGCCTAAAACAGTAGCAAAACTGAGAATACGTGATAATATATTGTAGAAATTCGTAGTATGAAATGGCTTCTATCTTGACTTATTCAGATATTGGGTTGATATATCTGACGCTTCAGTGTAACTCATAAGTAAGCATACATACATACACCACTAAACCATTATATGCGTCATAACTTCGCTGAACATATGGTCCACTCTGGTATCACTGCATATGCATATTCTCATTCCCTCAATTTTGCAGCGAAAACTTGCCCTGATTAAAAATTTGACAAAACCATGCACATTTTCTGGCCAAGACTCCAAAACATTGCTCTTATTCAATAAAACCACCTTGTATCTACTTGATGCATCAATTAAAGATGCATCACGAAATTAGCTATGATAACGTTTGTAGCAGAACTGAGCAATGGGAAAAGAAAAACAACTCGAAGCTTCTACAGTTTGGTATATATCTCCACTAAACTAGAAGGATTTGACCTATTCCTAAAAATCTGATCAATTCTAAATAGCACCAACTCCGCAAGATCTGAAATTCCTTGTGCCGCTATTGGTTGTGGATTTGAGGAACAAATGGTTCAACGTATAGTGCAGAATTGTCCATTCAGAGCATATGCAGGTTACGAACAGGATATCCTGATGGCAACACAAAGCTCAATCGATTACATATCTAAGCTAGATATTTGTTTGCAATTGACAACACCTGCCCTCGATAATTTACAATTTGCTATTGTTGTGTAAAGTGCCCATATTATATTATTATGATGTAAGCCATATGCTAAACAAATATATTATCTTCATTTTGTATTAGAATTATGTGACTTCAAGATTGTATGGGGAGATTACAATGTAAGATATAAGCTATAATTAATTCTACTGATCTAATAAGCAGTTATGATAACAAAATTAATATTAATTGATTATTATGCGGATAAATGATGGATAATAATATGTTATTGATGATTTCAATGAAGGTAAATTGAATTCATTGAATAAGTTTTAGAATTTTTCTTAATAGAGAAGATTCTTTATTTTTTTGTAACATAGTTTTCAAATGAATATTTCACATGGCATAAGGTTAGTTTGCTCAAAGGTCACCTAGTTTTGTTGCTTAAACGCATGATTTTGAAATCATCACGATTTTCCCTGTTACAAGCGAAACCCAGCTGTGAAAACAAGCATACAATTGGGCAAGAAATTTAGCAACGTATGTTGCTAGCTCTATTTATGAAAATGTTTTCTGTAAGTGTAGTATATTTTGAGAATTACTGAATGTTTTCTTTCTATCAACGATTTGTCACAGCAATCTATCATAATCTGTGATAGTTTCAAATCGTGACTGAAAATCAGCCTCTTTTAGTCACCATAGGGGTTTATCTCGGAATGAGAGGTAATGAACTCAAAACTTGTTCAAAGCTTAGTTTTGGTATTCTAAACGTTGTGTCAAAATGCACAGATTTTCACTCGTGTGTGACTTTAGTTATTTAAGGTTAAAGGTCAAAAATCAGCATTGAATGGTACTTCAATCTATAATTTAAGTTGTAGAGCATAAAATTGGCTACAATTTTTGTTTTAAAGTTTTGTTATACTATTAACCATTCTTGAAATAGAGCACGGGGGCACGAACGCTCCGCCGTATATGGCTTAATGCAAGGTCAACCGTGAATCCCAGTCAAATACTACATAATATGAAGGTGATTCAGTACTTAAACTATACTAAGTAAAAACTCATTCATAAATGAATACACTAAAATTTATGTATAATAATATGCGTGAAATACACTTGTATGTACTCCAAGTAGATAGCCATTTAGTCGACTCATTAGAATATAATTTTTCAGTGGGGCATTGTCATCCTAAAGTAGTGGAAGCAGGATGTGAACAAATGAAATTGCTCAGCACAAACAATCGTTTTCTCCATGATAATATAGTTTTGTGTGCTAAACGTCTAGTAGAAACGATGCCGGAAAAATTAAACACTTGCTTCTTTGTGAATTCTGGATCGGAAGCGAACGATTTAGCGTTAAGATTGGCACAAATACATACTGGAAACAATGATGTTATAACTTTGAAAGGGTAAGTTAATATTTTCGAAGTGATACTTAATGCAGATGAAGAATACTGTTATTGTATTTATTCAAACTATCAAGCATATATTCAGTAATTCATAAATATTAATATTTCATGTATGATTGTTTATGACAATTTGCTGTTTCGCCTTTTTTTAGGACTGAGTTATCATACCAACCATCTTATTATTGAACTTTACCTCAAAATATTTTTGACGTTGGTTGTCTTCCATGGGTAGATCAGTTGAAAGCTTGGCTCCCGCGCAGATGGTCCGGGTTGGTGTCCAGGATAAGTCATGGGAGTTGTACTTGTTTAAAAATAATATCTATTCAATTACCGCTGGCACAATATCTGAACGATGTTACAATCAAATAAAATTGAAGATCACGTGTGCCAGTGAAGCGTGGACGTATGACCTATAAGAGTTTGTGGTAGTTGGGACGGAAGCAAAAACTTGCCGAAAAACCATGTACATCTTGTTTTATTTGATAGTTCATATGAAAATCTACTTCCTCAGACCATCATTGGAATATTTCAATCAACTTCGAGAATGTTTTCAATGTGTCTGCAGTTAACTGATTCATGAAATAGGCTGAATCTTCTAAAAATTGAAAACTCTGCGTTTATTGCTGAAAGACCCTGTATATACATCTCAGAAATGTTGAGGAAACCTATAAATACCAAAAAAAGAAGATTAATACATGGCGAAATCATTCATAAAAAAATTTGTTCAGAAACAATCTCAAAGGATATTTGTAGTGGAGTAGATCTTCATTCAATCGATCTCTGACTGTTTGGTCAAAAATTTGTATATCATGTTCTCGAGACGGCTCTTGATTCAATTGATGCGTGGTACGATCTCTTCTAGCTTGCAAAATTGAAAAATTGTTCTTGGGCGGGACTCGTCATCTTGGAACGATATTTAATGGCGTTCTAAATACCTCAAAAAAGTCTAGGGAACACTTACAAATATCTTTAAGATATGAATTAGATGATTCGAATTTGTAGAAATTTTTCGGTTTTGTTAGGATGTATTGTATATAATGTATTCTCAAGAAAACAAAATGATATTTGAAAATGACGAAATTTGATAAAACACAAAAAAAAATCCTGAACTAACATCTTCGAAACGATATGGCAGCACTTCTATTTTTCAGTACCCAGAAGGCCCACTTCTGTTATTAATGACACTTTGGCATCGTCGCGGCATGCTTAATATTAAATTGTCTATTACATTTTGGCCTAAGTCATTCCAAGCCCCCTGAACTGCTAATCAAAGCTCCTGTTCATGATGAAAGACGTTTTGACGCAGGAGATTTCTTTTTAGGATGTCCCACACATGCTCGATGGGATCTGGGGAGCAGGATGTCCACGGTAGAAGATCGATATCATTCTCTTCAAAAACGTTCAAGACAACTCTTGCACGATGAGGAGAGGCATTATCTTGTTGGAAGAGTGGATTTTGACCCATAGTTTGGAGATACGGTACCACTATAGGTAAAGCTATCCCATTTGCGTAAGAATTTCCCGTGAGGATGTTCTGTATGAAAACGAGGTCAGTTCTTCCACCAAGGCGTATACCTCCCCAAAACATCACTGATCCGCCCTCCTGTCTAACAACTTCTCCAGCATGCTGGAGACGGTTTTGCTTTTCAGGTTCCCTCCATATTCGAATTCTTCCCGAATCGGGATAATAACGAAATCTAGATTCATCACTGAAGTGAAATGTGGTTGATCCCAATTTACATGTATTTGGCACCAACCTAAACGAGCAGTGTGATTTCCATGGGTCAGTTGTGGAACTCTTAAAGGACGTCTCGAGTGGAGTTGACCTTCGTGCAGTCGATTTCTCACAGTTTGGTCGGAAATTTGTACTTTATGAACTAGTGATAGCTCTTGAGCTAATTGAGATGCTGTGGTAGTACGACCTCTTCTGGCTTTTAAAACCAAAAATCGATCTTGGGCGACTGTAGTTATCCTGAAACGTCCTGTATGGCGTTCTTCTACGCTACATGTTTCATTGAAACGCGACAATAAACGGTTTATGACACTTGGGCTACTTCCTAGAACCCTAGATACTTCCCGTTGTGAGCTCCCAGCTTGGAGCATGTCAACGGCTTGTAACATTTCTTCTCTAGTCAAATGTCGTCTTTCCATGGTCGAATCACAAAACTTGAATCTTTTATTTGTGCTTACAACAGAAACAAAGTTCCAACTAACTGATTTCAAACACTGAATACATGAAATGATTATAAAGCAGCGTCGCATCTGCTGCATTTTTAGTTTTTTATAAAAAAACCACAAATCTTTTGCGGCACTCTACATAATTTGGTGAGAAATTGATGCAGGTGTTCATTTCTTGAAAAAAATCATCCATATTGATCGTTCTGGACACGATATATCGATAGTCAGAAGTGTTCCCTAGACTTTTTTGAGGTGTTTACTACGCTACCAGTTACATTGAAACGGGATCACAACCGATTGATAACATTTGAGTTACTTAGATACCACTGTGAGCTCCTGCTTGGAGCATAGAAATGGCTTTTTTCACCAATTCTCTGTTCAAATGTCTCCTTTCATAATCGTCTTACGGAATTAAAATATCCTTCTTTGTTGTGCGTGAATCTAAGGATCAGATAATTATGAAATATAGTCCCCCCTGGCTCATTCTATCTTTTTCTATAAAAATAATTCGGTATGGAATGTTCCATTCGGTGAAATTGTGGCAAATATTTCTCAAAACTATAAAATATATCTTCATTGTCTACAACAAATTTATACCGATATTTATAGCGTTTGCTAGACTTTTTTAAAGGGTGAATGTTTATCAATTTATGCTCTGCCTTAGTATTCGTGAATTCTCTAGAGAGGGATACCAAAATGCTCCCCTTTCGTATTCGAGAGAACCTCAAACCCACAGAGTATGTGTGAAGCTGTTTTCTTCATGTCTTTAATGATGCGACAGTTAGGGCCTGTCTGAGTTTTGGGTTTCACTCTACTCTGCTGCAGCAATTTGCATTGTTGATTGCCGGTTATTATCTTGGCCTTCAGCCAAACATACTCTATTTTCATTTTTTCCTATGTCTACTGATACTTTAGGGCTCGTAAATTGTTCGTCCTGCCAGTTCATTTGATATAATTTCCTCTAGTCTAGGTATACTCTGGAATTTAGATGATTTCGATAGTCTAGACCAAACAGATCAGGATTAGTGAAATTCCACGGTTGGTAGTAGGTCCGTGGCCATGTTTTGTAGAATTGTTAGGCAGGCCCTTTCGTCAGAACATATGTGCACACCTACCTCCTTCTCGCATCTTGGGCGAGCTGGGCGGCGAACATTATACTCACCATCTCTGGCTGCAGTACTGTACTGTAGCAACCCAGGGTAACAATTGCTGTCTTACCTCTTACCCTCTACGCTTATGCACCCTAACTCCTACATAACCGTCTCTTCTAAATTCATCAGTATAGAAGATGGTACCATTATTAGGTTAGGTTACATTTCTGGTTAATCATTATCTCCTGTTTGAGAAATTTTCAGTTTCATCGACCATTCCATTGTACGATAAAATGTGCATGCGGATGCTCCTTGATGCTACTCTTTAAGGGTGCAATGCTGTCGATCTAACCACTCTTATTGTCTCTCTTGGAACCTGTATACTTGTCTTCTTTATTGTCGCCGATTGTTTCTGTGTATTCATCTTCAACAAATCACAGTCGTGTTTGCCAGCTTCGGCTTGAAAGTTATTTCATACACTACACTTGAGTCGAGAGCCTCAGAACTTGTTTGCCTTGTATGTTAGCTATTACATGGTGATAGTGAGATTTCTGCACATCATCTTGGAGGATTATTTTCAGGAAAGGACTCTTTGTTTGATACCAATCAGACTTTTAGGAATGGGCCTCTAACGATAATCATCCATTCCTTAGCAGTTTATCAAATACAAGGTTCCAGAACAGAAGGGATGGTACATTCTGTGGAAAGCCCGACGTCACTTCACTCATGAGATTGTTCATCCAACATCTTTTAACCGTTTATTAATTACCAGGTTCCACAGCAGCGAAAATAGTACTCTTCGTAGGATGGACGTCACGATAATAATCCACGCAACATCTCCTAGCAGACCACCAACTACAAGGTTCGACATTAGCGGGGGTAGTTCTGTAGTTCTCCTTGCAGATAGCCGACGTCCCCTTGTCTTTTATCGTGCTATTCATTTTAGAGGACATGACTTTTCGTTTCGTCACTATGTGTTTACTCAGAAAGTTAGGAATAAGCTGACACTACACAATTTAATATTATTGCAAATAGGATGAAAATTCATGATACCAAAGTGATCTTTTCAAGCCGAGTTGTATGTCTACCATTGAACCCCTAGTTGCAATAGCAGTTCTGCGCTATGCGAGCATCCTATTAACGAGGTATTCACATCCTCCTGGGAAATTCCAAAATTGAGATAATAGGTTTTCTGTCAATTATGTATGACACAAGTTAAGAAGTGGTCATGTAGACATTATTTTAACATGTCTCAGTCATGATTGACTAGGTTTAAGTGCGGAGATCTTGTCAGGAGCTGTCAGCAGTTTATTCCTTGATTTTCTAGTGCTCGATGTGGACATTGTAATCAAAAAACTTCAATCTATAGCTACTTGAAATTGGACTCAATATTGTTTTTGATGAGTAATGAAAACTTACTATCTATCTTGTAGCATTTCTGAGTTGTCCAGCGATCGACTCACATATTACTGTAGTTTCTTTTGGAGCGCACTGCAATATATTTTTGATACGGAATCAGTTTCAAAAATAAGAAATAAGTCAAGCAACTGACATTTTGTAACACATAAAATTTAGCCAAGTTAGTTCAACTTGATAAAATTTAATTTTTGTACATCGGTTGATTCAACACAAAGTTTAGTGAAAGTAAATTATCACAAGAAACATCACAAACGTGGATGGAACTCATATCCGTTTAATGATAATCACTTGACTTATATATTTAAGGAAAATCAGCATAATAATTCTAACCGTAAATACAAGGCATATCCCTAACATTTTTGAAGCAGTTCATTTCAGAGAGTAAAAATGATAGTTGAAATTGGTTAACAGCGGCAATAAATTTTGCTCGTAAAGAAGGATTGAGGAGGGTAATTTTTCTTTAGTTGTTTAACTTTAATGAGCTGCCGTACTGAAAGATCGAAATTTGCAACCCTTTACGCTCAACGTATACGGTTTCGAAAGAGAATGTTGTTTGTTCGTTAATGCCACTCTTAGAGAATAATAAATCTCAATGCATAGAAGCTCTGTGTGTCATTTTACTTCTTTATTTTGCTTTTAGGCTAAGCCAATTAGTCGTAATACTTCCTTTTAAATTGAAATATGTAAGCTTCTTTCAGACAAAATGGTTTCTTAGTTAGTCATATCCAATTAATTTTGTATTATATTCGACAGTTTTATGGAAATAATGAAGACCGGAGAAGCGTTTTGACGTCAATAAATGTCGTATTCTTTTAGTGCCTACCATGGACATTTGACGTCTCTGATTGATATTTCACATTATAAATTCAGCTTACCTGGTGGAACTGGCCAGAAAAGTCATGTACATTTGGTAAGGATATTTTAACTTTATCTTTGAAAGTGGTCAATAATTGATAGATAAAGAATTAATTAATATATAAAGAAGTTATATTTAATATTGAAATTCATTTGAAGGAAGAATAGAAAAGGCGAAAATAATTGTGACTATAGAATTTTCGAATAAATTTAGATTTATTGGTGATTTCTACCTAACACCTTGTGTGAGTTATGTGAACTCTACGAGAGAGAAGAAGTTAACATACTCTTCTTGGTATCCTTATTATCAAATTTTCTATAAAATTCTGAGAAATATTAGTCCATATTGAAATTATACCAATTTTTCAGAAATCAGTTGGTATTTTTGTTACAAATGACGATAGATGCATTTGAATATCATTTTCGGACAATTGTGCTCCATAACCATTAGAACCATGTCCGTTCAGTTAGGATTTACCCTGTTTAATAATAATATTATAACTGGAAGGAATTAAAATCGATGCAATCAATCACCACATCCTGATACACATATCGTTCATTGTTGGTTTGGAAGAATATCTAAGGTGTACTACATATAAGTAGAAGAAGTTGCGCGACCATCTGAGACGGTCTACAGAATGGTCTATAGATCATATACATAAACTTACTGTTTTTCGTTTCTTTTAACGCCCACACCATGATGTGTCTCTAATATCTTCATTAGGTAAAGATGTTCTATAGATATAGATTACGATCTAAGAAGCGACAAATTCGTGAGATGTTGATTTTTGGAGTAAATATTTTTTAGAAGCTACCACTCAATAGCTGGAGATTGATTGGGATGACTCGCCTTTAGATGTTGAGTGACGTATACTGGCTGATTCACCAGTGTCGCGGCGCTCTGTAGCTCGTACCATCTTGAAGATTTCACTTTTGTTCGAACGGTATTGTATTTAGAAAGTAAAAATCTACTTCAGCTATTTATTTTGCAGTAAACAGGGTGTTCCAATTTTCTATAAAAAAATCTTGGGAGGTTTTTTCGGACTGGAAAACCACTTTTTTGTTCAAGATTCAAGAACGTCCTAAACTCTGCTATAATGTCTTTAATTAATAAGTTTTTTGGTGAGTAGTTTCGTCACAATATTTTTTTTCCGTAAAAATTCATGAAAATAGGCTCTCACATCATCGCATGCTCGTTCGGTCAGAGAGGATAAATACATTTTCCTTTCGTTTTCTTATTGCCCAAGGATAGCTTCATTGATGAATTGAAATAGATTATCCTCATTCCATACAGGAGTGACTCAAAAAATTATTGAATATTGTAATTTTAAATTTCAAATGAAACAATCCTGTATTTTATTATTCATGTCAACGCATAAAATATTGTGCCATATTTTTGCAGAAGTAACCTTATCTTTATCTTCGATCATTTTCGAAATAGAAAAATAAACTAGAATAATAAAATCAGAGGTTGCGAAAGAAGAGTTTATTAGTACATATCATTAAACTTGATCAGATAAATGGTGATATTTTGAATAATAAAAACAAGTACTGTGTTTTAAGGAATTTTACTTAATAATTGCGATTCGTAACGCGTTTCACTACACCGTAGCTTCTTCAGCTTCTTCGTCTGAAGAACTACGGTGTAGTGAAACGCGTTACGAATCGCAATTATTAAGTAAAATTCCTCAAAACACAGTACTTGTTTTTTATTATTGATAATGGAATTTTACCAAGTAAAAGCCTCCCAAATTCAAAAGTGATATTTTGAGGTTGTCGTGTATGAAATACGTAATAGATTGGTTTTTGGTGAGATGATCTACAAGGTGTTGAACTATTTCAACAGTCTTGTCGAAATGTTGCCCGTTTCTTTGTCGACACAACTCATTCCTTCCGAGGAAAGACCGTTGAACTCACGTCAACATTTGCGGATTGATTGACTGAGAGGCGTCGACTATTCTCTGTCTCATCTCCAACTGTGTTGTAGAAGGAATCTGGTAAATGATGCCCTTAATATAACCCCAAATGAAAAAATCTAGTCTTGTGAAGTCCGGAGATCTAGCTGGCCATCTAACAGGACCACCACGTCCTATCCATTTGTTTGAAAATACATGATTCAAATGCTCCCTAACCTGATGTGAGTAATGTGCCGGTGCTCCATCCTGTTGAAACCACAAATCTTGTTTTATATGCTCTGGTACATCGGCAAGTAACATTAGTAGATGATTTTGCAGAAAATCTGAATACATTTCACTATTGAGGTGCCCGTCGAAAAAGTCCGGCCCAATTAGGTATCCATCTACTATAGCGGCCCATACATTCAAGGACCAACGATGCTGGTGATCTATTTGTCTCATGAAAGTTGTGCCTGTTAACAAGCCCATTCTTGTGGAAAGTTGCCTCGTCCGAGAAAATAACTCTGCTAAACATATTTAGATTTTCCGCTACTTTGTCACTTGCCCAATTGCAAAAATTCATTCGATTTTCATAGTCTTGATTGTTCAGTTCCTGCTGCAGCTGTTTATCATATGCATGAAATTTATTCAATTTCAAAATTCTCTGCACGGAAGTTTGACTTTTATCTGTTAACTGAGAAATCTCTCTTTGGCTTTTATATTAGTCTTCTGTCACTGTCAATAGAACTAATAACTGATTGTCTTCAGCTGTTGCAGTTTTTGGTTTTTCATGCTTTTTTGTAAGAGATACTACCCGTTTCGATAGATCTGATTAGAAGTTTTTCAAAGGATCTTGCCTCTTATCAGGAAACCTTTGTGCATAAACTTTACTTGCCAACAAAGAATTTCTATCACACTCACCCAGAATGAAAATCATATCAACCATTTCTTCTTTGGAGAACTTCATGGCAGTCAATTGAGAAAATTGGGTTAAAACCTCACTTTAACAATGTTTAATAACGAAACACTGATTAGTTCACCATGTAAAATGCAGAATATGATATATCCGGACACCTGACAGAAGGCACAAACAAAAATGTCAACACATACCTCGGTTTACGTTTTAATCACCTTGACTTTATCATTCGTTGAAAGAATTATCTTCTTTAGGTTTCGTTTCTTACTACTTGAATCATCACTGAAAAAAAAACCTCTGCGCGAATGATGATGCATGTTGATGCGTTTGATACGGTTTGTAGAATTTTCATCAAAAATTTTTACAAATAATCGAATATTTCGAAAATGATCGAAGATAAAGATAAGGTTACTTCTGCAAAAATATAGCACAATATTTTATGCGTTGATATGAATAATAAAATACAGGGTGTTCCATTTGAAAGAATCAAGATATGATATTTTAAAATTACAATATTCAATAATTTTTTTGAGTCACTCCCGTATAAAAATAGGATAATCTATTTCAATTCATCAATAAAGCTATCCTTGGGCAATAAGAAAACGAAAGGAAAAAAGTATTTATCCCGTCAAGCCGAAGGAGCATGCGATAATGTGAGAGCCTATTTTCATGAATTTTTACAGAAAAAAAATATTGTGACGAAACTACTCACCAAAAAACTTATTACTTAAAGACATTATAGCAAAGTTTAGGCCGCTCCAGAATCTTGAACAAAAAAGTGGTCTTCCAATCTTAAAAAACCCCCCAAAATTTTTTTATAGAAAATTGGGACATCCTGTTTACTGCAAAATAAATAGCTGACGTAGATTCTTACTTGCTCAATACAATACCGTTCGATCAAAAATGAAATCTTCAATGGTGTACGAGCTACAGAGCACCACGCCACTGGTGAATCACCCAGTATATTGTTGACATGCTTCACAACACATTAACCGTTGATCTCTCATTCCAATTGTGAGACATCAGACTCGCGATTATTCGTATCCCAATAGTCTGTAGACGACGATGAGTTTAAGACAACTTGAAACACCAGTCTTTGAGATCAAACAAGAGCAATTCCAATTTGGACTGATCTTGAATACACGAGTTTTTCATTAACCAGTTTATGATGTTCTACGAACTCTTGTGTTCTAAGCGCAGGAAGCTGTCTAACTTTCTGGCATACTGCTAACAAGAACGTCTATGCTTTCTTTGGAATTTGAGCCAATAATAATTGAAATATCTTGTCTATATAAAAATGTCTGAACACTGCACATTTGCGAAGTCTGTGTTGCTCTATCAATCTTATAAGTAACATATTCCCCTTCAGAGTCTCCAGCATCTGCAGTTGATTCTTTAATCTCAATATAAATTCAAACAATTGAAATGAAGCTGTCATCTAATGTCGAGTACGATTAGTAAATTTCGGTAACAGTTAAACAGCCCCCTCCAGCTCTTAACGGTTAGGCTATTACAGTACATATTTCAGGAATGAAAACTGGATGAAAAAGTTTGATTAACCTTTAATAGATCTTACATCAATTTCTTATAATCTATAGTTAGTAATTCTAAGTAGAGTAATTACCGCACAAGTCTTGTATCTTATATTGTGCTTAAAATATTCTTTATTCGGATATGTCGTTAAGTGTTAAAGAGAACTTTTCTATATTCTTCAGGCATCGTCACCGGATATTTACAGAGGCAAATACAATACCAAAAATCATAAAAAAGAAGAAATATGTCGTTTATACACCGAAGAAGTGAGGAGCATCTGTGAAAGAGTGCGCGATGAAAAGGGCGTGGGAATTTGTGCGTATATCGCCGAAAGTCTCATTTCTTGTGGTGGCCAAGTTATTCCGCCTGAAAATTATCTGAAAGAAGTTTATAATCACGTTAGAGCATATGGAGGAGTTTGTATTGCCGACGAAGTTCAAGTAGGCTTTGGAAGAGTAGGAACGCATTGGTGGGCCTTTCAATTGCAAGATGTCGTTCCAGATATTGTGACAATCGGTAAACCTATGGGAAATGGACATCCGGTTGCTGCTGTTGTGACGACTGAGGAAATAGCTGAAAGCTTCAGGAAGACTGGAGTTGAATATTTCAATACGGTAAGCCTAAATTTCCATTAAACCTTATGAGCAATCCATATGATCTATATAAAGAATTGCCGGGGGTATTTAGGTGCATCAATGTCGTTATCTTTTTTGTCGTGTTTGTAATCATCAGGACAAATTTGATATGAATGAAAATGTTTGGAAAATCATACGGAAAATCTTAAAACAACACTGCCAGAGGTAGCTTCAACGTCTGAACGATACCTCAGTATATGTGAAAGAATCGAATTTAAAAAAAAAAATGCAGTTCCATGTGAATGAAACCCTAAAATTGAATGGATAATTCAGACGAAGTAGCGTGTATCCATAGTATATATTGAAGCGTGAGTGCTTCAATTGTTGTTCCATTTTTTTAAGACTATTGAATTTCTTTACATACATGAACTTGACTAAATGTGTCGCTAAGCGCAAAACTCAAGAACGGCTGTACCGATTCTCAAATATCCAATTTTAATTTCAGGTATATCAACGAGTGAAAATGGGAAACGGGCAATCGACTCTAGGGTTTGAGAAGTCCCTGATTAAAATAAGAAGATCAATTAGCACTCATCAGGTTATGTTGAAGGACATTTGAAGGTCAAATCGAGCAATCGTAACCATAAAATCTGAAAAATGTTCACATTCTTTTTCAGATTTCTAAGTACAAATCCGTGTTTAGATCATTCGTACTACCTTAAGGTCGTTCAAGATTATTTCAAGGTTGTTTTGAACTTTAACGGAATAAAAATGAGAACTGTCTGAAAAATCCGAATAAATTCACTGGTAGGTTTTTGAGGCAGCTGAATCCTAAATCAAGCTATGTTGACCTGCGTGATGTCTGATTCAAGGTCATTCGAAGGTCAAATAAAGAGAATCAGCACTAAAAAATCTTAGAAAATTGTAAACTTATAAGAGATCTGAGTACGAATCCGGGGATAGTCGATTTGTGCGGTGCTTCCTAGTGGTCAAACATATTTCAAGGTTATTTCAATTATAAAATTCTAAAAAAATCCACATCATTACTCGATGTGACCTTTAAATGACCTCGAACCTGACGTGATGGGTGCTAACTGAGCCTCTTATCGTAATCAGCGATCTCGAAAATCCTAGAATCCATTGTCCATTTTCCATGTTCACTGGTAGATAAACTGCTGTCCTGTGTATTCGTAGAAGTCCAAAGAAGACTCTTATTAGGAGTAAATTGCACTGAAAAAGTAGGGGAAATTAAAATTTCTATTCAGAATTGAAGTCTTTTTGAGAGATATTCAGGGGAATCACCAAACAAACGGCATAAAAGTTACAGACGCCTCCCTGCTGTTCGGTTGCCTGCCGAATCGATAATCCTCATGCCTGTATCCCTGACTATTTCAACAAATCAGATATACAACTGAAAATCCTGGTATTGGCCTTACTTTGACTCCACCAACAGATCTATAATGTTGTTTCCTCTGATAGCGGTACTTATGTTATCCTCTTCATTCCTTTTTTTGTTGAGAACCCCACAGCAATATTAGCATGTATCTCCTCCATTTTCCCCTATGCGCTTTCTTAAAGTACCGAAATTTTCGTCTCCCATTAAAAATTGCATTAAAATGAAATTCCGAGATTCCGCTGTCTCCATTTTTCAGTTTATATAATAATCAACCTGTCCCATTCTGTACGCTTCCTCGTTTTCCCTTTAGGCTCGGATTTATCAGTCCCCAATCTGTAAATCTGTACCAACCTTCGCCAACAAGTCAGCAGGGAGTATCTCAGCTAATATAAGGACTCCCACACCAGAGGCAGTACGATAGGCGCCCATTGCGATGATGGATGAGGATCGTTGAAGGCTTATATCTCAACATCCATAGCTTTCATATACCTGTTGGGTAGAAAAGTCCGATGTTGCCGCAATTACTGGGAAAGACACGTCTCTGCGAATCAACCATTCCTTTGCTTCTGAACACAGCATACTCAAAATGATATTTGTAACTGAAAACCTTATCTAAAACTATTCTCAAATACCTTTGATCCAACTCCAAGATACTAAAGGTTGCATTGGACAGCATTGGTTCTACCACTAATGCTGTGACCTTACTTTGTGACTGCCATTTCACAACTGTTAGGAGAACTCAGCAACCTCTTTTCTGACAAATATTGTCGAACCCTACTTTCTGAAAACGTCCTGACCCTCTGAGAAACCTCCCACGCGTCCCATCTGTAGAATCAACTGTTTATACATTTACCCGGCTACATTAACTAGGCATATTGTTATGAATTCTCTGGATGAGATACTCCTTCCTTGGTGTTTCAATCAGAACTAGATACGCTTCCTTCCAGCCTTCTGGAAAAAGGCTTCACTCCCAATTTTAATACGGGTCATTATTTGCATTAGTTCACTTCTTCTCATCAATAGAGAGAATCTATTGATTCAACGATTTCTTCAAACTTCCAGGACCACCATGGGTCTGTTGTAGAAAAATGCTTTTACCACCTCTCCTTCAGCCTCTGTATTCATTGTTATTGGGGTTCTAAGGCCGAGATTTGGTGGGACCGGACATAGGTGGGTCGCTTTTCAGATCTCTAGTCATCTGATTTCAGCCCAGTTTTCTACTTGCCAGTTTTCTTTCTGAGAACGCTTTCAGCATTTTTATATGGCTCATGGAGCACTATTACCCCATCAACTGGACGCCCTTTTCTTTTCCTTGCCATTCACTCCCTTATAAGTCCGGCGATTTTATCAGCAGGTCGAAGGTTTTTTTTCATATTTTTTCTTCCTGTATCCCTGGCGATCATAGCATTCCCGTATAGTCCCTGCAACTTCTGCGGTGAGAGTCGCTGCATGGTCGATAGCGAGTCTTTCATTAGGTCCTTAAATGTATCAGTCTTGCTTTGAGGTATCCTGAAAACGTAATGATGTGTACCCTTCTGTGCTTTCCTTAGTTTAAATACATATTTGACAGGGTCTGCTTGTTCGATAAACACCAGTCCCCAACATATTCATCTATTTAGGTTGCGATAGTGTTTCAGGACAAGACCACGTCTGTCAGGCAGACAGGTTGATATAAATAACTAACTCTGTCATTTTGTTACGCTCGATCTGGAGATACCTTGAACTTCAGGAACGCACATAGGTTACTTTATGTCAAAGTCACACGGTAGGAGATACGAAAAATGATATCCTCCAGTTTTGAAGCTCGAAACAGGAAAAATTTTGTTTTAAATTTCAGCTATGAAGAAAAAAATTTTGTTTTAGAATTTTCGAGAAGAGTACACTTAAAAGTGCTAAAATATGGCGAAAATGTGGTATAAACTCCGTTCAGTCTCAAAGTTGGCGGCATAAATAATTACATTTACGATTTTTATTCATAATAATGTATGTCTGCCTGTTACTTTTACTCGGCTAAGCCGCTGAACTCTCTTTTTGATGACATTTATTGTGGAGATATCTTGCAGTTTAGAAAACGCTAGTTCTTCTTGAAAATTCTATCTCCATAGGCACGAAATAAGATTGAAAAGTTTGCAAGAAATATTTTGGATTTTAAATTGATATACATGAAAATTTTTAAATGGGATTTTGATTATTAAGTAAAACCACACCTGGGGTTATTAAAAATGGTATGGAATTTCTATTAAACTTCAGAGTGTGAGATATGAAAAATTATGTTTCTCGATTATGAAAGAAAAATATGGAGTTAAAATGGAGAATTAAAAGAAAAACTACTCCTGATGCGACGGGTTGAAATGTTGTATAGAATTCGCCGAGTCTTAAAGTTGGAGGAATGAAAATAAATTTCCATAAAAGATCTCAATTACAAAGTCCAAGCAATTTTCTTGAAGGTACCTTATGAGAGCGAAATAGAGGTCCAGTTTGTATAACAACAACTATAATAATCCAAACTAATAATATGAACGAAAGTTATAAAACATTTCTTGCATGAATATCTGATAGGTTAGGCCGTTTGTTGTGGCTGCGTTAGCGGGGCGAGCCACACACATCACCAAAACGGTAGCAGAATGTGACGCAGCGCATTCCAATGGGCATATTTGTTAAGGCGGCGTTCCCTAAGGATATCAGAAGATTTGCGTTTTGATGAGTTTGTTTCTTTTAAAGTTTTTATTATAACATTATTATGTCCATCGCCAATCTCACGAAAACTTACAGCAAATGTGCCAATCAAGAGTACCAAATATCGACCACCCATTTATCTATTTATTTATTATTACAAAGGAATGTCAACAGCCGAAGCCAAAACGACATTCACTGAAAAAACACATAAAAAAGTCTAGTAAGCAATACAAATTAATTCTAAAACAAAACATTTAGGAAAAGTACTGACTAATACAAGTTATTGGAATTTACTGCGATTAACATCACTGATAAGTTATGAATGAAAGAAAGAGTGAATCACAGAAAAGTTGAACGACATTTCTTTTTCAAGGAGATAAGAGAAACTCCACACAAATCTAAATGATAATTCAGATTGGCAGAGTGCACCATTCTACTGTTTGGGGAATTTTGTGTACAGTTGGTTTTTTTGAAACTGATTGATCATAGTTTCTCAGTAATCTACTGGGAATATTAAAAATGATCATATGAAGCACCTTGAAAGATGTTGAAAGATATAATTCACAATTTTGAATAGAAACAAAATATCGGAAACCATCTGGCGATTCACTAGAGATAATGAGTTTAGATATCTTTGAACAGATGTATAGTCGTGATTAGTAATCTGAAAACCTATTCCATAGCAAATAAATCGAATAAATTTATTCTGAACCCTTTCAATGCGATTGGAGTAACACATGTATCGAGGATTCCATATATAAGACGCGAAATTAAGTTTAGTGGAAAAATATGCATAGTAGAGAGTGAGAAAAGATTTAACATTCCTGAATTATCTACCCTTCCGAAATATAAAGCCCAACATACGATTGGAATTACTTACAATCCGACTAATGTGTGCATCAAAAAGAAGCTTACTGTCAAAAGTCACACCCAAATCTGTGATCGAAGATACTTTCTTGAGTGTACATCCGTCAATTTTATAAGGAAAGGTGAATGATGAGTGATTTCAGGTGAATTAAATAGAACAGCACTTTTTCAAATTCAGGAAAAGATGGTTATCCCCACAGTAGTTAGATAAATTATTCAAATCACTTTGAAGCTTCAGACAGTCATCCCAACACCTGATTGGCCTGAACACCTTCAAGTCGTCCGCATAAAGTAAGAACTCAGAATGTCTGAAGCAACCCACGATATCGTTAACGTAGATGATGAAAAAAGTGGTTCCAAGTGCGTTCCTTGAGGCACACCGGAAGTACTAATGAAAAAATCGGATTGAAAACCGTTGATCCAGACAGACTGCATTCTACCCGTTGACGAGAATTAAATGTCAAGGGATAACAAAAATTACAATAACTTATTTCGCTTTGGGCAAAAGGTAATTACACAATGCAGAAACGAAAGGATAGAAACTCAAAGTCAAATGTGACTTGATGTAAAGCTTATCGAAAATTCGAATATCACAAAAACATTTGCTGAACTTTGTAGAAAGGAGGCCAACATAGGGACGGAGTATGGTTTACCGTATTCTTTTAGTAAAATAACAGTCCTTCTAACTCAAGTTTATATACGAATAAATTCATGTCAAAACTTTAATTAGTTTTTGAAGATGCACTCAACAATATCCAGAAATATGCCCGAAAACCTCTAATATTCATTGATCTAAGAAGTCTGAAGAAGTTTTCCACTTCAAGAATATGATTCCTACTAAACACATGAGATAGAAAGTTTGGAATCATCAGAGATAAAGTTTAGTGTCAAACTTGAACTCCAGAAATGGAATAGATAAATAATAACTAACTTATTCAACAATTTTAATATGTTTGTTAGTAGATACAAAAGACTCGAAAATTATTCCAAATATATCATCAATATTTTGAAATTGAGCAATCAAAAAATAAGTGTAATTATCGAAGTCCTCGACATAGCATTTTTCAGATAAATATAATGAGTAATATCTCACGGAGTTGTAAATCATTCTAATTAAACTTAATCTTTCTTGCTTAAATATATAAACAGAAATATTAAATCAATAAAAACATCATTGAACTGTGATTCATCCTGATTATTTCATATTTCTAAAGATTTCGGCTAAATCTCAATTGTATCGATATTGATCGAAACTTGTTTATTTTAAATATTGGGTGTTCCCTGAAAAACACTCGATCCTGTAACTCCTACAATTGTTCATCGATTTCAATGAAAGAAAACACAATTGCATCTTGAATGATATTCTAATAGCCTGAAATACACACAACCAAATCTATATGGAATCACCTGATATTACCAAAGAGATTTTGGAAGTTTCGAAGGATTGTTAGAATTGATCCTTTTAAAGATATTTCAATTGAAAAAAGAAATAAATTAAGGTTCATTTTAAGAAAAAAAATATATAAAATTAAGAGACTCTTAAGGCATGTAGTAAAAAAATTGAAACTTGTTTTCTCACGGAGTAGGTGTTTTCTACTCGATCTCAGTAGCTTGTATTACCTCCTCTTGCCCTGATACAAGCCTAGGTATAATTTGGATTAGGTTTTCGACCTACTCTGGAGTGATATTCTGCCACTCTTCTGTGGCGGATTGGATGAGCTGTTGTGGGGTTCTCGGATTATCTTGGTGCGATCTAATTTCATTTTTGCAGCACGTAATTTATAGCCGTTACACTCGCAGGAAACGAAATCAAATCTATTTTGCCTCCCAGCATAATGCCACCCAAAATATCACACTGCCCCTTGGTATTTCGGAATTTGTCTTGCTGCTAGGAGTCTAGCTCGTCTTCCACGACCACTTCAAACCAGAATCCGGCGTTCATCTGATCGAACACCAATTCTAGTCTCATCCGAAAAAATAACATTTCCCCAATTCTCAATATTCTAAATTTGGTGCTCGATACACCAATTAAGTCTGTTAATTTTTTGTTGTCTGGTTAGCTCTGGAACTCTTGAGGGCCTTCTGCTGTATGAACCCCTTGAACGAAGTATTTGACGCATCGTTTCGACTGATACACTGATGCCTGTTGCTTCCAGAAATTGCCTTGGGGTATGCGGTGTGACGCACTAGGGTCTCTTATTGAAATTTGGCACAAAAAGCGGTCTTGTCCTTCAGAAATGATCTTCCTACGACTTCTGCTAGGCCTATCTTGCAGAGATTGTAGCTCCACGTATCGGGCGTAGGTTTTTGAAATCACCCCTTGTGATACCCCCGTTAGGGCCGCTATATCCCTCTGTGTCGCCCCTTGTTCAACGAGAGCAATTATTCGATCTCTCTGCACATTGGACAATCCAACGGTAGGCATTTTCAATAATGATTATAGGCTTTTTTATATTTTGAAATTCACAGTTTCAAATCTCAGTGACGATTGAATAGAATATCACGAACATGTTGTGATAATTAGCATTTCTTATCATACTATCCAGTTTTTTTACAACAAAAAGCTTCATTCTTCACAAGTAATCGAAGATCCATGGTTGAAACCAATCAATAATGTGAAATACCGAGTGATTCTATATAAATTTGGTTGTATGTATGTTCATAGGTTTGTCTTTTACGGAAATACTGGAAGTTAACCTTCACTTGAACTTTTTGAATGGATATTTTCATAAATTTTGATGTAATTCGTAGACTGGGATGACATTATTTCGTATTTTGGGTGAAAAAAGACTTAAAACGCAACAGAAGATTCTGAACGAATCGTGAAGTAAGTTCTGTGGCAGAATACCATTGAAAATGATAGCAATCTTCATAGAATTATAATAGATTTCATTCGTAATTATCAACGAAAAAATATGACAGATTCGGTAGTTACCCGCTAATTAATGTTATTGTTTCGTTTCGAGTCTTTTTCACGGAGATTAATTGATATGGAACACGCAAACCAAGTGAATACGAATTCTAGATCATGATGAACCAGAGCGCTGCAGGATTACCATACTCATATAAACTTGAAAATTAAGACATCTGTGCAATAAACCGAAAAAATCGGAATTAAAACTGCACTTATATCGAGTTATTTTTCTTGAAAATTGTTGAACATGCTTCATACACAAGTGTTTTCTCCTGAACTTGTTGCATTGAGAATGGCATCCTAATTCAACACGTCCAAATGTCCTGGAAGAGTGCGGTGTACTCGATCCTGTGGGTAACTATAGAGCTACAAATTAGGGGAGAGGACGAAGTTGCCCCCTGACAGAACTATTTCATGGATCAGCAAAATAATTATTCAGACAGATCATATTGAAAGCTGGGTGGTGAGGAACAGGACTATCTTGTTGGTATCAGATTTTTCTTCTTTCTCCCAGAGGAAGATTATCGGGGATAATTTGTAATGTTCGAAATGAAAATTTCATTATAATTGTTCGGATTCCCCAATGAAAACTGATCATATCAAGCGATTCGAATAAATGGTACATTCACACCGAATCTACGCTGAAAATTATTGTTCATTATGTAATCTGGCTTCTTCTGATTCCAATGTCAACAATCATTTCTATTGAAATGACGATTGTTGAGAGTACACTCATCAGAAAAAATGATGGTTCGGACAATAAAAAATGATTTGAATACATTCTATCAAAAAAAAGAGAAATATTCGAAAACTCGAGGCGTCTAACACATTCATGCACTTCAAGAGATTGAAATTAAAAACAGTTTGGACAGTCCTGGTTTCTGAAGAAATCTTTCGAAAAGATATTTCTGGGGTCACTTCTACACTCAACAAGACATTTAATGATCTTCTTTTTGAGAGATTTCGGTGTTTTGAATGAACCGTAACTGAAAACTTGTGGTGCTCTGGTTTATCACGATCTAGAAATCGTTTCCGATATAGTCGAAATGTTTGCGCACTAGACCGCTTTTTGTGTTAGATTGAAAATAGATTTGTATCATGTCTCATTCTCCGTGAAAAAAGACCTGAAAAGAAACAATAACAAGAATTAGCGGATAGGTACCTTATCTTTCATAATTCTTCCTTAATAATTGCGAATGACATCCATTGTAATTCTATGATGGTTGCCCTGTGATTTTCAATGGTATTTCTCCACCGAGCGTACTTCACGAATCATTAGTCTCTTCTGTTACGTTTCAAGTCTTCCTTTACTTAAAATATGAAAATATCAGAGTTATCCTATCTGAAATAATGACCCAAACACTTTCTAGGATAGGAGAATTTCATCATAAACTCAAACAGTCGCCCATTTTACATCGATCAATTGGAAATGTGAGAATTCTCCAGAAAATTTTCGATAATCGAATAAAGATAAAAATTCAAATATGGGGTAACCACTCAAAAGTATATATATATATATATATATATATATATATATATATATATATATATATATATATATATATATATATATATATATATATATATATATATATATATATATATATATATATATATATATATATATATATATATATATATTCATTCACTTCCATGCAATGAAATAAGTTTCGCTCAAATCGTTCACATACACTACACAACATCATTTCTGATTTAATTTGATTGGGTAGCGTAAATCTTAGATTTTAGGTGATCTCATTGAAAAAGTTCAGTGGCGCCAGATCAAGTGATCTGGGTGGCCACTCATTATGTCCCCTTCTTGCAATCCAGGCCTGCGGAAAATTTTCATCTAAGAATTGACGCACAGGTTGAACGAAATGAGGTGGTGCGCCATCTTGTTGACTAACGATCGTCTCATGGTCTTCTTCATTCTCCAATACTTGCAAGAGGGCTGGATAAAGGGCGTTTTGTAATGAATAGTTCTAAACAAATTTGGCCAGTTATATTACCGAGTATAAAAAAGGGCTGTTTATGTGATTTCGATAAATACCCGCCCAAACATTTAACTTTTGGGGATGTTGAGTATGCTCTTCTCGAAATAATTTTGGATTTTCATCTGACCAGAACCTACAGCTAAGCCTGTTTACAGTGCCGTTAAAGTAAAATGAACACCCATTCGAAAAACAGATATTGAACATGTAGTTTGGATTATTGTTAATAATTTCACTGACCACTCCACAGAGCATGAGTAGGCGATCCAATTCATCATAATTCAGTTCCTGAACCAATCGTATCTTAAGATCAAAATCATCATTATTCAGTTCCTGAACCAATCGTATCTTAAAAGGATGAAACTTATGTTTTCTCAAAATTCTCATGAATGTTGTGCGTGAAAGACAAGATACATTCCCTGGCTTCATCTCCTTCATACACCCTCTTTTTGTTGCCGACTGAACCAGTAGCGTGAAATTTAGCAACGAGTTGAACAACGTTAGCAGCGGATACATTGTTTTCAGGATATCGTTCGTTAAATAAAGCCGCTGTTAATCGCGAAGAGTCGTTATTTCTAAAAAATAATTTTATCATTTCTACCCTTTCTTCTACGGAATACACCATTTTAATCCTACTACAAATTAACAATCGCTTTGGCACAGTTTCAACATCCTTAAAAATTCACATAGTCTGTCTACTTTTTCGAACAAAAAACTAACAAATAAATAAGAACGTTGCATACCTCTAAGTAAATTTAACATAAGCTAGCCGTACATCAGCGTTCTTACTGCTTGGAAGTGAATGGTCCCCATTTCCAGCACTCAAACTAATCACAAAAGTAAGTAGTCTTCCACTTTTTTAGCTGCCATTTTGTTGACTATGAAAATTTTGAAGCGAAAAGTTAGGGTTGAAGTTACAGGGATTAAAAAATTGGAAAAATTGTTCCGAAAATCGACGTGTTAACTTTTTGTTGAACAACTCTGTATATATATATGATGAGACAAATATTTTCCGCGATAAACTTCGTGAGGAGTCTACATATGTAAACTGTAGACAAGAAGAATTATTTAAAAATCCGTAGATCCATGACAAGAGCTAGTTCCCAAATCTGCCTGCCATGCATGCAGCCCCCAAGAGCCACAATAGTGCAACCAAGCAGGATGCCGAGAAACGACGCGGCAGACTGCAGTTTCGCCCTTATTAGGAGCTCATCAGTGTCGCATATCGCTTCTCAGCATCCTATCAAGCTACATCGGGGTACCCTATCGATTCCAGAAAGGACGCACCTCGTACATACGTATGAGAGTCGCCCTCTATGTACCGACACTTCGAACCCGCTACCGGACTTCGAGAAAGATACGAACAATAACAAACAGATGTGGAAACGTTTTATCTATATATATATATATATATATATATATATATATATATATATATATATATATATATATATATATATATATATATATATATATATATATATATATATATATATATATATATATATATATATATATATATATATATATATATATATATATATATCGGGCGTTCGGAGAGAAACGCCCTAGCTATAGCTCCTACAATAATCAATCCAATTCCAAATTGCATCTTGAATGATATCACCAGTCAACACGATTTTTGGGTCTGATTTCTATATGTTGAATTTTAGTTTGTTCTACGTAAAAAAGAAAATTTTTTCCGAAGTTTGCTCTTGTAGTGACTAGAGCAATTTATTTTTTATATTTTTCTACAATTTCACTGTAAATTATAAGTAGAAAACAATTTTTAGATGCAAGAGTCGTTTTCATTCAAGATTTGTGAATGACATCAACATATAGAAATAAAATAACAAAAATTAATATCTAAAGGTGAATATTTTTTGTATTTCTCTTATGTCCCAAATGTAATCTCCCATCATATTCTCGTTTTACTGCCCTTGATATCTCCATCAAAGTCCATCACATCTTGGTGAAAACGCACTCCTTGTTCCTCGGAGTAGGCTTCCATGTCTTCCAGATAAGAATGTAGCAGATGAAGTTCATGCGACATTCTGCAACCCATAATAATATGTGCCCTTATGGTGAAGACGGTATTGTCGATGGATTGGCAGAAGAGGAACAGTTGAGTGGAGAGCCAGGTGATTTGTGTCCTTTGGATTTCTTCGTATGGGGTCATCTTAAATCGAGAGTTTGTGCTACATAACCTGACAACTTTGAATAGCTGCGAAGAAGAATCGTCACCGAATATTTTTGTCACCAGAAGTTCTTCGAAATGTTAGAATTCGAGAACCGTTTGTATAATTGCTTGGAGCAGGAGGATATCATTTTGAGCATTCAATTTGATCTTGGCATTGCCAAATTTTCGTTGAAATACAATCTTTCGTTGTGTTTGAATTGTCTGTATGATATTAACTGTTCAAAAAGTTACTATTTTTGAAGAGATAATTGAAAGACCTAGCCTAAAATATCCCACGCGACCTTTTTCACTATAATCAATTTCGACTTAGGTGCTTCGGAGGGTAGGGTTGATTTTACATGCTCCAAACCAACTCAGCAATCGGTCCCCTCCAATCAAAAAATGACACGTCTCAGCTTATTCCCTTACAATCAATCTT
Organism: Cryptolaemus montrouzieri; assembly: GCA_013387265.2. Lineage (NCBI taxonomy): Eukaryota > Metazoa > Arthropoda > Insecta > Coleoptera > Coccinellidae > Cryptolaemus > Cryptolaemus montrouzieri. Next base: position 46,405,591 of record JABFTP020000103.1, read on the forward strand.
TCTTGATATAGAGGGGTGGCAACTTTTCGTTGGAATACAAACTTTCGTTGTATTTGGACTTTTTGTGTGATATCAAATGTTCACAAAGATACTATTATTGTATACAGAATGGAAAGACCTTTCCATAGAAAAGATGAGTAATGCTCGCGTGAATAAAAATCGTGTGCTAATCGAGGCGATCAGAATCAGAATTTCACAATATTGAATTTGATCCAGAAATTCGTAAATGGTATGAATAACATTTTAATATAGATAAGCAAAGGTGAAATTTCGTCATCATGTTCATTTGAAATAAATCGTGTAGGATAATTTATTTTTTGTCCTATTACCAACTAAATATACTGAGGTCTTTATAGCTAATGCTTTTGAAATCCTTATTAATTTATTGTTGTATTTCCAACCCCTACTGCACTATCGTTACTATATCATTATCAGTGTCGTACTCACACTTTTTTTTGTGAGTGAGGGAGCTTGTGAACTGTCAGTGTACTCTAGATCTAAAACAAAGTCTGACATTAAGAAAGCTGACTGTAGCGTATTATGGATATATTATATATACAGGATGTTCCTGATAAGAGTGGAAATAAATTGATAGTAGATCTCCGATATGATTGTTCTCAGCAGACTCGTAATAGATCTACAGGCTGTTTTCTGAATTTCGTTGAAATTTCGATCGGCCATATTTTCAGTACCAATCCATCAAACTCTATGAAACTTAGCTGGTTTCTTATTCTGCTAAGTATCAATCGGAACCACTATCAAATTTTGAAAGAATCCAGGTCCGGATGAATTGATACGAAGTGCTGCAGGATATAAAACACTCTGTATGAATCATATTGAAAAATTTATCTAATAGTAAAAACTGTTGATTCAGGAAAGCCAATAGAAAAACGTGGCATACTGAAAGCCGTCCAGAAAAAAAATTTATTCACGAATAAAATTGAAACCTGAAACCAAACGATAAATAAGAAATGAAACCGAACAATAAACAAGGAGAACGTTCATAATTTGTTCTCGAAATAAGACCCTCCTTCATCAATGCAAACTTTACACGTTTTGAAAATGTTCGCTGTTGCCTTTCTAATGATTTCAAGAGATTATCGCAACAAGTTACAGTCGAGTCTTATCCTCTTGATCAACTGATTCCTCGTTCTAATTCCTCCTTGATACACCTTCTCCTTCAAATAGCCCATGGGAAGTAGTCTAGAGGATTAAGATCTGACGATCTAGCAGGACAGGTGATAAGCCCTGCTCGACCTATCTATCTATTAGGGTATTGGTGATCTAGGTGAGCCCCTACATCCAAAGCAAAATGTGGGCCTGCTCCATCATGCTGGAAAATCGTACCTCTTCTTCCATTCATTGCTGGGTCCATCAGTTCGGGCAGATCCTTCCTAAAGAAGTCCAAATTGCGCCGCCCATTCGAAGACTTCAAATATGTGGGGTCCTATCAATTGGTTATCAAATAATGTACACATTAACTGAAAATTTGTAGCTCCAGGATTTTCACGAGCTCACAAATGCCTCTTACGTGGATAATGAATTCCATCTCTCGTGAAGAGCGTTTCATCTGTGGAAATTATCCTCGAAATAGATCTCCTATGGTTTATAATGTGATGGCAAACATTCAGTAGAAGAACTTCATCTCCAGGTTCCAACCGTTGTACTGGCTGTAGATAATAAGGGTTCAACTTTTCCTTTCTAAGAACCTTCCATACTTTCTTGTGGGAAATACCCAACTCATTTTTCGGGTACTAGTAGAGGGATTATTGAGAGCCATATTAATAGTTACTTCTTCTTGATTTCGGTTATTTTTTCCGTATTCTCGTTTCTTGATAGCGGATGGAAAGCGCCTGGTCCTTCGAGAAAATTGATATAACTTACTAAGCTTCTTGCTTGAAGGGAACTTGTCTCTATTCAGGAAACGAATGCGATGTTCCCTCTTCAAAGCGAGGGCATTACACCCACAAGCACCATAAACAATCAGCATATTCTTTATGGGAGAATAAGGGTATTCGGAATGGAAAAGATATTTTACACTCGTGAAAATTTAATCATTGTTGACTGTTGACACCAATAATATGACAACCGCCGTTTTATGACAGTAGGCTCACAGTCACCATAGAAAAGTTTCAATTTGTTCTATGGCCTGTAAGCGCAGTGATTTTTTTCTATGAATTTCACTTTGGAGTACGAATATTAGATAGTACTTACACAAAATGGAAAATACATGATAAGCTTTGTTCATTTGGAAAGGTTATCGAGGTGAAATGAAGAACGAATAGATTTATGAATCGAACTTTCAGTCACTAGTAAAATACCTGGTAAAAAATGCGAAAAATATTCCATTATTATATTCATCTGTCTGTCCTAGAAAAAATTGTTCTTTTCGGCTGTTCATTTCATTGTTAAAACTTTTTACATTCTGAAAGAGTGGATATAACGAAAACATTCAATGAAACATCTCATGATCAATGATGAATTCGTTTTCTTCTTTGAAAATATCAGGAGAAAAAATACTCAAATCTTACGAATCCTTGAACAAGGACATATTTCATTGAAGTCCGACCCTGACCATGAAAAAAGTCTCATTTTCGTTGCGAGATAACGATAAATATTTCGAATTGTTTATTTTGAGAAATTCAATTTGGTTGCTTCACAATTGGATTGATATCACCTTAATTAGGGATTCAATAATGAATTGATTAGACGAGATTCCCAATTTTTTTCGTGAATAATTTTTTTTCTGGGTGGCTTTCAATGTGCCCAGTTACTGGTTTTTTGAAATCAACACTTCTTGTTGTTTTTATTATGAGATAACTTTTTTAATATGATTCATACAAGGTGTTTTATATCCTGAAGCACTTCGTATCAATTCATGACAATCCGGACCTGAATTTTTCGAAATTTGATAGTGGTTTTGATTGATACTTAGTAGAATAAGAAACCTGCTAAGTTTCATAGAATTTGATGAATTGGTAACGAAGATATGGCCAATCGAAATTTCGACGAAATTCAGAAACCAGCCTGTAACTCCATTACGAGTCTGCTGAGAACATTCATATAAGGTGTTCCTGAATGCCCTCCATATCGGCAATCTACCATTAATTCATTTCCACTCTCATCAGGAACATCATGTATACGCTGAATAGTTTGAGATAAAAGAAGACACGAGATGTATTGTGCAAATTCATAGTTCAAAGTGATCCCCATAGAGAAATGCATTTATGTAATCAAAGCTTCCACAACTCGAAGTTTTGAGACCGATCTTCTTCGGAAAGCTATCGAAAAGAATATGAATTGTCTTATCGTCATGAAATGTCGATCACGTAAATGCTGTTGTAAATACAAAGAACAACCAGAAATCACAAATGGCCAAAGCTGGCGGGTAGGGCGGACGTGGAATGAGTTTCACCTTATGTGTTAAGTGTTTACTATAGCGTGAGTGACGTGTGTGAGTTAAGCACGGCAACACATTTGCTGTACCAGTTGGTTGTCACTGTATGTTGATTTTCGAGCAAAATTGATTTCACTTATCCAGTACTGTTGAAGAAAACTTCGTTCATAAATTCTTTGACATAATTTTTCCTCAATGGTTGGCGGTTGAGACTTCTTCTTGAATCTACACACGGCTCTTCAGTACTTGTTGAAGCCATGTCTTCAATCGGTTGTGAATTTAACATTTGCACCAAGTCGGTTTCAGTCAAATCTTCATCTTCCGTTTCAAGCAACTACCGAATGTCACTTGATTCTAGTAGTTCGAACCCATCTCGTCCTATTTCATTCCCAATTTCTGCAATGTTTGCAGTTAAATTTCGAATTTGTACAGATTTGTCTTCAATTTTTGCAGTTAGAACAGGCCTCAGTTTTTCCAGCATGATATTAATGTGTATGGTATCAGTTCTTCCTCTGATTCTTTTATGTTTAAGATACATTTTGATATGTAAAATTTCAACCAGCATTCCATAAAATTTATATTAAGATCACATTCCATATTATCCAATATGATTTTGAAGGTTCGTCTAAAATACCTTATAGAGTTCAAACGCCTGGATTATTCCTTAGCCCTTAGGTTGAAGGAACGATGTCGTGTTGGGATAAAAAATATCACTTTTATATTTGAATGTATAGTTTCAAGATCGCTAGGATGCTCGGGTGCGTTGGCCAAAACTAGAACATCTTCAAAGCCTAAATTCTTTTTTCTAGTTTCAACTCATTCTTCAATTTTTTAGGTGTCATTATAAATTAGAAAAACAACAGTAGAGACGTATTACTCGATCACAATATTTGAAACGAATAGAAACATGAAACAATAAACTACGCTTTTATGAAACGATGGAACGACTAATAAGTGGCATTTAACAATGTACTTTACACATTGAGTAATAAGATCACTTTGGTTAAATATTTTGTTTGCTTACGTTGTCGAAAACAGCGACCGCAGCGAAGGCGGCATAGGTCAAACAAAAGCCGAAGCAATGCAGAGAGTAGTCTATTTTACTTTTTCATGAGTCCATTTGATGACGCGTTTACAAAGGATACCAAATCCTATTTATTAATACATATAAATGTACCGATGTACCGATTAGATCCGCGAATGAAGAAATCTTTAGCTGCAAATATGAGAATTGAGTCACATTTTTTGTATCCCCGAATAGTAAAATCGCGAATATAGGAAGCGAAAATACTGTACCATCGAAGCACAGTGCACCGTGATGGACTTTCATCACCAAATGCGCACTGAAATCATTCAGAACATTAGTTAAATTAGCTTTGTAATCATAGTAGGTCATTGAACGCATTTATTTTCTGGGCAACTTCATGTTTTGCTGAAAATAGTCGATATCACGTACAGTCGGTGTGAGCATTCATAGGAAGTCAGACCTTCACTTATTAAGGATGAAGCTTTTTATTTATGTATATTACCAGCTCTCACTCCTTTGGTTCCGTGGCATCTCAAAATATACAACGTACAAGGTCACCATGATTTTCAAAATAGATAAGCATTATCCGCCATAAATTTTGCTTAGGAAGTGTAATCAATTCCTGTACACTATTCACAATAACTCCATGTTATTTATTATGCTTACCTTCGAATTTATAGTATGGGATATTCATCAATTTCTTAAGTATCTGTTTTGTCGCATATTTGACTGTTTGATGTTTCACTGATGAAAACATTGAATACTCAAGTAATAGAATAACTATTCAAGACACTGTATCGATTTAGCCGTTATTATTTGGTAATTAAGATTTGGTTTTTACTACCAACAAATACATTAAATTAATATATCATTGTTACCACGGTTTAGAACTCTTGTTCATCGTCGGACAGTATGAAAATCAAGTACAAAGGAACATGAAATATAACGAGATGGGCGTTATGGAAGGGCATTTTTGAAATCAGAATACTTTCGCTGTTTTTCAACGTAGAAAATTTTTAATTAAGTGGAATTAAAGCTTTAATGTTATCATTTAATGTGGAAAAATGAAAATAATCATGTTCTGAAAATGACATCAGGCAGATGACGTCCGTATTCCGCAATGCATTGCTGTAGTCGATTCTCAAAGTTCTGCATCACCCGCTCTAACAAATCTGTCTCGATTGCCCTAACTTCCCTCGTGATGGCTTCTTTCAACTCTTGCACATTTCGAGGTTCATCAGCGTGGACCTTAGCCTTTAGGTTCCCCACAAAAAACATCACAAGCAGTGAGATCTGGGGGACGAGTGGTCTACGGCACATCACCAAAACGAGAGAATACATGACCAGGAAAAATTCGACGCTCAACTTCCATTGAGGCTCTGGCTGTATGTGTCGTGGTACCATCTTGTTGGAACCAAACATTTCTTCTGTTCATTTTTTGTCGTCGCAATTCTGGGATAAAAAAGTTCTCCAGCATGAAATCATATCGCTCAAAGCTCACAGTAACGGTTGTCCTCTTATCCTCGAAAAAAATACGCTCTAATCGCCCCAAGACATCTCATAGCGCACCAAATGGTGACTTTCTCACTTTGAAGTGCGAATTAATGCAGTTCGCGGGAGTTTGCTGCTGCCCAATATCAGCAGTTCTATTCATTCACTGAACCACTCAATTGAAAATGAGCCTTATCACTCAGCATTATCACTGGTTCATTTTCATCTGCGATAATCATTTGCTTTCTCTCAGCAAATTGCTGGCGTTACGCAAAACCTCCTTTATTCAGGTGCTGGGCAACCATGAGCTTATAAGGGTGAAAGTCTTGGTCTAAAATTCTGCGAACAGTTCGACTACTTACTTGGAGTGCTGCAGCTCGTTTTCTGACGGAACGCCCTGGGCTTTGAATTACAGCTTGTCCCACTCTTTCTACGGAAGCTTGTGTCCCTACACTTCGGGAACGACCTTAAGGTTTCGGATTCATTGCTGATTCAGTTGTTCAGAAATTCTGTGCTCTATTGTCCAGATGACCATTGTAAACCAAATGGTAACTTCTCCTGAGTCCAATGACCTTAGCCCCTCCCTTCTACTCACTTACCGTTACGTGTACTACTCGTTCTAAAAACGCCCTTCCTTTACACCCCACCCTGAATATGATTAGGTCGTTATTCGGTTTTGGAAAAACCAGATATGATGATTTTATTTAACACGAAACGAAGTTATCATTTGACTAGTTAATTGTTTCCGTCGTGACTACGTGATAGTTAATCATGATGATAATAAGAAATTAAACTATGTGTTATACTATCACGAGAGATTTATTGAAAATAATGATTGCAATTTCAGTTTCTCACCATCTTCAGCTGAAGGTTCAATAAATTCAAGGTATGACAATCATTGCATAGCATTAAAATTGTTGGAGAATCTGCATCTGAAGACACTGCTGTATCAGAAAGATATCCAGAAGAATTTGCAAACCTTGTAGCTGATGGAGGATACAAACCTGATCAAGTATTTAATGCATACGAAACTGCACTGTTTTGGAAGAGAATGCTAAACTGGACATTAATTTCCAGAATCGAAAAGTCTGCCCATGGCTTTAAGGCAGCAAAGGATAGAGTTGCACTGCTGCTATGTTCTAATGCATCTGGAGAAGGTGTCATCAAACCACTGATGCTTTACTGATTGTTAAATCCTCGTATTTTAAAAAATCAAAACAAGAAAGACCTGCCTGTGTTTTGGTGTGCTAATAAGAAAGCGTGAGTTACAAGCGCTATTTTTTGTGATTGATTCCAGAATTTTTTTGTTTCAGAAGATTAAACTTATCGAAAAGAAGAATGTAGATTTTAAAGCTGTTCTAGTTTTGGCTAATGTCCAGTCATTCTCGCGAACTTGAAACAATGCATCCAAATATAAAAGTGACATTTTTATATCCCAACACGACGCGTCAATATAAATGCTGATATAAGTTTTATGGAATGCTGGAAGAAATTTGACATAGCAAAATGTATCTTAATCATAAAAGAATCAGTGGAAGAACTGAACTCATACACATAGAAATCATGCTGGAAAAAACTGTGGCCTGTGCTGAATGTGCTGAAATGACGAAGAATCATTCAAACTTCATTGCAAACTTTGCCGAAATTGCTATTGACACTATTGAAAGGGAGTTAATTGATTACGCCGTTACTACGTGATATTTATTGGACGATTTTTCAAACAATACTAATTCCATCCGTATAATATGAAGATGGTCAAGGAATTGAATGAGAATGAATTCGACCGCTGAGTGCAATTCTGTGAAATAATGAGTGAGCGAATCGCAAACAATCCCCACTTTCTCTACAATATTTGCTTCTCGGATGAATGTACTTTTATTTTGAATCGTCATAACTGCCTGTTCTGCTCGGACTCTAATCCCAGAATCTTTCGTGGAGTACATACCCAATATCCTGAAAAATTGAATGTTTGGGTTGGCATCTATGGGAATCGTCTGATTGGACCATTTTTCTTACCAGGAAATCTGACTGAAAAATGCATCTCAACTATTTGAAGAACTAATCAATCCGGCCATAACTATTATTTTGGAAAATGATCCTAGCTATTCAGAAGAGGTTGTTATGCTCAGCAGGATGCTGCCCCCGCATTTTGCACTTCCTGTTCGACAATATCCAGTTCGAGTATTTCCTGATCGATGGATCGAAAAAAGAGGCCCTACAGAATAGCCCCCACGTTCTCCCGACTTGTCACCATTCGATTTCTTTTCATGGGGCCACTTGAAGAGTCAAATTTATAAAACTGATCCTGCAGATTTAATGGGTTTACGACAACGAAATGTAGTCGAGTATAATCGTATAATCCCTGAAATGCTACGTAATGTCCGGGAACGTTTCGAGCAATATCTGTATTTGTATTTGGAAGTCGGCGGCGAACACTTTGAACATTTGTTCGATTGATTCCGAGTTGACCTATAAAATGCATCAGGTATAATAAATTCAATTATTTTTTCAATTTTTCAATGTTCAATTTTTTCCCTACTCATCAACATATAGGTAATTCTATGAATAAGCGCTATTATTTGAAAACCAAACAAACGCGTTCTGAATCTTCATCTAAAATCAGCAGACCTCGCAAACACTGTATCGCTCTTTATTAATTCACCCTGTATCTTCATCACAATGCAGATGAAGCAAAAATTTTGTCTACAATATTCTAGAAATTCTAAAACCTTTCTAATGAGTTATTACTCAAACTGATCAATTCGAAGTTCAGAGGGGTTGATACCCTCATCTGAGGGGTGTAGTGAAGGCACGACTGCTTAATGATATTTTCCCCAAAATACAAAAGTATTTCGGTGACTGTCGAAATCGACAGATTTTGCAATCACTGAAAATAACTCGTCTTTTGAGGAACCACCCTGTATCTTCTTCCGAATATGTCAAAACTCAAAAATTATTACACAATTGTGTTGAAAATCAAAAGAGCTTTTCAATAAGATATCACTCGACCTATCTTCCCCTATTCGAAAAATTGAGTTTTGTTCACCCCTGCTTAGGGGGTTGATGTAGAATAAAATAACCGTGTCTTCAGAGATGTCCCCCTTCAGACAAAAATTGACCTGTTTCTATTTTTTGTCCGGAAACTAATAGTTTAGCAGTTATTGAGTCTTTTTCGTTTTAGTTGCCCCACCCGGTATATCTAATTATAAGTACCAACGAATCCGAAAAATTCATCCCTTTAGCTAATTATGGACAGATACGTGAAAATTTCGCAAATAACCTTTTCGAATTGAAAACTAAAATTGCATTCAGACTTCAAAACAAGGTATCACTGATATTTAACGCTGAAAATACTATTGAGAATTTGAATAAATCAAGAGTTTACGCGTTATTCTGTCTAGACGGCAATAATCTCGACATCAGTCAGACTGGTTATTACTTCAAAATTAGATATAGAGAACATCAAACTTCACTCCTCAAAAATGAACAAGATTCAACAGCTAACCACAGCATCCGAAATGGAAACTCTCTTCCTAGTTCTCATAAATTGAAAGTTCTACATATTGCCCTGAAGGGTAGAAAAGACCATTACCAAGAACCAGTGGTCGTTTTCAAGTTACCTCTCAATTCCAACTTTCAGATAATGGACGACCAGACGGATTCATGTAAATCCCAAATTTTCGGTGTCTTTAAATGATAACTCATTTCAATAGTTGTTGAATAGTCATGATATCTGTTTTTCTCAATCCAAATAAAAACATATTCATTTATGTTTCATGTCACTTTCTTACAGTGCGACAATGAATGAGAGTTCGAAACCGTGAAAATAGTGATCAATTACTTTGATTCATTTGCTGGTAGTAAAAACATAGTGAAACAATCCACTTGTGTTTTAATCCTGCTTAACTATCAATTAATAACGGCCGAATCAACACACTGTCTTCAATATTACATATTCTTTAAAAACTTATAGTATTATTCATAGAAATTTAAAGGTAATATAGAATATTGCATTCAACTCTTACTTGTGATGTGTGTTGCATACCCACAACAATGAGGGAAAATTAAGAATCAATCCTGAGACCCAAGATTAAAGTATTTACTCCACATTTATGGTTGTTACCTTTCAATGACAAGCACCACGCATTGATACTGAAACCCACGAAAAAAAAATCCTCCCTTTCCCCAATTGATATAAGGGATGGTATCGTAGGTGATACCTTAGGTTTACATTACTTCAAAACAAGATTATATTCGTATTATTTTTAATTTAAATTCACATCAAAGAGTGACAAAAAAATCAAAATTGCACGTTAAAAATCAAAAATCAAAAAAGCAGTTTCTATTAACATTAAAACAAAGAAATATTTTACATTCAGAGTATTTCACGAATGTCAAGTTCCTGCATCCTTTGTTGCAACATTTTGATCTATTATTTTGAGCTTTCTTAGCACAAACTGGCAAATGTTTTGCTTCTTCCACTCTTTTGACAGCGTGAGGTAAAGGCTTAAAGAGCCTATGTTTTCTAGTTGAAGTGGAAGGTCTTTCGTTTACTGTGGAAACAGAATTGTCAGGAATGTTTGGACTAGCACGAGGACTTTGCTTTGGAGTATTGAGCATCACACGTGGGCTTGACAATAGTGGCTGAGATTGACCAGGACCTGAATAAATGAATTGTTTCGCTAAGTTCAGCTTGAAGTCCAAATACTGGTTTATGTCTTTTCTACGGCATCAAGATTTCACGGAATCTAGTCGATACTGTATCCAACCAGCTGCTGCTGCAAAGTCGAAGAAGTGAAATATTGTCCTATAAGTCCACTAACCGGTTCTTCCTCGGATGGGATATTTGCCAATTATATGATTTAGCAAGTCAATGACTCCCATAAATTTATTATAGTTTTTTATAGCTACAGGTTGTGGCTCTTTGACGTATACTTCCTTCAGTTTACTCCAGAGACGACAGGTTCCTAATGGTTGAACAGCCGCATCAGTTGATGCAGCATAAATTGGTTTGCTATCTAACCACTTCAGAACGGCAATATTTTTGTCACTCCTTACAACACAATCGAAAGTACCACTTCCAGCTTTTTGTAACGAGGCATCGGTCTTGAACAATGCCCGCGTATTTTTTTTCTTTGCATTTGGCCGTTGATATTCAGGCACCGGTTTCTATTAATGTTCCAGTTGCCTTGATTCCCCTTTCCGATAAATCACCAAGAAGTGAAATATATGTGAAATAACGGTCTATAAAAATTGAAGAACCTGGGGGTAAAGTATCCACAAGTTTGAGCACAAAACGCCCACCGAGATGCAGTTTGTCAGGTGTTGGGTACAAAGCCGATTCAATTGTTGTGCCTTTCCCTTGATGTAAGTACAAATCAAGTGGAATACCATTAATATTAGTCATAAGAAAAACTTTCATACCTTCTGGATTTGGTTTGCCTTTTACGACCTGCTTTTGTTTTCACTTACCAGTGAAAGGAATTATTTGCTCATCGATGGCGACTAGCTTATCTCTTTTATTCCACGGCAGCCTTTTTCTATCGCTGAAACAATGGGATGTATTTTCCAAAATTTGTCGTTTTGTCTGGCATTTTGTGAAATCCAGAACTTTTAAATTTGTCCTTAGTTGAAAATAGGGATTACGAGTCATAGTGTTCGGTATGTAGTATACTTATGTTTCCAATGCCCAATACATCCTAATTCGTGGCAGACCAAGTACACTCATGGCCATTGAAATTCCAAAGAATTGTCTCAGTTCGTCAGGAGTCGTATTCAATGATTTTCCTGTCCTTAATACATTGGAAACAGTTGTACAATCGGCCATTATTTCAAACAAACCGTAGCCAATATAATGAGCAAAAAAATCTAAGCAACTTTTGACAGTTACGTTAGGGTCGAATGACACGTCCAAATCATCTTCTTCTACAGTAAAATTGAAGATTTACGTTTCCAACGTAAGCTTAGGTTCCTAGATGATTGAGGAAATATGCGAAAAGATGAAAGGGGTTCGTCGTCCGATTCATTCTTGTTCGCTGGGGACTTCGTCTCGGCATGCTTGAAGGTAATTTACACCATCACTGTTTTCTTCTTTCATATCTGCCTCATCGTAATTGATCGTCCGTTCTGTCTCTATCAGATAGAGGACCTGAAAGATATTCCAAAAATAGTGAGGAATGCCCAAGGTACCTCGTATGATACTAAGAGAAAAACTTCGAATTTGTAATAAATAGTAAGACTTGATTACGAAACGCTTACTCGAAGTTTTAAATTACAATCAAAACTATAACATTTCAACAAAAAAAACACAAAGATTCCGTGAATTCGCCATGTCGGTTAATGAAAAAGGTTCAATCTTCCACTGACCTTAAACAGCTAGCAAGTAAAGTAACAAAAGAAAATCTACGACATCTTTTAATCAACGTAATTCTTCAGTAATCCGATAGATAGCGCTGTAAAATTCTTTTAACGAAAGATATCACTGCTGATACCGGGGTCTCAAGACGTTAATCCTGGAAAGATTTTCGAAACAATTCGTAAAATTATCATATTATCATGACACCTTAAAAGGTCTGCAAAAATCAACAAGATTCAACATTAGCTAACCACTGCATCCAAAATGGCCTCTCTTTTCCTAGTACACATAAATTGAAAGTTCTACACATTGCCCTAAAGGGTAGAAAACTCAAACAAAGAATCAGTGAAGATTTTCAATTATAACTTTCAGATAATGAACGACCAGACTGGTCCATGTAAATCGAAATTTTCGATGTATTTAAATAATTACTCCTCTCGATAATTTTTAAATATAGTCATAATATCTGGTTTCCTAAATCTGCATAACGACCTGTTTATATATATATATATATATATATATATATATATATATATATATATATATATATATATATATATATATATATATATATATATATATATATATATATAATTCAGTTCTAACTGATACTGAATACAAAAAATAATGAATATACGTTTTGAGGGTAATTCTTGAAGATTTCATTTTTGTACGAACGGTATTGTATTTAGAAAGTAAGAATCTACTTCAGCAATTTATTTTGCAGTAAACAGGGTGTCCCAATTTTCCATAAAAGAATCACGGGTGGTTTTTTCAGATTGAAAGACCACTTTCTGTTCAAGATTCAGGAGCGGCCTAAATTTTGCTATAAAGTCTTTAAGTAATAAGTTTTTCTGGTGAGTAGTTTCGTCACATTATTTTTTTCCGTAAAAATTCATGAAAATAGGCTCTCACATCATCGCATTTTCTTTCGGCCAGAGAGGATGAATATTTTTTTCCTGTCGTTTTCTTATTGCCCAAGGATAGCTTTATTGATGAATTGAAATAGATTATCCTCATATTATACAGGAGTGACTCAAAAAAAATATTGAATATTGTAATTTTAAAAATATCATATCTTGATATTTTCAAATAGAACTCCCTGTGTTTTATTATTCATGTCAACGCATAAAATAGTGTGCTATCTTTTCGCAGGAGTAACCTAATCTGTATCTTCGATCGTTTTCGAAATATTCGATTGTTTGTGAAATTTTTGATGAAAATTCTACAAACCGTATGAAACTCATCAACATGCATCATTACTCGCACAGAAGTTTTTTTTTCTGTAATGATCTAAGTAGTAAAAAATGAAACCTAAACAAGACACAATACACAAGAATCGGCTTGTTAACAGGCACAACTTTCATTATTACGCCACGGAAAATCCACACCTGATGAGACAAATATCTCACCAGCATCGTTGGTCCTTGAATGTATGGGCCGCTATAGTGGATGGATATCTAATTGGGCTGCACTTTTTCGACGGGCACCTCAATAGTGAAATGTATTTAGATTTTCTGCAAAATCATCTACCAATGTTACTTGCCGATGTACCAGAGCATATAAGACAAGATTTGTGGTTTCAACAGGATGGAGCACCGGCACATTACTCACATCAGGTTAGGGAGCATTTGAATCATGTATTTCCAAACGAATGGATAGGACGTGGTGGTCCTGTTAGATGGCCAGCTAGGTCTCCGGACCGTACAAGTCTAGATTTTTTCTTGTTGGTTTAGATTTAGGGCATCGTTTACCAGATTCCTTCTACAACATATTTGGATATGAGACAGAGAATAGTCGACGCCTTTCAGTCAGTTAATCCGCAAATGTTGTCGAGAGTTCAACGGTCTTTCCTCAGAAGAATTGAGTTGTGTCTACAAAGAAACGGGAAACATTTCGAACACTTATTGAAATAGTTCAACACCTTGTAGATCATATCACCAAAAACAATCTAGTACGTATTTCATACACGACTACCTTAAAATATCTCCATTTCTCTGATTAAGTTTAATGATATGTACTAATAAACTCTTCTTTCGCAACCTCTGATTTTATTATTTTAGTTTATTCTTTTGCATTTATAAAATGGTCGAAGATAAAGATAAGGTTACTTCTGCAAAAAATAACAAAATACTTTATGCGTTATAATAAAATACAAGATGTTCCATTTGAAAAAATTAAGATATGATATTTTTAAAATTACAATATTCAATAATTTTTTTGAGTCACTCCTGTATGAAATGAGGATAATCTATTTGATTCATCAAAAAAGCTATTCTTGGGCAATAATAAAACGAAAGGAGAAAATTATTCATCATCTCAGGCCGAAGGAGCATGCGATGATGTGAGAGCTTATTTTCATGAATTTTTACGGAAAAAAAAATATTGTGACGAAACTACTCACCAAAAAACTTATTACATGAAGACATTATAGCAGAGTTAAGGACGCTCTTGAATCTTCAACAAAAAAGTGGTCTTCAATCTGAAGAAATCTCCCAAGATTTCTTTATAAAATTGGGACACCCTGTTCGAACTAAAGTGAAATCTTCAAGATGGTGCGAGCTACAGAGCACCGCGCCACTGGTGAACTCAGTATATATACCAATAAACATGTACGGTGATCTAATCATACTAGGATTTTTTCCTAAATTCTTATTATTATGGTAAAAATAGCAGTAACGATTTTATTCCTTTCGAGTGTCCGAAAAAGAGGAAATTTTTTGGATCATACTTTCTTTGAATATTTTTTAAGTTTTCATTTCCTAATAACGACAGTTACGAATATTCCTGGCGTTTTTGCACGAAATAATTTTTCATTCTTCGCAAAATTCAAGGGAGTGCCATAAACTCACTATAGTATTTATTTTCACGGAGATTAAATCTGGATAGTTACCACAGATTTTTTAATGGGACCAAAACGAACCTACTTGATGATTCATGATGCTTTTTTCTTCTAGTATGGTGGAAATCCAGTATCTTGTGCAATTGCTAATGCTGTAATGGACGTTATAGTTGAAGAAAATTTAATGCAGAATGCTCTAGAAGTGGGAGAGTATTTATTGGATCGCTGTGTTGAATTAATGAATAGATATTCGGCAATAGGGGATGTCCGAGGTAGAGGTTTGTTTATAGGAATAGAATTCGTAACAGATAGAGAGAGTAGGACACCCGATCCTGAAACAGCATCGTTTATTAACAAGAGGTGAGTAAAGTTTCATTTATTTATATTCATAGACTAGAGTGGCCTTTGGAAATTACATACGGAATAGATGGAATAAGGAAATAAATTACTGGATAACATTAATAATTAATTGATTCTGATCAAAGGTACAATTAGAACGAAGTATTATGAAATGTTTAATATCTGGTAATGTTCTGGAAAGAAAGATGAAAATATAGTTATTTGAATAAATGGATGCAATTAGATGATAATTTGAGCACATGCAAAAGGAATCAGACTTTCCTTCAGTCTGCTCTGAGACATATTCAATCTTGAGTTTGGAAGACTACTGAGCATTTGAATCCTATACCGAAACTTTTGTAATATAATACGTGTTGCTCGAATAATATAGCTAGCAAATATTTGAATTACATCCCAGTGTTGGTCTACAAAATGAAAATATGAGATAATAAATAATAACTGTTACTGAAATTCATAATATGCACATTAACCCAAATTGGTTTAGCCAGACTCTACTTTATTAACATTTTGAGATATTTAGTTAGAATTAGATTTTAATCTATTAGGATGCTTTAAATTGAGAGCAATTTTTTTTTGTGAACAACGCTTCTAGGAAATTTGACCTACGCACAAAACTTCAAATGATGCTCAATATATTTTCATGTAGTTTTCCAGGATTGTCAATTCATTATTCATTACTTATTTCGACTGAAAATCGTTCAATGAATAGATGAGAAAATGAACATTTTATATGTACAGTAAGCCATGGAGAATTGGGTAAACTTAAAATACTCTTAAAAAACGAAAAGAATGTTGGAGTTTTTGTTATTTCACAAATTCCTTACGTTAACACTAGAACCACTGTAGTATCCTGCCTATTTTGAACCGTTGTAGGGGTCATTCTGTTATATTTATTGGACGTACAGAAGCCACTTTTTCTTCAGGCGAGGTGTTTTTCTGACGATATCATCGCAACTTTCAAATAGGTGTTTCTTTCAACAGAAATTGTGAAATTAGGGGGACAGGGGGATTAATGCAATGGGGGACGTTGGAATTCAAAATGAAACATGGAGTGGATATAGGTTAACACGAACAAGATTTTCATATTGCAAGCTCAGTAGGATCCCCTCGAATATTTTCTTTGCCCAACAGCAGTAGAATACTTTGAAAAACATGAATGAGCCAGCGTCAAAACGCAGTTCTTGTGTGTCATCATCTGGTTCTCTACATCGACTCCGCATTAAATAGCAATAGAGAATGACTCCACAGACGGATGAAGAGGACTAAGTATCAAGACATTCTCCTTTATTTTTTCTTGGTACACAGGATGTCCGAGAAAATGTGGGAAAACTCTCGGATTCAGATAGAACATGAAAAAAGAATTTGACAAGTTTCTATAATTTTTTTTTGCAATATCCTTCCCTACGGAAATATTGGCCTCTAAAGAACGCCCCTGGAAATCGGATTTTCTTGAATAACTTTTAAAGTACTTTACATAATTTAATAAAAATTAAGAATTATGTCCAGTAGTAAGGATCCCTTAAAATAGTATCCTTGCAATAATTAGCTTCTTTGGTTTACCAGGGGCGGACTAAGTATAACACAGTAATGCTTATTCTTTCATCATCCTGATTGAGACCTAAAAAAAGTTTTCTGATGGCTTGAAGCTATACTAAAAAAAAGTAATACTTGTTTACAATTGATTAAATGAATCATTTTCGAGAAAAATAAATAAACAAAAACTCTAATACACTCGCGGGTGCGACGGATAGAGGGTTGCTGTACCCGCCACCATAACCCCGCATTGTTTCTCAGCTCATCACAATGAAACGTTGTTCTTCGTAGAAGCTCCTCCCTATTATTGACCGGTGTGGAATATACCAAGGTTTTGAGGTGTCCCCATAGGAAAATCAACTGGAGTCAGGTCGGGAGATCTAGGAGGCCAGGCAATAGGTCCACCACTACCTAACCAACGGTTTTGATTGACGTTATTTAGGGTCTTCGGCACAGCAATGCTTAGATGGGGGGTACCCCATCGTGCTTGAAGTACATGTTTCGATATGTTTCAAGTGATAAATGCTCTATTAAATCTTGAAAAGCATTCTGGAAGAACCCCAAATAAAGTTATCCATTCAATCGCGCCGGCAATACAAATGGTGCAATCAAAAATTTTCCAATGACCATTGCCCGGATGTTAATCTGTTCGAACTGATCAGGCCATACGTGTGAGTTGTATAAATTTGTAATATCATTTTTTGTAAAACCTGCTTCATCTGTGAAGAGAATAGTGCTAATGAAGTTTGCATTATTTCGTTGCTGATCCACTAGCCAGTTTGAGAACTGCCTTCTACGAGGGAAATCTCCAGGAATCAGCTGGTGCATTTTTTGAAAATGATACAGCTCTGCCCTACAAAGCAAAAACCAAGTAACTCTAAATTTCCAACTTTTCGGCAGAGTAATTTTTAAATAAGAGAGATTACGCTTACTCAAGAAGTGTTCTAACTACAAGCTTCGAACTTGAACATTTACTACTTCTCAATTCTAGAAATTCACTGAGCGTACTAAATTCAAAATTCTTCGCGCCAAATTCAAAATGGACGCCCACTTTCAGTTACTAGATTTCGGATTATCACATCTGCACGAAGCTTTTAAAAAACATAAAACAAGTCGAAAAATGCAAGACGAAATTTAGGTGAATTTTGTTTTTAAAAAATTTAACTTCTGAAACTCCGTATTATCTTTTTTGGTTTTGAAGTACAGTGATCTCGAATTTTTTCTTAATTGACACACCTTCAGGTCACAACAGTAATACCATTGCTTACTGATCCTTTTTCACGGGTTTGGCAACCGTTTTCGAAACGAAGAAAGTCTTCCAAATGGAGAATAAGTGGTTTATTATACTTACTGCTTCTACTGATTAAATTGACTGAATCATCGAAATCTAATATCTCCTTCGACTTATTCCACTTTTTTCCGATGAGCCCATGTACCGAGTCAGCCTTCATAAATGAATGGCCAGCTTCAAAAAACTTGATAAATAAATAGTCTCTGGTCCAAATTCTTTATTGACTAGATACAACATGCGGTAAAGAGTGTCCAGTCTTTATTTTGTGCGGCACAATTGTCTGCCCAAAATACAATATTTTTTATATTTTCCCCAAGAAACTTCATGAAATTATAATATGCGCACACATCATCGGAGCAAGTTCTGCCCATAATAGCCTCATGCCATAGTACACACACATTCTGTCCATGATTCTTCAAGCTCGCAAAAGTTTCATTAAAACATATCAGACGACTTATAAGAAAGGAATTCTTAGTCACCTTTTTCGGAATTATTAATATCGTCTGCATTTCAACTGCGAAAATTCCTTTATCTTCTGCCGATTCTTTGGAACAAACTACTTCATATGCTTTTCTTGTTTCAGTATACCTTCTCTTGTGTATTTCATAATTTCGACAAATTTCACAGTTCGCATCATCTCTTTCATTTACGTTTTCATGGTGGACATGATTCTTGTGCTACGAACATGATGGACATTTATCTTGTAATGGTTTAGTAAAGCCAATATTCTCCTGATGAAAAACCTTTCTGTAGGTTTCATATGAAACTTTTTCAGAAGTTTTCTCATTCAAATCTTCCCACATCTTATCCACCGAGATGTCGCTTGTAAGATACCGTCTGTTAGGAGCATATTTCATGTTATAAAGTGAAACTACTGGATGATAACTCTCAATATGAGCTTTGATATTTCTATAATTTTCTTCTGAAACTTCTTTCATCTTTTTACTACGTTTAAGTCCTCTTTTATCTGTAACACACTGAAACTCCGGATTTTTCAGAAACTCTGTTACAATTGCATCAGATGAATGTCGAGTTGTGTGCGAAAACATTGTTTTGCATATGGTTTGTGTTTTATTTGTTTTTAAGTCTTTCCCTTCTGCATTCATTGTTTCATTCAAATCTATAGATTTTTCTGCTATTTCTCCATTTGAATTTGTGATTTCTTCAGTATTCTCTCTATTTCTGTCTATTCCCACTTGATCTATAACTTCATTATGCTATGTGTCTTCCTGCTCCTCGGTGTCTTTCAGCACAATATCATTCTGTTCTGCTGTGACTGGTTTTGAAGGTAAAGTATAAGCTTCAGAGCACTCTTTGTGGTCAACGGCGTCTCTTTTATAGATCTTGACAGGCATTTTCTTGAAGTTTTTTCCAATGAAGAGTCTTTTCTCTCCGAAGTTGAGTGACTTGAAGTAACTAAAAATGATTCTTCTTTGTTCTTCTGAGATATTTCGGGAGCAGTTTTTTCTATAACTGTCTGGATATGGTGGAAGTAAAATCTTTGTTTTAGTTCGATTTTTCTTTGGTTTAGTCCGAGGTAACTCTATCTCTGTTACAGTGTTAGGTTGTTCATTTTCTGTCTCTACTTGATCTTCTCTACCTCTGATTTCTATTTGTGGTACAGATTCAGGTACATATTCTGCTGGTAACTGGTCTTCTTCAACTTCGATTTCCATTATCTTCTCTGAAATTTTAGGTTCAGTTTGGTCAGTAATGTTGATTCTTATTAAATTAATCATGTCGCCATCAGTATTTTCTAGCGAGTCACGGCATTCCAAACTTTCTTTCAGCTGACGTACTGTTTCATCTTTCATTCTTTTTAGAAATGAGCTGTGTTCGAATTATGTTGGTTTCCACCAGATATCACCATCATTTAAATACAAATAGCTATATTGCGGCTTTCGGTATTTGTTTCGGGAGTAACTGCTAATAAATCAACGAGTTTTCTCTTCCGTCTTTCGTTTGATGGACTATAATTTGGGTCCGCATCCGAATCATCCATTGGCGAAACAGGTGATAGACTAGATGAAGTTGGACCTGTCGCTGTTTCAAGTGCCATTCTGAGAAGACGCTCGCACCGCGAAATCATTATTGCAGCACTGAAAAAGAGCTTGATAACATCTCCTCCGTATCGTAGTCAAAAGATCTACTGCAGAACCACCACACTAATATGATTTAAGTACGCGAAATAAGAAATCATGTGATTTTAATCTGCATTCTGATTGGTGTTGGTTTTAATTTCTTGGAGGATTTGTTTACTCATTGCCAGTAAGTTGACTCACTAAGTTTTTGTTTCGTAGTCATTGAATATCTCATTCGCGTGTATCTACCTACACTAGAGTCATCCTGTTCAGGTATATATATATATATATATATATATATATATATATATATATATATATATATATATATATATATATATATATATATATATATTACAAAAATTCGAACAATAAATGCTTATATCTATAATTTTGGTGTGTGTCAGAAAACACAAGTGTGAGCTCAGGAAAATGTAACAGCGGAACCATACTATCTTGCGTATGATTCGATAAACGAGTGAAAAAACCTGAGGAAAAAACTCGTTTCCCTGTCGCAATTGCACTAGCAATAGCTTGTCTGTTTATGTTGTGTTAGTGTCGTGTGTACATAAAGAGTACCAAAGATTTTTCTACTTAGCAGCTTCATTCTCTCATTCTCATCTTGCACTCCATGATTTCCAGACGAAGACAAGGGTGAAAGGAAGGGGGTTTGGGACAGGAATCTGTAACAATAGAAAACGAAAAACAGCAGAAAAATATTTCAACAACCATACCTGACTATTATATGTCTGAACACACGAGAATTTTAGAAAAGATCTTACATAGCAAGCAAGGCCATAAAAAGGACTAAGGAGATATTCAAAAAGTACATAACCTGTGATATTTCCACTTTCGCGGAGATGTTCTTCCGTCGCAGTGTGAGTCTCCTGAAACATAATCACTTCCTTGTTCTTGCTTGCCAATTTTGAAGTATAATCGTAAAATTCCTTCAATATTCAAACTCAACAAGACAATTCCCTCCCTGTTTGACCAAGAGAGCCCCGATGGCTATGTTCGGTCCTCTGAGTGATGCCAATTATGATCTTTAGATGTTCTAGAATCATTATGAACCCAATAATTTGGGTTGACATCTCCCATGTACTATTCATTCGTGGTTCTTGTTTAATTTAGAGAAAAATTTGTTCAGGTAGAGTGAGTAGACATTCTAGGATCTGTATTTAGAAATATCAAGATCTTCTGAGAAGTATGTAAAATTGATATATTTTAACTATGAAATGAAAAAGTTACTTGGTTTTTCGATTGATCTTTTATAATTTATGATCAAAAAAGCATTGTCTCCTAAAAAGTAACTGTTCATAAATTCTCAACAGATTGATATATTTCAAATTTGAAAGAAGCATCTTGCAGACTTTTTTACGAGGAATCCAGTGGTGTAAAAATTTCGAAAACTAAGTATGTTGACTTACTTGGTTTTTGTTTTGCAAGGCAGAGCTGCTCTCGAAGAACTTCACGTACTGTTGATTTCGACGTATTAAATTATGCGGCTAATTTGCGAGTGCTCGTTGAAGGATTGTCATCCACAACATTCAAAATGTTTTCGTCCATTTGCATCGTACGTACAGTTCTTCTCACATCTGCATCAGTACTTTTTTTCAAACTTTGCTAAAGTGATGAACAAAGGCAATTATATGTCACTATCGCCTTATTAACTGAAATAACTTACGGTTCTCTCCTTTTATGATACAACCTTCTAGCTTCTAAACCATTGCAAGAGGCAAGATCATACATAAGAAAATCAGTTAATTAATAGGTATTGAAGTAATATTAATATCAATCAAGGTGTCAGCGATGTGACATTATGATAATTTCGAAAATGCACTGATTTGGTTTCTGTTTTCA
The DNA here is from genome assembly GCA_013387265.2 of Cryptolaemus montrouzieri. Taxonomy (NCBI): domain Eukaryota; kingdom Metazoa; phylum Arthropoda; class Insecta; order Coleoptera; family Coccinellidae; genus Cryptolaemus; species Cryptolaemus montrouzieri. The sequence continues at coordinate 46,427,828 of JABFTP020000103.1, forward strand.
ATAGTTTATCAAAAGTTAAACATTCATTTGTTTATTTTTTTCTCGAAAATGGTTAGTTTTATCAATAGTAAACAAGTATTACTTTTTGTTAGTAGACGTTCAAGCTATCAGATTTTTTCAAGGTCTTTATCATACAGGGTGTTTAAAGAAAAATCATTACAGTGTTACACTTAGTCCACCCTGGTAAACCAAAGAAACTAAAATTATTGCAAGGATATTATTTTAAGAGGTCCTTACTATAGACATCATTCTTAATTTTTAATAAATTATGTAAAGTACTTTAAAAGTTATTCAAGAAAAACCAATTTCCAGGAGCGTTCTTTAGGGGCCATATTTCCGTAGGGAGTGCCTATAGGAAAAAAAATTATACAATCTTGTCATGTTCTTTTTTCATGTTCTATCTGAATCAGAGAGAGTTTATACATTTCCCCGGACACCTTGTATAGTAAGAGTGAGAGAATCGGTTTTCAGTTGTTTCGAATCATGTAGTGGTGCTTTTGAATTTTTCACTGAATCAGAAACTTCAAGGCGCGATTTATTTACTGGTTCTACTAAGTTGTTTTAGATTGTTTCCAATTTGCTTGCCATATATCAGTTTCATTAATACCTGGCTGCTGACGGAAACATTTGCTCGTCCACTGTAAGGTTTGAAGATTTCTGAAATGAAATTTATGGGGTTGTAGTTTTGCTGTTCTAGTAGAATTTTCATCGATTCCCACAAACCGAAACATTTTTCTGAACCAACTTCTGCACATAGTTTCAGGTATAGCTGGAGGGCCCCACTTTTCAGACCACAGTGCACCACTCATATTCGAAATCACGATAAAAGCATCTTCAAATGTAAAATAACACTCTTCAACCTGTAAAACTTTCTGCTTTTTCGCTGCAACGAATGTACACTTTCAAATAATTTTCAATATTCTTCTGTTTATGAAAAGACGCTAAGATCTGGCTACGATGTCATTGTGGATTGATCTCTTTGAATGAGGTGTGGGAGCCTGATTAACCGTAAGAATATGTTGTTGGACTTTTCTGTTGCGATTATTGACTGAAATATTTTCATCCGTCCAATCAGTCGTACCTTCTTTCTCTAATAATGTATTACCTACTTTGAAAGTATAATCAGTTTTGATGAGTGAGACGGGAATTGATCCCATCTCAGTCACAATTCTGCTAGAAAAAAATAAAAACTGTTGTTGAAAATATGAAATAACTATATGGAACTAATCTTTAGATAAGAAAAAATGGAAACGAATGTGATAATGAAGCAGAGCCAGTTGAAGGAATGAAATTCAGGAGGGATGGCGGTAGAAGAATGATTTGATGTATGATAAAAACTTTTACTTACCTTTTTCATAACGAACAATTTCCGATTCTCTCTCGGAGGATGATTCGACTTCGTTAGATTTAGGTACGAATTCTTTCTCAACTGCAGTTCCATTGTCGCCATATCAACACCTTCATCTCTCGATTTATCTTCAGGTCAATTACACAACAAATAACTAAGCTGAGCGTCTGTCAACCCACGAAAATCAGAATCGTACGACACAGAAATGAATAAACCAATAATGCCCATAGTCTTATATTGACCTCAAAAAGTTAGGAAAAGTCATAAAATATCACTGTCACAGTGAAGGATCTATAGCTGATAAAAATGATCAAACCAACGGTTTAGGCCCTTTTTGACTACTTGGCAGATCTAGATTCAATAAATATTCAAACTCTAGACCTTCAGCACCAAAGCAAGCTTCAAACCTTGTCAACAGGTTTCTCGTACAGGTGAATTTCTTCATTTTAGCCTTATTCTGCGACAGATAGTTCTAATTTTACTCATTAGGTACTTTACTTCATTTAGTTGATTTAGAAATAAAATATCTGTCGAGGGTGCCCCGTTTCACTTTGTTTTTGAGAGGTTTTGTAATTATCTGGGCATTGTGAGGAGGTACTCCATTTTACTTCCACCAGGTCAGTTGTTTTCTAACCAAGGGTATTCCTTCCAGAAATCAAGGTAACACTCTTTGTAGAAAGTGCAGATACCTTTCTTTCGTCAAAATATTATCATAGAAATAGGATTCAATGATTCTTCCATCAATTGATTTACACTAAAGATTGGCACTTCAATGTTTCCATTATTAATTGGGATTAATTGCAGAATAATAATTGGAATTATGCTTGTTAAAACTTTCACTATCGAAGGTACTCATATATCCAAGTAATGTTAAAATACACTGGGTCATGTGTTATTGAAAAATCAACTGAATACATCAGGTCCTACTTGTACCTCAGCCTGTATAGTTGGCAACTTACAATATAAATTTTGTGAAGAGGTATATCAGCTTGTTTGTGAATCCATTGACATATATTGTGAATGTTTCTTTGAGGGAGGGTGTCTTTCCGGAATCACTGAAGATTGCTAAGGTCGTTCCTGTTTTCAAAAGAAGGATCCGATCTTTTGGTTGAAAACTATAGACCTATATCCCTATTGAGTGTCTTTTCGAAGATATTGGAAAAGGTGGTTGCAATGAAGGTAATACGATTTTACGAGGAATTTAATCTGTTTAACCCTGCGCAGTTCGGTTTCAGAAGGGGTCGATCTACTTCTTCCGCTATTATTGCTTTTCTGGATGCTTTATATGAAAAGCTCGACGGGGGAGGTGTGTGCGTGGCTGTATTTCTTGACTTATGTAAAGCCTTCGATCTAGTGAACCATAATATTCTCCTCGATATACTGTTTGATGGAGGAGTGAGAGGGGTTGCTTTGAGCTGGTTTAGCAGTTATCTCAACTTGAGGACACAATTCGTTGAAGTGGATGGTGTTAGATCTCAACCGGTTTCTTGCACTCGGGGTGTTCCACAGGGTCTGTCCTTGGGCCTCTGTTGTTCATCATTTACGTGAATAGTCTCAGATTTGGCGACCTGGTGCTGTATGCAGATGACACTTCTCTGCTGGTTCATGCGTTGAATGTGGCAGCATTATCAGAGAAAGCAACTTCCTGCGTTTCCAGGGTGGAAGATTATTTTGCGGCTCATGATTTGGTGGTCAACAGTGCGAAGTCTGTATTCCTTCAGATGAATATATCCAATCGTCAGAAGGAGTATAGTGTGTTGGTCAGGTCCTTACAATCCTCCCTTGTTGAAGTGAGCACCGCTAGGTTTCTGGGATTGTTGGTGGAGAGTGGTTTAAGGTGGGGATCGCATATTGACGCCTTGTGTAGAAGACTGACTCCTGTTTGTTTTTCATTGAGGATGTTGAGGAGCAGTGTCAGCTCGTCCATTCTGCGCACCTATTATTTTTCTTGTTTTCATTCCTTGCTTCCTATGGCATCGTTGCCTGGGGTTCATCCAGCGACCTGGATGGGGTTTTTCGTTTGCAGAAGAGGGCAGTTCGATTTATGGTTGGAGTTGGACCGATGGTGAGCTGTAAACCGCATTTCAAAACTTAAATATAATCACTCTACCGTCCCAGTTCATTTTCGAGCTGCTCTTGTTTGCTAGGTCGAATCCTTCCTTGTTTGCTGGTGTAGGTGACTACCACAACTATAATACGAGGAATGCTCTGCTTCTTGAGGTCCCGAGACATCGATTATCATTGTACGAAAAAGTCCCCATTACTTAGCTATAAGAACATATAATAAGCTCCCGGACCACTATAAAACTGGAAGTTCGAGGGACTTCAGGAGGCAGATTAAGCAGCTATTGATTGAAAGGTGTTACTACTCATACCTGGAATACTTACAGGATGAGCTTTAGTTTGTGCTGTTCAGTGTATCTTGCATTTTATTGTACTTTTATAATATATTTAATTTTTGTGATTTTAGGTGTATTTGTCTCATTTCTCATTTTTTGCATTTCATGTATTTTTATGATATATTTCATTTCTGTGGTTGTTATTTGTTTTATATTTTCCTTAGTTTAAGTTACTAGTGTTTTCAAGAGTCTGACGTGTCCTATATCTTAAGAAGATCTAATGGAAAAATAAAGAATTAAAAAACTTAGCCACCTGAGTGTGATTATAGATGAACAATAACGGCGGTGTTTTCAGATTCTCAAAATGTGATGTGACTTACTCACTAGGCATGCTTTCGATTTCAACATTTATTCCGGTATATATATTCTTTTAAAAAGAGAGGATTTACAAAAATTTGAACAATTGTATTCACAATGAATGCTTTCATCTATAATTTTGGTGTGTGTCAGAAAAAGTGTGAGCTCAAAAAATGTAACAGGGGAACCATACTATCTTGTATAAGATTCAATAAACGAGTGAAAAAACCTGAGAAAAAAAATCGTTTCCCTGTCGCTATTGCACTAGCAATAGCTTGTCTGTTTATGTTGTGTTAGTGTCGTGTGTACATAAAGAGTACCAAAGATTTTTCTGCCTAGCCGCTTCATTTTCTCTTGTATTCCATGATTTCCAAACGAAGACAAGGGTGAAAGGAAGGGGGTTTGGGACAGGAATCTGTAACAATGAAAAAGGAAAACCAGCAGGAAAATATTTCAACAATCATACTTCTTATATGTCTAAACAAATCTAAGAGAAGATTTCACATAGCAAGCAAGGTCATGATAAGGACTAAGGAGACAATAAAAAAATACATAACCTGCGATATTTCCTCAAATTCCCTCTCTGTTTGACCGAGAGAGCCCCGATGGCCAGGTTCATTCTTCCTAGTGCTGCCAATTATGGTCTATAGATGTTTTAGAATCATTATAGACCCAATAATTTGGGTTGACATCGCCCATATATTATTTCTTCGTGGAACTCGTTTAATTTAAAGAAAAATTTGCGAAAAAATGTTGACAGTCGTTTGAAAAATATGATAAATGTCATTTATTCCGGTAATTCTTCTATTCCCATCAATCCAATTGATAAGAGAAAGAGCTGTGTTGAAACTAGCAAGGTCGTGCCCCACAAGCCTTGGTCTCGTCAACCCATTCACATTTCCGATTGTTGGGACCTGCATTGCTCATGCAAATATGTCCAAGTTGGATGTAGAAAAATGTCAAAAGAAGATGATGAACTCCTGGCAACTGAGCAGTAAAGATTAGGAGTAAAATGGCAAAAAAGTAAGGAGGTCTTCATAATTAGTAACTTACATGACACAACTGTAACAACTAGGAAACAAACATTGAGAATTAAAAATACTGTAACTTGCCCTTTAGTCTCAATATTTTACATCAAACATAATAGAAAGGGTTATTCAATATGTCATCCACCTTGCAGAAAAGCTGATAGAATGTGAGGTGGTGCAGAAGAGGACAATCAGCAGCAGCTGCAAGAACGATGCTGAACCTTGGAAACTCCTTCTAGTCTAGTCGCTTTCACGAAGGCATTGCGCAACATGTGCCGCGGAACTTACAATAAGACACTGTGCATAATGTGCAAATTGCCATTGTGTAAATTACGTTTAGTACAATACCACCTCTGAATTAGTCTTTTTGCATAGGGTTTCTTTACATTTTTTGGTTTTGTGAGATTTTAGAGCAATTTCATTGTTTTCATTGAAATAGTTTTTCTTCATGCAACCAATTTTTTTCTGAGATATAGTAGTTGCTTCTTGGTACCATTGGGACATGTACATTCCATCTTGAACCGCTCTTCCCTAGTTTTATGACTTTGGCCACCCCTACGAGTCTTTCTTAGGGCTTCTTAGAAAGTGATAGAAAAGGGCAGTGAACGAGTTAATAAAATCCTCTCTGTGGAACTAAGCTTCATCACCCCACATTCTTTTAGATGAAACACTGGATGATTTTTAAGTTTAACCAATATGTTTGCAATAAATGGAAGGCGTCGGTTAGCATCACTCGGATTAAACCTCTGTTCTAGATGAACTTGATATGAATGGAAGTTACCAAGATCTTCAGATAGTTTTCAAATTGACACATGAGGATTAAAGTGTACATAACTTGAATCATTTGATATGTTCTTTGGCACTTACTGATCTTCTAGAATTATTGTGATTTCAAGTCGGAAAATGACCTTGGCGCAAGACGTGTGTATTCCTGCGTGTATCACGCATGTTTCGAAAATTTTTCGGTCTAATTCAAACTAAGCTTAATCAATATAGATGGAATTACAACAAACATACCAGAACTACGACTTTTATTATTCGATAAGGAACCAGTTTTAGCGTGTGTTACAGAGACACATATCACAAATGATATTGAGGAATGTGAATTTGATGTTGAAGGGTATGACTTGTATAACTGTCTTTCCCACAGTAGACATACAGGAGGTACTATAATATATGTGCGAGATAATATTAAGTCAAATATGTTGAAAAAATATATTACTTTGGAATATTGGTGACTGTTCGTTGAGTTTACGGTGAATCACACCAGATATACAGTGGGTTCCGTTCACAAATCTCTGAGTGGAAATTGTGGTGAGTTTCTGAATTTCTTTGAACAGAGGCCGGGAGATAACTTTTGCTGCAGAACAAATCTGATAATTATGGGCGATCTTAATATTCACTATAATAAAGTTCGAGATGGGAACAGAGAGAAGCTGCGACAAATTGTGGAAGGAGCTGGTCTGAGACAGATTGTTAACAGGCCTACAAGGATCACCTCGTTGTCAGCTAATACAATCGATCTAGTCATTTCAAATATGTATGGGTTGATTTTAGTGGATACAGAATTTCCTCAGTTGACTGATCACTATAGTTGGAACATGGCTTGATACTGATAGCAGGAAGAGCGATCGGGAGGTTACTTTTGGAGATCTTAACAACGATAATCTGCGTAAGATTAATAGAGAATTAGTTGTCATGACATGGAACAATGATAGCACTGATTTGAAAATCCTGTATGAGGATTTTAAGAGTAATATCATGAAAGTTGCGAAAGAAGTATCCCCTGATAAAAGAAAAGTTATTCGAAATAATAGGAATGAATGATGGAATCCAACTGTGAGGATAGCAATATAACGGAGAGATAGGACTTACCGTAGATTTAAATTCACAAGATCGCCAGAGGACTGGGTTGATTATAAAATACAAAGGAATCATGCATGTGCAGCCGTCAGATTCGAACAGAGGAAGTTTTATGAGGCGAAAATAGAATCGTCAAAAGGTGATTCAAGAACAATGTTAGGATCATTAACATAACTCATAGGAAGTGGAAACAGAACCCATCTAAACTAAATGAAGTTACTTTTGAATCTGATTCAGGTTGAATTGAGGAAAATTTTAATAACTATTTCATAAAGAGTATTGAGTCAGTTGAAAATGAAATTGAAACTGTGAAAATGCATGATGTGAATGTGGACGAGGTTAACACCAAACTGCTCTCCTTTGAGGCCATTTAAATGAACAAGCTTAAAAAAATTATTAGAAGTTCGAAAAATGAAGCTACAGGAAACGACGATCTGAGTACCAAAATAAAGAAAATTTTTGATACCATTGGATATCCTCTCTTCAACTTGATAAATACATCACCTCCTAGGGGAAAGATTCCATCTGAACTGAAAACAACAATAATTGTACTAATGCCAAAGGTGCCGACGCCGTCTCTACCTTCGGAATACAGATCTATTAATCTTGTTCAGATTATAAGTAAGGTACTGAAAATAGTGATAGCCGAACAATTGAAGAAGAACTTTGAAGACAATAATCTATTATTCAAGTCATCAGTCAGGATTTCGGGATCATCATTCATGTGAGACTAGTATTCAGCTTATTTGTGCGAAGTGGCGTTCTCAGATCAATAGGGGCAATATTGTGTTGTGCGTGTTCATTGGTTTTAAACGATCGTTTGAGACTATTGACAGAAGTAGACTTATATTATAAAGAAGCTTAAAGATTACTTATGTAGTAGAGTTCAAAAGACAAAGGTGAATGATTTTATGTCTAAGTTAGTTTTGAATGAGTTCGAAGTACCTCAAGGTAGTGTATTGGGGCCTCTGCTTTTTATTTTTTATATAAACGATATATTTTGCTATCTTGATAGTGGTTTTGTCAATTTGTTTGTGGATGACACCCTTATTTCTATCGAGGGTCAAAATTTTGAGGAGGTCACACGAAGAAAGAATTAATTTGTTATTGACTGTTCTGTTTAAATAGCTTTGTGTGACCAAACTTAAGTTGAACTCTTCGAAATCAAAGTTTATTGTATTCGGCACGGGGAAGGATTGTAGTGCTTTTGTATGAAGTAATCATGTATTATCAATAGGGGGAGAACCAATATCTTTTGTGGAAAATTGTAAATATTTGGGGGTGATGTTGGATGGTAGCCTGTCTTTCTCCTCCCACATAGACTATCTATGTAAAGAAATAGGAAAGAAGGTGGCTTTCTTTTATAGGGTGTCAAAGAATCTATCGGGGTGGGCAAGGAGGCTTTTTTTGAACACTATAATATTTCCTCATTTCAATTACTGTTTATCCTTGTTGATAGCATGTAATGGGGGTAAAATTGATAGGCTGCAAGTTTTGCAAAATAAATATATGCGAATTATTCTGAAATGCCCCTCGTTGAGTCCATGTGTGTATATGTTGAATGAACTGAGATGGTTGAGTATACGTCAGTTGATCAGAAAAGCAAATATGTGTTTGGTCTTTAAAATAGAGAATAATTTATTGCCTGAATATCTGAAAGGATTTCTTGGTAAGGCTGGGGGAATTGCACCCATAAACTTTGCGGTGTAATCAAAATTATAATATTGAATTCAGTAAGTACACTTTTCCTAAAAAATCTTTGTTTGATGAAAGATTGAAGTTGTATAATGCTCTACCTCTTGCGGTTAGGGAATCTGGAACTTTCAGCTCGTTGAACAGGAGGGTCACTGAAATTTTCAAGAGAGAAAATTCTTGTTAGATATTTGGGGTTAGATTTTGTTTTATTTTTCTTTTGGATTTCAACCGGGGTGTTGTCCTTTCCTTTTGTAAGTATCAGAAATATTATTGCTCTTTCTGCTATTAGGTTAAGCTAACAGTTTATGTTATACAAAATCAAGCATTGTTAGGTTTCAATTCGATCCTTGTATATAGCATATATTGCTAAATAAATAAAGATATTATTATTATCACTCGTATTTTATAGTACCTTCCTCGACAAGCTTGCATACCTTTCACATATTGTCTATTTGTTTGCATCCTAAGGATATATTGAAATAATCCATTGCTAAAAATTATCAGAAAACACAAAACGAAATTGTTCTCTTTGTATTTCTATAATTCAGACTGCAGTGAGCTGACAAAGAAAAACATTATTGTTATCGCCGAATAGGGCTAAAACCGCCTGTTCTATCTTTCAGTTGTCTGTCTTGACAACAATTATTATTTTTGATACATTTGTGATGATAAAAATGTTGAATAATATTTGCCTAGTACTTTATTCATTCTAATACCATAAGTATATTTGAAAGATATAAAAGTACAATATTTTTCTTCAGTGGAATACCCAATAACAATAAATACAAATAATGTTTTCAGGATGAAGGAGAATTTAATATTACTGAGCGTAGATGGACCCGATAACAATGTAATCAAGATGAAACCTCCGATGGTGTTTTCGAAACAAAACGTGGATGAAGTCGTTTGTGCATTAGATGAGGTTTTCCAAGAGATGGAACAAACAAACTCGTCAAGGGGCAGTAAAATTGTAGAGATCGAGGATAAGACAAAATAGAAGTTGGGGACTCCCAAATCCTTCAGGTCGGAAGGTATCGAGTCGATATGAATTGTTTGATATTGATGATATGTGGATTGTAATTTAAGCTATTAAAGCAAATTTTATTTTCATTCCTACTTTTATGATTCGTCAAAGTTTTACTAGTAAGAATTCCATTAATTAAGACAGCAAAATATTGTGATTGATTTATGGATAATGAAGATTAGGAAATATATATTTCTATTTTGAAAAATAGTGTTTTTCTTGGGTAGAACAGCTTGAAAATTGATTATTATACGTATACGTTTAGACTGGCGAGTTTTCACTTCGAGAAATAAACTGGAAAGACCTCATTCTTATTTGGAATATTACTTCGTAGTTGAATTCAATTTTCAGTTCATAATGCATATAGAAAATCTCGAGTAACAGTAGTTCGTTTCATCTTGCCCGGGTACATTAGGGTGATTTCTGATATCTTATTTAATGTTATTGCATATTAGTACTGATGTATGAATGTACATCGCATGTCTCTAGTTATTCAGATTCAACCTGATGTTGTGACAAAATATAATTCATAATGCAATGGAAGGGTTTACTAAAATACTTTGTACGAACATATTTCGGGTTAAAAGTGCGTATAAAAAGGAAAAAAGAAAGAACGACTTGGATGCGAAGGAACAACATAGCAGCTGTCGGTAATTACTTCCCTGGTGTTCTAACAGATGTCGTTAGCCATAAGTATGAAATCTTATGAAGTGAACCATGTCATTTCATTCTACTGACAGCAAACTCAAAATTACTATTTTGTCTTTCAACAATGTGCCCGGGAACATAGCCCATTTACACAGAAGGACCTAGAGCTCATAGTGACTTTGGAACCACCCTCCCAAACCGTGCAGTGATAACTGCCACCACAAGGATTACAAGTTATTTGGAATTTTATCCCCTCTTTAGGTGACTCTTTCCAATTTCCCTTTTTTGTTCAAGGACAACATCCATAACTTGAACCCGAATTCGAACCAGGCAACTGGGCAACCTCAAAATTACACAAGTTAAGTTCCGCCAAAAATAATGAGGTTTGTGCCCGAAAATGTGTATTTGCGGCATGTATTTTTTTTCTTCTCTTAACAAATAAAAACAGTTATCGTTTACTGGTAGAGACAGTGAGCATGCTTCAACCATAAAAACATGTGAAACGAGGTTTGGATAATAGAGATATGATGATTTTAACGTTCAAGACAAAGAACGGTCTGGTTGGTCGAAAACATTGAAAGATGAAATCTAACCTCTGGTTATTGTTTTGTCATCTAGTCTGCTTTTTTCCTGAACACTTCTCCAATATCAGAAGTGTGGTTCTAGAATTGTTTTTTTTTTATTATTTTTCATCAGTTTGGTTCCTAGAATTCTGTCTAATAGTTTCTCCAATAAGTTTCAACAGATTTATCTATAATTTGGTCAAATAATGATATCATCATCTTTCATTTATGGGAACTATAATGCCAGTTCTCCAATCATTAGGAGCTGTTTTGTTTTCCCAAGCCCTTCTGAATATTGTTCTCTGGATTCTACTCCCTCTATTCCCCCAGGAATTTTATGTTCTGTGTTATAGTATCGTATCGTGCTTATTTATCCATTTAATATTCTAGGTTACTTCTTCTATATCTTTGCTTTATATGTCATTTTTTCTCAACCGTTACTGTTGAGTAATCTTGGTCATCATGAACACTGTTTCCTTGTTAGATGCGTTCATCTGTGTTCTGAAACTCATCGAAATATTAATCCGGAATATTTCTTTCTTTCCTGAAGAGTTTTTCTATTTTGTTTTCCACATGAATGAAATTACTGGCAATTGGAAAATCGAAAAATCGTCAGTGAAATTTTCGAAGGAAGAAATTTCTGCATCGAATAGTAACAGGTGATGAAAAATGGATTTATTTCTAAAATTCTAAGCGAAAAAAATCATAGTTATAATCTGTCAAAAACAGTTTCATTCCACTGAAGCAAGACCATGCTCTGAGTCTAGTGGGACTAAATTGAAGTCGTATATTATAAACTGTTGAAACCTTGAGAAACAGTTACCATTGATTTTTATCGACAACAAATGATCTACTCAATCTGTGAATTGAATGAAGAACATCCTAAATACACTTAGATATGATAAAATAATTTTGCAACATGACAAAGTCGTCTCATACAGCAAAATCGGTCTCGGAAACGTTGGAAGCGCTTGAATAGAAAGTTTTATCGCACTAGCCGTATTCCCCAAACATGGCTCCAAAAGGTTACCAGATTTTCGCATCGATGGGGTGCTTGTAGAGCAATATTTCACAGGTTTCGGTAAGGTTCTAAAAATGACTCAATGAATGGATTAGCTCAAAGACGACACTATTCGTTTGGAATGAGACGCATAAATTACTTGAAAGATGAGTAAAATGTATAGAATCAAATGGTCTATGAATAAATTTTAACTATCCATTGCAAGTAACGTGTTCTCTTCCACGAAATAACCAGAAAGAAATAATCAACACGTTAGTACACTTATCAAGAAACTATACAGGGAGTTATGCATAGGGTGGTCATTACTGCAACTTCAGACAGATCATGTAAAAATATGGCGAATGGTCCTTCTAGTTATAGAGTGTTTCGTTTTTTGTCGATCTCTTTTACTTTTCGAGTTTGTTTGAGATTATATTAACGTTGATGGCACTTGTGTCTAAACAATTTGTAATAAAAATCTACAAAGTGAATTTTTTTTGGTTCCTACTCCATTTTTACCCCGTAGAACAGGGGTGCTCAAACGGTCAAACGCGAGTGCTTTTTGAGTAGATCTCGAGAAGAAAAAACTCTTTAATAAGTTGGTAACTAAAATACAACAATTTATCACGTAAGAAAATAACACTCCGTTAGAGGCAAAAGGCGGCTATATCAAAGGAACGCGCGGTACTTGTCAAAGAAGAGCCGCGTTTTCTATTCTTGCCGCTTTTCTAGAAATTTCGGGCGGTGCGTTTGACAGCAACATTCGGGACTTTTGTTCACGCCGATATAAATGTTTCGCCTGCAGGAATTGGAATCATTCTGAATTGTAACTTGAAGGCAATACTACGTTGATACAAAGTGTATTATTAATTGGTACAAAATGAGTGCAGAGAAGAAATCTAAAACGTATCATTTTAATAACGATTGGGAGGAAGAATTTTTCTTTTGTGTGGTGAGGGATAAGTGTATTTGTCTCATTTGTAGTGCGTCAGTTGCAATACCTAAGCGTGGTAGTTTAGAGAGGCATCATAAAACGGTTAATGAAAACTATGAAAAGGATTTTCTACCACAGAGTGATTTAATATCTGTTTTGAAAAAAGAACAAACCATGTTCACAAGACCTGCCAAACAACAAACGTCATTTAAAATATCTCATATGTTGGCGAAACACAAGAAACCATTCGAAGATGAATCGGTTGTGAAAGAAGCATTTATTGAAGCAGGTGAGACATCTTTTGGAGATTTTAATAATAAAACAGAAATCATGTCTGCTATTAGAGAACTTCAGTTATCTCGTCTGACTGTCACAAGGCGTATTGAAGTCATGAGTCAGGACAGCAGATAAACTGAAACATGATATCATTAAATGTACATACTTTTCTCCACAGTTCGACGAATCCACCGATATGCCCAGCTGTGTATTTTTATTGGGATGGTATTCAATGACATGTTGGCTAAGGAAGAATTTTTGACAATCATTTCTCTGAAGAGGAAGACCCGTTACGAAGATATATCTGACATTTTCTTCAATTTTGTAAAAAACTACAACCTACCAATATGTAAATTAGTGTGCATTACAACCGATGGAGCACCAGCAATGACTGGAAACGAAAACGGTTTTGTGGAATTGTGTCGAGCTAACGAAGATTTACCTTAATTTTTTCATTCCATTGTATTATACACCAACAAGTTTTGTGTTCAAAAGTTTTAAACACGGAGGAAATTATGGACATTGCAACAAAAATTGTGAATTCCATCCGTGCACGTAGCTTACAACGGCGGGTCTTTAAGTTGCAGTTGGAAGAAAGGGAGTCAGCTGAACACACTGATTTAGCTCTTCACACGGAAGAAGGTGGTTGAGTCGCGGAAAATTCCTAGAAAGGTTTCAAGAATTATTGCCCGAAATAACAGCTTTTCTAGACGAAAGAGGTGATGACACTCAGATGTTGAAATACGAAAAATGGCTGACTGATTAGGAATTTTTGACTGACATCACAATGCACTCAAACACCATTAACTAGGAGCTACAAGGTAAAGAAAAAAATATTATTGAAATGATTAGCGCAGTAAACGTATTCAAAAGTAAATTGCAAAGTAAGATAGATCAACTGAAAAGAAAGGATCTGAAACGTCTTTCAAAGCAAGGATTCCTCAGTTGAATTATGATATTATTATCAAATATTTTGATAATAATAATGATAACAATTTCAAAATGCGTTTCTATAACTTCAATAAATTGGCAAATATACTATCATTTATGAGTTATCATTTTCATGTAGAAACATTGAGGAATTAGCACTGAAATAGCAAGTCAGTTTAATATGAACTAATGTTCTGTTGAGTTGGTGCAGATTATATCAGATATACATTACAAAGCTACAGCATCTGATACAAACTTCTGGTGTTTTATATCTGAAGATAAATATCCGAATCTGAGGCAAATCGTCTTTCAACTGACGGCAACTGACAAAACATTAGGATGTAAACTATAAAATGTTTACATCCTTTACTTTTAATTGCTTTGTAAATGCCAATATCAAAGTACACACGACTCAGAAATATTCACCCGTATGTTTTTATTTTTGCATTTTCTATCATCAAGGTACATTTTTTTTATGTGTCTACCTGCTAATTCGAGAACAAACAATATAATATTGGTACGTACTGACCGTGGGCAAAGCTATTGCAATTTGGTTAACGAACTAGGAGATAAATCAAATATATCGTCCAAGTATGTACGAGTCACATTTCCTCATACTTGTTTGTAACGGTGGCAGAATTTCTATCAAGCGTTATATAATTTTCTGTAACAAACATCAGTTGTAGTGTTCAAAGAAGGTAAATCATCTTGGGAAAATTCTAGTAGACTCTTAGGGCGAATCGTCAACAGCTTTTCTTTTGCATGCTGAACTCGAAATTTGATGAATTGTAATTTGGAGTCATGGTAATGTACTGGAATATGTCATGTTACTGTTATACTGGCATGGAATGGCCTCAATGTAAGAATAAGTAACTCACATTATTCATTTACATATTCTTTGAAAAGAATATTTATAGTTGTTGACAACCACCAACTGCTTTTCCCCTACGGTGAAAGAATGCTGACGTAGAAACTTGAATTGAAACATAGGGGAAAAAACGATTCAATAAATTACTTGGAACAGTCTTTTCTAGCAGGGCGAAATTGATTTATCATTCAATATCCATTGCATATCATTAGTTTCAAGTTTCAAGGAGATTATTCAATTACAAAAATTCCTAATAGTTAAAATCGTTGTAACTACAATTCTAGGGCATAATATGGAAGTAAGTTAATTCGAAATGAATTATTCTCTTCTCAAGAGGAAAGATAATTAGGTAGGTTCAGGTAACTGAAAAATGTGGGAGCGAATTTACATGTAAATGTTAATTCGACATGAATTTTTCTGATTGCTACCTGCCGGGACAGAATTTACCTCCGCCCCGATAGTGAGAGCTGCTGAGAATAATATAGGTATATAAATATTTGGCTCATCAATCAATTGAAATTTCATTTACAGTTTTCCAATAATTCATTTGGAAAGTTTTCCTAGATAGAAAACACACATTTTTGTCATTCCAATTTTTTCCTTCAACAGATAACAATAACGGATATTTATACCCTTATCTTCTTCTTACGGTGCCTTATTCTTAAGGACGTTGGCGATTACATTTGCCCATCTTATTTTATTTGTTGCAGCTCTGAACAATTCTATAGAGCTCATATTAGTCCATTGACGTAAGTTCTTAAGCCAGGAGTTGCGTCTTCTTCCCGGTCCCCTTTTGCCATTGATTTTTCCTTCGATGATAAGTTGAAGCAGTTCGTACTTTTGGTTTCTCATAATGTGACCGAAATATTGCGTCTTTCTTTCTTTTATTATCTGCACAAGTTCTCGATCCTTTCTGATCCTCTGCATAACTTCTACGTTTGTCGTATGACTCATGTAAGATATTCTGAGCTTTCTACGGTAGCACCAAAGTTCGAACGATTCTATTATTTTTTGTGTTGTTTCCGTCATTGTCCATGCTTCAACGCCATATAGCACGGTGGAGAAAACGTAGCATTTCAGTATTCGAACTCTTAATGAGATATTTAGTTGGCAGTTGCATAGTATTTTTTGCATTTTATAAAATATAGCTCGTGCTTTTTCCAGGCGTTTTTATCTCTAGTGAGTGATCCCAAGTTTCAACAAGGCTACTTCCTAGGTATGTTATTTTCGTCACTTGTTCTAATTCTGTTCCGTTGACCCTAATTCCGACCTTTCTGTTTTGGTGTTTGCTGATAGCCATCGTTTTTGTTTTCTTTGTATTTAGTTTCATTCCAAATTCTTTACATGTTATCATCACTCGGTTCATTAGGCGTTGTAGTGCTTCAGCGCTATCTGCTAGAATAACCGTGTCATCTGCGTATCGCAAGTTGTTAATGCATTGTCCATTTATTATTATGCCATCCGAGGTATCCTGCAGTGCCTTCCTAAATAACTCCTCCAAAAAAACGTTAAACAACAACGGAGAAAGAAGACATCCTTGCCTTACTCCTTTCTCGATGTTAATGTCTTCAGATGTCTCTCCATTGATTCTAATTTTAGCCTTTTGGTCTTGGTAAAGGTTTGATATGATTCTAAAGTCTTTGTCGTCTATGTTACAAGACCTGAGAATTTCTATTAGTTTATCGTGTTTCACCAGGTCAAAAGCCTTTTGAAAGTCTATGAAACACAGATATACATCAGAGTCTACATCCCTACATCTTTCAACAAGCACACGTATTGAAAAAAGTGCCTCTCTTGTTCCAACGCCATTCTTGAAGCCAAATTGTGTTCGTCCCGTGTGTTCGTCCAATTTGTTATAAATTCTATTGTGTATTATCCGGAGGAACAATTTCAGTATATGATTCATTAGACTAATGATCCTATATTCTTCACATTTTCTGGAGTTCTTCTTCTTTGGTAGTGGTATAAACACCGATGTCAGCGAGTCTTTTGGTATTATTCCAGTTTCGTATATTTTATTAAATAAGTTCTCCATAACATCGATGTGTTCGTCTTATCTTATCCTTATAATTTCAATTGGGATATTATCTTCTCCAACAGCTTTTTCGTTTTTGGTTGTTTTGTTGCTTTAATAATTTCCTCCTTTGTGATGTAGGGTCCAGACGCTACTTTCTGCACATCTATGCTTTGTCTCTCCTGGTCTTGAAACATGTCTTCTATGTATTCTTTCCACCTGTTTATTTGACCTTTTATATTCAGTAGGGGTTTCTCATGTCTATCTTCGACGAAAGATGAAGAGGATTGCTTCCACATTCCAGCTCCTTCTTTTATCTTTTTGTGTAAGTTGAAAGTATCATGTTTTTGTTCTAGTTTCCCAATTTCTTCACATCTTTCGTTTAGCCAGGTAACCTTAGCTTCTTTGATTTTTATTTTGATATTTTTATGTATTTGTTTATATTTTGTTTCGTTTTTATTTCTGAATTTTCTTCTCTCTTCCATCATGTCCAAGATTTCCTCTGTCATCCAAGATTGATTCTTCTTCCTGGTCTCCTGCGTAAGGTGCTTCTCTGGAACATTTTTTAGTGTTGTTTTAATCTTTTGCCAATCTTCTTCAGAAGTTTGCGTCGGCTTTAATGGTTTTTCGTTCATATATCTATGTATTTCTTCCTTTATTTTATTGTACGTAGATTCCTCTTATATAAAAGTCAAAATTCCTGTTGACCTACTTGACTCAGAACCGTGCGAATAATAGTTAGAATACGACTTCTGCAAAGTGTGAAATCGGATATCTCAGGAATAAGTGATTCGTGAAGAATGTATAGAAGTATACATGTATACATCTCAAATCGACAGCATCTGATACAAATTTCTGGTGTTTTATATCTGAAGATAAATATCTGAAACTAAGGCAAATCGCCATTCAACTGACGGCAATGTTCGGGTCAACTTACTTGTGCGAGTCTGCATTTTCTGAAATGAAAATAATCAAGTCAAAATATCGCAATCGACTAACTGACGATCATGATGATGTAATCATGCTTGCGATTAGCACTCAGTGGTTACGTACCATCTTATGAAAAGTATGTTGAGAACATGCAATGCCACGCTTCGACATCCAAAGTCACTCCTTAGTTAAGTTTAACACCATATGTAACTCTTTTGTTTTGTAACAACCAATAAACTCGCAATTTGGAATAACTATGAGTTTTTTCTTTGATATTATAGAGAAGAACCTAACTAAACCTAACCGAAACCTTGACTAAAATAATTTATATTGTGCGGAAAGTTAATATCTATATATGCTACGGTACACCCTACCTAGATAGGTAGGTAGGGTGTATCGTGTATGTACTCTAACCCTGCATCACACATATGATACTTGTAGCCTCTCAGAGTCGATCGTAAGAGTCTAAAAGTATTGAGGTAGATCGCCAGCAGTTCAAGTTTGAGCACCACTGCCGTGGATCATTTTTGAAGTACGGTACTAACAGATCTCATTATGATGAACTGATTCCTTGTTCCAATTGGAAGCTGTTTTGTATTTTGCATAATTTCGATGAGACGTGTAATTTTCTAGTTACAATATAATTATTGTTTGGGCAGTCTTTTTCAGTACAACTTATAAATTGAGCATAAAGAAAGGAAGAGATTCATATTTTCACTCAAAAATATGGTGTATTATCAAAACTCCACAAAAAGATTTCTAAAAGGGCAACGAATCAGTTCATCATAATGAGAACAGTCAGTACTGTACTACAGAAAAATTCTGCGGGAAGAGAATGGATAAGAAAAATCTCTTCATGTAAATTTTTATAGCAAATTGGAACGTCAGATTATGAAGATCCTTAAGGGTAATCTACGTTTCAAACAGAGTGAAAGAGATAATGAAAAGAAAACAAATTTCAACACCAAGTATTTCAAAATTGAATCATCTTCCTCAGAATAAAGTGGAAGGCCCATTCTTGATTTTTTTACATATTGTAGTAGTAGAATGACTACTTCATAGGTGACATCTGTATAACGAGAGGTTTCCTTGATAATTATATGGCTCTATAAACTTTATGTTCTGATCGGAAGCCGTTTTTAGTTTTTCAGAAAATAGAGTGTAAGAACCCTCGTTTGCTAGTTATCTCATGAGCTAATGGCATTTCCCAATACCGTTCGAGTGCAAGTAAGAATACAGAGAAACGAACTGAAGATGCGTCTGCTTTCAGTACCGAATATGAGCGCTTCCAGTTCACATTAATAGTATACAAAGAGCTGTATTTGGCCAGTTTGGAAGCAGCTTTATCTTTAAAATGAAGTATGACTTACCGTATATCTATAATCGAGCGAATGGATGTACAGGGCGATACAAAAAATCACCTGGCCTTTGTCGGTTTCGATTTTCGAGAAAACCTTATTGGTGAATACAGATTTCAGTTATCGTATTTTGTTTTCGGGTTATTCCGGAATTTTAGAATATCCGAGATTTGAGCAAATGACCATTTCTTTGGTAATAATCAAGTTACGTAAAAGATATTAATATGCCAGAAGTGGAAGGAGATATTGAAGAGATGGAGAGACTGAAGGTTGGTGTTCTGGTAATGAGTGAAATGAGATGGAGGGGAAGCGGATCACTAAATATTCCCAATCACCAGATCTACTATGCTGGAAACAATGAGCTTGCACACTGGAGAGGAGAAGGATTCATCGTTACCAAGGCTATCAACGCGACTGTTTTGAACTTTATACCTCATTCGGACAGGGTGTCCATGCTTCAACTGAATGCTACAGTCAAAATGAATCTTATACAAGTGTATGCAACCACAGCGGACAGCCATGATGAAGAAATAGAACGCCTCTATGAAGAACTGAAAAGTCTGATACGAATAACAAAGAACGAACAAGTTAATATTGTAATGGGTGACTTCAACCCTAACGTTGGTACCGAGGAAACCTCAGCAGTGACAGGGAAGTTTAGACTTGGAGAGTGCAATTTAAGAGGCGAAAGACTGATTAAATTTTGTCAAGAAGAAGAGATGGTTCTAACCAACATCGTTTTTCTACAACCTGTTAGAAGATTCTACACATGGAGATCACTTAGAGACCTACCAGAGCACATTGTTTGAAATCGAATTGACTTTATTGCGATCGAAAAAAGTTCAGGAATGCTGTGATATCGTCAAAGGCTTACACTGGTGCAGATATTGGAACAGACCACATCATTGTTATTGAGATGTTTGTGGGAAGCTGAAAGCAATTAAAAAGTGCGTGAGGAAGGCCGCAATTGACATACGGGAAGTGTGCGAGGAAGACACGAAAAACAGACTTGCAGGAGAAATTGCCTGCAGTTTCAATGATGGACTGAGAAATTCTGAAGATGTTGATGTGGGGGAGATGTGGATGAAAGTTAAACGAATAATCAATGAGTTGAGTAAACAACACTTGAAACCAACAAGAAGGCCGCACAAAGAGTGGATGACAAACAAAATTTCAACACTTTTGGAGGAGAGAAGAAATGGCTGAATGATGACGGAACGAAATACCGAGATGCGCACAAATATTTTCAAGAAAAGTCAGAGAAGATAGCAACGTAGAGAAGAGGAAAAATGTCGAGGATTAGAACAGCTGCTAGAACGACATGATTCGTTTAATATCCACAAAAAGATTCGATAAACGCTAAGGAAAAGACGAGGAAGAGGAATGAGTATTCTTCAAGATCAACTTGGCAAAACTGTCAACGAGATCGAGGACAAAAAGCGGATATGGGAGGAATGCGTTCAGCAGCTTTTGCCTTCTCGTCCATCAGATCAGCTAAGCGTAGGTGAGTTTGAGTAGCGGAACGGTTTTGAAGAAATATATCAGCACGGTTGTCTTCAAGCACTACGTGTCTTTGAAGGTCCTCCTACATGTTATGAGAGCAGCAGACAACCTGTCAGTGTGTAGCTTAAAATGCGGAGCCCAGCTAAGTTTCCTATCCAGTATTACCTTCGAGTACCGATTCTCTTATGTCAGGTCTTGATCCAACGAAAATGGGCCTCGAACATGATGGAATCCAAATACAAGTACGTACACCAGCATTTCATTCTGTTGAAAGTGATCTGCAGTGTATTCATACATGAATGTAGGTAGATCCCTTGCCTTGCTAAGAATGACGAAGCCGTTCGCGCAAGCTTGAATATGGACTTCCTCTTTCCGCCTCGTTTCACTATTCCAGTGATGGTGTGGTTTAAAATCGCTGAGGTGATTCTTCAATCCCAAAAGGCTCCACTCGTCAGGAGTCAGGACACTGAGCTCCTCCGCCTCCCTCCTAACCAGGTTCGGCGGAACTTTTTCAGAGTTCCCTCGACATCCAGAAACGTCGCCACACATTCTCCTTCATCAAACTCAATAATTCGAATAACCTAGAGTAATGCCGTATCGCTGGATGTCCAGAAAAGCAGGCGTTTTAATTAGCATGTAAAGGAGTATCCTGGAGAACCCAATCAACCAGTCCCTCAAGAGCTTTTAGAACGAATGACCTTGAGCTGATAGTCCTAAAGTTTCTCACCGAGGTATGGTTTGGTCTATCGTTATGGGTTATTGTCGTTTTGGGTATTACTCTTGTAATTTTCCAGCACACGGAAATGTACCTCAGAGCAATACTTGCTCTGTATATAGTCACTAGGACCGGAAGCAACATACCCAAACCACTCTGAAAAAAGGCCGGGTGAATACCGTCCGATCCTGGTGATTTATATGGAAGAAAGGTATTAAAGGCCCAATTGATACTGGTCGGTAAGACTATATGGGCTGCCAATTCCCAGTTACGTCTACCTGATCGTGATTTCGTGGTCCATAATCCTTCCTTTGAATCTTCCCTAAAATATGGGAAGCTGTGCCGCAACCAAAGTTATATAAGAGATAATTATACGTTTGTTGCTAAAACTCGTTATAACAGGTACTTACCGTGACATCACATCCTTTCTGCGAGAGTACCGGTCTATCACAGAGATGATTGAAACAGAAACGCCGTCGTAGGGATTTCAATTAAACCACTGCTCTTGTTGAAGATGATCTCAGTGAACAGAACCGAAAACTAATTCCTGCAACACGACTATTCAATTCATGAATTATATAAAAGCTTTTATTGGATTAAGTATGTTTTAATATATGATATAAAAACAATTGAAAATTTGTGTATCTCATATCTGGCTTGGCAATCTTTCAAATCCGACATAACCCAGGACTTAATTAGCAAAAGGCCATCGCGTCACACTTCGTCACAGCCCAATTAGAGCCATCTAATTACCTTTGTAGGTAGAATGTCCACATTTATGCAGTATAAGTAGTTTTCGACATGGCGGGCAAAAGCTGGTCGATGTTAAGGATTGGCGCAAACTCCACGATGCCGAACCGATGGAATTTCCTCGACCGTCGTGGTGCTCGCGTCGTTGCGAATTTCAGCAGTCGCGACGCGAATTACCTGACGTCGGGACGCTGCAGCTGGCGGTATTCGACGTAAACAACATGTAGTTCGAGTTTTTAGATGTTTTCATCTCGTGCATCTGGAACTGAAAACAATTCCGTTCGTGAAGAATATGAACTGAAATGTTTACGAATGAATTGAGGAATGTCATAGTTTTATCTTATTTGCTTTTCTAGTAAAAATTGCAACTTTGTCGTCTTGAGGAATGCCAACCTGAAGTAAGTATTATTGGTGCTCATGATGATTGGATGGATTACTAAACTTTTCATTGATATCATTTAATATTTTACATAAGAGAAAAGAAAAAAATATCTAGTTTTGAATTTGAGTGAATTTGTTTCAAACTCTTCTGATGCTATTATGTCAACTTGTTTCTACTGATTCTTCTGCAGAAAATAACCGTATTTACCATTGATGTTCTGGAAGAATTATTTGGTTTTGTTGAAACTCGAAGAATTTAAATAGCGAATGCCATGAATCACCAATTTGTCTGTGATTTATTTAGATAAGACCTATATTTAGTTTCGTTACTAAATATAGACAATACAAGCAATACATCATATAATCAATTGTTCAAATATATCAGTTATAAATAACTGTTATTTCGCTTCAGGATGAAGAACAAATAAATTCACTCTAACGACTATATTCACGATAGAAATCTGACGTGTAACACAACGGTAGTAGTGTAATCAGATGTGAAGGGTATTTACAGGAGATTATTGTTAATGGCTCTCTCAATTAAATGCACAGATTTCCTAATCTAATCACTTTCAACTACAGTAACGTTGAAATATTATCATATCTTCAATTATTCTTGTATATATAGCAGAAATACTGGAATTCAAGTATGACGTTATATCTCTAGCTGAAGTTACAGCAATAGAAGAAAATATAAAATTGTTAAATTCAATTGACGGGGCTTTTACATGATTGAAATATATTTTCATAAATACAAGTAAACGATGATTTCTACTAAAATATATTATTAAATGCTCGACGCGTTTCGATACACAGTATTTTGTCAGGAGCGAATGAATACTACAAATATATCTTACTAACATATACTTATATATACTAAAGAAGCAATCCACTCAGAGCTATCTGTATTTGAACTAGTGTTCAGGAAATAAACTTAATCAGGGTAAGTTATTATGTCTACCTTAAGAATTTCCGATGTTGTTAATTTCAAGTTCTTCCAGAAGGTTGAGTTTCATACCTCTATTATCAGAATGTACGATTTTAAATTCTGAATTGAAAAATGACTATTTTCCTAAGATGATTTGACTTATTTGAGTCGGTTTTTCTATTGATGAAACTGCGTTTATGTTCAGAGATTCTAACATTGAAATTTCTTCCTTTTCTACCTATATAAAAACAGTTGCAATCTGCATATTCCAATCTATAAACACCTGATTTATTTTCTTTATTACTTATAGACTTACTGTTCCTGATAAATGAACCTAAATTTGTTGATGTTTTGAACGCTATAATTAAATTTGAATTTATAAGAAGGATTTCACATTATTGCTAATATTGTCTATATATATGAAACTATTGAATAACTTGTCTTGGTGTTCACCGATTGGATATATATGTTGTAAAGCTAATTTTGGTTTTTCTTATATATTATGCTGTTAAATAAATTTGCATCATAACCATTATTTATTGCGATCTGATATATCAAATTCAATTCTTTGAAATAATTATCATTAGACATTGGTGTGCTCAAGAGTTTATGTATATAGCTATTAAATGCTGCAACTTTATGTTGGTAAGGATGTGCGATGTATAATGAATTGTGATATCTGTATGAGAAGGCTTACGATAAATTGAAAACTGGTGTTTATTATTTGATCTTGTTATTGTTAGATCTAGGAAATTGATCGAATTGTTCTGTTCTATTTCAGAAGTGAATTTTATATTTGGGTGCAGCTTGTTGATGAAATTTCGAATACAGTGAACTGTCTGTTTGTTCCTGTGAAACACACAATAATGTCATCGATGAAATATGCAGCGGCACATCCTTACCAACATAAAGTTGCAGCATTTAATAGCTATAAACATAGACTCTTGAGCACACTGCTGTCTAATGATAATTATTTCAAAGAATTGAATTTGATAAAACAGTTCGCAATAAATAATAGTTATGATGCAAATTTTGTTAGCAGCATATTATATAAGAGAAAACCAAAATTAGCTTTACAATATATATATATATATATATATATATATATATATATATATATATATATATATATATATATATATATATATATATATATATATCCAATCGGTGAACTCCAAGACAAGAAATTCAATAGTTTAACATATATAGACAATATTAGCAATAATAATAATGAAATTCAAATTTAAATATAGCGTTCACAACAGCAACAAATTTAGGTTAATTTATCAGATATTATACGTCTCCAATTAATAAAGAAAATAAATCAGGTGTTTATAGATTGGATTGTGCAGATTGCAATTGTTTCTATATGGGTAGAACAGGAAGAAATTTTAATGTTAGAATCTCAGAACATAACCGCAGTTTCATCAATGGAAAAACCAATTCAAATAATTCAAATCATCTTAGGGAAATAGTCATTCTTTCAATTCGAAATTCAAAATCCTACATTCTGAGAATAGAGGTATAAAACTTAACCTTCTGGAAGTACTAGAAATAAACAGCTTTAGGTATTCACCGGAAATTCTGAATGATCAGGTAGACATAAATAACTCACCCTTATTAATTTCATTTCCTAAACACTAGATCAAATACAGATAGCGGATTGCTCCTAGTATATATATATATATATATATATATATATATATATATATATATATATATATATATATATATATATATATATATATATACCAAGGTGACAATTATTCCATAAATGAACATCACTGCTAAAATTTTGAATTTTGAAAAGTTTTAGATATTTAAATTAGTTATATTTTTCAGATAAGTATTTTTAAGTTATTAAAAGTAAGTACACATAAAATTTCCTACCTTTATTGATTCATTTTTCAGGAAAACGTTTTATGAAATATATTATTGACAACTGTCAAATTTTCGAATTCCAAAAAAATGAATACTTCATATGAATATGAATCTGATGATGAATATAATCCACCAAAATATCCTTGCGATTCAAATAATAGATATTTCTTGGAGAAGAACTTCAAAATCTGCACTCAAGATCGTTTAGATGCAGGACCATCAGATTCTCAAACTTTCATATCATCTGATTCAGGTAACGTTGCAAAGAAAATTATTTCTGGGCCCGTTAATCATGAATATGATGATAAGGTAAACAACTTAAATGAAGGTAGGAATAATATTTTAAAAACTATACATTCATATAAAACACGAAGTAAATCTAAGGGTTCTGACATTTCTACTTTTTCTGTCTATTCTTCAAACAACAAAAGTTTTGATGACTGTTTTCAAAATCATGTAGAATCACCTTGTTCCTCTAATCTTATCATAACTTCATCACCTAATTCAGATCTTCACAAAATTAATAAAAAATAAAACGCATGAAATGGACGTATGAAATGAATAAATTCATTATGTTTTGTTATTACAAAATAACAAATAATGGAACAAATAAAAAGGGTATATGTCTAAACTATATAATATGTTCAAAGAAAAATTCCCCAATTGCTGTATTTCAGAACAAAGCATTGCGAATCAAAGACGGTATATTGAAAATAGAAACTTTATATCTGAATCAGAATTAAAATCAATTAAAAACAACGTTCAACAAGAAGAACATTTAAATTTTGTAGTTTCAGATGAAAACCTAGTCCCATTCATGAAAAGCATCGAAAATAAATCAGAAAATTCATCTAAAAATAATGAAAACAAAGATATAGAAAATTTATTTCTCAATCAAATGAATTTATTTGAAAATATTGACCCAACTTTAAGACCTAAACTTCCTAAAATTCATTATTCAAAGAAAATTTTCGATTGTATAAACGTGCTTAATGAGAATATTCTTCCAAAGCAACTTGTTAAAGTAATGAATAACTATACACTTCATCTGATTATATATTGTGCCGCTATTACAGTAGTTAAATATTCTGGATACAAATTAGAAAATTTTGGATCTAATTATAATATCAAGAAAAAACCTTCATGGCAAAAAAGGTTAGAAGGTAAAATTTCTTCTATCAGATGTGATTTAGGAAGATTGACTCAATATTCCAGAGGTAATCGATCAAAAAACCTATGGCACATATTGGAAAAATATTCCGCAAAAATAAAACCAATAAAAATAATGAGATAAGTAATGGACAATTGATAGAATACATCGATACTTTAAAACAAAAACTTTCAGTATACTCTATTAGACTACGTGAATATAAAATAAATTCAGATAGAAAATTCCAAAACAAACTATTCAAAAATAATGAAAAACATTTTTACAAATTTATTTCAGGTTCAAATGAAAATATTTCTGGAAATGGAGTTCCTAAAATTGATATTTTAACTGATTATTGGTCTTCAATTTGGGCAGTGCCAAGGCAACATAATTCCAATGCAAGTTGGATTTTAAATGAAAGGTCTCGATTTTCTAAAATAGAATGCATGCAATTTGAAAAATTTTCAAACGAAGATATAACATCAGTTATTAAACACACAAAAAATTGGAAATCTCCAGGTGTTGATGGTATTCATAACTTTTGGTTCAAGAAATTCTCTTGCGTTCATGAAAAATTGGCTGAATATTTTTCATTTATAATAAAGAACCCCTCAGCTACTCCTTTATTTTTCACATAAGGAATTACTTATTTAAAACCGAAAAGTGAGAATACTATTGATCCGTCTCAATATAGACCAATTACTTGCCTTCCAACAATATATAAAATTCTAACTGCATGTATTACCCAAAAAATTTATGCACATTTGGAGAATTATAATATTCTTTCCGAACATCAAAAACGATGTAGAAAAAAACACCTTGGTACTAAAGAGCAACTTGTAATTGATTCTGTTGCTTTGAATCAAGCTCAAACTAAGAAGAGAAATATTCATACAGCCTTCATTGATTACAAAAAGGCTTTTGACAGTTCTCCCCATTCATGGCTTCAAGAAATTTTGGAAATTTATAAAATTGATAAGACACTTCGTCATTTTCTTGAATTCGTAATGAAAAATTGGATAACCAATCTTCATTTAATTATTTCAAAACAATCGTTAAAATCCGAAGTAATTCCAATCAAAAGAGGCATTTTTCAAGGTGATTCTTTAAGTGCTCTTTGGTTTTGTCTTTGCCTCAATCCATTATCTCATGAATTAAATGCTTTTAGTTTCGGCTTCAAAATAAAGAGTTTATTAACTGAATTCAAATTAAGTCACCCAATTTATTTAGATGATATTAAATTATATGCCGGAACCAGATCTCATTTAAAAGTCTACTTGAGATTACTTTCAACTATTCCAATGATATTCATATGAAATTTGGGCTTCCAAAATGTAAAAATCTTTCTATTGAAAAGGAAAGATCACCTCTGATTATATAAAGATTTCCAATATCGAAATCGAGCCAATGCATCAAGGAGATACATATAAATATCTTGGATTTTGTCAAGAGAAGACAATTAACCATAGCAGCACTAAAGAAATTATTAGAAGTTCATATTACAAAAGACTAAGAATTATCATCAAGAGTTATTTAACTAGTAAAAACCTTTTCAGAGCTATCAACTCCTATGCTGTTCCTATTCTTACATCTTCTTTTGGAATTATTAAATGGTCTAAAACTGATCTAAATGAATTACAATGTCAAACGAGGAAAATGCTCTGTAAATATCATAAGCACCACCCAAAGTCAGCTGTTCAGAGAGTTACACTACCTAGACATCTTGGAGGTCGTGGATTAATTGATTTGAATAATCTTCATAGTAAACAGATTTTTCATCTACGTTCCCATTTTCATGATAAACAGAGAACGTCTAAATTACATGATATTGTTGTTGCTTCAGATTATAATCTTACACCTCTGAACTTGACAATGCAAAAGGTAGATTTTGATATATTTGATGATAATTCTAAAAGAGAAAGTTGGATGCAGAAGGAATTACACGGAAAGCACCCTAAAGAATTGAAAAATGATTATATTGATGAAATTGCATCGAATAAATGGTTAGTATCTGGAGAATTGTTTGCTGAAACAGAAGGCTTGGCAATTGCGATCCAGGACCAGGTTGTTTTTACAAGGAATTATAGAAAACATATCATCAAACAAAATATAGATGATTCTTGCCGTAGATGTTTCTGTTCTTCAGAAAAAGTTTTTCATATATTATCATCTTGCTCAGTCCTTGCTTCAACAGATTATTTAGAAAGACATAATGCCGTCGCTAATATTATTCACTTCAATCTAGGAATTAAACATGACCTAATTCCCAAAAGAAAAAATTTCAAAAATATGAACCTGAGATTATTTGTGAAAATGACAAATATAAACTTTATTTTGATAAAACAATTCTGTGCAACAGAGCTGTAAAACACAATAGACCAGATATCGTTCTTAATGATGAACAGAATCAAATAACATATATAATTGATATTGCTATACCCGACACACATAATATACAAAATAAATACAATGAAAGAATTTCTAAATATATGATGCTTGGCGACGAGATTAAAAAATGTGGAAAATGAAGAAAATATTTATTCTACCGATTATTATTTCTACAACAGGCGTTATTCCTAGAAATCTTCACAAAAGTATTGAGATTTTGGGTCTGAAGAAAATTTGTTTGAACAGTTACAAAAGATAACAGTCATCAAATCTTGTAATATTCTTCGTAGGTTTCTTTCCGAAAATAATAATGAGGTAGAGTCATAGGTTTTTCTTTAGTTTATACTGCTCAGAATCTCATTTCATATTTTATTTATTTGTTTATATAAATGTAATATAATTAACTGACAATTTTGTCATATTTATATTCAGAGCAGTATTCTATTCGATCGTCACCACTTCACACAAAGGAAACTATTAATGAGTAACATTCAGTGTTACTTGACTAAGGTCCGTACACTGGATTTTTCCGGGAGAAAGCCTCTGACACTACTCGTTGGTACATTGATATCATTGTCTGATGATGCTATAGTATGTATATATTCTGGTAGATTGATATATTCTCATAACATTTAACGTTATCCTAATATATAATTACTCCAGGATATGTTTTAATTATAATCATTGCCTGGCAATGGTATTAATTACCGGGTGGTGGATTTATATTTTTCATGAAATCAGTTTGATTGCATGAACAGATATATGGGCAACTCGTCGGGGTAAAACCCCTATATATATATATATATATATATATATATATATATATATATATATATATATATATATATATATATATATATATATAAGAATATGTTAGTATGATATATTTGTAGTATTCATTCGCTCTTGACAATTTATATTTTAGTAGAAATCATCGTTTACTTGTATTTTTGATAAAATTATTGAATAAAACATTCAAAATAATAAGCATGTATCTCTCAAATATTGAATTGTTTTATGAAAATTCATACAAAGCAATAAAAAATTAATAGAATAATAGAATAAAGCATCATGTAATAATTGATATGAATATAAACTTATCAGCAGTTGATGAATATATTGAAGAATATGTAAATATACTGAATTCTTTTAATACCTGATGTAGTAGCACCTGCCTCGATCATATTTCCTTAAAAGTTAATGAAAATACATTCCTGGAGAGTCAGGAAGCCTTTATAGTATAGTAACATATTACAGATTATAAAAAACTGCTGCGGGCCTATTTCAAAATGAAAAAATATGAATTAAGATTAATCAATAAATCACTAACATCAGGAAATTGATATAGAAGAAAGCAGGAGAGGACGAAAATACCTGTACTGATAGATCTCTTAAATGTGCAGAGTAGAGAGTAATTAATTCATCTACAGTGAATAAAGAAAGTAAAAAATCCTGCGAAGAGGACTGAATACCGCCAGTTTTCCAGTCTTTAAATCAAAAAAAAGGAGCAATATAAATGACTTTCATTGAATTTAGAACTTAAAGAGGAGCATATTTCTTATTATAGAAATCCTTGGCATTAACTTATGAAGGAATCAATTAAAAATGCTTTCAAAATCAAATAATAAAAAATAAATCCAAGTCAAAAGGTTCGTGAGATTGTGTGAGAGAGATCTGTAACTAAAAAAGATGAATTGAAAAAATACATTCTGTCAAAAAAATACGAGAAATTGGTCAATGAAACACAAAATATTAATTTTTCATCCAAATTTATTGTATCGTTTTCAAAGCAAGCCCCTTCCGAAATAATACATTTACTCAAACGAATAATCCAATCATCAAAACGTTTTCGTACGCTTTTTGCGGAATCGACTTCTGTTCTCGGCGCGAATTCTCTTTTATGTCTTCTATCGATGGCATTTGTGGAGTTTTTGGTCAGAAGTTCATTCGCAATGATAGCCTTGTGGGATGGTTCATTATCGTGGTGTAAAATTCATCAGTTTCCTTTCGACAAATATGGCTTTCTCGACGAATTTGCTCTCTCAAATACCGCATAACGCTCAGGTAATATTATTTATTTATCGTCTGACCGTCTAGAGAGATTTCCGAGTGCACAACAACTCCATAATCAAAGAAAACAGTCAACATTACCTGGGCTTTTGATGGACGTGGTTTTTTTGGATTTGGTTCAGTTGGAAGACGCTATTTCGAAGCTTTTTGATTGGTTTGTATGTCAAACTCATAATCTTATGTTTCAACATCAGCTGCAATGCGTTTTATGAATGTGGGGACGGAATTGGCAATTTATGAAGAAAATTCAGGTTTTCGGACTAGTCAAGCAGCAACTTGGTTCATGCCGAAACAATCATTCAAAATAGTAGATACAGAAAGTTGCCTATCTCTCTCAAATATAAATGACGATTTACAATTACTGTTTCCTTACTCTATCACTGTTAACTTCATTTGAAGAAGTTGATGGCCGACCAGAGCGAGGCAAATCTTCCACCATATTTCGGCCGCTTTTGAAAGTCTATGCACTACTCATATGTAAGTATTTTCGATAAAGTCGATTCACCGCCTTCTGTAACATTTTTAGTGATTCGGCACACGAAATTCCATTTGAAATACAAAATTTTGAGATATATTCTTCGATTTTTTTATTCATTCTGAAAATCGCAAAACACAATTGAGGTAACTGACAAAATCGATCACTGCAAACAAACTACATGACAGATCGCGTTCAAACTCTGCGTCAGTAAAGAAAACAGTTGTGCCAAATTAACAACAGCAAAAAAGTTACCAATCGTTTTGAGCAGATTCTTCAAATAATCTACTCCCAGTACTTTTTTGACAGAATGTATAACAAATAAAAATACCCCAAATTAATTAATTAGTTCTAAACCGCTTCCTACCTTTTTGGGTATCGTTTCTTATGATGACAACTTCTTTGATCGCCTTCTTTTGGTACGAATTGCAAATTGTTGATACTATACACGCCACAAAAATTGTCACATCACCAGGTATTTTGAATTCCACAATCAATTAAGCAGCTCGATCGCAGTTTCTTTGTGAACATATGTTTTTGGACATATGAGGGGAAAAAAATCTTATCTATGTAGTAACATTTGTTTCTATATGATCTCAAACAAGTCTAAACAAGAATGAGTTTGTTTGACTATCAGTATTCATTCAATTCCTTTTCAGTTTTCAAGCTAACTTAATGCAAGTTTTCTGTGTTTCTTGTTGATTTTCGAATCTTTGAATTTATTGTAATGACTGCTGAACGTCCTGGACGCTATTTGAGTGATCATGAAGTGGTAAGAATTGTAACACTTCTAGAGGAGAGGCAAAGCCAACGTTACGTGGCTAACTTGTTGAATGTTAACCAAAGCACTATTTCAAGAGCAAGTAGTCGTTACCACGAAACAGGGGAGTATGGAAGAAGGGCCGTACAGGGAAGAAACAACACCAGTTGATGATCGTTGGCTTCGTTTAACTGCTCTGTACGGCTAGAATGCTATAAAATGAACTTGCACTTTCCAGAAATGTGCATATTTCGTTGCAAACTGTTAGGAACAGGCTCAGAGAAGACGATATCAGACCAAGGGTGGCTTCTACCGGCCCGCGTCTCACCATAGAGCATCGAGTTGCAAGACTTCAGTTTGCAGGAAAAATGCAAATAGGGTTATTCCAGAATGGTCGAATATTCCCTTTTCCGACAAGTCTTGGTTCTGTGTAGTATCAAATGATAGACGCATGTATACTGTATACAGACGACCTGGGGAACGGTATCAGCAATGCAATGCAAACCGAAAATTTTGGAAGGGCTCAGTAATGATGTAGGGAGACATTTCTTTCCAGGGTCGAACTGAGTTAGTCCTAGTGAATAATGGAAGATTGACAGCGGCCAGATACATCGCAGATATCCTTGAACCCCATGTTATACCCTTTGGCCCATTGATTGGCGAAAACTTCTTTTATATGCATGATAATGCTCGGCCTCATGCAGCTAGCGTAGTTACAGAATTTCTGCAGAATGTCGAAATTAATATTTTAAGATGGCCAGCCAGAAGTCCCGACTTGAATCCCATAGAACATGTTTGGGACAACATGGGGTGGCAAATTCAGCAACGTAGGATGCCTTGAAGAACACAACAACTAGAAAATTAGCTTCCTAAAATTTGGAACTCAGTGACTCAAGAGTACATCCAAATTTTGTTTGAGGAGCTTCCGAGACGTATACTGGAAGTAATAAGGGCCCGAGGATGAAACACTCGATTTTGAAAATGATTAGTAACCATTCGATGCTAGTTGATTGGTCTCTTCGCGAATGTTTGAAGATAGTTGAATTTTTTAATTTTTCATTAACTCGAAAATTTTTAATATTTTCCGTCATAAGCCCATCTCTTTTGAATGATATTTTCCTATTTTATACTTCTAAAAGTTACCAAGCGACTCTTGAATGACCAACCTAAAAGTTTATATAGTATTGTCGTAGAAGTAGGGTGATGCGACAGTTTTTGTGAGGAGTGTATTACCTTCTCCATACTAACCATGATAATTCTTGATGAATTGTAGGAAACGCAAGTATGACATTTCGAATACAGGGTGGCCCACGAGTCACTGGAAATAGTATAATGTCAAGAAAACGACGGATTTTGAATTTGATGAACTTCTGTTACGGTCACAATTTATAAATAACTTAGTATATACAGGGTGTTCCGTTTCTGAGGAACAAATCAAAGTTATAGTTTTTTAAATAGAACAGCCTATATATTTTGATGATTTTTACTTTGTGAGATCAAATGACTTTGTTCGATATTACCTATACCTGATTTCATTGGTTTTCGAAATAGTTGAGATTTTTCAAATTTTTGATGACTTTTATGAAATTTTTTTTTCTTCTCTCGTTGTGACTTTGCTATTGTGGTTTTGCAAAAATTAGATTACTAATACTCCAGTTCTGAGTACCCATCGTTGGGAAACTCTGAAATTGATACAGGGTGCACAGTACAAAATTTCAGATTCCGCCTTTCTTCAAGCCCAATTTTTTCTTCTTTTCAAATGACACACCCTGTATTTTATACTCTGTAATGAACGGTCATTTTTATACCTATCGAATGATACCCATGTTCTCTATACCTATCTTCAACGGTTTCCGAGATTTCTCGAATTCTCTTTGTGTCTCGAAATGTTTTCCTTCGTTTTTGAAGAGGGGTGCATGTCACTTGATAAGACAAAACAGTATGTACGATGTGCTACTCAAAACACCATTTTTAAGTCTATAAGTCGAAAATGATCAAAGAATCTCTGCATGGACCGATGCGAAGGCGATGAAAATGAGTTTTTTAAGGACTTCAGTTAAAAAAAAACTGTGTCCTCATAGTTTTCCACTAAAGTTTGGAGAAGTTGAAAATTGTTTAATTCGAGCCTATTTCTTATTGTCTTTCTTATTTACCTTTTCCTGTGACGGTATTCATAAAATATATTTTCAAATTTATTTCATTTTTGCTCATATAACTATTTGTAATGTCCTGGGTTTTAGGGTGAAATTTTGATGTGTTGGCAAGCCAACTTATGAAACACGTCACTCATAATTTACGGTTTATTATGAGATGACTCGATAGTACCATAGTTACAATTGGAATCCCTTCTGCCCAAATTCTATCCTACGAATTAGTCATGTTATCATATAAAATGCTTACTCTCTAAAACCAACTTATTCTAATTTAACCTGCTCAATTTATATATAAACTGTATCCTATGTACATATATGGTCTATTGCTAGACCATACCTATTTACACTTACATTACACCTCCATTGAAAGTGAAAGAAAGAGAACAACTAAGATGATTGTTTTTCTTTAGTCGAACTACAACTTTATTCTATTTTTATGTACTTCGTGTATTTTGTACACTCATTTTGATAATGACATTAGGAGGTTTATCTTCTATCACCTCATAAGGTCCTTTAAACACAAGGTCTGCTTTACTGATCGATGTATTTTTCAAAAG
Source organism: Cryptolaemus montrouzieri (assembly GCA_013387265.2). Classification (NCBI taxonomy): domain Eukaryota; kingdom Metazoa; phylum Arthropoda; class Insecta; order Coleoptera; family Coccinellidae; genus Cryptolaemus; species Cryptolaemus montrouzieri. The sequence continues at coordinate 46,462,714 of JABFTP020000103.1, forward strand.
TACTTTTTGACCTATCCTTAATTGCTAAGTTTTGCTTTTTGTGTCATACCTTTGCTTTCTGTTTTCTTTGGATAAAACCAAATTTTTCTTGCTTCTTGCCAAGCTGTTTGCAACCTAAACCTCAACTCTAATGAATAATTCTCAAAATTATATATCGGATCGATTTGTTTGTTCACCATCGATGGGAGCTGAGCCATTTTACCAAATACAAGTTCGAATGGGGTATAATTAGTTTCAGAATGTACTGTATTGTTGAAAGCAAAACACCAAAACGGAACCCAAAAAGTCCAGCTACCCGGATGGTTAGAAATTTGTATTCGCAAGTACGCGCCCAAATTTTTATGTGTATATTCCAATGCACCCAGCGTTTCCTCATGGAATGTTTTTGAGTTCCATTGTTGGATATCTAACATTTTACAAGTTTCCCTAAACATAGATGTCAAAAATTCCGTACCCTGATCTGTCACAACATCTTTCGGTATTCATTATCGTAAAATGAAATTTTCTACGAAAGATTTTGCCACAGTTTCAGCTTCTTTATTTGCTATGGGATAGGCTTCAAAAATTTGTCCAGCTCACATTGAAGTGTCAAAATATATCGATAAACTCTTGATCGACCTCTAATGGTCCAACTAGATCTAGAAATAATTTTGAAAATGACGATCTAGCCGAAGTAGTGATGGTAAGAGGTTGTTTCGGAATGATTGAATGTTTATGACGTTGATAAAATTTTCAATGTCTTTTTCAATCCTGGCCAATAATAAAATTTCTCAATAATATTATAAAGTCGATTAATTCCGCATGTCCTCGAGAAACAGGTTATTTTAATGAAAAAATATGCTTTGAATGAGTGAAAATGTTTGACAATGGAGAATATTACTACAAATTACGGAAAAGAAAAGATTATATAATTGAAGCAATAGAATAGAAATGTTACAAAATAGCTTACGTTTTGCTTTATGCATAAATGTATTCACCTTTCGAAAGATGCCATTGCTCCTAACAGCATTTCAGGCGTAACTGTCTGGAAAGCTTCCTTAATCCTATTTTTCATATCTTCCAGTGTGGTTGGCGGCTTACCATAAACAAACTCTTTAACATGTCCCCACAGGAAGAAGTCGAGGGACGTTAAATACGGCGATCTCGCTGGCCAATTCCAGGGTCTTCATCTTTCGATCCATTTTTCTGGAAAATTCTCATTCAAATGATCTATCACTTGTTGGCTGTAGTGCCAGGAACTCCATCCTATTGGAACCACATTCGTTGTCTCATGCCAAGTGACACATTTTCCAACACGTCTGGTAAATCGTTGACCAGAAAATTGAGGTACATCTGTCCATTCAGGATTCCATCGAAAAAAAGCACCTACTACATGTAGTCCTATAATTGCTCTCCATGTATTGACCTACCATCTGTGTTGGGTGTAGGATTGACGAAAAATATGTGGTTTAGTGTCAGAGTAATGATGATAATTGTGTCTGTTTACTAAAGCATTATTCTGGAATGTACTTTCATCAGAAAATAGAATTGAATTCGGGAAATCCTCATTTTCTGCGACGATTCCTAACACCCACATACAAAATTCCAGTCGTCGTTCATGATCTCTTTGTGACAGTTCTTGATGGGTTCCAACGTGATATGCATGGAAACCATGATTTTTCAATATTCTTCCCACACTTTGTCTACTCAGATCTATTTCTTGAGCAATGTTCCTTTGACTTGTACTTGGTTGTTCTATCACAGATGCTAGAACAGTAGGTTCATTTTCTTCATTTCCAACAACTGATTTTTGTCGGTGGTGTTTTTCATCGGACACACTACCAGTGGCTCGGAATTGTCGTAGCCATTTATCGAATGTTTCTTTTCTCGAATATCTTCGGTTCGGATATTTTGCAGCGTAGAGTCTTTCAGCTAAAAAACAGTTTTCCATAGCTTCTTTAATGGTCAGAATCATATCGACCAGAGAATACTCCGTTTTCTAAGCGATTTCATCCTTCTTCTTTGTCAACACTAATGAACTCAAGAACACACAATTCAAGAATGACCACAGTTTTCACAGTAAGGGTTCACAGAAAGGAGAATACTTTTATGTATACAGCAGAATGGAGGCCATTTTGAACATCTTTTGTAACTTTTCTATGTTTTGCTCCATTGTCAAACATTTTCATTCATTTAAAGCATATATATTTCCATTTAAATAATCTATGTTTTTCTAAAAATAGTTATATGAGCAAAAATGAAAAAATTTCAAAAAAATGTTATGAATACCTATTACCGGAACAGGTAATTAGTTACAAGGAGGAAAATCAGAAATACTCGTAGGCTCGAATTGAACAATTTTCAACTGCTCCGAACACTGCATTTTTTAAAACTGAATTCCATAAATATTCTTTTTCATCGCCTTCACATCGGTCCATGAAGACCGATCATTTTCGACTTATTGACTTAAAACTGGTGTTTTGAGTAGAACATCGTACCAATTCCTGTTTTGTTGTCCCAAGTGACATGCACCCCTCTTCAAAAACGAAGTGAAATATTTCGAGATAAATATTGAGACACAAAATATCGGAAAATTCGAGAAATCGCGGAGACCGTTGAAGATAGGTATAGAGAACATGGGTATCGTTCGATAGGTATAAAAATAACCGATCATTACAGAGTATAAGATACAGGGTGTGTCACTTGAAATAATTGAAGAAATGAGGCTTGAAGAAACGATCGTGTATTAGTGACATAATTTTTGCAAAGTCACAATCAGAAAGTCACAACGAGAGAAGAAAAAAATTTCAAAAAATCATCAAATTTCGAAAACCATTGAACTTAGGTCTAGGAAATATCGGACAAAATCACCTTCATTTGATTTCACAAAGCTAAAATCATCAGAATATATAGGGTGTTCTATTTAAGAGAACATGAATTTGAATTGTTCCTCAGAAATGAACTACTCTGTATATACGAAATTATTTTCAAATTGTGACCGTAACAGAAGTTCATCATATTGCGAGAAAAAAAAATTCAAAATCTGTCGTTTTCCTGGCATTCTGCTACTTCCAGTGACTCGTGGATCACTCTTTATAATGGAGTGAAAAAGTCGGGATTGAACTTTGTGAGACTAAGATGGAACTCATTGTCTAAGTCACTTTATAATATCTTTTGTGAACGTTGATTGAAACCTAAAGTATTCGAAATCTCGAGAATCTATTGAAGTTGGAATCTGAGTCGAACATTTTTGAAATACTGTTTATGTATTCATTAGTTTGTTGGGCATACAAAAGATTGTCATAAAAAGTAACTTTGAACACTAGATTAGAAATGTTGAAATATTTTCAATCAAAATTTTCCGAATTATTTTTTTTGTATCGCGGGTGGCACCTATCCATTCCTATCCAACAAAACTGAAATGCAGGAGTTGCTGGAAAAGATAACCTCCTTGAGGTATTTTATTCAATGAGGCATCGTCATGACAATCTCTAAATTTTGTTGAAGTTATAATAGGTATTCATAAGCAATAGAATGCTTGAATGTTTGCGCTAAGAGTTGAGGATTTCGCATTTCGCTTATTTTCATAGAAAGTTTTTTAAAAAGTCATAACATAATAACATTCCCATGTTAAAAATTAGAGGATCCTGAAACAGCGGCACACTTCCAAAAAAAAATTGTTGTTTCGAAAATAAAATTTCAAAAATACCTTAGAATTAATAAGTGATAGTTTCATCAATTTTTCTTTAAACAATAATATTCATAAGTAACATCAATATGTGTGCTACGAAAAGAGATTCTTTTTCTTTGTTAAATTACCTCCTGAAATTGACATTTCACACTTGGTTAATTAATTATTTTTGTATCGTTCATCCCTTCTAAACAATTTTGGCATCTTTCTAACAAATTCAAAAGTCTAACAAATTCATAATAGTTACTTATATAAAACAAAATGAACTGCTTGAATGTTCACTTCTAAAATTGCGAATTTCGAATTTCGCTAATTCTCATAGAATATTGCTTAAAAAGTCATATCATAATAACATTTTCATGTTAAAAATCAGAGGATCCTGAAAAAAGCTGCACACTTCCAGGAAAAAAACTGTTTCGAAAATAAAATTTCAAAGATACCTTCGCATTAATAAGTGGCAGTTTCATCAATTTTCTTCTGAAAATAATTTTGATAAATAACATCAATATGTGTGCTACGAAAAGAAATTCTTTTTTTTTGTAAAATACCTCCTGAAATTGACATTTCACACTTGGCTAATTAATTGTTTTTGTATCGTCCATCCCTTCTAAACAATTTTGGCATCTTTCTAACAAATTCAAAAGTCTAAAAATTTATAACAGTTAAATAATTGATCGATGAAGCCTGAACTACGTGATAGTTGATATTCATAATGAATAATAAAATAAAACAACTTACTATGTTTTAACTATCACTAATTTATTGATGTAAAGAATGACAAAATTTTTACATTGGTTGGACCGGTTTCGGACATACGTGCATTATCAACAACAAGCTAATGAAAACTGAATACTCATGTTGAATTACCATCAATAAAATGCTAGTACAGGTTACAGTAAACTAAACAATGGTGATTGGTAGGTAATTAAGTCTACCTGGTCGTTAAGGAGCTTAACCCTTTCTACACTAGATGACTTGAAAATTTCCATCGATTCAAAGAAATTGAGTTTATAAGATTTATCACAGGAATGAAGAATTTTTAGCTGTTGAAGTTCTGGAAAGGGATGACATTCACTCAGACAATGTGCAGCTGAAGCTGAATCATATTTCTGATGTAGGAATGACCGGAAATGTTCTTTGTATCTAGCCTTGAAAGAGCGTCCTATTTGACCTATATAAAAGGAATTGCACTCAGAACATGTTAATTGGTATACTCCTGATTTTTCGAATTTATCGGTTTTATCTTTCGTGTTGAAAAGCAGGCTGACAATTTGCTAATTGGTTTGAATGGAATATGAACTTTTTCCTTACAGACAAAACTCTAGCAACCTGTTCTGACGTCTTCCCAAAATATGTTAGAGACATACATTTTTCGGGCTTTTTTCTCTTGGATTGGGGATATATCATGTTGAGTGTGTTGTTGCGTATTTTTCGATTAATTAAACTCTCTATTGCTTTTATATCGAAGCAGTTGTTCTCTGCTATTAACATAATGGTGTTAAATTCTGATTTTCGCTCCATGTCCGATAAAGGCAAAGAAATCGCTCTGTGAATCATGGACTTGAAGGCTGCTATTTTTTGAGAATACGGGTGAAATGAATCTATGGGTATGACATTATCCGTGTACGATAGTTTTCTGAAGATATTAATCGATGAACGGTTATTATTCTCCCGGATAATTGTTAGATCTAAGAAATAGATTTTACTATCGACTTCTGTTTCTACTTTGAACTTAATTTTAGGATGAATGTTTTTAATGAAATTCAGGAAGATTTCTAGTTGTCTAATCGTTCCAATGAAACAGGCTAAAATGTCATCAACATATCGGTACCAAAATAGAATATGCCTTTTCGTCAAAAGTGACATCATAATTTTAGTGTTTTCCAAATTTGACCTGAAAATTGCAGATAGAAGGGGATTGAGGGGTGAACCCATAGCTAAACCATTATTTTGTGAATATATCTTATTATTATTAAACTGAAAATAATTTTGGGTCAAGCATAAATCAAACAGAGAAATTAACTCATCTTTACAGACGACGTTGAGATTTCTTGCCTCTAGAATACTTGATATTAAGGGGACACATTCTGTTGCAGGTATATTCGAAAACATTATCTACATCTAATGATATTTATTTTGCGGTTGATGGCATGAGGAAATTATTTATTTCATTCGATAATTCTAATGAATTTTTATACTATATTGTGAATGAAAATCTGAAATTGATTTGAATTTGGTATTTAGTTGCTTAGCAAGTATTGCTGTTGGACTATTGGTATATGACACCACTGGACGAATGGGGTTATTTTCTTTATGTGTTTTAATGAGACCATATAATTTAGGAATTCTAGGATTCATTTTAATCCATCTGTTTCTCTCGAAGCTACTAAAAAGTGATTGCATATCATTAGCGGCTGCTCTAAGTTGTTTCTGTATAAGTGGTGTTGGGTCTTTATGAACGAGTGTAAGCGCTTCTTTATTAATGAAACCGAAACCGGTCCAACCAAAGTAAAAATTTTGTCATTCTTTGCCTAAATGAATTAGTGATAGTTAAAACATAGTAACTTGTTTTTTTTTTATTATTCATTATACAGTTACTTATATAAAATAAAATGAACTGCTTGAATGTTCACGTCTAAAATTGCGAATTTCGAATTTCGCTAATTCTCATAGAAAATTTTTCAAAAAGTCATATCATAATAACATTTTCATGTTGAAAATCAGAGGATCCTTAAAAAGCTGCACACTTCCAAAAAAAAACTGTTTCGAAAATAAAATTTCAAAGATACCTTCGCATTAATAAGTGACAGTTTCATAAATTTTCTTCTGAAAAATAATTTTGATAAATAGCATCAATATGTGTGCTACGAAAAGAGATTCTTTTTTTGTTAAAATACCTCCTGAAATTGACATTTCACACTTTGTTAATTAATTGTTTTTGTATCGTTCATCCCTTCTAAACAATTTTGGCATCTTTCTAACAAATTCAAAAGTCTAACAAATTCATAATAGTTACTTATATAAAACAAAATGAACTGCTTGAATGTTCACTTCTAAAATTGCGAATTTCGAATTTCGCTATTTCTTATAAAAACTTTATAAACAACCGTATCATTCTCACGTCAAAAACAGGGCATTCTGAATCAGCAGGCTCACTTCCTGGAAAACATCTAAATTTCAAACTTGATACGTCAAATGCATTCTAAGGAATGCCCAGTACCATTATCATAATTGAGTAAGTATTTGCTTACTTAAAAAAGCTACAGAAAAACATGAAAACCAGTATTTTAATCCACACCATTGCCCAGCACCAGTAGGTGAATTTTTTATAATAAAATCGATATACTTTGTATTTTAAAATGAGAGAAATTTCTTCACGATGGAATCTTTGGTATTAGTGTCAATTCTGAAACAAATCCAAATTTTCCTTCGTTATAGGTTCATGAGGGGAAAGTCTTTATTTGAACCGTTCTAGTGAAATGTGGTTTCAGAATGGAAATATTTCTGATGCTACTCCAACATGCGCTCAAATTATTCGGCTTGAAAAACATTTTATGAAATTTACCAACTTAGATTTAGTTATTGTTATCCTGAGAGCCTGGATGTATCGAAAAAACATAATAAAGTTCAAGTTTTTCAAAAATCGGAATGTTCACAGGGTGAATAATTTAATGGAAAGAGCTTTGTTACTAGTTATTTTTCGAGCTGAAAGCATTAAACAGTGGAGGCTTTCAACGCTTCACACTGTATGAATAACTTGGAATAACTAAAACTTGGTCAGCTAGATATTCGATTTTGGGGTTAGAGAAATTTATTGGAAGATCCAATTGTTTTCAATAAGGCAACTTGGAATTCATTGAAAATAAAAGAAACCGGTTGTGACTATTCCTTAAACTTATGCAAAAAACATGCTCTCTTCAATTTATATTTCCTTACTTTAATAAATCTGCAGAATAAGTTTTTATTGGTTTGGAGCAAAATTTAGAGTGGTACATAGAGGTCTCTAGGCGGAGTTTGCTAACAGCAAACTGTGACAGTTTGAATAACAACTGTTCCACTTTAACCACCGTTGATTTCCAGCCATTTATATTTAGTAGAGAATTTTGTGATAGAAACAAGATGAAATTGTTTTTTCTCTAATAAACTACGTAAATTAGCAAGCTAATTTCTACAATATCACTACTGTTTATATATGTCCTGAAAAATTGATCTATTTTAAACTTTTACTTTTGGAACACATTATTTTCATGAATAATTAAATCAAAACTGAAACAATTCTACCTTCAGTTTTATCAATGGAAAACTATTAAATTTACTTGCTCTTTGAGATTGGAAAAATCAAATATTGGCCTTGTATTTTGAGATAAATATATCATAGGGTGTAGTATAATTTTTGAAGTTACATGAATTGAATTCGTTTGATAATCACCGCAAGTGTTTCTAATCAAAAAAGGTGTATGAGAAAATGAGCGAGATAATCACAGACGATCACAATTCTAGTATTTTGGGGAAGGGCACATCTTCCTCTTTAGTTAAAAATGACGATAAACGAGTTTTTGAGGTTGCTACCAACTTTTTATATCGTTGAATTAATATGACATGAAGGACTTGTGGAATGGCCGAAAAAAATGAATTTGAAATTGTAGGTGGTCGTTAGTGTAAAAAATTTTCTGTCATAAGCTATTTTCTTTAATCGTCAACAATTGAGAACAGATTTAGTTCACGACGGGAAATATTCCCGCTTAAGAGCCGCCAATGGTTCCAATGGTTTGTGCTGGTACGCCATATCTTTTTTGGGCTTCTCGCATGGAAATTTCACTATTTTTTACGGATTCGTGAGCAAGTCGTAACCGTTCTTCTGACCAGTGTGTCCTAGGTTTAGCAGATGGTTTTTTAACGTATCTCCTTGGCATTATGCGCAGTTCTGAAAATAGAAAATATAAAAAATACGAACTAAGTAATGAGGCATCGTTCCCACTAAATATTTGCGGCATCTGTACCCTATCCTAGGTATAGACGCTGCATCTGAACATTGTTAGTTTCCTTAATATTTTCAGTTAACAATACGTCTATAACCTCTAAGACATATTACCGATATACCTAGCACTAAAGTAAATTGGAAAAATTACCCCGACGGCCGTTAACATTAGTTCAAAAAAATTGTGCTTCATTTATGATAAACAAACAATCTAACCTAATTTTAAATATTTTTTACGTCGTAACGCAACGCCGCACAGCTTTGCATTACAGCTCGTATTAACGGTGTCGTTCTCGCTTCCGTTTAATAACAGAAGCGATGCATTTGGTATTATGCAACACAAAAATGTTGGGTATGGGGAATCTCTCTCTGCTCGGCATCTTTCCCATTTTTACCCTATAGAACAGGGGAGCTGAAACGGTCAATCGGGATCGACCAGTCGATCGCGAGTGCTTTTTGAGTAGATCTTGAGAAGTAAAAAAATTTTAATAAGTAGGTAACTAAACTACAAAAATTTATTACGTAATAAAATAACACTCTGCTAGCTGCAGAAGCGGCTTTATCAGAGGAACGCGCGGTACTTGTCAAAGAAAAGCCGCGTTTTTTATTCTTGTCCCTTTTCTAGAAAATTCGGGCGGCGCGTTTGACGGGAACATTCGAGACTTTCGTTCACGCCGAGATAAATTTTGCGCCTGCAGGAATTGGGGTCATTCTGAATTGTAAATATAAGGCAATACTACGTCGATACAAAGTTTATTATTAAATAGTACAAAACGAGTGCAGCGAAGAAATATAAAACGTATCATTTTTATAACGATTGGGAGGAATAATTTTTCTTTTTTATCGTGAAGAATAAGTTTATTTGTTTTATTTGTCGTGCGTCAGTTGCAATACCAAAGCGTGGTAACTTAGAGAGGCATCATAAATCGGTTCATTAAAACTATGAGAAGGATTTTCCGCCACAGAGTGAATCAAGACAACGAAAAGTATATTTTCAATGAAATAAAACTAAAGTATTTAGATTTTCACTATATTAACAAAACTATGACCGGTTTCATCACACTGTGGCTTCATCAGATAGATACAAACTAATGAACAGAGTTATCCTTATATATTAGTATTATTTCTTACTTAATATTACAATAGGTACAAGTACAAGGGATATGTTGAAAACCCATCGGGGTTGCTTATTTTATGAATTAAAACATACCCCCGTACTTGTACCTATTGTAATATTAAGTAGGAAATAAGACTAATATATAATGAATAACTCTGTTCATTAGTTTGTATCTATCTGATGAAGCCACAGTGTGGTGAAACCGGTCATAGTTTGTTAATATGGTGAAATTCTAAATACTCTAGTTTTATTTCATTGAAAATATGTATATCGATTTTCATCAAGTAACGACCTCCCCAATCAAAATGAATGAAAAGTACGTGATTTGATATCTTGTTTGAAAAAAGAACAAACCATGTTCACTAGATCAGCCAAACAATCAAAAGCTGCTACGATCGCGTCATTTAAAAAATCTCATATATTGGCGAAACACAAGAAACCCTTCGAAGATGGATCGGTTGTGATGGAAGAATTTATTGAAGCGGGTGAGACTTTATTTGGAGATTTGAAAAATAATACAAATATCATGCCTGCTATTAGAGAACTTCAGTTATCTCGTCCGACTGTCAGAAGGCGTATTGAAGTCATGAGTCAGGACATGGCAGATAAACTAAAACATGATATCATGAAATGTACATACTTTTCTTTATAATCAGACGAATCCTACGATAAAACAGATACTGCCCAGCTGTGTATTTTAATTCGAATGATATTCAATGACATATTGGATAAGGAAGAATTTTTGAAAATCATTTCTCTGAAGGGGAAAACTGGTGGCGAAGATATATATGACGTTTCCTTCAATTTCGTAAAATACAACAAGCTACCAATATATAGATTAGTGTGCATTACAACCGATGGAGCACCAGCAATGACTGGAAACCAAAATGGTTTTGTGGAATTGTGTCGAGCTAATGAAGATTTCCCTTAATTTTTTCATTCCATTGTATTATACATCAAAATGTTTTGTTTTCAAAAGTTTTAAACACGGAGGAAATTATGGACATTGCAACAAAAATTGTGAATTCCATCCGTGCACGTAGCTTACAACGGTTCAAGTTGTAGTTGGAAGAAAGGGAGTCAGCAGAACACACTGATTTAGTTCTTCACACGGAAGAAGGTGGTTGAGTCGCGGAAAATTCCTAGAAAGGTTTCAAGAATTGTTGGCCGAAATAACAACTTTTCTAGACGAAAGAGTTAATGACAATCAGATGTTGAAAAACGAAAAATGGCTGACTGATTTGGCATTTTTGACCGACATCACTATGCACTTAAACACCATTAACTTGGAGCTTCAAGTTAAAGGAAAAACTATTATCGAGATGATAGGCGCAGTAAACGCATTCAAAAGTAAATTGCAACTTATGATAGATTAAATGAAAAGAAAGGATCTGAAACATTTTCTGTCTTTGAAAGCAAGGATTCTTCAGTTGAATTGTGATACTTACGAGGCTGAATTATCAAATATTTTGGGACAATTTTGAAATGCGTTTCTATGATTGCAGTAAATTGGCAAATATAGCATCATTTGTGATGCTATATATACAATACATAATGATTCTAAAACATCTATAGATCATAATCGGTATCACTTGGAAGACTGAACCTGGCCTTCGTGGCTCATTCGGTCAAACAGAGAGGGAATTTGAGGAAATATCGCAGGTTATGTATTTTTATTATCTCCTTATTATCCTTTTCATGACCTTGCTTGCTATGTAAAATCTTTTCTTAGATTTGTTTAGACATATAAGAAGTATAATTGTTGAAATATTTTTCTGCTGGTTTTCGTTTTCCATTGTTACAGATTCCTGTTCCAAACCCCCTTCCTTTCATCATTGTCTTCGTTTGGAAAACATGGAATGCGAGAGAGAATGAAGCGGCTAAGCAGAAAAATCTTTGGTACTCTTTACGTACACACGACACTAACACGACATAAACAGACAAGCTATTGCTAGTGCAATAGCGACAGGGAAACGAGTTTTTTCGTCAGGTTTTTTCACTCGTGTATTGAATCATATACAAGATATTATGGTTCCCCTGTGACATTTCCTGAGCTCACACTTGTGTTTTTTCTGACACGCACCAAAATTATAGATATAAGCATTCATTGTATATACAATTATTCAAATTTTTTTAAATCCTCTCTTTTCAAAAGAATATATATATATATATATATATATATATATATATATATATATATATATATATATATATATATATATATATATATATATATATATATATATATATATATATATATATATATATATGTTAAAACATTGAGGAATTAGCTACTTAAATTGCAAGTCAGTTTAATATGAACTCATGTCCTGTTGAAAATGAGTTGGTGCAGATTATATCAGATATACATCTCAAAGCTACAGCATCTGATACAAATTTGTGGTGTTTTATATCTGAAGATAAATATCCGAATCGAAGGTAAAACGCCCTTCAACTGACGGCAATGTTTTGGTCAACTTACTGGTGTGAGTCAGCATTTTTAAAATGAAGATAATTAAGTCAAAATATCTCAATCGACAAACTGATCATATTTCATCATGCTTGATATTAGCACTCAGTGGTTACGTTCCATCTCATGAAGAGTATGCTGACGACATGCAGTGCCACGCTTCAACATCTAAAGTTACTCCTTAGTTTAGTTTAACACCATATGTAAGTCTTTTATTTCGTAACAACCAAAAAACTCGCAATTTTGAATAACTATGAGTTTTTTCATTGATATAATAGAGAAGAACCGAACTAAATCTAACCCAAATATTGACTAAAAAATAATGTATATTGTGCGGAAAGCTAATATCTATATATTCTACGGTACACCCTACCTAGGTAGGTAAGTAGGTAGGGTGTATCATGTATGTACGATAACCCTGCATCACACATACTTGCAGCCTCACAGAGTCGATCGTAGTAGCCGCTTCATTCTCTCTTTCATTTCATGATTTCCAAACGAAGACAAGGGTGAAAGGAAGGGGATTTGGGACAGGAATCTGTAACAATGGAGAAAGAAAACCAGCAGAAAAATATTTCAACAATCGTACTTCTTATATGTATAAACAATTCTAAGAAAATATTTAACATAGGAAGCAAGGTCATGAAAAGGACTAAGGAGATAATAAAAAAAATACATAACCTGCGATATTTCCTCAAATTCCGTCTCTGTTTGACCGAGAGAGCCCCGATGGCCAGGTTGTGTTCCAAGTGATGCCGATTATGATCTATAGATGTTTTAGAATCATTATGGACCCAATAATCTGGGCTGACATCGCCCATATACTATTTTTTCGTGGAACAATTTAAAGAAAAATTTGCGAAAAAATTTTGACAGTCGAAAAATATGACATATGTCATAATGAAAACTAATAAGGTATCCCTATAAGTTACAGCAGTCGCCTCATCTAATCGTAGAGTAAAATATTGCAAACATAAGCAATAAGTAGGCCCTCAAGATCCAAAACCATGGATCTCATTCTTCTGCATGAAAGGGAAATACTTTTAGTCTCCTCATGTTCATTGTAATATTTGTAAATTCAGCATGACGTTCCGTTCAATCTTTGAATGTGTAAATTTAATTATCTAACAACAGTCTTCAGATTCTTGCAGATTTGACAGAATTTATTTTTCATCATGAAAATACGAGTCTTGTAAAATTAGAGATGTGACTAATGGTAGGACATCCAAAAGTTATTTATAAACAAAGACTGCTTCAAAAATAACAAAATGGCACAATCCTTTCTTACTGCAATGTCTTTTCTGAAAGGTCACAAGACAAATATTTCCGTATGTATTTGCAGAATCAATTTTTCTCAACCTTACTCCTGCTTTTTTGTGCATTGACAATTTTCCGTGATGAATAAGTATACTGAGAAAGAGACGAAATAACAAAACGAGAATAACACAGAACTGGTACGTCTAAAAGTAAATACTGATACCAATTTAAGTTCAGCCACTCGCAAATACTCCTGTGACGGATGATATATTGAAACAGAAAAGTTTCTAAAATGAGATCCTTTGCGTAGAGAATTTAAGATCTCTTCTTGCCACTTATTCTGACTTTGAAATATAAACTCAATTGACGAATGAAACGGATCATTCTGAGGATTGGAGAAATCCACACAGCGCATGTTTCGTTAGTTCTACATATACAGGGTATCCCAAGTTGAGTGGCCTATTAGACTTTTATGGAGAATTAATAATGCTATAGTTCTAAAATTTTGGTTGTTCATTCAGCTTGTCCGAAACTCTATTGCTGAAATATTCTTACCTTAATGGCACTTCTGGTACAACCGGAAGTGTATACGAACCTCGTGATTCAATATAGAACATCCTATATATTGATGACTGGTTCGATAACACTTGCAATTTAAATTACAAAAACAGCTAACACATAAGTCGAACAACGACGTGAGCTACCAAAATAATGAAAGGTTATTTGCAAACAAGAAATCAAGCGAAATATAACTCATATCCAACTGAATATCAGCCAGTACACATAGTGCTCTTTTTTCCGCCTCATATATCGGAACGAAGAAACATAGAAAACTACGTTTTTTCAAATTGTAACCCATATTTTTTTCACTTCGTTAGATTCGCCTTAAAGAACTAAATAAGGTTTCCCATACATACTCTGTACCTGAGATTTCAAGTTTTCAAGTTATTGTGAAAAAACGAATTTTACTTACCTACCTGAAGTTGGCAAAGGAGATTTAGATTTCAACAGATGCATAGACATATCCCAGAGCATAGACAGACTCCTGAGCATAGATAACAAACTGTTATTGTTTTAACTGTCACTCGAATTAATTCGAACAGAATGGGTAGCTACAAAAATGAGCAAATCTTAATTTATTTTTCATTAATGGAGATGAGAGACGGAATGTGAGTAGAACTTGAAGAAGATTTAACCAATTATATCCAAATGTGCCGTCTACGACACCTGAAAAATTCAGGAGATACGTTACAAATATTCTTTCGAATGAAACGGTGCAGAATAAGACATCACTTTCATCGCCTGTAGTCCACAATGAAGACAGTGGAATTGTCGTTCTAACTTATTTTGATATTAATCCACGTTCATCATTGGCAATACCAGAGCATGATCTGAATTTACCTCATAGTATTCACAGAATTCTGAAAAAACAAACTGCACCTTTATAAATTTTCATTAGTCCAAACTCTACAAGTTGGCGATCCACATCATCGAATAGAACTGTGTGGGATCCTTCTTCTCAGAGCACAAGAAGACTTCGATTCTAGACCAAACATCAAATGCATATTTGCATATTCTTCGTGTATTCCATATTTCAATTATCTTATGAATACGATAGATACAAAAATTAAATGTGTGAGCTGTCAAATATCAAAACAATAATAAAGTTTTCCATCGCCGGCTGTTTGGCGTAGGTAGGAGATAAGATGCTCGGCTCCTGTGCAGAGTTACCTGGGTTCAATCCACACAAAATCGGTGCGATTCTTCGGATTCTGGGAACCGCTTGAGTATCCATCTTTCGGAGGAGATATAAATACGTTGGTCCTATCTAACAGATATGTGTTGGACATTAAAGACCCCTTCCCTCGACACGAGAGGGGTTCGGCAAAATTCCCGGGTTAGTGAGGTGACAGAATACCCCGGCGTGTCATTGGCCGAAGGCGGAAATAGAGCACGTTAAAGGAATAACAAACAACAAACAAGTTTTCCATCTATGATTTTGTCTGTGTTGTCTAATTGGCATACTTTTGTGAATTCGTATAGCTGATTAAGGAAAAAGAGTAATATTTCGCAAGATATCATTAACTTTTTCAGTATGACACCTTATGAGGTTATGCAGGATGGTGCCGCTCCATGTTTTAGCTTAACGCTTAGGGAATAAATAGAGGTATGTTGCGTTAGAGACTAATTCATTATTCACATGAGATCTTCAATTTTTTATTCGAAGCCAAAGATCTCATGTTTCAATAGTTAGACTTTGCATAAGAGTTAGTGATTATGAAGTTCAGCAGATAATGTATCTATGGAGTAAGTTTAAATAATTAAAATGAATTATGAATTAAATAAACAAAGATATTTTGATGTTGATATAGTCCTTTGAGCTGGTTTTTCTCATTACTGGTTCATTTTATTTGACACTTATCCCTAAAAATTTAGATGGTAAAGAGTGTTAAGGGTAGTTTACCCTGGGCGAAATTAAAAACAAATAGCATGATATTATAAAATACTATTTTTTCAAACAATGTCTTGTATTCCAGAAGATTCCGTTGAACAACAAAGAACTATCTTAAGAAACAATTTATTCTTTTGAAATTTAAGGGTGAATATCTCAGCAGGGAGGCATTTGAAAAAAACTGTATATAAAGTTATGGCATTATTTTGACGAGATCTTTCAAGATTGCGAGAGATTGATACCTTATTCTGGGACACCCTATATGGAAACAGTAGCTTGATTGTACACTGCAAGTTACACTATAGAAGGGTAACTTTTTGAGCACTTATAAATATACAGACATTGGCATTATTTGTTCACTAGTAAGCTTCAATCTATACAAATATTCGATCAAAATTGATTTGCATATACCTTCTGCGATGTTGCCAAATTTTATACTCAGAAATTCGGAGATCAAATAATCAGGGGTTAAATTTGAAGGCGGATCTGTGTCAGCGTTCATTTTCTAGGTTTTAGTAAGTAAGATTTCGATTGAATTTAATTCCGGGACTCAACTACACCTTTTTTGTCATGTAACAAATGAATTTAATTCACTTTCAAAATTATACTTCTTGTGCGAGAAGTTGAAGTAGAAGATTGAAAATGTTTTTTATTAAGGACGTTTTAATCAGGAAAAATCTGCAATTCAACAAGTTTGGGATCACCGAAAAGTATGAAAAAATTAGTTACATGCTGTTCCATGCATACAAGATGGAAATCAGGAAAACGATCATCCAGAGATCTAACCTAACATAAAATTACTGATATGTTTTCATTTGTCTAAAAAAATGTTCTTGTAGAATACTTCGTAAATCATGGAAAACAATCAAGAATCATTCTCTAGATCAATTTACTTACATAAATTCAAAAAATTAAAATTTTGAAAAAAAATTTGAATCTCCAAAAATATATTTGAAAATGACTCTATTCATGATCTCGAAATATTACACTCCTTTTTCACAACCGGAGCTGGGCTAGGTTTCTCACACCTACCGCTAAGTTCCTTTGGAAACTAAAGAAAGAATTCCTGTGAATCTGGATTGAAATCTAAAATTGAAATATACGCTACTCTTGCACCCAACTATAATGGAATTGGTTATGTTCATTCGAGAACAAAAGTTTAGTAAAACATTCAATTGATGCATTGATTCGCATCATTATGATATAATAGAAAGTGCTGAACTCTTTCAAGTTCAAAAATTGGGGCAAAAAGCAAGTACGAAAAAGTTATATTTGGAGTACGTTTTTTGCCAAAGTTACCCCTATCTAACCTATCTAACCTGAGTATCTTAGTTCAGGTAACTTAAGAGAACTTGGTGATTCTCTAATTTACACGTTTTTTTTTTAGAGATTTAGGCTGTTCAGAAAAGATTTTCTCGAAATAACTTCAAAAGTGCTTATGGTTGATGCTGTTTCCATGAATGGCACTCGTCACAACACGAAGGTCACTGATGGCAAATTATGCGAAATTCTTACCATATCATCTCGATATAGTTATTCGTTCTTGATGAGAATTCACAGGAATTTTTCATGAGTGCGTGAAAATATCATTACAATATTAGTAGCAATCTTTTAGTTTTCATTTCCAACAATATTCATCTCGAATCAAAACGAATTTTAAAAGAATCATGAAGAACACTTTAATATAATAATGTGTTATCACAGATATGGAATTGGCACAATTCAGAAGTGACTATTGCTAGTAAATTCCTTTAAAATCGATTGTTTCTTTCTTACTCAGAGAGATACACACAATTGGTAAAAAGTATGCTAATTCATTTAAGCTTCAGTCGTACATGACTCTATGAACAACAATTCGCATTGACCTCCGAGCGGAAGAGATTAAACTATTTTTATTGTGCTTATTCTGTAACTATCAGTTTTGATTTTGAATTCAGTATTATGTCGGGTAAGAGAAAAGAAGTCAACTGTTTCCTCCGTGAGTACTCTCATCTTCAGATCACTAAAATGAGACGAGTTCGAATTTATTCCGTAGAACAGAGAAGGAAAAATTAAAAATAACATTATTTCATAAACAATTTTTCAAATTGAAAAGACAGATAGACAATCAATTAATTTCATTCTTTTTCATGTTCATTGCGTACATCTACATTTGAAACTAAATATAAAAAGTGCTTTTTCATCGAAAATTATTTCAATATCTTGGGTTCTACAATTACTTTCTTTGCCTTTGGATTTCGTGTTATGGAATGCCCACTAAGCTCAACTTAGATCAGTCTCGACGCAATGGGAAAAAGATAATTAAACGCGAAATATTTTTTGTTGGCCACTAGGCGGTATGGATTCCATACAAAGAAAATGAATTTTGTATGACACAAAATCCGTTGCACAAACCTTCGACGAGCAGCGTCTCTTGGACCAACAGATCGTGGACGGTCAAGATTTTTTGTAAACTTTTAATATCTATATAACTTACTAAACTAAACTTACTAGACGATTTCGTATAGGAGAACGAAAAAACTTGTTAAACAGTTACAAACTCCTGAGAAAATTCCCCATTCTAGAAAATTGGAGACGTGTCAAAGCCTCCGTGTGAAACGTATTGAGTCAGGAGTCGAAATAATGGATTGGATGCAAAAATAAGAACTTTATATCCATTTTATTGTCGGACATTCTGTTTCCTTCAGTCGGTTAATTCGAAAATGTTCAAGGAAAATATATTTTCGTTAACATTCAGATATTTCAACATTTTCTTCTTTCATTATTTCTCTGAAGATGAAACTAAGTTTTTGAAGGTGTTGTCAATGAATAATCTATGCGAAACACGAACCTTTATTTATTATGGTACCGCAGCATCATATTCTTTTTCGTTTTTGTTATGTTAAAGATTTCAACAGATAATGTATCTATGGAGTAAGATTTAAATAATTAAAATAAAGTATGAATTAAATAAACAAATATATTTCGATTTTAGTATAGTTCCTTGAGCTGGTTTTTCTCATTACTGGTTCATTTTTTCGAGGTTTAACAAGTGTAGCTTTTAACGTAAAAACAAAAATTTAAGAATTTCATTTGACACTTATCCCTAAAATTGTTAGGGTAGTTTACCCTCAGTGAAATTAAAAACAGAAAGCAACATATTATAAAATACTATTTTCTTAAACAACGTCTTCCAGAAGATTCCGTTGAACAACAAAGAACTATCTTAAGAAACAATTTATTTTTTGAAATTTAAGGGTGAATATATCAGCAGGGAGGCATTAGGAAAAACTGTATATAAAGTTATGGCAATATTTTGATATTTTGACGAGATCTTTCAAATTGTATATGCAAATCAATTTTGATCGAATATTTATACAGATGGAGGCTTACTAGTGGACAAAGAATGCCAATGTTTGTATATTTATTAGTGCTCAAAAAGTTACCCTTCTCTAGTGTACCTTGAAGTGCACAATCCAGCTACTGTTTTCATATGTGAGAAATGCTGGAGAAAGCATTCCTTCTAATGGAAGCCTGAGTACTCTAGTTGTGTAAGGAGGTGTATAAGATACAAATGCACACATATATATATATATATATATATATATATATATATATATATATATATATATATATATATATATATATCAAGTACAAAGTTGGACTTCACCCAAAAGATTGTTTCATGTTTTATCACAAACGACCATGAATGTTGTCTTCATTCATTTCAGAATACTTTCCTAGTTTTTCATTATGACTAATCATTAGTTCTGTATATATATATATATATATATATATATATATATATATATATATATATATATATATATATATATATATATATATATATATATATTCTGAAATGAATGAAGACAACATTCATGTTCGTTTGTGATAAAACATAAAACAATCTTTTGGGTGAAGTCCAACTTTGTACTTGGAACAAATGAACTTGAACTTGAAATGAAATGAAATATTTCGACTGCATTTTGGTTTTGGTCCAGACATACGTTCAGGACTAGTCAAAATTGATAGAAAGACTCTTCTGGTGAATTCCAATAAACTTACAATTTTTGGAAAAGCATGTCGATAAAGGATCCACATATTCACCATTGCTCCGTTTATACAAAAACGAACAAATGGCCAATACCATTTTTTGGAACGTATACGGTAAAGTCCCCTCATGTGGTCGAAAATATCGACCCCGCCCATTCCTTGGTTATATATATTTATGAGGTTAAGTAGTTCAACGTAAATGATTTTTATTTTTTTGACCAACGCTTGCATTTTACCTTACTTAGGCACAGCTGATCGTTATTTATGTTCGTTGCGTTGTTGATAACATTGTTGTCGTTCCACCTTATGAATGAAATTGACTTATCAGAATCTTGTAAACATGGAAGCTTCCTCGTGGTTCTTTCTTCAATTCTTTCAAGGTCGCTTTTTCAACTCTATCGGAACGAATGGTACCTATGCAATTTATGTTTTCTTCCTTCAATGTATCTTGCAACTGTAAGGAGTTGAAGAAATTATCCATGAAAACACTACTACCCTGGGGCAAATAGTGTAGACATAAATTTTCTGATACCGACGAATCCAAAGTTTTCCCCTCCTTTTTATTTCCTGCACCACAGTATGAATCGAATTTCAATAAATAGCCTACAATTGTTGTTAGGCACCAAAATTTGAAACCGTATCTAATTGGTTTCCCTCTTGTGAATTGTTTCATATGATGGTGACCGATATATGGCTCCGTTGCTTCATCTAAGGAAAAATTTTCTCCCAACGGTATAGCCACAGTCTGAGAAATATGGTTCACTTGATCTGTCAGGGGTTGAACCTTATACAGTTTGTTATTTTGATCTATTGTGTTGTTGTCATTGAAGTGTAAGAAACGATGTATAACTTCAAATCGGTCTCGTGATATGCTGTTACTCACTAGGGAATTGAAAGTATCAGACTTTGTTTGCCAAAACAATCTCCTGGACGGCAACTTGCAATAACCAGATAAAATCAATATTCCTAAATAGATATACATTTCTCGAGTGGTAACAGAAAACGAATGATTGCCTTTGAAGAGCGCATACCTTTGTGTTTCGTCGCAAATTTTTTGAACAAATATTTCAGAAAAAAAAATTTTGAATAAATCAAGTGGTATTAAATTTTGATCCCTTATAGTATTGACTATGTTGGGCGCCGGAGTTTTTTCGAGAGAAGTTCTCTCCTCGCGTTCGTTCAAAATGTAATTATGTCAGTTCCTCTTCTTTCTATTCTTTATTGTACGCTCACCCTGATGTCGTTCGTTTGGTGGGTGCTCGTTTGTATTCGTACTCTTTTTGAATTTCTTTGCTAACTCTGTCAAAGGTAAGTTTTCATCATCACTATCATCACTATTCTGAGGAACATTCAACTCAATTATTTCAGTACCATTATCGTCACTATTCTGAGGAATATTCAACTCAACCATTTCAGTACCATTATCTCCACCAACGCCGTATATTTCCATCGTTTGTCTCAGAACTCCTTTGCCAATATCCTTTAGTCCAAAATCTCCTTCTTCGTCGCTTGTACCGTCATCTCTATCGCTGCCTTGTACATCTTCAGTTAGAAATAATACAAAGTCGAGATGATCACAATTTTTTACATTTGAATAATCTTCATCCACTTCGCTAAATTCGAAAATATAGTTCATCAGCTCCTCGGCATCTCGGGGATCCTCTGGGTTATACTTGCGTTTCCTGCAATAGAACGAACCCATTACTTCCTATGATATGATATATCATGTGCTACAATTGCGAGCTCCTATCTCATACATATATCCAAAAATGAACTTTCTGAGCTCGTAATCTGATAAAATGAACTTTCATTGTTAAAATTCCATAATGGAAATAAAATGAGATCAATTTTTGTAGGAAAAAATGAATCAAGTCTCATCTTAGCGGCATCGTTGAAGCGAAATAATATCTCTCCTCACTTCCTTCGGGTGTAGAAACTTTTCTTTACGCACTATACTATCTAACCCCGTACCGCACCGAATCGAAGACAGACTTGTACTATTGCTAATTCGTTACACGAATATCGAACACACCGAATGGTTCAGACATGTCGTCACCTGTAAAGCGGTCGTCTCTGGGATATGATATATCATATCATAGGCATTAATGGGTTAATATCATCATGCTGGTTTGTATACAGTCCAATTTTATATCTTATGAACAATAGAATCTTGAATACATTATATCAAAGCTGATAATAAATAATTAGGTTATGTTTGTTAACGTTTTGACATATTTTAATGTAAATTCATATGAATCTTCACGTTCAATTGCTTCTGAATTGAGAATTACACCACGTTCAGTATTATGGAACTCTTAAGCTAGGTCATAAATATTTCTTATTTTCACTATATATCAAAAGCTGACGTCGTTGAGAAACCAGTATTTTTGAAGTAAAAAGGACCACAAGGTCCGACAAATGGCGCCAACAGAGCATGGTAATTGGGTAATGATTCAACACGGCGCCACATTAATGTCTTCCTCAAAATGCATCCGAGTTAATCGAAGGGAAGTTCTTTCTTACAACTCGAGCAGTACGGTACACACTCTTAGTACCTACACGTATTTCAATCTGATCTCTCAATTCTTTCAAATAATATCCTTAGTTCCTCGAACTGTTTTTATGGTTTAATCTTCATTGTTACCAACATTGATATTATTTTCCCTCAATGTATTCTCTGCCATTAATTCGTTTAGAGCAAATTAATTTTTTGTAGATTATTAAAGAGATCCTCCTATACGTTTATTGAAGTTAGTTGAAGAGAATACAACAATCACCAGCAGTAATATGAATAACGTTAACTTCTCAATTACTGTTATATAGTAAACATAAAAGTTTAGGTTCAGTAAACAAGAGTCTATCAAATTACAATTTTCATGCATACAAATTCTGCATTGAGTTCCGCAATGAATCGAGAGGAAGCTAATAGCTGGGAGGAATTTCGAGAATTATTCACTGTTCGATTATAGCAAGAGCCAGAATTATTCAAACAATATCTATTATTTGGACGAATGAATCAATATTTTTCAGAGAAGGTTCATTCAATTAGTGAATCTCTCACTTTTGTATGCAAGAAAACCCATAAGCGACCAAAAAATTCAAACTGAAATTAGTTTCAGTCTTTTGTTTGATGTATGAGAATCTATGTCGTGTTTTAATTAATAATGAAAATTTAATTGGTGAAAGATCTTGAGAACTTTTATTGATGAATTTCTGGATTTCCTGACATAATTTCGAAGGTGTTGATACCAATTAGATGGTGCTTCGGTCCCTTTAGATTTTTTAGGGGCAAGTAAAACTAAATGAGACACTTTTGTCACTATTCCACAATTTATTCGATAATCACGACCGGTTTCGACCCTACGGTCATTTTTAAGTGAATGACAATATAATACATGAGTAGGCAAGTACAAGTACAGAATGAAATTTATCCTGAATATTGAGTTGTGGTGATCCATTATGCTCTAGTTGGCTGTTGAGGGTAATAAATTGTGGGTTTTTACATAGTTTGTTAATCTCCAAACTTTCCAGTTTACCTGATGGTGTGTTTATATATGACACTACAGGTCTTGCAGATTTTTCTTCCTTATGTAGTTTAATCAATCCGTACATTTTCGGAGCTTGAACATTCATTGAAATCAGTTTCCTCTTCTCCCAGTCTTGCTTGGTGTTCTGACAAACTTACCTCTTCTTTGATTTCTTTTGTGAAAAGTTTGGTTGGATCTTCTCCTTTTCAAGCACAATACACTATCTCTAATTCTTCAGATTTCATACATAAACTTTCAAATCTCACAATCTCCCAAGATATTAAGTTAGTCCCTTTCGATGTCGAAAATATGTACCCGAACATTCCAACGAATGAGTGTCTTCCCCTTGTTACAGATATCTTATCCGAGTCCAACATACCGCCATATATCACTAATGAATTTAGCAATCTCTTTCAAATATGACTATCTCAAAGTTACTTTCAATTTCAATCTGAATTTTTTAAACAAATATCAGGTCTTCCAATGGGTTGAACTCTTAGCCCTCTACTAGTTGACATTTTCATGAATAATTTAGAGAAAAACTCAATATTAAACACAGATTTTGCTAAAAAACACATTACTTTATGGTACCGATATGTAGTAATATTTTGTATTGGTTTTCGTGGTTCAAACAGACAAATTCAGCAATTTTTAAATTTCCTGAATAAAATACATTGCCGCATCAGCTTCACTTCTGAATTAGAAAATAATAACTCAATTAATTTCCTCGATTTAACCATTACAAATTCAAATAACCAACTCACTTAAATTAACAGAAAGGAAACATTCACAGACGCATCGATTCCAGTGGACTCGTTCAGTCATTTAAGCCACAAACTAGCTGCATATAACTCCTTGATTCATAGATCTTACTCTGTTCCCCTTTCGACAGAAAATTTTCACACTGAACTTAATATCATCAGAAAAAATTGCCTCAAATAACAATGTACCACATTTTCTAAATGCATTTATTAAATGCATAGAACAACGTATTACCTCTCAATTACTATATAACATCTTAGAAACCTCGGAAAAAAGATACACTAGTCTCAGATACACCGGTGAACTCCCCAACATAATCAGTAACTATTTTTCCAAATTGAACGTAACTACTTCATTCCAAAGCGGCCCCAACTTAAGCAGATTATTATTCAATGCCAAACAAAAGAACGATAAATTCAAGCAATCAGGAATTTATCAAATCAAATGCAATGAATGTTAGGTAACCTAAGTCGGACAAACAGGGAGAAGTTTTGAAGCTAGATACAAGGAACATATTTCCTCAGATAAAAATTCGCCAATATTTTACACATAAAATCAACTAACCACTCTATATCATTGAACAATATTAGAATCCTTCATAAATGTAACAAAGCAAGAGAGATGAATTTGTTGGAAAGTTTGGAGATTAACAAACTATGTAAAAACCCACAATTTATTACCCCCAACAGCCAACTAGAGCATAATGGATACCCAGTACTCAATATTTAGGATAAATTTCATTCTGTACTTATACTTGCCTACTCATATATTATATTGTTATTCACTTGAAAATGACCGTTGGGTCGAAACCGGTCGTGATTATTGAATAAATTGTGGAAAAGTGACAAAAGTGTCTCATTTCGTTTTACTTTAAAATTGAATTTCTATAAAATAAATACATCATCAATACTATCAACGAAAAATTAGATCCAGCGATCAATGGAATACGTTCCGGTATTCAGAAATTTGTGATATTTTAATAAAATTTACTATGTAAATTTTTAGACATTGTTTTATTTTCATTCATCACTTGTTATGTACCCCAATTAACAATATATGGTGTTCTCCAGAAGTTACTAGATTGAACTGTATTCTCTTAAATTTTTTTTCTATTGATTGATTGTATATTTGGATACCTTCAGTTAAATGTTCTGCAAATTGCTCTTATAATTTATTGACTTTCATAATTCAATAATTACGTCGCAGAATATCAAGTTCCCATAGCCACTGTGAATATTGTTTTAATTTTTTCAGATACTTTAGGTCACGAATGAAGTGAGGTAAATAAGCTATTTCAGACATTGAAAAACCTAATATTGTTTCAAAACTATCTTGAAGATGCCTTAAAAATAGGATGTTATATTAGAAGCAACTTATGTGTATGTAAAATGTTATTAAAAAATAATAATTACTAATAAAATTGAATTTCCATTGAACTTTCACGTTCGAAAATTGCTGCTTTAGTCAGCAACGCCAGCACAATTCGATAGGCTACGTAGAGTATTTAATTGTTTCTCAAAATATTACCGTGGGTTCAATTAAATCGCGAAAAAACTCGAGTTAATTAAGATATAATGGACCTTGATGAAGATGGAAACTCATTTAAAACAAGATTTTAATCAAGATATAGATGTAAGTTTATATGTGCGAATGCATACCATGTTTTAGTTTTTCTATTTTCAGTTTTGGTCGAGCGACACGTACTAATTTAATTGAATTGAATATGCACCCCACAATGATGAAACGGCATGAACATGGTGAAGCTTATCTTTAAATGACAAATGATTGCTTCATCAAGATCAGCATTCGTCATCTGAGTTCGCGACTTGGTGTCGGGTCGTGAAAATAAATATACAACATCACCTCGACTTGGTGAAGTATGAGCAGCTTCATACTTCTCATTTATATTCAATGATTGTGCTTCATTTCATCAGATATACCGAAAGGAAAACTACCAGGCTAGAGCAAAAATTCTTTGGGAAATTCTGACCAAGATAATTCAAGTTCGATTAGTGCATTCAAGATTTTTCAAACAACAAAACATCGCGTATATTGGGAAATGAAGTATGAGGATGGATCTACTTACCGTTCAAATATTAATTACAGGAAAATTGTTAAAGTTGCTAGACGAAAGAAGAAGAAGTAAAAAGTACTAACTGCTTCTAGATTAGATTCGAGCATATACAAAAGTACCAAATAATAAGAATAGATTGATTCTCCTCTGACAGTACTCTTGATCAATTCTTTACTGAATATTCGATTATACAGGGTGTCCCATTTTCGATTCGTAGTACGGCAGCTTTGTGAAATATTGCAAAAAATTACCTCCCATCTCGTTCCTCGAATTTCGAGGAAAATTGATTGGTGAAAACAGATAGCAACTATCCTCTTTTGTTTTCGAGTTATTGCAGATTTCTCCATTTTCCGGGATTTCAGCATATACCAATATCTAGATTGGTATCAAAGTTAAGTGAAAACTATTTTCATTATAAGAGCACCTTTTTGAGTAGAATGCAGGGATGTGTTAAAATACATTTTTGAATGCTTTTGGAATTATAATATAATATTCATTTTCTAAATGTAAACCATACAAGAATTAGGATAAAATA
This sequence comes from Cryptolaemus montrouzieri, assembly GCA_013387265.2. Lineage (NCBI taxonomy): Eukaryota > Metazoa > Arthropoda > Insecta > Coleoptera > Coccinellidae > Cryptolaemus > Cryptolaemus montrouzieri. The sequence goes on from JABFTP020000103.1 coordinate 46,489,591, forward strand.
AAAATAGTAGTTTTCTTTTCCCAAATATATATAACGTACCTGGAAAATGTCCTCTAGAATGTGAACTTTTCCAGAAATATAAATTTTCAGAACATTCTGTGGTTTCATCTAGGAAGATGGTAAAAATTCACACAAAACATTCCGAATGTTTTCTATTCTATGCTCTTAAGAATAAAACGAACTCATTACAAAAACAGTTGCTCACACAATGAAGCCCACTTATAGTAAGCACAAACGAAAGTTGTTTAATTTTTTCGAATTTAATGACAACAAAAAAACAAATAAAAACTATCTTAAATGCTCAAAAAGTATTTCCATTAAGCCAAATGAAGGAATTGAAACGTCTAGAAACACTTCTGCGTGGATTTTGAATTTTGAATATCTGTCACTTAAGATAAAGAATTTTCTAAAGTTTTCTTCTACCTCTTCAATAACATTATTAGCTTGTCTTTATAGTAAACCCTCGATATAACCCCAGAGAACAAAATCCAACAGGTTTAAATCGGATGAACAAGATAGCCATCCCAATGCTTTTCTCGTTCTCATCCAGATATCAGCGAAAGACTGTTTAAGAAGTCTGAGACGTTTTCTGTCTGGTGTGGGGTACAGTGTCATGTTCGAAATATACTCACCCCTTTTGAACCCAGGAATAAATATATAATATATCATAATAAAATTTTGGTAAAATGTGACGTACGTTAAAACATGCACAACACACTGAAGCCAACTGACCCTTGGCGTTGAACAATCATTTACTAAACGGCATTGACATCAGACCAGTAGTATTCATCATGACGATTGAATAATCCTTCTATGGTCGCCCTCACTTTATTGGTTCATGTAGTGTACTGGTAGAATTCGCGATTTTCTCTGGATTTATGCTGATTCCATCCGCAAAATTTTTGCTGACGCTCATATTCTCTTGGCTGTAGAAACTGAGATTTTATTGTCATATAAGGTTGAAGCTTATTTTCTTTGAGGATTAGCGAAATCTCAGATTTTGATGTCACAGTCTCTGATTCAAGTTGCCTATACGAAATTGAGGGATTAGCTGTAACATATCACAAAACTTCCATTCATTATCTTGTTAACTGTAATTTTTCTCTTGAGTGCTATGGAAAACCCCGCAACTATTTACGGAGCAACAATAATTACCCCAACTAGCCTTAGTGGTGAGTGGTCGCGAGCTTATAAAAAAAAAAGAAAAACAGAGAATGACAAATGACTAAATTGACTCATTATTTCTACATAAAAAATTAAAAGAGGGCCAATTGTTTGATTACTAACTCAAACTAGAAAGTTATCTGAAGTCATCTGAAATGAAACGCTTGAAATAAGTTGGATTGTTTATTAAACCCCTAATAAAATGTACAACCAACTAAGGAGAATAATAAATCCTCGTATTCTCAAGGCCAAATAAAATGTAAAACTTAGTAAAGAGAATAATGTATCCTCATATTCTCAATGTCAAATAAAATATAAAACCTATGAAAGAGAATAATATATACTCGTACTATTAACTCCACCCGCCTGTGATCAAAGCTCGGTTCAGAATTAATATGAATATTCCGCCTATAAATAATGACTCGCGTTAACTAGTTATATTAAATGAAAAATATCACATGTATGGAAAAAAACAAGGAAAAAAGGAGCTTATCTGTCACTCTAGGATGTAGTCTTCAACGAGGTTCCAACCTTGGAACAACGAGGTTCCAATCCTGGAACAACGAGGTTCCAACTCCGAAACAACGAGGTTCCAACCCTCGAACAACGAGGGTACAACCACGCTCTAACTTATGACCTCCAACAAGTGTTATCTCTCCCAAAAATTATTTGTACACAAACATTGGTTTTATCGATTGGTTTGTGGAGTGATTTTTGGATTCGTTTGTGGATGCGTTTGTGGATTTGTTTATGGATTCGTTTGTGGATTCATTTGTAGATTCGTTTGCGGATTTGTTTGTGGATTCTTAATACTTTCATGCTCAGAGTAAAAGAAGGTGCAATGACTTACTCAGCTGTTGGGCGGCACGTGGGTTTTTCGTTCCTCTTCTTCTTTCCCTTTATGTCTCCCTTACGGGTTATTAACTTCGTTTAACACATTTGTTGTGTTATGAACACACGACTTAATTTTCTTGAGTAACCCTGTTTCAATGAATACTAATTCAGCTGAATAATTCGGGGATCTACTACTGGAATAAAATGAAGGAAGGCTGTTAGAAGAACAAACTTCGGAAAGTTCGTTTTCTATCGGAACTGTTCGGTTCTTCTGTCCCACTGATTCTCTGCGACCATAGAGTAGAGCTTTTCAGCACCTACTCTCAAGCAATCTTCCAACTCTTCTTTAATATCCTTAATACGACCTTTCTAAATCTACTTCGAGCCGTTTAGGTTGACGTCGAGAATATCTAGTACTTCCAATGACCAACAGCGTTTCATCAACGAGTACGGACTATCCCCAATACTCCAATACATTAGTGACTCTAAGGATGACCTACGGGCAGCATCAGTTTGCCGATACTGTGGCACCAATTGAAGCTTGGCAGCCCGATTCCACAAAAGTATAAAATGTATTCCAGCTCGAATTCTTCCAATATAAGGTACGATTAACGTTTTCAACTGGAGAAAGATATAATAAAAAAAATAAAATGACTATACGCAAATTTAACCGTTATAGGGATTCTGTTATAATATTTGGAACAGAGACATGTGACGTTGCCTCCTGTCAGGAAAACGAACAGTAATTTTCTGAAGATAAATCAGAATCATACCCATTCTGAACATAATCTAAAATTTATTCATAATTTGTAGACATTTTTTAATCAAAACGTCTTCAGTTAATTAGTTGTAAATTAACAATGTGAATTGAATAATGAATAAAATTTGACATTCATTGTATTTAACATAGAATATCAATCATTTGGGATGTTTTGTATGAATTCCAGAATATTAGATGAAACCACATAATTTATTTCTGTACGTTGCAATACATTATACTATTAAGGTAATTTCATCTATTGAATGGAAACAGTGGTGTTATTGTGGTCTGGTGGTCAATGTGATTTGTTGATGTTTTGTCAATTTCTACTAAGTATGCGTACACACTCTCTAATCTGTCTAGATATTTCTTGAAACTCATTGCAGCAGGTTCTTGACAGACTGTCGCCATTTCTATCAATCTCCTACTCCATACGTGTGTTTTCAGTGTCCAAGATGGTAACATTATCATAAATGAGGTGATGACCCAATTCATTTACGTGAAGTGTTGCCGCACAAGATTTTTTGTTTTTTCTTGAAGCACTCTTGTGTGGGGTAATCGTTTTACTAAGGTTTCTTCCTGTTTCTCCTATGTAAACCTTCTCACAGTTATTACATGGGATTTTATACACGACGTTTGGTCTCTGAAGCAACGATGTGCGATCTTTCAATTTTGTGAACACTCATTTGGCTAATCTCACATGTTTGGTTGCCATAAGTGTATTAGGTCCACGTAATAAACCACCTAGCTGTTTTGTTAATCCGTCAGCATGAGGTAAAACGATGATTTTTGATCTCTGTTGTGTCTTCCTAGGTATTTCCGATAATTGTCTCTGTTGGTTAGCACTGGGATGTTCAGTAGTTTGGTTCGTAACTGAATGTTCAGTTTGTTTCGGCGTGTTATGAATCATTCTACGTACCAAACTTTTTGGATAACCGTTGGTTGACATCAAGTTTTCCAATGTTTTGAGATTGTTATCCACCAAACTGTGATGTGAGATTTTCGTGAGTCTCGTTTTCATATTTTGAATAATGTTGAATTTCATTTTCCATGGATGATATGATTTTTAATGTATATATCTACCAGCGGCCATGGGTTCCTATGCTAGTCCGTCATCAACTCTCTATCATTTCTAATCACTAGAGTATCAAGAAATGGAACTGCGTTGTTGGTCTTTCTCTATTGTGAATTTAATGTTATGATGGTAGTGGTTAAAAACTTCTAAGATTTCTTCTTCACTTCCCTCCGGAATAGCCACTATTAAGTCATCTACAAATTTCTTACAAATTGGTAATACGAAAGTAAGTTTCGGTATACACACATCCAGTAAATCATCAACAGCATTTTGGGCGATAATTGGTGATAGGATCGCACCCATTGGTGTGCCAATGAATTGTTTGTAAACAACTCCTTCGTAGGAGAAGTATGTTGAATTATACACTAACTCTACCAACCTTAGGAATTCATCCATCGGTAGCTCACAATCCTGTGAGATTCTTTCCCATTGTCTCTCAGTTATGTGCGATATCCAACGATATGTTGGTGAATAATGAGACAACGTCCAAACTTGCAATTCTATAGTTGCATAACCATTTATGAGTTCAGAGAATTCGAAAAAATCTTTTATGTAATATCTGTTACTATAGTCATACGCTGCTTTGCGTGTGTCGTATATCTATTGAGATTCTAGATTTTTGGCTAAGTGAGAACAATTTAATTTCATCACAAAAATGCTTGTTAATAACCTAGGAATACAAACCTCAGTTTCTGTGAGTACTTTACTATTATTCAATGTCACGTGACTGAGGTGATTTCGAAACACCCCCCTATTAACCCCCCGAGGAGCTTAATATTAAAAAATCCACAACTCTGCAATTGTTACACCGAATACCAAGAAATTTGGTACACAGGATCAACTTTGCAAGATTTATTCAAAGCGGGACATAAATTTCGAAAATACAGGACCAAATTGAATAAATGTACTAAATTGTGTTTGGAGCGACACAACACCCTGTATAATGTTTTTTCAATGATGTGCACTGGTACTCGAACCGCACAAACAATGTGTACAAACTATGTAATAGAATATTTTAGCAATATTGAAATGGCCTTGAAATAAATTTTTGATTTTGCTGAATGAAGCAAAATCCATCTGAAAAAATTGTTTGCGTTTTCTACAGGAAATAAACGTGTTTGAAACCTGTATATGAATATATTTTAATTCTATTTCAATAAAGCATCATTTGAGATCTCAGTTTTTCCTGTTTTATCTGTGTATGGTCTTCGACTCACAATACAGGCCCGAACTATTAGTGGAATATTTTGTTGCTCATATTATGAGCTATCAAAAAACTGCATTAATGAATGAATGATACTTTCTCGGCGTTCTGTCATAAATCTGACTTTTCAAGAAGAAATTTAATATTTGGCTATGGCAGATATCCATTAGTCACCAAAGAATATGTATACTGTATAATTTGAACCAAGTAATCCGTGCATGTTGAATAAATTAATGATTATTTGAAATAATGGAACTTGTGAGCAAATTGAAACTAAGTGTATGAGCATCAAGAAAGTTCCAGTCGTTTCAATACTTTGTGAATTTTTGAAACATGCATAACCTATCATTCTTCATAAGGAGCATATCAATCCATTTTAAGTTTCAAACCACTGAGTTATCATAGGAACTCATTTCTATGAGAGCGTTGTATGCTTGTCGCCATAGATGATCTGGCAGTAGAATTATGTCAGTATGAATAATTTTAAATTCGAAAATAGTAGTTTGTCGTTCATTCTCAGAAACCAAATCTTTGGTTTCTTGATTAACCGAAATGTCGAAATTCTCTAATGAAAAATATGCTGATATTGTGTTCATCTATGGATATTGCGACGGCAATGCCCGAGCTGCGGTTAGAGAATACCAAACAAGATTTCCGAACAGAAGACTTCCTAGCCATGTAACTTCCAGTCAAACTTACCAGTTTTCGAGAACTCCATCTCCGGAGAAGAAACGTGATAGCCATAAAAATATTGATAACGATGACCAGGTCATTAACAGAGCAATAGAGAATCCTACCATCCGCACTCAAAGGATCGCAAATGAAATGGGAATGGCGCCATAAAAGTATGGAGAATTCTGCATAAAGAAAAACTACACCCCTATCATCTTCAACCTGCTCAACGTTTGGAACCTGGGCATGAAATTCCGCGATTGGATTTCTGCAATTATATTATCAACCATAGAAGATCCATCGGTAGGATATCTTTTACAGACGAGCCAATGTTTACGAGATGGAATATACAATTCTCGTAACAGGCATTTATGGTCCTATGAAAATATCTATGCTATCTTGAAGAAAAGATCACAGTATAAATTTTCAGTCAATGTTTGGTGTGCACTTCAAAATAATCGATTAATAGGACCTCATGTTTTCAATAAAACTTTTTATGGGGAACGGTATCTCGAATTTTTGAGAAACAACTTGCACAGATTGATGGCGGAAGTTGATATGAGGGATCTTATATTCCACCATAATGGAGCAGGTCCTCATTACGCACTTCCAGTGAGGAATTTTTTAAATCAACAGTATACGGATCGATGGATTGGCAGAGGAGGTCCTATCGCTTGGCCACCTAGGTCACCGGATCTGAATCCGGTTGACTATTTCCTCTGGGGCTTTTTAAAAGAAAGAGTTTACCAGGGGGAAATTCACACAAGGGAAGAATTCTTAGAAAGAATCACAGAGAGTTGTGATTTCGTCAGAGGAAACAATGAAATTATTCAAACCAGGCAACCAGGCATATTTTCAGACGTTCGGAAATATGTATTAAAGAAGGTGGAAGCTATTTTGAGAATGAACTCTGAAATTGGGTGTCGAAAATTATTAGTTTTAGCGCTCAGTACTTTCCTTTTGTTATCGTGTTATCATTCTGAAATATTCACACACTAGTATTGCAATCAGTTGAAACGACATGTATTTTTATATTCCTTATAATGAGTTACTATTCATTAATTTCCGTGTGCAGCAATAATTGAAAATAAATTTTTCGCTTACTTATTCATAGTCTGAATTTAAAAACAAACAATCAAACTGCAGTACCTTTACCAGAGCTGAATACACATCACAAGTAAGATTGGTAGTGGAGTGCTGAATGAATAATATCATTTATTCATTAATACTCCCATCATTTAGATAGCAACAGTCGTCATTTAAGCAATAAAATATTCCACTGATAGTCCGGACCTGTATTGTGAGTCAAAGACCGTACGTAGATAAAACAGGAAAAACTGAGGTCTCAAATGATGCTTCATTAAAAAAAACCAAAATGGACTCATAAACAGATTTCAAACAAGTTTATTTCTTGTAGAAAGCGATAACAATTTTTTTTTTCAGGTGAATTTTTCGTCGAATTCAGCAAAATCAGAAATTTATTTCAAGACCATTTCAATGGTGCCAAAAGATTTTATTACAAAGTTTGTACACACTGTTTGTGCGGTTTGAGCACCAGTGAAAAATTATTTAAAATTTAATAAATATTATTAAAATTAAAATAAAATTAAACAGGGTGTTGTATCGCTCCAAACACAATTTTGTACATTTATTCAGTCCGGTCCTGAAATTTTCAAAATTTATGTTCTGCTTTAAATAGATCTTGCGAAGGTGATCCTGTGAGCCCAATTTCTTGGTATTCTGTGCATCAGTTGCAGAGTTGTGAATTTTCGAATATTAGGCGAAATTCAGGAAACAGCCTGTATATCTGAAACGAAGCTCCTCAGGGGGTCAATAGGGGGGTGTTTCGAAATCACCAGAGTCACGTCTATCTTCCCTCAAGCCCTGTAAAGCCTTATGAGATACACAGAATATATTTATATATGGTGGGACAAATATCTTCCGCGATAAACTTCGCGAGGAGTCTACATATGTAAACTTGAGACAAGAAGAATTATTCAAAAATCCGTAGATCAATGAATAATCCTTTCTGACAAGAGACTATAGTGAAACTGAGCAGGATGCCGAGAAACGAAGTGGCAGACTGCAGTTTCGCCCTCATTAGGAGCTCATCAGTGTCGCATATTGCTTCTCAGCATCCTACCAAGCTACATCGGGGTACCCTATCAATTCCAGCAAGGTCGCACCTTGTACATACGCATGAGAGTCGCCCTCTATGGACCGACACGGCGAACCCGCTACCGGACTTCGAGAAAGATACGAACAATAACAAACAGATGTGGAAACGTTGAAAATTCCAAACATTTGGGAGACATCTTTCGCCGTTCTGTGAATCACATAAACGGTAGAAAACGAGCGAAATAATCCCGCTGGAATAGTGCTCTTTTCCTCTGTTTCCGATATGAACCCCCCGTCGGTAAATATTTGGTGGGGCAAATATCTTCCGCGATAATTTTCGCGAGGAGTCTACATATGTAAACTTGAGACAAGAAAAATTATTCGAAAATCCGTAGATCAATGAATAATCCCTCCTGACAAGAGCTAGTTCCCAAATCTGCCCGCCATGCACGCAGCCCCCAAGCGCCACAATAGTGCAACTAAGCAGGATGCTGAGAAACGAAGCGGAAGACTGCAGTTCTGCCTTTATTAGGAGCTCATCAGCGTCGCATATCGCTTCTCAGCATCTTACCAAGCTACATCAGGGTACCCTATCAATTCCAGAAAGGACGCACCTCGTACATACGTATGAGAGTCGCCCTATATGGACCGACACGGCGAACCCGCTACCGGACTTCGAGAAAGATACGAACAATAACAAACAGACGTGGAAACGTTTAAAATTCCAAAAATTTGGGAGACATCTTTCGCCGCCATGGCGGGCAGATTTGGGAACTAGCTCCATATCTTTATTGAAGTCCGGTAGCGGGTTCGCCGTGTCGGTCCATAGAGGGCGACTGTCATACGTATGTACGAGGTGCGTCCTTTCTGGAATTGATAGGGTACCCCGATGTAGCTTGGTAGAATGCAGAGAAGCGATATGCGACACTGATGAGCTCCTAATAAGGGCGAAACTGCAGTCTGCGCTTCGTTTCTCGGCATCCTGCTCAGTTGCACTATTGTGGCGCTTGGGGGCTGCGTGCATGGCGGGCAGATTAGGGAACTAGTTCTTGTCAGGAGGGATTTATCATTGATCTATGCTCTCCATCTTCGATAAAGGTTACAGCACTCTACATTGTGTCCCATTCTTGAAGTTTGAGTTAGACCGCTATTTGAAATGCTGCAAATGGAGAAAAATGACCTCCCTATTTCCTATCTATCTATCTATATATATATATATATATATATATATATATATATATATATATATATATATATATATATATATATATATATATATATATATATATATATATATATATATATATATATATATATATGGTCAAATATGTTCCGCGATAAACTTCGCGTGGAGTCTATGTATGTTAATCTGAGACAAGACGAATTATTCAAAAATCCGTAAATCAATGAATAATCCCTTCTGACAAGAGCTAGTTTCCAAATCTGCCCGCAATGCACGCAGCCCCCAAGCGCCACAATAGTGCAACAAAGCAGGATGCCCAGAAACGAAGCGGCAGACTACAGTTTCGCCCTTATTAGGAGCTCATCAGTGTCGCATATCGCTTCTCAGCATCCTACCAAGCAACATCGGGATACCCCATCAATTCCAGAAAGGACGCACCTCGTACAAACGTACGAGAGTCGCCCTCTATGGACCGACACGGCGAACCCGCTACCGGACACTGATGAGCTCCTAATAAGGGCGAAACTGCAGTCTGCCGCTTCGTTTCTCGGCATCCTGCTTAGTTGCACTATTGTGGCGCTTGGGGGCTGCGTGCATGGCGCGCAGATTTGGAAACTAGCTCTTGTCAGGAGGGATTATTCATTGATTTACAGATTTTGAATAATTCGTCTTGTCTCAGATATATATATATATATATATATATATATATATATATATATATATATATATATATATATATATATATATATATATATATATATATATATATATATATATAGATAGATAGGAAATAGGAGGTCATTTTTCTCCATTTGCAGCTTTTCAAATAGCGGTCTATCTCAAACTTCAAGAATGGGACACAAAGTACAGTGCTGTAACCTTTATCGAAGATGGAGAGCATATTAGGTGTTTAAGGTCGTGAAATAATCCATAGTAGTTTCGGATTAATGAAATAAGAAAGAGAATCGAATTTTATTTTGTTTCATCATACGTGTGAACTTAGGAAGTGTTGTGAGTCATGCGGGTTAGAAGGACTTCAAATAGACTATGGAGCTCAGACAGAATTCTTTTCCATTAAGTATAGAACGTAGAACTGAATTTTCATATTACAAAAAAAAAAGAGCTCGAATAGTGGAGAGATTGCATAAAAAACGTGGAAGACAATTGCAATTCGGATGAATAGGAAACCTCAAGAAAAAAAACAGAATTCAGGATTTCGATGAAGAAAAACATAAATTAACAGAAAGAGTATAATATTCGCAAACCCAGATTAGAATATTTACGAGAGATGGAAAAGTATTGTCAGACAAATTGAACAATTGTTTTCACTGATGAAACATACCTTCACTCAAATTATACAAAGGAGCATAACTGGAGCGACTGTGACGGGCTAAAGAGGCCTATTTCAAGAAGACCGATTGATCATCGACGTTGCCGGAAATGAAAACGGTTGTGTCAAAGGTACGTATATCGATCGGATGGGAATCCCAAGGCAGATTGGAAAACTATCATGTTGACATGAATGTTGATTATTATGAGAAATGGTTAACTCAAAAGCACTCACGGAGTTTGCAATCAAACAACAATATTGTATAACTGATTAGTTAATCACTTGACAAAGGCTTCACAAATATTCATTCAAAATACTCGACTTATGTTTAGGGTTATTAGCCTATTATCAAGAGGAATACAATACTACAGTACTAGATTTAAAATGAGTGATTTCACTTTTGTATAACGGCATTTACAACAGGAGGTAAATTGAAGTCTAGTTGGTCGTTGCAAATTGGCTGGTTTTTCCTATGAGCGGACGTAATTTCAATATTCTCCAAGATTTCCTCCTTTTTTTGTTTTATTTTGGAGAATAGGTCTTTTATGTTCTTCAACTTTCTTCTCAATGCATCTTCCGGTTTGGCCTGTATAGAATGTCTCACATTCAATACAGTGTATCTTATATAAGCTTTTATCCAATAATTTTGTTTTATCTTTATCATTAACCAACAATGAATCCAAATTCTTTTTATAATTGCTGATGATGATAATATAATTTCTGTGTAATCTGTTACATATCTTGTTGCTAATATTAGGAATATAGATAATTGGAAACTTTCTGTTAGATTTATCAGTATGCAACGGAAAAATGCTCTGCAATAAAAGGTTATGTCGTTTTTTTCACGAAGGTATCAATTAATTTTGGTTCATAACCGTTGTTCTTACCCATTAATTTTAAAACTTGAACTTCATTCTCAAGATCGACAGCTGACAGAGGAATAGAAAGCAATCTGTGCACAAGTGAACGAAAAGCACTCAATTTGATACTCTGAAATTGGGAACTACTGTTATGAATCAATCTGAATAGATTCTAGTATTCTGTATATTTTAAAGGCTAGTGAGTCATGAGCCCTACTAATCGATCAGTCCAAGAAGTGCAAAGATTTTTCATCATTTTCATTTGCCATTGTAAATTGAATCGATCGATGAAAAGAATTTAAAAACTGTAAGAAACTATTGAGTTGTCTGTCTGTGGCAATCCAAATACAGAAGATATCATCTACATATCTTTTCCATAAAAATACATTCTCAATTAGGATGTTGGAGGAACTAAAAATTCTATTTTATAAATTCGTCATAAATATTTGACTTAATAACGGAGACAATGGAGAGCCCATAGGTAAACCATCTAATTGTTGATATATTTTATTATTGAACCTGAAATAACTTTGTTGGAGACATAGGTTTACAGCTGATATCGTTTCTTCTATATGAGTGGGGCTTAATGTACTATTATTAGGCATTATGTTTCACCAAGTGTTAAGCGAGAGTTCCATACATATTAACAATATTGTGGTACAAAATGCCCTTTATCATGATAAAAGGAGGATAGCAATCCAACATCGTAAACAGGAAAGTTGTAATGCAACAATGGGAAGGGAAATATTCCTTTTGATGGTGTTATGTAGAAAGTAGATTTGTATGAAATCTGAATGCTTCGGTTTTCAATGTGAATATGAAGTATTACGATTTCAGCCTTTTCATTATGATCTGAACCCCTATTGAGATAGTATGGACAGCTCTCAAAAAAATGATAAAGGCTCAAGATATGTTGATTTTAATTTCGAAAATATCGTTGATCTAAGTGATGAATTTTCCGAAATATTTCTAATGAACGAATGGAGAAAAATAAATCATCATCTATCTAAGAAACTTCTGTTTGAGGAAGCATTCAAGGATATTGTAGTAAATTTAGGTGATAATGATGCTGATAGCGATAATTTGGACGATTTTAGTTCATACAGTGTATATCTGTATATTTTAAAGGCTAGTGAGTTATGAGCCCTACTAATCGATCAGTCCAAGAAGTTCAAAGATTTTTCAGTATTTTCATTTTCCATTCGTGATGGTTTTGTTTCTAGAATATCTAAAATTGGAGAAATATTTCAATTCTACTGAAACTAAGAAATTTAAATAATGAAATTGAATGAGATTAAATTATAGCTACTTGAAAGAAAATTACAATTGACACTAACTATTAATAACCTATGCTTAGCTAGATCAGAGTCCCTTTTATCTCAGTGTGTGAGATCTTCGTCTAGAAAGTACTTCGTAGATATAGCCTTAGGAATAATACTCATCACTTCATTAAACTAATTTTATTATAAAATAAATATCGAAATCACAGTAACTGATTAATAAATTACTAACTATAATCAAGGTAACTAATACAAAAAAACTTAACTAAAAAGTTTAACCAATTACAATAAAAGGAGTCTCAGACGAGATGAATTCAAACTACATGGTATAAATTTTCAATTTAGAACAATCTGACCTTCTCAACAAAATGAAACTCAATGATAGAGCTCAGTCAACAATTAAAGAAGATAGAAGAGAAGAATTGGACCATAAAGAGAAACACGCTTTTTAGGAATGAGATTAATTCCCACGATGATTGGATTTGGGGTTTTACATCAGTTTTCTGGCATTCCTGTATCTTACAGCTTACAGGTTTCTTGTAGTAAATTTAGGTGATAATGATGCTGATAGCGATAGTTTGGACGATTCTTGTTCATACAGTGATATTGAGTAATATATTGCTTTTAAGTATGCCTTAAAACTATTATAAGCGAAACAAACTTGTTAATTTATTCTGGAAAATGCCAAGAACGACTCCTCTTGTATATCTAACTTCGACCTGCAGTCCAGGAACCCAATTTCATCAAACGAAAACCTTAAATGCTATCATAAGACGATTAAACAATTAAAAAAAATACTTGGCTTAAGTTTCACAAATATAAGAAAAAAAAATAAGTTTGATATATGTTTCGGGTTTTATCCCATTTTCAAAAACTAAGAGTGAATTAATTTATTGCAATATCATTCAAACCTGAGAAACAGATGAGAGAAGTGAAGACAAAATGTTATTGTTAGATAATGTTTGTGAATTCAACGAATTCTAATTCATGTGATCTCTAAGAAATGATTTTCGTTTATGTTGTTTTGAGAAACCAGTTGTTAATTTATTATGAATTATTGATTTCTTGTATGGTCGTCTACTCTAATATTGATACAATTTCCAGTTAGACTCATATAAAAGCAGGACAATCATTACAATATAATTCAATAAATAAAATAAATCAATATAACACCAAGTTGATGTTAGGTATTCATCAAGGGTGAAGAGAGATTTTCGTATTTGAATATACTGTGTTGATTTTATTCACTTTTGATACATTGCATAATTTAGTACTAACTTGTGGAGCGTAATAAAGGGCGTGATATATTATTGTTTCGTGAACCTGAAGGGTTGGGTAACTTCAGAATCAAAAGAATTTATGTTATTTTCTAATTTTCTTTTCAAAGTTTTCTCGTGAAAGGGGAATCGTGAATACTCTGTGCTGAATGTACGAAGTGCGAACATCTTGATTTCATGCTGATGAAAACTACTATTATGTATCAAGGTATCAATGAACGTTGGTTTTCGAAAAATATGCAATTTAAAATAATTGCCTTTTCCCATAATTTGAATATCTTAGAAATTGAGTGTTTTATTCAGATTCACAATTTCCATAGTGAATTGCATCGTAGCTCGTATAGTAAAATAAATTTAAGAATACTAAAAGAGATTTAATTGTGTATCAGTAAAGAATGTCTTCGATTGAAATATTAAGTGAAGAAAAAGTTTATAGATTGGATATGAAGATTTCGTTTAAAAGATATAACAAGAGAATCCATTGGAAGACCATCCAGCTGGTAGTCAATTTTATTATTCAATTTGAAATACCTCTGCTTCAAACACACTTCTACTTACATTATTTCTAATCTGATTTGAGGTGTCGATGTTTTACTATTGTGACAAAAAATTTGAAATAAAACGCAAAAATCTTAATCTTCTTCAATATTTATTGAATCTCCTTCAAAATGTGCTCCATTTGAAGCGATACACATGTGCCAACGTTTTTTCCGATCATCGAAACATTTTTATAGGCGCTTTTTTCAAGGATGGCCTTCAGATCCTTCAGCGAATTTTCTTTTATGAGGTCTATGGAATCAAATCTGGTTCCCTGGAATGGCAATTTCAGTCTGGAGAGAAGAAAAAAGTCACACGGAGCTAGATCAGGCGAATAAGGCGGCTGCTCGATGATATTTATTGAGTGCTTGGTCTTAAAGTCGTTAATAACTGTGGTTCGATGAGATGGTGCGTTATCGTCATGCAAAACTCACGAATTGTTTTCCACAAATACGGGCGTTCACGGCGAATATTTTCATGCAAACGTCTCATTTTTTCCAACCCATTCCGATGATTGTTGGCTCGTTAATCTCGTATTCATTGATCCATGTCTCGTCAGTAGTTTTGATCCGTCCCATGAACGTGAGATCAGAATTCGCACGATCTAGCATGTCTGCAGCTATCTGCATCCGGTATTGTTTCTGAAGAAAATTCAGCTTTATCGGAACGCCGAGGGGCGACGCGCCGCATGCCCAGTTGGGTCACCAAAATCAAACTAGTGGTTGCTCGAGAGATGTTGAGATCCCGAACTATCTCTTCAACACTAGCATGACGATTTTCTAACATTTCCTTGAGTTTTTGGACTTTATCGTCGGTTCAAGAGGTCGAAGGTCGTCCGGAACGAGACAAATCTTCGATGATCTCCCGATCGTCTTTGAAGACCACTCGTACACTTGAGTTTTCGATGGAACAGAGTCTCAATAAGCCTTTTCTAGCATTTGCAACGGTTCAGCACACGGGATTTCATCTGAAATACAAAATTTGAGACGGACTCTTTGTTCGATATTTTTTCCATTGCAAAATTCCTGGCGTACCACTGGTGAGGTGAGTCGAAAAATGGAGAGTAGATCATCACATCCTGGGCGAGTCCTACCAAAAAGAAGTCTTGTGCTCCAACGTTGCACCGCCTCGATGGAAAACTCATCGCTTCTGATGGTGGGCCACCAAGCCGGACCAGCATACTCCATGATTGGTCGGACGTAGGTTTGATAAAGAAGATTTGCAGTCTGTATGTTACAGCCCTTGAAACTACGTTGAAGGCAATAACTAATTCTCCAAGCCTTGGAAGTGACGGCTAAGGTGTGGTCAGACCATGATAGGTTATCAGATATTATTAGTCCGAGATCTACGAGGTCTGATACACTTTTTAGAGGATGTCCATCAATTGAGTATGGTAGTTTCGGGTTCGATTTACCTATATGCAGAACTACACATTTCTCCAAGTTCAACGGGAGAAGCCACTCATGCGACCAGCGATTGATGCGATCTTGGTTATTTTGTAGGGTAAGAGCGTCTCTTGTTGGGACATTGTATATTTTCGTGTCATCGGCAAAGAGGACACAGTTTGACTTGATCAAGGCAGGGATGTCTAAAGTATACAAGAAAAAAAGGACCGGACCGAGAACTGAACCCTGAGGAACACCACTACTCACAGTCCATTCAGTTGTCGGAAATGCATCTCCTTCTGACACGAAAAGTTCTGTCGCTGGAAAATGCTCTCAACCATTCCAGTAAGTGGCCTCTAATTCCTAGATGTCTCAGCTTGGCGAGGAGGCGTTTGTGTGGGACACGATCGAATGTCGAAAAATCTAAATGAAGCACACCAATAGGAATACCAGCATCCCAAGCTTTCATCCAGCCGTTGATGCATACAACCAGGTTAGTGAGCGTTGAAATTTCACTACGGCAGATGTTATGCTTATTGGGCGGTAGTTGTGGGGCGATAGTTCATCCCCTTTTTTGAAAATTGGTGTGATTGTAGCCCTAGGCCAATGGCGAGGGAGGGATGCTGAAAAAAGTGATTGTGAGAACAATATGGAAATAGGCCTGGCGAGTTCTTCAGCACATCTATGAAGGGAATAGAGGGACAGACCATCGGGACCTGGAGCGGAGTCGGTTTTGATTTTTTGTAAGTGTCTTTTTTACAAGTTCTTCGGTAATTTTGACTTGGTTGAGGGATTCTGTACGAAATGGGTTCACGAAAGCTGGAATTTGGTCGTTCCGTTTAATAGTGTAGGAGGAGGAAAAAACCTCCGCTAGTATGTCAGCTGATTGCGTCGCGCACTTACTCAGTATAATTCCAAGAAACCACAGGTTTTTTTGACAAAATAAAAAGCTTCAATAACTCAACTAAATATTATATACAATAACTAGAACGACAACTTGAAGTAGCCAAGTAAGTAAGTAATATCAGTGAGAGATACTGCAAAAATTGGAAATAGACATATAAATATAAATAAGCCGAAATAGCAATATCACATCAAAATATATAAACACTTAGAGGACACCATCGTCGTTAAAATTATAAATTAAAAACTCGTTCACATGATAAAAGTTATTAAAATTAATAATAATTAAAAATTTTTGAGAAATGGCTCAAACTGTTCTAAGGGAAGGTTGCGGGTGTTCAAAGGTAACTTGTTCATAAAAACTTATGAAATAATTTCCACTAAAGCGACTAGTTTTTAGTCGTAAAAAGTCAATACGTATATTACATTGATAACGTGTAAAATAGTTATGGATATCTTTGGTTAAAATATTCTTAACTTCATCTTTCTACCTACCATTGAGCGATGGTAGATCTATAAACATGGCAAAGTTAGAATTCGTTTTTCTTCCCTAAACTTTTCATTAGATAAGACCCTTAGAGTTCTTTTCTGCAATCCAAATATCCTGCTAGTGTGCGTTGAGTGACCCCAATTCGTCACTGAATAAGTTAAGTGAGACTGGACGAGAGAAGAATAAGCCATCCTCGACCTGTCTTTAGATTACGAATTGATAAAATACTACTTGATATCTTTCCTGATTTGAAGTCCACATGGGTCCTCCAACTCAGTGCAGGGTCAAACTGAACACCCAAAAACCTGACACACTCTTTATTCTTAAATGAATAACATTTTTTCAGTTTTATTGACATTAACGTTCAGTTGGTTAACACTGAACCACTCTAAGATGGGAGTCTGAGTGTCTTTCATAGCTGCAGTTACCTCGGGTTCACTTTCACCGCTCTCAACAATACCAGTGTCGTCAGCTAGCAAAAGCAGATCAGCGGCGCCGACTGCCTGCACAAGGTCGTTAATAAAGATCAGAAAAAGAGATGGTCCAAGAACTCATTCTTGAGGTACGCCACTAACAACACCAGCACAGCCAGAAGTGACTCCATTCATCACTTTACTGAGTACAGTTCGAAAGAAACGATCGTTTGAGGTTACAACTAGCTGTATCAAACTTATAGCATTTCAATTTATCGACCAATATGTCAGGGGATACACAATCAAACGATTCACTTAAATCATAGAAAAAAGTACCGACAATGGAATCCCTTTTCATACCTTGAACTTAATTCGATAAACTTCCTTATAGCGTCATCAGTGGATCTGTGCTTGCAGAATCCGTACTGCCCAGCAAAATAGATCCCTGACCCCTTAAAGTTCTCATGTATCTGAGATTTCAGACAAGACTCGAAAATTTTTGAGAACATCGGAACTATTGCGATAGGTCTGTAATTGTTTGGGTCATTAGTAGGACCCTTTTTGTGCACTGGCACGACCAGAGAGATTTTAAGAGAATCAGGAAAAAATATACTGTGTCAATATACCGATTGAAAAGCTTGGTGAGTGGGTATACAACAATATTCACCACACTTCTTACCAAATCAATCTTTAGTCCATAATGGTCCTTTCCTTTTTTATTTGACATTTTATTATTAGTATCTCTCACCTGAATAAAGGTTGGGTGACTAAATGAAAATGTTGAAAAACTCTGCACCCCTGAGGTGGTCCAGATATTCATCGAAAGATCTACTGTGGGATGGTTAGTTCTGTTTGAGACGTTCTGGTATTTTGACGAAGAAGGAGTTCTTTTATTTCTCGTATTAGATCAAAAAATTTCCCAATAGGCCTTATTCATTAATTCATTTTTGTAGGATTTCTAGGCAAGAGATAATGAGTTCTTAATATCAAAACCATCAGGAAAATTAGACTTCAATTCAACGAGCAATCTAAGTCCCTCTCTCCTCCTCGTCAAATCATCAGTGAACCACTTGAACCTCAATTTATCAGTGCAAGACTTCACCCTATCAGCCCTCCCCGGAAAGGATACCTGCACTGCATTTGCAAAAATGGTCATCACCAAAACTCCATTCAGAGTTAGAAATCAGGTCAAGAAACATAAGCCTGCCGGAAGACGTTATAGGACGACTAACCCTCGTCGTTATATCTTCATTCACTCTGCAGGAGTCAACATCAATACAAACAGCTGAGTGGTCAGACAAACCGGGGTCACGCATGCCTTTTTCAAAATTCCTATGATGTTTGAAATGGATCAGTACATTATCCAAACAGTTTGAGCCACGAGTTACTTCAAATACAGTTATCTCAAATCCAAAAGTCATCAACATATCCTTAAAAGATACAAACATTTCATTATTTGTATGAAATAAAACATTGAAGTCACCGTTAATAATAATATGGTTCCTACATCTAACTAGCCATGTGATCATGAACTCGAAGGTTTCAATAAAAATGTCAAAGTCACCTTTGGGAGGTGCACACCTCGATCACAGATACTTCACAGTGTTGATCCCTACACATTCGTCCCAGCGTAGGAATATTCAAACAAACAAGGGCATCGTTGCACATAATGAGACTACCGCCCCTTAAAGAATTCCTGGTGAAGGAAGATACAACTTTTCAATAGAAAATATGTCCATTTCGCATTTCACCATAAAATGCTCCGTCAAACATAATATATCAACCTTCTTTTTGGATGTGGCTTCGTTAACTAACGCATTGAGTTGGGATATTTTGTTCCTTGCGGACTGTGCATTCAAATGCAGAACTTTTAATTGATTTTGCTGACTTGATTTGATCTCTCTGTGGTCGTCATGCGATAAAAAAATTTTCGCACCTGAACTCCTTCAGGCTAGGTGCTGCTGGTTAAAGCTGTTTTCATTTGGTCACTTCGAATTGTTACTTTGAAAGAAATGTAGACTTCAGAATTTCGAGATTCCAACTTTTGACATTTCAAAACATTTAGATGTAATTAGGTTCATCGATAATGTCTTGTTCGCTAGTAGAAGATCCAAATCTGTATGCTTGTATATGACTTACTATTATTATTATGATAAGATGTTGACTCGACGAAAATTCAAGTAGAAAGGACTGAAAAATTTTAAGATAAGTCCTATTCGTTTCAAGAAAGTAGTAACTTGTAGATGATATTTGAAATATTATAAACAATGTAATGAAACCAACGCTATCTGTGGTTGTTATCTTAGTTTCGTTGATAATTTTGCTTGTTGAGCATATTACGTATATTCGTGCTTCTTGTCTAAGTGCCAACTGTGGTGGGGAATTATTAGAACAACCATGAAGTTTTCAAAAGCCATTTTCTATTTCATTTCTGCTACACAACTGGTAAATCTTTCCTCGTACCAATCTGAAAGAACTCAACTGTACATATAACGAATATACTAGAGATAAAAAACGATATTTTATCATGAAAGTGAAACTCGAGGCATAACCAAAGCGCCATCGCCAAAGTTTCTCTATTAAATTGGTTCTCTTATCAAGTATTCATCACAACTTCCCAACTTGTTTCATTTTTTGAATTCCAGCGTCCACAAAAACGATTACCACCTGGGCCTAAGTATGTAATTTATTTCCCTTCGGAGAATATTGTACACAAACTTCGTTTTTTGCTCACTCTAATACGACACTTTCGCAGTTGAGACCAAAAGAGAACTCGAAGTTGCTAATTCAAATTCCATTTGTTTTTGCCCGGTAAAGTTTGTCCTTGGTTTCGTAGAATGGAAATGAGTTTTTACTTGGAAATAGCGAAAATCTAATCCGTCATAATTTTATTTTTAGTTTTGTTAATATCGAAACGTTGATCGTTCAAAAATATTGAACAACCCGTCATTTCAGAATATAGGCTAGAGAAAAGATTTCTGTTACCTAGTTCAGCAATTATAGATGCAATCAAATATGTCACATAAGTATGACAGTCGAATTTCATATTTCAAATATTAGCTTCTCAGTTCTAAAGGTTATCTGGACTCAGCATTAGTTGATCAACAGAAAAGAACGAAAAACCCAGAGAGTTGATCATTATTTTCAGTGGATCAACGAAATATCAAGTCAACTTTTAATTGAAGCAGGTATTGAAACGTATGTAGCCAAGTAAGTAATATCAGTGAGAGATACTGCAAAAATTGAAAATAGACATATAAATATAAATAAACCGAAATAGCAATATCACATCAAAAATATATAAGCACTTAGAGGACACCATCGTCGTTAAAATTATAAATTAAAAACTCGTTCACATGATAAGAGGCATTTTTAATTAAAAATTTTTTGAGAAATGGCTCAAACTGTTCTAAGGGAAGGTTGCGGATGTTCAAAGGTAACTTGTTCATGAAAAACTTATGAAATAATTTCCACTAAAGTGACTAGTTTTTAGTCGTAAAAAGTCAATACGTATATTACATTGATTACGTGTAAAATAGTTATGGATATCTTTGGTTAAAATATTCTTAACTTCATCTTTCTTACCTACCATTAAGCGATGGTAGATTTATAAACATGGCAAAAATAGAATTCGTTTTTCTTCCCTAAACTTTTCATTAGATAAGACCCTTAGAGTTCTTCTCTGCAGTCCAAATATCCTGCTAGTGTGCGTTGAGTAGCAGGTATTGAAACGTATGTACCCTCGAATCGCCCGAAACCTATAAAGCTATTCTTAACACTGGAATGGTTTGATCAATTTTAGTTGAAACATTCAAACAAAAACTGCTACAACTTGCATTAAATTTCTGATGATCAACTAAACTTGATCCGTAAAACCGCGATTCAACTCCCGATTCGGAAAAAGTTCACAACTTGGGGAGTTTTGATCACTGACAGTAGTCTTCAGACGATGGAATATTATGAGATATGACCTACTTTCATAAGTTGTCTGCACTGAATCCGTCAGTGGAGTTATTTTTGCAGGCATGGACCTCTACCTTCCACTCTCCACGAAAAAAAAAATCGGAGAGAAGCTTTGGTTCATTAGAAACTGTCAAAAGCTGCCGCAGTTGAAATCAATGCTAATGAGAACTGGAAGAAAAATCCAACAGATTGAAGCTGAATATGTACATTTCAGGAGCATCTGTAAATGAACATTTGATGAAGTGAAGACCTATTTCAATGAAAAATATAAGAGTAGAGTCTTGGAGCAGAAAAGTGGAACTCGGCTTTTCTGGTGTAGCGAAGGCATTCAGCAACAACTTTTGAAAGTCATCCATCCCACCTTTTTTTTTGGAGATGACGATTATATCGTATTATCAGTGTTGAGATTCATGTATATATTAAGATGAGCATCTGTGCCTTGATCATGTACTGAGACAGATTGTAAAGAATTAGTTTAGCATGCCCCCCGTTTAGAATAAAGTACTATAATATTAACCCCTAAATGCATACAGTTGCTAATCGGCAATAAATTATTTTTTGAATAAAAAACGGTTTTGACAGCTTCACGATTTCAAAAGCATCATTATATGTGAGCATAGATCATAGATTAACAGAAGAAAAAACAATGTTGAAATTTGGCGGTAAGTTATCTGTCATACGTCATTACAATTGAGTAGGTGTAGAAGTGTTAGGATTGGAGGGTACAAGTGTCTTGTTTTGCATTTCATATCAAATGAACTATTCATCAAAGTTTCGAAAAGTAGTTATAAAGTTAAAGATAAGGTCAATTATTGAAATATCATGTTTGTCTTCGAATATTTCTTTGTAATTTCATGTATTTTGACTTTTTTACTTGGCTACATTATGCGTTTGCTGTATTAGTGAATGTATGAAAATGCTAGGAATAATTATGTGGTGCTGGTTTGGATCTATCATTTTGTTTTTGCTCTTTAGCATGACGCGAAGGCTGTGCGATAAAGAAATCGAAGATATGCTCACGGATTTAGAAAATGGAGAAGTCTCTGAAGATGAAGAAGAATTATGTGATGAAAATGATATTGAATATTATCCAAATATACAAGATATTTTAGCTGATTTAGATAATGAACCTCCCGACAATCAAGAAGTCGACGAAGATCCTCCGCTTGTATTTGACGAAGCTGACGAGGCCTCGCCTGTGGAACCTCAAGAATCTTCGCCAACTCCATCAATACCGGAAATTCTTAGAATTGCAGCTTGGAGATCACGTAGCAGAGAACTAATTTGAAAAAAACGTAATTTGCCATGGAATGAAGATCGCATCGCTTTTTAGGAAGTACTGAGCTACTCCTAGAATTTGCGGACCTAGAAACTCCATACCAATTCTTTTCAAAATTCATACACAATTACTACGAAAATTGTAGAAAAAACCAGTTTATATATTGTCCAACAAGGTGTTACTTGTGCTCCAGTAACTACTACAAAAATACGGCAGTATTTAGGCATTATTATATTCATGTCTGCGTTTCATTATCCCAGTGTTAGATCATACTGGTCAAAATATGGCTTTACTCAAATCATACAAACCATGACGGTAAAAAGATTTGAAAAAATAAGATCTGTAGTCAATTTCAACGACAACTGAGAGCATAAACCTATAAATCATCCTCATCTGGGAGTGGTGGGAAATACCATCATAAGATTGTGTCGTTTAGTCCCTTGGCGTGTAAACCACATAATTCACTTCGATTACTTTTACACCTCAATTCTTCTGCTGCATTACCTTGATAGTCAGGGTATTTATGGTCTGGGTACTATTCAAAGGAACCGGCTCAGTAAGAATTGTAAACTGCAAGCCCAGAAGGATTTCATGAAAGGTTCTGTACCTCGGAGATCATATGAAGAGCAAGTGACAGATTATGAAAGTGTTGAGACATCTGTAACGACTTGGAAAGACAACAAACTAGTAACATTGGCATCTACAAACGTAGGAGTGGAACCAGCCAATACAGTCAATAGGTACGACAAGAAACAGAAAAAAGTAATTACTATACCTTACTCCAAAATTATCAAGGACTATAACGTCCCTATGGGGGCGTCCACCTAATGGATATTACAATAATAGCAATCAAAGCAAAACTATGACTTTAGGTGAGTATAAAGCTGAGTTAGCCGAGTCTGTATGAAACTATAAAAAAAGTGTCGAACATAGAGGAAGACCGTCTAGCAGCAATATTGAAAGAGAATTAGAAGCGAAAAAACCTCGTCGTAAACCAGTGAACCCTGTACCTGTAAAAGATGTAAGAACAAATGGTTGTGACCATAACGAAAGGAGATGTGAAAAGAAAATAGAATCAGACTCCCTGCTTGCTAGGGATTTTCCCGCCCGAGTGCACAAAATATCTGGTCGCTCTTTGCCATATAAAAGAAAAAATTTTTCGTATTCCACTCTTAAATTTCATCATATAATGCATGCTGTAACCAAACGGCGACATAATTTTTCTTCAATAAAATCTCTATTTTTATTTGGCATTTTTATTTTTTTCCTAGCATATATAGGCAAATATCTATACCAAATTATTCTTCTTTTTATAAATTTGAAAATCATGCATTTAAGGGCTAAGCCGCTTACCTTCTCATTCTACGTCTTCATTGTTCCTTTTCGATCAGTTCAGTTTTTCAATAGATGTGTACAGTATATGTTAAGATATAATCCTCTTATTACTTTACCTTCAGTAAATTGTGTCAAAAATATTACAGCTATGGTTTTTTTTCTGGGTCCCATTTACCAGACCTTTGTGACAGGGGTCAATTGGCCTATTCAAATGATTCATTCTGAGTGGATCCTGTCTATTGTTTGCTTTAGATTGAATTTTAGATTGTGTAGACACAGAAAATAGCTATGAAATTCTAAGAAAAGAAGG
This sequence comes from Cryptolaemus montrouzieri, assembly GCA_013387265.2. Lineage (NCBI taxonomy): Eukaryota > Metazoa > Arthropoda > Insecta > Coleoptera > Coccinellidae > Cryptolaemus > Cryptolaemus montrouzieri. The sequence goes on from JABFTP020000103.1 coordinate 46,513,963, forward strand.
TCAACTGGTCAAGAGGTTGGCTGCGACCAATAACACCACGCAGAATTCATTGCCATCAATAGATCCATTTTAATTGTTACGCCTCGAATTTGGGGCAGTTCTAATTTCATGCTTATATTTCAGATTTAAAAATGACAATTATTGAGATTCCATAATTCAAGTATCTTTACTCAACCGAATTGTTAGTAAGATATAACGTACCGCAATTTCAAATCTACAATTTTATTATTTTAGTCAAATATAGTGACAAAATTCAGAACTCCTGATTTAAATTAGGAATTCAAAACAATCAGCTAAAACTAAGGCGGATCTCTTCACAAAAATATTTTCGTAAAACGCTGTTGTAGATACATCAAACGCAGTGTATACCACAATTCAATGGAATATGTCTGAAGTGAAGTTCAGACTGCGTACATTAAGGCACGTTCTTCAACAACTGAACTATAGGAAAGCAGTGCATCTTGATGAAATACCAAAAACCCTTTCAAAGAAATGTTCTCCAGTGCAAGCACTTGGTTTTTATCACTTGTTTCAGATTTCGTATGAGAGACAGAGTCCAATCTCATTGTTTCCCATCATGTCGAAAGTCATGGAAATTATGGCAAACGATGAACTCGTAAAATATTTCGAGTTACAGGGTATCATCAGTGATCGACAATAGGGTTTCCGTAATCAACGATCAACTGGTCACCTCCTTCCAAACGTTACCTATTTTTGGACATTAACAATCGAAAAGCATCGCAAATCAAGGGACATTGCTCCTGATATCTCAAAGACCTTTGCTAGGGTTCGCCCTGCATCCATGATGAATAAACTAATCGCATAGGGACCTCCCGAGAAATTGCTTGATTGGATTAGTATCTTTCTCTCTAGTCAATCGGTTCAGGTGGTAGTGGATAATGTGACGAGTGAATCTTTCCAGATTAACGCAGGAGTTTCCCAGGGTTTCTTACTCACGCCAACTTTTCTCATATTGCAAATTAATGATCTACTCCACTCAATCGAAACAGAGTTTCTGGGTACTCGCTTCGGCGGTACATATACTAAAATTGGAACGATACAGAGAAGATTAGCATGGCCCCTGCGCAAGGATGACACGCAAAATCGTGAAGCGTTCCACATTTTTAGAAATCTTTTAGCAGGAGAATTTCTCAGGAAAAAATAGTCATGACATCACAAATCGTCGAAAAAGTTCACACAATATTTATGTTGACTCTAAATCACAAATATTGGATTGTCAAAAAGATCTCGTGATAATCAGTAGCTATTCGGACTTAATAGAGAAGACAGATAAGTTACATGAAGAAAATAAATTCATTCCTTTCACATTAGACTATGATATGATGAAAAAATTGAGAACACTCTCATTCCAAAATATGGCGAATTTTCTGCGGTATAGGATTTCCAAAAAATTATGAATGAAAAATTTCATTCCCATTATACTTTTTCTACTGATGCTTCGCTTTCTGAATGAAAAGTGGGATTCGCAATATTTCACTACAGATCCAGATATATAAAAGAAGTAAGATTAAAAAGTATATTGACAATTTTCACGGCAGAGTTGATGACTATACCAGAAGCACTAAAATACATTATAACTATTCATGAGGAAGAACAATCAAAGAACTTCCTGATATGTTCGGATAGCCTGAGTTTCCTTCTTTCACTGTAACATATAAAATGCAATTCATCCTTCAATAATATCCATAAGGAGATAATTAGTTCTATTCACTACTTAACATCCAAGGTTATAAGTGTTAGTTTTCTATGGGTTAAAGCTCATGTTGGTATCGATGGCAACGAGAAGACAGACTATGCAGCTAAAGAATCGTTGAAGCAAGATACAGTCTACGAGTACAAATATACTGGAAACGACCTATCTTTATTCTACAAAATATGAGAGAAATGGAAGAATCTCTTCCGAGCTAGTGAAAACGGTAAATGGTATAAATCAATTCAGTCTTCACCTAGAAAATCATTATGGTTTGGGAAGAGACTTCGTCTGAGATTAAGAATTGGACACGTCATATGCCTTGTTTATCTACATCGTATCAATAAAAAATATGATTCTTTATGAGAGTGTGGAGAAGAAGGTACCATCAACCATCTCATATTCGAGTGTAGTAACCATCGCCACCATTGTATCCAGTTATGCAGGAGAAAAATGGAACTAACAAAACAATACATACCGCTCAATCTTGCTTTTACATAAAGTACAAATAATATCGACTTTATTATGAGTAATTCAAATGTATTAAATCATCATCTTTAGAAATCTGAAATACATGTAACATCCCCTGTTTGATATCCTTATAACCTAGTTCCCGTCAATCCGTGGCTCTTTTACGTTTGTGTACGAAGATGAAAATCGTCTTGAAGAGTCCCTAGACGTTTTATGTCCCTGTCTTTTTTCGGAATTAGTATAAAACCTAAAAAATTTAATACAAATTACACCACATTACATTAGATTAAGATTACTGGTTACATTATATATATATATATATATATATATATATATATATATATATATATATATATATATATATATATATATATATAAAAAAATAATGAAAATAAAATGAAGAAATATATTACATACTATGTTTTGAAAAATGATGGCAAATGGAATATTTTCGATGCCAAAAATTAAAGAAAAAAAGAGTTGAAATATGTCATACTGAATTGAAAGGTTCAGAACAGAACACGTCCGTATTCTTGACCATAACATCTATTTAATTTTTCATATTGGCCTTAAAATGAACCCCTCAAATTAACTACTGCTTAGTACATAGTCCTTATATATATATATATATATATATATATATATATATATATATATATATATATATATATATATATATATAAATATATATCTGAACCCCAACATGGAAAGATCTGGATAGTTAGATATTAATTTGTTCCAAAGGAATGTTCCTAATATCATTCTATTCGTGAATTATCGCACATACCACTATATATGGTGCTTGTTTCATGAATTATGTGAGATTGCTCCAAATTGTTAAATAAAGTGCTTTTACTTACTTCTAGAGCATTTAAGGAGTTCTGCCCTCTATTTCTGAAAAGCGTTTGTCATGTTCTCATGTTTTTAATTTTTTTTCGAGGTATCGGCAGAGAATGTTTGAGAATTCTTTCGATAGCTCACCTTGAGGCAAAGAGCTTCCACAGGATGGCATGCGTGCGCCTAATGCAGGCACTTCCGTTTATAAATTGAATGATATGTTTGGTGATAATTCTTTCGACACAAGATGCCTGTTTTATGGTCTGTGAGATCCCATGATTCTTTGGACTTCGATATATGTAGAAGATCCAAAGAGTATAGAGTAGTAGTTACAGAGGTTTCAAAATGCCGTAAGTTAAACTATTTAATGATGAGAATTCTGTCAAAAGAAGCATAATTCGAATACCTCATTCATATTTATTTTCTTCATTGGAGAATATCTACATAATAATTGTACTGATATTGACATAAAGAATTATTTCTATGGTTCATCATAAGACATATTTGGAATTTGAGGAAAACTCGCATTTTATTTACGAATCATTCAACAAAATTCTAATCAAAATCAGTGCTCCGTTCTCTCATAAGAACTACAGGCAGCTGCGGCAATGAAACGTATTTCTAATCTACTTAATTTTCACGCGGGAAATTTTCAATTATTTCGTTTTCTTGAACATATTTTTCTTGTTTACAATATTAATTTTGATTATTGTACTTTCTACCCTCAGATATCGATTTAATGAAAATGCCCGAGCACTAATTTTCATTTTTTAATTATTAGGATTTCGAATACAAATTATTATGTCTTCAACTTCAAAACTGAGAAACAATTCAACCTCCTTTTCGTGCGTCCAAAAACACTAAATCCCTGTTTTCCATTTTAATCATGATTTAATCTGTGATGAATTTTTCGAGTTCTATTTCGCATCTTTCGGGGTAGTTTCTTCACAAATATTGATAATCAATTATCTTTCTCCATAATTAATCAAAATTCTAAGAATAATCATACAAACTATCAATCTCATTTGGCACCTTCTGATTGAACTTTTGAAAATAAGTAGACTATATTCGATGATGAATTCAGAACATCACCATGCCACATTTCTTCAAAATATATATCTGAAAACATTATTCACATCTATACCTAATTTCAAGAACTGTTATACGTTTTTTGCTAATCCCACAACGTGTCTTTGTATTACGGAGGTGACGTCTAGCAACATGACCGATGTTCTCAGTACATTTACTCGACTTCACAGCTTGAAATTGCAGGGCAAGCCAGAATATGTGCGTACAAACTGAAGCCGGTAGGAAACCGGATGCATTCTCACCAAAGAGGCCACTGTTATATCGGTACCAGTATAGTGGAAGATTGCGTGCTTATGCCATTTGACTACGTGGACCAAAGTTTAATTTCAAACGCTATTTTCATACAGCCATTCCTTCAAGGAAAGGATGGATTGGAATAGCTCTGCTAATTGAACATGAGTTCTAGGATGAAAAACAAATGGATCCAAAACAAACCATGGAATTCACCAATCAACTCCTGAAAAGTCCACAGACATAAACTTAGTAAGACACTCTATTGACTATGTGACATTGCTCAATGCACTCAGAAAAGCACAGATCTAGAATGCCACGGCAATTCTGTTCTCATACTTACTCACAATCAAGCAGCATTTAAAGTTTCTGGGTAATACCGAATAATCTCTAGAACATTCCAGGATTGCAAGCAGAGTTTGCAAAAAGTTGGATTGGAACAACAGCTTAACTATTACGTGGGATCCAGATCCAGCACATTCTGATGGTAATAACAGAGAGACAAAACACAAGTGGGACGGAGGCACTGCTAGTAGGACCGAAGCTGCGGTATTTCGTATGAAAGAATACGCTTCTGGCTTCTGGGTAAATGGTTGACACAGAATAAATAAACTTCACGCTTGGCAATCAATGTCAGAACACTGAAGCTTGTACACAAATGTCTCAAAATTAAAACATGGTAGTGGAGCTAGAATTTACAGATCATCTCCTGAAAAGTCCGTAGGCATAAACCTAGGTAGACACTGAAAAATCTACAGGGCTGGCGTATGTGTCATTGCTCAGTGCAGTTAGGAAAGCATAGATATAGAATGCCATGGCAAGGCTATTTTCATACTCACTGAAAGTTAGGCTGCAGTTGAAGTTCTCGAATAATACCGTATAACTTCTGGAATAGTCCGGGATTGTGAGCAAAGCCTGCGGGGGTAGGATTGGAAAAATATTGGAAGTATTGAGTGGACACCAAGTCACACGAGTTCTGATGGTGATAAATGAGAGGTTGAACTGGCCACAAGTAGGTCGGAGGCACCTTTGTAGGACCGAAGCCTGGCTGCGGTATTTTTTATGGAAACGAACGCACAGACGTAGCTAAACGGTTGACAAAGAATGAATAAACTTCAAGTCTGGCAATCAATCTCAGAGTGCAGTGGGAGTAAGACCGTCGAAGAAGCTCACATCAGATCTGTTCTCACTGTGCAGAAAACGAATGACAGGATTGTTGGTCTTCTGACAGGACACTGGGATCTTTGTGACTACATAAAAATGGAAATCAACTATTCCGTTGGTGTGGAGGATGAAACAACGGAAGACGTTTATTTGAGTGTTAAATCCTAAGCGACGTCAGTGAAGATCCTATGGGCACCATCAGAAGATTTATCAGACTGATGGCCAGATGCAACATATGCACATATACACACGGTGACAGGGAACCTATCTATGGTCGACGTCATGAGGTCTAAAGGCTCCCAAAGGCAATATATTATTTTTAAGGAATGAACTTTTCATCAAAGTGATAAACTATTTGCGGATCAAATTTCATCTAAATCCATTCAGCCTTTCTTGCGTGATTGAGTGAAAAACATCCGAACAAACTTTTTCTTCAAAAGAAAACTTTATACAGGGTGCTTGAACGAAAACTAAACAGAGGCTATATCTACCAAAATATTCATTTCTGATCAAAACGCAAAAACTGGTCAACTTTTGTTTCAAGGAAGACATTTTTTGGGGTACAAAACTTACCTGAATTATCAACACCCTAAGCGGAGGTTGCAACCATTGAACATTTTGAATAGGGAAGATGGTTCGAGTGATGACTCAAAAGAAAGGTTGTATCTTTGTCTACATTGCCTTGAACGAACTTTCATTTTCAATTGAAAACTGTAACAGATACAGGGTGAGCAACTGAAAAATAGAGGAGACTATCTATCACCTTGAGCTATTGAAGTGCAAAAAAATGGAGCAGATTCAATCAAGATCAAAGGTTGTCATCTTTGATCTAAATGAATCTATTCCAGTCTTTCGCACTAATACTCCAAGTCTTCTCTATTTTTCAGTAGCTCACTCTGTATCTTATACAGTTTTCAATCAAAAATGAAAATTCGTTCACGGAAATGCAGACAAAGATAATACCTTCCTTTCGAGGTATCACTCGACCCATCTTCCCTCTTCTAAATTTTAGACGGTGGTCACCCCTGCTCTAAGAGTTGAAATTCGAGATGAGGATGGTACTTGATGATGACTGCCATTGATCAGCATGGATCTGTTCCATTATACTTCACTGAAACTTGAATAGTCTCAGGGAAACAGTCTTCCCTATCTTTCAGTTGCTCACCCTGTATCTTTTACAGTTTTCAATTAAAAATGGAAATTCCTTCAAGGCGATGTAGACAAAGATACCATCTTTTTTTTGAGTCATCACTCGACCCATCTTCCTATTCAAAATGATCAAGGATTGCAACCCTCGCTTAGGGGGTTGATATTTCAAGCAAGTTTTGTACCCCAAAAGATGTCCCTCTTGAAACAAAAACTGACTAGTTTTTGCGTTTTGATCAGAAATGAATATCTTGGTAGTTATAGCTTCTGTTTAGTTTTCATTGAAGCACCATGTAATTTATATATGCAATAAGAAAGTTGAGAAAGCGCCAGAACGTTTTCATCATTTTGATAGATATTGTAAAACTTCCGTGTTCAAAATCGCGCCCTGGCCTCCACGGAAAATTTTCGCTATTTCGTTTAAAAGCGGATGAAATCGCCATAATTGAGCATTTGAGACAGCTTGTTCACATATTCAAAAGATTGAGTTTATAGCTCATGAGGTCGACAAATGACAGATATGGTCTAAGTTTTTTGGATGAAGAAGTCAAAATACTTATCTATCTTTATGTCATTAATTTTTATTGAGAGCATTTAGCTTGAAAACATCTTCATATTCTATCACATATCTCATAATGACATGAATCGAAGTATTTATTTGTTTAATAAAATAGACGTCTGTTTGGTAATTGGAGTTGAAGATGAATTACCTACTGAGTATAAAGCGGAATGGATGAATGATGATGGAGAAAATGTCGTGTAATAGGTACGATGCACTATTTCATTTCAACAAAGAGAATGTTCGATTCCAAAGGAAATGGTTAAGCACAGCCTCTTCTATGATTCAATAACAACGCCGACTTTGATTTGGAGATCCGAACAGTTCGGAGATGGCTGAGTTGAATAATGAACGATATCCTCCCAAACCCACTTCGTTCTTCGTTATATGTAACGAATCCCTGATGAGTTTCGTACTTTGTTTTTCACTTCCAACTCTCCAAATTTCAGTAGAGTATTCGGAATTATTATTCAAGAAGGACGAAGTTCTCCCATTATAAATCCCATTATATATCGTCTTGTTTCACGAAAAAAAATATAACTCCCTGCATCAACAGTATTTTCTATCACGAATTGAAGGACGAATGAATTTTAGTCCAGACGAACTGAAGATTTGAGTGAATACGGAGGCGAGTGGACAGGGCGGTTCGTTAATAAGAAGTGCGATACTGTTTACATCATAATTAACATTGTGCCCGTTTTTGAAGAAACGACCAGTCTGACCTAAGTAGTAATTATTGAACTCTGGACAAGATAATTTATAATTTCCTGATTTATTTAAATTCTCTTTAGGATTCTTTACATTCAACGAGAGAGATATTAATTCATTTTGAGATCTGAATGCAATTTTACATTTCAATTTCGGAAGGTTATTTCCGATATTTTGATTAATTTGTCCATAATATATTAAAGTTTTAATGGTTTCAACTTGTTCTTCAAGATGGTCTAATGATTAAGATAACGAAAATGCTCTGTGGGGAATTGAATTGTATACCGAAATTCAATGTAAATTTAGATAGTTGAAACACTTGGGAAGTATATATCTATGCTATATATATATATATATATATATATATATATATATATATATATATATATATATATATATATATATATAGAAGGTTTTCTTAAGATTGTTAATTTTGCTACTCGAGTGAGAAATTATGAACTAAAATAATATTCGATGGTTTTCGTCTTTTTCGAATATAAATTTTTTGTTCATGAATTTGAGAAAATGATCAAATTGTCTAGGTCTGATGTGAAAACAAATATGTATGGCATCAGCGTGTCTATACTAAATATGAATTTTAACAGGCAAGTTGGAATTAAGTACTTTTTATGCTAGTTATGCATATATATATCATATATAGATAATTGAGCTAAAATATCAAACTGTAATTTTAGAACAATAACATGTTAACCTTTTGATACATACAGCTTAATTATTTTCAATTTAATCAAAATATAAATGAAATACCAAGCAGTCTAGCGAAGGGGTCACCACTAAGGTTCTTCTAGCGGATTCATTAATGTCTAGAATAGAAAACAAAGTTCTGAACTCTTACTTCTTGCCTGAATAACGCTCTCAATAATTGATGAAAAATTCACAATTACATATAGCTATTCGCCAAATATGAGTACCAACGAATGTGTGAACTGCACACCTATGATTTGCATTTTATTTTTCAAAGCCAATAACGACTTTATATATATATATATATATATATATATATATATATATATATATATATTTCATGTCACTTTGCACTTAGTTTTCATACTGACCAATGATAAACGAGAGTTCGAAACCGCGGTAACAGTGATATATAAATTTAATTTATTTGTAGTAGGAAAACATAGTAAAAAAATTTCATTTGTGCTTTAATGAGAGTTTTTTATTTTTCGAAGAGTTCGAAGGTCCACATTGAGTTGCCATTGTCATAAAAGCACTAGAAAAACTTGGATTATACTGCTTACACTTTCCTGTAAGATACCCGAGCTTGAAATAACCTTTTTGGAACAAACGATAAATATGTGGCACACTGAATATGGTACAAAAATATAACCTCAACTTTGGTCTAACATAAACTGAAGAGGACCTGAAAAATGTAATTACCAGTATGCCAAAAAGGAGCATAGCTAATATTGTAGCTATGTTCTATCTATCCATCACTTATATATATATATATATATATATATATATATATATATATATATATATATATATATATATATATATATATATATATATATATATATATATATATATATATTGCGTGGAGTCTATATATGTAATTTGAGACAAGACGAATTATTCAAAAATCCGTAGATCAATGAATAATCCCTCCTGACAAGAGCTAGTGCAACTATATATACTTCACGGAACGGCGAAAGATGTCTCCCAAATGTTTGGAATTTTTAACGTTTCCACATCTGTTTGTTATTGTTCGTATCTTTCTCGAAGTCCGGTAGCGGGTTAGCCGTGTCGGTCCATAGAGGGCGACTCTCTTACGTATGTACGAGGTGCGTCCTTTCTGGAATTGATAGGGTACCCCGATGTAGCTTGGTAGGATGCTGACAAGCGATATGCGACACTGATGAGCTCCTAATAAGGGCGAAACTGCAGTCTGCCGCTTCGTCTGTCGGCATCCTGCTTAGTTGCACTATTGTGGCGCTTGGGGGCTGCGTGCATGGTGGGCAGATTTGGAAACTAGCTCTTGTCAGGAGGGATTATTCATTGATCTACGGATTTTTGAATAATTCGTCTTGTTTCATATATATATATATATATATATATATATATATATATATATATATATATATATATATATATATATATATATATATATATATATATATATATATATATATATATATATATATATATATATATATATATATATATATATATATATATATATATATATATATATATATATATATATATATATATATATATATATATATATATATATATATATATATATATATATATATATATATATATATATATATATATATATATATATATATATATATATATATATATATATATATATATATATATGACATTTGTCGTTTTCCGAACGACTGTCAAAATTTTTCGTAAATTTTATTTGAATTTAACAAGTTCCACGGAGAAATAATATATGGGCGATGTCAACCCAAATTCTTGGGCCCATAATGATTCTAAAACATCTATAGATCATAATCGGCATCACTTGGAAGACTGAACCTGGCCATCGGGGCTCTCCTGGTCAAACAGAGAGGGAATTTGAGGAAATATCGCAGGTTATGTATTTTTTTATTATCTCCTTAGTCCTTTTCATGACCTTGCTTGCTATGTAAAATCTTTTCTCAGATTTGTTTAGACATATAAGAAGTATGATTGTTGAAATATTTTTCTGCTGGTTTTTCTTTTTCCATTGTTACAGATTCCTGTCCCAAACCCCCTCCCTTTCACCCTCGTCTTCATTAGGAAATCATGGAATGCAAGAGAGAATGAAGCGGCTAAGCAGAAAAATCTTTGGTACTCTTTATGTACACATGACACTAACACAACATAAACAGACAAGCTATTGCTAGTGCAATAGCGACTGAGGGTTTTTTCACTCGTTTATTGAATCATATACAAGATAGTATGATTCCCTGTTACATTTTCTGAGCTCACACTTGTGTTTTTCTGACACACACCAAAATTATAGATATAATCATTTATTGTAAATACAATTATTCAAATTTTGTAAATCCTCTCTCCTCAAATATATATATATATATATATATATATATATATATATATATATATATATATATATATATATATATATATATATATATATATATATATATATATATATATATATATATATATATATATATATATATATATATATATATATATATATATATATATATATATATATATATATATATATATATATATATATATATATATATATATATATATATATATATATATATACTTATAAATGTCATGAATATTGAAGCACAAAACATATTTTAAATCGAGAAGCTGTGTTATTGAATAATAATTTTCTTAATAACGTTTCCATAAGAGTTACTTCCTGTTTGTAATGAAGTAAAATATGGGGTGTGAGCTTATTATTTTTTATTTTCTTGAAGCAGTTGATGACAACGTTTCTGAATAGGTAGATTCAAAGATATTGAATAAAATAATTCACTTGGTGATTAAGGGATTGCGTCGCGAGATTCGAACATCTTACACGCTTTATGTCTTGATGGAATTCTCTTTTCAGTTCTTCTAAGAAATTTTAAGTTATTATGTTATCTGTTACAGTCTCAATTGTATGGCATGATATGTCTAATACACGTCTTTCAGGTTGTCATATTATTCTGCGCGTTTATGTGCTTATTTCTCCAGATGATGTCACGGAGATATCCCGAGAGGGTGGAAGTTTTGAAGTTTGTATTCGCATTTCTTTGTCCAGATTTCTGCTACATGATATAGCCACTCTCATATTTCTTAAGTCACTTGTTCGATGTATTTATTTTATACTACAACTTCACATTTTATGAAATCTTTCGAAATTGTAATAAAACATATCCTTTTGTAAGAAAATGTGAACGTAAAATTAGTTTCTAGCTATTTTTGATTGAGAAAGGAACACAGTTACAATTAAAATGAATAGAAAAAAATATTTCTAAATAGATTCAGTGGATGTTATGTTATTGAAAGCAATCAGTGATATACAGGGTGGGCCAAATGCGATGTGTTAGCTGCAGCTATGCGATGTATTGTAGAATTATGAAAATAACCCCTTCTCCCGACCTCGATTTCTGAGAAAAACTCATTGGGGAAAATGGATTTCAACTACCATTTTAAGTTTTTGAGTTGTTCCGGAATTTTCGGGATTTCAACATGTGACGATATCTCGAATCCTATTCAATCTAGGTAATGCATATTTTCACATTCTACCGTCACTTCTCGAGTAGAATGCAAGGACGTATTCGAAAAATTTCTCTACCGATCGGTTTCTGAGTTATGAAGCAAACTTGTGTTTTTTCGAATACGGCCTATAGGTGATTATCTTTTCGTTTCACATAAATATCATATGCCTTGTTAATTCTTTCAATAGTAGCATTTTTATTAAAAAATAAAAAATTCATATCTATCCTCTCGGAATATCGCAGATATTTGAAATTCTATAGTGGAAAAAGGTTTGTCTTTATACGTCAAACATCGCATTTATTCATCTCTATGTTAAAAACAATAGAGAACACCCTTTAGATCATAGATTTTCTTCTTTTATGACATTATTTTAACTATTCAATCTTATTAATCTGGATTTATTAAATTCTGTGTTTGGAACACTATTTATGACATAAGTGTAAGCCGTTCTTCTCTATCTGCGTCGATAATTTTTATCGTCATGGTTCTTCAATTCTGGAATTACGAAAGGATGAGATGTTGGAATGATATTATTTACTGAAAGAGAATGTTCGGATGATGCAAAAGAATCTTATTTCAATCGATTCCTTAAGAAGAGACAGCCGCATAATTCTATTTTCGAAAGAGAATTTAATTGCTGTAGATTTTTTCCAAAGCCTAATGGAGCAAAACATATGAAATTGAAAAGCAGAAGCTATCGTCGATGTTTTGAGAGCAGTTCCAGCCCAATTTGAAATTTCAAGCTATCAAATGGCAATTGAAACTGGCATTTGGAAGTAGAGGGCTCTCAAATTCTCATGGAGAATAAATGCAGACCCTACAAGATGAGTAAATCGCAATTCTTCCAGTCTGGTAGCTAACTAACGACAGTTGAACATTCAACAAGGGCGATACGGTTTCAATGTGTGGTGTGCTTTATTACAAAATCGTGTATTGGCATACACTTTCTCAAAGCCCACAATAAACTTGAATACTATTGAGAGTACGTAAGTAACAATAAGGTACTTGTGTGTGCTTTATTCTGAAAAATTTAACAATAATACAATAGATAAAAATTCCTTAATCTTGAAAACACTATCTACGATACTGCCGCCAAAAGAATACGGCCTCACAAAAAGAAAAACAAACTGCAACCTAAATAGAAAACAGCAAAGACACCACCCACATACGAACCTTACTTAAACTTTTTATATAAACTTTTTACACTCAACCTTGAACTTATGTATAGTTTTCGACTGTTTTATTTCAATTGGTAACCCATTGTATATCCTAGGACCTACGTAAGCTAAGCTTCTAAGATTTATATGCTTATGGCTTATGAGAATAACAATGTCCTGATTTTCGTTGGACGTGTGGTGTAGAGGTAATTTACCCTATTCAAATCTACTTTTTTCTTTTGAATGAATGTGGCTGCTGCCACCATATACGAAGTTCTAATGTTGACTATTTCACCGTTGAACAGTAATTTTGTCGGAAAAAGTCTTTTTTTTTTATTTTCAATATATATTTCTGTGCAACATTGAACTTATAGAGTGCATTTTCATATAATGCACCCCAAACCAATATTTCGTATTCAATTAATGACTCAATCAGGGACTTCTAGATAATGAAAAGGGTCCGTGCACCTAAAACCTGTCTGATGAGGTTAAACTTATGAATCAATTTACGGATTTTATTCGACAAATACTCCATATGTGGTTTCCATTTCAGAAATTGATCTATCATTACACTCAGATATTTCGTCGCAGCCAGGCCCGCCGCTAGCGGTTTGAACGCCGGTGTGCAATTCCAATCGTGCCGCCCCTATCTAACTACAAAACCTAGGTGTTTATAAAAATGTGAAAAAAAAATGCTGTACAGTGAAAAACTATGTTATAAAAATGAAGGCAAGAAAGGTGCAGTTTATACATATTATGTAGGTAGGTATAGGTATTAAGTTATTTTACAGAAACTGCACCTTTCTTGCCTTCATGTTGGCAAAATCAGCTATAATTTTTTTGGTGTCTAGTCTATTTAGAATCTCATGTTCAATTGAAATTATTGCTAAATTACTTAGTCTTTGCTGGTGCATAGTTGATCTCAAATAGTTTTTTATTATTTTTAATTTTGAAAATGACCTTTCACCATATGCAACTGAAACCGGCAATGTAAGTAGTATCCTTAGCGCTATTGCTGTATTCGAAAATGTTGACATTAATTCATTAGCAAAAATGTATTGTAATAGGGTTTGTGGATCATTAGACTGGCTTTCAGTTAAATGCAACTTTAAAGTATTGATTTCATTAAACATATCTATACCGTCAATATCTGCGTCACTACTTGAACTATCTTTTAGCTTCACATTCAAATCTTTACAATGTTCATTAAATCATCTTTGGAGTAACTAAACAAGTTATTATTGGTGAAAAAGCCAAAAACGTCGGTAAAAGTTTCCAACTCATCGAATCTACGTTTTAAAGAAGTTAAGGTTTGGTCCAGGATCCTACAAAAAACATCTACCTTGTATTTTGTTTTAGGGTCTAGTAAGACTTCATCACTCTGTTCATACTGAAATTGAGTTGGTTTTCTTCGTGGACGAACGGTATCTATAGGCGGAAAATCTGCATCTACATTAAGTTCCCGAGCCACAGTGGTAGCTTCTTCTAACACCCTTCGAAATGCTCATCTGTGCGATATTCGGTGAATTTATGAATCAATTTATTCAACAAATTTATGCAGATTTGAGTATTTATTGTGGGGTTTTGCATCATTTTGCTAATAGAATTAATTTCGTTTAAAATATCAAACCAAATTACAACTAAGCAAATATATATAATTTTGAATATTGAAAACAAGCGAATGTGCTTTGTGAGTTGTTGTACAATCCCATTCCGACGAATTGTTATCTGATATTTCAAGTAAAGCGTCAAATATTTTTTCGAGGTGATACCGTAAAGGTTTGACTGCATCGATTCTGCTAGACCATCGCGTGGCACTTAATGCCTTTAGTTTTAAATCAGGTAAATGCTTGCAAATTATGGACCACCTTTTGGTAGAAGACGAAAAGAAAATGTAAACTTCTTGAATTAAGTTGAAAAAGTTGACCGTGTCGTGCGTTATATTTGCCGCATCGTTAACGACCAAATTGAGACTATGCGCCGAGCATGGAACGTAAAATGCACGATTATTCATTTCAATATTTTTTTTGTAATCCATTGTGTTTTCCACGCATATTAGAACCATTGTCATAACCTTGGCCACGTAAGTTTTAATATTAAGGTTTAATTGCGAAAATAAATCTAAAACAAAATTTAATAGTCCTTCACCTGTGGAGCTGGTTATCGGACAGATGCCAATAAAACTTTCGCATATTGTAACATTTTTAGTTTCACTGTTTGAAACAACATACCTTAGTATAACTGTAATTTGTTCTGTGTGACTTACATCTTCTTATATGATAGAGAAATATTTTGATTCTCTGACTTTGTTCAGGATATAATTTTTATGGTCGTTCCGAGTAAATCAATGATTTCATTCTGAATCTGATCTCCTAAATAGTGAGTCATGCGAGTTGAATCGAATTTCGAGGCTTGAATTCTGTGAATATGTTCCCGCATAACTGAATCAAAGGATGCTATCATTTCTATTGCTTTGAGAAAATTACCATTATCATGCTCATATAATATTTTGGACGAGCCCTAAACGCCAGACATTGATGAGATAAAATTTTATAACAGCTATGATCCTTTCCAATACATCACACCATTGTTTTTTTCAGATTCTAATAGTCTCAGTTGCATTTGATTTACAGTAGTTTTATTTTTAACATATGATTTAGTTGGACCCAACATTTTAAATTTTCGCTATGGAAAATGCTTGTTTCGTGTCGTTTTAAGGTAGATGACAGATGTTGCCAATCGGAAAAACCGCTTGAGCTGACAGACTACTTACAGTTTTACTGAATATTTTACAACAAAAACAATAGACTGAATCTTTTGACGTAGAGTAAACAAGCCATTCTCTGTTAATTTTTTCTCCATTAGGAAGATTTCTAGAGTAATAACTGTTTGCAAATTTTCTTCCATCGATATTAGCAGGAAAATTGTGGTTAAACAGCTGCACGGGACCACGGCTAACCAAAATATTAACAATATCATTAGTCATACTGGCGGGCCACGAACCGGGATCATCACCACAATCTAAACAGCTACTTGATGACGAAAAATTGCTTACAGGTTCTTTAGCACTACTTTCTCTTTTTTTAGTTTCACTGGAGTCTCCTTCTGAAGGACTAACATTTTTCTCTTCAAATACCTCCATAACTTCTAGATTTAAAGCTGCACTTGTTGTTGAAGCTACATCAACATTCTCTTGACATTCAGAGTCCCTATTTTCTGGTTTGCTAAAAAATTTCTCAAGAGATCCCGCTAGTTTTTTTTCTCTGTATCTTTTTCTCGTTTTTGTCGTCGAAATTGAGCTCCTGAAATTTTTTTCCTTTTTTGCGGTTCCTGGAATTTTTTTGAAAAAGTTTAGTATACGGTTGTACAAAAGTAACTTAAATACCAAAAGGGGGTCGATCATTTCACCCATTATTGCGAACAACCTTTACTAGGGGGTCAACACTGAAATCGCAAAAAAAAAAAAATCAGCTCTTCCATACATTTTGTATGGAATAGTTATTTTTTTCGCGATTTCACCGTTGACCCTATAGTAAAAGTTGTTCGTATTTATGTGTAGAATGACTCCCTTTCGAGATTTACTTTTGTTACACCCTGTATAGGTATAATTTTAATATTTTTTATAAATCTTCACTCTTAAGTTGTATAACAGAAAAAAATACCCTTTAAATCACAATAATAATCACAATACTACTGCGAAAAAAAAATGTTCATACCTACTGCACACAAATGTAATGGAATAACTAATTTTTCTTTGGCGACTTCAGAGTTGACCCCATAGTAAAATTTGTTTGTATTGATTAGATGGAATGTCCCCTTTCGTTACTTAAGTTACTTTTGTTACACTCTGTATTAATTTTAATAAATCTTTACTTTAAGTTTTTTCAGTAAAATAACCTTTAAATTTTACATGAATACCCGCTGTTTATATGAATGCGCCCATATGCTGATTAATTAAACAAAGACACTTACCATAATTATGATTTTTTGCGCCGACGGATAATATAAATAATTTTCTAAATTATTTTTATAGTCACACTTCGCACAAAAATATACAGAATATTATTAATTTTAAGTACCCTGGACCGTTTCCGGATCTCACATTAGGGCTATAACCAAATAATTGAAGTTTGTTGTTCACTCACATCACTTTCGCATTTGTGTTAAATAAATAAAAACAAAGAAATGAGTATATAGTTTTAAGGGGATTTCCCCTGATATCTGTGGGATTTCCCTATTTCGCATGGAATACGATACGGATTAACTTTGTTCTCATGAATTTCAATAGATGGCGCTATGTAATGCTACGATATAAAAGAAATATTTGGGCGCCGTTCATCATATTATTTCTATAAGGATAATCTTTTTAGTATTGTGAGGTGACAATGTCTGAATTTTAGTCGATGATTGTCTGATTTGCCGCCCCCCTGAATGCGCCGCCCGCGTGCATTGCACGCCTTGCACCTGGTCGCAGCAACCTCCTTGATGCTTTGATTATCGATTTTAAATTCCATGAAAATAGGTCTACTTGCGTTAGCCAACGAAAATGCTATAAAGTTCGTCTTCTCCAAATTTAAAGACAGTTTATATAATTCCAGCCAAGTTGTAGTGATTTTCAGACCTTTACACATTTTACTTTTCACCTCTTTCCATGTTGCACCCCAAAACACGATGGCAGTATCAACCGCATAAGAAGTCACCGTACCGCCGAGATCAAGAAGCAATAGATCATGAATATATGCCGAAAACAAAATTGAACCCTGGACCGTTCCTTGGGGTATACCTATCTCAGGATGCATACTGCTCAACGCCCCGTTAATTCTTACTGGCACACATTAATGGAAAAATTTACCATCGCATTATGGATGAGAAATGGTGAAAGGGTATTTAGATGAATTGTCATTGGGGCAAAGAGCAAATAAGAATTTTCAGCATGACGGTGCATCGCCACATCAGAAATGAACCGTATCCGAACTGCTTGACTGGGATTGCAGTGATCATTCAAAAGAAACTAGGGAACGTGTGGCATGGCCAGCCCGTTCCCCTGATCTGAATCCTCTAGAATTCCTCCTCTGGGGGCTTGTTGAGCATTTATTGCATAAAGAAAAAATGAATAACATAGATGAGGTAAGACAAGATTTTAAGATTTGTATGATGATTTCAATTTTTCAACAAAAAAACTCTATCTTCTAGGAAGTAAACATCGAATGAATGGGGTCTTTGACGCACACAGACGAAGCTCTACAATAGAAATGTGAATATCTGCTGTGTTCCGTGTGGATAGATATGAATTTTCGATTATTTTTTCAGAAGGCCATAGTTGAAGAAATTGATATAGCGTGTGATAAATATTTGGAAAGAAAAAGATGATTGTCTATATTGATACCAAAATCACATATAGTTCGTATTTGAGAAAAGGCAAGTTTACTTTTCTACTCAGAAGCCGATAGGCAAAAAGTTTTTCAAATACTTCAATGCATTCCACTCAAAATTGAACCTAGAATGTGAAAATATTTTTTGCCTAACTTCAATAGGGTTCGAGATATAGTCACATGTAGAAATCCCAAAAAATCCAGAATTCCAGAATAACTCGAAAACTAAAAAAGATCGAGTTTTTTCTCGAAAATCGAGCTGTAGAGAGGGGGAATCACCCTTTTTGTATCTACAGTATTTCACATAGCTGCCGTACTAAAACATCGAATTTTGGTCCATCTGTACAGAATGGACAGATTCAGACGTTTTAGTACTGCTGATGTAAAACATGATGAATAGAGGAAAATAACCGCCCCCTCCTTTAGGGTATTATTTTACGTGAGAAATTCGTTGCTGCAAACAGAATCATGCTAGCTCTTTTCGTTTTCGAGTTATTTGGAAATTTAGAAAATTTTCGGAATCAAGGTCACGGTTGTTCTTGAAGATTTGTGAACATAGACATTCTAGAGGCAGTTTATTTGGTGAAATTGAACTACGTGCAGATTTGTTTGACGGTTTGAGAGTTATAATGCAAACATGCATTTTTTTAAATATGAAATGTAAGTATAACACATCACATATGCAGTCAATTATTAATTCAGAATATGTTTCCATGAAAAACCTTTTTTTTAATTTCATATAGTAGTCCATTCATAGAGTTCATACGGTATGATTGAAATAGCTGTGCTCTCATCATGAAAATTCGAAAATTAATTCTCGTAATGACAATTCAGCTGAATTATTGATACCTTACCGCCAATTTTGGTGTGAATAAGAGTAATGTAATAACGAAGAAAATATGCCGAACAGAAATTTTGAAAAGTTATTGCAAAATAGAAAATTAACGATTAACGAAATGAAATTCTGTGGAAATATTCAATGCTGGTAGTCTAATATATTGCCATCTTGGTATGCATAATTCACAATGCCTGAGGATACTTCGATACGCATTGGAAATTTGAATATTTGTAACCGAAGAAAGGAAATGTCTGGAATTTTGTTTTAACTCAATATTTCGACTAACTCTTCTACATTACAGATCTATACCTTCAAAGGAAAAAGTCCAGCGGCGGCAAATCCGGGGAATGGACCGGCTATATAGTTTCAATCCAATTATTGCCAGATAAGTCAACTAAATCAGCCACGGCTATGGTTATATGAGGTGAGCTGCATCATGTTGGAAATGAATATTTCTTCTTTCAGAAAGAGACAGGTCATCAAAATATCAATGGATAATGTTGTTATTCACAATCATGATAGAATTCTGGTTACAAATATCTTGGATGCAAAAACCGGGCTTTTTTATTTTATAAGGTTTATTTCAAATATTCTTGATGATACAGAGCGGTCAACTCTCAGATACTCCTTTTTCCAGTTCAATTTGCCTGCTCGAAATCGATGGGTTAGCAGTAACATTACCTCCGACATCAATGGTTGCATCTTCATCATCAACTACTTCGTATTCATTTTTCTTTGGGACGTTGAATATACCATGGTTCATGTGGTTTTCCCTCGATTCATCGAATATAATTTTATGAGGCTATTGCCTCTCAGGAAAGCGATCATAATTAGCTTCTGCAGCACCTTCATCATAGTTAATTTGAATATTACATTCAACCATAATGAATTTTTCAAAATTTCTTACGGAATGGTCACTTCGTTGTTACAAACTATACTAGATCCACACAATAGTTGTAACTTGATGAAAAACATTAAATAATTAATCGGAATTGTCATTTCAAGAATTAATTTTTGGGCTGTTATATTGAAACCACATAACATATGTAAGTTATTTTAATCATTCCGTGTAAATTCTGTGAGTGAAGATGGAATTAGGGAGAAATTATACAATTTCCAGTTATCGATGAAAAATTTCAGTGCACCCATGATATAGTGCCTGTAGAATGTCAAATCTATTTCAAAATAACTTCAAAAATAACCGAGATTGACTTTTGGCTGAGTCTTGAAATTTCCGAATAACTCAAAAACGACGAAAACAGCTAGCTTGAATAAGTTAGCGGCAATGAATTCCTCACGCGAAAAAAGCATGGTAAAGGAGGCGCCATTTTCCTCTACTCGATATATTTCATATAGCTGCAGTACCTAAACATTGAAATCTGTCCATCCTATACTGGAAAGAAAATTGGGGAGTATAAGGGCAGATTATCAAGAAACGATATCGTCTTACGAGATTCCACAATAATTTTGAATACTGAATCGTGTAGGACTGAAAGAGTGACTCGACGAAAAATAGCAATCAATTTCGCTCACTCACATTTCTGAGAGTAATTTACTTTATTCGCATGCGTAGGGAGACCGGCGAAAAGGTAGTGCCAAAAAAATCAAATAACCCAACCTAACCTTACTCAATTTTTGGTTGCAATTTTGAATAACCCACAATTTTCAGTATCTGATCCTTTCTGATAATTTCAAGTCAAGGTAATCATGAAGTTATAATAGGAATAATGAAGATGAAGCTTTTTCAAAACCACAAAACCCTTCAAAGACTCCATTTATCAACTCAGATTTCAATGAAATGATAAGAACTTCAATTTGCCGAAAACTAAGGTAAATATTTCGTGTTGTCGTTTGAAGCAATGGAATTTGCTGGATGATGTCGAATTATCAGATCAGCGAAGTCGGCATGAGACATTTGCTACTTCTTCACCAAAAGAAGATGAACTTTTTTGTAACAATATAAAAGGTTTGTTGGAAGCAATTGGTATGTCCTGTTTCCAGTGAATGGAGTTTATTTATTGACAGCTCGACGAAAAGCAAGAAAGCCCATTACATAAAGTAAATATATTTCCTTTTATTCCAGTTACCCAGTCTGAACATTTGAAAGAAAACTATTAAAGTCTTGAAATTTCACTCGGCCACTTAAACTATGAAGTGGCAGTTTATTAGTAATTTTGAAAATGGTGTGTGCAAAGTGCGAGCTCAACATTATGTTTGATCATCATGGCCACTAAGGAAATTATTGTTAGTAGGATAACGAAATAACAAATGAGAACTTATTGTTGAAGCTGAAAATCTGTTAATGCTACCATTTTGAATTAAGATAAGGCCTATTAAACAGTTCGTGAGAAGATTGAATGAAAAATCTGAAACCTTTGCATTTTCAAAAACTTGTTCTCAATGGCGTAAGAAAAAATCGAAAAAGTTATAAGGGGAATGTTTCCTAGTGAAGAACTTTCAAGACTACTCATGTTTCTTCAATAAAATGAGTTAAAATACACTGCGCCAAGAAATTAACGCACAATTAATAATAATAATAATAAATATTGTTTATTGCTTATAAAATTCACAGTGGAGGCCCTTTACTATTTTCACAAACATAAATTAGAATACAACATTCGATACAACGTTTAAATGTATTATGCATATACATGCATCCCTCCATCAGTAAATAATATCAGGGTCAGAATTTCCTCGAAGCAGTTCTCTCTCAATAGATAAGAGAAAATCCGTTTTATGAGGAATACTCAAACATACAAAATATGGACACAAACAGTCAATCTATAGATAAAATGGAACAATCCATGAAAAAACTTAGACAAAAGACTCATCAATAGCAAAGGAAACCTTTTTATAGTTATGTATGTATATATGAATTTTTTAAATCAATTATTGCTGCTACCTCACAGCAGCTTCTACACAACACCCATTTTTTAATTTGTTTTTTGAAAACACTGATGCGGCAAATATCCTCGATATGATCTGGGATTGAATTGTAAACTTTTGGAGCCAGAAATATATGTAATCGCTGTCCTATGGTTTTGTCGGTCCGTGGTATTATAATTTTTTTTCCTTTATTTCTTGTAGAGTATTCATGGTTATTATATTTCGCACTTGTAAAGTTTTTTTTTGGTGGAGTTCCAATGTTTAGAAGAACATTTGCCTCAGGTCCATCACCTCAGCTTCTCTGAAGAGTTGATCAGTGGAAAATGGGTACGGCCTACCAAAAACAATTTTTAGGATCCACTTTTGCTTGACTTCTATCTTATAAAGATAATAGTTAGTCGCTTTACCCCAACCCAGCAATCGGTACATGAAATGAGGCTGAACCAACACCAGATATACTCTCCTCATTAGTTGAACACTACAGTATTTCTTAAGGAACCTGAACCTGGGAACCACCACCCGAAGTTTCTTAATCAACTTCTCTGTATGCTTTCCCCATCTCAAATGACGATCCATTACCACTCTCAAATACGTTATTGATGTGGTAGCTTGAATATTACAAGTACCATTGTCTTGACATGTTAAAACATCAAAGGTTGGCTGAGCTGCAGAAGTAATAGAAAACGGAATGAATTTGGTCTTATCTCTATTCAGTGTCAGCAACTTTGAATCAAAGAAATCCAAAATGAGTCTGAAATCATTTTCTACAAAGATGCCGAAGTCAAACCTTCATAAAGAAAAGCAGTATCGTCAGCGAACGATATGAGATTACCCCTGATGGGAATTGAAAATAAAGTATTCATGTATATGATGAATATAATCGGGCCAAAGATTGTTCCCTGCGGAACACCGTATTCGACTTCTGAAAAATCACATAATGAGTCCCCAACCTGTACGCACTGCTGCCGTCCTGTTATATAACTTTCAAACCATTGAAGTGGCAGTCCCCTGATTCCATAGTCCTCTGAAGTTCTAAGAAGCTCCTTATGTTCAACGCAGTCGGATGCTTTTGCCAAGTCGACAAATATGCATAAGCAAGGTTTTGAAGTGTATAGGGACTTGTATATCTGAGAGTAAGAGAAGAAATGGCATCCGGGGTTGATTTTCCTTGCCTAAAACCGAATTGTCGATCACTAAGGATACTACACTTCTCTAAAAAATATCTTGTTCTCTTTTCTATCCTTTCTCGAATATTTTCGAGATACTAGACGTGAGTGAAATGGGGCGATAGTTATTGAGGGATTTGCTGTCATTGCCTTTATATATTGGTTTAGTTAAGCTCTTCATCAGAATTGATTGAAATGTTCCAGTTTCTATTGACAGATTCACTCGAAGTAAGTAGGTCGACAATATGACGTGCTATATTTTTCAAATTAGTAGTTGTGATACCATCTAGTCCTGGTGCTTTATTTGGGTTCAAGTCTTTCATAATCTCACAGATTTCTTGTTCGCTAGTTGAATTCAGCATTATACTGAGTGGATTCTTTGGATTTTTCACTTCTTTTGTTTTTTTTTGCATTTTTTATCATCAAGTTAGACATTTTTTTATGTGACTACCTGCTAATTCTATAACAAACAATATAATATTGGTACGTACTGACCGTGGGAAAAGCTATTGAAAATTGGTTAACGAACTAGGAGAATAATCAAATATATCGTCCAAGTATGTACGAGTCACATTTCCTCATACTTGTTTGTAACGGTAGCAGAATTTCTATCGAGCGTTATATAATTTTCTGTAACAAACATCAGTTGTAGTGTTCAAAGAAGGTGAATCATCTTGGAAAAATTCTATCAGACTCTTAGGGCGTATCGTCAACAGCTTTCTTTTGCATACTGAACTCGAAATTTGATGGATTGTAATTTAGAATCATGGTAATGTATTGGAATATGTCAATTTACTGTTATATTGACATGGAATGGCCCCAATGTAAGAATGAATAACTCACATTATTCATCTACATATTTTTTTGAAAATAACATTCATAGTTTTTGACAACCACCAACTGTTTTTTTCCTATGGTGAAAGAATGCTGACGTAGAAACATGAAATGAAATACAGGGGAAAAAACGATTCAAACAGTCTTTTCTAGCAGGGTGAAATTGATTTGTCATTCAATATCCATTGCATATCATTAGTTTCAAGAAGATTATTCAATTACAAAAATCCAACCTAACCTAATAGTTGAAACCGTTATAACTACAATTCTAGATCATAATATTGGAGTAAGTTAATTCGAAATGAATTATTTCCTTCTCAAGAGGAAAGATAATTAGGAAGGTTCAGGTACCTGAAAAATATGCTAGGGAATTTACATGTCAATGGTTCCAATTCGACATGAATTTTTCTGATTGCTACCTGCCGCTATAGAATTTACCTCCGCCCAGATAGTGGAAGTTGCTTAGAAAAATATAGGCATAAAAATATTCGGCTCATCAATCAATTAAAATTTCATTTACAGTTTTCTAATAATTCATTTGGAAAGTTTTCCTAGATAGAAAACACATATTTTTGTCATTCAAATTTTTTCGTTCAACAGTAGATAACAGTAACGGATATTTATTCCCTTACATAGAAGTTAAAATTCCTGTAGGCCTACTTTACTCAGAAGCGTTCGCATAATAGTTAGAATACGACTTCTGCAAAGTGTGAAATGGGATATCTCAGGAATAAGTGATTCGTGAAGAATGTATAGAAGTAGTTCAATAGAAAGTTGCATAATATGCAACTTTCGTAATCTATTTTATGATAACTTTGTTTACAAGTCTTGGACTTTGAATTGATGTTTCAACAGACGTAGGTTCCCTAGGAACTTCTTGAATTTGTTTGTCGGTGTAGCGTTTCTGGACTACATAAGAACGTTTGAAACAACGGACAGAAGATTACATTGCAAAAAATTGGAAGAAATGGGTCTGAGGGGAAAGGTTCTAGAATGGTTCAAATCTTAGGGGGGAAACAGAAGGTCAAGTATGAGGACCACGTCTCGGAGGAAATTTTAGTGGATTGGGGGATACCCCAGGGGTCTGTACTGGGCACCGTACTTTTCACACTCTATATTGATGATATTTTCAGGATTCTTAAGAACTGCTAAGTTCAGATGTTCGCAGATGAGACTTGCATCTATTTTATAAGCGAAAATATAGACGATGTAATTCAAACTATCAATAACGAACTAAAAATTCTTTTTACTTGGCTTGAAGATAACCACCTTAAATTGAACCTGGAAAAGACTAAAATCATGATGATACAAAAAAGCAGAATGAGAGAAGTTATGGCGTTAAAATTAATGACTATTCCATCGAAAATGTTACTGAGTTCAAATACTTAGCAATAGTAATTAATAACAACTTGAAATTCACAAAGCATGCTGACTATACCTGTAAAAAAAATAAGCAAAAAGGGAGGTTTGTTGGGAAGAATCAGAAAATATTTGAGTGAATTCACCAAATCTTTGGTTTGTAATACCATTGTTTTGCCACATTCTCTGTATTGTCCTACAATTATTTATATGATCAAAGTGAAGGAAATAGATAGACTTCAGATTATTCAGAATAAAGCTATGCGCTATATTCTAGACTGTGATAATTATACTTTTGTTCGTTATTTGTTGATAAACTCGAAGCTTTTATCCGTGAGACAAGATGTCTATTTAAGGTTTTTGTATTTATTTATAGAATGTTGCATCACTTCTGCCAAAACATTTGGAGGATCGTTGAACATTTAATAAAGATTTCCATAAGTATAGTACAAGGAATTGTCAGAATTTTCGTTTGCCTCGAACAAACACTAGGTTTGCGGACAATCAGATTTTCATTAATGGACTGGGAATGTACAATGGTTTACCACGTAATGTGAAAGATAGTCGAACCCTTAAGTGTTTCAGAACGAGGTGCACTATATATGTGAAAAATAAATGGAGTTTATAACTTTTATGTATGTTTATAGAGAAATAATGGGTCATTAGGACCACATCAATATCAGTATACAATGATATGTATCAATGTTTGTTGTAATTAGCTTGCTGAATAAATTATCATCATCATCATCACCAAATGAAAAAGGCAATTGATACTATGAGGGCAAAGACGATGGGGTATAAAAAGGTTGTAATAATATTTTGTGTACCAAGATGTACACTGAAAAGGTTAGTGAAGGAGTCTCAAGAATCATTATAGTTGCTTGTGCATAAACCTCTCGGAAGAAGTCCTATACTACCACCTGAGCTGAAAAGAAGTTAGTGGAATATATTTTGTTTATGGAGTCGAAATATTATGGACTGGCAAGAATGGATGTAAGACGAATGGCTTATAAGTTAACTTTAAGAAACATCATAAAAAATAATTTCAGAAATGATATAGTTTTCGATATATTGGAAACTGAAATGAAAAACAAGAATTATCCCCCTGACAGGATTTTAACGTAGACTGGACTGGGCTGACAATTGTGCAATCTAAAATACCACAGATTGTAGACGAAAAAGGGAAGAAACAAATTGGAGCCTTAACTTCTGCAGAAAGCAGTACTCTTGTTTTCTGCATTAGTGCTTCTGGTATGTTTGTGCCACCAATGATGATATTTCCTAGAAAAAACTTAACTGATATTTCAATGAAAGGTGCGCCCCCTGGATCGATTGGAAAAGTTCAACCATCTGGTTGGATCCAATCAAATTTGTTCATTGACTGGTTTAGACATTTTATTGAAAAAACAAAACCCTGTGAGGCTTCTCCCGTATTGCTTATTTTTGATGGACATTATAATCACACTCGCAATTTAGAATTAATAGAACTGAAGCGAGAAAATCACTTCATAAATATCAGTCTTCCACTTCATTCGACTCATAAGCTACAGCCGTTAGATGAGACTTTTATGGGTGTGCTTAAGAGTCACTACAGTGAGGAGATTCGTAAGTTTCTTCTGCATTCTGAAAGAACGCTGGAGTCTTTTGGTCGGGCATATTTCAAGAGCACCACAGGGAAAATTGCTGTAAACGGTTGTCGTGCGACGGGCATCTACCCATTCAATCTGCAAGTTTTCACGGAAGTCGATTTTCTGATGGAAACATCAAATAATGAACAACAATCTTACTCCCAACAAGACAAAGCTAATCGCCATACAAGTCCTGTTGCTGATCAAGATGCGTCAGGTGTGCATGTTGCTGCACAAGATTCGCAAGCTCGTTTGGTTCTGCCGGAGGACATTCAGCTCATTCCTGGAGATGAGATTTGAACTTCTTATAGTGGAAGAAAGACTACCACAGCAAAAGCAATCATATCCTCTCCATACAAGAATGAATTAAGTGAATCTTTGCGCTCAGCAGAAACTCGTGGCTAAAGTCGTGCACGTGGGCTTGGGCGCGGAACCGGATGTAGTCAAGCTGGAACAAGCAGCAGCAACGAAGCTCGTCAGCGCCGGAGAGTCATTCAATCATCATCCAGCAGTAGTTCTGAAAGTGATGTAGTCGTAGAAACAGATTCGGAGAATGACGACAGTCAATATCCAGATAGGATTCCGGAAAGCGCAGATACGAACTGCATGTTTTGTGAAACTAGTTATTCTAACGACAGACGTGGGGAAGAGTGGATACAATGGCAGAGTTGCAATTTATGGGTATATAGAGATGAATTTGGATCTCCTTCGATGTTAATTTTTATGAGTGGATCAATCAAATTCTCAAGCATATTTGAATAATTGATAACAATAATGAGAGGGTATGACCTAATAATCAGTCATAATTTTCGTTGCTTTGAAATGACATTCTTCACGAAACCATGAAAATAACTTTGCGATTTTCAATGTCCTGGTGCCACTGGGCGTATCTCAGAATTTGTCATAGTCTTTTCTTCCGTTTTCTGCCAATTTATATCGGAAATTCGGCAAAAAGTGACTCACCCGAACAGAAATAACCATCAAGACGATTTCTAGTGCTGAAAAAAATTATTACGAACTCATACGTGTGAGTATTCTTCTGCAATTTTCCAATAATTTCTGTTTTGTCGGAAAATACAGTATTTTGAGAGATTTTTTCAGAAGGCATTCGAAACATTAATAAAAAGATGAAAATATGGAGTAAGACTCAAAACGACCGAAAGAACAACGAAAATTCATTCTCACACTTTTCGTGGAAATATGAGTGGCTTTGAAATAAATTAGTTTCTTCATCAATATTGAGACAAAACAATAACATAAAGAAGCAGGTTCATTTTAACATCATAATTTTTTCTTTGGCGGCTTTTTACTATCTCTTCAAATAACAGAGTTATCAGCTGTGACATGAAATCATGGACGCCCAGTATGAACGTTCATTTTGACTAAATTTACGATGGAACTATTATCTGAACAATTACCCAATTGGGTTTTACTGCATTAAGTGCATTGCCCTCTTATTAAGTTGTGCCTGTCAGAATAAATTGCAGAAAATGTCTTTTAATATGCGTTAATTAAAATATGATTCTCCATTCGAAATATGAGACGTCATTGTTAAAATAAAATAATAACAATTGACTCACGGATCTTGTAAGACTTGACGTACTTGAACACTAGTAAATTCGCACATGCAATAATTAACATCTGTTTTCGTAATGAGTATGCGGAGAGAGCAGTCTTCCGTCGTAGACAGAATAATATCGATGTAAAAAGTTTTTGTGCAATTGGTGAAGTTCAGAAGTGACTTAGAAGTAGATAATGCCTTGGCTGTAGTGATTTCGGTTGTGAAAAGTGTTCTATAATAATGAAATCTATAATTATTGAAGCAACTTGAATCAGACGTAATAATTTATTGCATGGAAATTGCCAACTCCTGAAAATTTGTGTGAATGTATTATGACGTTTAAAGTTCATTGGAAGTAGTTTTGAATATTTTATGAATGTGTTGGGTTCAATGTAATAATCGGCTTAGTCTGTTCTCACAAAATATTGGAAAGGGACAAACATTTCTTCACACTGTTATTAAGGTTATTTAATGATATAATATTATTTTGTAGATACATTTAGGGTATTTCTCTAAATCTCATGCCTTGTACTAAATTTACTGATGCAAAAAATTCATTAAGTTCTATCCCATAATTAGGTGTCGTCCTCTTAGTTGGAAATTCGATGCAGGGTGTTCCAACGAAAATTTGACCCCCCCCTTTTTAACTATGAAGAAGCCAGTGTCAGCGATAAACGCTGAAACAAGTCGATCCTTGTTTCGCGGAGTACCATTGTTTATGTCAATTTTGAGCATATTAGATCTAACTTCATCATCACGTAGCCACACATTAATCAAAGGAAATATGGGTCTACAAGCCCACTCTCAGAGGGGGAATTCGATAATCTATTACAGGGGTGCTCAAACATGAACTGTTGGCGATCTACCTCAATATTTTTTAGAGTACTTACTATTGACTCTGAGAGGCTGCAAGTATATGTGATGCAGGGTTTTCATACATACACGATACACCCTACCTACCTACCTACCGTACCGTAGCATATATAGATATTAGCTTTCCGCAAAATATACATTATTTAAGTCAAGGTTTGGGTTAGGTTTAGTTAGGTTTTTTTCTATAATATCAATGAAAAGACTCATAATTATTCAAAATTGAGAGTTCATTGGTTGTTACAAAACAAAAGAGTTACGTATGGTGTTAAACTTATTTAAGGAAAGACTTTGCATGTTGAACTGTGCCACTGCATGTCCTCAGCATACTTTTCTAGGATGGTAGATAACCACTGAGTGCTAATCGCAAGCATGATGATGATTTCAGAAAATGCAGACTCGCACAAGTAATTTTAGTTAATCTAACCTCACCCAACCATTGTCGTCAGTTGAAGGGAGATTTGCCATAGATTCGAATATTTAACTTCAGATTTAAAACACCAGACATTTGAATCAGATGCTGTATCTTTGGGATGTATATCTGATATAATCTGCACCAACTCATTTTCAACAGAATAGAGTTCATATTGAACTGATTTTCTATTTTAGTAGCTAATGAAGACACTATATTACCACTTCACCAAAACTTTAACCTTAACTCTCGACGCGCGTTTCGCTAACTTAGTTAGCATCATCAGCAGATGATTATATAATAATAATAGTATTATATCATCTCCTGATGATGCTAACTTAGTTAGCGAAACGCGCGTCCAGGTTAAGGTTAAAGTTTTGGTGTAGTGTTGATAGAGTGTCTTCATTGTTCATACGCCAAAGGTTCCAAAATCACAACATAGTTAGTAGCTAATTTCTCAATGTAGTTACATGAAAAAGAACAACCCATAAATGATGCTAAATTTGCCAATTTGAACATTAAAAAAATATGTATTTTGAACATAAGTTCATATTAACCTGACCTGCTATTTCAGTATCTAATTACTCAATGTTTTTACATGAAAAAGGATAACAATTTACTGCAATCATAAAAACTCATTTCGAATTGTCTCAAAATATTTGATAATTCAGCCCCATACGTTTCATAATTCAACTGAGGAATATTTGCTTTCAAAGACGGAAAATGTTTCAGATCCTTTCTTTTCAGTTGATCTATCATAAGTTACAATTTACTTTTGAATGCGTTAACTGCGCTGATCATCTCAATAATAGTTTTTCCTTTAAGTTAATGGTGTTTAAGTGCACTGTGATGTTAGTCGAAAATGCCAAAACAGTCAGCCTTTTTTCGGTTTTCAACATCTGAGTGTCATCACCTCTTTCGTCTGGAAAAAGTGTTATTTCGGGCAAAAATTCTTGAAATCTTTCTAGGAATTTTCCGTGACTCAACCACCTGACGTCCGTGTGAAGAACTAAATTAGTGTGTTCAGCTGACTCCACATCTTCCAACTGCAACTCAAAGAGCCGCCGTTGCAAGCTACGTGTACCGATGGAATTCACAAATTTTGTTGCAATGCCCATAATTTCTACCTTGTTCCGTGTTTAAATCTTTTGAACACAAAACTTGTTGATGTATGATGCAATGGAATCAAAAATATTAAGGGAAATCTTCATTAGCTCGACACAATGCCACAAAACCGTTTTTGTTTCTAGTCGTTGCTGGTGCTCCATTGGTTGTAAGGCACACTGATTTATATATTGGTAGTTTGTTGTTTCTTACAAAATTGAAGAAAACGTCATATATATTTTCGCCACGGGTCTTCCCCTTTAGAGGAATGATTGTCCAAAATTCTTCTTTAGCTAACATGTCATTGAATACCATCCGAATTAAAATACACAGCTGGGTAGTGTCTGCCATATCGATGAATTCGTCGAACTGTAAAGTATGTACATTTCATGATATCATGTTTTAGTTTATCTGTCATGCCCTGACTCATGACTTCAATACGCCTTGTGACAGTCGGACGAGATAAATGAAGTTCTCTAATAGCAGACATGATTTCTGTTTCATTTTTAAAATCTCCAAATAAAGTGTCACCCGCTTCAATAAATGCTTCCTTCGGAAACCTATCCATCTTCGAATGGTTTCTTGTGTTTCGCCAATATAAGAG
Source organism: Cryptolaemus montrouzieri (assembly GCA_013387265.2). Classification (NCBI taxonomy): domain Eukaryota; kingdom Metazoa; phylum Arthropoda; class Insecta; order Coleoptera; family Coccinellidae; genus Cryptolaemus; species Cryptolaemus montrouzieri. The sequence goes on from JABFTP020000103.1 coordinate 46,545,891, forward strand.
ATATTTTAAATGACGCGGTCGTAGCAGCTTTTGATTGTTTGGCATGTCTTGTGAACATGGTTTGCTCTTTTTTCAGACAAGATATCAAATCACGTCTTTTTCGTTTTCTTAATTCACTCTGTGACGGAAAATCCTTTTCATAGTTTTTATGAACCGTTTTATGATGCCTCTCTAAGTACCACGCTTAGGTATTGCAACTGACGCACAACAAATAAGACAATTGCACTTATCCCTCACCATACAGAAGAAAAATTCTTCCTCCCAATCGTTATTAAAATGATACGTTTCAGATTTCTTCGCTGCACTCATTTTGTACTATTTAATAATAAACTTTGTATAGACGTAGTTCTGCCTTCAAGTTACAATTCAGAATGACTCAAATTCCTGCAGGCGCAACATATATATCGGCATGAACGAATGTTCCCGTCAAACGCGCCGCCCGAAATTTCTAGAGAAGCGTCAAGCATAAAAAACGAGTATTTTCTGTGACAAGTAATGCGCGTTTCTTTGATAAAGTCGCCTTTTGCCGCTAGCAGAGTGTTATTTTATTACATAGTAAATTTTTTTTAGTTTAGTTACCTACTTATTAAAAGAATTTTTCTTGTCGAGATCTACTCAAAAAGCATTTACGATCGACGCGACCGTTTGAGCACCCCTGATCTATTATATATGAATATACAATTTTTTGGGTTAAATTTTCAATACAACTACAAAAATATATTATCATAATATAATTGAGTAACTTTTTGAACCCGATGTATTTTGAATAGATGGTAGTAAAGATTGATATCAGTATTGAAGCTTCAGCATGTTAATTTGAAAGTGTAGGGATCAACTTGAGAATTTCAAACGCAAAGAGTATCATCTGACATATCTTGGGGAATGTATCTTGATGCTCTGAATGAATTTGGCCAACTCTTTGTATTAGAGGTCTATGCAGGGTATTCAAACGGAGGGATTTATTCCGTTAGCTAGCTGGATACAGTGGGTCGGTTAACTCAAATTAAAATTTTGTATAAGATGCAAAATGCATTCGAAAAAGATGTAATCAACATAAGACAGTATGGATATTGGTAGTACTCATTTTCAAAATAGCAGTTTTATCAAAAATGACAAGAAAATTCAACATAGCTTTTTGACAGCAATAAATGAATCTACAATTTTTTGATCCTCTGCGATTAGTCCGAGTGAAGTAATTGAGGTGAAAGGTACTAAAGAAACTGTCCGCAGCTCATCCAAAGTCCCAGGCTGCGTAAGGTATGTTTTCGATTTTGAATGATCTCCATGAAAGATGCGAGAGGTTTAAATCCGTTACCTTGCTGGTCACTCAATTAATCTCTTCGTACCGATCAAATTCAATGAAAAATTATTATATTTATATTTTAGCACTCGAACACCAAACTTCGGGGGCGTACCATCTTGTAGAAAATGCAATTGATCTTCTGTGAGACTGCTAACGGTCCAACTAGATGGTTCTCGGACAATCCTCCCAAATATTCGATTTTTGTGGGGTTTGTGCAAAAACCTCCCTCTACAAGTTAGGTTCATGGTATCCCAGTACCAGCAATTGCCTCTCAACCTTGCATGAAGATACTTTCGTAAGAGAAACATATGTTTTGAAGTGAATTGGGATTATTATTATATTATTATATTTTCAGTCAAATTCTCGTAACATTGTAGGCACGATCAGAGTCATCTTCATTTAGTTCATGGTGCTATTGTATTTTGTAGGAATGAAATTTATGATGCTTCTCTATTTGGTATACAGTTATAGTTGATGTGCCAGTTTGATGGGTAAATTTACTTCGTGGTGTCTTCTTGTAGATGACCCCATGCTTGTTTGTTTGTTTGTTTTCTATGGACCTACAGTTTATGATAGACTCCGAACCACTCACCTAGACCGTGCAATGATAACTGCCACCTCCCAGGATTACAAGTAATTTGGCCTTCAGATGTTATGGACCAACAACTATGGTTATGTGTCCAATCTCTATGTATGTCTTTGTCAAATTCACTTTTTTGTTCAAGGACAACATCCATGACTTGAACCCGGATTCGAACCAGGCACCTCGGCTAAGCATATTCCTACCTACTTGTTTACTAACCGTGCTGCTACCGAGGCGGTCATGACCCAATACTGTAACATCGTTCCAATCGGACGTTCTACTTCATGATTTCGGTTATTAACATACCAGTTGCCTTTAATTTTTGTACCAGAAATTTGACATATTGGTGACTTATTTCCTCCTTTGAAGGATTTGTGTTGAATATTCATTGTGTTCCTTTTGCATAGTTGTTATTTCAAAATTGAGTTACACGATTTCTACTCTTTTTTGATCATTGTATGATGACAATGATGAAAACATTGTTTCAGGATAAAATTAAAGAAGATGTGTACGAAATTGATGTGCTGATTGCAATGATTCTTATCATTCTTTTGGGTAAAGAGTGAGTGGGAAGCCTCCATGGGTAACTGAGCTAAGAGATAGGCTTCCACCGTATATGTTCTGGGTTCGAGTCCCGGATGAGGCATGGGTGTTGTACTTGTCATAATGACCTTAATGATATATATATATATATATATATATATATATATATATATATATATATATATATATATATATATATATATATATATATATATATATATATATATATATATATATATATATATATATATATATATATATATATATATATATATATATATATATATATATATATATATATATATATATATATATATATATATATATATATATATATATAAATAATATACCTGCTGGGAAATGTCGAAAGACGATTGAATAAAAAAAGTAATAAGTGGATCTTCTTCGAGTTGAAATCTTTCTACACCATCTGTCGATAGTGCCGGCTCTGTGGCGTAAACGATATGATGCTCGTCCCCTGCGCAGAGTTATCTAGGTTCAATTCCCACAAAGTCGGTGCGATTTTTCGGACTCTGAGAATCGTTGAGGGTCCATCTTTCGAAGGAGATGTAGAGCCGTCGGTCCCGTCTAACAGAGATGCGTTGGACAGTAAAGATACCTTTCTTCGACACGAGAAGAGTTCGGCAAAATTTCCGGGTAAGTGAGGTGACAGAATTCCCCGGCGTGTCATCAGTCAAATAGAGCACGTACAAGGATCAAAAAAAAATTTGTCGATAGTAATCGGCTTCAGTAAAGAAGAAAATTGAAGTATCAATCCAGCTATTTAACTGATTGAATAACTCGATTGGATTATCCTATATAGAACCCTAACAAAAAGTGTTGACCTAATTCGTTGAGAGCATCAAGAGACCTTTCCAATGAGGTCACATGATACTCTTTGTGATTGAAATTCTGAAGTTTGGGGGTAACACCCTGTATCACAAATTCAACTCAAAGAAATTATCGATTCAACTGGAAAATCGAAATACCGATGAGCCACTCGACCTATATTTCGTAACATAATGGTTTGGTTGATCTGACATACCCGGCATAAACAGTGGCCCCTTTCCAAACAGAACTCATTCTGTTTCACTCGTTCTGACACTGCTTTCTTCTGTGTTGGAGAGGGTCAAATTTTCGTTGGTAAGCTCTAAACAACATAGGTCGAAATGTTTTTTCTGGAGGGGGTACAACCTCTTCAAAGTGCGATTCGAAATAGTTCTTCTACGATATGTATGAATTCCCTCAAACAAAGAAAAATTAAATTATTATTTAAGCATTGTAGTTAATCCTCTCCCAAACCCTTCATTGAAATTCCGAAATCAAGAACACAAGCAAGGGGGATAAGCGTAACCTCAATTTCTAGAAAGAATTTGCTCATATTTTAGATGATAATTTTGAAACAATCAATAATTCATATGAAAGAAAGATGGTCCTTTTCAAAGTCGCAAGGGTGCCTGTTTTTCGACTAAATGGGAATTTGAAGATTTTCTGAATTTCCATTTACTTTGTGAACTAGAAATTTATCTGCCAGATTATAAAGATCCCAAATAAAAATGGTCACAATTGAACCAAATCAATTTCTAAGATTATTGGATCTGTGGATCCTTGACTTGCAATGAAATCTAATGCAGGAACTCTATACCGTGCGGGTGTAGGTCCAAATACTAATGAGAAAAAAATATCAAAACAATTTAAAATTATCTAAAATACTCGAAAGTATTTCCATTATTCAAAAGGCAACACTTCTGCATGCATTTTGAATTTGAATATTGTTTGAAGCTTAACAATTTTTAAAGTTCTGTTCCAATTCTTCTTTATCATTATGGGTTTGTCTATATATTAAATCTTTAACATCTCCAAGAGAAAAAAATGAAGGGTGTTACATCTTATGAACGTTTTCTTATCCTCTCGTATTTGTCTGGTGTGGGCTGCACCAAAATGCTGGAAAGTTACTAACATTCCTTGAGCCAAGGGAATTTCATCCAAAAACCTCTTGAGTATATTTTCATATATTATGTAAAAAGGAAATTCTCTACTAACAGTTTTGTCGAAAATATACATCAAATAAATTGAAACCGAATCGCCCTTGGTGTTGAGCGTTTACTTCCCGAAGGGGATATACCATTAATGTTCTTCACTAGCATAGAATTATCTATTACTGGTCACCCCCCTTTCATCAAACCATATGGTATGTGGTAGAATTCGGGATTTTGTCTTGAGTTTTCCTGATACCATTAGCAAAATTCTAGCCGTCACACATAATTCTATGGCCGTAGTAACTCAGATTTCCTCGTTTTATTAGGTTGAAAATAATTTTTATGATGATTCACGAAACCTTAGGTCTTGGAATCGAACTCTTTGCTCCAAGTTGCCTTCATGAAATTTCAAGATTCCAAGTACCAGATCCCAAAAGGCCAATTGTAACTTCGTGTTATTTTGTTTATTGCAACTTTTTGTAGCGATTCCGTATACGGCAGAACACTAATTTGAATAATTCAAAGTTTTTTTAGATTAAAAAGACCCCCTGAAGTCAAAAATGATGATCGTTTTCTCGGCGAATCAACCATTCAATAAAAAAAAATTCTGTAATATTTTCCTGAATGTGTCTAATGAAGACATTCAAACGAACATTTATCGATTCAAAAAAGGTTTACTTACGTTTATTTGGATTATTCAAAATATCAGAATATCAATTGTAAGTCATATAAGAATGAACAAATACGAGAACAATATATTCTAATTCACAAAATATTGAAAATATATGTTATTTATTCCACTCATAAAAGTATTGTGAATAAATAGCCATCCAACTTTAAGTTTTCGATGTGTAAAAATGAAATTGAAATTGTCCAAAATAACAGAAGAAAAAATTGTTAGAAGAAGCAGATTTATAAGTAAATACTCTATCTTGTTATAGAGTAACCTAACCTATCATAATGAAACCCAACTAACCCAATCTACGTGACTCAACTCAAACAGTTCAACCTAACCTTCTTTTCGCCCAAGAGAAAAGGGAAATCTCTAACAGACCACTCCCGCAGCGGGCAGTGCAATGCTGCGAGGAGTGTGGGACTCACACCCACTAAACCTAACCTCCCTCTCTTCTGCCTGCAGTATCCGTATTTGCCAATTGCAGAACTAGGCCGATATGGCCTTTCCATTGATACGAGGAGGATATCATCTTTGATGCATTCTCCTTCTAATATTCTCGGTCCTCTATCTCCTTCCTTTTCATCACGTTGGTTATCATACTGAAACCCTCCGTCCATTTCCGATCATCTTGTAGCATTTCGGAGCCCATTTCCTGGCACTTCCTGACACCACGCAAGATGTCCTTAAGCAATCTTCTTTCAGTGACCCATCTATTGCAGCTTGACACTATGTGTTGAACGCTATCCAACACGCCACATGTCTTGCACCCATCGTCTCTGATTTTGCCAATTTTTTGGTGGAATACCTGACCTGTGCTCGAACAGAAACTGCGTGAACAAGTAGTCTGAATACCTATTCCATTTTCGCACATCTGGTATAAGCCTCCTAACCCACGATGCTACCTTATGCGCCAACCATCTCTGCAGCCACCTGTTGAGTATTTTCTCCCTTAACTGCCTTTTGAACCCTGTCTGGTGTCCAATGGGACTTTCGAAAGCTTTTTTGTCCCTGTAGACATCAGCCGTAATAGCAGCTTGTCCGAGATAACCTGGGCCACTTTCGCCGACAGTGTCCGGTACGCGCTCAACTACCTCCGGCGGATTGCTTTCTTCGCCGAGACAATACGGGTTCGATGTTTCTTGATCCTGAGTGCTCCATTCCAGATTGGCGCTCCATACAGCCCTACACTGTGCGCTTCTGCGCCTAATAGCCTCTTATTGAACGACGGTTCCTTGACTTTACACGCATTTTCTTGGACAGCGCAAGAGCGTTCCATCCCGGTCTTTTGAACCGTAACCTTTAGCCCGTTTTCAGTCATGAACCCTTTTATCAGGTCTGCGGCCCTGTTAATCTTGCTTTGGATACCTACTTACTTAAACTAATTTATCTAATCTAACCTAACCTACTAACCTAAACATGTTGTATATCAAAGCTCTATCCATCTTCTTTTGCTTTGTGAATTTGTAATTGAATTAGTTATTGTAAAACAAAATCATAATACTTACTCAAAAAATTGGATATAATAATTTTCCAAATTCAATATTCCACTAAGAATTCTTTGAAATCTTGAAAATTATTCCAATCTCGCAATTGCGCAACTCTGTGACTCCGATCTACGTATCGATTAGTACCGAAGATCTCCGTTCTATGTTCCATATTTATTGACATAATTTTAAGAGTGGAGAAATAAACATGTATTACCATTACGTTGTGAATAAAAAAATTTGTTCATATATTATTAGAACTTTAATCGTTTGAAGAATTACTTCAATCTACCGTAGGTACACCATTTTATATGCAGATAGATGCTAGGTGGAAAGTAATTTTATTCGAAATTAATATCTCGTATTTTCAAAAACGTTACATTTCCTGAAAAAACGAATATTATTTTCGTGTTCACGATGTTTGTTTACATATACACACATCACAAAAATTGTCGCATCAAATGGTATTCTGAATTCCACAATCGATTAAGCAGCTCGATCGCAGTTTCTTTGTCAACGTATGTTTTTGGACATATGAGGGGAAAAAATCTAATCCATGTGGAAACATTTGTTTCCATATGATCTCAAACACTTCTGAAACAAGAATGAGTTTATTTGACTATCTATATTCATTCAATTTCTCTTCCGTTTTCACGCTAAATTAATGCAGCTTTTCTGTGTTTCTTGTTGATTTTTGAATCTTTGAATTTGTTGTAATGACTGCTCAACGTCCTGGACGCTATTTGAGTGATCATGTAGTGGTAAGAATTGTAACACTTATATCATCATAAATCAGATAACAACACCAGTTGATGATCGTTGGCTTCGTTTAACTGAGAGTTCGGCACCGTACGGATAGAATGATACAAAATGAACTTGCACTCTCCAGAAATGTGCATAATTCATTGCAAAATGTTAGGAACAGGCTCAGAGAAGACGATATCAGACCAAGGGAGGCTTCTGCAGGCGCGCATCAGATAGATACTATCATCTATCTGATGAAGTCGCAGTGTAGTGAAACCGGTCATAGTTTTGTTAATATAGTGAAAATGTAAATTAGTAATCATTCGATGCTAGTTGATTGGTCTCTTCGCGAATGCTTGAAGATGATAATTTTTTAATTTTGAATTAAATCGAGAATTGTTGATATTTTCTATCATCTCTTTTGAATGATATTTTCTTATATTACACTTCTGATAGTTAGCAAGCAACTCTTGAATGACCAACCTAAAAGTTTATATATTATTGTCTTAACAGTAGGTTGATGCGACAATTTTTGTGGGAAGTGTATTTAACTATAAATTGTTCACTTCCTCGTTCAGCCATCTATGGAACTATCTATCCCATCTACCCCAACTTTTTTCACTATAAGCACCAGTTTTGATGAGATTCTGTTTCAATTTTTGCAATATGCACTTATAAGGTTACCTCTATCAGGAAAACAATTATAAAAATTTTCTCTGGAGCTGCAATAGAATCATACCCATTTTTAACGAGATGTCGAATTGTTCAGTGTCCGAATTCGTGAACATTTTACAGTGAAAAAATTCTCAGCTAATTAATAACAAATATATGATGTGAATAGAATAAAAGATTAATTTTGGCATTAATTGTTAATAGCATAGAATTGAAACCTTTTGAATATTTTGTGTAAATTGACACCAGCATACTAGATGAAACCACAGCATATTCAAAGAATTTTCATTTCTGGAAAAATTCACATTTTGAGAAAATTTGTCGATATATATATATATATATATATATATATATATATATATATATATATATATATATATATATATATATATATATATATATATATATATATATATATATATATATATATATATATATATATATATATATCCGACAAATTGTATATATATATATATATATATATATATATTTATATATATCCGACAAATTGTATATATATATATATATATATATTTATTTAGAAAGACATAATGCCGTCGCTAATATTATTCATTTTAATATAGGAATTAAACATGACCTCATTCCCAAAAGAAGAAAATGTTACAAATATGAACTTGAGATTATTTCTGAAAACGAGAAATATAAACTTTATTTTGAAACAGAATCGAATAACATATATAATTAATATTGCTATACCAGACACACATAATATACAAAATAATTACAATGAAAACATTTCTAATTATATGATGCTTGGTGCCGAGATTAAAAAATGTGGAAATTGAAAAAATATTTATTCTACCGATTATTATTTCTACAACAGGTGTTATTCCTAGGAATCTTCACAAAAATATTGAGATTTTAGGTCTGAAGAAAATTGATTTGAACAGTTACAGAAGATAACAGTCATCAAATCTATATATATATATATATATATATATATATATATATATATATATATATATATATATATATATATATATATATATATATATATATATATATATATCAAAATATTTTGTACCCAATTTCGATAGCAACATTAGCAAGCAACAATGCCGGAATATCGAGGATAATTCGAAAATATAAGAAGAAAGCTGCGATCTGTTTTCATTGACTAATATTCTTCGAAAATCGAGGACAGACCCCCCCTAGTCATTTTTCTACATTTATAGTATTTCACATAGCTGCCGTACTAAAATATTGGAAACGGGACACCCTGTATATCTTTTCTTTAACTCGCTCGTGAAAATCTATATTAATAAATGAATAATAATATTTAGTTTAATAACATGGTTGTCCAGTTTTCATAATAAAAGCGTTTTCGATTAGATGTGAAATTAATTTCGACTTATAGTTTATCCAATTATGGCAAGTGTTGAATTTTTCAAAAGACATGATGTAGATTAGCCTCATACTTTCTCAAGTACATCTCATGCATCTTTGAAACACTTACAAAGAGCGAGATATAATAATGATTAATGTTATCCTTTCTACTGTAATGTTACTTGTACTTAGGAATATATGTTAGTGTATCTGGCCATCAACAAAATTTGTGGCTTTAGAGCTCTATTATTATGTTCTCCACTTTTGTCTAAAGATAAATTGATTTTGTACGCTAGAAAGTTCTTTTGATGTAACATGCAAGAATGAAATATTTTCATGACAAATTTTCAATTCCATGCCGGAATATCTTACCTGCAATGATTTAAATGTAATTCAATAAATCTGGTAAGCAATGAGGAAAAATTATAGCTTGAGTACACAAGATGAATCTTCCACTTACTTTTCTCTGGGTCTATTATATAACAATAGCTTGATAGTAGAAAAATAGTGTCATGTATTATATTGTTGGAGTTAACCAGTAATTAATTACATGGGAAGTTTCAAGAAAGGAAATTCATTTCAGATCTAATTTTAATACTATCCAATCAGGAATATACAGTATGTTCCAACGAAAATCCGATGCTTCCTCTTACTCAGGAGAAGGCAGTTTCAGCAGAAAGCGCCGAAGTAGGTCAATTTTTGTTTCGAGAGGGATCATTGTTTATTTCATCTTCGAGAATAACAGGTCAACCCTCTACCCCCTCCATCACCTACCTGCGAAATAATCATCAGGAATATAGGTTGAGTGGTATCTTAATAGTTGGCAGGCGGCCTCACCCCCTTCTCCCGGTGTAATACCACCACATCCAGCTATAAGTCCCGTGCATTGGTCACCTGTATGACTGAGTTTCGGGATCTGGCGAATGCTACGGTTTCCAGGGTGGGAAGGATTGGCAACGAAGCATGATGAGCTCTTCTGGGACAAAATCATCCGAAGTTAAAATAAACTACCATTCGGATCTCCGGGGGGCTGCTTCGAGGGTTCATGATGCGGGTAAGTCGAGCACTCCTCCGCCGAATTCACTAATTCATTCACGTTCTAGAAAAGAAAGCAAACTCTTGCTAGAGTTCTGCAATATCAGAGGAATGGGGCACAACATTGTGAATGTCGATGCAGTACACCAGCATCTGCAAAACTCACAACCCCATGTGCTGGCTCTAACCGAAACCCAAATAAGTCAAACAACAGACACAACGTATTTACGTTTTGATGATTATGAGTTACATACGAGATTTAGGTTTAAAGGGGGCCTCTGTGTTTCCGCCGAGTCGAATGTTGCATGCCAGAGAGAGGATACGATGGAGGACGACGCTTTCGGTCTTGCTTGATTTAAAATCTATTTACAGGATAAAACACCGTTCTTAAGCTGCCTATATCGCTCGCCAAAGGATATTTACTTCCCTAGACTGTTTCAGTATCTAGGTGATAATGTGGATTGGACTCAGACACATCATCCGGCAGCCTAGGCCATTGTTCTGGGTAACTTCAACGTTCATAACACCAACTGGCTCCGCCACTCCAATAAAACAGATGTAGCGGGAAGACAGGCTGAAACTTTCACAATCAGCCATAATTTAACGCAGCTAGTCGACGAACCGACAAGAATACCTGATTACCCAACCGACATCCCGAACACCTTGGATCTTTTTTTGATTTCAGATCCAGATAATTTGATAGTGGAGGTCTCAGCACCACCAGGCAACTTAGACCACAACCTTAAATCTGCAACCGGAACCAATGTGCTGCCGCTTATCCAGGAACCTAAGCCACCCAAACGCATTTGGCACTATAACAGAGCTAATTGAGATGAGCTGCTTGAATTATTTTCGTGCTTCCCATTCAGTGATGTTTTCTTTTCAGATCCTTGCATCAATGTGTGCACTGAATCTGTTACAGAAATCATTCATGGAATGGATCTATACAACCCTTATTTCATGAGAGGAACCACAGCGCAAAAGCTATGGTTGAACAAAGACTGCGAACGAGTCTCTGCAGCCAACAGTAGATCTTACAAGCCATGGAAGATAAATCCAACAGAAGAAACAAGAACAATCTTCGTATTAATACGGAGCGTATGCAACCTGATAACTGCAAGAGCAAAGGTCAATTTCAACCAAGGGTACCTAATAAACTCCTTAGACATGCAAGCGGGACTAGACAGTTTTGGTTTATGGCGAGAACTGTCAGTGCCAATTTCTGCAAATCTGCGTTTCCGATTCTTGTTAGAAGAGACAGAAGTATAGCATCATCTCCGAAAGAGCAAGCCGAAATCTTTGCTCTTTTGTTCTCAAAGAATTCTAGATTCACTCAACGCAATGCCACCGAACATTCCACCTGCAAATTCTTCCATAGCAGGAATCAAGTTCGGAGTCCGCACTCTGAGACGGGCTCTTCAGCAGCTGAACTACAAGGAGGCAGTAGGTCTAGACGAAATACCACCAATCGTACTGCGAAAGTGTGCTCCTGAACTGGCACCTATTCTAAACGGTCTGTTTCAGATTTCTCATTAAAGCCAGACTTTTCTGAGCAGCTCGAAAATAGCTAGAGTTCAACCGATTCAAAGAAAGGAAAAAAAGTCCCTACCCCAAAACTACCGCCCTGTTGCACTTCTTTCCATTATGTCCAAAGTGATGGAAATAGTTATAAATGATGAACTCACCAAATACTTCTAGTTGCAGGGAACTATCAACGATCGTCAGTATGGTTTTCGCAGGCAAAGATCGACAGGAGATGTGCTCGCCTACGTCACTCATGTTTGTACATCAACGATGAAAAAGCATGAGGAATCTAGAGCAATAGCCCCCAAAATTTCTAAAGTTTCGATAGGGTTTGGCATGCAGCGTTGTTGAATAAACTTGCTGCATATGGGCTTCTCGAAAAATTAAAAAAAAGTAGTTTTCTTTCAAATAGATCAATACAAGTTCCGGTCGACGGTATAACATCTGATTGTTTTCAGCTGCAAGCAGGAGTACCTCAGATATCCATTCTTTAGCCAACCTTGTTTCTGTTGCAGATAAACGATCTTCTGTCATCTACAGAGAACAAGATCTTCGGTTTCACAGACGATTGTACCCTCGTTTCGTCTTTCAGTAGTCTGCGGCCGATCACAGCAGCGGAATCTCAGCGTCAGAGATGTCAACAAATTGATAACTTTAACTCTGACTTAGAGAGAATGTCTGAGTGGGATCAGTTGAACCTGGTTAGCTTCAACGAGAACAAGACGCAAGCAACTACATTTTCCAGAAAAGTCACCGCTGGAGAACCTCCTCCAATGATGCAAGGCCAACTAATTGCAGCCAAAGATTCGATACACCTTCTCGGAATAACGGTCAACTCCGAGTTTTGCTGGCATGAGCATGTATCAGCAATAGCTAAGTCGGCATCAGCTAAACTTAGTTTTCTTTTCAGGGTCTAGCGATTGTTCACGTCATCTCAGGTGTTGCTTCTATATAAGGCGCAGATTCGACCTGCTTTGAAATATTGTTCCCATGTATGGGGATCTGCGCCCAAACATTCGTTGCGGATGTTGGATAGTGTGCAAAAAACGGACTGTGCGCCTCATGAACCTCCCGGAGATCACCCGCGATCTCCAAACGCTGGCTCTCACAAGAAAAATTGCTTACCTTTTTCTGTTTTACAGATACTTCCACGGAAGTTGCTTCAAGGAGCTGAAAGACCTTGCCTCATGTTTTGTCGCAACACCAGGCTGGCAAGGAGTTCTCATTATATGGTGGTACATTTAACGACCTCTCGAACCTCTCTCTATAAGAAATCCTTTGTTTACAGGGCCGGTAAGCTGTGGAACTCACTTCCGTCCAACATTTCCCCAACATCCAACAATTTGGCCCTCTTAAAGAATCGAGTAAACAGACACCTCAATCCTTCTCAGGCGCCCTCATGAGGTGTAACAGGTTTGCCTATTCCTGGGAAGCGCGCATAGAAAAAAAATCTTAAGAAAAATCTTCTGATTATCAATATGAATCGATAATTTTTATTGAGTTAAATTTTCGATACAGTCTGTCCCGGTTACAAACAGATGTTATCATATAATACGAGGGCGGTTTGATAAGTCAGCGACCTTCAGAATAAAATTCAGTCCAGCGTTCTTCTACTTTTTTATTCCCTCCTAATAAGAGGTTTTCTCAAGGATCCCAGAGTGAACGTTTTTTTCTGTAATGACTTCTTCATTCGACTAGAATCTTTTACTACCCAGCCATTTCTATAGGTTTGGAAACAGAAAATAGTCGCAGGCGGCTAAAACTGATTAATTGCTCTTGAAATAGCGCTTTGGTAACATTCAACAAGTTAGCCACGTAACGTAGGCTACGCCCCTCCTCTATAAGTGTTACAATTCTTAACACTTTGATCACTCAAATAGCGTCCAGGACGTTCAGCAGCCATTACAATAAATTCAAAGATTCAAACATCAACATGAAACACTGAAAACTTGCATTAATTTAGCATGAAAACAGAAGAGAAATTGAATGAATACTGATAGTCAAATAAACTCATTCTTGTTTCAGACGTTTGAGATCGTTTGGAAAAAAATGTTACTACATAGATAAGATTTTCCCCCTCATATGTACAAAAACATGTGTTGACAAAGAAGGTGCGATCGAGCTGCTTAATCGAATGTAGAATTCAGAATACCAGGTGATGCGACAATTTTTGTGGTGTGTGTATTTTGACATATTCTTATTCTTCAACGCAAAAAACCATTACCATCCAATTTGCATTTTCGACTAAGTCTGGGATTCATATAGGGATCATCTATTGTTCGTTCATACTTTCGTTTCTTACTTCTTTTCCATAATACTTTATTTCACAATATTCTCTTTGTCGGGGAGTTCAACCTGCTCAAAGGTATTGAAATTAGGTCTATTATCTTTGAGAATATAAGTTCTGCTCTTCGGAAAACTATATGACATTTGTGAACTATATTGTTCTCGAATAACATTATCCTATCAAATCACTTCACCTCATAAATCACATGTTATAGATTTCAAACAAAAGTCATATAAATACCTTAGCGTATTACAGTGCTATAACGAGCTAAATCTGAGACACGTTCATTGCACAGTTTCAAAATATAGGCAATTAATTGTTCATCACAGCATGTTTATTGATTCAGCTTACATAGTTCAACAACTTACGTTGATCAACAGATCGTTTGTTGATATATTTAGGCGGCAATCATTTATGCTCGATAACTACTAAAATATATAGAGGATTTTGACGCTGTTGTTTTATACACTTCACAAAAATTCATAAAATATTGAAGGTATGAGTATTTTATTGCGTTAGTGCGTTCTTGATATACTGGGTGTCTATGCGAGATGAGACATTAAATGTATATGAAGAAATTTTTCTGTTGTTTTAAATGTGATTAGAACTTAGTTCCGAAAATAATTCCAATGCTGTGGCACTTCCGGTTATACCAGAAGTTGACACCATCTATGTTATTTCAAATAGCATAATGTATGTTTCTATTTTTCTTTTGTAGAAAATTAAATTCTGAATACTTTTTTCTTATATCATTGCCACCTGAAATCAATCGACAGAAGATATGAATTCTACAATCGGAATTTTGCGATTTTCGGTTGTCCCTTAGAAGGCACCATAAAAATACTAAAGATCATTCAATATTGATTATTTATAGCTCGTTCAAAGTAAAGAGGCTCATACAGCAGAATTCAATGCATTTAGAGACTTCACGGTTTACAGAGTGTTTCCAAAGCATCTGGCAAATCGAAGTACATTCAAAGGTACAAAAGTCCGTTTCTTCAAATAAGACTACCTGTTTTTGTACACACTATTTAACTCGTAATATTAATAGGCATCAATCTGTTATAGGTTTTCCTATACCTAAAATGCATAGTTAGATGGTTAGATGTACTCTACAAAATATTCGCAACGGGGAAAAACTCGAATTTCAAAAGTGTAGATCGAATGTCAATAACTATAAGGTCCAATCATCATGGAATACGTGATTAACTGTTGAGTAAGATGTTCGAATCTTCCTCCACCTTGGTGCAAACATCTTTCCAAACGATGAATAAAACCGTGTCTGGGTACTCTTCTAATGTCGTTTGATGAACTCTACGTTCCAACTCCGTCCTCGCATTCACTAGTGTTATGTAAATAATTTCTTTCAAACCGCCCTAGAGAAAAAATCCATCGGTCTCAGGTCTGTAGATCTTGCTGGCCAATTCCAAGGACCCAATCTCCGAATCCACCTGCCCTCGAATATGTTGGTTACTTTACTAAATTTCCAGATATTTCGCCCCACTTAAATATTCAACGTATGTCATATAACGAAATTGGTCGTTATACAACAAACAAAATGCATTGAAGCTGAACTTTTGCTGAAAATTTTGGTCCCGCATCACCTGTGGATTCTGGTCACACCAGTAATGGGCATTTTTCCGTTTGAAGATATACAACTCTGTAAAAGAACTGAATCTACTGGGAATCAATTAAAGTAGAGTTGTGAACAATATATCAACTGCAATCAAAGTTCGGTACGGCTTTAGAACCAACTGACACCAGTGCAATATTGAGTTCGTTTAACACAATTGTATCTTAAGTGAAATCTCATCATCATATAATTCAGTAGTCTTCGTGATTGAAAAAAAAATCATCGTACGAAATCTAAAGGAGCAATTACGACAAATTTATTCAAAATCAAATTGGGATGCTTCAAACTGGAAGGGAGCAGGTGGATGTTACAGAAAAACAGGAACAAACCAAAATCCATCGATTAGTGTTCAATCTATTTGCTGTTATTTTCGTTGTTATAGTTGTCAAGTCATTCTCCCATACCTATATTCTTGAATGGAACTTTGTCGTTTTTCAAGATGAATCAACATTTGCTTTGTGTTGTGATAGTGGACCTATTCACGGCTGGAGGAGAAGAGGGAAATGCATAGCACGATTCCGTTTTTAGGTGGTCGACTCATTGCTTATGCTGTTATATGCATAGATTTATTCAATTTCTAGAGAAATAATTATTAGGTCGAACAAAATGGCTTCCGCAGAAATAGATCCACAACAGAAAATGTTCTAAATCTTGAATCAGAAATTCATGACGCATTCAATCGGAAGCAAACGGTTTTAACAGTATTTATTGATATTCACAGAGCTTTCGAGATGGTGTGGAGGCACAAGATCATCATGTCATTGAATAGTTGGGGAATAAAGGGAAATATGATCTCGTTTATTCAAAACTTTCTAGAAAGCAGAAAATTTCAAGTTAAAGTGAACAATCAGCTATCTTCGAAAAGACCTCAAGAAAAAGGGGTTCCGCAAGGAAGTTTCCTGAGCCTTACTCTTTTCTTAATAGCAATAAATGACATATTGGGCAATGTTCAAGCACCAGTGAAAGCCCAACTTATGCAGATGACTTGCAATTATTTGCGAAAGGAGTAGATATCGACACAATGCGCAGTCTACTCCAGAGAACGATAAATCTCCTATTTGAATGGGGCCACATCAGAAGATTTCAATTCTAAACAGAAAAAATTGAATGCGTTCTATTTCCAACGAGAAACAAAACATATCCTATCATTTCGTTGAATGGCGAAAATCTAGAATTTGTAATTAATGTGAAACTACTAGGTGTTTGGTTCGATACAAAAATGAATTGGAGGAAACATATTGAGTCAACCAAGATCGATTGCAGTAAAATCCTCAATTTATTGCGGGTTCTAGGGAGTCAAAATTGGGGAGCCGACTCGAAAAGTCTTTTAGACATATATAGATGTTTGATCAGATCTAAAATTGAATATGGAATTATTGCTCATTCGACAGCTAGAAAAAGCTATCATAAAAAATAAGAAACTGTTCTAAACCATTAACTGCGAATTATAACTGGAGCTTTTAGAACAAGCCCCATTAAAAGCCTTCGTTGTTTAGTAGGCGAAATGCCACTAAATTATCGTACACAAATCAATACTTTGACATATGCATCCAGAACCAGCTCCACAGTTAACCATGGGAACATAAGATATATTACACTGCGTTGTCAAAATGATATAAACACAAACTCGAACCAAATTCGTCCCTTTCATGAAAGATGGAATGAAACACTTCACGAACTCAATATTCCGGAATGTTCTCACTTACCCCAGCTTACTCCTCCATATCTCCTTTGTGCATAAACAAAATGAAAAATATGACCAACCTAGCGAAATACGAAAAAGGGGAGACTTGCCCAGGGCTGCTAAGAAAATTATTTCAAAAAGAACTGTATAAACATCCAGAGGCCACATTCATCTACACAAATGCATCATTGAATACATCAACAGGCGTGGTAGACCTAGCTGTTGTCACACCGGACGGAACTCAAACTTATTCTCTTGCAAATGGCACGGTCATTGGAGATATACTAGCTACTCACCAGGCTTAGAAAAAATCTGCATTCATCATCTGCACGAATTCACTCAACTCGATTCAGAAGTTAACAGAAATATTTTCAAACTGAAGCTTGGTACAACAGATAAACCAACTGAGATATTAAATTCACCAGCTCAATGTGTCATTAGTGTTCATGTTCACTCCCTCCTATGTTGGAATTTCTGAAAATGAAAGAGCTGATATCGCTGCAAAAAATGCTGCTGGAACCAAGTGATTTCGAGTGTATGTTGAAGAAAAAGGCCCAAGAAGTTTGGCAAACTCAGTGGTCTCAATCAGACAAATTTTTGAAGCATATAAATCCAAGGAGCTATAAAACTATAAGAATACCGAAGAAGAGGAAAGATCAGGTTAAGATATTAACACTCCGTTTAGGTCATACGCGACTGACCCACCAGCAGAAGAATATTTCAGCAATCATACCTGACTCTTATATGTCTATACACACTTGAATTTAAGAAAAGATTTTACATAGCAAGCAAGGCCATAAAAATGACTATAGAGATAATTAAAAATTACATAACCTGCGATATTTCCTCTTTCGCGGAGATATTCTTCCGTCGCAGTATGAGTCTTCTGAAACATAATCACTTCCTTGTTCTTGCTTGCCAGTTTTTGCCAGTTTTGAATTATAAAATATAATATAAATATATATATATATATATATATATATATATATATATATATATATATATATATATATATATATATATATATAATATAAATATAAAATCCTTCAAAATTCAAACTCAACAAAACAATTCCCTCTCTGTTTGACCGAGAGGTTAGGTCTTCTAAGTGATGCCGATTATGATCTATTATGAACCCAATAATTAGGGTTGACATTTCTCATATATTATTTCTTCGTGTTCCTTGTTTAATTTAAAGAAAAATTTGCGAAAAATTTTGACAGTCGTTTTGAAAATATGAAATGTTATAATGCCTTAACAAATCTGTAAAACTTGCAAATCACATGTACCGATAGTGCTAATGATCATTGCAATCAAAGCACTTAAATGTAGGAAGAAAAAAATAATTAGGTCTATGTACAAGGTGTGTCATTTTTAATATTTTAATAGGTATTCTATGAGGAAAACTGCAAATAGAAAGAAGTCACACCTTCATTTCAATCCTAGATTTTCAAGGAAAATTCATTGGTGAATGCAGATCACAGCTTTCACAGTTATTCTAGAATTTTCGGAATTTTTTTCAATGTTAACCATAGGTGAATTTGAGTGGTTTTTCTTCTGTTACCAAATATATATACAGGGTGCTTCAACGAAAACTAAAAAGAGGCTATATCTACCAAGATATTCATTTATGATCAAAACGCAAAAACATACCAATTTTTGTTTCAAGGGGGACATCTTTTGGGGTACAATACTTGCCTGAAATATCAACCTCCTAAGCGAGGTATGCAATCCTTGAACATTTTGAATAGGGCAGATGGGTCGAGTGATGACTCAAAAGAAAGGTGGTATCTTTGTCTGCATTGTCTCGAACAAATTTCCATTTTTAATTGAGAACTGTAAAAGATACAGGGTGAGCAACTGGAAGATACGGAAGACTATATTTCCCTGAGACTATTAATGTTTCAGTGAGGTAAAATGGAACAGATCCATGCTGATCAATTGCAGTCATCATCAAGTACCGTCCTCATCTCGAATTTCAACCCCTGGAGCAGGGGTGACAACTCTTGAAAATTTGGAAGAGGGTAGATGGGTCGAGTGATAACTCGAAAGAAAGATATTATTTTTGTCTGCATTCTCGTGAAAGAATTCTCATTTTTGATTGAAAACTGTAGAAGATACAGAGTGAGCCACTGAAACATAGAGAAGACTATCGCTTCAAGACTATTGGAGTATTAGTGCGAATAACTGGAATAGATTCATTTTAGATCAAAAGCTGTCATCTTCCGAAATCACCCTCATACCTTTCAAGTAAAGGATTTCGATTGCCTTCATTGCTGCTCGCAACAATTCTATTCTCATTGAGTTCCATAGAAGTTAAAGGATGCAGTTTTCAATCAAAAATTAAAATTCGTTCACGGGGATGCAGACAAAGATAATACTTTTCTTTCGAGGTATCACTCGACTCATCTACCCTCTTCCAAATTTTCAAGAGTGATCACCCCTGCTCTAGGGGTTGAAATTCGAGATAAGGATGGTACTTGATGATGACTGCCATTGATCAGCATGGATCTGTTCCACTTTACTTCAATGAAACTTGAATAGTCTCAGGGAAAAAATCTTTCCTATCTTTCAGTTGCTCACCCTGTATCTTTTACAGTTTTCAATTAAAAATGAAAATTCGTTCAAGGCGATGTAGACAAAGATACCACCTTTTTTTTGAGTCATCACTCGACCCATCTTCCCTATTCAAAATGTTCAAGGATTGCAACCCCCGCTTAGGGAGTTGATATTTCATTTTGTACCCCAAAAGATTTCCCCCTTGAAACAAGAATTGACCTGTTTTTGCGTTTTAATCAGAAATGAATATTTTGGTAGATATAGGCTCTGTTTGGTTTTCGTTGAAGCACCCTGTATAACATGCTTGATAAATCTCTTCAAAAATGTAGATTTCTTCAGAAATTAAAATTATTTGAATATTCTGCGCTCATCTCTAGTATGATGGTGATAATTCACGCGAAACATCCCAAAAATTTCAATTATCTGCTCAAAACAATGAAACTCGCGTATTATAAGAGCAAACAAAAGCTCTTTGTTACTTCGGAGTTAGGAAACATTAAAAATGATTTGTTACAAAGAACAAATGAAAACTATTTTAAATACCCTTACATGTATCAACTCTTTCTATATCATAATAGGTTTGTCCATATGATGAATTCTTGACTAGCCTTTAGAGAATATTCGGACGAGGCTAAATCTGGTGAATGAGGAGGCTCATTGGTCCCCACGTTCCCATCTAGTTCTCACGGAATGACCGGTTTAAAAGTTTTTATCTGCTGTTGGGGTGCACCGAAATATAATAACCTTTTTTGAGCCAAGGGAAACAAACCACCGACTATGTTTTCATATAAAAATTGTCCACATAGAATACAGTAGTTTATTGAGGCGCACCAAACATTGAAGTGAATTGCCCTTAGTATTAAACATTCACCTTCCGATGGGGATAAATCGGATCACTATTGTGCATTATTGAAATTTAATAATCCGTCACTGGTCACCTTCACTTTATCAGTTCATATGGTATATTGGTAGAATTCGTGATTTTTCTTCACTTGTCCCGATATTGATTTCCTGACCTTATAAGGTTGAAACTTTCTGAGGATTCACGATTCCTTAGATTCTGTTATCGCATTATCTGTTCCAAGTTGCCTATATGAAATTCGTAGTAACAGCTCCTGAAACTTCTATTGTTACTTCTTCATTATCTTGTTTATTGTAACTTCTTTCTCTGAGTGCTTTTAATGAACCAGTATTTATTAGGTTCTGTTTCAATCTTTGAAATATGGTATTATGGGGTTGGCTTCTGTCAGGAAAACGAACAGAATAATTTCCTGAAGCTACGTCAGAATTATATCTATTTTGATCGCCGCATTTCAAGTAGAATTTTTCAAAAATCAAAAAGTTCACCTATGGTACGAAAAAGCACCAGTTTACGATATATTTCGAAAACTATTCGCCAGAAAAATAAATTGGAATACATTCCAGCTTAGTTTGCACTCAACTACGATAATTTGGCATATGCCGAAATCCTGGAAATTTGAGATATCCGGAATAACTCGAAAACAAAGAGGGATAGCTACGATCTGCCTTCGCCAATGAATTTCTCCTGCAAATCGAGTACTGCAATAGAGGGGTTGTTTTTCTTCTACTTCTCATAGCTGCTGTACTGAAACATCAAAAAAGGGACACCCCTTACTCTCTTGTTAATATTCAGACTATTTTATCTTGTTTTGTATTTACGCTATTTATGGAAGTTTTCATTATATGGATTACAATGCCAGGTCCCTTCCACGCAGGAAGTTATGAGCACTTCAAAATCTTGATCCCCTTCTACCACGTTCTCCAGGAATCGAACCCATCGAATTAGGCTAGAGTTAATTGGGATTAGCTTTTAGTGAGCATGTGATCTGAGCAGAGCATCTGAGCATTATAATGAGCGAAATTCTAGTGGAAAGCATAGACGATAATGATTCATGATGTAGTTAGAGAACGAAAATATAAATTCAATTTTTAACACTGCTGTCTATGAAGGCCGATATAGAATCGACTTGATCATGCATTTCATTCAGAGATTAATGGTTCTGAAAATGTTTTATACGTTTCGTTTTTTTTCCTCACCCCGTACATATACAAAGTTATGAAGTCTAAAGAAATCAAATAAAATGTTTTGTTAATTTTTTGCGGCATAATATCCAAGTGCGGACGATCTGTACATTAACCATAACCAGCCTTGAATCTTTATTTGTTCAAAAACATATACTGTGCTAACAGTCGTAACTCTAAATATTAGACATCGTTTGTTATATCTGATTTCAAACAATTTTGTAACAGAATTTGGAATTATTTATCTGAAAAATTGTTTCAAGTGCTAAACGCGACTCTTGTATGAAATGACAAACTCAACTTGTGTCCCTTCGAATGAATTTGCATAATTTTGACTAGTCGTATTACATGAAACAGCTAACCAGTGTTTGAAGTTTAGATGACTAAGTGTGTAATTTTCGGTCGGAGTCAAGGACGTGCAACATAATTAATTAATTATACTGTGGACTGCGTAAAGCGGAAAATGCGAGTCTAATTACCAGAGTATCCGATAATTGTACAGAATGTGCTGTAATGGTTCAGCCTGTCGAAAACTTTACTGGTAAGGTATTTGAATTATTTCAAACATTACAAATATAGAAGTATAAATGTGCTATTCAATTAGTTCATTCTGTTAATTGCATTTACAAATCTTCTGAAATGTAATTATATAATAATCGTAGACATAGAATTTCATTTGTTCTGATTTGATTTAACGTTTCAAATATTGAATTTGCTACATTCAAGTTATTTGATGGAACCCCTGAAGTTTTAGTTACATTTGACTTTGATGAATGACGCTTTTCTGAATGAATCTATGTAATATATCAATTTTTTATTTTCATTAATTCATGTACATGGTCTTTCATCTGAAATAAATCATCCTGTATTTTTCTTATCCCTTAGTGATAGAACAAATTTACCGAAACACATGGAATCATTCTATTTGGGGACAATCTTTTCACGTATATTTGAGACTTTAACGAGCACCCCTCTAAAAGGGGATGCTTCAATATTTCTAAATTGAATAAGGCAAAGGGGTCGAGCAGTACCTTATTCGAAAGATCTTCGAAGTTTCTTCACAACGGTGTATGTAAAACGTTATTTCGACGAATTCCTTTCGTAGAAACTCATTTTTCATCGCAAACGAGCCTTCATGAATATTTTGGCAATTTCAAGATTATCGAAAGAAGGGCAAGCAAACCAATTTCTATTCTGAAGGTAAACCTTCCCAGAGCAGATAGAGCCTGCGTGCATTAACAGTAAATTCTCCTACTATGATGTTTTAGATACGTATAGTCTTCTGAAAGGGCTTTCTATAAATTACATCAATCTTCGAAAGATTTTATTGTCTTATCCTTTTTACAAGAAGATAAAAGTTAAATACAATAATTTCAAATCAAATGATCTATTCATTTCCTATTTACTTGACTGTGACCGTCACTAACATGGTTCAGCATATTTGGAGTTATCTGACGACTATCTACAATTCGCTGGCGAAGTTCAAATTCTTGGGCCAGTCACAAAATTTTTGGCTCAAAATGTCCCCAAAACAAAAACTCTAGAACGATCAGGCTAGCAGATAGAGCAGGAAATTACATAGAAGCTCTTCTTCTAATCCAAATTTCGAGATATTGCAAATTGAGGTATTGCCATACTTGTGGTATAGTGAGGAGGAGCTCCGTCTTACAGGAAATCGAATTACTGTTCAAGTAGTAAGGCATCGTTTTCTAGTTTTACTCTTATCAATGGATCAATTCCATTTTCAGTATCGATCGAGATGAATTTTGCCGTTTGAATTACCACGAAGATATAGAGGTCCAATTAGATGGTCTCCCAAAATTCCTACGTAAACATTTATCTAATCCGGATATTAAGTATGGATTTCTCGAAATACATGTAAATTTGTATCGCTCTAAAATGAAGTTATACTGGTTAACTCTTTCATGAAGTGAAAAAAGGTATTCCACAAAAAAGCAAACGTTGTACACGAAATGAGGGTTATAATTGATACGCGCGGCCATAGTTCCGCAAAACACTTGCCTTTCATCTAAATCATAATAATTTAATTCCTGAATTAATTTATTTTTATACGGATGGAAGAAGTCCCACAAACAGAATCATTGGACGTGTTTGGGAAGTTTTTATAACCACTAGGGCCGGGGTGCTCTTTGAATATATCTCGAGGAGAAAAAAATTAGTAGGTAGGTAACTAAACTACAAACATTTATTATGTACTGAAATAACTCTCTGCTAGCGACAAGAAGGCGGCTTTATGAACGCGCGGTACTTGTCAAAGAAAAGCAGCGTTTTCTATTCTTGCCGCTTTTCTCGAAATTTCGGGCGGCGCGCTTGACGCGAACATTCGAGATTTTTGTTCGCGCCGATATAAATGTTGCGCTTGCAGGAATTGGAGTCATTATGAATCGTAACTGAAGGCAATACTACGTCCATATAAAGTTTATTATTAAATAGTACAAAACGAGTGCAGCAAAGAAATCCAAAACGTATAACTCATCATTTTGATAACGGTTTGGAGGAAGAATTTTTTTTTTGTATGGTAAAGGATAAGTGCATTTTTCTTATTTGTCGTGCGTCAGTTGCAAACCTAAGCGTAGTAACTTAGAGAGGCATCATAAAACTGTTCATAAAAACTATGAAAAGGATTTTCCGCTACGGAGTGAATTAAGAAAACGAAAAGTACGTGATTTGATATCTTGTTTGAAAAAAGAACAAACCATGTTCACAAGAGCAGCCAAACAATCAAAAGCTCCGACGATCGCGTCAATTGAAATATCTCTTATATCGACGAAACACAAGAAGAAAGCATTTATTGAAGCGGGTGAGACTTTATTTGTAGATTTTAAAAATAAAACAGAAATCATGTCTGCTATAAAAGAACTTCAGTTATCTCGTCCGACTTTCGCAATGCGTATTGAAGTCATGAGTCAGGACATGGCAGATAAACTAAAACATGATATCATGATATGTACATACTTTTCTTCGACGAATCCATCGATATGGCAGACACTGCCCAGCTGTGTATTTCTATTCGGATGGTATTCAATGACATGTTGGCTAAGGAGGAATTTTGGGCAATCATTCCTCTGAAGAGGAAGACCGTGGCGAAGATATATATGACATTTTCTTCAATTTTGTAAAAAACTACAAGCAACCAATATAAAAATTAGTGTGCATTACAGCCGATGGAGCATCAGAAATGACTGGAAACAAAACCGGTTTTGTGGCATTGTGTCGACTCAATGAAGATTTCCCTTCATTTTTTTCATTCCATTGCATTAAACATCAACAAGTTTTGTATTCAAAAGTTTTGAACCCGGAGGAAATTATGGGCATTGCAACGAAAATTGTGAATTCCATCCGTGCACGTAGCTTGTAACGGTGGCTCTTTAAGTTGCAGTTAGAAGATAGGGAGTCAGCAGAACACACTGATTTAGTATTTCACACGGACGTCAGGTGATTGAGTCACGGAAAATTCCTAGAAAGGTTTCAAGAAGTATTGCCCGAAATAACAGCTTTTCTATACAAAAGAGGTGATGACACTCAGATGTTGAAAAATGAAAAATGGCTGACTTAAACACCATTAACTTGGAGCTTCAAGGTAAAGGAAAAACTATTATTTAGATGATTAGAGCAATTAAAGCATTCAAAAGTTGCAACTTATGATAGATCAATTGAAAAGAAAGGATCTGAAACATTTTCCATCTATGAAAGCAAGGATTCCTCAGTTTAATTATGATACGTATGAAGCTGAATTATCAAATATTATGGGACAATTCGAAATACGTTTTTATGATGGCAGTAAATTGGCAAATATAGCACAATTTATGAGTTATCATGTTTCATGTAAAAATATTGAGGAATTAGCTACTAAAATGGCAAGTCAGTTAGATATGAACTCTTGTTTTGTTGGAAATGAGTTGGTGCAGATTATATCGGATATACATCTCGAAGCTACAGCATCTGATACAAATTTCTGGTGTTTTATATCAGAAGATAAATATCCGAATCTAAGGCAAAACGCCCTTCAACTGCCTGCAATGTTTGGGTCAACTTACTTGTGCGAGACTGAATTTTCTTAAATGAAGATAATTAAGTCGAAAAATCGCAATCGATTAACACTCATCAATCATTAACACTCAGTGGTTAAGTACCATCTTATGCTGAGGACATGCAGTGTCACGCTTCAACATCCAAACTCACTCCTTAGTTAAGTTTGACACCATATGTAGCTCTTTCCTTTGTAACAACCAATAAACTAGCAATTCTGAATAACTATGAGTTTTATCATTGATATTATAGATGAGAAACTAACTAAACCTAACCTAAACCTTTACTAAAATAATGTATATTGCTCGGAAAGCTAATATCTATATATGCTACGGTACTATATATGCTACATTACACCCTACCTAGGAAGGTAGGTATGGTACATACACGATACACCCTACCTACCTACATAGGTAGGGTGTATAGTGTATGTACGACAACGCTGCATCACACATACTTGCAGTCTCTCAGATTCGATCGTAAGTAGTCTAAAAATATTGGGGTAGATCGCTAGCAGTTCAAGTTTGAGCACCCCTGCACTAGAGGATAAGAAAAATACAGGGTGGCTCGTTCGAGACAGAACACCCTGTAGATCATTTGAAGAAGTTATTCGCGACCGTATCAATGTCCTTTAGTTACAGTATACATCTTCACTTATCTCTCTACATATCGCACACTGAATGCAACAACGGCATAAGTCAAAATATTACATATTGAAGAAATCCGGTGTAGAAGATCGCGAAATCACTCAGCCTTCTATTTAAATCATTAAAAGACTTCAATAATACTTCAAACTCTAATGTTTTCAGCCCAATTAATTAGCCGAATATGTATTCTTCCATGTTGCATTGGATATAACATTTATTGAATCTCGAAGCTCAATAGAGAAAAAAAATTTGACGTAATTTTGAGTTGGATCAGTGTTGCACAAAAAATATGAAACGAAAATTTGTGACAACTTTTTAGCTTGGGTCAATATTAATAGAACTCATAGTACGGAAGTATTTATCGAAAGATATTCTGTTTGAACGTACACAAAAAAATTGCTCTAAACACACAAATATTGAACAACATACTAGAAAAAATGTTTTTCGAAAATCATTGTGAAAAATAAGCTTGAAAATGAAACTTAGTCTTGTGATTTTTATATAATATCTATGAACAAAATAATGAGGCCTAAAAACTAAAAATGTTTGAAGCTGTCATAAAAAAGTGAGTGACATCTCGGAATCGTATTGTTCCTCAGATTGGAGGTCATCGAATTTTCTCTGTGGAATGGGCAGAGATTCAGAATATACTTTTTATCAACACAACATCAGTGAAAAGTTTCAGAGATTTTCTAGTGCTCTTGTACTAGATCTTTGAAGTCATAGAAGAAATCATGATCAATCTCTTTGACTTTGAACGATTTTCCAGTTTTTCTAACTGTGGATATTAACGTTGAATATTGTCTGGGAAGATAAATAGGGCCAGATTTGAAGTGTCTTTTAATATTTTTCTCAATCATTGAATGCGCCGTGTCGCCCCTATTTTGAGTGTGTTCTACCACTAAGTACTTATTTGTGATAGATTTTATTTTGAATTTTGAAATCGCATATAAATATGCGGGAATCATAAATTTCTTCTTTCCTTGACCACCGCAGTTATCTGGGTAAAATACTATCTCAAGGTCTTCAGAATTGGCAGAGGTTGCGCATTGTTTCTGGTAGTTTATTATACAAAAGCATATTTCATTTGCCCCCTTTTTTCCCTCGCCCACATGCCAGACATAACAATAAACATCCCCTAATCCTTTATTCAGGAGATCACAGATTGTAAAATTGTAAGTTGACAATTTACGTTTGTAGTACAATGTCGATATATCTCCTTTTGGCGTAGGTAATGCAGATTGGAGATCGAAGCATGCAACTTTGAAGGATGTACAAATTTTTTCTTTTTTCTGAGCCTTTTCGATCTTGATTAACTTTTTCTCTTCGTGATGGGAGTCATATTCTATTTGGTTTTTCCATTTTTTCATTTTCTGGAAAATTCTTGAAAGACTCACAGAACTAGCAGAGGTCTTTCTTTGGTTTGAAAAATTCTAAGTTAAATTCGTAATTGAATATTTGCCTGTAGATCGGAAATTTTACATATTGTTTATTCACTTTGTCGCATTTAGCTTTGTAGTCTCTGTGAAGATCTGTTATCGTTTTACCACCTTCTATGTACTGTTTTGAACTTCACGCACGAGTGTAATGGCTTTCTATTACTGGAGTACTACGGATGTGAGAACGGACATCATCTTACAAATTTTATGGAATTGAAGGATGTTTATCGTGTTTTCCCCTTTTATCTTCAACCAAGAAACCGTCCTTCGATTTCTCCATAACAGTACATCTATTCGTTATGTTTAACGTTGATGTAAAAAATGTTTTACAAACTCTTATTTTATTTTCATTTTTGGGTAAATGAAATGCATGATTGTGATAGTTTTTACATTCTCGGTATCAGAATTTTCAGTTTGGTTGTTCAATACTGGGAATCTATATGTCGGATTGATCACCTCAATACATTGAAAAATGAAATTTAGCTGTTTGTTGATATCTGCGAACGACCAGAATTTTTTGAAAATGAATGACCTATCTACTTCATTAAATTTTGCCGAGCATTTCAACCTACATGACTGAGGACAGGGTGGACCTAATTATCTGGAAGGTACTTTTTTAGTTTCTTTGTATGTTTTTGAGTATATTTCATAGCTTCTGTCGCAATTACTCATCATTTTATTCTTATTTCTTCTCCATAGTTGTGAATTGGCTTTTCTTTTCCTAGTCTTAGGAATGCCATTATTTTCTATGTCACTGATCTGTCCTGAAGACTCATTTTCCAAACTATTTGATGAAGTTTCGGTTTCTGAATTTGAGGTCGAATTGTTTGAACGATAATCAGGGTCAGCATCTGAATCATCGATTTCAGATTCTGAGGCATATTCCTCTATTTGAATGTTATCACAACAAACCATGGGTTTCCATTTTTTGGAGAACAGACTTTGCATCATTTCTACTACTTTGGGAGTTGTTCGAAGAAATTACGCAGTGGTGTTCTCCATTATTCAGAACCAGAAGAAGTATTTTTACAACAAGAGATCCAGCTATATTATTTTCTGCATCATATCTAACAACCTCCTCAACAGGAGTCCTACATAAGGGAGCATCTAAACACATAAGTTTTGGAGAATTACAAGTTATTATATCAGACGTTATCATTGTCTGATCTAACTCTGCATCTGAACTTCTGCATTCTAGGGAGATAGCATGATCATTAGTATCGTTGGTGTTGTAAACGTCAATTTCTCGATCATTCGGTAATGTACTCGAACTTTGTCCTTCAATGTTCGCTGTTTTTTTCGCATTCTGTCGAAGAAGAAAAAATCGAGTCTAAGTTTCAGAATAATGAGAAATGAAATATGTTTTAGATAAAAAAAGGCGAAAGCAGAGGCAACAGGACAGTATAATATTTAAGCTAAAATCGAGGAGTATCCACGGATAAATTTCGACTACTGAAATATTCTCAAATGATCTTAAAATATCCCCTAGATAAACCCTAAATAAAAGTAGATGAAGATAAGACTAAATTGAAGATTTTTATCATAGCCCTCGTTGAAAACCTTTCCATTCCTTTTTTTGTGGCTAATCGCGGAAGCTCTTCACCTCAAATTTATAATAGGTTCATTTAACTCTATTCCAATCTTGGCGAGCATCTCTACTCCCCACTACTTTACCACATTTTGATTCCGTCTCCGAAAGTGAAAAATAAATGAATGCAACACTGGCTCAACTCAAAAAGTGCCGTTTCTGCACGAAAACACATTCACTATGACCATTAGAGGTATACTGAAAAAGTGTCACTATTGCTCGATACTTTATCAGTCAATATCTGAATTCAGTAATGTCACTTACGACATCTAGTGGGCGATTGGTGAACTTTTTGAGGTGGCCCGATATTGCATTATATATTTCGAATATAACCGAGTATCAAAATGCAATATCACAGAAATTGCCAAATTTTGACTTGTGCCAGTTTTACATTCAGTAAGCGATATAACTTCCCAAATTTGTATGTAACTTTCTTTTCTAGATAATCCTTGGAGACAGAAGGATTGAGTAACATAGGTTTTTTGTCTTAACTCACAGTATATCGAAATGTGTAAATCTAGTTTTCATCAATGGAAGCTCATATCTTCTAGTTTCTGGTAAAAAAAAGGTACTAAAATCCTAAGGAA
This sequence comes from Cryptolaemus montrouzieri, assembly GCA_013387265.2. NCBI lineage: Eukaryota > Metazoa > Arthropoda > Insecta > Coleoptera > Coccinellidae > Cryptolaemus > Cryptolaemus montrouzieri. Next base: position 46,576,298 of record JABFTP020000103.1, read on the forward strand.
CAAGTTTCCTCTGTGGCTATTAAAAAAATTATCTAATAGATATATTTTAAAGAATACAGTTTAGCATATCTAGCTTTTCTCATAAAAGATTTTAATAACGGCACCCCCTCGTAACTTTGTTTATGCTGAACCGCCCTTCATAAAAAACTTTTTTATTCGCTTAAGTCGGTTCACTTGAATCACTCTTGTGAAATAACGCTTAGGCAATGAAAGATTTCTAATCTAATTCGAATAGAATCGATTACTTCGCGTCGGTTGGAACAGATGTAACCAATAATAGATCGTTTATAATACAACTACTAATATAAAGGTTTAAAATCTTATTTTCATCGGTTTCTCGCATCAGGTTTAGATTATCAATAACTTCTGCGAGGTAGACATAATGGCGACATGATAGAAGATGAAAGTACTTGGAAGACCGATTGTTTAATTGAAGTTGGTTGATTTCAATTCTTTTTTTTACAATAGCTTTGCATTTCAAGTAGTGTGTACCTAATTGAACTTCGTGCATTCAGTTGGATCATTGACCATATCGTCAATTGGAATTCAATTTTTTATTTTTGAATACGGGAATTTCATTGATTCATAGTAAAGTTTAAAGGTTGGATGAAATATACTTTCAGCTTAACTCTAAGATGGAAATGTTATCAGAGATCGTTAGCAATATTTCTTAGTATAGGTACAATCGAAAAAGACGTACAAAATCCAGTTTCGTATGCCGATACTTTGAATTTTCTTGAATGAAATTTCTGTGGAGGTTGTATACGAGCTCATAGTTACCAAACAAGTCATCTCTATCAAATTGAAATCTTGATGAATTTGAGAAGATAAGAAGAAGAAGAAGAAGAATTTAATTTCCTTCTGCCGATATTTCTTTTATATAAAAGTATTTCGGATACAATAGCCATTATTTGTTTTAATTAAGTTGAAGTCATTACCTTGAAATTGGAGATTCATATTAAATAATTTATACAGGTAGATTATTCAATATCGTTTTCTTATGTTGTTGCGCGCAGTTATGGGTCCCCATTGTCTAGGATCTCTATTACAGAAATTTTAAAGAACGAAAAAAAGTTAAACTTGCATCGATGGCGATGCAAAGTTGACTAAATTAACTTCACAGGTGTTCCATTTTCGAATAGTACAGTATATATGTAAAAGATTATAAATACAGAAAAATGACCCCATTTTTTCCTCAATTTACGAGAAAAAATTCATTTGTGAAATCAGACCGCAGCTATCTTCTTTTGTTTTCGAGATATTCCGGATTTCTCGATTTTCGAGGATTTCAGCATATACCAGTATCTCGCTATCAACGGTAAAAACTATTTTAACATTCTACAGGCACTTTTTTGAAAAGGAGCAGGAATGTATTCAAATTCTTCCTTATGTTTAATGATTTTCGAATTATAATATAAACTAATGATTTCTTGAATGAAAACCATAGGCAAATTTAGATGAAGTAGGAAGTTTATTCATTTCTCTTTTTAAACATATATAGCATGTCTAAAAAGTTTCCTCTAAGATTTTTCCAGAAATGAAGATTCCTTAAACATTTTGTTATTTAATTCCGAATACTGCGAATTGACACAAAACTTCCCAAATATCCTCAATTCAAAAGTAGCAACAACGTCAACCTTAATCCATTATTAAGTTTATATTGTTGATTCACAAATAATTCGACATGTTAGAATGCTACGCTCAGGATGGGTATGATTCTGAAAATTATTCTGCTCGTTTTCCTGACAAGGGGCAACCTCACAAGTTTACATTCGAAAGATTGAAACAAAATCTCATAAACACTGAATCTTTCAAAGCACTCAGAGCAGAGTTACAATAAACAAGATGGAGAAGAGGTTACAATAGGAGTTTTGGGAGCTGCAAATACCTCAATTTCATGAAGGCAATATGAAGATGAGTGGGGGGTACTAAAATCTAACGTTTAGCGAATCCTTAGAAAAAGTTCCAACCATACACGATGAGGAACTCTCAGTTTCTAAAACCAGCGGATTATGAGCAGAGGCTAAAATTTTGCAGAGAAAATCCCAAATTGTAGCAGTATGCCATATTGCTACCGAGATGGCTCACATACACGAAAAACACGTTGATGGTTAACACAAACACTCGTTGTAAACGTAAATGTGAGACTTAATAAAAAAGCACGTGGTTCGCTGATAGACAACGAGGTTTGGGAATATGGCCGACGGCGTGGGCCCGTAAAGTCGGCTCGTGGCAAGGAATGCTGCATCCCATTTACGGAGGCAAAGTGAACTCGATGAGGTTGGCGAAGAGAAAGAAAGTTTTAGAAATGCACGGATATTTATACCCTCGGTCCAGGTAGGCCCAAAGTACGTTCTGTATTTAGCTTGATCGGAGGGCCTACTGGGCGATCTGCGAGTAGGAAAGCGTGGTTAACGAGGTAACACGCTTGGTCGGAGTGGTCTGGGGCGATCTATGGTTAGATTGCGTAGTGAACACGGTAACAATATGGACTGATGAAGTGAGGGTTAATAGTGGGGATTATTATATCGCAATAATGAAGATTACTGGTCTGACATCAATCCCTATCTGGATTTTCGACGATAATCTTCATTTTATATAATAAGTAGGATCATGGTCGATGGATTTTTTTGAATAAATTTCTTCAGCTCGAAGAATATTATTAGAATTCCAAAATTATGGTGCGCCTCCACACCAGACAAGAAGTATCTCAGAACTTATAAATGAGTTTTTTGGTGATAACTGGATGGGTACGAGAGAACCAGTGAGTTGGCCACCTCATTCACCAGATTTAATCCCGTTAGTTATTTGCTTCCGGCGCTATATCAAGGATTTATTGTATTGACAAACTCACAATGATATAGAAGAGTCCAAATAAAACATTAGAAATTGTTTGGCTTCAGTGACCAATATTCGAATTCAAAGTACATGCCGAAGTGTTTCTGGACATTACAATTCGTGCATTTTGAGTAATGTAAATAATTTTGAGTATTCAAAATGGTTCTTTTTGATACGAATAATTTTTGATATTTTTTTATTCATGGGTAATTATTAACTTTCGAGTGTTCTAATTATAAGTGGACTTCATTGTTGTAAGTATAGAGTTGAAATTATTCGGAAAGTTTTGTGTGAATTGGCACAAGAATTCTACTAGATGGAATCACAGAATGTTCAAAGAATTTTCATTTCTGAAAATTTCACGTTTTGAGGAAATCTGTCAGCGCGTTTCATAAAATTGGAAAGAGAAAAAATTCTCATCCCATTTTATGCAAATTTCATCCGTAGCTTTCATTATAATTCGAAAACCATTACATAAAAAATTTGTGGAATACGTCCCTGCATTTTATTCAAACCAATGTTCGTGGAATATCAAAATAGTTTTTTCCTAACTTTGAAAGCAACCGAGATAATGGCTTCTGGAATACGAAAACATATAAAGCTGTGATTTGTTTTCACGAATGAATTTCCTCAAAAATCGAGGACGGGGATGGGGTAATTTTTCTGTATTTCTAGTATTTCCCATACCTGCCCCATTTTTAAAACATCGAAAATGGAACAACCTGTTCAAGTTTATTAAGTGGATGAAATTTAGGAAGAATTATCCATAAGTTTAAACGTAATACAAGTATGAAATTGGTATCGGTGGTTCTTAAAATATTGTTTTGGCATGCTATGAAATGAAGCTTTTGCTACGCCCTGTCATAGCCAGTTCGCCATCTATATAGTGCAAAATATTATTCAAAGGAATTTTGACACAAAAGTTTTCAAGAGCATCAATATAGATTTTCTTTTTGTGTCTGTAGCCGAGTTTGTAGCAAACAATAGCTCTTACTTTATTATCCCATCCTTATCCCATATAACCCTGAAACTATCGTTTTTCTATAAATGGAACTTTTTTCATGGTTTGAGGTTGAAAATTATACTCCCTCATTTTTTTGAGTTTTTGAGTGTTGCTATTGGTCGAAACTATGCGTCCTTCTAGAACGACAGTAGTACTATAGCATATTCATATCAAATTATCGATTTATTTCAAACAAAGTCTTTATTTTCATCAAAAGAACATTTGAACATTAAATGGTATGATAAGAAACAAAACAATATTTTGAATGCAAGCCAACATCACATTTTAGGCAGAGAAAATTTGATATTGATTGATTGTCATTATAAACATTGGGATGATCCAGTCTGTCATAACGTGAAAACTCATGTAAATTTCTAGGAGCTTTGGAAAGTTCCTCTTTTTCATTCTCTTGTTAGATTCTAATAGTTCAGTTGCTATAGATCTTGAGTTTTAGTTGGTGGAGTTTTCCGCCATTATCGTCCTTATGTGAGCGCCAAGAGTTTTGCATAGCTATGTTAATGCAATGAGCAAATAAGGAAAATACAATTTTTTGTCCCTGATGCTAGTTTCAGTGTCACCGAGATCTGGTCGCCACGGTCCACCCCTCCCATATTTTCATTCTAAGATTTTATTAAACCTGGTTAATCTATATAAATATATTTCTTTTCAGATTGGGAAAACCTCTTTACTCGATTTAGTGATGATGATTTCGTCATCCGCCAAAGTATGCTCAAAATAACCTCGATCTTTTCTTTTAGTACACTTGAACTAAATACGGGTGATGAGGGGATTCGGTTTTTCCCTCAGCGTTTCAGTAGCATTTAGGCTCCTCAATTTCAATTTCTGAGCAATGAAAGTGAGGTGGATTAACTGTCAAATTATAAATGGAATACTTCGAAGGGCTTATTTTTCAATTTATCTGCATATTATCGTTACATTATCATTGCAGTGAATGTTGCTCATTATATTCTGCAATCTATCAGGCGATATAGCTTCAAATACCATTTTGCTATTAGTGTCATCCCTATTCTGCCAGAACATCTTTTTCCGTGGAAGAGGTACATAGGAGCTAAGCAATAGAACAATGAAAGGAAGTTGCTCATTTCTTGTGATATCCCCGGCACGATTCTTCTGCTGGGCGAAGGTGTTTGATAATTGAAGAATAAGAACGACCACTTTCTCATCGAAGAATAAATGGAACTTAGCAGCTGGTGAAAGTGTGTTACCCGCCGATGAAATTGGTGTCCATTATGGCAGAGACGGCTTTTCCAAGTCCAAATCACTTCCTCTGTAATCGAAAGTTTTCAGAAGTTTTGGTATTCTTAAAAGTACAGTAGTTTATATTGTTTATTATTTTGTGGAGTAGGAAAACAAATGTGAGGTTAGGCAGATTAAAATATTTGGCTGACTCCGTTGAACTCAAATATCAGATGAAATGAAATCCTACTCTACAAAAATTAAAGAATTTACTTACCACCTCCTGGATATCTCGATATATATAATTGAACTTCACTTCAGCACTGGCTAATGACAAGTAAATTCTACGTCTGCAACGGATGTGCGTCTTAACTCGTTTGAATGGATCACTTGTTATGCTATACAGGTGGCGCCATCTAGAATCCAGTACTTCATCTGCAACGAGTAAGGTTAACAACCTCAGTCCTTTTAAAAGGACAGTAGGGCTAAATCGGTTAATGAACGTTACATATCACGATAATAATGCTTCCTTGGTAGGCAAAGTTGACCTATATACGATTTTGGTGTGTGAAGTAGGTACAGCGGTTATCATTCCTTTTACTGTTATAAAATTAGATCTTCCTCAATGGTGTGTTGCATCCCTGTTCGAAGAAAAAATATAATTGGCTGCGTTTTGTACTCTTTTCTATAATTTTTCAAATCTTTGTCTTTTTTATACGGGCGAATATCATTAAAATGATCCCGAATCCTTGAAGACCCGATGTTTCATTCAAAAATATTTTTTGACAAATAAGACATTATGGTGAAACAACATAATATTGCCACCTCATCTTCTTAGATTCTGATATGTGTTGCATTTCACAGATAAGTGAATAAAAAATCAATTTCTAATTACCCATTTTCAATTGCATTCGATAGTTCTGATGGAAATAAAATGAACTATTATAGCCCTTATATAGGTTGGAGACGTAGACGTACAACGTAATAAGAGGAATGAGATAAAGCTACAGTGATTCGTTTAGAACACCAGCTCGAAATGTAATGTGGGATGCCTCGCGAGAGTCCAGGGTGAAGTGGATGCAGACTGCGGTCCCAGACCTGCCGACACATGTCACTTGCAGACTCCCTAACACCCCGAAGACACTGAAGATCAAAAATTAATATAATTTCATTTTCATATAAGCAAAACCGTATAGACTATGATATTTAGGTGAAATAAATTTTAAGCCAGGGTTGACAAGCCCCAGAGTGGTTCGGTTTATAGTTTAGATTATAAACATAAGCGACTAATTGAATAAATACATTTAATTAGAATTTCTACAAATGTTGAGTTAGTTGAAATTGAGATTTATATAATATTGATCTCTGTATGTCAACCTCGATTGTAATACTTTTTATTTTAATACATGCGCTCAAGTGATTTCGTAATGATAATTTTAGTCTACAGTTCGTATACATGAGTTTGCGCACACGTGAAGAAATGATTTCAATACCCTTAATAAGAAAAATTATACGACATCAATTTTGACTTCAATTTTGCAGGTGATAATCGAGTATTTTCTTGCCATCTTCAGACCATACTTTTTCTGAAAGATTTTTCCGAATCTTCTTCTGTGTTACAATGTGCTCATAGCTGGATGTGTCTTTTCTTCCTATTTTTCAGATTCTTGCCATTCCACTATCAATCGAAGATCGAAGTATAATGAAGAATGAAGTACCCACACTTTAATTTTGATTGCACTTTCTGTTCCAAATCACTCTCTGACTAGCTGCTACTGATCTATCAGCTACGGGTGACGCAGGGTTTTCCTCAGATTTTTTCTATTTATTCTCTTGAGTCATATAAAAGACTACTCGACATACCTCGTTTTCCTCCGATCGTGATTTGACTAACATCAAAATTTGATAATGTGGCATAATTAATGTAGTCCTTTTTGTAATTCACACTTTCATCGGAATTATTGAATACATAAACAAATTGGAAGATAAACTATATTTTTCGGAGGGAAGTGCAATTTTTAAAAGCAGTAATGAATGGGGTGGTTTTCAAATTGTATCGCATTCTTTAAGGAATAGAAAATCAGGAAAGAGTGCCGGATATCATTCTACAAATTTTGCATTGATTGGCTTTTCTTTAGTCCACTTTTTTAAGTGAAATTGATAAGGAGGTTATTCGATTATCAATAAACGGACGAGAATCAAGAGTTTAATTTGGAAGACGTCTCATGTTTCACGAGAGAGAAGAAAATATAATGATCAAAGAAAGATATATTCTGACTTATCGAAAGGGAAATAAAGAGAGAGACTTACGCACAACGCTACAAAGCGGTAGATGTGAATGGCGCATAGACTACATTTCAGTGATATTATCCACTACTACATACCGGTAGTCATACTGTGGCTTCATTTCCTCTGGAAACTATTGTTTAAGATAGGTATCATCGTGAGCATCGATCTCATTCTCAATACGGTTCATCCAAAGTCGTATGTTTTTGTGATTGTTCTCTGCTTTCCTTAATAAACCTGTTGCTGGGTGTCCACTATAACTGAAATGTGTAATCATATGAATAGAAAGCATAGAACCATTATATTTCAAGAACTGTTGGGTTGGGGTGGACGTTGCATCTTGATCATCTTGAAGGTATTTGCCCTTAACGGTGAGAGCCTGAAGATTGGTCGAATCTGGGTTTGGCACTCCAGGCGATTGGGACTGACAATAGAATCTGGTAATGTTCAAAGAAATTTTAGTCTACTTTCATCTGCTCTGGATGAGAAAATCAAAAGTCTTCTTATCTTCATTCCACAGTTTGCTTAGGTACCTGTATATTTCTTATCCTGCAATGATTAGAAAAATTTTCCGAGGTACGTCTAATGATTTCGGTTCTAGGATATCTTTTGACGAATATGTGAGTCTTTGGTGAGCAATTCCCTAAGACTGGGCGAGTCATCCTCTCAAAATTGAAAGATTAAAGGGGTCGAGCGATACCTCATTAGGAAGCTCTTTGAAGCCTCTTTATAACGATGTATGAGAAAAGTAATTTTGACGAATCTTTTCAGCAAGACTAGTTTCTAACCTCAAACGAGCCACCTCATTTTGAATAGATTGTTGAAAAAAAAGAAGATAAATCAATTCATTTTGTGGGGAAACTTTTTGAAGGGTAGCAATTGCGTATATTAACCAGTAAATTTACTTAACTTGAAGTTTTAGACGAAAAGGTAACGTCTCTTAAAAGCTCTTTCTACAAATTACAACAATCTCAAAATGATTTTATTGTTTTTTCGTAATAACAGTAGAATAAGTGAAACCTGATGATTCAAAACAAATGCTTACATTGTCCTTCATTCACTTTCATACAATATTAAAACCTTGACTCTAACATAATTTCGCATGTTTGGAGTTGTTTAATGGCACTCATCAACAGTTTGGTGGCGTAGATCATCCAAATTTTCAGGCTGAGTCGCTAAAAAATTTTGTTTGTCCTCCACAAGAAAAAGTCTGAAGGGTTCACGTGAAGAAATTGGCAAATTCGACGACTAATTGCAAACCGAGGTATTAGCAATCTGGTGCCATGTAGTGAAAAGGAGCACAGTCTTGTTGAAAATACTATTATTGCTCAGGAAGAAAGGTATCGTTTTCTGATTTTTCTGTTATTGAGGATCAATCGATTCTTTCAGCATATTGAGGTGAATTTTGCTGTTTAAATTACCAGGAATAAGGAGAGATCCAATCAGGTTTGCCGACAAAATTCCTTCCCAAACATTACCTTTTTCGGGTATTGAGTATGGGGTTGATCCGCGAGGATTTAATTTGGCTAAACTGTTGCCTTCAGTCCAATCCAAATAATCATCATCACATGAATAAATCTAATTTTGTATTGATGAAACTTGTATTTATGGAAAATTATGTCTCAATACAGCCACAGCTTCAGCTTCATCACTCACCTTTTTTTATTAATTTCTGAACCTGCCTCAATCAATTTTGAGATAAATAGATAATAGAAATAAATTATGGAATTATGTCGAACGTTACGTTTGAGATAATTTTGGTAAAATATCCTCGCAGTCAGTTGGCCATAATTTTGATTATGTTAGTTAAGGCTTACCAGCTCAACACGTTGTGGCAATATGTACACCATATTTATTTTTAAAGTTTGAATCACACTAGCAAAGTATTTTCCTAAGGTTTGATAAGGAATGCAACAAATGTAGATAAATGTCTTATTCCTAAGAACAAAAATTAAGTCAAAACGAATTTTTTCATTTATTTAATTCATACAGTGTTGAGGAGATTTTTTTGAGATAAGAGTTGCAATTCAAGTAAAATAATATTTTCTGTTCAAATCCTTCAAATCGAAAATTGATTTGTTTCCCTTTTCTTCAATAATCTTGAGAATATCTAAAATAGTCAAAGCGGCTCGTTTAAGATAATGGAAGTTTTTCTCGAAAAAGATTTGTCAAAGTTATTTTCCTCCTAAGCCGTTGAAAAGAGGCTTTCGAGAGGTTTCAAATAAGGTATCGCTCGACTTCTTTGACATTTTCAATTTTGTGGGGTTGATGTGTCCACTCTCAAAGTGTGAAATTGAATAATAAGTGAAGTGAAATTGGTTAGGAGGCGATTCGACAATAAACAGACGAGAATTGAGAGTTGAATGTTAAGGACGCGTCACGTTACATGAGGAGAAAGGCAATATGACCTCTAGAGAAAACCTATTAGTATTCCAAGAGTGTTCAGGAAGTAAATAGCTACAGATGATAGTCAGTTATAGTTTGCAGAGAAACCTTCGTGTATTGCAGAAATGATTTCGTTTTGGTTATCAACTCTTTAACGTTAATCAGATCCTTCATCCCTCTGCGCAACCATATGCTTCAGCACTAGTTTCTACATGATATTGCTCTACTTCTCACGGCCGTTGTTATGACAAACTTTTGGAATTGTATGGAATCAATATTTTACCTTGGTTTGCTCAATTGCCTGAATTAAATCCGATGGATAATGCTTAGGATACGTTGCAAAGAAGAGTTATATAAAGTTAAAATGGTTTTATACAATTGGAATCAATCTATGAGGTCATTTTCTTTGATGACGTCACCCCAGAATTTATTTAATGGCATATTTTTGTTATAATATTATGTTTTGTTTTTTTTCTGAATTTGGGAAGCTTTCACTTGGTAGAATTCCATTATCAATAACAAAATACAAGTAATATTTTTTGAGGAATTTTACTGAGTAATTGTGATTCGTAGCGCGTTTCACTGCATCGTAGCTTCTTCAAACGAATGAATGTATTATGACAACTAGATATAGATACAATTGAGAATATAAATACAAATGTTCTTAAGTAATTGAAAGCTTATTGAGTTGCTTCTTCTTAAGTGGTTATTGGTGACAGGTATATCCAATGAAATTGAGGAATAGATTGCTCCTGAAGAGATTCAATAGAGGTGAAGGGCTTGAATCACTTGTTCATTAATGAGTATACCTGAGTGGTTGTTGATTTCTAAAGTTTCCCAAAGATCTACTTTCCAATATTTATTATCTGCATGCAAAATTTCAAATTGTGGGTCGAAAGAACGATTATTTTCTAGGAACTGATTTGCGTAATTTGAACATTATTCGTTATTTGAAAAACTGCGTTCATATTCGGATATGTTGCAATTATTTCTACTCAATAATGATTTCAGTTTTTTACTTATAATGCCAACGTAGGTTGAGGTGATGAATTTTTATTTCAATTTATCAATCGGGTAAACTTCGTTCAATGGGATTCTACTATTTTTTTTCAAAATATTATTTATTATTATGGGATTATAACCATTATTCTTAGCTATTTGTTCAATTAAATTTAATTCTTTGTTGAAATATTCTGGTGATAAAGGAATGTTAATCAATCTATGAATAAAACTGTTGAATGCTGACATTTTGTGTTGATACGGATGACACGACGAGTTATGTATTATAATATCTATATGTGACGGCTTATGGTAGATTGCGAAAACATGTTTTCATATATTTTCATTCGAAATTGTTGCGTCTAACAAATTTATTGCATTATTGTTTTCTATTTCGGTTGTGAATTCAACTTTTGGATGTAATGAATTTATATAATTTTCGAAAATTTTCAAATCCTATCTGTTCCTGTTAAGCAAATAATGATATCGTCTATATGGAGATACCAGTATAAACAATATTTACTAAGTGGATGGTTATGAATTAATTTCTCTAAATAATTCATGAATATTTCTGCTAACAAAGGACTCAACCATAATCAAGCCGTCTTCACTAGTATAATATTTGTTATTGAAGTGGAAATAATTTTGATCTTAACAAATTTGTAATAATGAAAGAATATCTGATTCAATGATCGTATCGACATAATTCTTTTCTAATAATTCTTCAACTAAGTAGTTCGTATCTTTCGGAGGAATGTTGGGAAATAGATTTTTAACGTCGAAAGAAATGAGTTTGGAATTAGGCGGTATAATGGTTCGTATGTATTTTTGACCGAAAATTCAAATTCAAAATTGCAATGTTTTACTAGCAAGTCGTTAAGGAATTTTGAAAGTTTGAAAGAAGGTGCCGTTACATAAGAAACAACAGGTCTAATATGGTGATTATGTTTATGAAGTTTTATCAACGAACATAATTCGGGGGATTGTGGATTGGAGTTAATGAATTTATATTTCTCATGGTCTGTGATTACTGATTTTGCTGTAGAAATTACGTTCTTAACTTCTTTCTGAAATTTGGCGGTAGGATACTTAGTTGATATTATATAGTTTCCGGCTGTTAAGAATTCTTCAGTTTTTGAAATATAATCGGTTTTACTAATCGCGATGACGTTGTTATCGTTATCTGCTTTAGTGAATACTATATCGTTATTGGTACTATTTTCACGAATTGTATTTATTATTTTATAATCGGAATTGCAATGAGGTGATAGTTTCGAAAAGTCTTCTTTGATGATTTCTTCTGTTCGCTGTTTGGCTAATATATTAACTTTGGAGTTTGTGAGAATGATTTCGGAGTGAACACATTACTGTTCGAAATTAGTTTCAGTATGTTTTGGATGTAATTCATGTTTGAATCCTTCTTCTAATAGATCTTTTAGAACGAAATTGTATTCACTATAGCAGATAAAGGTAACACCCTCATAAAACCAAATCAGATAAAAATAATAAATCAGATGTTTATAGATTTCATTGTAATGAATTTAATAATTTCTACATTGGTAAAACACATGGAAATTTCAATATTAGAATATTGGAACATAAACGCACTTTTTCAAATGAAAAATCATATTCAAAATACGCGAATCATCTTCTAGAAAATATCACTCTTTCGACCCACAGTTTTGAATTTTGCATACAGATAATAAATATTGGAAATCAGATCTCTGGGATAATTTAGAAATCAACAAACACAAACATTCACGTTGACTCATTAATGAACAAGTCGATTTAAGCCCTTCACCTCTATTGAATCTCTTCAGGGAGCAATCTATTCTTTAATTTTATTGGATATACCTGTCATCAATAACCACTTAAGAAGAAGCAACTCAATAAGCTTGTAATTACTTAAAAATATTTGTATATATATTCTCAATTGTATAGACAGGGTGCTTCAACAAAAACTGAACAGAGGCAATATCTACCAAGGTATTCATTTCTGATCAAAACCCAACAACAAATCAATTTTTGTTTCAAGGGGAACATCTTTTGGGGTACAAAACTTGCCAGAAATATCAACCCCCTAAGCGGGGTTTGCAATCCTTGAACATTTTGAATAGGGAAGATGGGTCGAGTGATGACTCAAAAGAAAGGTGGTCTACATTGCCTTGAACGAATTTCCATTTTTAATTGAAACTGTAAAAGATACAGGGTGAGCAACTGGAAGATAGGGAAGACTATTTCCCTGAGACTATTCAAGTTTCAGTGAAGTAAAATGGAACAAATCTATGCTGATCAATGGCAGTCATCATCTAGTACCATCTTCATCTCAAATTTCAACCCCTGGAGCAGGGGTGAAAACCCTTGAAAATTTGGAAGAGGGTAGATGGGTCGAGTGATACCTCGAAAAAAGGTATTATCTTTGTCTGCATCCCCGTGAACGAATTTTCATTTTTGATTGAAAACTGTAGAAGAGACAGAGTGAGGTACTGAAATTTTCAAGGGTTGTCACCCCTGTTCCATGGGTTGAAATTCGTGATGAGGATGGTACTTGATGATGATTACTTCACTGAAACTTGAATAGTCTCAGGGAAATAGTCTTTCCTATCTATCAGTTGCTCAACGTGTATCTTTCACAGTTTTCAATTAAAAATGGAAATTCGTTCAAGGCGATGTAGACAAAGATACCACCTCTCGTATGAGTCATCACTCGACCCATCTTCCCTATATAAAATTTTCAAGGATTGCAACCCGCGCTTAGGGAGTTGATATTTTAGTCTAGTTTTGTACCCTAAAAGATGTCCCCCTTGAAACAAAAATTCAGCTGTTTCTCTGTTTTGATCAGAAATGAATATCTTGGTAGATATAGCCTCTGTGTAGTTTTCGTTAAAGCACCCTGTATATAACGCCTTGCGAATCACAATTATTCAGTAAAATTCCTCAAAAAATATTACTTGTTTTTTGTTATTAATATTATTTTAAGGAAAAATTGATAGAATTCGGATTCTCAATAAATTTCATTTTCTGAGATGGTTCATCTCATCATATCCTTTCGGTTATGATTGCTGATTCATTCATATTATACGAGGTGAATTGATAGGTCAGGTAAAAATGAATTGGGTAGTGATGCTAGAATGAAAATTAAACCATGTTTGGACAATATTATGCCCAGAAAGTAAAAACAAAAATTTCATACTGATATATTGCTCCAGAGTTTACAAATAAAAGATTACTTTATACTTGAGAAAACTATCTCGGAACCAAAAGATCTCTCGATGAGTTTTGATTCGATAGGTTTGTCTTTGTCCTGAATAGCAGAATAACTAAAATAAAAGAAAAAACATTTTTCCATACGAATTGTTCATGAGTTTCGTACATTCAATGTTCATCCCGTAATACAGTGAACTCTCCCTTCGAATTAAAGAACTTATTTTGAATAAAAGTTTAGAATGGAAAGGATATATCCACAATATTCGGATTATCAAGTATTTAAAATTGTGGAATAGTGTCAGTGAGGAAAAAGGATTGACATATTTATTGGCCCATCAGAAGTATCTGGGGAACTGGTTCATCGATCAATTTCAAATTCTGGCATTAGAGTAAATAGATTCTGATCAACAATTTGCAATTGTCAAAACGATACCATTTCCGATTATACTAGATATAGGCTACATTGTTCCTATTTAGAATGGCATGATGACCTTTTCAATTTTTTTATTGAAGGGCATTCATTTTAAAGCGTCTTTTGTTTAGATTTGTCCTATCTATAATTAACCAATGCAATGATTTCCCTTATCAAAATTTTTGGAATTATAGTATCATCTTCTTTTCCTAACAAAATTAATTCAGATTTGAGGAAGATTATAACTTTTTTTTAGTTTGACCAAAAGAGTGTTATTTTCGAGAGTAATCCACTTTTAGATTTTATCTCATATACAGGGTGCTCAAAAATCACCCATTAAAACTACATCGTCAGAAAACTTTTGTCTCAAATACGAGTACCTTTGTTTCCCTTTTTTAGAACCTTATTTTGAGTTTGTATTGATTGGTATTAGGTTTTCCTATACCTAAAATGGCTCGTTTTCATTTTATTCGCGATTTTATCAAAAACCTACAGTTCCTTCGGAGAATTTAATCTCTAGGCCGTCGAATATAGAAACAGATAGACTGGATTTAATTTCGATCCAAGTTTCTATTTACCACGATGAATTTTGGCCTCAATTAGCGTTTGGAGATTACATAAAAAAAGCAATAAAACTAGTTTAGTTTGTGTATAGTCATTTTTGTTAAATCACATAAATAGCAAATAAATACTCGAACGGGGATATTATCATTAATTTTTCAATTATGATTAATGTCAACAGATAATAAGTTGAACTTGCACAACAATTGACGGAAGGTACCCGATCAATTTGAAAGAAACAATTTAGAAAATTTGAGGCAAATCTGAACGGCTACGATCCAGGGGTCTTGCAGGCAAGCTTCTTATCCATCTGCCGTCGAAAAAGGTGGTTGATTCTTCTAGGTGTGCAATGGGCCAGCGAATTATGTAAATATTATATAAAAAATAATAATATAATTGTAATAATAAATATTTCATATCATTTAAATTTTCTTCTTCAATTATATTTTGATATTGGTTTTCGTACATCAAACTGAAAACCTTAAAGCTGAAAGGATGTTGGAAATTTTGCTTCCGTGTTTGATGTGAATTTTTGATGAGAATTATGCCCATTGAAAAAAACTTCCCTCAGAAATTGGGACTCATCGGTCCATATTGTGTTTTGCTAGATTAATTAGAATTCCAAGCTTTTCATAAAAATCGCGAATGAAATAAAAACGAGCCATTTTACGTATATAGAAACCTAATACCAATCAATACTAATTCGAAATACGGTTCTAATAAGGTGAAAAATAATAGTTATTCATATTTGAAATGAAAATATTTTTTTGACATATTAATTTTGTTGGGTTGAAGAGTGATTTTTGAGCACCGTCTATGAAACCAGCACAGGAAAGTATATTGCACTCAAAAATAACACTTATTCAAATCTAAGTCACCATTTTTGCGCAAAGAACATGATGAAGATTTTGGTAAAGAATCATAGCTCGATGGTGTTTTATCTTAGATTGGATAAATCTTAACAAAAAATGTTTGAAAAAGTATGCCATTTGATAAAAAGAAAAAAACTCACCATGTCATTTGAAGTAGCAAAGTTGTAGTCGATGTCGCGTATAACCAGAAGTGATACCGTGCAGGACATAATTGCAAATTGTAGATCAGTAACCATTTACTATAATGTCAATATTTGAAAGTCATCAATAAACCCGCTGCACAGATACTTCTGATAGACCCTCTATAGAGAAAATAACTGTTCCTCATCGTCGTATTGCCAATGCTTAACTATAAAATACAAAAAAATTCTGACATCACATGGAGCTTCAGTGAAGCTCCATGTGAAGTGAATTAACCCACGTGCATTCTATGTTGCCCAGCAAATAATAAAAATAATAATATTTATTCATAATTCATGAAATAGGTAATCTGACATTACATTCTCTCATTTATGAACAAATATAGGTTAGGTTAGGTTACCTCTCAAAAGTAGCAACACTTGTGTGTGAGGGAAAAAAACTTCTCAAAATTCTGAGTTCAATCACCACCTGAAATGAAACAAACTGAACCCAAACAAAATCTACAACTGACTTAAATTACCGTATCGAAAAAATAAGAAACACTCAGAGATTATCAACATTATTATATGAAATTATGCCGGTTCAATAATATAGCTATTGACTCCCTTGATCTGCATTTTATTCAAAGTTTGACCTGTCCCTTGTAGAAGCTGAATGACTTCGTGAGTCTTGCGTGTAAAGGAAGTTTACTAAACAAGAGCTGCCCAAGATAAGAGAGCGACCTCAGCCCAAAAGTCTTCTTCATTCTAGGAATTCTTAGTTTGCCTCTACTTCTCAAACTCTGATGCTCCCTTGACATATTGTTAGCAGAAGGAGTTTTGTGATGGAAATGTAAAGAAGCAGAGCCCTAATAAAAAATTGCCGCACAGTGAATACATCTGCGAGTTCATAAAGTTCTTTGGTCGGATATGTATAATGTTTTCTGAATATAATTTTTCAAAATCCATTTGGAATGACCTAAATACGCTCATAATAACAATCCGACAATGCACCCCATACTATCACCCCATATGAAAGAAGAGATTCCACCAACCCATAATAAATTTTTTAAAGTTTTGATACCTCTCAAATTTCTCTCAAATATTCAAATCTAGGTATTAATACTCTTACTTTTATGACAAGTGATTCTGTATGACTGTCCTACCTCAGGTAGCTGTCGATTTTAACCCCCAAATAATGGATGTAATTTATTAATGTGGTAATCCCTTCAGACTTGATTTCGAGTGGGCATTAATTTCGTTTTATCCACATTTATGGTTGATTTTTATCTATGAAATAAATCAAATATTTTAGCAAACTCATTTTCAGCCTTAATTTTTAACTCGCTCCAGGAATTCCTCTGAAAGAAAATGGCAGTATCATCTGCGGAACTCGTTATCTCACCCAACACTTTCGCCGAAAACAATTCCTCTACATATAATAAAAAAAGTATAGGCCCTAACACCGTACCCTGCGGCACTCCGCATGACACCCCTTTCTCCTCACTGATTTGATCCCTATTTAAACGACCTGACGTCTTCCCATTTGTCTCCATCAATTCGTAAGACACATCGCTCCAACCCATGCATTCAGTGTCCTTAGGAGTTCTGAGTGGTTAAAGGTGTCAAAAGGTCGACAAAAATGCATAACGTCGGCTCACCTCCATCAATTGCTCTCGTCACCGACCCCACCAAACTCGCAATGGCATCCGCGGTTGACCTACCCTTTTGAAAACCAAACTGCCCCTTTTATAATAACTGAAATCTATCGATAAAGCTACAAATTCGCTTCTTTATAAGTTTTTCAAATATTTTAGCAAAATTGGATGTCAAAGATACCAGTCGATAATTCTGTTCTGTCCGATGACTTGTGAAGCGGTACAACCATCGCCACCTTGAGAATTTCAGGAAATATGCCAGCGCTAATGCTTTTATTAATGAGGTATGTTAGAGGTGCAATAATATGAGTGGAAATTTTCTTCATAACTTCCGACCTTAGGCCTTCAGAACCTGGAGCTTTACTGCCCTTGAGCTCATGGATAACTTCATCTTCATCGGTTTCTAAAAATACAATTGATTTGGGGTTCTTGCAGGAACTCACACCTGTCGCGTGTTTGCATGGAATCGCTAATTTTTTCCCGAGTTCAACAAAATAGTTATAGAATTCACCCACAATATGCTTTTTCTCTTTCACTATTATATTTCCATCACTTTTTATCTTTATGATTTCATGTTTTTGGTTTTTATTATTAACAAATTTCCACAAACCCCTAGAGAAATTTTTGTTTTTGTCTATTTGGTTCCTATAATAAACTTGTTTTGCAGAGGATATCAAGGTTTGTAAAATATTTTTGTGTGTTTTTAATTTACGAAGTTTTTCCAGGTTATGGTGGTTTTTCATTTCGTATTTATATAATCTGTTATTTTATTCAATAGATTTTATTAAACTCTTCGTGTATGTGTGTCAGTATGTACATAGTTCAATTCAATTGTGTTTTTCTGACACCCAACTTTTCAAATTTTCATTTCCTTCTGTCTATTTATCTTAATGAAACAGTGAGCTCAATATTCATGTTGTATTAATTGTATTGCTTGCATACAATCCTAATCCGTTCAGCTAGAAGTTTGTTTGTTTTTCCTTTAACGTGCTCTATTTCTGCCTTTCGGCTAATGACACGCCGGGGACTTCTGTCACCTCACTAACCCGAGAATTTTGCCGAACCCCTCTCGTGTCGAGGGAAGGGATCTTCAATGTCCAACACATCTCAGAATCCGAAAAATCGCACCGACTTTGTGGGGATTGAACCCAGGAAACTCTGTGCAGGGGACGAGCATCATATCCTCTACGACACCGAGCCGGCTAAAGGTTAAATATTGTTCCTTGAATACAAATTCTTCAATATATCTAAATAAGTTGAGCTATTTCACGAAAGAAACATTTGCCACGCAGTGTGAAAAGAGAACTGATAAAACCTGATGTATATATGTATGGATATTTTCTATTTAGATGGTACATCAAAACTCCATTCAAATAAATATATACTATGTTCGAAGTTATTTGCAATGACTCGAATACGGAGAAAACTTTTCAATTTTACGAACGAGAGCGAAAGAGGAATAATCTTTTTTCTTTTATTTGAAGTTCACACACATTTTCTGAGGAACTGTATTCTACATCAGAGCAGTATATTCATTCATATGCTTTTCTACATTTTTTGGTAATAAAATTTCCTGCGAAAATTATTACTTATACCACTCATTCTTAATTTACTTGGTGGCTGTTTGGAGATATTTATGAATACTTTCATCCTTAAATAATTCCCTAACTCGTATCTGATACCAATGACGGCCAAGTTTGAAACATTTGGAAATGAAATTATTCTATCCGTTGTTCTTACGGTGTATGGTGTCCAGAAAAATAAATCGAAAAATATAATTGCTCTTCTCGTGTATTGGATGAACTGATAATGTTTTCAAAGGGATCAATCTGTCTCTCCCAATGACCGGAATCCTATTAGGATTGCGTTCAAAGTTTGTCCTTCCCATTTATTAGGGTTTCGTACCTTAGAAGAAAAGAACAGAATCCTTACAGCATTATACCCGTGTTCATCCGTCCGTCAGTCACAGAGGTTATTTCACTGGCTGATTTGGACTTGAATTACCAGATAATAAAAGATGGATCTTGATTGCATTCTCATTAATCGCTCTGCAATAATTTCTTACATTCTTCATCATTCGAAAGATTCAATAGTATTCTATTTATGAATCGAACTTGGAAGGCATTCAAGAAACTATCGATTTTTAAAAAAAATGATTGAATCATGATTCGTTTTACTGCACATGAAGTTCAGCAGGCAATTGAGTGTGCAACAGTAAAAGTAATTTATTTAAGTGTGAACAAGATATATAAATAAAAATTCCTAATTAACTTATAACTATAAATTGTTAGATAATACCATGAAGTTACTGAAAAGATTATTTCCTGGAAAGAAGATTCAATAAAGCTATAATAATTCATATTCGTTCATTGATGATATTACCTGAGTGCTTGTGTGAAATAATATTGAATATTATCCATATTGTAGTATTTTTTATCTGTGTAGGAAATCAGATTTGGGTTGAAATATTAATTATATTATATTTATTTAGAATTCGGATTTTGATTGAACCAAAGAAAAACTTGAAATTCTTACTTGTCTTGCCGATATAGGTGAAGATATTGAATTTTTCTTTTGAATCAATTTGCTTCATTGTTGTTTGTTACAAAAAACTTTACAACTGCTGGGTTGAATTGTTCGATATAGAGGTGTTTCATTTCATACGAACTATAACGTATATTTCTTACTAGAGGGTGATCGGAAAAATTTGCCGAACACGTCGAATGATTTTGTTTGGAGGACATCTTTCGACGTATATTTGAGGTTTTAACGAGCAATCCCTAGGACGGCTTATGTCCGTTGAAAGTAATTCAATCTTTGATTTGAACGGAAATCTTTCTAGTTTGGTCAACATCAGCATGCATTTATCAGTTAAATCACTTACCTAGAGGGCTTAGATGACTAAAGTAGGTTTTAATGTAATGTATTTTGAAAGCCTTTCTTACGACCTACAACAATCTCAATTATATTGTATTGGTTCCTAATGTTTACAATAGAACAATTGGAATCAAATGTTCAAATTGTCCATTATATACTTCTATACAATAATACAATCTAGACTGAAAACCGTATCTAACGTGGTTCAGTATATTAAGAGTTATTTGACACACAGGTATAGATCCTCCTAATTCTTAGCCTACTTAGGCTGATTCACAAAAATGTTGGACAGAAGAATAAGTCTAGAGGGTTCAAGTCGCGAGATCTGGCAGGCGCCTCCACAGGACCTTTTTTCCTAATCCAACGACCACGTTATTGTAGGAGGGGCTCCGCCTCGTTGGAAATGCAATTTTTGTTCAAGTAGTAGGGGCTCGTTTTCTAGTTTTTACTAACATTGTATTAATAACATTTTTCAATAAAACCGATCAAATTTTGTCGTATAAATCACTAGTAATGAAGTGAGGTATAGTTGTCCCAAAATTCGTACGCAAAGATTTAGTTTTTTCGGATATTTAGTGTAGGTTTTCGAAATACAAATACAAAATCTACAGTTATGCCCGTTGACATCTCTATGAAGTAAAAAATAAAAAGTGCATATGTGTGAGAAGTAAACATTGTAAAAGAAATTGGGGGATATTGTTGATAGGCTCGGTCATAATTTCGGGAAACTCTGGCATTTGATCCAAATCATTATCATTAAATTCATGAATTAATTTGATTTTGTACAGAAAGAATTAAAAATTTTTCGTACGCATTGCGTTGTATGTTTGGTATAAAATGAACAATACCACTACAGCTGCTGTTTTATCATTCACAATTCCAATGGATGTCCTTTTTATTCCCACTACTGAGATTTTCGAATAAATCTCGATATCAATTCCATTACGCTTGGTTGCAATGTGTATACTATAATTATTTTGTAAATTTTAAACATATCAGCTAAGTAGAAACTCCATGATTGATTCAGAAAACATCAAATAAATGATTGAACAAACGTATTGTCAGGTAAACGCCCTGTTTCTGAGATCAAAAAATTGAACTTTTATTTCTACATGGATGAAAGAGAAAAAATGCAATTCAAACCATTTCAAGATAATTGTTTTTTGAAAAATAGGATTTCAAAAAACGTCACAACAAAACCTACTCTCCTTATCGTTTGAAACCTTAAGGAAAGTAAATTCACTAGTAATACACTCAGTCGATAAATACTCTCGGAAGGTTTCCTTCAAAAATTTATATGTTTTCCCTTCTTTCAATCATCTTGGAAATAGCTGATTGGACTCGTTACGGAAAATTTTTCCAATCACTATAGGATGATAAATATACAGGATGTCTCGTTTAAAGTGGAACGACCTGTATATAGTTGAAAATGTTCCTGAAATCATTTTACTGATATATAGAAATCAACTATTTTTTGTTGCATCATGTTTGAAAACGGTTTTATATTAATTTAACGTTCTTGATTTGAGATCAATCTCAATTATTACTCTGCTCTCATTGATGACATTATTTATTTTTAAGTTGTGACTTTTGACGAAATAAACCGAGAAGAATCGTTTCAATTGATTCTAATTTTACTTGGTGTCTGCAATTTGATTTATTCTAGGTTGTGCTAAATTTGTACCTTCGCACCAATCCGGCACCTTCAAACTAATATTTTAAGAACTTGTAAACGAAAGTGACACAAGGAAGAGAAATTAATTTCCTTTATTCTAGAAGAAGATGATTTCATAATTTGTAACAATATCCCTGGCCTAATGGCTGCTATAAGATGACTAAAATATGATAGCTGCTCCTTTAATAACTCATATAAAGGTTGTCTTAAATTCTTATTGAAAACTTGCTCTAGAGCAGCGGTCGGGGAATTTTTTACTCATTACCCCAAAATATTTTTGTGTGAGTTGATATTACCCCATGGCAAAGAATAAACAATAACGAAATCGCCCCTTTTTAGCATCTTTCATATTATAACTCCCCATGATAATTTTGAAAAAAAAAAAACTAAAAATTCTATTTAAACATCATTTATTCAATTTATCAATGTAATACATAACGGTAGTAATAGTAATATAGGTAATATATAACAAATTGAAACCCATTGGGGTACAATTGAGGGTTGACAATTTGGGGTTCTGTAACAAATTATAATAATAATAATAATGGTGGTTGAAAACAAAAATTAAAATTGGAAAAATTAGAGAAAAAAAGAATGATTGAAAACATTCTTCCTTCGCGTTTTGGAGAAATGATGTTTCATGTTCGATACAATTGCTTTAAAATTAGGACTTTTTGATGTAAGAGCGATGCGAATACAGCCTTCGGCGGTTAATATAATTCTGCTCTTCGTTTTTATATTCATTAGAGCGGAAAAGCCTTGTTCGCACAAATATCTTTTCCAAATGGAAGCAATTTTTTAACCTCCTCTTCATGTGAAATTTTGAAAGAGTTTGCAGCTTTTGAAATCCAAAAAGACGTGAGATTTGGTTTACCCTGCAATTCAATACGTGTTTCAGTATTCGATGGAAGTTAAAAAATTGCTTCTTCCAAATCTGAAGGTTCTTGTGGTATCATAGCAATTTCACATTTAAAAGGATTCAGAATCCAATTGATAGTACCTGTATCAGGATCTGGAAAGTAACCTGAAAACCGCCCTCTGAGTGTGATAAGATGTCTTACAATTGTATCCTTGATATCAGCAAAAGTGATATTTTTGCAATATTCCAAAAACAAAGCTAACCTTGAAAAAGAAGCTATCTTGTTCTGTTCTATTTTCTGTATTGATTTTTTTTAATTAAGCATTTTCAGTATGCAAAAATAACGATAAGTTTGAATTTTCAACATTTTGTCGTAAAAATGTATCTATAAAAGTTTTTGAGGTCGCTGATTCCGAATTTAATGTCAAACATCATTTTGACACATTACAGCTGTCAAATACGCTGTCAACAAATAAGGAAGTATCCTATTTACATACATTTTTAACCGAAAGCTGGTAAAAAACGTATGTTATGGTTTCCGAAGTTGCTGATTACAAATCTTTTGTTAAAAATGAAACAAAAATAATTACAAGTACATTGTTTTTCAAAAAAATACAAAAAAGATTCTGAATTGAAAATAAGAAAACAGAATAAAATATTTTTTCGTTCACTGATAACTTTTTTGACAGCTGTCATTTGTTGGAACTCATTTTTAACAAAAAATTTGAGATCAGCAACTTCGGAACCCCTAACATACACTTTTTTACCAGCTATCGGTTGAAAATATATTTGAATAGGATACTTCGTCATTTATTGACAGCGTATTTGACAGCTGCAATGTGTTAAAACTGAATTTCGACATTAAATTAGGAATCAGCGACCTCAAAAACCTTGATAAACATATTCTACGACTAAATATTGAAAATTTAAACTTTTTGTTATTTTTGTATACTGAAAATGCTTAATTAAAAAAAATCAATTTTATTCAAATGTAATTTTCGAACGCTAGAAACAACAAAATAATGTCCACTTGGCGGCATTTCAAAGAGGAAGAGTGTATCTTTAAATGCTATTCAGATGTTTTCTTTTAACTTCATCCGAAATCTCATAGACTTAAAAATGGAAAATAACGATTTTTTTCACATTTAACCTCGTTTTTTCGTAAAATAAGCTCAAAGAAATATTCTGGAAAAATTCTGGTAGTATTTTAGTACAAAATTTTTAATATCGTTGGACCTGCTTAAATATTAAAAAATATCGTTAAAAAAAATTAAAATCATAAAAGAACGCAATTTTCACGTTTATGGGGTTTCCATGGGGGGTGGTAGCGTAAAAAAATCTTAAAATTTTTTTTGTCCCTCTTCAAGATTTGCAGGTCGATTGTATCAAAATCGGTGGGGGCCGCCAGACCCGTCTCAACCGGCTACCCTCTTTCGCCTTCAGTTTTGGGAGTCTATACTCGATTTAGTACATTTCCGCGAGAGAGCCACCTCACTTCTGTATAATAAAGTAGGTCCGTATATTCAGCTTCACCATCCTGACATGATTCAAGAAATAGCCGCGTGTTTAGTGCATGTCCCCTGATAAAATTTACAATCTTGATGACATCATGCATGACGGCTTCCAGTGTAGGTTCTACATATTTGACCATAAGGGCCTGGCGATGGATCATACAGTGAGAAACTTCAATATTTGGGTTATTTTTTTACGAAAGCCAAAAAACCATTAATATGACCCAGCATAGCTCGAGCTCCTTACGAAGATACAGAAATACAGTTTTCCCATTTTAAACTTTGCGCATTGAAGTATTCATTTACTTTATTGTAGACATCAATTCCATGAGATCTCAGCTCGAGAGTAGAACAAAACAGTAAGTCTTCTTCAAAATTATCTGCACCTTTGTAGCGCACATATACCATTAGCTGCGAATTGCTACTATCTCAGTTGTCTCATCAAGCTGAATAGCAAAATATTTAGCCTGTTGTAATGCGAAAATAACTTGTGCCTTCACATTTTCTGCAAATATAGAAATTCGTTCTTTCTTAATTCTCGCAGACAAGGGCACTGAATTCAGTTTCTTCGCTTCTTTTTGACCACACATAATTTCTGTCATTTTTACAGCAGCTGGTGTAACCAAATCTTCAGCAATAGTGTATGGTTTCTTATTTAGAGCACTCAACCAGGCTACTTCAAAGCTAGCCCTTGATGGTGAACGCTGATCGAATGACAAACAAGTTGCTATTCAAATTTTGTCTTTTAACAGATTTCTAAACTTGCAAAGTATTCTCGGGGGTTTAGAAGACAGGCGTGAATGCAAATTATCTAAATGTTTCTTCAATTGCCTTTTTTCAAAGATTCTGAAGTCAGTACCTTCATACATACAACACACTGTGGTTTCATTGTACCATTATCTTCTATTTGTGTAAAACCGTAAGTAAGGAATTCGTCTTGGTATGTTCTTCTTCTATTTGCTGCCATCTTAAGGGAGACAGAAAATAATATATGTAAACTACTTAAATAAAATTTCTAAATTGCGGCTTACCTTGATGATATATCGATGATTAATGATAAAATGGTGGTCTTGTCAGCAACTAACAAGTAAAAACTCGCTCTGTGACTCGTCAATGTATTTGTATCTAAATTGCTAAATTGTTTAAGTTGAAAAAAATACTGACAGGTTTATAAAATAGCAACTTAATGATATATACTTTTTACTCACAAAATGTGCTTTTTTACCCCCCAAAAATTTAATTTTTACCTTATTTGAGGTAATTTACCCCGGTTTCCCGAACGCTGCTCTGGACGTTTCGTCATACAATTCACGGCGAATAAATTACAACTCAAAACTATTTGTGTTATCTTGACCGAGTATGCCAAATAAAAGGTTAAAGCGTCAAGCCGAAATCGATGTACGTCATAAACTAGACTGCAGATAATACAGTGGAAAACGGTGTCGGTCTTGTTCCGAATCTATTGAATACTGAAAAGAAATATAGTTATGGAGACAATTTCGAATTGAAAATTAAAGAAAATTTCAATGTTCAATGTTATTCCGGACCAGTAAAAAATTGAATAGATAAAAGTACACAACAGCTTTGAAAATAACTGAATAAACAAAATAATAAAAACATGTACAGATTGTGTCATTTGAAATAAGAAACAAAATTTTCATGAGAAACTGAATTCGTTCTGAATGTGGATTTAATTGGGTTCACCTCCTGAAAACACCTAATTTATAATTATTGAACTCAATTCGAGTGAAGATCGATTCAGCAAATTTCGTGACTCTATCGTATTGATTTCAGTAAGGAAAATTTCACATTTTCCGAGTGAAACATCTTCGTATTTTTATCTTCGTTCGTATCTTATAATTTTATGATGCATGAAAACTGGTAATAGAATGGATTTAAATCTATAGTAAAGTAGGAAAAAGAAGTGTCATTCGATCCTTGCAAATTATTTCCTTGACGCTTATAAAATTAATTCTTGAAGCACAAGTCACACCAGAAAAATAAATTCATCAATGTGAGAATAGTATTGCTTATCCCTTTACTAACAAACCCTGCCTTAAATTATATCTATCTAACCTAACCTAACCCAATTATTTTTTGTTTAATGCATATCTCAGCACCGTTAATATTGAGTACCGTTCGAAAATTCAATTGTTTTGCACATTTTATGAAATAATCAGCAACAGAAAGTTTTACTGAAATAATATAATTGATGTTTCGGAGTGTTAGATGAACTAATAATGATTTGTAGGAATCAATGTATCGTCCAATGACCAAAATTCTTTCAGGATTGAGGCCAAAATTTGTCCTTTCATTTATTGTGGTTTCCTACCTTTAAGGAAGAAAATAGAATTCTTCGAGGATAAGACCTCATTCATTCAACTGTTAATCACAGAGATTTCATAACTAGGCCAATGGTAAATTAATAGGTAACAACTAATATACACACAACCAAATTTATATGGAATCACCCGATATGTTGAATATTACCTCAAGAATTCTGGAAATTTCGAAGGATTGTTAGAATTGATCCTTTTTGACATATTTCAATTGAAAAAAGAAATAAGTTAAGGTTTATTTCAAGAACGAAACAAATAAAGGAAAATAAGAGACTCTTTCCGCATGTAAAAAAATTAAAAAGTATCTTCTCAGGGAGTAGGTGTTTTTTCTCGACTTCAGTAGCTTGTATTACCTCCTCTTGCCCTGATACAAGCCTGAATCCGTCTAGGCATGCTTTGGATTAGGTTTTCGACCTCCTCTGTGGTGATATTCTGCCACTCTTCTCTGGCGGTTTGAATGAGCTGTTGTGGGGTTCTTGGATTATCCTGACGCGATCTAATTTTCTTTTTGAGACTAACCCATAAATATTCAATAGAATTTAGGTCTGGAGAGCAAGCTGGATAGTCCAAAATAGCGATTCCCTCTGTTTCAAGATGATGTCGCGCGAGGTTGCTGGTATGCGGATGAGCATAATCTGGCATAAAAGTGTAATTCTTACCTTGGGCACCTGAGTCTTAGTATGGGCTTCAGCACTAGGTCCACATAATTTCTAGCCGTTACACTCGCAGGAAATTTAATCAAATCTGTTTTGCCTACCAGCCTAATGCCACTCCAAAACCCCAGACTGCTCCCTTGGTATTTCGGAGTTTGTCTTGCTGCTCGGATTCTAGCTTGTCGTCCACGACCCCTTAAAACCCGAATCCGGCGGTCATCTGATCGAACGCCAACTCTGGTCTCATCCGGAAAAAGAACATTTCGCCAATTCTCAATATTTCAATTTTGGTGCTGGATACACCAATTAAGTCTTTTAATTTTTTGTTGTCTGGTTAGCTTTGGAACTCTTAAGGGCCTTCTGCTGTATAAACGAAGTCTTTGTCGTATCATTTTGACTGATACACTGATGCTGGTTGCTTCAAAAAATTGCCTATGTAGTATGGGGTTGCGACGCACTAGGGTCTCTTCTTGCAATTTGGCACAAAAAGCGGTCTTGTTCTTCAGAACTGATCTCCCTACGACTTCTTCTAGTTCTATTTTGCAGAGATTGTAGCTCCACTTATCTGGCGTAGGTTTTTGAAATCACCTCCTGTGATACCACTATTATGGCCGCTATATCCCTTTCTGTCACTCCTTCTTCAACGAGAGTATTATTCGACCCCTCTGCACATCGGACAATCCAACGTAAGGCATTTTCAATTATGGTTATAGGCTTTTTAGATGTTGAAATTCACAGTTTCAAATCTCAGTGATGACTATGTTCAATATCCCAAACATGTGGTGATATTACAACATTTATTATTATAGTATAAGTGTTTTTCCCCAACAAAAAACTTCATTCTTCACAAGTTATTTAAAGATCCATGGTTGAAAACAATCAATAAAGTGAAATACTGAATGATTCCATATAAATTGGGTTTTATGTATAGGAAATTTCCCAATACTTATAATGTATTATACCAATATTGTCGTAAAGAAGTAAAAGTTATGATGAATATAGTGGTTTCGTCCATATTAGTGGATCCTCACTATCCTTCATATCCTGACAAATGGGTAAAATTGAAAAAAAAACAGTTCCTCGAATATGAAAGAAGAACTAAACCTTGTGAGGAGTAAAAGTAGGTTGTATGGTTGTTGAAAATATCCAGCAAATTATTATTTACCTTATATTGCTCGATGAATCAAACAAATCCGTCTGTAAGTATTGCGCCCTCATATTCGGAATGTCGACACAGCAGGCTAGTTATCCCCATATTTCGTAATGAGCGGATAAGTGACTTATACGTACGCATCGCAAAACAAGTAAATGCATCCGCAGTACCATTAGACCGATTCGTCCGATCAGTACGATGCGGATGACTGAACGCAGTTACATTACTTTCAGAGCTTTCAAAAATCCGTTGCGTGCGATGCGACCCAAGCGCACCTCTGGACACTTTCTTTGAGGTTGACATAAACACGTGTTCTAGTAGAAATAGTATGTTAGTGAACTATTTTCTTAGAGAGTTGGCAGCACTTTGAATATCATTTTCGGAGAACCTATCAAACATAAACAAGTAATACCAACAGTAACTGTCCCACTAGTGTTACTATAGCTTTGAAATCTCCACGAATAATGTCGATTAGGTCGTGTACTATATTGTGTGAGATTAATTTCAATCCTAGAAAATTCAGTCTAAAATCTGAGCTAAGTGCCATAGGGGTGTAATGGATTGGCTTATTGTGCTGTTTACGTTTCGATCGGAAAAAGTAACTGACTTTGAGGAGAATCTATATACAATGAACGAGTGTATGCTCACTACCGATAAACGTATAAATGAAAACCTGGAGCTTAAACAGCAGATATCCTCGTTATAAATTAAATGAGAGTGAATTGGCCCTATTTCTAGAATGAACATTGTTGAAATTCAAAGTATACTAGAAAAAGAATCATGAGATTCTCAATAATATATTTCAGAATATTGCTTGCTACTTGAGTGTGACATCAGGAACGAAAAGATTTAATACATTATAAATAAAAATTCTGGGATCAAACCTAATAACTTTCCAGGTAGAGAACACTTTCTGGCCTCTGCCGAGTCTAATCGTCACAAAAGAGAGAATGATTGCTCAAAAACCCTTTCACCTGGATTACTGGACAATTTTATGTCAACCTGTATTTCACTTTCAAAAATTAAGTTATATTTGAAGGAATTAATTACAAATTATAGTGGTTTATTGCTATTTGTGCATGAGAACGACAATTTAGCTAAGTCGTGTGTATTGTTTGGTACTCATTCTTTTGAAAGTAATCGTGGTACTTTCACATTTTCCAAACGATTCACCTTCGTATTTTCATAAATCTAATTGGAATCCGATTCCAGTCATATCATTTTATGTTGCATGAATACAGCGAACATAAATGGATTCATGAAAACGTATTTTATATCGATACATCCTATAGCTAAGTACTAGTTTGAAAAAGCAATTTCATGAAACTAGTAAATTAGTTTTCTGATGCATTTCTATTTTTCTTTTCAAAAAACAGGAGGAGGAATAAATATCACATTCGAACTTATTTGCAATGTATGAAATACAGAGGAAACTTTTCATTTTTACGAAAGTTAGCAAAAAAAGAACAAATAAAAGATTTTTTGATGTAGCCCGCATTTTCATTGAAAGCGTAAGTTAAACCAAAACAGTAAATTTATCTGTTTACACTTCGAAAATCTTCAAGGGTATAACGTTTCCTATGAAAAGTGTTGCATATCCCATCTTTTCGTACATTCATCTTATGAAACATCCTGTAGCAGAAAGTTCAACCTAACGAATATAATTGCCATTCTCGAGTATTAGATGAACTAATGATGTTTTCGTTGGAATCAATCCGTCTCGTCCAATGACCGGAATTCTATCAGGATTGCGGTCAAGTTTGTCCTTTCTCCATTTATTAGGGTTTCGTACCTTAGAAGGAGAAAACAGAATCCTTTGAGGATGACACCTTTGTTCGTTCATCTGTTAATCACAGGGGTTTTGTAACCATCCAATTTGGAGTTGCAATACAGCATAATGATAAATGTTGAATCAATAGGTAACAACGTTTGTATAATTCCCCAAAGAGAAAGATTATTTTCATAAAGAAGTAAAAATTCTGATAAATATAGTACTCTTGCGCATACCAGTGAATCTTTTAGTGTTCCCCATACTCTAAGAAATGCATGAAAAAGAAAAAAAACTGTTCCTCGCAAATAAAAGCAAAACTGAAACTTTTCTAGGAGGAATAATTACATTATTGACGTTATATTGATCGGCGAAACGAACGAATCCGCTTATAGGCAGTGGGTCCTCATGTTCGTAGCAATCGGATTTTCCTCATAGTTTGCCAGTTATCACCACATTTCGTATTGAGCGAACGACTGACTCATAGGTTCGCATAGCAAAAGGAGCAATTGCATCAGCATTGCCATTTCGTCCGATCTGTACGATGCGGATGAGAGGACGCACTTAGATCTATTTAGAGCTTTCAAAAATCCGTTGCGTATGATGCATCTGTCGCGCATCTCTGCACACTCATCTTAAGATTGCAATAAATACTATATGCAATTCTCGTTTAACACTTGGTGAAACATTATGAATAAATGATCAAGTAAAACACTTGGCAAAGGTTTCACATAAATAATGACATAAGTTTGGGGTTATCAGCCCATTATCAAGAGTAATACAATACTGAAGTATCAGGGCTGTACCTGTTGAAAATATCCCGTGACTCATTATTTACTTTATGTTGATCGATTCTACGAATGAATCCGCTTGCATGCGGTGCGTCCTCATATTCGTAGTAATTCGAATATCCACACAACTGGCCAATTATCCCTTCATTTTGCAAAACGGATTACTGCATCGGCATTGCCGACAGACCGATTAATCAGATCCATACGATGCCGATGGGTGGACGCAGTTTCATCTCTTTCTATTCAGAGCTTTCCAAAATCCGCTGTGTGGACGCTTTGCTTTAGCTTTGAATAAACACTACACAGGAAATTCTAGGTGAATAGTCGGTGAAAAATAATGAATAAATAATTAATCAAAATAATCGGTAAAGGTTTCATAACGACACCTTACAACATTCGACACATGTCTCGGGTTATCAGCTCATAGTCAACAGTCATACAATACTGAAAGACAAAATGAGTGATTTCATTTAAATATAACGGTATTTACAACAGTAGATAGACCGAAGTCTGTTTGCTCCTTACAGATTGGCTGTTTTTTTCTACGAGCGGATGTCATTTCATCCTTTTTAAAATGTCCAACACCTTATCTTTATTACCTGAATGTATAAGTTCAATTCTCTCAACATCTATAAAATGATATTAATCTATACTGGCAAACACAACTCGTATGAAGCACAGACAGTAGTTAAATCAGCACACAAAATAATGGATAGAAAGAAGTCTTTATTGTTGACTGATAGTGGACCCAGTTCGGAATTTCTATTTCACCCTAGAATAAAAAAATTGTGAGATATTTCATTTAATAAAAGGACAGAGTTCTTAGAGATATTTGAAAGATTGTCCTAATATAATTAATTTGAACGATTAAAATGTTAGCTCCGAGATAGCTTTTACATAAATAGAGGTTGTAGATGATTAAGTTTATGAAGAAGTAGTCTGTGCTTAATATCTATATCGACTAAAATAATAAGAAACGAACAACTCTTGGATCTATATAAAGAAAATTTGAAAACAAAGGTAACACTATTACAATACTAAAAACTGATTAGTATATTGAAAGAACAGAATGCCTCTTCTTTCTAGATAAATTAACAGAGTAACATGTCGATCATTCCAATAAATTTCAAACCCAAGTTATATATATAATTAAAAATGTACACATTTGCAGAGTGATGGATTGAAATTGATTGTTATAAATCCAAAATCTCCAATTTTATATTAATTACCTAAAACACACAAGGTAGATTGTTCCATGGGACTTATTGTTTCGTATGTAAGTGCTCCAG
Source organism: Cryptolaemus montrouzieri (assembly GCA_013387265.2). NCBI lineage: Eukaryota > Metazoa > Arthropoda > Insecta > Coleoptera > Coccinellidae > Cryptolaemus > Cryptolaemus montrouzieri. The sequence continues at coordinate 46,608,750 of JABFTP020000103.1, forward strand.
CTTTTGAATAATATAAATATTTGAATAACACTTCCAAATTTGATTCAACACCAACCAATTAATTCAATAAAAAAGTCTATATCTTTTGCCTTGATCTCGAAGCCACAATCAAGCATCAACGTTAATCTGATAATACATCAAGCTCCACTTACATTAGGAGAAACTATATCAGCTTTAACCCTGCAGTTATTCGCCTTATGTTTGGTAACAACAGAGGTCGCTCGCGGAGTGAAAATCAGTACCGCGATTTTCCATTCTCTTCTCCAATTTAAACAAAATTCAATAGATAGATACAAACATTCGGACAAGCTTTTGAATGAGCAGGTAGATGTGAATTTTTCATCCCTACTTAACTTGTTTAATTAGTTTTTATTACCTTTCATACTAACTGTACAATGGCTCGGTGTGGATTTTCCTGTTATTCATACAACTTGTTCTACGATTTGTTTATAATACCATACTCTTCATTCTGTTTGTCTTTCTTGATAAAGCTCCTGTGTCACCGAAACGTCGTCGAATTTTTTTAAATAAAGTGCAGATTAAAGTTAAACCTTGTGTTTTTTATCTTAATTATAACAAAATTCAACTTCACTTCATAAAAGCTGAAGAAAGTGATTAAATTAACTAACTCAATCGGCATCCTCTTGATTGTTTTGGAAGCATTCCGAACACACTAAAGTGGCATGCTCAAGGCATAAGAATGTCTTACAACTCTTGCAAAAATATCTCGTGGGTCTGTTCTTCACCCTATCGCACACCCCACACCGTCCTCGTTTGTTTTCTGTCGGCTCTGGTCGTTGCTGCTTCGCCAAGTGCTCTTCAGTTGGATTCTTCTTTTTAAGGTGTTCATTCATTCTTGTAGTAAGACTTATTGGTAGGCTCTTTGACAACCTTCGAAACTCCACATAGGGTTTTATGAGCTCAAAAGCAACATCACTCAAAAATTTCCTACGCTTAATTTTTGAATTCGGATTAATACTCTTGAAAATGATGAGGGAATTTATGCCACCAATATTCAAGAGAGAGTAAAATATAACCATTGGCCAACGTCGCATATTACGTGCACAATAGTATGTAGAACAGTATTAACTCCTCCCTTTGTTGTGTTATACATCATAATCATCTCTGGTTTTCCAGTAGTGTCATCAATTCGGTCGTCATGGTGCATAACTAGAGACGAGTAATACATTTTTACCGTTTTTGGAATATAAGAAACGAGTGTCACATTTTTGTGAAAAGCGAATATTGAACTTTTCATTGGTTCTTACACAGGACAAGAAAAATCAAGTGGCAACTCTCGCTTATTTTTTCTGATAGTTCCGATCACAGTGAGCTTGAAATCCTTCATGAATTTTTCCACGAGATCAAAACTTGTGAACCAGTTGTAGACAGTTACGTTTCTTCCAGTTCCTCTTATTGGTTCGCACATTCTTTCCATTACAAATTGTGGAGAATTGCTGACTTCATAAGGCCCTGGACGCTGTTTTCCAACATAAATTTCCAAATTTACTGTGTAATGTAGACTTAATTACATAGCGCTTATATTTTGATGCCTTATTTGTTGGGCTTGTTGGGTATGTACTGGCAAAATGCACATCGTCCACGAAATGCCTTTAGCTTTTCATCCACAGTTACATAAAAAAGAGGAGTAAAACCGTGTCTGCACTGATCAACAAAAATCTCAAAAACATCTCTGATTGGGGCAAGTTTGTCGGTTGCTCGTCTCAACTGTCTAGTTTCCAAATCATCGAAACGGACGTGTCTCAAAAGAAATTTGAAACGCCGCTCAGCATCGTTAGTCGAAATATTTGTCAGTCAGTTTTCCACAAATTGTTAATATTCAGGTGGTTACTCTTCAGTACTCCGGCCAAGTACAACCACCCAAAGAGTGCTTTTATTTCCGAAATGTCGGTAAATTTCGAATCCCATTCACGGGAGTAATTCATGGATATTTGTTGAATATATATATTGGCATTGTCAAGTATTCAGTACTTGGTCCGGAAAAAAATAATTCAATATATCGTACATCGTTTTCAGACATTTAGTCGTACTTCGAGTACCAGACAATTGTGTTACAAGATTTTCCGATCGAGTTCTTATAGTCTGTGTCGGTTTATGTTTCAGCCACATTGTCTTGTCATCTTTGCCTACAAACTTTGGACCTTCATTTAATTCCGTTTCTTCAATTTCGAGTTTATTTTCGGGAATATCTTGCTCGCTATCTCTGTTAGCCGCATCACATTCTATTTCATCGAGCTCTTCTTCATCTTCAGAATCATCATAGGTTTCAACCTCATCGTCATCGGATGAAAAGACTCATCTAGCAAACGCTGCTATATTTTTTGTTTCTTTTCGTATGAATAATTCATTGCAAGATCGAACACGAATTGCCGGAAAATATAAAAAACAAACACTCTCATCTTGATAATATTTGCAACACTAGTAGTCGCGCGCGGACTCTCACTCCGCAAAAATTTTTGTAGCCGGCGGCACGCCTTCACATATAAAACTCGAACACAGTACTAGGATAATAAACGCGATTTTAGGAAGGTAAATAAATCGGGACGACTTCAAGTAGTGGGGGTGCAAAGATATCCAAGAATTTGCATCGGTGCGGAGCGAGGGTCCGCTCGCGACCACTGCAGGGTTAAGCCTATGTCTCCAACAAAATTATTTCAAGCTATTATAACACATATCAGCTGAATGGCTCAATATAATGCATTCAATATGCATATATATATATATATATATATATATATATATATTGCTACCGGGATGGGGTCACACACACGATGGGAACACTGATGGTTAACACAAACACTTTTTATGAACGTAAATTTAAAATGAAATAAAAACACGTGGTTCGTTGGTAAACAACGGCGGTTTGGCAATATGGCGTGGGTATGGAAAGCCGGCTCGTGGCAACGCGCGCTGCAGCCGGTGTTCTGAGACAAAGTGTATTCGTAGAGGTCGTCGAAGAAAAAGTGCCAACAGTCTCCGAAATGCACGGATATTTAAACCCTCGGTTCAGGTAGGCCCAGAGTACGTTCTGTGCCTCGCCTGGTCGATGGGCCTACTTGGCGGTCTGTGATTAAGAAAGCGTGGTTAACACGGTAACACGCTTATTCGGAGGGGCCTAGAGCGATCTATGGTGAGATACCGTAGTGAATACGGTAACAATATATATATATATATATATATATATATATATATATATATATATATATATATATATATATATATATATATGAAACCAAATTATTCGTATAGATTGATTCAAAAGCGAAGTTTACCAGATTATCAAATTGAGTGCTTTTCATTTTTCTTCACAGAGAACTCTCTATTCCTTAATCAGTTTTTGATTCCGAGAATGTAGTTCGAATATTAAAATAATCGCTTAAAATAACGGCCATGAACCGAATTTAATTGACACCTTAATAAAACAAAAACATCATAAACTTCTACTGCAACATTTATCCTTTGCACACTGAGAGATCGAATAGAAAATTTCCAATTGATTAAAGTCCTATAATATTAACAACAATATATTGTAAGGATTGCACAAAAATAATACTAACACCATCAGTGCTAATAAAAAGAATTTAGGTTCAATGTAGTACATAAAATACACTGCAGTGAACGCCATACTTTCTATATAGGACCAACCAGATGATGTATCGATCAGAAAATTGGAGAACATGAAAGATCCATTGTTCAAAACAAAAATTCTATTGATCTTCTGACATTTGTTGCTGAAAATCATTTTATAGATTCTGAAAAAATTGAGCTTATCGATACAGGTAAGAAAGAGAAGTAGTTGGACATTTTAAAAATGATGGAAATCACATCCGTTTGTAGAAAAAATCAGCCAATTTGTAATGATTAACAAAACTTCGTTCTATCTCCTGTTGTAAATGCCGTTATAATTAAGCAAAAAAACTCAATTTGTCTTTCGGTATTACTTTTGATAATGCGCTGATAACCTGAAATAGATGTCGAGTATTCAAGTACATTTTTGTGAAACTTTTGTCGAGAGTTTTGATTGGTTATTAAAATAAACATGTGTTTTAGTAGGGATAGTGTGTTAGTGAATTATTGTCTTCGAGACGTTTACAGTACTTGGGATAATATTTTTGGATATTGTATCGAACATAAAGAAGTGATACCAACAACCGCTGCCCCTTCAGTATTGCCATAACTTTCGAAATTTCCACGAACAATGTTGAATAGGCCCTGTGCTATCTGCGAAATTAATTTCAATCGTAGAAATTCAGGCTAAACTCTACGTGGGATAAGGGAGCATTAGATCGACTTATTATGCCCTGTATGTTTTGTTCGAAAAAAATAAATGACTAAAATACAATGAACGAGTGAATACGTAGTACCAATGAACTTATTTTAAAAAACCTGAAGCTTAAACTGCAGGTACTGTGTTATGTATGAAATGGACTTTATTTCTAGTGCGAAAAAAAATGTTGAAATTCGAAGCATTCCAGATGAGGAATATGAAAGTGTGAATAATATATTTCAGCAGTTGGCTTGCTACTTCTAAAAACATTGTGAACGTCTGAAAAGAGAGAATGACTACCCAAATCTTGATAAGATATCTTATTTCAATTCGGTTCCAGTTTTATAATTTTGTTTTGCATAAATACGGGGAAGTTGGAGTTGGATCCAAACCAATTTGGAGGCTCCATGAAAACGTATATATTGATACAACCTATAGCAAAGTATTAGTATGAAGCAGAAGATTCATAAACCATGCAAATTATTTCTTTGTCGCTCTTCTATTTATATTTTCAAATAACATTCTGAGGGGAACCCTGAGCAACACCAGAAAAGTAGATTCATCCATATATCATCATCATCATCATCATCATCTGTCAACCATCCTAGTCCACTGCTGAACATAGGTCTTCCTCAACGATCTCCATTCCTCGCGATTTTGGGCCGGATTTATCCAGTTCGTACACACTCGCTTGATATCATCTTTCCAACGAGCTGGTGGACGTCCTCTACTTCTGTGGGCTTCATCTCTGGGACGCCACTCCAAAAGACGCTTTGTCCATCTACCGTCCGTGGTTCTTGCTAGATGACCAGCCCAGTTCCACTTTAAATTAGCAACTCTCTCGAGAGCATCCTGGACTCTAGTTCGTTGGCTTATGATATGGTTGGGAATTCTGTCCCGTAGTGTTATGCCTAACATAGCTCTCTCCATCTTACGCTGAGCAATACATATTTCATTAGCTGATTTCTTTTTTAGGGTCAGGGTTTCTGCACCGTACGTCAAAACTTGTAAAAAGCATTGATTGTATACTTTACGTTTCAAACAAATCGGTATCTCTGATTTGAACAGATCTCTCAGTTTTCCAAATGCAGCCCATGTCAGCCTTATTCGCCTTCCTATTTCTGTTGTTTGGTTGTCCCTGCCTATAGTTATCTCATGCCCCAGATCTTTGTATGACGTTACTTGTTCAACAATTTCACCATCGATGGAAACTGGTTGGCTTGGTACTAAGTTGGTCATCATCTTAGTTTTCGACATATTTATCTTCAATCCGATTTTACTGGATTCCGTAGACAACTGCAAGAGCATCTCACTTGCATCATCTAATCTGTTTGCTATAATGACGATGTCGTCGGCGAAACGAAGATGACTTAATCGCTCATCATCCACATTTACTCCCCTCTGATCCCATTCCAATCGCTTGAACATATATTGCAATAGGTTTGTGAACAACTTCGAGGAAATAGTATCACCCTGTCTTTCTCCACGTCCGATCCTGAGTTTTTCTGTAGAATTGTGAAGGCACACTTGTGAAGTGGCATGCTCATATATATATTTTATGATGGCAGTGTATCTATGATCTATTCTACAGTCAGCCAACGCTTTGAGCATAATCGCCTGTATCACGGTATCGAAGGCTTTCTCGTAATCCACGAATATGAGAACCAGAGGCAAGTTGTATTCAATGCTTTTTTCAATCAAAGTCTTGAGAGTTTGGAGATGATCATTAACACCAAATGTTGCCCGAAATCCGGCCTGCTCTCGAGGTTGGTAGGTGTCCAGTTTGTTCGTGAGGCGCTTTGTTATTATTTTGGTGAAGAGTTTGTATAAGTGCGATAGAAGGCTTATAGGTCTATAGTTCGAGAGATTTGTGGGGCCTCCTTTCTTGCACATAATTATTATTATAGCATTATGCCAAAACTCTGGTACTTTTGCTTCAGCTAAACATTTATTGAAAACTTTCGTTATTTCACGAATCAGATTTTCACCGCATATCTTCAAAGCCTCCGCAACTACTCCATCTTCCCTTGGAGCTTTGTTGTTTTTCATATCTGATAGTGCCTTTCGGACCTCATCAGCTGTTATTTCTGGGAGGTCCTCCGAACCCTGATTCATAACATGAGGTATGCGATTGTCTTCCTCGTTCTCGCGATTCAGGCTTCGATACAAATTGGAGTAAAAGTCCTCGACAACCTTCACTGTTTTGGCTCTATTTGTTATAATTGAACCATATGGATCCATTAGTTTGTGAATGTTACGTTTTCCCAATGAAGTCGTCCGTCGTAGTACCTTCATGCTTTTATTTTGTTCTATAGTTTGAACTGCCAAGCTTTTATTGTGCTGTCGAGAGTCCTTCCTAAGTTGGCGATATATAGTTCAAAACATTTAGACGGAATAACATTTCCTGTGGAAAATGTTTCTTACTCCTCTATCTTAATTGCCTTCAAACATTTTCACAATTATTTCTCTTCATATTCGAAAATTAACTCATGTCAAGCTCTTTATCATTTCATCTCATGAAATATCCTGTACCAGGAAGTTCAACTGAAAGAAAATAATTGCCATTTTCGAGGATTGGATACACTTACGATGTTTTTGAAGGAAACAATGACCGGTCCTATTAGTATTACGGTCAAAGTTTATTGGGGTTTTTCCGAAGAAGAGACAGGATTTCTTCGATAATTACACCTATTTTCATTCATTCGGCAATGACAGAGATTTCGTAACAAGGTAATTCGAACTTGCAGTAATGCATAATGATAATAATCCAACTTTTTTTTTAACAATTGGTAACAGCCCAAAGTATAATTTCTCAAAACTTAACAGAGAAAAAAATGTGGTCGTATGAAAGAAAATAAATCTAAGAAAGAGCGCTCTCTTCCATTCCAGTGAATTTCTAATGTCTGTGATTAGGTCTATTATTATTAATTTTTATTATTTGAGTGAGGGAGCCTAGCAGCCCAGCCACTGCGACCCAGTAGTCTATTGTGGTACACTGTCGTAAATTTCATCCACGAGCTCCTTCCTCTCGTATAGGATACGAGTTTCGTGGGTGAGAGTTTAATAAGCTCAGTCACCTTCAGTTTGCAAGATCCAAGTTCTTCCATCCTGACCCTGCCCCAGCTGGGAACTCGCACATAGCATGTTCAATTGATTCTATATCTTCTTCACATAGTCTACATGAAAATCCTCAATCCATCCTAATTTATTTAGGTGTTTCCTGCGGCGACAGTGCCCCGCTAGTACGGCAGTTGAAACTCTTCGTTCCAGCCTAGAGAGTTTAAACCAGACTTTGGCTTTTGCAGTGGAAGGTCCACTGATAGCACGTCGAGCGTGTCTGAGACCTGGGAGATTCATCCAATGCTCACGTACCCTCAAGTCCAGCCATCAGTTGTTTTCCATCCTTGCAGTTTCCAGGGGAATTCCCAGCTATCGGTGAGGATTTTAATTGACCTACAATTGATAAACCCCTCGCAAGCAAGAGGTCAGCACAGTGGTCAATGGCGAATGTTTCTGCTTGAAAGACCGACGCATGCCTACCAAGAAAGATGGACTGTTCCTTGGCGGCACCTCGACCGTAGACACCAGGTCCAACACCTTTTTCAGTTTTTGAGGCATCCGTGTACCAACAGGGACCTTCAAGTAGACGGTCCTTGGAGCTAATCCATTCCTGCCTATTGGGAATGATGATCTGGAATGGCCTCTCCATGTCGATTTTAGGTATTGCTATGTTCGACCTTATACTCAGCACTTCATTGTCCTCCATTTCAGACTGTAAGGCGCCTGGCACAAAGTCGAAGTTACCCGCTTCATTAGTGGAGATATGATGGAATCTGTAGAAAGCCATTATAGCCACTCCTCTTATCAACAGATGAAGAGGAGCAAGGCCCAATATCTGTTCCATGGCCGCAGTGGGTGTAGAGCGAAAGGCTCCAGTAATCATCATGCAGGCTGTTCTCTGTAATTTAGAGGGCTTGAGTTGGCATTGCTTCTAAAGACTGAACTCCCACCAAGCAATGCAGCCGTACGTAATAAGTAGTCTTACCACCATCACATATAGCCACTGAAGTTTTTTTGGGGCAAGACCCCACTTCTTTTCCACAGGTCGTTTGACATGCCCATAGGGAATGTCTAGCCTTGTATATTGTATTTTCCAGATGTGAATTCCACGTGAGTTGGCTATCCAGGGTAATTCCTTGATATTTTGCTTCTTCCACAACCGGAATAAACACCCCGCCCAGGGTCGGGGAGGAAACAAATTTGTTCCTCTTTCTGGTAAATATGATTAGGTCTAACCTAACGCGTAAAATTACAACAAACGAGTTTTCGCAAATAGAGGAAAAACTATAACTCGTAGGGAAAAGTGCCAAGTTATAGGGTTGTAGGAGTTGAAAGTATCTATAGGCTCGTATTCACCTTATGGCGGTGTGTTACTTTTCGAGATATATCGGTAAAACCCCTGGAAACTTGCTACATTCTGTTAATATATATGATATACTAGCGACCCACCCGAGCTTCGTATATGTTCAATGTGAGTATTAATGATGTGTTAGTGTAACAGCTACCACCCAAGACGATCGCACAGCCGGACGGCCGCTCTGCCGCTGTATTTTGAATCATTGATATCTTCTGAGACACTCATTCTGATGGAATGCTTGTAAAGGATAATTTTCATCTATATAACACACATATATATTCAAACTTATTCAATTGAATGAGGATTAAAACAGTATTACTGACTATGACGTAATTTGCTACACTAGAGTTTGAAGTAATTTAGTACTCAAGCTTGATTCAAAGCAACAAAATCAATTACTAGTTGCTCTTTAGTACCAAGGTGTTTTTTCTACATCCTTTTTGTTGTACGGAAAGAATATTATAATTCTCCAAATGTGCATAAATTTTTGGGTTATACATGCAGTTAGAATTTTATATATTGTTGGAAAGCAAGTAATTGGTCTATATTGAGACGGATCAATAGTATTATCACTTTTCGGTTTTAAATAAGTAATTCCTTGTGTGGAAAATAAAGGAGTAGCTGAGGAGTTCTTTATTATAAATGAAAAATATTCAGCCAATTTTTCATGAACGCAGGAGAATTTCTTGAACCAAAAGTTATGAATACCATCAACGCCTGGAGATTTCCAATTTTTTGTGTGTTTAATAACTGATGTTATATCTTCGTTTGAAAATTTTTCAAATTGCTTGCATTCTATTTTAGAAAATCGAGACCTTTCATTTAAAATCCAACTTGCATTGGAATTGTGTTGCCTTGGCACTGCCCAAATTGAAGACCAATAATCAGTTAGAATATCAATTTTAGGAACTCCATTTCCAGAAATATTTTCATTTGAACCTGAAATAACTTTGCAAAAATGTTTTTCATTATTTTTGAATAGTTTGTTTTGGAATTTTCTATCTGAATTTATTTTATATTCACGTAGTCTAATGGAGTATACTGAAAGTTTTTGTTTTAAAGTATCGATGTATTCTATCAGTTGTCCATTCCTTAACTTATTATTTTATGGGTTTTATATTTGAGGAATATTTTTCCAATATGTGCCATAAGTTTTTTGATCGATTGAATATTGAGTCAATCTTCCTAAATCACATCTGATAGAAGAAATTTTACCTTCTAATGTTTTTTGCCATGAAGGTTTTTTCTTGATATTATAATTAGATCTAAAATTTTCTAATTTGTATCCAGAATGTTTAACTACTGTAATAGCCGCACAATATATAATCAGATGAAGTGAATAAATATTCATTACTTTAACAAGTTGCTTTGGAAGAATATTCTCATTAAGCTCGTTTATACAATCGAAAATTTTCTTTGAATAATGAATTTTAGGAAGTTTAGGTCTTATAGTTGGGTCAATATTCTCAAATAAATTCATTTGATTGAGAAATAAACTTTCTATATCCTTGTTATCAATATTTTTGGACGAATTTTCTGATTTATTTTCGATGCTTTTCATGAATGGGACTAGGTTTTCATCTGAAATTTCAGAATTTAAATGTTCTTCTTGTTGAATGTTGTTTTAATTGATTTTAATTCTGATTCAGATATAAAGTTTCTATTTTCAATATACCGTCTTTGATTCGCAATGCTTTGTTCTGAAATACAGAAATTGGGAATTTTTCTTTGAACATATTATATAGTTTAGACATGTACCCTTTTTATTTGTTCCATTATTTGTTATTATGTAATAACAAAACATAATGAATTTATTCATTTCATAAGTCCATTTCATGCGTTTTATTTTTTATTAGATTTGTGAAGATCTGAATTAGGTGATGAAGTTATGATAAAATTAGGGAACAAGGTGATTCTACATGATTATGATAACAGTTATCAAATCTTTTGTTGTTTGAAGAATAGACAGAACAAGTAGAAATGTCAGATCCCTTAGATTTACTTCGTGTATGATATGAATGTATAGTTTTTAAAATATTATTCCTACCTTCATTTAAGTTGTTTACCTTATCATCATATTCATAATAAACAGGCCCAGAAATAATTTTCTTTGCAACGTTACCTGAACCAGATGATATGAAAGTGTGAGAATCAGACGGTTCTGCATCTAAACGATCTTGAGTGCAGATTTTGAAGTTCTTCTCCAAGAAATATCTATTATATGAATCGCAAGGATATTTAGGAGGATTATATTCATCATCAGAGTCATATTCATATAAAGAATTCATTTTTGAATTCGAAAATTTGACAGTTGTCAATAATATATTTTATAAAACGTTTTCGTGAGAAATGAATTAATAAAGGTAGGAAATTTTAAGAGTACTTACTGTTAATAACTTAAAAATACTTATCTGAAAAATACAACTAATATAAATATATATATATATATATATATATATATATATATATATATATATATATATATATATATATATATATATATATATATATATATATATATATATATATATATATATATATATATATATTTTTTTTTTCACAACAAAAACTTCGTTCTTCACAAGTAGTCAAAGATCCATGGTTTAAACTAACAATACTGTGAAATACCGAGTGATTTCATATAAATTTGTTTGTGTGTATTCCTTTTGATTTCACCAATATATATGTATAAATATAGAGTGGTCCACTATAAACCGGAATTGCTTTCATAGACTTCCATAATTATTGAGTGAGAGCTTTCATTGATTCTTTAGAATGCCAAAGGATGATGGAATACAAGAATTGTAATAAAATTTCATTTTCCGTACAATTTAAAATGGTCGACAGGCTCAAAGAGACAATGATGTATCTTTATGTTATATCTTGATTTCTTGATATCATGGATCATATTCAATATTCCGTGAAAAAAAAATTCCAGCGAATTGAAAATGTATTTTGCCTTTGAACCTGTCGGTTTTGAATTGTACCGTACATTAAATTGGATTAGCATTCTTGTATTTCAAAGAATCTAATAATCAAAGCTTTAACCTCATCATTGTGGAAGTTATAGGTTATGAAAGAATTCCGGCATTTCGTGAACCACCCTCTATATACAGTGTGTTCCAACGAAAATTTGACCCCCCCTATAACTCCGAAATGAGTAACATTAGCGAAAAACACCAAGACACGTCGATTTTTGTTTCGAGGGGGAGCATTTTTCGAAATAATTCGAAACTTGTCAGATCAACCCCCTACCCCCAGCAACCCTAATTTCGAAATTCATCATAGGGAATAAGGGTCGAGTGGCACCTTACTGTAAAGGTCTGTCAATTCTCCATTCTGATTTGTCATTTTTAGAATTTTAAATTAACATACAGGGTGTCCCAACCAAGGGTAAAGTTGAATTCCTGCAAATCCCAAATACTAAATGAAATCGATTTATTTTGGCATAATGCAAGCGCAGGTTTATGCTCGGTCTAGAAAAACGACCTACACTTGTGAATTTGGAGTTGGTGCAATCAACCCCCTATTTCCAGCATCCCCAACTCAAAAATCATTCGATCGAAAATAGATCAAGTGGCACATCGTTGGAAAGGTATTTTAATTTTCTCTTCGAATTTGGTATTTTCGAAATTCAGAATCCAGCATACAGGGTGTCCCGGAGCAGGAACACTGAAAACCCAAATAACTTTTTGAAACTGGTTCATTTCGGTATAATACGAGAACATGTTTATGTTTGATTCGAGAATAAGACTCTCTTGCGTGAATATGGAATTTTTGCAATCAATCTCTTCCATTCAGCATCCCCAACTCAAAAAATCATACAAGTGATTACAGGTTGAGTGGCAAAGTTCCAGAAAGATTTTTCTATTTTCTGAATCACTGAGGCATTGGTTTCAGTTTGGCAATCGAGGTTTTCTGGCGTGAGGATCAGGATGAGGGATGATGGCGAAACTGATTGGATGCTCATCTAAACAGGAAAACGAGATTTATTGAACTTGTATTCAATTGAAAACAAAAACTAACTTGATTATTACAACAATTGTTCAAAATGACCTCCGCCCACCTCCATACAGTTATACAGACGATTTTCGAACTCTCTTCTCACATTAGCGAAAACTTCAGGAGTCAAAAGTCGGCATTCTGTGATAATCCTCATCCGCAGCTCCTCCAGGTTTTCTGGTCTTGTGGCATAAACTTTAGATTTTAGATGGCCCCACAAAAAAAATCTAGGGATTTAAATCTGGTGACCTGGCTGGCCACTCAACAGGTCCTTTTCTACCAATCCACCTTCCTGGGAAATTTTCGTCTAAATATTGGCGCACCCGAGCATCATAATGCGGAGGAGCACCGTCTTGTTGAAAACGCATTTCGTCCTCAGAAAGAGTTGGATCGTTCTGTAAAATTTCTGTCAATCTAGGATGTATGTGTTCCTCTAACAACTGTAGGTAGCCATTTCCATTCAGATTACCCTCAATAAAGAAAGGCCCAACTAGATGATTGCCAAAATTTCTGCCCAAAAGTTCAACTTCTGAGGCCTTTGCGTGTGGGCCTCTCTAAACCAATGAGGATTCTGTGTGTCCCAATATCGACAATTATGTCTATTCACTTCACCACTGAGCATAAAGGTGCTTTCATCAGAAAAACAGATGTTATTCAGAAAATTTGGATTAGCGTTTAGGTTTTCACTTAGATTTTCACAAAACTGTAAACGACGATCTGGATCATCTTCGTTTATTTCATGCTCTAATTTTACCTTGTAGGGGTGAAATTTGTGATGTTTCACGATTCTATGGACAGTTGTAGCTGATACACCAGTCAGACGAGATAGTTTTCTGATCGAAGTAGTATTCTCCATTTGTAAATGACCCACTACTGCCACTTCCGTTGCCTCATTTCTGACAGGACATGCCACTTCATGTTTTTGTTTGCCACCGAACCTGTAGCTAGGAATTTGTCAACCAAATATTTAACGTACTGGTGACTGACTCCTTTCTCTTTCAGGATGGTTCCTATCGAATATCCTTGCCGTTTCTTTGGCACAACTGTTATTTCGAAAATACGTCGATACAATTTCGACCCTTTCCTCAGTGGAATAAACCATTTTCAGATTAATTTCAACTGACGAACAACAACAATAATGAGGAACTGATCTGAATAATAATAATATTTCATTGCAAAATGAGAAATAACAGATGACTGCACGCCAGATGGAAGTGAAAAAATGTGAACATTTTCAATGCAGAAATCAGCTTTATTTCTTCGTAATTGATGCTCAACACATCGTACCCCAATACTTTTAACAGTTTCGAATTAATTTTAGTTGATAATTTCAAATGACGATATTGAATTTTTCGAAAGCGACATCCTGTATGGAGAGCCGAACTGAATGAAATGCTTTAATCATTCTGGAATTCAAAAACCTTTCTGAAGATATGCCACTTGAATTATTTGTATGATTTTCAAGTTGGGGATGCTGAATGGAAGGGGTTGATTGCAAAAATTCTATAACCACACAAGAAAGTCCTATTCTCGGATCAAACATGTTCTCGTATACCGAAATGAACCAGTTTCAAAAGTTATTTGGATTTTCAATGTTCCTGCTTCGGGACATCCTGTATGATGATTCTGAATTTCGAAAATACCAAATTCGAGGAGAAAATTGCAGTACCTTTCCAACGAGGTGCCACTTGACCTATTATCGATCGAATGATTTTTGAGTTGGGGATGCTGGAAATAGGGGTTGATTGCACCAACTCCAAATTCACAAGTGTAGGTCGTTTTTCTAGACCGAGCATAAACCTGCGCTTGCATTATGCCAAAATAAATCTATTTCATTTAGTTTTTGGGATTTCCAGAATTCAACTTCACCCTTGGTTGGGACACCCTGTATGTTAATTTAAAATTCTAAAATGACAAATCAAGGTGGAGAATTGACAGACCTTTACAGTAAGGTGCCACTCGACCCTTATTCCCTATGATGAATTTCGAAATTAGGGTTGCTGGGGGTAGGGGTTGATATGAGAAGTTTCGAATTATTTCGAAAAATGCTCCCCTCGAAACAAAAATCGACGTGTCTTGGTGTTTTTCGCTAATGTTACTCATTTCGGAGTTATAGGGAGTGAAATTTTCGTTGAACACACTGTATATATATATATATATATATATATATATATATATATATATATATATATATATATATATATATATATATATATATATATATATAGGGTGGTCATCGAAAAGCCGGAATTCTTTTATAAATAAAAATAGAGACTATCGCCCCAAGACTCAAGATGACAGCCTTTGATCTGGAATTAATCTGTTCCATTTTTTTGCACTAGTACTTGAATAGCTCAGGGCGGTAGATGGTCTCTTCTTTTTTTCAGTAGCTCACTCTGTATCTTCTACAGTTTTCAATCGAAAATGAACATTCGATCACGGGGATGCACACAAAGATAATACCCTTCTTTCGAGGTATCACTCGACCCATCTTTCCTCTTCCAAATTTTCAAGAGTCTTCACCCCTGCTCCAGGGGTTGAAATTTGAGAGATGAGGATGGTACTTGATGATGACTGCCATTGATCAGCATGGATCTGTTTCATTTTACTTCACTGAAACTTGAATAGTCTCTGGGAAATAATATTCCCTATCTTTCAGTTGCTTACACTGTATCTTTCACAGTTTTCAATTAAAAATAGAAATTCGTTCAAGACGATGTAGACAAATATACCACCTTCCATTTGAGTCATCACTCGATCCATCTTTCCTATTCAAAATGTTCAAAGATTGCAACCCCCGCTTAGGGGGTTGATATTTCAGGCAAGTTTTGTACCCCAAAAGATGTCCCTTTTGAAACAAGAATTGACCTATTTTTGCGTTTTGATCAGAAATGAATATCTTGGTAGATATAACCTCTGTTTAGTTTTCGTTGAAGCACCCTATATAGGCTAAACCAGAAGGTGTATCGAGTAGAGAATTGGAGAACATAAAAGATCTATTGTTCAAAACAGAAATTCTACTGGTTTTGCTTATCATTGTGTAGATCAAAATGATTTCATAGATTTCAAGAGAATTAAACGTATACATCCATATAATAATGGGAAGAAGATGGACATTGTAGAGATGATGGAAAACACATCCGCTCGTAGAAAAAACCAGCTAATTTGTAATGAGCAATTAAATTTCGATCTATCTCTATTGTAAATGCCATTATATTTGAATAGAACCACTCATTTTGTATTTCAGTATTGTACTCTTGTGATGGGGTGATAGCTTGACCAAGCGCAATAATAATGATCTGACTTCCACCTAACTTCGCCGAGGATTGCTATTGGGTATAATCGGTATAAAAGGGTAGAAACTGCAGGGGTAAATTTTCAAATGACCATATCTGCTGTAATAACCAAGATAAGCCCATATGGTTTGCATATTATCCATTGTCAAAAACTTTTGGTTGAAATTTTTTGGACACAACCCTCAACTTCCGAATCGGGACGGAGTGGTTGAAAATTTTCAAATCGCCATATATTTGGATATAACCAAGATATACCTTTTCTGATTTCATATTATCCTTGGAAAAAATATTACAAAAGCCCTTTGCTTGAAAAGTTTATTTTCTTATTTTCTCATTTTTTAGGCTAGTTATATAGTTTTGCTATGCTGATGCCTCAGAATGGAAAACGAAATCCACTTTTCCCCTGTAGGCTAATCCGAAAAGTATATTTAATTCGAAATGGAACTATCGCTTCTATTTTTAACAGCCTTATCTCTTAAACACGGAATAAACACAGAATTAACTTATGAATCAGACTAATCAGCAATATTGTTCTTAGCTAGAACTTCTGCAAAGATGTATGCTCTGTGATCTATTCGATCTTTTACAAAATATCATCTTCTCATTAAGACTTTCAGCGATATAGATTAGGCCCTGGTACTTCGACGAGTCGAGTTTGGTCACAATATGAAAATAGACCAATGTAGGTTCACAAGAAAGACATGAAAATGAAATAACCTCTCAAGTAATATTTGGAAGGTGACCATTTCGGAGAAATGGAAATAAACTCTTTCATGTATTACTCAGATATAATGGACACGAATAAACCAACCATTTATATTCGCAGAAACTATGTCACGGCTTTCTCTGTAGTTGGCCATAAAAATAAATTGTACTTTTAACGCTATAATTCATCCAGCGAAATAATAAGGAACGTCTACAAATCCATTTTATGTCACATAAATCACAAAGTAAACACTATTAGCGAAGGGAAGACACATAACATTTCGATTCTTTACGTCTTTTTAGTTGTTATGTTCACTTAGCTTTAAATGGAAAACCTTCTTTTATCATATCGTACCCGGAAAGAATTTTTTTTTCATAAACTGTATTATGGAAATACTTCTATTGTTAATTTTTTCCATTAAATAATCACAGTAGCGAATAGTCCTAAAAAAATGTTAAAGCTGTACATATATCTACGGCATTCGAAATCAATATTGATGTAATATATCTTGTTGAAATATTATTTTGCAAGAAGAACTCGAGAGACGTTAGATCCGGCGATTTAACAGGTCATTCTATACCGCCTCTCCTACCTATCCAACGATCCGAAAATTTTTGTTCAAATAGTCCCACATGTCCTGTCAGCTGTTTTCTACCCTCTGGGTGTAGGCCTCCTTTTTACTCCTTTACAATTCCGTATTCTCTGCTACCTGGTACCAGTTTAGACCTGCTGTTCTTTTGAGGTCATCACTCTATCTCATTTGAGGTCGTGCTCTTCCTCTTTTCTGATCCCACGGCCTCCATCTTATTATTTTTCCATTCCAGTTTTCCGGAGGTCTAGCCACATGTCCAGCCCATTTCCATTTCAAGTTGGCGGACCTCCTCACCACGTCCTCTACACCAGTCATCTCTCTTATCCAATTGTTCATTTTACGATCACTCAATCAGATTCCTGAGATCTTTTTCTCTATCGCCCGTTGGTTTACTCTCAGTTTGTTAAGGATAGCTTTTGTGAAGACCCACGTTTTTGCGCCGTATGTTGTTACAAGTAAGATGCACTGGTTGTGAAGATCAGCTTTGAGACGTAGTGGAATACGCATTCGAATCACATCTTTTATTTTCGAGTAAGCTGCCCAGGTCATTCTTATTCGTTCATTAATCTCGAGTTCTTGATTTGCTTTTCCAATAGTGATTTTTTGGCTCAGATATTTGAAACATTCTAGTTTTTCTATCTCGTTGTTATTTATTATAAGATGTTGCTCAGGTTCTTCTTGGTTTGACATATATTTAGTTTTCTCATAGTTGATTTCCAAACCAACCCTTTCTGTTTTTCTACGAATATCTTCTATAAGTGTACTCAGTTCTTCCTTGGTCTGATCAATCACAACAACGTCATCTGCGTACATTAGGTGTGTTAGTTTTTCTCCATTGATGTTTAAACCTCTGTCGCCCCACTATACTCTCTTCAATGCATCTCGAGAACCGCAATGAAAAGTTAAGGTGACATAGTATCACCCTGCTCACCCATCTCTATATTCACTTCATTGGTAGCATCCTCAAGTTGTACTTGTAGGGTGGATTCTTTTGATAAGGCAAATCGGTGGTCAATTCTTGAGTTTTTCAGAGCTTGTTCTATTGCCCATAATTCGATTGTATCAAATTAATTCTTGTAATCAAGAAAAGCCATCCAGAGAGGGGTATTATATTCAGTACATTTCTCTATGAGATTTCTCACAGTTTGTAAATGCTCGTTGATGCTAAAATTCTTTCTGAAGCCTGCCTGTTCTGTTGGCTGATAAGATTTTAATTTTGGTATTAGGCGGTTCACTATGAATTTGGAGAATGTTTTGTATGTTTGAGACAATAAACTAATGGGCCTATAATTTGCTAGTTGCTGTGTTGCCCTTCTTGAGGTATATAGTAATTAGCGCATTTGTTCAGTCGGTGGGTATGTCTTCTTCCTCCAGGCATTTGTTGAAAAGTGTCTCCAGAGCATCAAGAAGCTTTCCGATTTGCTTTAACATTTCACTTATTATGCCATATGGTCCTGGCACTTTGTTGATTTTAGACTGACTGATCGCTTGTTCGATTTCAACTCTAGTTATTGGTGGGATATCTTCAGAACCGACATTGAGTACTCTAACATATTTTTCTTGTTGAGTCAGGTCACTGGTCTTTTTGGAGGTAAAGAGATCTTTAAAGAATTCTTCTACAGTCTTGAGTATGTCCCACATAGTGGCAGCATATTGGGTCGGTGCTCCGACATAATAGTATATAACATTGGGTTAAAATAAATTTGTATCTCGTTCGATGATAACTGGTTAAAGAGGATGGATCAAATCCTCAACGATGTTCAAATAGGTTTCGCCATTTAAAGTTTTCCTGTATAAATAAGGGTCCTACAATATAAACCCTCAAAATTCGACCCAAACATAATAAAAGTTTTTGTATTCTTTGAGTATGCTTTTCAAATGGAGATTAGCATCACTTCAGAATCTAAAGTTATGGCGATGCACCTCTCTAATCGAAAGAAAACTCGATTTTCCAACGAATCAAATATGTTTATGCAAATTCGGATCCGTTCAGTGAAATATTGTCAGAACTCTAAACGACGATACACAGCTCGTGTAAGAGTCTTATTTCATGGAATTGCTACTTGTGAAGAATTCACAAGATATTTGCGATAATCTCGTCACGGATTGTGTATTTTCCGATACGGTCACACTAATTCCTTCATCAGTCGCAACTCTTGTGGTATTGTGTTTTTATTGTTGACACCTTCAGTTTTCATTTACTGAAGAACGCATTTGTGGCTGAAATTTCTTCCAGGTTTATTTTCGTTGAAAATGCGAGCAGTTGCTCTAGCACAGTTATTATTTTCGAAAAATGAATTCACAATTTCAATGCGTTATCGCAGTCTGTACACCATCTTCAACGGAATCACCTTCATTTTAGATTATCAGTACTATGGAAAATATTCCTAGCGCAAGTCACCTGTGTTTTAATGAATAATCAAAAGTAACTGAATCTAGAGGACCAGAAAAAATTTTCAAACATGGAAAGATTGATAACAAACCGACATATGCCATCAAAATGAAGAATTGTTTTTATTTATTGATTCAACTGAAAGAAATTAAGATTTTTCTCACGCTCCTTTTCTCCAGATCAGCAGAATTATCAACTCTTTGAAACAAAATCGACTTGATAAATCTCAACATAAAATTTAATGGTTGTTCGATCACAATGTATTTAAAAAATGTTGAATTGAATACGACATTATGGCTTTATTAGATGTTTGCATATCTCAAAATTATTCTTTATTTAACGATTCTTTTATGAAAGTGATCAATCAGTTCGAATTTCGTTTGAGGAAAACACTTTACCCAAATCGATTCTACTAGATGAGACAAATTTTTCTCTCTCATTTGAACTTTTACACATCATCCCCTTACTACTCCGAAATTATCTATATAAGCAAGGGGATAAAAGAATGTTAAATTTACTACATTTTCTCAAATACATCGTGATTAGCTTTATTAGATGTTTGCATATCTAAAAATTATTTTTCATTAAACGATTGTGTTTATAAAAGTGATGAGGGATTCATAATGGGAAACCCCTTTCAGCAGAAATCTTCATGGATAATATAGAAAAAACTATTCATAAACACCCGCTTAGTGAACATTTCCTTTATTGGTATCGATGTGTCGATGTCATTATTTTGTTTTCCAGGAACAAACAGACAGTTCACTGTATTCGAAAATTTCTTCAAAAACCTGCACCCAAAAATGAAATTCACTTCTGAATCAGAACAGAACAATTCGCTCAATTTCCTAGACCTAACAATAACAAGATCAAATAATAAACATCAGTTTTCAATTCGTCATAAGCCTTCTCATACAGATATCACAATTCATTATACATCGGCACATCGTTACCAATACAAAGTTGCAGCATTTAATATTTATATACATAGACTCTTAAGCACACCAATGTCTAGTGAACATTATCTCAAAGAATTGAATTTGATAAATCAGATCGCAATAAATGATGGTTATGATACAAACTTAGTCAGCAACGTATTATATAAGAAAAAGAAAAAGGAAAATTAGCTTTACAACCAATTTATCCAATCGGTGAACATCAAGACAAGAAATTCAATAGTTTAATATATATATAGGCTATATTAGCAATAATGTGAAATCCTTCTTAAAAATTCAAATTTGAATGTATCGTTCAAAACATCAACAAATTTAGGTTCATCTATCAGAAATTATAAGTCTCCAATTAATAAAGAAAATAAATAAGGTGTTTATAGATTGGAATGTACAGAATGCAATTGTTTTTATATAGATAGAACAGGAAGAAATTTCAATGTAAGAATCTCGGAACATAAACGCAGTTTCATCAATGAAGAAACCGATTCGAAATATTCTAATCATCTTGGGGAAAATAGTCATTCTTTCAATTCGGAATTTAAAATCCAACATTCTGAGAATATAGAACTCAATCTTCTGGAAGTACTTGAGATTAACAGATTTAGGTATTCCCAGAAATTCGTAATGACCAGATAGACATAAATAACTCACCCTCATTGAACTTGATTCCTAAACACTAGTTCAAATACAGATAACCTTGAATGGATTGCCTCTTCAGTTTCTATAAGTATACGTTCGTTAAGATAATTTTGTAGTATTCATTCGCTCTTGACAAAGATACTGTGTATCGAAATGCTTCGAGCATTTATTAATATATTTTAGTGGAAATCTTTGTTTAATTATATTCGACTTAAATGACCCTATAAACATTCGAAAGGAATATCGAAATGCGGGGTAACACCTTCTTGTTGGAAACGCAATGGCTCAGTCCGTCTCTAGATAATGCAATAAATCTCAATAGTTCTGAGATAATTTTAGCAGTAATAGATAACTATCTCCTTTGAGATTATCCTCGATAAAGAAGGGTCCTATAAGATGGTTCCCGTACAACCCTATCTAGAAATTCATTGTGGGGCTTGTGTACATATTTCCCTGTTAAAATGGGGATTCTTGCCTTCCCAGTATTGGTAATTGTCTGTTTACATCTCAATTGAGCATAAATGTACTTCCGTTAGAGAAACAGATATTTTGAAGACTTTTAATAATATTTACGTTAACCTGCAGGTACCGATCAGTGTCATCTTCATTTAGTTCATGGTGCAATCTTATTTTGTAGGGATGACATTTGAGATACTACACTATTCTATAGACAGTTTTATTGGATAACTTACTGATGTACTGATTGTTGTATATTTGTAGATGACTACTTTAACAGGTTCATTTCTCACAGGACGTGCTACTTTATGCTTTCGGTTCTACATAACACCAGTTGCCTAAAATTTGCGTTTCAGAGATCCGACATATTGGTGACTCACTTCTTTTCCTGTATAATTTGTGTTGATTGGTAAGAACTGAGTATATTATTTTCAAATTCCTCTCGTGTTATCGAATAACAGAGATGCAGTTCTGATTGAAACAATGGATTGATCCATACATGATGACAATTATGCAAATATTGTTGTAAATACATGTACTGATGACTTTTATCATTTTATCAAATAACAACTGGATGTTTTTCGAATTGAAGTCTTTCTATAACATCTGTGGGTAGTTTCTGGTTTCAGTAAAGGAGTAAATCGGAGAAAAACGGTCGAATCAGCTAGCGGAATGAATACCTCGATGGGAACACCCTAACATGATGTTTGATGAAGATCAAAGTCGGAATAAGCAATGATATTCCTCGAAACAAATATCGAACTATTTCACTGTTTTTCGCCGACACTGCCTTTTCTGAGAGGGTATCGAATTCTCTTTGGAGTATAAAGATATACTTCGTGTAACATTCGGGAAGTCAATAACACACCACAAAAAACTGAATCAAGTAAGCGCGAAATAATAGGTACAATATCACACAGAATATAATGATGAAGAGAGCGAAAACGATAGTGAGAGACAAGCAGATCAGCTTGAGGAGGAAGAAATTGTCGTTGTTGTGATCTCCAACGAGTCGATAACTAAGGCCATTCAAAAACTCAAAAATCGAGAAGCGTCAGGAATAGACATCATCACTAAGGAAATGACTAAATATGCAGAAAACACTCTAATGAGCGAAATCAAGGCTTTATTTGGAAAAATCCAAGACAATACCAGTGTGCCTACAAAGTGGAAAAAGAGCCTTTCTGTATAAAAAGAATCCTCAAGAACAATAACACTGCTAGGGCAATCTGACCTAACCTAACCTTATCAAGCTTTTTAACGGAATTTTACGAGACAAAATAACAGAAGTGATAGACAACAACGAAAAACAACAAGAATTTGGGAGGAACAGAACAACAACGGATGCAATCTTCATAGTACGACAAGTAGTAGAAAAATCTCTGGAATACAACGAACCTTTAAACATCTGCTTCATAGACCTCACAAAAGCCTTGGATCGTGTGAGAGTGAAAGATGTGCTGCTGAGAGAGGAACAGATCTTGGAATCCATCATTAAAATTATTGAAGACTTGAACATCAACAACACCACAAAAATGAAATCTCAAGGTAGCCTTACATCAGAAATACCTGACACTGAAGTCGTAAAACAAGAAGATAGTCTCAGCCCTCTTCTGTTCAATTTAATAACGGACAGAATCATTAACAAAGTTAGATCAGGAGGAAACGGATACAGGACGAGTACGGGAGAAATCAAAATAGAATGCTACGCGGACGATGCGGCAATAATGGCGGAAAATGAGGATGATCTTCAAAGACTCCTTGCTTTCAAGTTCGAAGCTGAATATTACAACATGAAGAAGAAACAAAGAGCATGGTGAAATTGAAGAAGCCAAGAAGATGTAAGCTCGCAATTGATGATAAAACTGTAGAGCAGGTAATGTACTTCAAATACCTTGGGGTGCAAATAACTTGTAACGGGGATTTAGCGAGAGAGGTCCGAGAGCAGGTAAATAAAGAGATTTCCAGATGCCTGAGAGATCTCGTATGGAAGAACGAGCATATGAGCATTGAATACAAAACGAAAATTTACAAAGCGTGTATCGGGAAAATCTTTCGGAGATAGAATTATGAACGAGGTTATATGAGAAACATGTAACACTGAAGATATTGTACGATGGGCAAGAAAACGCAGACGAGGATGGAATGAACATGTAGACAGGATGGAAGAACACAGACTAGCACGTATTGTACGAGAAGGAAAACCAATAGCAGCACGTCGGCCACCGGGAAGGCCCCAAAACGCTGGAAAGATAGTTGGCAGTCCATCTCTCAAGAACAATATTAGAGGAATCTAATAGAAGAAACAGACATCAAAGTCTAAATTAAGAAGAAGAAGAGAACTGTAGGTGGATTTTTTTTTCTGATGCACCTCAGTTTACCCGAGATACTTAATTCCAGAAATTCCGAGGGTGGCAGGAAATCCTTTCGAACTTGTACTAAAATATTCACCAACAAATTAGGCCAATTTTGTACAAAAGTCGTATAATAATGATAACCGTTTTTCTATAAAAGTTTTGAATTTTCGATAGTTTTAACTGTTTTTACACAGTTAAATTTTCTATAATTTGAATATGAGATCCTGTATATCAATATACAGGGTGAAACTATAAAACAATCCGAAGAATATAATTTTTCTGTTCAATCTTTCGAAATAAACCATTCAATTAACAGTATTTGAATGAGATTAGGTCAATAGTTTGGAATATTTGACTTATTGTAATGTTGACAAAACAAGAAACTAGTTTGTTTATCGCAAACAAAAGGGAAAAAGAAGAAATTACATTCAGTTTGGACTTGATTATTTATTATCACCTAAAGAAGTGTTTACTTTAGAAACATCCAGTATTTATGGGCTTTTCCTAGACTTATCCGATTGTTTATAATATGCTATTATTTTTCGTTGCAGTGGTTGATTTCATGAAGAAATTTAAAACAAACTCGTGGAAAACAGCCAATCTGTTATGAAGGTAAACCATGCGTAAACAGAATTATGTGCGAGTTTTTGGGTAGTTTTTGACAACTAACTTGTATTGCAGTAGTATAACTTTTGGTTTGAACTGGTATCATAAGATATGGACTTCAAATAACCCGCATGGCAATCTATAAACAACTTCAGCAATTACTTTGATATCGAGTATAAAATCCTATTTTATTTGTTCCTAAAATAGCGGTTCAAAGTAATTTCTACTGAAATATTTCAGAGCCATCCAATTTGTCGAGATATATCGGACGTTTCAATTGAACAGCACTGTCGCCCAATATGATTTACACATTTTTCCGAATAGGAATTATTTGCGCAGCGGTTCAATCTTTTTGTTCATTCGGAACTCAGTAAATCGTCTACATTTTCCAGGGATGAATTGTAGGCAAAAGAAATCCTAGCAAATTTGTGATGCGTGACTAAGAGTTGTATAATTATTCAGTATACAAGGTGTTTCAGGAATGAATGCAAAGTTCTCAACGGTAGATGGAAGATACTAGGCGAAGTAGGAAAGATAAAGCGGGAATTGGATAACGCCATTATCTCCGTCCGAATTATCATAAAACTCTTCTTTGTCAAAGCTCTTCACTTAACTGGCACATGCGATTAAAATTATGGGGAATATAACTAACATTCCTCTTGATTTCTACATCTTTCGACTCTGTAAAGACAGAAATACTGCCAATAATCGACTTTTGTAAAATATTTCCTTCAAGAATTGGCATGATATGAATTGAATTAATATTTTCGATTGTTTTCGTATTTTAATTCTAAAAGTTATTATTCAAAAACATCAATGAAATGGAATGGAAATAAATATAACTAGAAAAACGGTAAATAAAAACAGTTCAACAGATTATAATGAAGGTAAAGAGAACTTCCTTCGTGTTCTTAACAATTTTTAGCTTCCTATTATCTCACTGCCTTACTTGTAACAATGATCTAGCTGATGTCATATTTTATGACAAGCCAGATCAATGATTCCTGAGAACAGTTCTTCTCTGTGATCATTGTGTTCTCTATGATTGTTATTAATCTATGATTGTTGTTATTCTATGATTGCTGTTATTCTATGATTGTTGTTAATCTATGATTGTTGTTAATCTTATGAATGTTGTTAATCTATGATTGTTGTTAATATATGATTATTGTTAATTTATGATTGTTGTTAATCTATGATTGTTATGAATCAATGATTGTTGTTAATCTATGATTGTTTATGTCATCGAATTAATAATAAAGTTTGCTGAAATCAAGCTATTGTAAAGATGCCTCATTTTACCAATGATGAGTTTGTCGACCTGTTGTCAGTATATGGTTTTACAAACTGTAATTACCTAGAAGCCTCAAGAGAATCGAAGAAGACTGGAGAATTCCCAATCCTCGAACTTTTCCATATATCTACTGATGATTGAAAGAACCTGGAAAGTTTCCTTCGGATTAGTCTAGGGGGTTGCCATTACTCATGTTAAAGAACAAGATGTGATTGGTGAAACAATTTCAACAATTAGTGTTCGTTGAATAGCTTTAAGAGTCCATGTTCATCATTGTCAAGTTTGGAAAGTTTTAAAGAATGACGGTCTGCAACTTTATCATCCATAGCCAAACCAAACTTCGAAAGAAAACCATATCGGCTCATTGATTCTCTGTAGTAGGATCCGACGAAATCATCAT
The DNA here is from genome assembly GCA_013387265.2 of Cryptolaemus montrouzieri. NCBI lineage: Eukaryota > Metazoa > Arthropoda > Insecta > Coleoptera > Coccinellidae > Cryptolaemus > Cryptolaemus montrouzieri. The sequence continues at coordinate 46,635,148 of JABFTP020000103.1, forward strand.
AGCATTTACAGGAATTCTGTTCACAGATGAAACACAATTCACAAAGGATTGAAATTTCAATGTCCGAAACTCCAATGGTTGGTTCAGAGACAATCTTAGGGTAACCAGAAAGCGGAACTGTCGAATAAGATTTTGCGTTAGTATATAGAGCGAAATTCACAACAACCGATCATTAGGACCTCTGAATTTTCATCCTAGATTAAACGGTGATGCTTGCCATCATTTTTGGTTGTGGAATTACCCATTAATATTGGAAATGCAAATGTTGAAAGGAGCGTGTTTCAACATGACGAAGCACCGACCCTGGTCCTGGGTAGAGAGCAATCGATGCAGAGAATGAATGAGGGGTATTAAAAAGCAGCCCTTGTTATTACACGTAAGGGAGTAGGAAATTAGAGGTTAGGAGCTGAAAAATATATAGAACAAGGATATCTTTGAACATTCAGAGCAACTTTTTTTCATATTTCATTCATTATTCAATTACATTTTTTACATTCATTTTCATTGATGTTTTCATTACGAATAATGATTTTTCTTACTTTGATTTTACAAATCTTCCTTTAATCGCGTGTGTCAGTAGAGCGAAGACCTTAATAGGTAGGAGTAGTTGTGATAGTTTAGATTAGAGCAAAAGTTCGCAAAAAGCCATGTACAGGATGTTTGTTTCGATATTTCCCGTAAAAGTCAATGTCCTCAGTCTGCTTCTGAAATATTTTATACAATTTCCAGAATGTTTTCAGTGTGTCTGAATCTAAGCCCAGCTCCAAATTTTTTTGAAAATCGATCATACGATTCAAGAGTTATGGAGAGTAAAATGTAGGGTTCACATTCATGAATCAGCCTGTATCTTCGAGAATAATTGCGTTACTCAATTTTCGCTTTGCTCTTCTTTTCCTTCCTAGTACCTTCTTTTAACCGTTGAAAATTTTGCAATTGTTTTAAAAACACCCTGTATGTCCAAGGCATGCGAACTTGCTCCAGGGTGTGATTGTTCAGTTAATATGGGAAATACAATGACCCATGTTTTTACAGATATATGGGCGCGCAACATAGAGACATAGCACCTGGTTATTAATTTTTTCTTGGCTAATGAAAGAAGCAATCAGTTTGAAATTATAAAGAAATCCGTTTAGCAAGAGATTCTGTGTCAATATTTTTGAATTCAGTTATATTCCTAGAAATTTTCGTTCTTTTATTAGACCTTTCTTATAGTTTAATTCATCCATGCATTATTTTCTCAAGCTCCGTTTAAAAAGAATACATTTTTGTTTTCTGTGATTTACTCGAAAAATGCTCTTTTAGAAATACACACATCACAAATATTGTCGCATCACTTGGTATTCTGAATTCCACAATCGATTAAGCAGCTCGATCGCAGTTTCTTTGTCAACATGTTTATTTGGACATATGAGGGGAAAAAATTTTATCTATGTAGTAACATTTGTTTCATTGGAATTGTGGAGGCCGTTACTTGATGTAGATCCATGATATAAATGAGATAAAAAACACAAGGTTTAACTTTAATCTACACTTTATTTGAAAAAATTCGACGACGTTTCGCTGACACAGCAGCTTTATCAAGAATGACAAACAGAATGAAGAGTATGGCATCATAAACAAATCGTAGAACGAGTTGGATGAATAACAGGAAAATCCACTCCGAGCCATTGTACAGTTAGTATGAAAAGTAATAAAAACTAATTAAACAAGTTAAGTAGGGGTGAATAATTCACATCTACCTGCTCATTCAAAAGCTTGTCCGAATGTTTGTATCTATTTATTTCTAATGCTTCTAGAAGATCTAATTTTAAACTTTTTGATTTTATATGTAATATGTCAACGTTTTTATTGAATGAATGGTTTTCTTTTATTGAGTGGTTTGAATAATTTGAATCAGATTTATTTTTATCGAAGCTACCTTTATGTCTGAACATAAGCTGCTGTGTCAGCGAAACGTCGTCGAATTTTTTCAAATAAAGTGCAGATTAAAGTTAAACCTTGTGTTTTTTATCTCATTAACATTTGTTTCCATATGATCTCAAATACGTCCGAAATAATAATGAGTATTCATTCAATTTCTCTTCAGTTTTCACGCTAAATGAATGGCTGCTGAACGTTCTGGACGCTATTTGAGTGATCGTGAAGTGGTAAGAATTGTAACACTTCTAGAGGAGGGGCGAAGCCATCGTTACGTGGCTAACTTGTTGAATGTTAACCAAAGCACTATTTCAAGAGCAATTAATCGGTACCACAAAACAGGGGAATATGGAAGAAGGGCCGAACAGGGAAGAAATCGGATAACAACACCAGTTGATGATCGTTGGCTTCGTTTAACTGCACCAAGAGTTCGGCACTGTACGGCTAGAATGCTACCAAATGAACTTGCACTTTCCAAAAATATGCATATTTCATTGCAAACTGTTAGGAACAGGCTCAGAAAAGACGATATCAGACCAAGGGTGGCTTATACCAGCCCGCGTACCAGCAGAGAGCATCGAGTTGCAAGACTTCGGTTTGCGAGGGAACATGCAAATTGGGGTATTCCAGAATGGTCGAATGTTTTCTTTTCCGACGAGTCCAGGTTCTGTCTAGTATCAAATGATAGACGCATGCCTGTATACAGACGACCTGGGGTATCAGCAGTGCAATATTCGGCAAACCGAAAACTTTGGAGGGGGCTCAGTAAGCGTGTGGGAAGGCATTTCTTTCCATGGTCGAACTGAGTTAGTCCTAGTGAATAATGGAAGAATGACAGCGGCCAGATACATCGCAGATATATTTGAACACCATGTACATTTATATGCATGGTAATGCTCGTCCTGGAGCAACTAGAGTAGTTACAGAATGTTTCAAAATGCCAAAATTGATATTTTAAGATGGCCAGCCAGAAGTCCCGACTTGAATCCCATAAAACATCTTTGGGACAACATGGGGTGGCAAATTCAGTAAGGTAGGATGCCTTGTAGAACACTCCAACAACTATTGTAGAAAATCTGCTTCCTGAAGTTTGTAACTCAGCGACTCAAGGGTACATCCAGAATTTGTTTGAGGTGCTTCCGAGACGTATACTGGCAGTAATTAGGGTCCGTGGAGGAAGAAGATTGTTGAATATTTTAATTTTTCAGTAACTCGAAAATTGTTGATATTTTCCATCAAAAGTCATCCCTTTTGAATGATATCTTCTTATTTTACACTTCTGAAAGTTACCAAGCGACTCTTGAGTCACCAACCTAAAGGTTTATATAGTATTGTCGTAAAAGTAAGGTGATGCGACAATTTTTGTGGGATGTGTATTATGTCTGTTCAGAATTATTCTAAGAATCAATAATAAAAAAAATATATCATTTGATTATATCAATTCTACCGCAATACACCCATATCATACACATTATTAGTTCTTATGATATGAAGTAGAGAAAAGTTTTGTTACTTTTTGTTCAAAAAGTCCGACCTTATAAAATTGTGGAGTCACTGTAGACAGTAGTTGTCATGGTCATTGTTATCGTCGTTCTAATTTTGTTGAATGCATATTAGCAAAAAAAATCATTTAACGAATGCACAAAAAGATACTCCTACAGCCCGCTTATCTCATGAAAAATTAACATATTTGTCGCTGATCAGCAGTCAGTAAAAAAGAAGTGCTGTTTGATGAACTTGCATATTTAAGCAGCGGCTTATGATCAATTTTGAGGGAAAACCACCAACTTCTAGTCTCATTGTTTGATGTTAGGCAATTAACGGTTGAAAGAAAATTGAATGCATTCTTTTAAAATCATATTCTGAAGCACATCGAAAACGAATTTCATAGGAACGTATTTCTACGAAGGAACGATGTCAATGTCAAAGTTGGATAACAATGTGATTCGCATATAACATGTTGATAATTATTTAGCATTAATATCATTCTGCCATTCTCAAAAAAAAAAAAAATTTCCTTGAAGCACAGGCCTATTAGACACTTTTCTGTTTCCACAAAAAAAAATGGAAACTATTATTGCTGAATCTATGGGAAACTACTTGGGGTAGCATCAACTTTTACCCCTGAACTACATGGTTTTTTAAAAAACAAATCAACCACCACTTACCTGTTGTCATGCTTAAACGATTGGACGCTTGTTTTTCAAAAAAATTTCAACGGATGTCCTACATCAAGACTTCGCAAAAGTAATCGACACAGTAACTGTAAAAAGGCTAATTCACTTAGTTGAGGCTGTGGGCATACGAGGAATACTCATTTGAACTGAGGACTACGAGACAGGGTTAATCTTCGTGGCGAGAGTTGAATGTTCAGCTTCATCCGAAAGATTAGTAACGAAAAGGAGTAGCGCTATTGGTCCGCTATTGTTTATCAATCTTGCGAGAGGTCTGGCTTGCTGAACCCGGAGTAAAAAGTCTTTCTTACCGGACGATACGAAATTATATGGCAATCCGCTCATCAATCATCGAATTCCGCAGAGTGATCTTCACGCTATCCATCAATGCTGTTCTGAATGGCTCATCCCCCTGAACATTCAAAATGTGTAGTGTAGTACATCTCAGATCCAACAATAATAATAGAACGCGTAAAACCAGATACTTTAATATATAGGAGGAGAATCCCAACAGGGTTGCTTATTTTGAGAACTAAAATATTAAGTAATGATGATGAGTTTAGGTCAAATTGTTGCAATCTATTATTTTCATTATGTAAAATATCAAAATTATTACTGAAACTATGGTTTTCTATGGTTTGATTTGCATAGTGAGAATCAAATTATGGCTTGGCAAAACTGCGTTTATGATGAGACATCCTAATGTTGAAATTTCTAGAAGTTCTCTTATATAAATTTTATGATATTTTCCACAACAGTGTTTATAAACACCTGATTTGAATTTTAGGTTAACAGTTATCAACATATATGTCTAGAAAGTTATCCGACATGAAAACTATGCTTAAATTATGAGATGACAAGTATGAGGTAATATATTATATTTGTAGTTTCTTTAACAATGAGGAAAGCCTCATGGATTGCCTGTTGAAATTGTTTACGAGAAAGCGTGCTTTCTTTCAGATAGATCAATAAGTTGTGCTCGACGGTATAACATCTGATTGTTTCTGGTTGCAATCAGGAGTACCTCAGTGATCCATCTTTCGCCAACCTTGTTTCTGTTGCAGATAAAGGATCTTATGTCATCTACAGTGAACAAGAGTTTGATTTTGCAGACGATTGTACCTTCGTCTTTCAGTAGTCTGCGGCCGATTACAGAATCTCACCGTCAGATATATCAACAAATTAGTAACTCGAACTCTGACTTACAGAGGCTATCTGAGTGTGGTCAGTTCAACCTGGTGAGCTCCAACGCAAGCAAGACGCAAGCCACTACTTTAATGATGCAAGGCAAACAAATTGCATCCAAAGATTCGATGCACCTACTCGGAATAACGGTCAACTCTGGGTTTTGCTGGCATGAACATGTATCAGCAATAGCTAAGTCGGCATCAGCTAAACTTAGGTTTCTTTTCAGAGCCAAGCGATACTTCACGTCATCTCAGCTGTTGCTTCTATATAAGGCGCAGATTTGGAATATTGTTCCCATGTATGTGCGCCTCATCGACCACCCGGAGATCACCTGCGATCTCCCAGCGTTGGCTATAGGAAGACAAGTTGCTGACCTCTCTCTGTTTTACAGATACTTCCACGGAAGGTGAAGAACCTTGTTCTGGAAAAACTCATGTTTTTCCGCAACATTAGGCTGGCAAGGAGTTCTCATTATATGGCGGTACATTTAACGACCCCTCGCACCTCTCTATAAGAATTCCTTCGTGAATAGGGCCGGTGAGCTGTGGAACTCGCTTCCATCCAACATCCTACAATTTGGCGCATAAAGAAAATATAATGGTGCCATACTGTCAATCATACTAGTTTAGTTTAGTTTAGTTATAACCATTATTGACCACTATTTTCGATCATATTAAGCTGTTTCAAAAAATTATTTCAAGACATTGGTATCGTTGTGAGTCTAAAAGCTGCTATAAGCAGCTATTTTATGTTGATATGGATGTGAATGGTCTGTCTGGGATGGTTTATGGAAAATAGAAAAATCATGTATGTGGTGAATTTTGATTATAGTTGAATCTAAATAGTTAATGGAATTCTCAGTTTCCATTTCCAAGGTGAACTGAATATTAGGGAAAATTGAATTAATGAAGTACCTACTGTGCCTAAAGTACAGCAGATTATGTCATCGACATATCTAAGCCAATAAATGCAGTTTTTGACAGCGGCTGAATATGAATCATTTCCTCAATGTTATTCATGAAAATTTCTGCAAGGAAAAGACTGAGGTACATCATTAAGCCGTTATTGCGCATGAAAATTTCATCATTGAACTTGAACTAATTTTGATATTTTACATAATGAAAATAAGATATTGAAACTGAATCTATGAGCATTGGCAATCAATGAACAAAAGAATTCCGGGAATTCAGTTACATTCATCACCATTACTTGAATTTTTCAGTTCTAAAAAGAAGCAATCCTGTTTGGACTTTCTTCTTATATAGTTAAGTACCTCGTTTTACCATATGATAAGTAAGGCACATCATTCTTATGAATGTACTACTGTAAATGATTGGTTTATCACTTGGCAAAGGTTTCACTAATATTTATTAAAAATACTCAACCTATGTTTCGGGTTGTTAGCATTATCAAGAGTAATACAATACATAATTTAAAATGAGTGATCTCACTTATAAATAACGGCATTCGCGACAGGAGGTACATTGAAGTATAGTTGGTGGTCGCAAATTGGCTGGTCTGTCCTATGAGTGGACGTAATTTCAATAATCTTCAAGATGTCCATCCTTTTTCCTTTATTACCTAGATGCATGAGTTCGATATTCTCGAAATCTATGAAATGATTTTTGTTGATGCAGTGGTCCGAATACCCGAAGAATTTTTATTTTGGAGAATAAATCTTTCATGGTCTTCAACTTCCTTTCGATGCATGCATTATTTTGTGAATATATCTTATTATTGAACTGAAAATAATTTTGGGTCAAGCATAAATCAAACAGAGAAATTAAATCATCTTCACAGACCACGTTGAGATTTCTTGTCTCTAGAATACTTGATATTAAGGGGACACATTCTGTTGCAGATATATTCGAAAACATATTATCTAGTAAATAATAGTAGTAGATAATATGCGTTTATCCCTCAGTCCCCTTCTATCTGAAATTTTCATGTCTAATTTGGAAAACACTAAAATTATGACGTCACCTTTGACGAAAAGGCATATTCTACTTTGGTACCAATATGTTGATGACATTTTAGCCTGTTTCATTGAAACAAATAGACAGCTAGAAATCTTCCTGAATTTCATTAATAACATTCATCCTAAAATAAAGTTCAAAGTAGAAACAGAAATCGTTAGTAAAATCAATTTCTTAGATCTTACAATTACCCGGGAGAATAATAACCGTTCATCAATTAATATCTTCAAGAAACCATCGTACACGGATAATGTCATAATCATAAATTCATTTCACGCGTATTCTGAAAAAATAGCATCCTTCAAATCCATGATTCACAGAGCGATTTCTTTGCCTTTATCGGACATGGACCGAAAATCAGAATTTAACACTATTATGTTAATAGCAGAGAACAACGGCTTCGATATAAAAGCAATACAGAGTTTGATTAATCGAAAAATACGCACCAACACATTCAACATGGTGTATCCCCAATCCAAGAGATAAAAGCCCGAAAAATGTATGTCTCTAACAAATTTTGGGAAGACGTCAGAACCGGTTGCTAGAGTTTTGTCTGATATTAAAAAGTTCATATTGCATTCAAACCAATTAGCAAATTGTCAGCCTGCTTTTCAACACGAAAGATAAAACCGATAAATTCGAAAAATCAGAAGTATACCAATTAACATATTCTGAGTGCAATTTCTTCTATATAGGTCAAACAGGACGCTCTTTCAAGGCTAGATACAAAGAACATTTCCGACCATTCCTACACCAGAAATATGATTCAGCTCTAGCTGCACATTGTGTGAATGAATGTCATCCTTTTCCAGAACCTTAACAGCTAAAAATTCTTCATTCCTGTGATAAATCTTATAAACTCAATTTCTTTGAATCGATGGAAATTTTCAAGGCATCTAGGGTAGAGAGGGTTAAGCTTCTTAACGACCAGGTAGACTGAATTACCTACCAATCAATATAATTCAAGTTACTGTGACCTCTACTAGCATTTTATTGATGTTAGTTCCTGTATTGTACATGAGTATTCAGTTTTTATTAGCTTGTTGTTAATAATGGACGTATGTCCGAAGCCGGTCCAACCAATGTAAAATTTTGTCATTCTTTACATCAATAAATTAGTGATAGTTAAAACATAGTAACTTGTTTTATTTTATTATTCATTATGAATATTAACTATCACGTAGTTCAGGCTTCATCGATCAATTATAATTGAAATCACTAATTTTGAATTTAGTATTGTATTACTCTTGATAATGGGTTAACAACCCGAAACATATGTCGAGTATTTTCAATGAATATTAGTGAAACCTTTGCCAAGTGATAAACCAATCATTTATTCATTATGTTTCATCAAGTGTTAAGCCAGAATTCCATACATATTAACGTATTACCGATTTGAAAGCCTCAGTGTGGTGAAACGCGTCAGAAGTTTGTCGATATAACAACAATTTGAACGTATTGTTTTATTCAATTGAAAACAAATTGATTCTTCTGGTTCATAAAAATTTTTCTTTCGCATTTGAACGTTTGAACATCATCCCCAATCCCTGTCATCTTGAACTCCGAAAATTTTCATATAAGAGGAAGGTCATATGGTACCTGGGATTATTAATTTATTGCATTTTTTAAAATTTCATCGATGATCGAGTAACCGTTTCTTATCATATAATTAAAGAGCGGGTTCTACCATGTTATATATTAGACACATCATAATTTTGGATGAAGAAGCCACAGTGTGATAAAACGCATCATTAGTTTTTCAATGTAGTGTAAATTTGTACATCATTGTTTCATTTGCTAAAAACATATATAAATATCAATTTTCATCAGTAATAACCTCTTCAATCGAAAAAAGAATCGATTTTGATCAAGTATTTTCCTCAAACAGATATCGAACAGATAGAAAAAATTTAGAATTTTTCCAAACAATTCTCGTATCAGATTCTTGATATAGTATTTCAGAATATGAATTATCACGTGGTTGTAGACAGAATAGAATCACATTTTCAAAAATGTATCACACGATCCCTTCTCTCTATTCACAAATTTATAGTGGATACTGCCAGAGTAGGGGGTTGATAATAGGAGAACGAAACATGTAACAAACAATATCCCCCCCAATCCAAAATGACCTTTCAGGAAATTCACGAAAAAATAAAACCAGCCGAGTGATTCAGGTTAGTTTGTTTCCATTGAATCGCACTCTATTGGAAATTGCTTAGCTATCCGACCATTGAAAGAGTTTTCTTTCTTCGTGTCATTGAATTACATTGATTAGACCTGACGAAGCGAATGTAACGTTGAAATATTTGTACGAATCGACTCAGTCGTTTCAGAGTTATGAGGTTTGGAAAATCTTCAATTTGCATAGCTATCACCAATTAAAATTTCCCCCTTCCCTACTGATCACCCTGTGTATTTCAGCTTATCTTCTTAGAATCGCATTCAATTACATGCATCATTCGCATTGAATGTAGGATTACTCGACATCTTATCTACCTGTTCTAAGTCTTCATAATTAACATTATTAATTCAGGGAATTTCTGTTTCAGGAAGCGTCAAGTACGCTACGTTATGTTTCGGCTGTGTAGCATGAGATTAATAACTCGATTCCTTCTTCTGGTATGCCTGTTGAGTTTGCTGAGTTTGCTTTTACTGAACCGTTGTGGACTCAGCCATCTAGACAACGACTCGTCTCCAACAGAGGAACATGAAGCAGCATACTTGCTTGGTGAGTATTCATTTGATTGCAGTTCGCTATTAACCTGTACTAACATTGAATGAAGGAGTCTGATTCTTGATTTGATTGAGAGCTTATATTTATCTAATAGAAATGTAAGGTTAGAAGTTTCAAAACCTACTTGGTTTTACTATGACGTAAGAATTGAATAAATTGAAAATTTAATTTGTATGTGAAGCACAATGAATAGGATATGGAAGAAGAATTGCTCTGCATGAAAAAAGTTAAATAATACGTTTGAAACTGTTGCTAAATTTTGTTATATTTTTTATAATTGTGTTTGTTGCTATCTTATTTATCGTTGTTAATTTTTATTTATAATTGTTTCATACATCAAGTGTTTCGAGAAAAACGCCCCAAGCTATAGCTCCTACAATTCTCATTCGATTTCAAAGAAACGAAAACCCAATTGCACTTAACCACCTGCAACAATTTAATTGAACTGTCAATTCCGGAAATACTGAAAGTTCACCTTCACACGAACTATATAAATAGTGTCCCCATATTTTCATTATGTCTTCATTTAATTAAGAGTACCTTCTACAAAAAATTATTACTGAAAACGATGTACACAACCAAATTTATATGGAATCACCCGATATTTCGAATATTACCTCAAGGATTTTGAATATTTCGAAGGATTGTAAGAATTGATCTTTTGAGATATTTCAAATGAATAAAAGAAATAAATTAAGGTTTACTTTAAGAAAGAAACAAATAAAAGAAAATAAGAGATTCTTTCCGCATGTAGTAGAAGAATTGAAAATTGTTTTCCCACGAAGTAGGTGTTTTTTTCTCGACATCAGTAACTTGTAATACCTCCTCTTGCCCTGATACAAGCCTGAATCCGTCTAGGCATGCTTTGGATTAAGTTTTCTCTGGGGTGATATTCTGCCACTCTTTTGTGTTGGCTTGGATGAGCTGTTGTGGGGTTCTCGGATTATCCTGGCGCGATATAATTATCCTTTTGAGATTATCCCATAAATGTTTAATAGGATATAGGTCTAGAGGGAAAGCTGGCCAGTCTAAAATACCGATTCCCTCTGTTTCAAGATAATATCTCGCGAGATTGCTGGTAGACATTATCTCGCATAAAAGTGAAATTCTCACCGTGGGCACCTCATCAGAGTCTCACTATACACTTGCAGGAAACGAAATCTAATCTGCTTTGCCTCTCAGCATAATGCCACCCCAAAACATCATACTGCCCCCTTGATATTTCGGAATTTGTCTTGATGCTCGGAGTCTAGCTTATCTTCCACGAGCCGACGTATTCTAACCTGAATCCAGCTGTTATCTGATCGAACAACATTTCTGGTTTCATCCGAAGAAAGAATATTTCGCCAATTGTCAATATTACAATTTTGGTGCTCGATACACCAATTAAGTCTGTTAATTTTTTGTTGTCTGGTTAGCTCTGGAATTGGAATTGGCCTTCTGTTGTTTAAACCCCTTGAACTAACTCTTTGAGGTTTCGTTTTGACTGGTAAACTGATGCCTGTTGCTTCCAGAAATTGCCTTCAGAGTATAGGGTGCCACGCACAAGGGTTTCTTCTTGCAATTTGGCACAAGAAGCGCTCTCGTTCTTCAGAAGTGATCTTCCTACGACTTCCTCTAGGCCTATTTTGAAGAGATTGTAGTTCCACGTATCGGGCATAGGTTTTGAAATCACCCCCTGTGATACCCCCATTGTGGTCACTATATCCCTATGTGTTACCCCTTCTTCAACGAGAGCAATTATTCGACCCCTCTGCACATCGGACAGTCCAACGTAAGGCATTTTTAATTATGATTATAGACTTTTTTTAAATTTGACATTCACAGTTTCTAATCTCAGTGACGACTGAAAACTATATCCCAAACATGTGGTGATAATTCAACATTTCTGATCATACTACCCAGTTTTTTTTACCATAAAAAACTTCATTCTTCACAAGTAGTTAAAGATCCATAGTTAAAAACAATCAATAATGTGAAATACCGAGTGATTCAATATAAATTTGGTTGTGTGTATATTCCGAGAAACAGAAAATTTGGAAGAAAATACTCATCATCAATTCATCGATGGATTTCGTAAAATGGGTGACCGTTTGAATTTGTGATAAAACTTTTCTGTCCTAAAAAGTTTCGGTCATTATTTTAGTTTGGACAACTTACATTATTTTGTATTTTGGGTGAAAAAGTCTCCAAACGTAACAAAAACTCCAAATGAATCATGAAGTAAGCGCTGTGACAGAATATCATTGACAATCAAAGGCAATCTTAATAGAACTATATGTATGTTATTTGCAATTATTAACAAGAAGCTACGGTAGGTTAGGTACCACCTGCTTATTTTAATTATTGTTTCGTTACGAGTTTTTTCACAGTGAATTAATAAGTATAATAGACGAAAATCAAGTGAGCACAGACAAGTATATTTTCAATCTAACAGAAATAGAGCTCGAGCATTTCTACTATGTGTAGGATGATTTCCAGATTGTGATGAAACAGAGCGCCGAAAGTTTGGCAGACTCGAAAAATACTTACGTAAATACGGTTGATTCATAAAACCTAAAACTTTCGAAAGGAAAATTAATGAAGATACCGAATTGAATGTCTTGGTGAATATAGAAGCGAACCCAGAAACATTAATTCGGCAAATATCTACAAAAACTGGGACGTCCCATTATTCAATCGATTTCACAAAAACATAAATACAAGCCTTATGTTCTTTGAAAAATTGAACTTAAAAAGAACATGACATTGTTAAACGCTTCAAGTTTTACAACCTTTTTCACTGATAGAATGCATGAGTGTATTTTCGACAAGAATAGTCATTTAGAACCTTTTTTTTTAAAAAAACTTGAATGAGAACAATTAAAATGAAATTCTCATTCAAACGTCATGTTTTCCTCAATCAATTGATTCAAACATAATGGCGCAGCTTGGAATGTGAAGTGGGTGATCAATTGATTTGGATGAATGGTCCTGTGGTGGTCAGCCCGCTCACCAGATTTGACCCCTCCTGATTTTTGGCTCTGCAATTACCTATAGGATGGAGTATACTGAACTCTACAGAATTTGGACGTGTTGAAAGTAATAATAAGAACTGCCTGTCTGAAAATTCCTTCTGACACCGTACTGAATGTAACACGACGTGTTTTCAAGAGATGTCAATTGAGTATTCAACAGCATGGAGGACATTCTTAACAATTTCGTTGAAGGTCGAAATGCTCAAGCACTATCTCTTTCAGATTGAAAATAAACTTGCATCATGTCTGGATTTACTAGATTTCGTCTTTTATATTTATTAACACAATTACAAGAAAGGGTGAAGGTAGGTACTTAATCTGTCATAATTTCCCGTTTATAATTGCGATTTATATCTTTTTCAATGAAGATTGCTCTGTAATTTTCAATCCCGCCACAAAGCTAACTTAATGATAGATTAGTAGCTTCTGTTATGTTTGGAGTCTCTTCATACCCAAAATACGAAATAATGTCAGTTATTTGAACTACAATAATAACAAAAACACTTTCTAGAACTGAAAAATTTTATCACGAACTCAAACAGTCGACCATTCTACCAATTTTCAACAATGTTCTCCTATCGATAGAAGACACTCTCTTTTAAGTGATACTTTTTCCGCAGAAGGTACTCAAAATTGAATGGGTACTCGAAAAAAATGAAAAAATGGGGATACCATTCAAAGGCTTCAGGTGAGGTCAACCTACGATATTTCCAGAAGTGGCAAACCAATGAAAATGTTTTAAGATTATGAGAATATCATTCGAGATGCCCAAAACTTTTTGTACGAATAAGCTTTTAGGATTTTTTTTACTAGAATAATCCAAGGACCTACCTAGCTGAATTACCGATTTTTATTTTGAAATATTCGAAAAATCAACTGTCCTTATTCTTACCACTGGCAACTTACCCTGTTAATTCGCTATAGTTATGGATATTCAGTGAGTTGCTTGTATTTACACTTTGTGTGAATTCAGTCAAAACAGTCACAAATATGGAAAACCGTTCCATATTCTCCATATTGATAACAGGTTATTCTCTAATGTACAATTCCTCAGAGAAGACTCAACTGGATCGGTAAGTCTTCCAGGCACATAATGTTTTAATATTAACAACGTCTTCAAAATTCTGAAAGTGTTCTTCATTTTCTGAAGAAAATCCTTTCTTGTATTATCGTCACATCAATTTTCCATCCACAAAAGGCCATCACCTTCTTTTGATCGGATGGAACTTCGATATGCCATATGTGGAATGTGGACCTGAACAAAAATAGAAAGGCTGTAATGGTTCCGCAATTTCTAGTTCGATTTTTGATCCACTGTACTCTTGCTAACGTCAAAGGTAACGTGAGTTACGAGGAATGTTAGAATGTCAATAATGTTCAAATATCAATGAATAAAAATGATTGATGAAGTAACTTAAGTTCTAGATCGAATTAGTATATAAACAAAAACTAAACTTACCCATACTGAATGAATGTACATACATATAAATATTGACAATGTCAATGAAATTATTCTGAATATCAAATATTTAATCATGAATTTTTTCCTAGAGTTTTAGTTTAATGTTGAGAGACGCCCATGCAGGGTATGCTAGATTCCCCATTGGGCGCCTCCCCAGGTGGCGGATAGGGAAAAACCTGTCAGATATGACAGGAACTGAGGAAATTAAATACTTGGGGTGGACCAAAATCTATCACGGTAGCGTTTGATCCACAGTGGGCGGCTATCAACAGCGTCTGTACTTGTATCGAGCGGCAGAAATTTAAACTCACCAACCTGCCTGGCAAGCGTGTTGTTTTAATGCCAAAACCTTCCAAACTACCCCAAATGTCCAATTATACAACATCATTACCCCAGGCGAGTAGAGACTTTGGTTCCGAATCTCGCACTGACTCATTGTCAGTCTTCCTCATGGGTTCTGGAGAAGGCAATAACTTGACTCCACAATCTCGAAAGGACAAACAGAAATCCTCAACTACAGAAGAGGAAAACAAAGCAAGAGATCATTGACATATCTTCAAGGTCGTCACTTATAACATCAGAACATTGAGATCCCAGGAACTTATGCAAAGATTAGAGGAGGAACTGAAACAGTTAAAGTGGTATGTTCTGGATCTGAGTGAAACAAGATTGAAGGCAATAACCTAATAAATAAATGAAGAAACAGATAATCACATAGGCGGAGTGGAACTCATAACCAACAAAAGAATGAATCACCTATTAGAGCAGTTTGTTGCAATATCGGATCGTGTCATATATGTTGTACTCAAACTAAACCAGAGATACGCCCTACAAATAATCCAAATATATGCCCCAACATCTGTTGCACAAGACGAAGAGGTAGAACAATTATATGGAGGTATCATTACTGCAGAAAGTAGGGCAAACGCCAGGTTCGTGATAGTTATGGGCGACCCTAATGCCAAAGTAGGCAAAAATTTGGATGATGTTATCCCACACGTTGGCAAATTTGGACTCGGTTGTAGAAATACAAGAGGAGAAATGTTGATTGATTATTGCAGAAATGAAAATCTATTCTGTGTGAATACCTTCTACCAAAAACCTTCACAAAGACGATGGACATGGCGAAGTCCAAATATTAGTATTAAAAATGAAATAGATTTTATTCTCACTAATAAGAAGGAAGGGATGTCGCAGTAATGAATCAATTAGATACGGGAAGCGATCACAGACTTGTCACAGGCTCTCTAAAGATAAACACAAAAATAGAGAGAAACAGTATGATCCTCAAAGGGCAACCATACCCAACTTTAGAAGTGTAAACTGAGAGCAAGAAACAATTCCAAAATACACTGAGCCAAAAACTATCAAACAGGAAACATTTTTCAGAAATGACCTTCAACGACCTAACAGAAATGATAACAAACAGTTTAAAGACATCAACGAAGAGAATATGCACAAGACAAAAAGACACTAACACGAAGATCAGTACACATATGAAAATGCTATTGCAGCAGAGAAGAATAATGCTCCGAAATGAAGAAAATTATAAAGAACTGAACAAAGAGATATTCCGAAGATTTCGAAAAGACCTAAGGTACTACAATACAAGAGTCATAATGGATACTATTGAAGACAATAAGAATATGAAAGTTCTGAAATCCAGACTCTCTTGCTCCAACAGAAGACCAATACTGAACAGCATTAGAAACAAAGCAGGCACTTTGGTAAATAATAGATCCTACATCATTGAAGCAGTTAAGGAGTTAAATGAGATAAAAAAACAAGGTTTAACTTTAATCTACACTTTATTTGAAAAAATTCGACGACTTTTCGCTGACACATCAGCTTTATCAAGAATGAAAAACAGAATGAAGAGTATGGTATTATAAACAAATCGTAGAACAAGTTGGATGAATAACAGGAAAATCCACACCGAGCCATTGTACAGTTAGTATGAAAGGCAATAAAAACTAATTAAACAAGTTAGGTAGGGTACCTGTTCATTCAAAAGCTTGTCCGAATGTTTGTATCTATATATTTCTAATGCTTCTAGGAGATCTAATTTTGAACTTTTGATTTTATATGTAATATGTCAAAGTTTTTATTGAATGAATGGTTTTCTTTTATTAGGTGGTTTGAATAATTTGAATCAGATTTATTTTTATCGAAGCTACGTTTATGTTCAGATGTTCTTACGCCAAAACTCCTATAGGTCCTACCGATATGAATTTTATCACAAGAACCGCAATTGAGTTTATAGATTCCTGATTTACTCGATTTTTCAACACGAGATTTATTACTATTAATATGTTTACCTAAGTTATTAGAAGTTTTGAAAGTTATATTAAGATTTTGTTTGACGAGAAAGGATTTAATATTTGTACTTGCAGAACCGCAGAATGTTAAACTGTTGAATATTCAATAGTCTTTATGAATAGGATATACTTCATTTATTGCTTTCTGATACAGTTTTTTACGAATGATTAGATATATGATATCCGGATTATATGAATTATTAATGGCTATTAACGGCCTCCACAATTCAAATATTCAAAAGTTAAGGAGTTTTACACTTCGGAGGCAAGTGACCCCAATACATCTCAAAGACTAGTGGTGAAGAATATCGGTTCTGAAGAAATCCCAGTTATTGAAATAGAGGAACTAAAATTAGCACTTCAACAGATGAAAGGCCGCAAACATCCAGGCGAGGATAGGATAGGTTGTGAAATGTTGAAAATGGGTGGCGGGGATTTATTGGATGCCGTGAAAATTCTCTTCAATAAATGTCTTTTGGATGGAAGAATTCAACAAATGTGGCAAAATGCTGAAGTAATTCTACTTCACAAAAAAGGGATACGAGCAACCTGGAGTATTTTCGGCCCATCAGCCTTCTTTCACACCTATACAAGCTGCTCACTAAAATTATCACAAATAGACTCACCCACAAATTAGACCTATACCAACCTGTAAGGCAAGCCGGATTCCAAGCAAGATATAGCACCATTGATCATTTACAAGCAATTCGTACTCTCATCCAGAAGTGAACCGAATACAATATTCCCATCTACTTGGCTTTTATAGACTTCCAGAAAGCTATCGATGTCATAGAAATGTGGGCAATAAGAAGATCTTTAGATAATGCAAGAGTCGATCTCTCGGTATAGAATTTGCTGAAATACATTTATGCTCATGCATTCATCACAATTCATTTGGATGAGAACAAGATAGCAAATAAAATCCGCTTAGAGAGGGGAGACGTCAAGGCGACACTATTTCTCCGAAATTGTTTACGCTGGCCCTAGGAGACGTTTGCAAAGGTTTAGAATGAAACAACAAATGATTCAACATTGATGGAGTACATTTAAACCATCTGAGGTTTGCAGACGATATAGTTTTCATTAGTACAAACTCTGAAATACTCAAAACCATGCTAGAAGGACTGCACCAAAAATGTAGAGAAGTCAGCCTTCGAATGAACCTGAATAAAACCAAAATTCTGAGTGCAGAAAACAAACATATATATATATATATATATATATATATATATATATATATATATATATATATATATATATATATATATATATATATATATATATATATATATATATATATATATATATATATATATATATATATATATATATATATATATATATATATATATATATATATATATATATATAAAATAAAATAAAACTCGGAAAGAAAATCAAACCTGTGAAATTTCCAGGAGATTGGGTTTGGGCTGGGCTGCATTTGAAAAACTGGGCTTTGGTTTGAAGTCCCGAAATATTATTCTCAACCTAAAAAGAAAAACCTTCGATACGTGTGTTCTTCCTGTCCTTACATATGGCCTTGAAACAATATCTCTAACTCGAAGATCAGCTAATAAATTACATTTTGACAACGAGCTGGCAATTTCATTGAGAGATAGAGTGAGGAATGAGGATATTAGAGAGAGAACTGTAGTGACTAATGTGCTAAGAAGGATAGCACAATTGAAATCGAGATGGGCTGGTCATGTAGAGTATATGAAAAGGTTCGGAATACAATATCTTAAGATAGTATTGTACTATTTTTCTCTTCTGGTACAGGGATTTCACTTCTTCTTTAATGTTTTGTCAATGAGAAATATAGATAGCTTTATTCGCCGCAAGAGAAGAGGAGGGAGTTGTTCTTGATCAAGATTATATCAACTATATGCTATATTGCAAAAATCAGAATACATAGAAAAAATAAATGATTCTATTGAGAACAAACTATTAGCACTATATCAGAATTGTCAACTTATATTTTAACCGAGCCTAGTTATATTTATACGAACATGAATTCAAGCCCGCCACAAGTATATGGTCTGATAAAATCCGACAACGAAAATGCTCCGATCCGTCATTTTCATTCTTTCTATACTCCCACTTTCAAGTTATAAAGAGAATTGAATACGATATTCAAGATATTGATAAATTTACCTGCTGAACGTTCAACTAAATATCAAACTAAATTAAGGTAAAAATTAGATAACCTCTCTTCACCGAACAATCCCATAAGTTCAGATGTAGAAAACAAGTTTTCGAATACTTCGATAACTATTATCTTAACGTTTGATATTTCAGATTACACAGATCACACAAATTAACCCCTTGAAATATTGCGAATTTATAATTCTTTGAAAGTTTTGCATAGAGCTGATTCATCTGCAATTCAACGAAAACATGTATGAAGAACCTAGAGGTCTTAGGATGAGATCGCCATTGAGACTCTTCTAGCAGATATATTCATGTGTAGCATAGAAAACAAAACACTTAATTCTAAATTGCCTGTCAAAATTAATGTTTGTTGTCAATACGTCGATGATGAAACTTTTACCTTGGTCTAAACAGTATACCTTGACAATGTGATCATTTCCTCAAATTCATAAACAGTATCCTGTAAATGAAATTCAAATTCGAAAATAAGGAAAACCATCGAATAACATTTTTAAATCTCAAGTAGCAAAATCAACTTGTGCGGAAAACCTACTAGCACAGTTATAAGTATTCTTTAGGGTCTAACCATCCAAATTCACATGAAATTTGGGAATACAATTCAAATATCCACACAGTTTTTACGTAATCATTCGGAAACCTCAGAAGAAAAAATTGAAGTAATTAACAGTTTAGATCAAATAACTCAATACATTAATTGACAAAATAGTGAAACGGAAACAATAACATATAGCTATGATCCAAATATATTCAATTATAAGTACCAACAAATCTGAAAAATTCATACATTCAATATATTTTGGACATATTACAGAAAATGTTGCAAATTTAATCTAATATTGCATTCGTACCAGTGGCATAGCTAAAGGGGGGTGGCGGGGGCGGCCCGCCCCTTAACGGGTGACACCCGAGCCCGACTATTGCCTTCAGTTATAGTTCTTTTTACCTATAAAAAATCGTAAATCTATGGCAGAGAGCATAACCACCACTAATAAAATTATCTAGGTAACTATAATATCGTACCACGAGCATAATATTTGATATTTAAAAAAAAATGTGCACAGTGTCAATCGATCGGGGATTCCCCCAAAATTTGATACCCCGTTCGCGCATAACCAACGCTAGTCAGGGGATTCCCTCGATATAGCGCTCGTCACTTGTATTGTGGATTGGGTCATTTCTTTTGTTTCCGACCGCATTCATTTCAATATTCGCTTACGTGAACGTGTGAACGTCTAGTAGAAAGTGCTTGTTAATTATTAGATATTATAAACAACATTTTTTGTATAAAAACCGATTTAATATAGTCGATTCTTGAAGAAAATAAACAAGGTAAGTGAAGTATTTTTGTTATTACAGGTAATACTTACATTTTTAATTCATTTAGTATCTAATAGCAGTATCTTAGATTATTTTGGAAAACCCTTCAATTATTTTATTCTTTTTCAATTAGTGTGTATTTTGAACCTGTATTATTGAGCCATCCTAAATAATAAATAGGTACCTACAGAAGGTATTTTGACGGATTGCAGTAACATTTTTCGTTTAGCCTGGGCAAGTATTACTATCTACTAAAGGTGTTTATTTATTAAAATAGGTTTTGAAGGCTTTGCTGGCTTAAAAGATTTTATTTATATTTTTACACGTTTTACGATATTACTTTAGATAATAATGTTTAATTGTAAATAATATGCTTATTTATTATTTACTTACTTATTATTTTCCGATCTAATAGCTATGGGATTTCTTTACAAAAACGGAATACGTTCAGCTTAGATTTTCAATTGAAAATATCATAATCATATTATACAACTTCGCGTACTCCGAGATGAATAGCTCGAGCACTCGTGGCATGGATATCTCAATCAACGGTAGAGTATTAAACTGGTATTTTTCGAATAATACTTTTATTGATACATATTTACACCCAGACGCAGGATTGTTAATATAAATTAACAATCCTGCGTCTGGGAAAAATTTATTTCACAAAGCTAGTTACGTAACGTAAAGGTGTTCATTTACTGTTATAATTAGTTTATAAAATCAACGTATCACTTACTCACTAAAAATAATTTTTAGAATATCCAGAACGAAATATGCCTCAGGGAATTCATACTTCAAAAAGACAAAGCAGGTTTCAACAGAGAAAAGCCGAAAACTCTAAAATGAATGAAATTCAGAGCATGTCCGGTTCTATTTTCAAATATGTCCCAAAAGCAGATAGCGTCTAAAGTTCAAGTAAAGTACCCGAGTCTCCTGCTGACGAAAGTAATGATTCACATCTTGGAGACTCACATTCAGATAGCAACATCGACAATACAGCATCAATGAAGACGATTCAGGACCTTGACGGAATCAAAATAAACGATGAAAATGACGCTGTTTATGCTACTTACGGAGATAGCATTAGCTTCGAAGAATCAGTTCAACACTAGAGAGATGTTTCACATTGAAGTTTACCGGTAACTAATAATGTTCGCATTGACATAATATAAAAGGGCAGTGAACATTTCCAGAACAAAGAAGGACCGTTTCCTACTGTATCTCGTCATGGTTCAAAGATTAAGGGTAATTCTCATCATCTTTCACAGGAATGGTTTTATAAATAGATGCCTAGTGGTGAAAAAGTTCTACGATCATGGATGGTATTTTCTCCTATATCAAATAACCAGTACTGTTTTTGCTGTCGATTATTTGCTGTCAGTAACATACAAACAACATTTACAACTGGATTTCAGAAGTGGTGGAAACTAAATCCTAAAGTATTGGACCATGAAACTTCATGTGAACATTCAGGAAATTTCGAAAAGTGAAAAACTTTGGGAATAAGATTAAAATCTCACATCACAATAGATGATGCAACCTTGCAATTAATGAATACGGAAAAACAGAAGTGGAAAAATCTTTTATCTAGATTATTAGATATAACATTGTTTTTGAATAAACAAAACCTAGCATTTCGAGGACATGATGAAACCCAAGGGTCGTCTAATAAAGGTAATTTCTTATAACTAGTTAAACTGCTGTCATGCAGTACTCAAAAAACATATACTATACTTGGAGCAGGAAAAATCACCTAAAGTAACATATTTATCGCCAGAAACGCCAGAAATACAAAATGAGTTCATAAATGTTTTAGCTAATCATGTAAAATGTGAGCTTGTTAACGAAATTAAATCGGCCAAATATTTCGGAATCATGTTTGATAGCACACCTGACGTTACACATGTCGATCAAATGTCTGAAGTGATTCGTTATGTAAAAATTAATAATAGAAAAGTAGAAGTCAAAGAAGTATTCTTAGGATTCTTTCCTTTACATGAGAAAAAAAGCAGCTGATTTAAGCGCTGAAATACTAAAGAAGCTTGAAAACGATGGCTTAAATATTATGATGTGTCGTTCTCAAGGTTATGATAATGCTGCAGTTATGAGTGGTATACACGGAGGAGTGCAAGCTATTATAAAAGAAAAAACAATAAAGCAATTTTTATTGGTTGTTTAGATCATTCAATTAATTAATGCGGCCAACATTCGTTCGCACAAAATGTGACTTGTATTACATTTTTCGGAGCAGTGGAAACAATATTTAACTTTCGTCAACTTCCGTCAAGCCGTTGGGAAGTGCTCCTCAATCACAGCAAAGCATCTGTTAAAAGACTTTCGACAACTCATTATAGTGCAGTAAAAATATTGGCTGAAAATTTTGTTGGAATAATATCTGCAATTGAGGAAGTATGTGACCAAGACGTAAAACTAGAGGTGCAGCACAAAATCGTATGCCTGCTGTGTGCAATTTCTCATTTCTTTGTTTTCTTCTCTTTTGGAATGATGTGCTAAGGGAAGTGAACAATGCTCAGATTGCATTACAAAGTAAAGGTTTATGTGTTGATGAAATAATCATAAAACTAGAAGCACTTCGTCAATTAATTAGAGAGAAACAGTTGCATCTAGCAGAAGAGGCAATAGATTTTGCTGTACAAAAATCGGAGAAATACAACATTTCGATGGAATGACGAATTCGTCGCAAGAAACGCATGCCCGGTGAGTTAGCATCGTCCACCGATGCTGGACTTACACTTAGAGCGGAACTCACATGTTAGAATGTATTAACAGATTCAATATTGAACTCGAAACAAGAGTAAAGTCCATTAAAGACGTAGCTTCATTGTTTGAGGTTGTGCAGTCAAAGACCTTGCTTTCGGCAAACACTGAACAGTTAAAATTTGTTTATCAAAATTTAGTAACCTTTACGATGAAGTATCAGAAACTGAACCCCTTTTAGAAATACCAAGATTGAGAAGACATTTAAAAGCGGCTAACATTACTGTCTCTAATTGGGTGACACTGGAATTTTTGAAATTCATTGTGGAATGGGATTTTAGAAAATCTCTTCCGAATTTTACGGTCGCACTAAAGTTATTTATAACAATATGTGCATCAGTTGCTTGTTGTGAGAGAAGTTTCAGCAAATTAAAATTAATTAAAAATTATTTGCGGTCTACAATGACTGAAACCAGATTAAACAATTTTGGTATTTTAACGATAGAACATGAAGCAACACAAAATATAAATTTTGAAGACGTGATTTAAGAGTTCGATAGTGTCAAAGCTAGACGGAAGAAATTTCAATTTTTATCAAACTAAATTTGTTTCACATAATATAAAAGTATTTGTAATAGGTACTCGTATTTTAATAAAACGTAAATGATTATAACAGTTTCGATTGAGTTTTAGGGTGAAACGCATAAAATCTGCCCCGGGTGTCACCTATGCTAGCTACGCCACTGATTCGTACCTCAAAAGAACTGTCATCAATCTCATTTATTGCTTCGAATCCTATAGGAAATTCAAATACATCAGGAGTTTATAAGTTATATTGTATTATTATAAGATATAAAGAACATCAAACTTCATTCAATAAAAGTAAAGGTTCAACATCAGCAAACCATTTCATCCAAAATGGTCACTCTTTTCCTAGTATTGATAAATTGCTCCAAAATTATAGAAAACTCAATAAGTTCGAATCAGTTAAGACAATTGTATGATAATGAACGACGAGAAATCCCAAATTTTCGATATATTCCAATAGTTTGTGAACTGCAAACCTAGTATCTGGTTTTTTCAAATCCAAATAAGGACCTATTCATATCTATTTCATATCAATTTGTACTTGGTTCTAATATTTTCCGATGATAAACGAGATTTCGAAATCCTCGTAACAGTGATCTATTAATTGAATTTATTTGTAGGTACTCAAAACAAAGTAAAGAATTTATTTTGTATTTCAATCAAGCTTACCTACCAAATAGTAACTGCTAAATGCATACAGTGATTTTATATGTTATGCATTTCGATATGAATATTTTAGTTTTTAATTTATCTCACACGAAAATAAATATTTGTTTAGTAATTTATTCTTTTCTTTTCCGATAAGTATTGTTCAATGTCTAATCGATAACTAGCTCTCTTTGAAAATTGCATATTAATACTACAGACATTAAAATATTGAAAAGGAGCAAGTTTCCAGACGATAATAGTTTGGGGCATAAATTAGTTGAAATTATAAAGAGAAGATATAGAATTATGAAACTTTTCATCGAGAGTTTTTTTTTCTCTAAAAATGTCGTTCGCGAATTTCTCACTTAGTAAAGAATTATAAATTATTGGTAAAAAAATTCCTAGATTCATTTTGATTAAATAGAAACTTTCGCAATATTTTATGTGGTGCTGAAACATTTGATGCATATTTCTAGACCTCATTCTGAATACAATGAGCTATTGCTCAACTCATCTTAATCAATCTCGAACGTTGGGACATGCAAAATGAGAAATTTGTAATAACATCGTCACTCTAATTGTCCACATATGCACAACAAAGATTAAACGCAACAGTACAAACACGGATAAGTGAAAACTAATTCAGGACGTTTCTCCCGTGATACGAGAGAAATCCTGTTTTTCGACGAGACTAGAATGTTTCCTGTTGTGAAACGACCCATAAACTTCAGTTAATTAGGACAGAGCACGGTACAATACCATAATATGTCAATGTAAAGTTTGGAGTTATATGTGAGAGGAGGAATAGTGGAATTGGAAGGGAGGCAGCTAAGTACTTGTTTAGTTAATTAACTCCAACTATCCTGACATCCGTCCTCGTTATTCCTGTGTGCTGGTGATTGGTGTTTGCAATCCCAACCTCATAAACGTGTCTCCTGTTAATTACAATTTTTCACGCAATCAAACAATATATTTCTTCGGTAAAGAATCAATATTGAATACTTCGGAAAATGTTTGGAATGAATTATAAATTTAATACCAATGAAGAATTTTCAATTTTTGGGATAATCAATAAAACTTCTCTTCACTAAGTTATTAAAAATTCAAAAGTTGAATAACTTGAGCTTCGTGAAGTTGGTCGGAAATATTAAATTCTTAGAATATGCAATCTGTCGGGGAACTGCTGAATTATACCTCCTCTCAACCGGATTCTTGGTAAATATTCGATGTATTACAGATATTCTCAATTAAAATCAATAAAGAAAATTCAATTTACACGTTTAACTTTATTTCTTACGCGTTTCACGAAACAGCGCCGACACCAGAGAGATACAAAATGAAAACTAAACGAACGTACAAAATCTAACTCTTCTTTTAATAAATGTTGGAAAGTTTATATCTATTGACTTCAAGGGATTTTCAAAAATTAATTCAAAGTTTTTATTGGATGAACGGAAGATTTTGAAATTTTGGTCGGAATTATGATTTTTTCAATTAAAAGGTTTGAGTACTAAGAATTTGTTTTCCTATTGATGAACTAATGTTCTTTCACTCAAATATTGAAATTTCTGTAGGTCTGTTCAATATAAACACCTCAAAAAAGTCTAGGGAACACTTCTGAATATCAATATATCGTATCCAGAACGATCAATATGAATGATTTTTTTTAAGAAATGAACACCTGCATTAATTTCTCACCAAATTATGTAGAGTGCTGCAACAGATTTCAGTTTTTTTTATAAAAAACTAAAAATGCAGCAGATGCGACGCTGCTTTATAATCATTTCATGTATTCAGTGTTTGAAATCAGTTAGTTGGCATTTTGTTTCTGTTGTAAGCACAAATGAAAGATTCAAGTTTTGTGATTCGACCATGAAAAGAAAACATTTGACTAGAGAAGAGATGTTACGAGCCGTTGGCATGCTCCAAGCTGGGAGCTCACAACGGGAAGTATCCAGGGTTTTGGGAAGTAGCCCAAGTGTCATAAACCGTTTATGGTCGCGTTTCAATGAAACAGGTAGCGTAGAAGAACGCCATACAGGTCGTTTCAGGATTACTACAGTCGCCCAAGACCGATTTTCGGTTTTACAAGCCAGAAGAGATCGTACTACCACAACATCTCAATTAGCTCAAAAGCTATCACGAGTTCATAATGTACAAATTTCCGACCAAACTGTGAGAAATCGACTGCACGAAGGTCAACTCCACTGCAGACGTCCTTTAAGAGTTCCACAACTGACCCATAGAAATTACGCTGCTCGTTTAGCTTGGCGCCAAGAACACGTAAACTGGGATCAAGAGAGGTGGGCCACAGTTCTCTTCAGTGATGAATCTAGATTCAGTTATAATCCCGATTCAGGAAGAATTCAAATATGGAGGGAACCTGGAAAGCAAAATCGTCTCCAGCATGCTCGAGAAGTTGTTAGACAGGGAGGTGGATCAGTGATGTTTTGGGGAGGTATACGACTTGGTGAAAGAACTGACATCGTTTTCATAATGAACAACTTCACGGGAAATTATTACGCAAATGAGATAGTTTTACCTGTAGTGGTACCGTATCTCCAAACAATGGGTCAAAATCCACTCTTCCAACAAGATAATGCCCCCCCTCATCGTGCAAGAGTTGTCTTGAACGTTCTTGAAGAGAATGATTCTACCATCCTGCTTCCCAGATCTGAATCCCATCGAGCATGTGTGGAACACCCTAAAAAGAAATCTCCTGCGTCAAAACGTCTTCCATCATGAACAGGAGCTTCGATTAGCAGTGCAGGTTGCTTGGAATGACTTAGGCCAAAATGTAATAGACAATTTAATATTGAGCATGCCGCGACGATGCCAAAGTGTCATTAATAATAGAGGTGGACCTTCTGGGTACTGAAAAATATAGGGGCTTTCATATCGTTTCGAAAATATTAGTTCAGGATTTTTTTTTGTGTTTTACCAAATTTCGTCGTTTTCAAATTTCAATTTTTTTTTATAATAGGTGCTTTGGAAAAGTCAAATATCATTTTGTTTTTTGAGAATACATTATATACAATACATCCTAACCAAAACCGAAAGATTTCTATAAATTCGAATCATCAAATTCATATTTTAAAGATATTGGTACGTGTTCCTAGACTTTTTTGAGGTGTTTACATCTTATTAAAACTATGGCAGCTAAGTTTGTATACACCAGATTTCTTCCCTTTATCTATATTACTTTTATTATTTAGGATGTGTTTGGATAAGTTATTATTAGTTCGGAATGAGATGGGTAACTGGAACTGTTCCAGTAACAGCTTCAAATTATGGCTAACTTTCCCAACTTATGTGAGGCTACTGTATCAGTTTTGATCTTCAAATTTTGGGTACACTTATTTTATTGCTTGGAATTTCTGGTTTTTGATAGGTAATTCAGTTGAATTATTTAGATTGTAGCCATTATCGAGAGCCATTTGTTCAATAATACTAAGAAGCCCTTTGTCTTAATCATGTGAATATAATGGAACATTTAATAATCTCTGAATCATGCTGTGGAGAGTTGCTATTTGTTATTGAACTGAATGAAACGACGTCCGTATGAGACGGTTTATGAAAGATGAAGAATTTATGTCTCTTATTTAATTAAGTAGTAGATAAATCTGGAAAGTTGATGGAATGGTTTTATTTTGAATCCAATATAGAAAATGTTTAGCTGAAGGCTTGTTATGTATTTTAGTAGTTATACATGAAAATTTCTGCTAATGCAATACTTCGTGTTGAATTATAGGGTTCACGTTATTATTTTCCATACTTTTTCAATAACACCTGGATCTTTAGGATAGATACTTGGAAACAAATTATCGATTTCAAAGGATGCTACTTTGGCGATTTAAGGAAAATGTATATTTAGATAGAGTATTTGAATTTAAATCGACAATATCGTTTCATCAAATCATTCAACAAATGAGATATCTTAACCTCAGGGGCTGAAATACAAGAATCAACTGGTCTAATCGGGGATCCCGACTTATAAAGCTTAATGAGAATATGTAAGTGGGGAGCTAATGGCTTATTCACTTACCAGGAAAAGTAAGTAATATCTTTGTTGTGTTTCTTCAATATCAAAACTATACTTAAATCTAGTTACTTAGATAGTTATATTCTAGCAATATGTATTCAATTCCGATTGGAATTATTCAATTCTACATTTTTACGAAATTGTATTCATATTACAGTTCCTGTTCAATATATCTTTTCATAATAACAGTATATATGTTCACTCCTATTCGATACAACAATTTAGCAACGAGCTAAAAACGAAACTATCAAGAAATTCAGTAAAAGTGTGAAGACTCTACAAAAGCTAGTGTCAAGATCCAAATTCAAATATTCAACTCAAGTTCGCAGATCTTCAAGAAGATACTTAAAAACTATTTCAAATACTTCTGAAAACTATGAATGAGCAGCAGAAAACACTATTAGATGTTTTTTCCAAAAAATTTCAAATGCAACGTCAAGATGACAGCAGCACTTCAAAATCAGATAACTATGTGAATATAACACCTATCGAAGAATTCGAATTAAGAAAAGAAAAATTCACATTTTATTCGGAGAGATTTGAAAATTACTGTCTAATGAAGAGCATTGTAAACGCTGAGAAGAAAGCACCGTTATTATGTACGTCAATAGGTTAGGTTAGTCAGTGAAAGCGTTGAATTATGATTAATTAGTGAAACATTTTCGTACAATGCTCATTGCATTCAAAAGCGCAGTTATTTCAGAAACTTATTTGTTAAATATTCATCAGAAGGAAAACCACAGCATATCAGAATTTGTGGTGCCATTACAAAAATACATTAGTGATTGTGGCTTTCAAATTACCTGTGGCTGCAACGAGCAAGTTTCCTACTCGGCAATATTTTTGAGAGCACAATTCAATCGAGGGTTGAAAGATAAATGGATCCGGGAACATTCGCTTCAATCAAACGTGACCAGTTTTGACGAACTCTTCAATAAAGCAGTAGCACTAGAAGCTTCGAGAATTGGAAGTAGGGAGATTTCAAATCAACAAAATACTTCAAAAGTTCCAGAATTAAACAAACTCTCGTGTGTACCACGAAATCGTGAGTATCACAACAATAAAAAGTCCTATACGCATTCTCGAAAGCGTTGTTCTAATTCAAGAAGCAAAAGTTCGTCTCGTGGTCGAATAAATTATCATGATTTAGGAATTGAAAATTGTTGTATCTCATGTGGAAAATCAGATCATAAGGCTAATGAATGTAGAATCCAGCGAAAAAGCTGAAATGTCAGTCTTCCGGAAAAATTGGGCATATTTCGAAAGTATGCATTTCTTCTTTGGTACCGACAAAATTCAAACTCGAGAAATCCAGAACAATCCACATCTGTT
This sequence comes from Cryptolaemus montrouzieri, assembly GCA_013387265.2. Classification (NCBI taxonomy): domain Eukaryota; kingdom Metazoa; phylum Arthropoda; class Insecta; order Coleoptera; family Coccinellidae; genus Cryptolaemus; species Cryptolaemus montrouzieri. The sequence goes on from JABFTP020000103.1 coordinate 46,664,760, forward strand.
AATCAGATTGATTCCGGTCATTCATATGGTTGCAACAGCATAAAAATTTTCTAACTGTCCCAAGATAATGAAGTTGTGGATAACCATTTTGAAAATGAGGACTTCGTCAGAAGTGATGATAAATATTACGTTTTGGTTCAAGTAAATGATAAACCTTTAAAAATGGAAATCGACTCAGGAGCAAAATTTTCACTGATTCCAGAAGATATTTACATAAAAATAAATCTTGGCATTCCACTTGAAAATACCAAGAATGCGTTTCGATCATATTCAGGTGACATTACTCCAGCTAAAGTTATAATATCCTATAAGAAGAGAACAATTCATGATTACCTCTACATAGTACCTCCAGGTCATGATGTCTTACTCAGCAGAAATTGGCTAAGGCGTCTCCATTTTGAATTACAAGTCGATCGTGATAGATTTGATAATTTTCAACATTCAACCATAAGCTTAGTCAACAGTTTACAGAATATGGACAATCTTTTTCATGAATTCTCTACTATATTCACAGAGCGAATTGGAAGTGTTCCAAAATTTCAAATCAAGTTACAACTAAAGCCAGATTCTAACCCTACATTTACAAGAGAGCGAAACGTCCCTTATGCTTTCAGGGAAAAAGTTGAAAAAGAGCTAGATTCTCTAGAAGCTGAAGGAATTAATTTCCCAGTAGCTGTAAGTGATTGAGGTTTGCCATTAGTAATTATACCAAAATCTGATGGTACCGTTAGGTTTGAATTTGGGAGGCTTTTACTTGGTAAAATTCCATTATCAATAATAAAAAAAACAAGTACTGTGTTTTAAGGAATTTTACATAATAATTGCGATTCGTAACGCGTTTCACTACACCGTAGCTTCTTCAGACGAATCTGAAGAAGCTACGGTTACGAATCGCAATTATTAAGTAAAATTCCTTAAAACACAGTACTTGTTTTTTTAGTACCGTTAGGTTATGTGTCGATAACAAATGTGGTGTAAATGAAAAAATGGTTTCGGCTAGTTACCCAATTAGACGTATTGACAAGTACTAAACAGCCTTAGAAATTCAAACAATTTTTGCAAGTTGGATCTGTTCAAAGCATATCTTCATTTGTGTTGACGAAGAAAGTGCTAGAATTCAAACATTTACGACTCATAGAGGTACATATAGGATGAATCGCCATAGTTTTGGAATAAAAACAATAGAATCCTTTGTCAAGTATTTTCAGGCTTGAGAAATGTAGAAGCGTATTTCGATGACATAGTCATTCGTGGTGCCACAATGTCAGAATGTTATGACAATTTACATGCATGTTTGAAACGTCTCTCAGAATATAATTTACATTTGAATAAGAATGAATGCTCATTTTTTTCAGATGAAATATAGTATCTTGGACATGTGGTACAATTCAATGAAAACAGTTGGTCACCTAAAATAATAGAAGCAGTTCAGAAAATGCCGCGACCTGCTAATGTAGAAGAGCTCAAAAGATTCCTAGGATGGTTACATATTATTCGAAATTCATTGAAAAATATTCCTCTTTTAAGGCTCCTTTGCTGAAGCTGTCAAATTGTCTGTTGGAACAAATCTTGTGAAGCAACATTTTAAAAATTAAAAACTGAAGTCTGTAGTCCATGTGTATTAGTTCCATATGATCCAGTTTTACCACTTATATTGACTACAGATGCAAGTCCAGATGGAGTGGCTGCAGTTTTGAGTCATGAAATTGATGGACATGAACGGCCAATTTGTTCTGCTCCAAGTCATTATCAACAGCAGAACAAAACTACAGTCAACTCGATCGTGAAGCTTTAGCAATAAATTTTGCAGTAACTTACATTTACAATTACCTTTTTGGCCCACATTTCATCTTGTTAACTGATAATCAACCATAATCACGGATTTTTCATTCTAACAAAGCATTGCCACAAATGTCTTCTTCGAGATTATTACGTTACGCCTTCTTTCTATCTGGCTTCAACTACACAGTGAGTTTCAAGAGAGGTAAACAGAACGAAAATGTTGACTGCTTATCTCGTGCTCCCTTATCGGAGACTTGTTAGATGCATGCATAAGGGAGGAAGTAGATAATATTCTTCTAGAAGTTTCAAAATTTTCCAGCGAGAGTATCACAGCCAAAAAAATAGCAGAAGAAACAGTAAAAGATACAGAACTTTTTGCTTTGTTGACAGAGTTGAAATCTCACCCTTCTGACACACCGTTCACGTTGGAGAACAATATTATATTCCGAAACTATCGTGTTGTAGTACCAAAATCATAAGAAGAGCTCATTCTCAACGAACTTCATTCAACAAATATTGGTATCACAAAAGTGAAACAACTGACACGTCGATATATTTACTGGAAAGGTATCGATCAAGACATCGAATCCCTGGTATGGCCATGTGAAAATTGTGCTAAGGTCAAAGCTTCACCTCCAAAAGTTCCAGTTCATCCTTGGGATAATCCAGATGAAAATTGGGAAAGAGTACATATTGATTATGCTGGCCCATTAAACGGAAATCATTTTTTGCTCTGTATAGATGCGAGATCGAAATGGCCTGAAATTAAAGTTATTTCGGATGCTCCTACACTAAGTTCGACTATCAAATTATTCGACGAATTTTCTTCAGTACATGGATTTCCACAGTATATTGTTTCTGTTAATGCCTCCATATTTACAAGCACCGAATTTCGTTCATACTGTTCCAGCCGTGTTATCTTCCAGAAATTCATTGCCTCAGGACATCCTGCGACCAATGGATTAGCTGAACGAAATGTACAATCTTTTAAGCGAAAATCGTATGCATGTGAGAATGAACCGGGAACATATCATAAGAAATTGCAGAATATACCATTCAGATTCCGGGCAACTCCATTGGCTTGTGGAAAGTCTTCAGCTGAAATAAATTTAGCACGGCGGATTCGAATAAAACTTGATGCATTATTTACTCATTTTCAAGAAAGTTCTTCAAATTCAATCCAGCCGAAGAGAACCTTTTGAGTGGGGAGGACCGTTCAAGCTTCGGTATGGAAAAACAATCGACAGTGTAGGGAATTTAGAAATATGCAGAAGAAAATTGGTCAGTATCATTATATAGTCAAACTAGATTCGGAACGATATTTCAAACGGCACATCTAACAATTAAATAAGCGTTGGTTCGTAAAAATGGAAGACATGTGACTTTTGGTCCAACCCAGTCTTTTCTAATTCCAAGATGTGTGAACAGCGATCCTGACCTAAGCTACGTATCTCTGATCAGAGGCCTGTTGGAAATTCAGTTCCATTTTGTAGATCCAGCGTGAAACGAACCACAGTGCATTTTTAAAATTGAAATAATTATTGTTTCATTTGATAATGCAATTTCTATGTTAGTATCATTCAAGTGGGGAAGACTCTTGTGTTTCTTCAATATCAGAAACGATACTTAAATTTAGTTACATAGTTGTTTATATCCTAGCAATAGTTGTTTCCGATTGGAATTATTCAATTCTACATTTTAACGAAATTGTATTCACATTCCAGTTCCTATTCAATATATCTTTTCCATAATACCAGTATATACAGGGATATCCACCGGGACCGTCCGTTAAAAACTTTTTAAGTTCCAATTACAATATCAAGCTGAAATTTTATTCACGACCATAACTAGCGATTTCTAATTGGAGTGAAATATTTTCGAAGTGATACCATTTCCGGTTAAACCATTTTTTCAAATGGCACGGCCAATTTTTATATCGCCATCAGATGAAGCGTCAAATTTCAGATGGAATTGTATCAGCATGTATTATACCCATCTCTTATAGTTCCGAAATAATTTGGGAATATATTGAATTTTGATGATTTTGCAAGAACTAACAGAGAATGCTTTGAAATATTTGAATCGAGTAGCTGAACTGGCTACGCTCACCTGACAGGTGCCTAAATTTAATGTACTTGTCACTTCTTTCATCCGAATTTGATATTTCAACAAGAATTGTCGTTATTTCAGATTGAAAATATCCAAAAAATACAACACATTTGGAATAAAATCACTGGTTATTTAAACGAAAATATATTTAATCTTTTTCAATTCATTTTAGAATTTTCCAAATTTACCGTCTATGAGTAAAATAACATTTCGAAGCATAAGAAGCAATTTTCTAAAATTGGGATGAATAAAAATTGTAGGAACTAAGCAAAAACCAATCATCGAAAATAATTACATTAATACGAATAAATGATAGCAAACATCATAGGAAAAAACTAATTTAGGATCTAACTAATTGTTCAATATGGGCCCCATTTTGCTCGATACACTTGACAGCTTGTATACGAATATGATGAGTCACCCTCCTAGTTTCCTCAGGATCAGTATTACGAAAAGCATTATGAATGCGCTGTAGTAACTCTTCTTTACTTCTTACAGGAATAAGATATACTTCCATCTTGATTATGCCCCATAAATAAAATCAGGGGGCATCAGGTCCGGAGAACGCGGAGGCCATGAATTTGGTCCTTGATTACCCCACCATCTATCCTCGAACATTTCTGTTAGCTGCCAATCTACAGATCGTGTTTTATGTGCTAGTGCACCATCCATTTGGTAATAGCAATCCCTCAGAATGTTAAGGGTTAATCCATCTAAAAAATTCGCTAATGTTCCTCTCAAAATTTCCAGGTATCATTGTCCATTGAGATTTTCCTTATAAATGCGATAAGCCAACAAATCATTCATTGAAATTGAAAAAACGTTCACGCTGAGTTTATTTTGGAAATCAATAACCTCAATGAAATGTTTCTGTAGCCCAAAAATGTCGATTTCTCCTGTTGGTTATTCCACTTTCATTGAACTTGGCTTCATCAGACCATATAAATTTTTGCAGAATTGTCTCATCTTGAAGCCGAATTAATAAATTTTCACAAAAATTTAGCTGCTTGGGAAGGTCAGTTGGTTTCAATTTTGGTAGTCTGATAAAAGAATACGAATGCATGTAATGTTTCTCAAGGATCCTTTGAATGGAAGTATAACTCAATCCGAAATCCATTGATGCTGACTTAATGGACGCATGTAAATTGACACGGAAATACGCTAGCGTATTAATTTGATTGTCGTCGTCCTCGAGAATTGGTTTTCTTCTAATTTCTTTTTATTTTGTTCCTCAAAATTGCAGAAAATTTCTTCTTATCCTTCGAAATTTTGGTTTACTCATAGGTGCCAAATTTGGAAATTGGTTATTGAATTGCCTGCAAGTTCTATTAATCACTTTTTGACATTCGCCATGAATTAAAAATAGATTGAATAATCAGACAAGTTACTAACAATTCCTGTTGAAATCAAATTCGAATGAACGAAGTGACAAGTACATTAATTTTAGGCACCTGTTAAGTGAGCGCAGCCAGTTCAGCTACTTGAATGAAATATTTCAAAGCATTCTCTGTTAGTTCTTGCAAAATCATCAAAATTCAATATATTCCCAAATTATTTCGGAACTATAAGAGATGCATATATACATGCATATACAATTCCATCTGAAATTTGACGCTCCATCTGAAGGCGATATAAAAATTGGCACGTGCCATTCGGAAAAATTGAGTTATTGCTGTTTGAAAAAGGCCAAATTGAAAAAATCATACAAAACAACGCAATAAACATTCGACATGTGCAGATTCCTTAAAAAATTCATCGATCTTTTTTCTATCCACCCAAGTACAAATTGTGTCTGTAGTGCAAAAGATCTACGAGCTACAATTTTTTTAATTGTTCCTCAAAAATCTTGTTTATAACAAAAATAATTAAATCTGTCAAAAGTTTTGTCAGATAAATGCCAACAACTTGGATATTTTATGCCTTGCTCAAATGTCGGTTCTAGATAATAATATAATATATAATAAAAAAGGTAGATTGCCATTTGAAATAACAAAGTAATGACCCACTTTTGGTATAACCGGAAATGGTATCACTTCGAAAATATTTCACTCCGATTGGAAATGGCTAGTTATGGCTGCGTATAAAATTTCAGCTTGATATTGAAATTGGAATTTAAAAAGTTATTAACGGACCGTCCCAGTGGATATCCCTGTATATTTACTTCTATTCGATATAACAATCTTCTAGTAAATATCGTTAGTAGGATAAAAAGAAATTTTAGTTAGATTTTAAGATATAAGAAAATTTTCAGTTTTAGGAATATAGTCAGTTTGGTTTAATTATTACCGCATTACCTCTATCTACTTTGGTAAAAGTTATCTCATCCTCAATTGATTCAGTTTTATGGTTTTAATGTTATGATGATCTTGATTTGATTTTTGGAAAACGTTGAGTTTATTTTCAAGTAATCTGGAAGACATTCAATAAGCTGTTTAATATCATAAACATTTCTGAGAGCAATTTCGATATCTTCGTCAAATTCTTTTAAATTTTTATGTGTTTTGAAATTGTGGAACGTTGTGTTTAAAACCTTTACTGAATAGTTGAGTTTTCTTTTCAGCAAAGCGGGTGCTTTCCATATTCGTGAATTTATCGAAAATTTTCTTGTTGTCATACCCAAATACTCTATCGAAAAATCCTATGAATTAACAGATAAAATACAAAATATACATCTTCCTCGTACTGCTAAAAATCTGAAGATCAACACAGATATAGTAGACTCATATAGGTTGGGGAAGTTAGCGATAAATTAAAACAGTTGCTGGAAAAGTTTCAGTTACATGTCTTATTCCGAGGATATAATAACTTATCCGATCACATCAGAAATAATAGGAGTGATATGGATAAAGGAAAGAAATCTGGTGAATACAAAGTTAGTTTGTAGTAGTAATACTTGTAGTAAATTGTATGTTGGTAGAACTTGCAGAAATTTCAGTGTCGATGAACATTATCATAGTTTCATCATTGATAAAAATAAATTCAAACTAAACGAATCATTTAGTTGAAGAAAATCATTATTTCAACCAAAATTTGAAACTCCTAAAATCATACACAGAAGAACTTGATTATATTATAATTTTTGGGATCCCTTCAAATCAATGGAAATAAACTTTCCAACATATAATTGTATGAAAAGATAGATTTTGGACAATAATTCCCCCCCACTTAATTTGTTTCTGGTTGAGTCAATTAGATAATAGTTCTGTGAATTGCCTTGAAAGGTTTCACTCACTTTTATTCCAGTGTTGGAGATCATATACTGGGTCATTCACAAGTAGCGCGGTGCTCTGTAGCTCGTACTCTCTTGAAGATTTCAATTTTGTTAGAACGGTATTGTATGTAGAAAGTAAAAATCTACTTCAGCAATTTATTTTGCAGTACACAGGGTGTCCCAATTTTCTATAAAAAAATCTCGGGTGATTTTTTCAGATTGGAACACCACTTTTTTGTTCAAGATTCAGGAGCAGCCTAAACTCTACTATAATGTCTTCAAATAATAAGTTTAATTGGTGAGTAGTTTCATCACAATATCTTTCTAAAAATTCATGAAAATAGGTTCACATCATGGCATGCTCCTTCAGCTAGAGATGATGAATACTTTTTCCTTTCGTTTTCTTATTGCCCAAGGATAGCTTTATTGATGAATTGAAATAGATTAATTATTGAATATTGTAGTTTTGAAAATATCATATCTTGATTTCCTTAAATGAAACACCCTGTATTTTATTATTCATTTCAACGGATGAAATATTGTGCTATATTTTTGCAAAACTAACCTCATCTTCATCTTCGATCATTTTCGAAATATTCGATTATTTGTAAAGATTTTCGATGAGAATTCTGCAAACCGTATCAAACTCATTAACATGCATCATTATTCGCACAGACATTTTTTTTCTGTAATGATTCAAGTAGTAAAAAATGAAACCTAGTCAAGATGATTAAAACGTAAATCGAGGTATGTGTTGAAATTTTTTTTATTTGTGCCTTCTGTCAGTTGTTCGGACATATCATATTCTGCATTTTACATGATGACTGCCATGAAGTTCTCAAAAGAAGAAATGGTTGATATGAGTTTCATTCTGGGTGAGTGTGATACAAATTCTTTGTTGCTAAGTAGAGTATATGCACAAAAGTTTCCTGATGAGAAGCATCCTAATGCAAGATGCTTTGAAAAACTTCTAATTAAATTTATCCAAACGGGTAATATCGCTTACAAAAACCATGAAAAACCAAAAACTGCTACGGCTGAAGACAACCAGTTATCAGTTTGATTGACAGTGACAGAGGACACATATAAAAGCCAAAGAGAGATTTCTCAGTTAAAAGATATAAGTCAAACTTCTGTCAAGAGAATTTTGAAAGTGAATAAATTCTACGCATATCATGTACAGCTGTTCCAGGAACCGAACAATCAAGACAATGAAAATCGAATCATTTTTTGCAATTGGGCAAGTTACAAAGTACCGGAAAATCGAAATATGTTTAGCAGAGTTCTTTTCTCGGACGGGGCAACTTTTCACAAGAATGGGCTTGTTAACAGGCACAACTATAATTATTACGCCAAGGAAAATCCACACCTCATGAGACAAATTGATCACCAGCATCGTTGGTCCTTGAATGCATGGGTTGCTATAGTAGATGGATATCTAATTGGGCCGCACTTTTTCGACGGGCTCCTCAATACTGAAATGTATTTAGATTTTCTGCAAAGTCATCTACCAATGTTACTTGCCGATGTACCAGAGCATATAAGACAAGATTTGTGGTTTCAACAGGATGGAGCACCGGCACATTACTCACATCATATTAGGGAGCATTTGAATCATGTATTTTCAAACAAATGTATAGGACTTGGTGGTTCTTTTAGATGGCCAGCTAGGTCTCCGGACCTTACAAGTCTAGATTTTCTCTTGTAGGGTTATCTTAAGGGCATCGTTCACCAGATTCCTTCTACAACACAGTACGATATGAGACAGAGAGTAGTCGACGCCTTTCAATCAGTTAATCCGCAAATGTTGTCGAGAGTTCAACGGTCTTTCCTCAGAAGGATTGAGTTGTGTGTTCAAATAAACAGGCAACATTTCGAACACTTATTGAAATAGTTCAACACATTGTAGATCATCTCACCAAAAACCAATCTATTACGTATTTCATACACGACTACCTTAAAATATCTCAATTTCTCTGATTTTTTTTTATTTCGAAAATGGTCGAAGATAAAGATAAGGTTACTTCTGCAAAAATAAGGCACAATATTTGATGCGTTGACATGAATAATAAAATACAGGATATTCCATTTGAAAAAAATCAAGATATGATAATTTCAAAATTACAATATTCGATAATTCTTTGAGTCACCCCTGTATAAAATGAGGATAACCTATTTCAATTCATTCAACAGTAAAGCTATCTTTGGGCACTAAGAAAACGAAAGGAAAACGTATCCATGTTTCTGGCCGAAGGAGCATTCGATGGTGTGAGAGCCTATTTTCATGAATTGAATTTTTACGGAAAAAAAATATTGTGACGAAACTACTCACTAAAAAAGCTTAATATAAAGATATTATAGCAGATTTTAGGACGCTCTTGAATCTTCAACAAAAAGTGATCTTCCTATCTGAAAAAACTCCCAAGATTTTTTTATAGAAAATTAGTACACCTTGTTAACTTCAAAATGAATTGCTAAAGTATATTTTTACTTTTAAATACAATTCCGTTCGAACAAAAATGAAATCTTCAAGAATGTACGAGCTACAGAGCACCGCGCCACTGGTGAATCACCCAGTAATTTGTTGTACCCCGGTTTAGTTTTCATTTTGTATCTATCTGATGAAGGTTTTGTGCCGTCGAAACACTATACAAGAGAAGTAAATAAGTGTTAATCAAATTTTCTCTCATTCATCATGGAAAACATATCACAGAGTATAGAGAGATTTCTATCAAAGATTAATATCTCATTCGTAAGTTGGTTTCAGCAAAAACTTTAGTTTTCAGTTCTAGTTCGGTGTGTTACATTCATTGAGTGAGGATTACAGTGTAAATTGAAAACAGGAATTGTACGCTTGGACCTTTCTACAGAATTTGATACAGTGTTTGGAGAGATAGTCTGATGAATACATGAATAATAAGCCTGTTTACTGCATTATATTTGGTGAACTAATAGAGAATATGTTGGTTGATTTCTATCAGCCAGCAGTCTTCTAATTTCGAATTTTTGTTGAAGAGAAATAATCGTTTTCGTATACTCAATCATCTCTCACAGGATTATGTTCCTGTACCACTATTATTTAATTCACACCGAGCGAGACTACATTAACACATAAAATTCATGATTTCTTCCATTTCGACTTAGTGAAGAATACTGGGACAGCTCAAATTTCATATTTATCTCGAAATTTCAGGGCAAAGACAAAATTTCTGTTTTTAGCGCTTTTTGTGAGATATGACGTCTTCGAGCTGTTTCTCAATTTTCCTGTTTTTTCATTTTGAAGATATTTTTGTGGGTTTTGATATCACATAGTCTGACATTAGTAGATTTCAATATACAGACTGTTTCAATCGATATAAAGATGCATGGATAATTCTCGGAATAAATTCACTTATTACAAATTCTCGGACATATATACTGATGTTTTGGGAATGATACTGATATCAGTTATGGTCATATGAAATCAACTCTCAACCCACTTCCTGTACATCAATGAGACAATCTGGATAGGGAATGAGCTTTCAGTGCCATATTATACGAATGTTTATGTGATCCTAATCATTTTGAATTCGAAATGCAGTGTATTCAAAAGACAATAGTTGGGTACGTATAAAGGTAGAATTACATTTAAAACAATGTTTCTAAGTATGAAGATGTAAACTATCACCTCGGAAACGAACATAGTATTGTGAGAACTGAATATTTTGTCTAATTGATTTGTGATACATTCTGTCATCAATTCTCCATTCTTTTGAATGGAAAAAACCACTTTCAAAAGCTTGTTAAAATGCAATGGGTTTTCATATTAATGAATGACATTCACAACAATTCCAGGGGTTATCATATGAATTTCGTGCGTAATTCTCGTCCCCAAATTAATGAAATCACCATTGTCCGTTTCATAAACTTTTCTTTTTACCTATCCCCATAGAAAGTAATCGCAAGGAATAAAATAGGGAGAACGAGCGTCCATTTCACAAGTGCTCTTTTATCAATCTATTTTCGAATACCTCATTCTTGAAGTTTTGCAATGGTAAAGCATACTCTGACGAAGCTCCATCTTGCTGAAACCTCACTGACTCATTGGGGATATCAGGGTCATCGATATTGGAATATGGCACAGATTAAGCTCAAGAACTCCTTATAGTTTTGTCGTTAACTGCCGTCGAAAAATTAAAGTCTTAATACTTTATTTTTTACTTAATGTTGACATATACTACAATGATTTTCTAGCATACAATGTGTATTTCATTCAGCCCAATGTTTCGTATTCTGACGATTGATATCTCTTTTCAGACTAAACGTGCTACATCATAATATATAATTCTAATGAATAACGCTCTATTATAATTACATAAACCCATTAGTAACTCGTAAAATTCGACTTTCCGATTTGGATCATCTTCGTTTAGTTCGTGAACGAGAACCATTCTATGGGGATGCCGTTTTTTCAATTTTTGATACTTCATCACCGATATCTGAATGATATCGTGGTTCAAAGCTATTTGCCGGGTTGGTATATTCCCAACGGTCTTTAATGAAGCATTCTAGAAATAAAATCCACATTTTCTCGTAGACTGATGAGAATGTCCAGTCTAGTAACATCGGAAACTTTTGAACGACCTGGTCTTGTAAGATCTCTAACAGAGCCTTTCTTTCAAGATGTTGATTTCATTTTACCCACTTCAATGCCTTATTGAAGACCGGTGAGAATGTTAATTATTGAATAAAACGTAGACTTCTACTTGATTGCGACGTTTATCACCACAAACAATTTTATGAAAATCATATGATAGGTAAAGATTAACAGAAAATTTATACCTAGCAGACGAAAAACAAAAAAACTATACTGCAAGTTTGTGAATTTCAGATGAATGATGTTCACCTTACGCTTAGCACACAAATTCAGAATCCTTGAGCTCAGTAATAACGTATGTTTTCTTTTCTTTCGAACTTTTGTGCATGTACTTACTTCTGTTGAAATGTTATTTATCCTGAATAAACTCTAGAATATCATTCGCATTTATTCTTTGAACACTCTGTATGACGAATGAAAAGGAATAACTTTTGTCTCACATACTACTTGACCGGAATTCCCTATATGCCGAATTAACTTCAATAAGTATCATTGCCGACACAATTAGTATATCTGTCTGAGAAAAAGAGAGAGAGAGAGAGAGAGAGGGGAATTATAAATTTTATGCTTTAGTTTACACTAGCACGGTATATGACTGATTTCTTGATAACTTCTAAAGCATCGAACAAGAATTTCAAAGATAGTCTATGCTCTCATCATCATTATCATCTAAGGGCTAAGTCTTGTAGTTGAAGCCTTTCTTCTAATTCTCAGTACTACTCTTCATTCACAGATCCACAGTCCATAGAATCTCGATATCAGAAAATATTATGTTCTAGGTCGTCCCTCGATTTCCCCTCTTCTGTTTTCCTTCAAATATTTTTGTTAGAAAAACATTGTGTCCTAAAAGATGTCCTCTTCTTCTTTTTTTTTGTGGTGCCTATCTGGTCCGCATGTTGGCGATCATTCTAGCGATTATAATCTTGTTTGTTACGGCATGGAAAAGTCCTGCTGTTGATACTGAGAACCATGTCCAAAGGTTCTTGAGGAGATCCTTCGTCTGCCGTCTTACCTGGGATCTTCTTTTGTAGTATCCTTTGCAGCAGCCCATATCTTACTTCATTTCTCATTATATGACCCAGATATTCAAGTTTGCGCTTCTTTATCATGGTTAATAATTCAGGATCTTTCTCCATTCTTCGGAAGACTTCTTCGTTAGAGACATGGTCTATCCACGGAATTCTTAGAATCCTACGATAAAGCCACATTTCAAAGGCTGCAAGTTTTTTGGTAGTTGCCTCAGTTAGAGTCCATGATTCCAAGCCGTAAAGTAAGACAGAGAAAACGTAGCACCTGAGAAATCGTATTTTTGTGGTTAAAGTTAGAGATCGGCTCTTAAGCACTGAGCTCATTTCAAAGAACACTGCTCTTGTCTTCTCTATCCTGCAATAGATCTCCTGCGAATGATCCCTTTGGTCATTAAGTACAGTGCCTAGGTATGTTTATTTTGTCACTCTCTCAATGTGTTGTTGATTGAGTATTAGATGTTCGTGTGGGATTTGATTATTGCTGATCACCATATATTTTGTCTTGTTGACATTAATATCCAGACAGTACTCTATACTGACTTCTACCACTCGTGTCATCAGTTCTCACACTATCTGCCATAATTACTGTGTCGTCAGCGTCCCGCATGTTGTTCAGTATTTTACCGTTGACGTTTATTCCGGCGTTCACGTCCTCAAGAGCTTTCTTAAAAATGTGTTCCGAGTATACATTGAATAATAGTGGGGAAAGCACGCATCCTTATCCTACGCCCCTTGAAATAGTTATCGCCGTTGACTGTTCTTCGTCTATAGTTATATACACTGACTGTCCCCAATATAGTTGTGATATTATGGCTAGATCTTTCCCGTCGATACCTTTTTTGCCCAAAATTTCTATTAATTCGTGATGTTGTACTCGCTCGAAAGCCTTACTGTAGTCCACAAAGCAAGCATATACATCTCAGTTAACATCTCTGCACCTATGGAACAGCACCTGAATACTAAATAGGGCTTCTCCGGTGCCTACCGAAATCCAAACTGAGTCTCCGACATGTAGTCTTCACAGATCCTGTATATTTTGTTGTGTATAATTTCTAGGAGAAGCTTTAACAGATGGCTCATAGGAGAAATAGTTCGATAGTCTTCACATTTCTTTGGACCAGGTTTCTTAGGTGTTATGTCGAAAAAATTTCATTTCGTTTCTCCCCTTTTCCTTTCAACAATTAGACGAGCCGTCATTTGTTTATATACCTACAACTCCACTGCTTCTAACTTGGCCTTCCCAGATTCTCCGATGGTCCGTTTCTCATTACCATGTTAACTCAACATGAATGATATTCATATTTAGACTACTTTTAGCCAATAACTGGTTTTGATTTTCAAAAACTTCCTTTGCTACATAAATATAATAAATATATCCTCTTCTTTATTTGATGTTGACCTGTTATCAGTAGGTATCAGAATTCTTGGACTTGTTGTATTTGTACATTATCGAGTTGTATGCAAATGATTTTGATGGCCCTAACTCTGCTTATTATCATTGTGTAGGTTTTTTTGGCATTGAATACAAGTTTGATCTTGTTCTTCATTTCTCTGTTTGAGATCTAGGGTGTTATTTTTCTTCTGACTATGCTACAATGACAATATCGTCTGCAAAACGCTAGCAGAGTATCCTTTCATTAATTTCTATTTTTGCAGTGTCTTCTTTTGTCAAATCAATTCAATGAAAAGATTGAAAATGTATTTCGTCTCGTATTCTAGCTTTGTGTTTCGATATATTGTTTTCAATTTCTATAGATTAGTTCTTGTAAAATTTGAGAATAAATCTCTCCGATCTACTCTTTAACATAAAAGAAACCGGAAAATTTCATTTAAATTGCCCGCGCTTGGTATTTTTGAGTATTTTAACCTTCCATATGTTGGTTGAACTGTCCTCAATTACTATGCCAAACATGAGCGCGATCTGTCAAGTAGTTTGTTTACAACAGTTGTTGAAACGAGTCGACCTCAGTGGTCTCAAGTTTTGTGTTTTGAACAAAATTCCGTGTGCTGAATCGTTGCGAATGCTTGGTAAGGCTTACGGAGACTCCGTTTTATCGGAGAATATTTATATATTATAAATCTAAGTGTGGGGAGATCGTCGATTTTCCTCGTCCCGGATGACCTTCGACCTCTTCAACCGACGATAACGTCCAAAATATCGACGAAATAGTGCTCAAAAATCGTCATGCCATTGTTAGAGAGTTAGCTCGTGATCTCAGCATCTCTGGTAAAACCGCTCGTTGTATTTTGGTGATCCAATGGAGCATGCGACGCGTCGCCGCTCGGCTCGTTCCAATAGAGATGAATTTTCTTCAAAAACATTACCGGATGCAGGTAGCTGAAGAGATGCTCGATCGGTGAATTCTGATCACACGTTCATGGGACGGATCATAGCTGGTGACGGGACATGGGTCTATGAATACGACACACTAACGAGAAAACAATCGTCGGAATGGGTTGAAAAAAATGAGTCAAAACCTCGCCAAAGTCGTTCGATGATGTGGTTCATCATAAATTCGTTCCGCGAAGTCAAACGGTCAATAAGGACCCCTATTGAACCGTTTTGAGACGTTTGCCTAAAAATATTCGCCGTAAATAGCGGGATTTGTGGTAGAACAATTCGTGGATTTTGCATGACGATAACGGACCATCTCATCGAGCCAAGGTTATTAACGACTCTAAGACCTAACACTCGATAAATATCTTCGAGCAGCCGCCTTATTCACCTGATCTAGCTCCGTGTGACTTTTTTCTCCAGAAAGAAATTGACACTTCGGGGAATCCGATTTGATACCATAGACATCTTATAAGAAACTTCGCAGAAGGAGATGAAGGCCATCCCTGAAAGTGCCCATAAAAAATGTTTCGATGATTGAAAAAACATTGGCACATGTGTATCGCTTTAAGTGGAGCATATTTTGAAGGAGAATCAATAAATATTGAAGTAGATTGAGATTTTTGCGTTTTATTTCAAATTTCCGAATATTTTTTGTCACACTATATCTCTTTTTTTTAATGTTTTAAATAGTAGCTGATAGTCAACTTCGTCAAAACCTTTCGCTAGATTAATGAAAGACGCATTCTTCATTGATTGTAAGTCTTCGAGCGAGTGCTTATCTCAATGCTAATATTGTTTTTCCCGTTTCTCCGACTCTACAAAAACCAAACTGATCCTCATCAGTGTTTTCTGCGTTTTTTACCTATTAATTAATATTTACCTTATAATATTTAAAAATACCTCTATGTGATAAGAGAACAATGGTTCTATTCTCTTGATCTCAATCTTAATGAAAACAAGGACGATATGTCGAACATTGTACCAGTTTCGGATGAACCTAAATTAAAGGTTCAGATTAAATACCACAACCTCTAGCTTTTTCACATCTCTTTCAAAGCACTATCAAATTCACTTCTGATTATGTCATGTTTAATTTATCTTTTTCGACTGTTTTTCTATTTTCAGTCTACACCCTAATGATTTTAAAACTAAGGTATCATGTTTATATCTGAATATTTATCAAAAGTATGAACGATTTTGGAAAATTTTCAATGATTGATTCTCCACATATTTGAAATTTCTGTCCTAAAAAAAATTTCGCGTCACACTGGGCTCTTAATTGACTTGAAAACTCCCATCAATCTTTGCTTTGTTTTCTAGCAGATGTAATTCCACTTAACAATCAATCGATATTGCAAGTATAGTTTTGTTGTCATATATACGCTTGATTCTAAGAAGTAGATTCAACTCTTCTACAATTGCCCAGGAGGTATTATCATCAACGGGTACAGTTTAAACAATCAGATCTGCTTTTTCTCATGGGAAAACTGTTAAATCTTTTCTATTGTGAAAATAAATTTTGAGAAAACTGAGAATACTAGTACTGACCGTTAGCTAGATGTTTTTGAAAACTTTTCAAATTCAATTCATCAAAAATGAAATTCACTATAGAACTGGAACAAAACGTTTGAATCATCTTTTTAGATTTATCTATTACCGAACTGAATAATGGATATTATTTACCTATCTTTCATAAACCGTCTCATACGGAGATCGTTATTCATAATACGTAGTTTCATCCTCTCCATCATAAAATGGCAGCTTTCACCAGCATGATCCATAGATTATTAACCCTGCAGTGGACGCGTTGGGTCGCACAGACCCAACCGGTGCTCATTCATGTGATCGGCTCTGAACGGATTGAAGTAAGAAGTTGCGCTCATTCAGTACCTTCGAATGAAGGAGTCAGCGACTCACGACAGTCGTTTCGTGGCAGTGAAGTGAAGAGCAATGATTTTATAGCCTGATTCGATCTCCCAGACTGAACGTTTCCTTTTACGGAAGTATAAAGCTCAATAAAAAGCCAAATTTGAACGTTCCTTATTAAAAGGAATCAGAGAGACTGAGGAAATTATACGAAGAAATCCTTAGTGATGGCGAAAATATATCATTTTCTGAGATCAAAGAATTCAGTGACCAGCATTCTGAGAGCGAATAGGATATATCAGGTGACGAAATATCTGTGCAAGAATCTATTTCGCCTTAAGTTGGAGAACGTGGTCATTCGTTCTTCACTTCAAAGGATGGGATGATATGGAATAAACAATCTTCCACCAAAAATGTATAAACAAGAACGGTGTTACTAGAAACGCTTCATCTCCAAACGAATGTTGGCTACTCTTTTATGACAATTCTGTCATGGATAAATTGATGCGAAATACTAATATTTATATTGAGAGTATATCTACCCGCTATTCTCGCGAATCTGATACAAGACTCACGAACATATCTGAATTGAAAGCACTTTTAGGGTTACTCTACATCACGGGCTTATATCATGCTGGCAGAACTTCTGTTTATGAATTGGTCCAATGATGGGACGGGATTAGACATCCTGCTACAATGGCATTGAGACGAACGAGGGAAGAGCGCAAAGCCCATAACAATTTAGCAGCAGTAAAGAGATTTTCGAAAAAGTGGTGGAAAATTGTCAGAAACATTACACTGTAGGTAAATATGCAACACTTGATGGGATTCTCATGTCATTTAGAGGACGCTGCAGATTCGGAATGTATATACCAAATAAGCCTGCATGATACAAAGTGTTATCTTTAGCAGACAGTCAATCATTTCACACTTACAATATTGAAATTTATGCTTGAAAGCAGCCAGCTGGTACATTCCAGGTTAGCAATGCCTCCTTTGATGTTGTAGAAAGGCTATGCGCTCCCATATCGCAGTCTAGACGAAATGTTACCATGGACGATTGGTTTACCTCTGTGGAATTTGCTCACATTTTACTGAAGAATCATCAATTGACCGTTATCGGTACTTAACGAAAGAACAAAAGACAAATTTCTTATGGATTCCTCATCAGGAGGCCTGGAAAATTGAGAATGTTCATTTTCACAGAAGACACCACTCATGTTTCGTATATACCAAAAAAAAATAAACAGGTTATTTGCTGTCAACTCTTCGTCACGATGATTCGATTGATGCCGACACGGGTCAAGATAAAAATCGGAAATCGGCTCATTTTATAACCAAACAAAATGTGGTGTTGATACAGTGGATCAACTTTAAGCGGTGCCGGCTTGGTGGTGTATGGGATATGATGCTCGTCTCCTGCGCAGAGTCACCTGGGTTCAATCCCCACAAAGTCGGTGCGATTTTTCGGATTCTGGAAATCGCTTGAGTATCCATCTTTCGGAGGAGATGTAAAGTCGTCGGTCCTGTCTAACAGAGATGTGTTGGACATTAAAGATCCCTTTCCTTGACACGAGAGGGGTTCGGCAAAATTCCCGGGTTAGTGAGGTGACAGAATTCCCCGGCGTGTCATTGGCCGAAAGGCGGAAATAGAGCACGTTAAAGGAATAACAAACAAACAAACTTTCAGCGAAATATAATGTAGCGAGAAATACCCGTAGATGGCCTATGGTGATCATATATGATCTCCTGAATGTAGTGGGAATAAATGCTTATGTCATTTTCAAAGCGAGCAATTCGGCAACTAACAGCTAAACTTAGCGGCATGCCATTACCAGAACAGGCAGAGAGAATGGAAAATAAACTGGGAAGGTGCGCGTTCAGCAAAGATCGGAATACTCGATATACGAGACGATTTTGCACAGAAGATATATGCCTCAAAGGACTTCATTATTTTGTCGAGAATGCAAAAAAATTCGTCAAATGAACTATTCTACACGGTTCAGCTGTAAAATTTTTCAAAAAATCACCCACAAAAGATTATTTATTTTTGCAAAAATATGTTAAAGAAGAAAAAGGTGAAGAACTAAATCTGATTCTTGATTGCTACACGAGGTGGAACAGTTTGCTCTGTATGCTGGAACGTTTCAACGACCTAAAAGTTTGAAGTTTGCAGCGATAAAGCATTGATAGACGATGGTTCCAAAATAAAATTTTAGGCCGATGAATGGTCGATAATCAATCAGTTGATTGTCAGTCTTCAACCGTTGAACCTGCCTCTAGAAGCTTTTTGCAGGAGAGAGTCCACATTGATAACTGCCGACACAACCCTGAAATTTGTCTTAGACAAGCTATATAGCCAGGGCATGACACTAAGCGCCGATCTAGTTGAATCACTAAGCAGCAAAATCGCAGAATGTCGCCTCTCCAAAGTTATTGACACGTTTGTTTAGTATGGAAAAGCAGTAAAAAATGTGGCTATTTTCCTTTGCCAAAAAGGAATGCGATGCGGCAGAAGATGAAAACTTTGTTAAAACAAGTGAATGAACAAAATATTGTAGAGCTGGCGCAAGAAAATATCATGGAGTTAGAAGAGAATGATCTAGATGATGACGCAGAACCCGTGAAAATGACTTTAGATCAAGAGCTTGGGATGGAACTTAAAAGAGAGAAAGAGAAATTTAATAAACAAAAGCCAAGTGCTCAATTAGATTACGAAAAGGTCCTGAAAAAAGAAATGAGCGTTTATGAGACCGAAGGAGTGCGAGGTGAACATTTATCTTTGGTTTGTGACTATATAATGATCTTAAAACCGACCAGTGTAGAGGCCGAAATGGCATTCTCAGTAGCCGGCTACATATGTAGATCTGTGTGAAGCAGGTTGGGAAATAAGACTATAGATAAAGTTTGTTTTCGAAGGTCTCTTGTCGCCAGATTTTGAACTGCCTAATTATCAGCTTTCGATTTTCATATCATATATTGACGAGCGCGGAGAAGATTATTTCGGAACTTTTTTTGATACAAAAAAATAGATTGCAGATTAAAATAGTATTATTACGGCCATTTTTTGTTAATTTTAGAAGAATTTGTAAGACTGATTGCTACTGATTGGCCATTCTATTATTAAACATAAACGTTATAAAATATTGCTTACTTAGAAACATTATCTTGAATGTTATATGAGATTATATGCTATTTAATTTTAAGTTGATACTTTTGATCTCGAATAATTAAGAAACTAAAGCATATTGATATAAGATATTACCAAATGAGTGAAAGATTTCGTAGATTATCGTCAGAAGTACGAGTTAATAAAAAAGTCTTGAAAAGGTCGTCTTTTTATTTTTCTTCCACATTTCGCTGGATCCAGAGGGATTCAGGTCAATCCAGCAAGAATCCAGCTGAATTGAAAATGCCGCTTGATTGCAATCCCTAGTTACTATTGATACACCTTCAAGTTTCTGCAGAATATACAGTGCGCAAGTCCAACTCGCACTTGATGGATTTATTTGGTAATTTTTTCAAAAGTGGGTGTTTTTTTGATATGCATGTTTTATGACGATCATGGGTATGTACCCAAAAATCGCTTCCATCTGAAAGTGTTTCATTCATCTCGGCAAATTTCAGAGATAAAATTTTCTTGATGAAGGAAAGGGGGAATCGGATGATGCGGTCGAGTTTCCAAGAATTATTCTTGTTCATATTTGATTTCTTTTTATAACACACTACGTTGAATCGTTCGAAAAAGAAATTTTTCTCCCGTTATCTAACGAATTCGTATAAGAACTCCAGCGTATAAAACGTCTCCAATATTAATGTAGTGAAGTAATTTCTGACATCACGTATTTCTCAAAAGCTTCCGAAAAATTTATCAGCGTCTTTTGCTGGAAGAATGATCCGCAAACATCCTTACCGCGATCCCAGCAATGAGTCACATTGTCGCGTGCTTAATCCCTACATCAATAAAGCTTTTCTCTGTGGAATGACGTCATATTTTTCGGGTAACTTGATTCCTATGCATGTCTTTCATAGTATATGAGGAATATAATCCAGTTTCCCAAAAAGATTTTGCATATTTGGTATATTTTTCAAGGAAATATTCCAAGTATATTTAGAAACTAGATTTAATCTCATTTGTACTACTTAGAAACAGAAATTAACTGATACAACGATTAAATTTTTCATATCTGAAATTATTTTATTTACTTACTACAAAAATACATTGATCTAAGCTATTTTCTGTTGGAAAAACTATATTAATAAGGTGCCTTTTGATTCTATCAATAGTATTGCCGCCTTCATAAGGTTAAAATTACTAAACGATGAAAAATGATAACTATACATATACACATATATATATATATATATATATATATATATATATATATATATATATATATATATATATATATATATATATATATATATATATATATATATATATATATATATATATATATATATATATATATATATATATATATATATATATATATATATATATATATATATATATATATATATATATATATGGTATTCATAACTTTTGGTTCAAGAAATTCTCTTGCGTTCATGCAAAATTGGTTGAATATTTTTCATCTATAATAAAGAACCCTCAGCTACTCCTTTATTTTCACACAAGGAATTACTTATTTAAAACCGAAAAGCGCTAATACTATTGATCCGTCTCAATATAGACCAATTACTTGCCTTCCAACAATATATAAAATTCTAACTGCATGTATTACCCGAAAAATTTATGCACATTTGGAGAATTATAATATTCTTTCGGAGCAACAAAAAGGATGTAAAAAAACACACATTGGTACTAAAGAGCAACTTTTAATTGATTCTGTTGCTTTGAATCAAGCTCAAACTAAGAAGAGAAATATTCATACAGCCTTCATTGCTTACCAAAAGGCTTCTGATAGTTTTCTATTGAAAAAGGAAAGATCACCTCTGATTATATAAAGATTTCCAATATCGAAATCGAGCCAATGCATCAAGGAGATACATATAAATATCTTGGATTTTGTCAAGAGAAGACTATTAACCATAGCAGCGCTAAAGAAAATATTAGAAGTTCATATTACAAAAGACTTAGAATTATCATCAAGAGTCATTTAACTAGTTAAAACCTTTTCAGAGCTATCAACTCTTATGCAGTTCCTATTCTTACATCTTCTTTTGGAATTATTTAATGGTCTAAAACTGATCTAAATGAATTACAATGTCAAACGGAGAAAATGCTTTGTAAATATCATAAGCACCACCCAAAGTCAGCTGTTCAGAGAGTACACTACCTAGACATCTTGGAGGTCGTGGATTAACTGATTTGAATAATCTTCATAGTAAACAGATCTTTCATCTACGTTCCCATTTTCAGGATATACAGAGAACGTCTAAATTACATGATATTGTTGTTGCTTCAGATTATAATCTTACACCTCTGAACTTGACAATGCAAAAGGTAGATTTTGATATATTTGATGATAATTCTAAAAGAGAAAGTTGGATGCAGAAGGAATTACACGGAAAGCACCCTAAAGAATTGAAAAACGATTATATTGATGAAGTCGCATCGAATGAATGGTTAGTTGCTGGAAAATTGTTTGCTGAAACAGAAGGCTTGGCAATTGCGATCCAGGATCAGGTTGGTTTCACGAGGAATTATAGAAAACACATCATCAAACAAAATATAGATGATTCTTGCCGTAGATATTTCTGTTCTTCAGAAACAGTTTTTCATATATTATCATCTTGCTCAGTCCTTTGTTCAACAGATTATTTAGAAAGACATAATGCCGTCGCTAATATTATTCATTTTAATCTAGGAATTAAATATGACCTAATTCCCAAAAGAACAAAATTTTACAAATATGAATCTGAGATTATTTGTGAAAATGACAAATATAAACTTTATTTTGATAAAACAATTCTTTGCAACAGAGCTGTAAAACACAATAGACCAGATATCAATCTTACTGATAAACAGAATCAAATAACATAAGTATTGAGATTTTGGGTCTAAAGAAAAATTTGTTTGAACAGTTACAAAAGATAACAGTCATCAAATCTTGTAATATTCTTCGTAGGTTTCTTTCCAAAAAAATAATGAGGTAGAGTCAAAGGTTTTCTCTTTAGTTTATACTGCTCAGAATCTCATTTCATATTTTATTTATTTGTTTATATAAATGTAATATAATTAATTGACAATTTTGTCATATTTATATTCAGACCAGTATTCTATTCGATCGTTCACCACTTCACACAAAAGAAACTATTAATGAGTAACATTCAGTGTTACTTGACTAAGGTCCGTACACTGGATTTTCCAGAGAGAAAGTAATATATAATTATTCCAGGATATGTTTTGATTATAATCATTGCCTGGCAATGGTATTAATTATATATATATATATATATATATATATATATATATATATATATATATATATATATATATATATATATATATATATATATATATATATATATATATATATATATATATATATATATATATATATATATATATATATATATATATATATATATATATATATATATATATATATATATATATATATATATATATATATATATATATATATATATATATATATATATATATATTATACTACTTAACATCAAAAAGGATGGTTCAAAACCTGGTTCTCGAATTGTCAGCTCAAAATGAATGAAGAAAAACAGAAGAATTTGCATTTTGCACGAGGGAGGTGATGAAGGATATTAAATTTCTGGTATTGTGGATTGACTCTAGGCTGAGCTGGACTTCTCATATTAACAGGACTGGTGAGAAAGTGTCTAGGTCGTTACCAGTAAAACATACAATGATATCATCCACATAAGTTGTTATGTATTGTGGTCTTTATGTTATCAATAAAAATTTCTGGTAATAGGGGACTGAGAGGGTTTTCCATAAGGAGGCCTTATCTAGAACGGTGAAATCAATACTCAGAAACAATTTAATTTTGCTTTAAACATTTATCTAGAAACAAAAATATTTCCTGTTGAATTGAAGGGTTCACGTATTCTAGTTATTTATCCCTTTCGATAATACCGATTTAGGAGGGATAATTGGATAGACGCTTATTTGGTTTATAGGCCAAAGTTTTGGGGTGTCTCATTCATCTGTTTCCAGAACAATCCGCAGGGAGACTTGCTAAGGATGATCTCGAACAACAATATATGACCGTTATTTAAGAACGTCCTTGCAGGGACAATGATTCTCCATTGCTACGCAACTTTGAATGGAGTTTGGAGATAACAATGAAGTACAACTTAGCTGTGAAGTAATACGGTATTGTCTAAGAGAATGTGGTTTGAGGTTTCGTGTCACAGCCCGAGGTACAGCTCTAACCGCAGTACATAGTCGATCACGATTGAATTTTGCCAGAGAAGATGTCAATTTGTGAAAAGCTAAATGGGAGAGAGTTCAATTTACAGATGAGTCCAGCTTTTGTATTTTTCATTGCGATCGATGTTCTCCTGTGTACAGAAACCGAAATGAAAGATATGCTGTGTGCAGCTTCATACGTACCTATGTTTTTGATTAGTTCTCAACAATAGTAAGGGAAGGAATTTCTTTGAACGCCAGCACTAATCTGGAAAACGTGAAAAATGGAAGCCTGAATGCTCGGAGGTATGTTACAGATATTTCAGAAGAACTTGTTGTACCTTATGAGGCAAACAGGGGTAAAAACTTTTTGTACATGCATTGTAACGCTAGACTTCACCAAGCTCATATCGTTAGGAACTACCTGCAAGATCACGAAATCACTTTAATGTAGTGGCCTGCATAAAGTTCAGACCTCAACCATATCGAACAAATTTGGGACATTTTCATTAAAATATTGAGAAGCTAGTAAAACCAGCTAGTAAATGAACTTTTATGAGTAACATTTTTATTTCGAAAGTTCATTCCCTAGTGCTGGTGAATTACTTGAAAATAATTTTTCAACATATCTAAACTTCTTCTGAATGAATTTGAATTTTTAATTTTGTGCGTTAATGTCTCGGCACAGTGCATTGACCCATGTCGTCACATGATTCGCTTCCGAAATAGAGGTTGATAAAGTTTCCGAATTTTTTTGTTCTTTCTTATTAGTATCTGGTGCGCCACTGATATATTCCGTATATGAAATAAAATCGGCCGTTCAAATATAAAACTTTTCTGTTTCTTGTTGTTTCGTATCTGTTACTGTTTTCGAGATAATAATCATTAAAAATAATTGGATGGTATTTTCTAGATTCAAACCAATGTTGGAAGCTTGAAGGTATTTTATCAATAATTCCTGCAATTGTTAAGATATTCAGCTCAAATTTGATACGGGAAGCACCTGCTAGAAGCCACATCATTAGGCAAAATAGACGGATGTGAAGGTATACATACAGAGTCTCAAGCCAGTTCCCCTATTTGTCCTATTAATTTTCTTAGTATACTCACATACTTCTTTTCAAAATGAAGTTAAGATAATTATTGCTAATTTTGGTTTCCAACAATATATTTCTTCATTGATATTTGATGAATTTTCCGCCGTAAGGCCTTCTTCAATATTGAGTTAAAAAATAATGCATGTGATCTCTACTCATGAAACAGTTATACAGACCTGACTACATATAAGGTTCTTTATTGAAATATTTCGAAAATAGATGGACAACATAGTCAGTTTGGTCATTAGAAAGAGTTGGATGCATATCAAAATTGTGATTCGAATCTGATTTATTTTTCTATTGAATGAAATTTAATACTTTTAGTATCTAATTTTGAAGGAACGCTCGGTTTAATCTATACAGGGTGCTTCAATGAAAACTAAACAGAGGCTATATCTACCAAGATATTCATTTCTGAGCAAAACGCAAAAATAGAACAATTTTTGTTTTAAGGGGGACATCTCTTGGGGTACAATACTTGCCTGAAATATCAACTCCCTAAGCGGGGGTTGCAATCCTTGAACATTTTGAATAGGGAAGAGTGATGATTCAAAAGAAAGGTGGTCTCTTTGTCTACATCGCCTTGAACGAATTTCCATTTTTAATTGAAAACTTTGAAAGATACTGGGTGAGAAACTGAAAGATAGGGAAGACTATTTCCCTGAGACTTTTCAAGTTTCAGTGAAGTAAAATGAAACAGTTCCATGCTGATCAATGGCAGTCATCATCAAGTACCATCCTCATCTCGAATTTCAACCCCTAGAGCAGGGGTGACCACCCTTCAAAATTGTGATTCGAATCTGATTTATTTTTCTATTGAATGAAATTTAATACTTTTAGTATCTAATTTTGAAGGAACGCTCGGTTTAATCTATACAGGGTGCTTCAATGAAAACTAAACAGAGGCTATATCTACCAAGATATTCATTTCTGAGCAAAACGCAAAATAGAACAATTTTTGTTTTAAGGGGACATCTCTTGGGGTACAATACTTGCCTGAAATATCAACTCCCTAAGCGGGGTTGCAATCATGAACATTTTGAATAGGAAGAGTGATGACTCAAAAGAAAGGTGGTCTCTTTGTCTACATCGCCTTGAACGAATTTCCATTTTTAATTGAAAACTTTGAAAGATACTGGGTGAGAAACTGAAAGATAGGGAAGACTATTTCCCTGAGACTTTTCAAGTTTCAGTGAAGTAAAATGAAACAGTTCCATGCTGATCAATGGCAGTCATCATCAAGTACCATCCTCATCTCGAATTTCAACCCCTAGAGCAGGGGTGACCACCCTTGAAAATTTGAAAGAGGGTAGATGGGTCGAGTGATACCTCGAAAGAAGGTTATCATCTTTTTCTGCATCTCCGTGAACGAATTTTCATTTTTGATTGAAAACTGTAGAAGATACAGGGTGAGCTACTGAAAAATAGAGGAGACTATCTATCGCCCTGAGCTATTCAAGTATTAGTGCAAAAAATTGAACAGGTTCATTCCAGATCAGGGGCTGTCATCTTTGATCTAAATGAATCTATTCCAGTTTTTCGCACTAACATGCCAATAGACTTGGGGCGATACTCTTCTCTATTTTTCAGTGGCTCACTCTGTATCTTTTACAGTTTTCAATCAAAAATGAAAATTCTTTCACGGAAATGAAGACAAAGATAATACCTTCCTTTAGAGTTATCACTCAACCCATCTACCCTCTTCCAAATTTTCAAGGGTTGTCACCCCTGCTCCAGGGGTAGAAATTCGAGATGAGGATGGTACTCGATGATGACTGCCATTGATCAGCATGGATCTGTTCCATTTTACCTCACTGAAACTTGAATAGTCTCAGGGAAATAGTCTTTCCTATCTTTCAGTTGCTCACCCTGTATCTTTTACAGTTTTCAATTAAAAATGGAAATTCGTTCAAGGCAATGTAGACAAAGATACCACCTTTCTTTTGAGTCATCACTCGACCCATCTTCACTATTCAAAATGTTCAAGGATTGCAACCCCCGCTTAGGGAGTTGATATTTCAGGTAGGTATTGTACCCCAAAAGATGTCCTCCTTGAAACAAAAATTGACCTGTTTTTGCGTTTTGATCAGAAATGAGTGTCCTGATAGAGATAGCCTCTGTTTAGTTTTCGTTGAAGCACTCTGTATATACACCTTTATGAGTAGGATAAGTTCACATGAATTATTATATAATTTAGACGTCAATTTTGTCTGAGTATGTATAATTACAAGAAAATACAAGGATAAGCTAACTGAAGTTGTTTTCCTTTAACCATTATATCTATTACATTGGTTTTGAGTCTATTGTTCGTTGCGATTGCTTTAAGTCCTATTTAATGCTGTAGGTT
The DNA here is from genome assembly GCA_013387265.2 of Cryptolaemus montrouzieri. Taxonomy (NCBI): domain Eukaryota; kingdom Metazoa; phylum Arthropoda; class Insecta; order Coleoptera; family Coccinellidae; genus Cryptolaemus; species Cryptolaemus montrouzieri. The sequence goes on from JABFTP020000103.1 coordinate 46,692,534, forward strand.
ATATTAGGAAAGAGAAATTGAAAGGGATTATGAATTAGTGATCTAAATGTGGAAAGCTTATTGGATTCTGAGTAATGGGAATCTGAAGAAAAACTTATGCCGCAAGTTGCTGGATTCAGGTGTATGGTATGTTGAAGCTTACTGAAATTTGTGCGAGTTATTGATAGTTATAGAAAATTGATTGTTATTTCTTTTACTTTTTGTAGTATGGTTTCAATTCTGAATCGATTAAAATGATGAATCAAAAATAATTGTCCAACTGTCTATTAGTCTATAAGGCAGATATATCGCCATCATATCTACACCAAAAATGTACAATATCACTCACAGGTTACACCTCGTGCATTATTGTTGGTTGTAAATTTAGTGTCGCCTGAAGATTAAAATTAGTAACGAAATATATTTTTTGACAGTAAAACATAGTAAGAGTTTTAAAAATGGGATATGATTATGATGTCGTGTAAAGATGTGAGTGAATACACGATCGGAGGAACGCAGAGAGTGTAGAATAATTGAACATTCAAAATATACTCAATCGGCCATGCTCACTTATAGAATCGGAAAAAAACGGGTTAATTTTACATAATGTCTTATATTATTTTACTCTATACGTTTGGAAGGGCGGTAAATCTATTGCATATAGGCCCCATTAGGTTCTTTGTGCCTCCTGTTCTTCCTGTTGATGGCTGGATATTTAGCCATCCCGAATCCTCGGAGAAGCAGTGCGTTTCCATATTTCTATGGATGTGTGTATTAGTAACAATTTCCAGTTAATAAACGTTTTGTATGTTTTCATTATAACATTGACACATATCTCGATACGCAGTTTCCATTTTCATGTACTCATAAGTATCCTGCGGCAAGCTGTTTGATAACATGGCATTCTCTTGTAGGCTGTAGTCTTTCTGCATTTGTGCACTTGTTTGTTCCAATGGTAGTCTGTAATACTCCAGTATCTTCTCCTCAGTCGTCATTTTAGCTAACTTGTCTGTTTTGATGTTGGCATTTATGTCACCTCATCCAATATACAGCAATAATGTTTATGAAAGCGACTTCTGTCTACTAAGGCGATGCTAGCCTAGAAGATATTAGGTATCCCCACAAGGATAGTACTGATTGTCTACTGTCGGAATAGAAAGCTAGATTTCTTCGTTTCTGAGTAAAATGGAAATTATGGAATCAGTCAGGTCGTTGTTTTGAAGTGATGTTGAAATGTTTTTTTGACATTCCATAATATTTTTTTTTATGTGAAATCGAACTACGTCCGGAAATTTTTCTGTACAACAGTTTTTGAGTTTAAAACAAATTTGCGTTTTTTCGAATATGAATTGAATTTCGTCAATTAGATCGTTTGTCTTTTGAAAGAGATATCACATGTTCTCTAGTTTTTTTCATCCTGAACGTAGTTTTCGTGAAAAACTAAAAATTGTATAACTTTTCCCTGATTCGATTTATGTCCTTTCACAGAATTTAAACAGATATTGGGAGCGACTGTTCGAAAATTAGTTCTTGCGAGGACAATTCAGATAAACTATTTAATGATACAATTTTATGTGATTATAGTATCGTTTCTAATAAGGAATCGACCATGCCATGCACTGAGGGTTTTGAAAAGTAACAGGCAATCGTTATTTTAGAACAAAAAGCTAACGAGAGATTTCACAAACGGGACGAAGTTTAATGGAAATATCAATGTAGGTATTAAAGTGTATTGCCATTATTCTGTATGCATAATTCACAACGCACTTGTGGATACTACAACACACATTGGAAATTCGAATATTGAAAACAAGCAGAACAGTGCCTGAAATATTGCTTCAACTTTTTCATATTTCGACTAGCCCTTCTACATGATAGATCCCTGATATAAATCAAGAAAAAGTCAGTGGCGAGAAATCCGTGGAACGGGCCGGCCATCTTACTGGCGCCCTAGTTCCTATACAGTTATTGCCAAAATTCGAGTCAAGTAAATTAGCAACGGCCATAGTTTGATGCGAAGGAGCTCCATCATGTTGAAAATAGATATTTCGTCTTTCAGAAAGCGATTGTTCATCAAAATATCTATGGGTAATATTGTTACTTACAATGTCATGATATAATTCAACACGAAAATTTTCATTTTAAATCATAAACGCTAATACGGGATCATGTTTTAATGCACACCATACACCATAATCTATTTACCACAGTGCTAGACTTTTAGATGCCCCTGCTTTTGCCGGCTCGAAATAAATGAGTTGGCAGTTACACTACCTATTATATCAATTATTGCGACGTTGAATTCATGAGGTTATGCCCCTAATTTATTGAATTTACTGTAGCCTCGCAGGAATATCTCAAGATTTTTGTACGACATGGTCGTTTCGTTACTACAAACGATACTATATCTACACAATAGTTGTAACTTGATGAAGAAAACATTGAATAAGTAATCTGAATTGTCATTCCGAGAATTAATTTTTGAACCGTCTTAATGAAAGAACCGAACACTTAAGCTATTTCAATCGAAATTCTAACCCTATTCAACGGAATCGACGTTAACAAACTCAAAAACCGTTGGACAAAAACTTTCTGCATGTAATTAGATTCTACTAAAAAATATCGAAACCATTTTCACATAACTTCAAAAACATCCGAGATATTGGTACTTCATTGATTCCAAAAGTTTTTAAAATTGCCAAAAACACTAGTCATCCTGCACTTATTTTGTTTTCCGAGCCGTTTATGTTTGCAATAAGAAAAACCTCCTTTTCCAGGTGTTCTAACATGAGCAAATTTCTATTCAATGTCAAACAAAAACCTAATACTTTCAAACAGCTAGAATTGAATGCAGCTTATGTAGGACAAATAAGCTGACATTTTGAATAACAACTCCGCAGTTTGTAAACATATTAACTCTACAAATCACATATTTGTATTAGATAATTTTAAAATTCTTCTCAAATCCAATGGAGGGATGACAATGAATCTGTTGGAAAGTTTGGAATTGAACAAACTTTTTAAAAACCCAAAATTCACCACTCTCAATATACAACTAGAATCGAATGATCCCCACTACTCAGCATTTAAAAGAGGATGATCTATCGTACATTTATTAGCTGATTTTTGTATCAAATTAGGGCAAAACTTTTCAAAAATCATAATTACTATCAGGAAAAACTAAGAAAAAACGTTTAACACCTATATCCTGAAACTGAAAAGTTTGCTGAAATATGTTGAAAATACTTTTTGTCTCAATATCATCCAATGTTTCAGGTATTTGGTTTATGGTTTAATATAAAATACCCTCCATAGTTGGCAAGTATAGGAGTTTTTCCGGCAATAATTCTCGAATGATTTACATTGACGCTCGAGCGGTTATTGCGTAAATTATGTATCCTAATCAAAACCGTCAAATTCTGGCAGTTGAGGTAACAGACATTGACGAAGCATAACACAATAAGCTCATTATTCCGCGTCGGTTCTCGAAAGAGGATAACGATAGTTCCGTAAACCTACACCGCACACTACGTAGTTATTTTCGGGATATATGGTGTTTTATGTTTCTGAATGGAATTTTTTGGTGCTAAATATTTGTGCAAATGATATGCACATCATAATCTAACTTGACGATTGAGAAGGTCTCTCTTGCATCTTACTATATATGAGAGCTTCTTTTGTCTGACTTCCACATTCATCATTTTTCATTCACACAACCGGTTTCGACAGTTATTTTCAGATGTCTACACCTAACAGTTGTGAGAAAAAATTTGAGAATAACTACCTTTAATGTACAGTTGTAGGGCGTGATTCAATTCTAGTTGACTATTGAAAGTAGTGAATTTATGGTTTTCACAAAGTTTTTTAATCCCGAAACTTTCCAACAGATTCATTGTCATCTCTTTCTTGCATTTGTATGGAGTTTCGAAATTGTTTAATGTAATTATATGATGAAAGATTTGATTTGTTCAAAAACTGGGAGTTTGTTATTCAAAATTTCGACTGTTTGCCCTACGTAAGCTGTTAGACATTCATGCATTCAATTCTGATTATTCCAGAATGTTTGAATTTATTCGTAATTTGCTTATGTTGAGATAACTGAAAAGAGAGGTTGTTAAATTGAATGTATGTAAGACATGCGTATTAATCTTTTAGATTTTCTAGAAAGGAATATGATAATTGAGAAATTTAATATTGTTCTTTAGGTACAACAATACTGTTTATGATATTATTGGAGGCACCAATAGACAAATAGACCAATCTTAATGAAATGCATAATGAAATAACCTTCGCTTATGGGATTGAACGCAAGAATTCGTTAAATTTCCTTGATATAACCTTTACTGAACTCAATACTAATCTCACTTACAACATATTCAGAAGAGAAACATTTACAGACCCAACAATCCCAATGTATCCTTTGAATCATATTTCACATAAATTAGAGGTTCATAATTTTCCATTTTCAATCCGGAAATCAATGTCATCAAGAAAATTGCATCAACTCTTATTCAGCTTCAATAATAATAATAATAATCTGGGAAAGGTAAATTATATCCAGCTAACAGCTGAGATAGTGCTAAGTCCACGATAATGAATAATAATACAGTCAGCTTCTGAAAACTGTGCTGAAATCAATGTTGAACTCGGGGAATCTAGTCAAGGAAATTAACACCTACGCCATTCCAGTGTTGCGTTACTCATTTGGAATAATCAGATGGACTAAGACAGAACTGGATGATATTCAAAGGCAGACCCGAACGATGCTGACAAAGTACAACAACCATCATCCAAAATCGTCTGTGATACGAACAACTTTGAAGCGGAAAGAAGGAGGACGCGGATTAATAGATGTTGTCAATTTACAAACCAAACAGATAAAAAATCTCAGAGAATTCTTCTCTGCAAAAACTCTCACTTCTGACCTCCATAGAGTCGTATCGTTGGCTGATATGGGATATACACCTCTAAATCTTGCTACCAGAGATGACCTGCTGAATCTACCGTTCCTATCAGATACTGAAAAACAAGAGCAATAGTCAAGAAAGGAATTGCATGGACGACATCATTATGAGATCAATCAACCACACATCGATAAAGAAGCCTCCAAAAAATGGTTGATGAAAGGAGAATTATTCGCGGAAACAGAGGGATTCCTTATGGCTATTCAAGACCAAGTGAACACTACAAACAACTACAAAAAATTTATCATGAAGGACGGAACATTACAAACAGATAGATGCAGAAAATGCCATATAAGATCGGAGACTATACCGAATATTACGTCCGGATGCGAACAACTGGCCAATACGGACTATCTTCACAGGCATAATCAAGTGTGCAACATTATCCATCAGAAACTTGCACACAAGTACGGACTTCTGAATACATTCCAGCCATATTACAAGTACAACCAGCGCCCGTATTGGAAAATGACTCTATCAGATTATACTACGATAGGCCTGTTATCATTGATAGAATGGTGACGAATAATAGGCCGGACATAGTAGTGTATGATAAGAGAGCCAGAACAGCAATGCTGGTGGATGTCGCCATACCGAATAATAACAACGTGCTGAATAAGTTCCAGGAGAAAAAGTCCAAATACACAGACTATTGCTATTGAGATCAAGCAGATGTGGCACCTCGAGAAAATAAATATTGTTCCTGTCATCGTATCTTCGACTGGGTAAATACCCAAAACTTTGCATGATAGCCTTAAGAAATTAGAATTACATAAGAACACCTATATAGAAATGCAAAAATCTGTAATTCTTAATACATGTAGGATAGTTAGGAAATTTATGTCAAGTATATTGTAATCGAGCCTATTCCCTTTGATTGCTGAATCTGGGAAAGGTAAATTGTATGCAGCTAACAGCTGAGATAGTGCATAAGTCCACGATAATAAATAATACTTATATACATATTAGTAGTATTGCAAGTATCAACCGGCGCCCGTATTGGAAAATGACTATTAGATTATCACTGACAGAATGGTGACGAATAATAGGCCGGACATAGTGGTGTATGATAAGAGAGCCAGAACAGCAATGCTGGTGGATGTCGCCATACCGAATAATAACAACGTGCTGAATAAGTTCCAGGAGAGAAAGTCCAAATACACAGACTATTGCTATTGAGATCAAGCAGATGTGGCACCTCGAGAAAAAAAAATTGTTCCTGTCATCGTATCTTCGACTGGGTTAATACCCAAAACTTTGCATGATAGCCTTGAGAAATTAGAATTGCATAAGAACACCTATATAGAAATGCAAAAAGCTGTAATTCTTAATACATGTAGGATAGTTAGGAAATTTATGTCAAGTATTTTGTAATCGAGCCTATTCTCTTTGATTGCTGAATCAGGGAAAGGTAAATTATATCCAGCTATTAGCTGATATAGTGCATAAGTCCACGATAATAAATAATAATAACAGTAGATGCAGCAGCTTCGCAATACTGGCTCCGCAGAGGTAATATTTTTATTGAAACTGAAGACTTTATCGCAGCTATTCAGGATCAAGTTATAGCAACCATTGTATACCGCAGACGAATAATCAAGGCAGGAGTTGACACTATAAGCTGACATATGTGTAGTGGCATAGAAGAGCGCCTAGATCACATACTTTCTGGCTGTCCAGCGCTAGTACCAAAATCGTATCTTGATAGACATAATCGGGTTGCTAAAATAGTGCATCAGGAATTACGAGTGAAATACATGGGATTTGAGAGTACAGTACCCCACTATCCCTATGAACCACCTACCATCTGTGAGGACGGGAAAACAAGATTGTATTAGAACCGTCAAATAATAACTGATAAACCAATACCAAATTATTTTCCAGACATTGTGCTAACGCTTAAAAAAGAGAAGGTGACATATATAATAGACATTGCAATTCCATTACTTGATGAAGTCACATGCAGAAAAGATCAGTTAATACTTACCTCTTGCGGATGAAATTGAGACCATGTGGAAAACGGAAAGTATGCAGGTAGTTCCGATAATAATAGGTTGCACTGGTGAGATTCCAACGAAACTGCACACCAGCCTGAATACATTGAAAATGGACCCGAATTTACACATTCCTATGCTGAAAAGCGTGCGACTTGACACCTATAGTATCGTTAGGAGAGTACTAGGTTGAAGAAACCGGTAAGGCAAAGCAGTGACTTACCTGACACTCAAACTGTATATGCTTGCTTGTACGAGCGGTATATATCAGTAACACCAGAAAGAAATAACACCAATAACATCGGCTGAGCCTACTCCTGAAGAAAGAACCCAGGAGAGGTGATATACCTAGTCTAGCTGGGGTAGTGAGGAAATTCGATAATAATAATTATATTCCAGTCTGTCACTTAAACAGTATTATTGATTGCAACGAACAAAAGCACAAAAACAAATTTCTCAATTATCATATGCCATTATAGAAGAACCAGAAAATAAATTCGCGTGTCTCACTTACATTGGCCCCCTTTATAATATCATCAGCAATTATCGTTCCAAATTTACTTTAGCAACCCACTTTTTCCAGTGGTTTCAACATACAGTCCCACAAACGTAGGAAAAATTGTCGCAAATAATGGGAGTTTGAATGAATACAAACAGAGGCGAAGGTCGGCATTAAGAGGTATAAATTTGAACGGATAACGATGGACACGAATTGAGATATGAAATTTCTGAAGATACCAAATAACTCTTACACGATGTTCACTCCGCGAGATCTCTAATAAACTAACCAATGAAAGGCGCTCTCCACTGCGTAACCTATAAGAAAACCTAACTAAGTGAAGGGGAAACTTCAGATATGTTTGACGGCCTTTAAGGAAGTTACTTTTTAATGGCAAATAAAAACCTGCTAAATATGAATAGTCTGAAATATACAGAATTGAATACAGTGAATGCTGCTCAACAGCTTACGTAGGACAAATAGGTCGAAATTTTGAATACCAACAATTCCCATAATTACAATGAATAACTTAAAAAATTCTCCACAAATCAATGAAGGGATGATAGTGAATATGCTTGAAAGTATTGAGAATAAACTTTGTAAAAATCCTAAATTTATCATTCTCAATAGTCAACTAGAATTGAATCACCCCCACCACTTCGCATTTAAAGGAAGTATCGTTAGTATAAACTTCCTTCCAACTGTTCGCTTTAGACACTTGAAAATAACGTGACTGTCGAAACTGGTCTTGTTCATCAAAAATGAATATTGTGAAAATCAGACGAAATTGTTCAATTTTTTTATATTGAATTGAAATTCCAGAAAATAGAGCTTCAATATTATCATTATACAAAAGAAAAACATTCATTGATCGTTTAAAGTTCAAAAAATATTAAAGACCCATGTATGTCCTCATAAATTCGATTTTAAAAAGGCGGTGAAATCTAAAAGAGAACAAGGAGCATATAAAAGAAACGTCGAATTGAATTTCATGAGAACCTATCAACATAAGAAGTTTCACTTGAAGATATCCTATAGCTTGGTCCTGGTAACATGCTTAAAGCGGGCTGAGAATATATCGATACATTTGATATGGTTTTCGTCGATCGAACGGCGTATAAAAAAGTAGGTACTAGTGACATAGAAGTATAGCAATCATACATAGATCTAATTTGTTCATGGAACGTTTTTATGGAAAGAAAAGTATAAGTTATTGAAATAAAAACCAATATTCTCAATAATTAAAAATCGAGCAATTGTACGAAAACAACTTTGAATTTGAGAGCTGAAGAGTGACTTGTGATGCGACGATCTTTAAAGCGCCAAATAGCGTGATACTGTAGTTGAAATAATTAAACTTGAATAATTTATTTCTCAGGATTTTATCGATGATTTCCAATTTTTTCATTGATTTATTACTTTTCACAGCATTTCAATAATATTAAATATGGTATTTGTAATATTATAAAATTTTCCCATTTTGTTTATAAACGGCACCTAAATAGTTTGAATACATCTTCTCACCAAATAGAGTATTGTTAATTCGGCCATCTGCAGACAAATGATGTATCTTTGTTACGGTGAGAGAACGACAATTTTTGAAACTTGAATAATTGGACCTTTTGCGGATGAAAATTCAAATCTCGTGAAATCTTAAATGATAAGTCAATTTCCACTTCTTGCTTTGCGAGTACATTTTCATCAATTTCGAGTTCTCGCGAGACAACATCAACAGTATCAGGAGCATTTCAGTCCATGGGCCACTGAATATAATACGATTTAATCAAAATTTTATTGGGTTTCCCATTTATACGTCTGTTATTGTTATAAGGTTAGAAAAATTACCTTGCAACTGTTCGTTGCAAGGCTACTAATGTTCGTAAGTGACAATTTTTTTTTCGGTCACGTTTTCTTGAATACTTTTTCGATCTAGATTTCAGCGATTTTTAGGAAAATCTCGATTATTGATTTTTTAAAAGCCATTGAAAAACTTTCAAATATTAATATCAAATATTTTTATTCGACATATTGGAGGAGAGACAATTTTACGATCCAAAAACTATCAGAAGTCAGACGAATCGTCTGAAGAAGCTACGGTGTAGTGAAACGCGTTACGAATCGCAATTATTAAGTAAAATTCCTTAAAACACAGTACTTGTTTTTTATTATTTAAAAAAGGCATAGTTAGCTGATTCTGTCCCATAACTGTTAGTTTTAGACACTTGAAAATGATGTAACTGTCCAAACTGGTCGTGTGTATTGAAACAACCCCAACCCCGGTCTATAAAAAACGATGCAAAATACAATTTATGTAAATTGCAATACCTGAATTATTTTATTTTCTGCCACACATTAATAACACTTGAGACAGAATGAGATCGGTCAAATGAAAAGCCATGTGATCGTCTAGTACCTGAGTTAGTCTTGAAGTTCTTTTTATAAAGTAGGGCCCTTTTTTGTTGTGTTGTGTATTTGTAGTAACCTATACAAGTTCTTTTATGTTAGGTTTGATGTGATACATTCAATACTTAATCGCTTGAACCATAGGAAAGGAAATTAGAAAATCGAAAACAGATTCGGTAACAATGTTTATTTGATCTTTGCAACATCAGTATTAAATTCTCATCCTTGTTTTGTTTGGCGTCTTCAAATAAAATTAATGCAATATCAGATCATTCAGATACAGGCCTAATTTGCCCTCAACCATATTTTGAGTGGAAATTAGTACATTAGATTATTATAGACAGACCTAATGGGACCTCACCCATATTACGAGTAGAAGTTGAAAAATTTAATTATTATAAACAGGCTTGATCGGCCCTCACACATATTTTGAGTGGAATTTGGATATAAGATTATTATAAACAGGCCTAATCGGCCCTCATCCATGTTATAAGTGGTAACTGATCCTCTCTAAGGGCTTTGGTAATATGATATCATGCTTTATGAATAGGTTATTGCCCTGATGCTCGGAACTCGGAAGACATTTGATTTGAATTCTAAGGAACACGTCCAAAGCAACTTTCAAGCACTTATTCGTTGGCGTATTTTCAATCGAATTCAATAATTCGTATAGTAATAAAACGTTATATATGGAACTAGATGTAAGTCCGTAAAGCCGTACGTGCTCTTTTTGCCCAACTGAGCGCCAACGGGCCATATTATGTCACTGACTGAGGAACATCCTCTATGCCCATATCGCAGATTTGCCAATCAGAAAATCATGCCTTCTGATCATACACCTGTATGTACCACAAACATCATATACATTCCACCAACTCAGACATTCTTCTAAACCTTCATACGACTATATACAAGCCTCAATGTCTATGAGCTCATACATGCGTATCGTCCCTAAGGCAATTTGTTTATACTAATGAGACAAGTTATAATTCGAAGGAGATTATTACACCTAAATGCAGGAAAGTTTCCCTTAGTGAGTTTAGGAGTATCGGACATCAATCGATATTTTGAGAGTAAGAACCTTCTTCATAGTTAAACAGTTCAAAACTCGATTACAATGAATAATATAAATATATGCGTAATAGCTCATGTAAACGTTCAGCTGAGTTATAGAATGAGATGAATATAAATACTGAATGAATGAATTTTGATATTTCAAAAGATAATTAGCCCATTCATATAAGCAAAGATGAGAATAAATATTAAATATTTCTTATATTCAAATGTATCATTCGAGTAAATATATAACAAAAGATTGGGATTAAAATAAATAGTTCTGTAACATTTCAATAAAATCAATTTCCTGAATTATGAAAGTAAATTTCCAAATCAAAATTAAACATAACATTTCAAATTGTGATCAAGTTAGTGAGATCGATATACAATAGTTTAATTGCGTTTAAATAATGCTGCGAGTTAGGTAAACGAATGCAGACGTCCTTACCCCCGTACTCCCTCTGTCCATGGTACTCAAATACCTGTTACATGAGTCATTTAGAAACGAGTTCCTTCGTCGCGATGTGGGAGTGGCTGCTTGAAAAATACCAGATGCAGTCTGCGATCTTGAATACGAAAGGGTGTTCAATAACTATCGCTGATAACTTCGAATATCGTCTACGCTGGATTTCTTATCTAACTTGAGATGAATTCTTTCGTCACGAATTTTACGTTTTTGGGTGTATTAGGCTGCTTTATAAATACCTAATATTTCACTACATTGAGAATTTGAAATGAAATTATTGACTTCTTCTGGCAGATGAGTATCTTTTCACTGTTATTTTGAATTCAGATGCACTATATAAAATGGTATGCTGGTAGATCTCCACAATACAGTTATTACAATTGATATTTAAATTCAATTAGAATAAAGAAGAAATATATGGATAGATTCAGCAAATAAACGAAAAAATAGACACTGGTTCTGGATCGTCTCAGTATCAAAAATATTGGTGGAAATCAGACAAAAGGATTTCATTTTATTTAATTAAAATAAATTTTCACATAATGAACACAACAAGAATACCATTAATTGAAAGAATATTTCTGATTTCTGTAGGCCACGTTTATAGATGATAGCAAGTAAAGTTGCGAAAATACTTGAAAAATAAAAGTTGTAAATATTCAGAATTTTTTAATTATATGAATCGATAGTCGATAAATAATTAATCTATCTTGATTTAACATTGTTCGCTGCGATCCTTAGATTGCTATTCGTTCGTAAAAATCGTCTTTTTAATTTTACGAAATTTTTAGTATATGATTGACTTCGTTAATGTCGTTAAGATTCTTGGCCGTTACCTATTCGTTGTAGTATTACGAAAAGTAAATGAGATATTCCAGATGTGTTTTTGTCGATAGCAAATACTTTCTCTAAAAATTATTCGGCAATGTCGATTCTTCGAATACCAAAGTTTTCTTTATTTGGGAAACACAAAGCGGAAGCTCGGGATAGGAATCCCTAATACCGATTAATAAAACCATTTCCGATCTTTTGGGATTAATTAAATTTGGAACTTCCAGACCGAATCTTCATATTATTCCAGATATAGCTATCTGACTGGGAGTGGCCTTGGGGGAATAACCATTTCGATTCACCCTATGAATCAAATTTGAATCTATAACTTTTGGATACTTTATGGAATTGTCCTCGTTGATGAATAAGAGGGGTATAAAACAAGAGGGATATTCCAATATGGACTGTAATTCAGCTCAGAACTTTCGTCGAGTCATTCGATCCAGCCGCAATCTTCTATCAGTTGGTTATGGGCTTTCAGGAGTGAGCTATTATCAAGATTTCAGTGTCATAAAACAAAGAATATTGAAGTTGAAAAACAGCAAGGTTTGTGTAATTTTCGTCGAGTTTTAGCGTTTAGAAGATTGTTGATCTTTATCTATAAATCGACAGAGACAATGGAATTATTCTTTATAATACTAACTGAACTAGTAATGCGCTACGTTTTATGATAATTATCTTAACATATAAAACAAAGTCTGGTTTATTCGAACACTTATAACACGAGAACGGACTGATTTTTATAGTTGTTGATTTGTTGGATTTGCCTCCGTTCCAAACAGCAGAATAATATCAAAAACATTGACAAAAATCGGTTCGGAATCATCAAAATATATTTCAGATATTAGAACTAACGCCTATTTCAGAGTTTAGAAACGTAGAACAGTGTCACTAATGAAAAGGAATTGTCAATTATTTATGCTTGCGTTCAGAAACTCATTTAGTGTAACCTAAGGAGAAGATATCAAACTATTCAAAAAAGTTTGTATTTTAAATAACAATCTCAAAGATCAAACACATAGTACGCGATTATATTAAATAAAGTACATACCGGGTGGGGTAACTAAAAGAAAAAATTCAATAACTGCTGAACTATTCGTTTCTGGAAAAAATCGGAAACGAGTCAATTTTTGTCTGAACGGGGACAAATTTTAACATACGGTGATTTTATTCTATATCAACACTCTAAGTAGGGGTGCACAAAACGCAAATTTTGAATACGAGAGATAGATCGCGTGATATCTCATTAGAAAGCTCTTTTAATTTTCAACAAAAATGTGTGATAATTTTTGAGTTTTGACATATTTGTAAGAAGATACAAGCTGGTTCGTCAAAAGACGACTTATTTTCAGTGATTGCAAAATCTGTCGATTTCGAATGTTCACCGAAATACTGTTGTATTTTGGGGAAAACTATCTTTAAGCAAGGGTGCTTCCACTACACCCCTTCAGACATTCCCTCAGATGAGGGTGTCAACCCCTCAAATCTTCGAATTGATCAGTTAGTACGACTTGTAGCTCTTTGAATAGGTATTTAGAATTATCTAATTACAGTGAACGAATTTTCAAATCTGACTACATTTCAATGAGGATATAGGGTGGATCATAGAGAAATACATACACATTATAAGAGCCGCTTCACAAAGAAGCGATGATCGCTCCGTGTCATCGGTTGAATCGCAAAAAATGTTCCCCATCGGTGGACTGATACATACGCAACCGATTGTCGTATGTGCTAAGCCTCTAACAGCATGGTATCCAAAGTTGAAATGAAACAAACTCAAGTAATGTTCTCGTTACAGAAAAATATTCACCCGAAATCACACAGGTGTAATGCAGATTTCTGAACAACATATGCGACTGTTTTTGTTTTTATTTTTTGATTGTTTTATCTGATGAATGAAATTCGAATTAGTTTGATTTTTTATCTAGCTGCATTTCACACTCACTGTTTGCATCCATACTGGTATAATGGTTCATTCAATAGCTGAAACAGTAGTAATTATTGAAATTTTTTCAGCAATATAACTTGTGCAAATAGGGCAGCTGCTGTTGGTGTTCAGCAGGATAGTGCCCCCCTGAATTTTGCACTTCCTGTTCGACAATATCTAGATCGAGAATTTCCTGATCGATGGATCGGAAGAAGAGGCCCTACAAAATGGCCTCAACGTTCTCCTGACTGGTCACCATTGTATTGTTTAATTGGGTGACTTGAAGAGTCAAATTTATTAAACTGATATTATTTTCAAAGGAAGACCATAAATTTTGTGCATTTTGGTTAACACGTCGAAACTGACGTGAAGTTCGTTTTAAGTTTCCATTATTCAGGTTTTACTGTTTTGATTTTGAATTTTTAAAAATGAATGGCTGCAAGAAATAGTTGAATAACACCTGAATCATTCAAATTTCGTAAACAACTTTTCAACCACATAATCTGGATGCCTTAGACTATTTGTATCTAGGTCTAATCAAAAATCAAATGTATACAGTATTCAAATATTGCGGACATGTAGCACCCTTATTTGTAACATGGCCAGTGACTCTTCGCATGATAGATCCATATTTCTAAAACGATTTCTTCAGATTTTAGGCATGAAATTTATGGCCAATGATTATTAAAATTCTTTTCTCAAGACATCGTAATTAAAGAATTATGAGAATTTGGTCATATATGATTCAAAAATAGTAAAACACTGAAAATTCAACAAAAATTGAAATAATTCAAGTTAAATAAAAGATAATATCGACCATTAATTTCTTATGAAAGATATTTCGCGAATATCATTCTGGATGAAGACAAAAAATATCGTTAGTTTGAGTCCTTAATATATGCAGAGTTTGTGATGGACTATTTAATAAAAGTATTTGACATAATTGGTCAGATGAACCATTTTTTCCACGAGAAAAATCACCAAGATCGCTGTGGTTTCAATGCGTTGTTGGCAATTGTTGGGCAACAAGTAATACGACCATATATTTATGAAGAATCCTGAAACGCTAACACGTATTTAAATATTTTGACCGAATTTGTTGAGCCATACTTGGAAAATGTCTCTTCCCTTTAAAAATTGAACGACATTCTGAAAAATCACTAGATAGGCACAAGAGGTTCCTTAATGGCCCGCTAGATCCCTTGATCTCAGCTAATTTGACTTTTTCATATGAGGTTTTATCAAGAACAAAATATTCTCCCACGTGGCCGAAAACTAGGGAGGATATGGTTAACCGATTCCAGGATGCCATTGACCAAATTCATGAATTTCACGAAAAACTAAGACGATCTCCATTTCAGTCTGTGTTTCTCGCAGACGGTTCATGACACTTAACCCTCCGTTACTCGCGTCGTCTAAGATCGTAGACCAGGCCATTTTGAATGACGTTCATTAGTAGACTATTTTTATTGCGCGCACTTACTCTTCAGTAGCTGTAGAAAACTTAAGTATTTAGTGAATCAGCATATTTTTGTCTATGTTAGCGATTGGTTTTTGAAGATATTTGCTCCTGAATATGACTGGTCTACGATTGTAGACCACGCGAGCATTCACGTTTCTTTTTGTGTTTCGAGTCAGCTCAGTTAAATTCGATTTCTTGGTATCTTGAAAAGAAAGAAGTATATCTGCACCCAAAAGACGACGTGTACAGTCCAGAAAAGATCCTGATGTCTGGTTTTAATGGTTCAATGTACTTCCTAGTGATTTTGAAAATTCCTCTGATGAAAACGATGATGAGGAAGACGATAATGCAGAACAAGATGTTGTTGAGGAGAGTAGTCATGACACTGATTCAGAGCAGGATGTAATAGAGTATGAACAGTTTTGCGATGAAGAAAATGATTCCAGTTCAAGACGTTTGTCCGCTTATTACGTAGGAAAACACAAAATAACAAAATAGAGAAAACCTTCTCCGAGCCTCCTAATTCGAGTTTCTTTCACATAATATTGTGAGACAACTCCCTGGAACGGAAGGTAATATGTATATAGAAAACATTCAAAACAAATTTAGGAGGATTCAGGACGCGAGAAAGACTGATGAAAGGGAAATGAGTGCGTTCATAGGAATTTTGTTCCTCATTGGCACTTCCTATTCGGGAAGTTTTTGAAAATTGTTTAGTGAATTCTTAACCCCATTTCACATCAAGTGAGTTCGTCACCGTAGACGAACAGCTATAAGCTTTCAGAGGCAGATGTGGCTTTAAACACTATATGTTGATACAAAACATCGTACAGGATTAATTTGGAACTCTATGTTGCGATGCAACCTGAAGGTGCATATAGGGTAAATAACTCTGGTGAAGACATAGTCTTTCGATCAATCCATCTAATTTCCAGTACCAATCGTAATGTTACCGGAGACAATTGGTTCAGTAGTTTACCACTTGTTGCGAAATTACTGAGAAATCACAAATTAACTTAAGTAAGTAAGTAAATAAGTAAGTGAGTTCATTAATGCTGAAACATAAATCTTACAGTGTATGCACAAGTCAAGGTAAAAATTATAAAAAGAATATCAAGACATAATAAAAAGAGAAACACTCATATCTAAAAACTCTTTGGCCTCATTTATCACATTATTAATTAAAATCTTGCTCAAAATATTTTTAAATTCAACATCGGACAAAGAACGAATCACTAAAGGGAACTTGTTATAAAACTTAACTGATTGAAAATCTGGACCATCCTGTGATCTGCTCAACCTGTATAGAGCAGACTGCGTATGTCATCTTTGTGACGAGTATTATACGCATGGATATCATCATTTTTGCCCAGCGACACATTTTTTATGAGCTTATAAAAGATACTCCAATATATAAAGTGCAGGAAGGGTTGATATATTTAAATTCTAGAATGAGTTCTTGCAATAGTCGGTATACTTGAGGTTGGCAACAATCCGAATTGCTCTTCTCTGTAACCTGAAGAGCCTCCCAATATCAGCGCAGTTTCCCCACAACAAAACTCCGTATGTAAGGTGGGACCCGCATAGTGAAAAATAGGATGACCTCAAAACACTCTGAGAAACTGAAGATCTAAGATTACGCAAAACAAAAATGTTTTTAGCATGTTTTGAGGACAGATGGCCGACATGGACACTCCAGGTGAGTTTTGTATCTAAGTGCAAGGCAAGAGACTTGACACTGGACTTCTCAACATTTATCAGGCTGATTATTATCTTCTCCATCTCATCACCATTCATGCTCAATCTGTTACCTCCGAACCACTCCAAGGCCCTCGATTCCGTACTCTCAAACAGCATCCAACTCTGTGATAGACTATCACACGCTACGGATACGTTGAGTCATCAGCAAAGAGGATAATCAAGCAGTTAGTCGGATATTTAGGAAAATCATTTATGAAAATCAAAAAGAGAAGTGGGCCCATAATTGAACCCTATGGAACGCCAACAGATATCAGTTCCTAATCAGACCAACTGCCATCTGCAAAAACCACCTGATATCTTCCCGTTCAGAATGACTCCATTAAAGATGTACTAGTATTATTGAATTCATAGCGTACAAGCTTAGTCAAGAGTGCTGAATGCGAGACACAATCAAACGCCTTGGTCAGATCAAGAAAGAGAGACAGAGAAAATAACCCCTGTTCAAAATACTGCAAGGTGCTGTTCACAAATTCAATAATGGCGTCAACAGTACTCCTTCTTTCCTACAACGAAATTGGCTGACCACTGAGAAAAGACCATTATGCTCATAGTAATCAATAACCTGATGACACATAATTTTTCTATAATTTTTGTGAAAACAGGTACCAGCGAAATAGGCCTATTATTGGAAACATCATCCTTGTTTCCTTCCGGAAAAGAAGAATAGTCTTTCAAATTTTGGGTTCAAAGAAGAATGAAACCTTGTATCATATTGCTCTAAGAAAAACAAATTAGTGCTAGTGTTATCGTCAATGCATCACTGCAATTCATTAGATACTGAGACAGGAGATGACAACAAACCAGTTATCATTACAGACTATAACGAAACAAAAATTGGTGTTTATTTAGTTGATCAAGTCTGCATCAATTATAATGTTGCTATAAATACCCGTCAGTTGCCTATGGTTGTGTTCTATGACTTACTGAACAGTGCAGGCATAAACGCGTTATGCGTATTCAAAGCTAATCGCCCAGTACAACGAGTATTCCGTAGTGATTTCCTGGGAAAGATGTGCTTGGGAACTCATAAAACCCCAAATCGAATTTAGGTCATCAATAGAACAATTACTTGCAGAAATGAGGCATCTATTAGGCATTAGTGAGGTCGTACCCCCTCCCCTCAGAGGTCATAAAATTATGTAGGACGTTACTGCATATGTCCTAGAAATAACAATAAAACGACACGAAAAATATTGTGCAAAATGCTACAGGTGTGCTTGTAAAAGGACATATGTGTGAATTGTGTTGGTGAACAAAATTGACTCTTTTCAGGGGGGCATAAAGAGGGTAAAAATTGGAAGTTGTTCAGCTTGTAAACATTTTTTCATTAGCCTGTTATCTGTTCTTTATACCGCATGTTTCTTCAGGTTCATGTTTTTTTGAGTAAATGGAAAATATATTGAGTTATGGCAAATGAAGGATTCATTCTGGGTCTTTTTGGCTTTTTCAATTCCTTAGAGAAAAAAATCAATACTTTTCAGCAGAACTAAAACAACTTCAATCACAAATGATCAAAGGAACTATTTCATTTTAAATACGTATTAAAATGGATTATATTGAGTTTTTACGTCGAAATGAAAATGGTCTTCAATCGTAGACCATGCGAGTAAATACGTTCGAAAAGAGGGTTCGAGTAACCGGGGGTTAAATAATATCCTTCATAGATTGTCTAAGCTTCATTGTCTGTTTTTTGACTTAAAACGACGTGGTTTTTACGGAATTGGCTCATTGGGTGCACACCATTCACTCGCCTGATGTCTTGATTGCGTGATTGCGGATTTAGCAATACAAATCAGGTCCTCAGCGAGGTCAACGCGGTCTTTTCTTAAATGAAATTCAAGTCCTAGAGGGTCAAATTTTCTGCAAGACGACGATTACAATGGCTTGAACTGTTCCATAAGCAATACTGACCAACAATTCTTTCACTCAGTTTTTTAGAGAATCGTTACCGTAACAATTTCCCAACATTTTGAGGTCTTCATATCATTCAATCCGTTTATAACTGAAAATTTTAATATAAACTCGTTATCGCAAATTTAATTTCATTTTTCAAATGTTCGGGAACACTTAGACAAACTAAAAAGATCACAACTTTCACAAATGTGACGCAGAATTTTGGAGGGAATATAAATGACAGATGTAGCAGATCACCAAAAAAAAATGAAATTTGATTTCTATGACTAAGAGTGCCAGCCGGTGACAATTCCGGAAACTATTTAATCAAGGTAGTATAGAAACTTATTCTCACACGAAAGCTATTTACTCTAGGAGAACGTAGTGTTACTATCTGAAAGTAATTTTCAATATAACTTTTATGTAGTTTCTCTTTTAAAATTATTTATTCACTATATTTTATAAATTAATGAAAAGAAAGAATCAGATTTCTCAATTTCTTCTTTAATTCCTTGATACTATCTTCTTATGAACCACAATCGGATTTGTCTTTTCCATTGATATAAAAAATAATGACAATAAATAATTTTGGGAATGAAATAAATAATTTTGGAAATGAAATTAATTGTTATGTTTAAAATCATTCAGAGACAGTTAAACTACGTTCGCGTAGACTAAATTACTCTTTTTCGAGAATAAATTTGTATTCGAATTAAAAAAAAATAAAGGCCACGGTTAAACTAAAATAGACTGTGTCGTAACTCTCAAGACCCACCTTGTGTATTCCATTATTTAATATTTATGTATCAATCACAAATTTTGGTCTATCTGTCGAAATATATGTCTGCATTGAATCTTGGCTTCATTCCTGTTCCGATATCCAATCTTCTGTGTTTCTCTATCCATTCTTGTTATTTGATTATACTCGGATAACGTGTGACATTTCAGAAATAAGTGGGGTTTCATTTCTAGATATAAGATCTATATTCGGTATCGCATGAGGGTGTGGGGTCTGTGTTTCAATATATAGCAAGTTGAGCCAGGTTCGTGATTAGTTTTCCACAAAGTGGGTGACCTCAACATCACATGTTGTTTTCTATTTTCTTTATTGAAGATTTGAAATCATAACTTATTGCTATTACATCGAAATTTTATCGTTCGGATAATTACGATCGCTTATATTGCATCTCACGGCTTGGTACTCTTCGCTATTAGAGATACATGAAATTTAGTGAGAAGTAACGGCATATAGCACAGAAAATATCCGAAAACTGTAGAGGACCACGCATTAATTGCAAGTGAAAGTGGTGCCTTCTAAAATATATGAATTTTTAGTAGATTTGTAGGTTTAGACATGCTGATCAAATCTCCAATCGAAAAGATGTATAACCAATTTCGAGCTGACCTCAAAAAATGGTGAAATTTTTTCCATTTTTTTCACTGAGAAAAGTTGACCTACATCGGAGTTGATTACATGTTAACATGAAAGCACAAAATTATGTTTTCTCTATAAGTTCTGGACAAAGTAAAATAGAAAATATCTCGAAACGACAAAAAGAAATTTCTTCTCTCCACACTCGGCTTCTCAAAACATGCAGAAATCTGTTGATTTTTATGATGAAAAAAGAATTCTCTAGTGTACGTAAAATAAAAAAAAACAAGGCTGTGCGCCACAGCCCTCCTCGTATTTCAACAAACGCAAGGTAACCAAA
Source organism: Cryptolaemus montrouzieri (assembly GCA_013387265.2). NCBI lineage: Eukaryota > Metazoa > Arthropoda > Insecta > Coleoptera > Coccinellidae > Cryptolaemus > Cryptolaemus montrouzieri. The sequence goes on from JABFTP020000103.1 coordinate 46,713,484, forward strand.
AGCTATAAGGCGGGGGTGCTCAAACTTCAACTGATAGCGATCTACCTCAATATTTTTGGACTACTTAAGATCGACTCTGAGAGGCTGCAAGTATGTGTGATGCAGGGTTGTCGTATATACACGATACACCCTACCTACTTATGTAGGTAGGGTATACCGTAGCATATATAGATATTAGCGTTCCGCACAATATACATTATTTCAGTCAAGGTTGGGGTTAGGTTTAGTTAGGTTCTTCTCTATAATATCAATGAAAAAACTCATAGTTATTCAAAATTGCGAGTTTATTGGTTGTTACAAAACACATGGTGTTGAACTTGGATGTTGAAGCGTGGCACAGCATGTTCTTAGCATACTTTTCACAAGATGGTACGTGTCACTTAGTGCTGATCGCAAGCATGAAGCCATATGATCGTCAGTTAGTCGATAGCGATATTTCGACTCAATTATCTCAATTTCAGAAAATGCAGGCTTGCACAAGTAAGTTGACCTAAACATTACCGTCAGTTGAAGGGCGATTTGATTTAGATTCGAATATTTATCTTCAGATATAAAATACCAGAAATTTGTACCAGATTCTGTAGCTTTGAAATATATATCTGATATAATCTGCACCAACTCATTTGCTATTTCAGTAGCTAATTCCTCAATATTTTCACATGAAAAAGGATAACTCATAAATAATGCTATATTTGCCAATTTACTGCAATCATAAAAACGCATTTCGAATTGTCCAAAATATTTGATAATTCAGTCTCATACGTATCATAATTCATCTGAGGAATCCTTGCTTTCAAAGACGTAAAATGTTTCAGGTTCTTTCTTTTCAGTTGATCTATCATAAGTTGCAATTTAGTTTTGAATTTTTGTTGTTTATTTACGTACTTATCAAACATTTTTTTCTTCTCGAGATCTACTCGAAAAGCACGACCGTTTGAGCACCCCTGCTATAAGGTATTTGCTGTTTATTTGGAATCATGAAATCTGGAAAATAGTATTATCTTATCTTTCAAGTGAGGGAAAATACATCATCTGTAGTTCTCTTGAAGAAATTGCGATTATGAGCTAATTCGAACTTTTCACGTGTAGTGAAAATTCGAAAAAATCATTCAATTGTGATCAAAAACTCTTCATAATAAAATAACATAATAAATTTCGAATTATGCTGCTTGTAATCGGATATTGAGATATGATGTACATTTGGTACAACAGCTGATTGAGTACTCGATCGTCAGCTGATTTTGATGCTTGCATGAGCAGGCATAGTGTGTAGTGTTTGGGTTATTAGTCTGGCTTCTTTATATTCTCTTCTTTTCATTTACTCTGTATCTTTATAGTTTCTATGTCGTTTCGTTGAAGGACATCACGTGTATATGTCTTCATATACATATACTTGATACGTTTCAGAGAATTGATACATGTAAGTTGCAGTCTGGCTTGATATTGAGAACGATACTGCAGTCTATTGCTCCTATTCATGAGATCCTACTAGATTCTACCACTACTAAAGTGACACTAGTTGACGATGAAAATCGAGAGTGGATTGAAGAACATGCTCTCTCATTCAGCAAGGGATATTCAACATTCTACGGAAGGTTTAATATTGCTTCCTGAAAAAACATCTTCAAATTTTTTACACATATTGCGATAGGCAGATAATAGATACGATGTAAATCTTGTTTAACATCCAATCAAGTACTGGAGCGTCGGCTGATTCTGACAACAGTATCGATCAGGTATAGTGTGTAGCATTACGGTCTATAGTCAAACTGGTTTGGTCTCTTTCTCATTTCTCCGTTTGATCTGCTCTTTGTCTTCATGGTTTTCTGGTGGTCTTGGTAATCTTCTGTGTCCGTTAGTTGAAGGGCACGTAGTCTGTGGCTCCTATTCATCCGACTACATTGCACTGCTACTATTGTGGCCCTGGATGTCGATGATAATGAAGAGCAGATTAGAGAACCAGGGGGATTTTACATTTTATGGAAGGTTGAATATTGCTCCCTGAAAAAAAGGCTCACTATATTGACACATATAGTCACACATTTTGAGTGTTATCGAATATTGAGATGTGATATACATCTGATTCAACAGTCTATCAAGTACAGGAGTTAGCTCATTTTGACCGTAGCAACGAGCAGGCATATCCGATATTGAGTTAAGACTTAAGAATATTACAATCGAAAGCCATGTGATACAATGAAGAATCAATCAAACGAGCACGGATTTTGTCAATGTCAACATATTATATTGATTATGACAGACTTGCAACTCAACGATATCTATTAGAGTGATATAGTAGATATATTGGAGATATCCGGTTTTATTGGAGAATTTCAGGATTGTCAACAATATTCACTATGTCTTATGGTACGTATTTTCATGTCTCCTTCATGGTTTCGGTTTGGTGAAAATGTAGATTACTAAAGTTATAAAGGTCGATTTAATGTCCAATCATGAAGATTGATATTCAGAAAAACCATACTCGAAAAGCAAGAACAAACTATTGTGTTACATAATAGTATGTCCCAACTTGAGGGGGTAAATCTACGTGCAATTTTGAGGAAAAAATTCATATAAACATAGGTCCGCAAAAGCTTCATAACGGAGCTACAGGGTGTTGAAATTTCCGGAAAAATAAGGTTTTTCTCCAAAACTCCAGCAGTTTTAGAGAAAGTCAGCCCAACTATGGAATGCAAGCTATTTTCTACAGCCTCCATCATAACACGTCCCAGATTTTAACTGAAATTCACAAGGTGTTTTCTTTCCCGAGGCCATGTCTCTCTTGGCGCTTTCAAACTTTATTGCAGTATGCCACTGATCAGCGTACAATCAATTTTCGTCATCTTCGTTCGATTTAAAAACTTTTTTGACACCTGCAATTTTTTCGTATCTTAAACCGTTTTCGAGTGAAAAAATATTGAATTTGAATTGTATGCTATTCGCCAAATGGAAAAAGATTATAAAAATATTCGAGATAGTTATGCCCAACGTTTGCTTTTATTTTGTTAGCTCGTCGTTTGAGACTCAACTTATACTTATTCAATATCAAACTAAGAAAAGAACAATTAAAAACTGAATAAATTGCTGGAAGTGTCCTTCACCTGCAAGACTACAGGCCTCTGTCCTTCTTCGCATATTATCACGCAATCTTTGAAATATTCCTGCATTTTTTTTATCGTGCACGAGAGTCTATTATTCGATTACTCAATTCCTCTACAGTGCTCACTGGAGTGTTATGAACTAAACTCTTGAGATATCCCGATTAGTAAAAGTCTAAACTATTTAAGTCTGGGGATCTAGGAGGCTATGGTTCTGGCCCACACTGACCTATCTATCGGTTGTTGAATGTATTATTCAAGAATTCTCAAGATTCTCCACTGAAATGTGCTGGTGTCCCGTCATACATGAACCACATTATGTTTCTCACCAAAAGTGGCACATCCTCGAGCAATAGAGGTAACTCCTCCTCAAGAAATTGCTAATAAGCGGGACCGTTTAGTCTGTTACTCAAAAAAAATGCCCCAATCAAATAATTTCCAATTATTCCGACCCAGACATTTGGTGAGAATTGTCATTGATGATGAGATTCTTCAATCAAATGGGGGTCTCATCAGCCCATTAATGATTATTGTGAAAATTTGTGATAGCAGTTCTCGAAAAGTTAGCTTCGGTGAACATTATTTCACTATCAAAATGAGCATGTTCTCTAATTTCTCTAAGAACCATCTGCAGAAATTCAGTCTTGAAGGAAAATTCTCGAGGAAGTAGAGTTTAGACGCGTTTAATATGAAACGGGTACAATAAAAATTTGTGGAGAATCTTCCAAACTAGAACATGTGAAATATTCAACTGATTTCCAATTTTTCTAGTACTCACATGAGGATTCAAATCAATATAATTCAAAACTGCTTCCTCAATGTCTGGAGTTCTTATAGTTTAGAGTTACATCTTCTAAATGATTATGTGCAGTAAAAGTACCAGTTTCCCTCAACCTTCTGTGGATATTTGAGATTGTTCGCCTGTCTGGTGTCACTCGTTTTGGAAAGCGCACCTGATATAATCGCCTAGTTTCTGTTGTGTGTCTGTCAGCCAGACCGCACATGAAATGGATATCAGCCGATTCGACGTTAGTAAAATTAGCCATTTATTCTTACAGCTCTAACTTCAAACGTCTAAAAACAAATCGTTAATTTAATGAATAATTCGACCAGATACTGGTTCAACTTTAGCAATGGTCAAAATAAATGAATAAATGAAAAAAATCAAAGCCTACTAGTCTTTTTTTTAATTAGAAGTGCTTTCAATTCAGCGAATGCTAATAATTTTTTGCTCGAGAACGGTCGGAGGAACAAAAAATTACAAGTGTCAAAAAATTTCTAAATTGGACGATGACGAAAATTGATTGTACGCTGATCAGTGGCGTACTGCAAAAAATTTGAAAGGGTGAAAGGAGACATATCCTCGCAAAAGAAAACACCTTGTGAATTTCAGATAAAGGATTGGACGTGTAATGATGAAGGCTGTAAAAAATAGCTTGCATTCCAATCTTGGGCTGAATATCTCAAAAACTGCAGGAGTTTTGAAGAAAAAACAATTTTTCTGGAAATTTCAACACCCTGTAGCTCCGTAACGAAACTTTCGAGGACCTATGTTTATATGAACTTTTTTTTATTAAAATAGCACGTAGATTTACCCCCTCAAGTTGTGACATACTATTATGTAACTCCCTGTATATACTTGGAAGCTTATACTGTGCACCGGTCCTACTCGAACTATTTGTCAAGATATAAGAGACATAAAAGTCAAGTATGGCTAAAAATAGGTACCTTATAAAAGGAATAAAGTTATGTTTAGAGTAAAGTTGATGAATAAATTGAAGGAGTATAATATATATAATATATAGTAGTAGAGTATAACATATATAACATACCATATAACATATAAGTACGAATGTGCAAAGCTTCTTTATTTTAACAAACAGAAATGAAAATTATGTTCTAAGGTATTATATCGACTTGTTTGAATCTATATATTAGATTGGAGTGTGGGCTGAGTGTCAGCCTGGCCATCTATGATCCAGTGGTTTATAAAGTTATGGCGGCTTCCTCAGTTAATAAATAAATAAGATATTCGGGGTGGCAGATAGAAACGGTTTTATTGCGGACAACTCACTTTTCAGTGCTCGGATAGTAAATAATGTTATTGTCATTGTGGGCTAGGTAATGCTAAGGAATGTATGTATGGTTGTCTCTTGTGCATTGCATCACCATTCATCCGATTGCCATGGAACTCAGGAAAATTGTCTCTATTTAATCAATCTGTTTTAATTTTTCCTATATAAATGACTATGAGATGATTTTCCTTGGTAATAGGTGAAACCACTCGTTCAAATCTGTGTTAATTCTTCATAAATCTCTTGAAAAGAAGAAGAGTTGGCACATTATATTCAAAATAACGCCTACACAAATGAATTAGAATGATTACAGCACATAAAAGTTGAAAGAGCATTTAGCAAATTGAGATGAAAAACAGGTATTCAGTTCCTTTCAAATAACACTAAGTTTTTATAATTCGAAATTATGAAATGAGATTCTTGAGTTAGAAACCCAAAAGAATGCCCGGAAAGTATGCGGCTTTCGGGAATTTTTATTCACCTGAAATAATTTGAGAATTATGTTCATTCCTTTTTCTTGATTTATCTAGTCGATATGTAATGTATTGAATGGTTACAAGGTTATTAGCATTGCTTTCATTCTTGCAACGATCGCGAGTTCTCCAATACAGTTTATATGAAGAGAAAAATTCCTATTGGTTTAGAATCTGTTTGAATGTAGTTTTCATTGTATCTCTTTCTTTAATTAGTTTTCTTGATGACGACCAATAGGAACTTCTCACACGTTTGCATTACGGTTATGCTTGATATTAGTTATACAGGGTGTTACATAATAGTATGTCACAACTTGAGGGGGTAAATATACGTGCAATTTTAAGAAAGAGAAATTATATAAACATTGAACATAGATCCGCAAAATCTTCGTAACAGAGCTACAGGTTGTTGAAATTTTGGAAAATAACTGTTTTTTTCTTCAAAATTCCTGCAGTTTTCGAGATATTCAGCCCAAATTTGGAGTGCAAGCTATTTATCACAGCCTCCATTTGCAACCTTCAAATGATTATTTGCAGTAAAAGTTCCAGTTTCCCTCAACCTTCTGAGGATATTTGAAAATGTTCGCCTGTTTGGTGTTACTCCATTTAGAAAGCGCACCTGATATGATCGCTTAACTTCTGTTGTGTTTCCGTCAGCCAGACCGTACATGTAATGGATATGAGCCAATTCGGCGTTAGTAAAATTAGCCATTTCTTATATATAACTTTAACAGTCCTAAAACTAATCGTTAATTTGATAAACAATTCGAGCAGACACTAGTTCAACTTAAGCAACTTTCAAAATAAATAAATGAAAAAATTCAAAGCCTACTAGTCATTTTTTCAATTAGAAGTGCTTTCAATTTAGCGAGTGCATACAATCGTTTAATAACTTTTTGCTCGAGAACGGTTGGAGATACGAAAAAATTACAGGTGTCAAAAATGTATCTAAATTGGACGAAGATGACAAAAATTGATTGTAAGCTGATCAGTGGCGTACTGCAAAAAAGGACAAAAGAAGACATGGCTCCGGAAAAGAAAACACCTTGTAGATTCTAGTTGAAATTTAGGACGTGTAATGATGCAGGCTGTAAAAAATACCTCGCATTCCAAATTTGGGCTGAATATCTCAAAAACTGCTGGAGTTTTGAAGAAAGAACCAATTTTTTTCTGGAAATTTCAACACCATGTAGCTCCGTAACGAAGCTTTTGTGGACCTATGTTTATATGATGTTGTTTTCTTAAAATTGCACGTAAATAAACACCCCCCAAGTTGTGGCATACTATTATGTAACACCCTGTATTATAATACACTGTCAGTTTGTCATAGAGCTTGGGGGACCCAAGCTCGTTGAGAGGTGGTTACAGAAAAAATTCAAAGAAGAATTAGTGAAAAAAGCTGGTTCCGAATCTTTTCAAATTGGGAGGTATTCAACATCAGAACTTTGAAACTCAAGGGACCTGTAATCGCAATTTTAAACATATGAGAACGATTTTATGGTGTTACCATAGATGAATGAAATGAATATTCTGTTGTACCGAAGGAGACATTCGTAACAATAGTAATATCACTATCAAGATTGTTGTGTTAGTTTTGATTTATAAATGGTAAAATATCGTTTTCAATACATAATAATCGTTTTGAAACTTAAAGCTTTTCGAATTGAAAATGTATTCCTTCCTTAATGAAGAATATGAAGATGTGATATATGCCTAAGATTCTCGCGATGGAAATGCAAGACAAACTGCCACAATGATAATAAAATACACGTTACTTATAAGTATTTCGATCAAAAAGGTCGGAAAATAATTTTGAGTTTTTGTCAAGACTTGTGAAAATTTGAAGAAAATGATGAATCAAATCAGATTAATCATTACAATCATTACAAGAGTTGCTCAAAATGACTGCCTTCAACTAAAATCTATAGTTCACATTTACGAAAAAGTGACTGCAGAACGAAATTACGAACATTGTCATCTATAATTCTTTCGGCAGGATTGTTTATCCGTTCTTGTAACTGCTCGAAATTTATTCTCTCTACAATGTAGACGAGTTGTTTTATGTTCCCCCATACATAAAAGTTTAAGACATTGAGATCCAATAACGTGGTCAAGCAGTTGGACCTTCCTTACCTATTCACGTATATGGAATATGTTTATTCAGTCGTTCAATAACTACTCTTCCTTGATGTGAAGATGCTCCATCATGTTGATAATACATATACTGAATAAAATTTTGAGAAATATCATCGATTGAATCGAACCAAGTGTTTTGTAGAAAATTTCGATAAATAATGGCACTCAATCTCCTATCTGAAATATGATTAGGCACGTTGATGATGAACCTCCCTTTGAAAATGTTTTTGCCTAACCGCATTGAGAATTGGCAAGCCCGTAAATGATCATTTTGGAAATTATGTATACAATATCTTCCAAAACATGATTCATTAGACCATAAATTGTTGGAAATGAAATCTGGATCTTGAGCATGTAACTGCAGAATACAGCAGGAAGATGCGAGTCGTTGCTGATCGTTCCCTGCATTTAGTTCTTGCACTTCCTGCCATTAATGAGGGTGCAGTTTCTCTGTTTTTAATATATTCCACACCATATTCTGTGGCATTTGCAACTGAACTACAATGTGCCGAACACTTATTGAAGGGTTATCTTTATCATAGTCCATGATGTTCTCTTCGTTTTGTATTTTGACAAATACGTCGCCCTCGTTTCACCCCCTTGGAGTTCATTAGATAATTTTTTTTTGTTTATGTTTATTAAAAGCATCTTGTAACCATCTGAAAATTTTTTAAATATAATGGCCATTTGAATTGAAATTAATTAATTACTAACAGAGAATTCTGAGTTAGATGCTCTGCAATTTTTCAGAGTACACACAACCAAATTTATATGGATTTATATCGATATTTCGAATATTACCTCACGGATTTTGGAAATTTCGAAGAATTGTTAGAATTGATCCTTTTGAGACATTTCAATTAAAAAAGAAGTGAATTAGAGTATATTTTGAGAAAGGAACAAATAAAAGAAAATAAGAGACTCTTTCCGCATTTAGTAAAAAAATTGAATATGGTTCTCTCACGGAGTAGGTGTTTTTTCTCGACCTCATCAGCTTGTGTTACCTCCGCTTGCCCTGATACAAGCCTGAATCTGTCTAGGCATGCTTTGGATAAGGTTTTTGACCTCCTCTGGGGTGATATTCTGCCACTTTTCTGTGGCGGCTAGGATGAGCTATCGTAGGGTTCTTGGATTATCCTGGCGCGATCTCGTTTTCCATTTGTGATTATCCCATAAATGTTCAATAGGATTTACGTCTGGAGAGCAAGCTGGCCAGTCCAAAAAAGCGATTCCCCATGTTTCAAAATATTGTCGCGCGTGGAAGCTGGTATGCGGAGGAGCATTATCTTGCATAAAAGTGAATTTATCACTGTGGGCACCTCGCCAGAGTCTCACTGTGGGCTCCAGTTCTAGGTCCACTCAATTTTTAGCCGTTACACTTGGAGCAAACGAAATCAAATCTGTTTTGCTTCCCTGCATAATGCCACCCCAAAACATCACACTGCCCTCTTGGTATTTCGGAATTTGTCTTGCTGCTCGGAGTCTAGCTTGCCTTCCACGACCATTTAAAACCCGAATCCGACGGTCATCTGATCGAACATCAATTCTGGTCTCATCCGAAAAAAGACCATTTCGCCAATTCCCAATATTCCAATTTTGGTGTAAGTAAGTGAGTAAGTGAGTAAGTACGTAGGTATATTTAGCATGTTTTACAATCATAAAGCTTACATTTGTCAATTGAGAAAAAAGAAAAAAATTTCAATGCAACGCATCTCGGCGAGAGATAACGCAAAAATAGAAAATAGACATAAATATAAATAAACAGAAATAGCAACACCACATTAAAAAGATATAAACACTTAGAGGACACCACTGTCAAGTCAATAGATTGATTACGTGTAAAATAGTTATGGATATCTTTGTTCAAAATATTCTTATCTTCATCTTTCTTACCTACCATTAGGCAATGGTAGATGTATAAACAAAGGAAAGTGAGAATTTGTTTTTTAACGAATATATTTCGTACTTTCTACCTAAACTTTTCATCAGATAAGACCCTTAGAGCTCTTCTCTGCAGTTCAAATATCCTGTTAGTGTGCGTTGAGTGACCCTAATTCGTCACTGCATAAGTAAAGTGGGACTGGACGAGAGAAAAATAAGCCATCCTCATCGCGTCCTCGGGCATCAGTACGAATCAAAAAAATACTACTTGATATCTTTTCCGATATGAAGTCCACATAGGCCCCCAAACACAGTGCAGGGTCAAACTGAACACCCAGTTTTATTGACATTAACGTTCAGTTGATTAACATTGGTCCCCTCTGAGATGGAAGTCTGAGTGTCGTTCATAGCTGCAGTTACCTCGGGTATAGTTTCACCACTCCCAACAATGCCAGTGTCGTCAGCGAACAAAAGCAGATCAGCGGCGCCGACTGCCTGCACAAAGTCATTGATGAAGATCAGAAAAAGAGATGGTGCTCGATACACCAATCAAGTCTGCTAATTTTTTTTGTCAGGTTAGCTTTAGAACTCTTAAGGGCCTTCTGCTGCATAAACCCCTTGAACGAAGTCTTTGACGTATCGTTTCGACTGATACATTGATGCCTGTTGCTTCCAGAAATTGCCTTTGCGGTATGGGGTGCGACGCACTAGGTTCTCCTCCTGCAATTTGCCACAAAAAGCGGTCTTGTTCTTCAGGAGTGATATTCCTACAATTTTTCTAGGCCTATTCTGCAGTGATTGTAGCTTCACGTATCGGGCGTAGGTTTCTGAAATCACTCCTTATGATACCCCCATTGTGGCCGCTATATCCCACTGTGTCACTCCTTCTTCAACGAGAGTAATCATTAGAACTCTCTACACATCGGACGATTCAACGTAAGGCATTTTCAATTATGGTTATAGGCTTTCTGAAATTTTGAAATTCATAGTTTCAAATCTCAGTGACGACTGAGTACATGTGGTGATAGTTCAACATTTCTTACCATACTATCCAGTTTTTTTACAACAAAAACTTTTATTTTCACAAGTAGTCAAGTAGTCTCTCTCTCTCTCTCTCTCTCTGAAATAACTGAAAATAACTAATAGACATATTTTAGAAGGTGAAGACTTCATATTAAAGCAAAAAGAAATAAATAATTTGATTCATCACAGTAGATATCCTTCTCAAAAAGAAATAAATTTCGACCAAATTGACGAAACTCTATTTTTGTTATCTATATTCTTAATTGAATGTTGCCTTCACGACAAGAACGCATCATCTCCAGAATGAGAACAGAACCTACGTTAATTCCTTTACGCTAATCTCGAACATCAGAACAAAAATTCCGGATAGCAAAAAAGGGTTTTGGACCTCTGTGAAATTTGCTGAGGCTCTTATCATATGAGTATACATTTAACGTCGTACCAAGACATAAATGCTGTTAATCTTCTGAAATATTTGAAATATGGAAATTAAGAATAAATGATGATTTTTGCTATCTTAAATAATCCAAAAAAAATTTGAAATGAAAAACATTTAGATACATTCATGATAATCTTGTAGTGTTTTCATTAGAGAAGAGATCTGGAAGCAAACAATTTGTGAGCCTATTTATTCAAAATTCTTTATGGTCTTCGATGAAGGAGCCATTCTGAAAATAAACTCCGCACAAAAATTGTCGCATCACCCTACTTTAACGACAATACTATATGAACTTTTAGGTTGGTCATTCAAGAGTCGCTTGGTAACTTTCAGTGTAAAATAAGAAGATGTCTTTCAAAAGAGATGAGTTTATGAAAAATTGAAAAATTCTACCATCTTGAAACATTTGCGAAGAGACCAATCAACTAGCATTGAATGGTTACTAATCATTTTCAAAATCGAATGTTTCCTCCCCGGGACCTAATTACTGCCAGTATGCGTTTCGGAAGCCCCTCAAACAAATTTTGGATGTACTCCTGGGTCACAGAGTTCCAAATTTCAGGAAGCAGATTTTGTTGGAGTGTTCAACAAGTCATCCTACGTTGCTGAATTTGCCACCCCATGTTGTCCCAAACATGTTTTATGGGATTCAAGTCGAGACTTCTGTCTGGCCATGTTAAAATGTCAATTTCGGTATTTTGCAGAAATTCTGTAACTACTCTAGCTGCATGCGGCAAAGCATTTTTATGCATATAAATGAAGTTTTCGCCAATCAATGCGCCAAAGGGTACAACATGCGGTTCAAGGATATCTGCGATGTATCTGGCCGCTGTCATTCTTCCATTGTTCACTAGGACTAACTCAGTTCGACTATGGAAAGAAATGCCTTCTCACACCTATACTGCGCCCCCTCCGGAGTTTTCGGTTTGCCAGATATTGCATTGCTGATACCGTTCCCCAGGTTGTCTGTATGTAGGCATGCGTCTATCATTTGATACTAGATAGAACCTGGACTCATCGGAAAAGAGAACATTAGACCATTCTGGAATACCACAATTTGCATGTTCCCTCGCAAACTAAAGTCTTGCAACTCGATGCTCTCTGGTGAGACGCGGGCCGGTAGAAGCCACCCTTGGTCTGATATCGTCTTCTCTGAGCCTGTTCCTAACAGTTTGCAATGAAATATTCACATTTCTGGAAGGTGCAAGTTCATTTTGTAGCATTCTTGCCATATGGTGCCGAACTCTTAGTGCAGTTAAACGAAGCCAATAATCATCAACTGGTGTTGTTATCCGATTTCTTCCCTGTCCGGCCCTTCTTTCATATTCCTCGTTTCGAGGTACTGATTAATTGCTCTTGCAATAGTGCTTTTGTTAACATTCCACAAGTTAGCCACGTAACGTTGGCTTCGCCCTTCCTTTAGAAGTTTTACAATTCTTACCACTTCATGGTCACTCAAGTAGCGTCCAAGACGCTCAGCAGCCTTAACAATAAATTGAAAGATTCAAAAATTAACAAGAAAAACAGAAAACTTGCATTAATTTGGCGTGAAAACTGAAGAGGAATTGAATGAATACTGATAGTCACATGAACTCATTCTTGTTTAAGAAGTGTTTGCGATTATATGGAAACAAATCTTACTATAAAGATAAGATTTTTCCCCCCCATGTGTCCAAAATATATGTTGACAAAGAAACTGCGATCGAGCTGCTTAATCGATTGTGGAATTCAGAATACCAGGTTATGCGACAATTTTTGTGGTGTGTGTATTTGCTAAATTATAATTTTTTATTAGTTGCTATGACCTTGGAAAAGCTTTTTCTAACAAACTGAACAAATTATGTTTTTACATATTATAATTGCATAATTTTTCAGAAAAGAAATCCAATGCCAAATGATGGACGCTGTGTATATGTTATCCCGTAATGATGAGGAAAATTTGTCAGAACATGTCAACTGGCGTGTTTGGGGGACATATTCTGACGTATACTCTAGGCTTTAACAAGTAATCCTCTAAAGGCGATCCCTTGAAATCGAATTGACCAAAGAAGTCGAGCAATACCTCATTTGGAAGCTCTTTGTAGAGCTTTGTAGAGTAATTATAACGGATCTTTCCGCAAAAAATCATTTTTTATCTTGATTATTCATGTTCACCTCAAACAAAATAGCTTGGATAATATGGATATATTTCAAGACTATGAAAATAACGGAAAATCAATTTTTATTACGAGGGTAGTTAGCGCAAGTGTATATTAACCTGTAAATTCACTTTGAAGTTTTAGGTAAGGAAAGAGGATTCGTTGTATGTATTTCGAGAGCTTTTTCACAAATTACAATAAACTTGAATAGATTTTATTGTCTTCTCATATTTCGATAAAAAAAATGAAATCCAATGATTTCACATGAAATGTTTGAATTGTGTTTCATTTACTTCCATACGATAATAGAATCTTGACTGAAAACCGGCTCTAATATAGTTCAGCATATTTGGAGTTATCTGACGACATTCATCTACAATTCGCTGGGTTAGACTGTCCAAGGCTGAGCCACATAAATTTTGGAATTTTGAATTGGTGTCCCCACTTCATAGGTCCTCTTTTTCTAAATCAACGACTAAGATATTGAAAATTAAGGTATCGGCAAATTTGTGCGCCCTGATGAGAAAGCACTCTTTCTTGTTGGAAATGTACTTGTTGTTTAAGTAGTACTGAACTGTTTCCTAGGTATTCTGTTGAAGGGGGAGAAATCTCATTCTCCAGCATGTCGAGATAAATTTCGCCGTTTGAATTACCAGAAACCAAGAAAGGTCTCCCAAAAATCCTACCAAAAAAAAAAACAGTCTCTCGAATATTAAGTATGGAATTCACGAAATACATAAAGATTTGCATCGCTCTAGAATGTACAGTTATATCAGAAATTTTATTTATAAAGAGAAAAATTGCATTCGTAAGACAAGCAAACGCTGTACAACACATTCGGATGATTGATTTGTTTCATGAATGAATTTAATTTTTTGAGGAAGGAATTCGTATTCATGAAAAATTATTTCTTTGTTGATTTAGTTGGATTGATACGTTGTCAGGACATTTTTCTAGCAGGTTAATTGTAATACACAGGGTGTTACAACTTGAGGGGGTAAATCTACGTTCAATTTTAAGAAAAAAAATATAAACAAGTCCTCAAAAGCTTCGTAACGGAGCTAAAGGGTGTTGAAATTTCCAGAAAAAAATCGTTTTTTCTTCTGAGCTCCTGCAGTTTTTGGGATATTTAGCCCAAATTTGGAATGCAAGCTATTTTTTACAGCCTTCATCATTATACGTCCTAAATTTTAAGTAGAATCTACAAGGTGTTTTCTTTTCCGGAGCCATGTCTTCTTTTGCCCTCTCAAACCTTTTTGCAGTATGCCACAGATCAGTGTACAATCAATTTTCGTCATCTTCGGTCAATTTAAAAATTTTCTGACAATTGTATTTTTTTGTACCTCCGACCGTTCTCGAGCAAAAAAATATTATTATTAAACGATTGTATGCATTCGCTGAATTGAAAGCACTTCTAAGTAAAAATAAAATAGTAGGCTTTGATTTTTTTCATTTATTTATTTTTTTGACAGTTGCTAGAGTTGAACCAGTGTCTGCTCGAATTGTTCATTAAACTAACGATTAGTTTTGAGACTTTTGAAGTTTTTGCTGTAAAAAAAAAATTTACTAACGACGAATTGGCTGATATCCATTACATGTACGGTCTGGCTGACGGAAACACAACAGAAGCTAGGTGTTTATATTAAGTGCTCTTTTCAAATCGAGTAACACCAGGAAGGCGAACATTTTCAAATACTCATAGAAGGAAGAGGGAAACTGGTACTTTTACTGCAAATAATCATTTAAAAGGTGCAACTCAAACTATCAGAACTCCAGATATTGAGGAACAGTTTTGAATTGTATTGATTTGAATCCTCATATGAATACATGAAAATGTTCTAGTTTGGGGATTCTCCACGACTTTTTATTGTAACTCTACTTCCTCGAAATTTTTCTTCAAGACTGAATATCTGCCGATGGTTCTTAGATAAAATTAGAGAAAATGCTTATAATGATAATGAAATAATGTTCACAGACGAAGCTTACTTTTCGTGAACTGCTACCACAAATTTTCACAATAATCATTATTGGGCTGAGGAAAACCTCCATTTGATTGAAGAATCTCATCATCAACAACAATTCTCGCTAAATGTCTGGGTCGGAATAATTGGAAATTATTCGGCCATTTTTTTTTGACTAAACGGTCCCGCTTATCGGCAATTTCTTGAGGAGGAGTTACCATTATTGCTCGAGGATGTGCCACTTTTGGTGAAGAAAATAATGTGGTTCATGCATGATGGGGCAAGAGCACATTTCAGTGGAGAAGCTTGAGAATTCTCGAATAATACATTCAACAACGGATAGATAGGTCGGGGTGGTCCAGAACCATGGCCTCTTTAGTCTTAAGACTTGAATAGTTTAGAATTTTCCTTATAGGGATATCTCAAAAGTTTAGTTTATACTATTCCAGTAGACACTGTAGAATAATTGAGTAATCGAACAATAGTATCACGATAACAAATACCCCAGGAATATTTCAAAGAGTGCGTATTAATATGCGAAGAAGGATAAAGCCCTGTATTCTTGTAGGTGGAGGACACTTCCAGCAATTTATTTGGTTTTTAAGAGTTCTTTCTTTAGTTTGATATTGAATAAGAATAAGTTGAGTCTCAGAAGACGAACTTAAAACTTGAAAAGCAAATTCTGGTCATACATATCGAGTATTTCTATTATTTTTTTATTTAGCGAACATTTTACAATTCAAATAATTCAAATTGAATAAATTTTCATTCGAAAACGGTTGGAGATACAAAAAACGTGTCAGGAAACTTTCTAAATTGAACGAAGATAATGAAAATTGATAGTACGCTGATCAATGGCGTCCTACAAAAAAGTTTGAAGGGGCAAAAGGAGACCTCGGAAAAGAAAACACCTCGTGAATTTCAGTTAAAATCTAATAGGTGTAATAATGGAGGCTGTGCAAAATAGTTTGCATTCCAAATTTGGGCTGAATATCTCAAAAAATGCAGGAGTTTTGAAGAAAAGATACAATTTTTTCCGGAAATTGCAACACACTGTAGCTTCGTAACGAAGCTTTTGTGGACATATGTTTATATGAACTTTTTTTTTCAAAATTGCACGTGGATTTACCCGCTTAAGTTGTGACATACTACTATGTAACATCCTGTATATTAAGGAAAGTACAACACGCATCCATGACCCAAACCCAGACCATCTACGCGAGAGCCAATCTCTCAACTACCTTACCCACGGAGACATTTAAAATTCTAAAAACACCAAATAGCTACCACCGGTAGCTGCAGAAATTTGTCGAGTAGATTGCCTGTTAGGCATAAGTTAGACATCATCATTCACAATTCAAATGAGCGCCCTTATTTTATCCATGACTGAACCTGTCACGTTAAATTTTGATATCAATTTCATTACGTACTTATGGCGAACTTTGCGACCAAGAT
Organism: Cryptolaemus montrouzieri; assembly: GCA_013387265.2. Taxonomy (NCBI): domain Eukaryota; kingdom Metazoa; phylum Arthropoda; class Insecta; order Coleoptera; family Coccinellidae; genus Cryptolaemus; species Cryptolaemus montrouzieri. The sequence continues at coordinate 46,730,163 of JABFTP020000103.1, forward strand.
GATTTCATTAATATAGGCTTACCAGTTCGAGATGTTCCTGGAATGTAAAAATAATAATAAGTTATTATTTTTAAATAATAATTAATTATTATTTTTAAAACGTTATTCGCATCAACTAAACAGTAATTTAATGATTGAATTACAATGCATCAAATGATCGAACAAACGTAGTATTAGATAAACAAATGGCTGCTAAGAACAAAAAATGAAGTCAAAACGTATGTTTTCATTAATTTCGTTTGGCAGAAATTCTGTTTTGATGTACAAAAGAAATGCAATTCGAATAAAACAATTAAATCTTTTTAAGATTGTTGTAGTTTGTAAAAGGAGCATTCAAAAGTCATTACAACAAATCCTACTTGCTTTATCGCTTAAAACATCAATGTAGGTACATTTATTGACGCTAACTACTCCCGAAAGGTTTCCCTACAAGAAAAAGGTGGCTCGTTTGGGATGAGAAAAAGCTTTTTCATTTTTTATATGGGGTTATTTACCCTATTCGATTTCGTGGGATTGAACCGACCCCTTTTTAGGGATTGGCCTATTGAAGCTTGAAATATGCGTTAAAAGATATCTCTGACACAAAATTATTCGACGTATTTCGGAATTTTTTTCTAAATAAGTGCATGATAGAAAACATACAGGCGGGCTCATTTGAGATGAAACTCCCTGTATATGACCAAAGCGAGAAGAGTTTACGACTAGAACAAATAATGACATAAACACCTCAAAAAAGTCTAGGGAACACTTCTGAATATCGATATATCGTATCCAGAACGATCAATATGGATGATTTTTTAAGAAATGAACACCTGCATCAATTTCTCACCAAATTATGTAGAGTGCAGATTTCAGTTTTTTTTTATGAAAAAATAAAAATGCAGCAGATGCGACGCTGCTTTATAATCATTTCATGTATTCAGTGTTTGAAATCAGTTAGTTGGCACTTTGTTTCTGTTGTAAGCACAAATAAAAGATTCAAGTTTTGTGATTTGACCATGGAAAGGCGACATTTAACTAGAGAAGAGATGTTACGAGCCGTTGGCATGCTCCAAGCTGGGAGCTCACAACGGGAAGTATCCAGAGTTCTGGGAAGTTGCCCAAGTGTCATAAACCGTTTATGGTCGCGTTTCAATGAAACAGGTAGCGTAGAAGAATGCCATACAGGTCGTTTCAGGATTATTACAGTCGCCCAAGACCGATTTTTGGTTTTACAAGCCAGAGGAGATCGTACTACCACAGCATTTCAATTAGCTCAAGAGCTATTACGAGTTCATAATGTACAAATTTCCCACCAAACTGTGAGAAATCGACTGCACGAAAGTCAACTCCAGGCGTCCTTTAAGAGTTCCACAAGTGACCCATAGAAATCGCGCTGCTCGTTTAGCTTGGTGCCAAGAACACGTAAACTGGGATCAAGAGAGGTGGGCCAGAGTTCTCTTCAGTGATGAATCTTGATTTAGTTATTATTCCGATTCGGGAAGAATTCGAATATGGAGGGAACCTGAAAAGCAAAACCGTCTCCAGCATGCTCGAGAAGTTGTTAGACAGGAGGGCGGATCAGTGATGTTTTGAAGAGGTATACGCCTTGGTGGAAGAACTGACCTCGTTTTCATACAGAACAACCTCACGAGAAATTCTTACGCAAATGAGATAGTTTTACCTGTAGTGGTACCGTATCTCCAAAAAATGGGTCGAAATCCACTCTTCCAACAAGGTAATGCCCCCCCTCATCTTGCAAGAGTTGTCTTGAAAGTTCTTGAAGAGAATGATATTGATCTTCTACCGTGGCCATCTCGCTCCCCAGATCTGAATCCCATCGAGCATGTGTGGGACACCCTATAAAGAAATCTCCTGCGTCAAAAAGTCTTCCATCATGAACAGGAGCATCGATTAGCAGTTCAGGGGGCTTGGATTGACTTAGGCCAAAATGTAATAGACAATTCAATATTGAGCATGCCGCGACGATGCCAAAGTGTCATTAATAACAGAGGTGGGCCTCACTTAAGGTGTTTATGAGAAACAGTTGTAGAAGCAGAATATATATAATTTGTGCATGATAAGGCAATGTGTCGAACCTCTTTGTTAACCTTCATTCGAAGATATTGTTCCCAGTTATGTGAAGCCAAAATGAAAGCAGAAATTTTTGTCGAAGCATAAATGAAAAAACAATCGACCTTGATACGTATATATAATTATTCAGTAATTCAATTGTTGCACAAATAATGACAAACAACAAATCTGGAACCATTTCACGGTTTTTTGCGAAACTAAAATATTGAGCTATATAAACATTATGTTGTGAATATGTCGGAGTGTTTTGAAATCATCAACTGCACAATGATTCTAAAATTGCGTATGTTATATGCTAATTCGAATAAATTCATAGATAATATGGGTACCCTTTCAGAAAAGCAACGAGAGCGTTTTCATCAAGAGGCGATGAACTTCCAACAACGTTATCAGGAGTAGTGCATCGAGAATATGATGAAATATTACGATCGGGGATTTGCGCTAAAAACTTTATGGAAACATAAAATTTAAGAAGAATATGAACGTCTTACTTTATTTTCCTTTTGACTGGTGTAACTGTTATTGAGTAAGTTTGACAAATTTCAGTAATCTATTACACAGTGCGAGTGAATGAAATAAAATTAATAATTTCATTTCAGTTTATGAGGAAAATATTCAGGCAGGTCAATTTAGATTTTAATTCAAAATCTCTCGTACATTTTTCGAATCAAAACCTCTTTCTTTTCCGTTTTCACTATGAAGAGTCTATTTTTCTGATTTCTGCAATGTCTGCAATGAATAGTTCCCGAAATACAAGGTGTTCATCAGAGAAGAAGTTAACTCGATATTTTTCATGGTACATTGAAAATTTTGCATCGCTTGGTCACGTAAATTGCTGTTTGGTGTGAAAGAAATAGTCCCCTCACATTCTTCAACCCTGTACATAAGAATCTTCCTAGGGAATAAAGCTTGACCAACACTTATATATAATGTATTGTTAATCTTCAAGGAAACATTTTTACTTCACTGTTTGAAATTATTATAATGAAGATCAATTTTGATCGCCTCCGTGGCACCGTGGAGAGAGGTCCTTGATACGGCAGGTCGCTGGTTCGATTCCGGCAAGGACCTGGATATTGTGTATGTCCCTTGATCGGTTGCAAATAAATTACTCTGCTGGAAAAATGTCGCATATGACCAATCCATGGCCTATAAGGTCAAGGAAAGATGGGCGCGAGAAAGCATGCCCGCAACAATTTGAATGGGTCAATGGTTTCCAACAGCTCTGTAGATGACATTTCATTATGTGAAAATGTTAAATTTTGAATGCCTCAGTCAACCGAAAAATTACGATTCGAATCTTTGATATTCCTTGGTTGTGGCGATAAACGTCGTAACCAGGAAGAAGTTTTCGTTATTTTCAACAGAAATCCCCAAAGTGGCCCTCAAGTAAATCAATCCAGAATTGAACCCAATTTAGGGAAGATGATTCTGTAAGGGATTGTTCGAAGTCAGGACATTCCACAGTTCCTGATACCAGACTGGATATTCTCAAAAGTTGTAACATAATTTTTCATTTAGTATTATGTAAAACATAGCGCGGTGACTCTTCGCCTGGCAGCTGGGTCGTGAATTTTGAATTGCACTAAATTTAACTTTTCTGATTTTCGATGTATAGAGAAACTGAAGATTTTCACTCAAAATGCTAAGAAAGGGCGCCGGTTCATTTTCTTATGTGAAAATATGAACAACAAAATTTGATGTTATTGAAACTTTGAATCTCAAAATAGCTGGTTGTTTAATGAAAAAATTATGTGTCCAGCCACAAGAATAATTAATTGTTTCATACTTTCAATGAATATTATTTATAAAATCAATGATATATGGAATTACATCAAATATAGTTTTTATGAAATAAGTCTATCAATTACGAATATTTACGAAGATAAATGAGGTATTCATAGAAAAATAATTGTAACTTTGGGTGATCACCTTTGGTTCACATTGAGTTATAATGTAAACCTTAATAATAAAAGAATCTCTGATTCAGGACTAACCTAGTAAATTTTGTATTTACACCTTCTACTTTATTTTAAATGAAAAAGTAGAAATATTCAGAGGAAATAGGAGAAAATATATATATATATATATATATATATATATATATATATATATATATATATATATATATATATATATATATATATATATATATATATATATATAAGAGAGATGCTCTGTGGTATTTTCACAGTAAAATATCGATATAAGGAAGGTTGATACATATCTGGCATATTTGGTAATCCTTCGAGGAGATGTCAGGGGAAAGAAGCTGCTGCTTGTGTCGAATCAAATAAGTTGATTTCATCAAATTTGGACCAAACGACTGACTCTTCCAAATGAGGAATACCAAAATTGTAGTGGTCGAAATTAGGTAGGTATAACTCGTCAAAGTATTGACGAAAGGGCTCGTAGGTAATAGAAACTCCAACCAAGAAGTTTTTTAAAGAGTGTCCGAAAAAATTCGCTACGATTTCTTCCTCAGAACTCTTCTAAGAATCACCTAAGAACCCTGTGAATTTCAGTTCAAATAACTGATATGCATAGCACTAATTGAAATTGTGAAAACTGAAATGCACCAGAATTGAAATTTACTTAATGGAATAAAATTCAAAATAAACCTAGAAGTGTTTCCTTTGAATATCTGAGAAACTAATTTTTTTTAAAGGAATTTCAAAATTGAAGTATAGTGAAAACATACCTGTTCGAAGACAGAGTTCACTCCCAAAAGTGTCTACTAAATGGACATATATAACTACGTCTCGAAGATTCCAAATCTCGAACGTACAAAATTTTCCACACGAGAAAATAACTGAATAATTGTCAAGAGTTATAAATTGATAATCACTCCTTCACTTTCAAAGCGGAAAAAGAAAGAACTCATCAGAGAGGAAAATCGGACAATTGTCACCGGTCAACCAGGTGCGCAGAAGATTATCAGTATAATATACGAAGAGTTTGATCAAGTAAGTATAGTTACACTGCTCATACATAACTTGCATAAATAATTATGATTCTTAATGTAGGGTGAGATTTTGATTTGAATAATATCGATTAATTTGCGTTTTCTTATAATGAGTACCCTTGATGTTGGAATCCTTATTCAAGTAAATATATATATTCTTTTGAAAAGAGAGGATTTACAAAAATTCGAATAATTGTATTTACAATAAATTCTTATATCTATAATTTTGGTGTGTGTCAGAAAAAACACAAGTGTGAGGTCAGGAAAATGTAACAGGGAACCATAGTACCTTGCGTATGATTCAATAAACGAGTGAAAAAACCTGAGGAAAAAACTCGTTTCCCTGTCGATAATGCACTAATAATAGCTTGTCTGTTTATGTTGTGTTTGTATTGTGTGTACATAAAGAGTACCAAAGATTTTTCTGCTTAGCAGCTTCAATTCTCATTTTGCACTCCATGATTTCCAGACGAAGACAAAGGTGAGAGGAAGGTGGTTTGGGACAGGAATCTGTATTAATGGAGAAAGAAAACCAGCAGAAAAATATTTCAACAATCATACCTGACTCTTATATGTATAAACACACTTGAATTCAAGAAAAGATTTTACATAGCAATCAAGGCCATAAAAAGGACTAAGGAGATAATCAAAAGTACATAACCTGAGATATTTCCTCTTTCGCGGAAATGTTCTTCCGTCGCAGTGTGAGTCTCCTGAAACATAATCACTTCCTTGTTCTTGCTAGCCAATTTTGAAGTATAATCTCGCAAAATCCCTTTAATATTCAAACTCAACAAAACAATTCCCTCTCTGTTTGACCGAGAGAGCCCCGATGGCTAGGTTCGGTCTTCTAAGTGATGCCGATTATCATTTATAGATGTTCTAGAATCAAACCCAATAATTTGGGTTGACATCTCCCGTATATTATTTTTTCGTGGTTCTTGTTTAATATAAAGAAAAAATTTTGAAAAACATTTCAAAAATATGACAAATGTCATAAAAAAAAAGAAAGATGCTACCATGTTGTAATCACTACTTAATGAATATGAACTTGAGAGTCAAAATTGCATTAAAGTAATACATCGTGAACTGATTTCAAGAAATATTTCACTTTAAATTTCTTGTGAATTTATTTATGATTTTTACAACCCTAAAAAGTTTACAAGACTATTCCTATCAACCAACAAGACAATTAGCGTTGGATCACGAAGTTGGTTAAAGATCTCGAGACACAGTTTTCGATTTAGAAAAATGGCAGTCATACAAATGGTTCTTTTGCATGAACTCAATGAAGATGATTCCTATTGCAGGCTGGTATTCTGCGAATCAAGGATGGGATTGCGTTATTAAAATAATAAGAATATTGCCCTTCAGAATTATTTATTCTGATAAAGCTAAGTTCGCCCTGAAGGGTGAATTGCTATAATTTAAGATTTTGGCTAAAGAGAATCCACATTGTATGTACAGTATCTACAAATAATGAAAAAGGTTAATAGAGTATAAATACCTTTTTTTGTACGTTAATTCAGTAGGAGAAATGTAATTGATTTGATGATGGACGATCTCATTTCCGCTTTCCAGTGTTCTACCTCAATTATAACGATCGTGACATACATTTCATGAATCTAGTTTTTCAGCAATAAATGCAATATTTTCAATGGTAGATAGAAGATTCTAGGAGAAGTTTGAAAGCCAAATGGAAATTGAGCAAGGCAATTATTTTGGAAGATAAAGGCTGTTTTATGAATCTGAGCACAACATTTTAATCTCCATAACTTGTGAATAGTTCGATCGATTTTCAAATTTGGTACAAGGGTTGTGTGCAAATACATTGAAACGTTCTTGACGAATGAAATATTCCAGGGAGGAAGTGAGAAAATTGATATTTACATAAAACATGGAATTAAACACCCTATATAAGGTTTTTGATAATTTTTTGCCCTCGTCCACACGTTTTTGATTAACTGGCATACTCGATTGATGAAAATTATGTTGTTAACGACAGAAAAACTGCCAAAAATGGACTATTTTGCTACTAATTTTTGAAGAACTGATATAATATGAATTGAATGAATCTGATCAAATCTTTTTTCATTTTTATTTGAAGAAAAATTATTACTCATAACGAAACCATCAATGAGATAGGTAAGATTAGAAATCAAGATAAATGTAACTGGAAGAAATGATAAATAAGAAACAGTTTATAACTAATTCAGAGTAACACCTTCTGTTCTTAAAAAGTTGTAGCCTCGATTCTGGTGAGAGCAGATAGCATCTACCTTCCTCTCTTTCAGAATTATTCCAGACATACTGATTTTCTCAGATTTGCCGATATATCGCTTGTTATTAAAGATAGGTGAAAGCTTAACTATTTTGTCAATCTTAGGACACTTTATTGAGTACAGTGCACGAACATTCAATTATTTTCATTGTTGAAGTATAATCTGAATATGTGTTCTTTTTATAAACCATGAATGAATTTGGATAAAATAGGAAACATATTTTCTCTTTCCAAATATATGTAAGCCGCCTGATAAAATTCCCCAAACTTCTGAATTTTCTAGAAATCTTTCCACTTTCTATGTTTTCATGTAGTATACTGGTGTGGATTTACACAAAACATCCCAAATGCTTTCAATTTGTCCAATTCACTTAATTCCATAATTTGTTGAAAAATGTTGAATTAAAAAATTTTCGTGGGTTTTGAAAACTTCGACATGATTGAATATTAGTTCCAGAGTATTGGTATGATTTTGATGCAGCTTTAGAACATTATTCGTTTTTCTGACAGGACTTCACAAGTTTATATTCCAAAAATTGAAACAGAATCTCGAGAACAATGATTTTTCAAAAGCATTCAAAAAAACTTATTACAATTTACAAGATGATGAAGAAGGTACTTTGGAAGTTTTGGGAGTTGTTACTGAGAATCTTTCAATTTCATATTATAAACTTGAAGCAGAGATGCGATACCGAAATCTATTGCTTCGTAAAATGAAGAAAACAGGTTCAACCTTAAAATATGAGAAAATCTCAGTTTCTACAGCCATGGGATCATAGGCGAAGGCTTGAATTTTTCCGATGGTACCAGGAAAAATCAACAGAAAATCCCCAGTTCAAACATTATAGCATGGACTGATGACATAACGGTGACCTGTGATGAATTATTCAATCGCAATAATTATCGTTACTGGGCCGATGTCAATCCTCATCGAAAAGTGAATGTTTAACACTACGTTAATGAACCACTTAGATTTGACGTACACAAATTTCGACGAGTATCTTTGTACGGAATCTTTCATTATGATATATTAAAAGAGAATATAGTGGAGGGTTTTTTTCGATTAAAATTGGCTCAAAACAGGTTAATATATTTCCTGCTTGATAGTGCATCCTTAGACAAGAAAAGATATCTCTCAGAACCCTCAGGCCAGTCCCGTGATCTCTCGTTGAGAACGAGAAAATCACTGAGATGGCTACCCCGTTCTCTAGATTTAACTCCGTTTGATTTGCGCTTTGTCAAAGATTTAATATATTGGCAAACTCATAATGATATAGAAGAGTTGAAACAAAACTTGGGGAACTGTTCAGCTTCAGCGGCCAATATTCAGATTCAAAATGCATGCTAAAGTATTCATGAATATTTCTACTTTTGCATTTTGAATGATGGAAATATTTCTGAGTATTGGCTACATTTTTGTGGGCATAGAATTGTAAACATAACGGATGTCATGTATAAGTTCGCAAAAATATATTAGATAAAACCACAGAATGCTACAATAATTTTAATTTCTGAGAAACTCACACTTCTTAGGAAATTAGTCATTATAGTCATTCGACATTTGAAAAATATAATTTTATACTATAATTCTTAAAATATTCAATAACAAGAATTATGGATACGCCCCTGTACTCTATTCATATAGTGTCCGAAGAATGTCTAAATAGTTTTTATCTAACTAATATAGCAACCGAGATACAAAAGAAGTTAGCTACGATCTGTTTTCACCAATGAATTATCCTCAAAACTCGGGGACCGAGATGGGGGAGTCATTTGCCCTATTTGTAGTATTTTACATAGATGCCGTACTCCAATATCGACAATGAGACACTGTGTACATTCTCACTGTATGAAACTCGAAAACCTAGAACGCCGATAGAAACAAATACCACTCAAATGTTCAGTTTAGTGTAATTTTAATAGATTGAAAATTCATATGAATCTCGGAAGAAACGTATGATTACTTTTCATCTAAGAAAAACTAGTGGAAAAAGTTCTAAGATTTTCTGACAATATAAAAGAATTCCCAAGAATCAAACTGGATCTCTGATTTCCAACGACAATTATAAAATGACATTCCTTGAGGCAACGCTGTGAAAGATCGACTGATTCAACCAAACTATTGTTCGAAACTTTTGAATTAGAGAACGGAGTTTTCAAAGAAGAAACGGTCGTCTGAAGTGGACAAGCTTACACTAAGTGAAATATTACGGATTAAATCGATAGTGAATTACTGAGCTGAATCTGTGAAGTTTCTCGCCTTCCGTTCAATTTGTACTCTGCCTATGGCTATAAAAGTTTTCTCTCATTCAAGATATTATGGCTTCATTATAGCTATTAATGAGGAACTGTTATTAGGGGAAAACCTTGTGCTTCGGGACGCACTTCAGGACAGAGCCATTTACCGTAATCTATATTTGAATCAAGCGCCGATCAGGTGGAAAACAAGATTATCTGATACCAGGATGCAGCAGGTATTAAGTTAGGTTGAAATGATATAACGCAAGAAAGGATTAAATGCTTGTGAAATTTTTGATTAATTGAATTTTCAATCATCCAGATCATAGAGAATCCAGTTGAGTAAGTAAAGAGATTTTTTAATTATTCATATATCTGTATAACTAAGGATCAGCTGAACTTTTTTATTCTCTGTTTCGAACTACTTATTGAACCTATAAATTTTGAAGAAAAACCAAAATAAACTGAGTGCATGCTTTCTTTGTACTTTGGGATAAGTAACAGTTGGTACTTAACATCTGGAGAGGATAAATTTCTTTACAACGCTACTCAGGACGTTGGAAAAGTTTTTACTAGAATCCATGAGCAGGAACGGATACGATATCTGATAGAAAATGTACGACGGCTTGTCGACTACTGTAGTGAAAAAACTTGTATATAATTGCGTGTTTGTGAATAATATCGTTCATTCAACCTCTTGGGACGATAAGAAGCAAGCAGGTAAAATCTGGTTTGGCTATTTTTTGAGGTGGCATCCCATCATCTCCTTGAGAAAACCACAAGCAACTGATATCGCACGTTGAACACCATTCGATGAAGTGAACGTTAAAATTTCGATGAGCTAGGTATTGTCATGAACAGAAATAGACTATGTTCTCATAATATGCAAGATCTCTGAAACAGGGATATCTACCATTCACACCTGTGAGAATTCTGTCAATGAAAGCAGCTAAACATGGTGGAAGCATAATATCAGTTGGGCATGAAATGAATTTAAATTTCATTTCGTCCTTCAATGTTATCGCAAATTCAGTACGTTCACCATACGTCTCTCCTCGGGTATTCTCGAATGACTAAATGCTGAAATGAGCTTCCCCTGGTAGTATAAGTGCTGCTAACTTGAGTGGTTGGCAAATGCTTCAATGTTTGTGTTATATTGGTATATTCAAAGCATTTTGTTGGATTTGTAGACTTCATTCTTGAAAATAAATGTCTCCTCATTATTAACAATCACTAAAGTGATAGCACTGTCAAGTACACACAACAAAAATTGTCGCATCACCCGGTATTCTGAATTCCACAATCGATTAAGCAGCTCGATCGCAGGTTCTTTGTCAATATATGTTTTTGGACATATGAGGGGGAAAAAATCTTATCTATGTAGTAACATTTGTTTCCATATGATCTCAAATACGTCTCTGAAACATGAATGAGTTTATTTGACTATCAGTATTCATTCAATTTCTCTTCAGTTTTCACGATAAATTAATGCAGTTTTCTGTGTTTCTTGTTGATTTTTGAATATTTGAATTTTTTGTAATGGCTGCTGAACGTCCAGGACGCTATTTGAGTGATCATGAAGTGGTAAGAATTGTAACACTTCTAGAGGAGGGGTGAAGCCAACGTTACGTGGCTAACTTGTTGAATGTTAACCAAAGCACTATTTCAAGAGCAATTAATCGGTACCATGAAACAGGGGAATATGGAAGAAGGGCCGGACAGGGAAGAAATCGGATAACAACACCAGTTGATGATCGGCACTGTACGGCTAGAATGGTAAAAAATGAACTTGCACTTTCCAGAAATGTTCATATTTCATTGCGAACTGTTATGAACGGGCTCAGAGAAGACGATATCAGACCAAGGATGGCTTCTACCGGCCCGTGTCTCACCAGAGAGCATCGAGTTGCAAGACTTCAGTTTGTGAGGGGACCTGCAAATTGGAGTATTCCAGAATGGTCGAATGTTCTCTTTTCCGATGAGTCCAGGTTCTGTCTAGTACCAAATGTTAGACGCATGCCTGTATACAGACGACCTGGGGAACGGTATCAGCAATGCAATATCCAGCAAACCGAAAACTTCGGAGGGGGCTCAGTACTGGTGTGGCGAGGCTTTTCTTTGCATGGTCCAAATGAGTTAGTCCTAGTGAATAATGAAAGAATGACAGCAGCCAGATACATCGCAGATATCCTTGAACCCCATGTTGTACCCTTTGGCGCATTGATTGGCGAAAACTTCATTTATATGCATGATAATGCTCGGCCTCATGCAGCAAGAGTAGTTACAGAATTTCTGCTTGAATCCGATAGAACTTGTTCGGGACAACCTGGGGTGGCAAATTCGGCAAAGTAGAATGCCTTGTAGAACATTCCAACAACTAGGAAATCTGATTTCTGAAATTTGGAACTCAGTAACTCAAGAGTACATCCAAAATTTGTTTGAGGGGTCTTCCGAGAAGTATACTGGTAGTAATTAGGGCCCGTGGAGGAAACACTCGATTTTAAAATGATTAGTAACCATTCGATGCTAGTTGATTGGTCTCTTTGCGAATATTTAAAGGTGGTAGAATTTTTAATTTTTCATTAACTCGAAAATTGTCGATATTTTCCATCATAAACTCATCTCCTTTGAATGATATCTTCATATTTTACACTTTTAAAGTTACCAAGCGACTCTTGAGTGACCAACCTAAAATCATCAAGGCGACCTAGTTCGAGAAAAAATAAGTTTTCTGGGAATTTCGTAGTAAACAATTATGAGATTTACGAGGTGCCAGAAGAAGATATCATTTTGAAACCAGGACAACATCGAACAGTTGATGGCACTGCTAGAATAAGTAAGTTACTCTTATTTGTCCCTGTTAAGGGTTACTTGAATTCGTCCCGAAGTACAAGTGAGGGAGTCCCAAGTAACCTTCGCACGCTTGAAGTTTGGAAGATATGTTGTCTCATAATGAAAAATTGATATTTTTGTGTTGAATGAATTCTTTGTACATATATTATCTGAATTAGGGTACATATATGGTTCTATATTGGGTTATATTCATCAATGTAAAGGTGTTTCAGGTATGCAGTCATTAATTTCTACAGGTGATTCCTCATATAGATGCATGAAAGAAATGCCTATAAACGTGAGTCCAAAAGTCCTCCGTTCTCGATATACAGGGTGTTGAAGTTCAGATTTCTATTTGTAACTAGTTTTCGAGACATCTAGCTCCAATTTGCAGAAAAAGAATTTATTTTTTAATCATCAATTCATTACATACAGCGTGATATTTTTTTCAGAATCAGGCTATCTTTGATCACATAAGAATCATAGTTAAGCAGAAAAGAAGATTTATATGAATAAACTGAAGAGGGAATAGATAATCCGTAATATAAACGTGAGATCGGATCTGAATATCAGAGCGTTCACTTTATCTGATTTTGCTGGTCTCCAAAGTTACAAAAAGGAGACTTGTCTGCCTCAGAATAGTTTTTGGTATTTTGCAATTAGAATGGAGTATGCTTCCGAAGAATATGCTGATATTCATCTATTCTATGACCGACCTGGTGGTAATGCAGCTGAAGCATAGTTGAAGTTTTTCTTAGCAGAAATCTTCCTTCAGGAAAAGTTTTTGTTTCCATAGACAATTCATTACGTGAATGACCATTGTCCATTAATTACGTGAATGACCATTGACCATTCATTACGTGAAACCGGACGGTTTAGACAGCCAAGGAAAATTCCTGACTAGATCGGTTCGACAGGGCACGACTAATGAAGAACATCTTGGATGAGGTTCATAATAATACGAGAATCAGCGCTATACAGGTTGGCATATTACAATCGATTATTTGGAGAGTATTACATGAGCAACACTTATAACCCTACCATATTCAGAAGATTCATGCCCTCAAAGCTGAAGATCTCCCAGATGGCTCAAATTTTATAGGAATATTCTGTTTAAAGGTGGAGCAGAGTTGGCGCGGCAGGTGTTAATGAAATTTTACAACCATTACGTGTGAGCTGAAAAAAATCCTCCTGAGAAAATTAAGCGTAGCCACCAAGAAAAGTTTTTGTCAATGTTTGGGCCGGTTGATATAATGATTGTTGGCGCCAGTCTAGCACTGATTTCCTGTGGAATACTCTGGTTGATTTTTCTGATGATGTCCCTATTGAGAATAGAAGAAGAATGTGTTGTATACATGATAGTGCTCCAACGCATCTAGGAGTAATTGTGAGGAATCGTACGAATAAATTATATCGCAATTGACAGATTGGTAGAGGGGATTCCGTTGCCTGGCCACCACGATCCTCGATCTGAATCTCCTAGACACATGCGCCTGTTTGGCGGTGAAGCTGCAGCTCTTTAGTTCTGTACGCAAATTTATTTAATAAAGAAAATAATATTGTTCTAAATTGAATATCGAAGAATAGGTACCATTTCCATCTCTCATTTACTTTTAGGTACTTTCTTTTCATTGCACAGCCACCACTCCCCGTTGCGAAGCTGAAACAAAATTGTAAACTTTATTACCCTGATTCCCCATCTACATCCACATCTGGCATATGATTGCTAAGAATGTATAAAGGTTGAACCCTTTTCTTTCCATTTCGAGGAAAGAAGGCCTGAAGTTGTAAAAACTAGACCCTATTTATACAACTTCAGGCCTTTTTGAATCAGATCATTAGAATATTACATATTTAATAGATTTCAGGTACAGTTACACATGCTTATTTCTAGCATGAAAGCATGCTATTATTGAGCACTTGCTCATTAGTAGCATGTGTGTCGAAACGTGCTACTAATGAGCATGCTTATTCCGAACAAATGTATCAAATTAAAAAACCTGCTAGTTTTGAGCATGCTATTTATGAGCATGTGTAACTACTGTACTTTTATTCTAACAATACAACTAGAAAATCGAATCTTAATCAACTCTAAACTTTTGAGTCATATTTTCTAAAAATGAAAACAATTTTATGGAGACACAAATTTACTTTTGAGTATGACAAAGTATATTCATTTTATTTGTGGTAAAAATTGCTTTATTAAAAGTATTATTATTGTTATTATGGATACTTTTACGCATTTTCATAATATCGAATGAAATATACTTTCTGGAAATTTAACTTAATTAATAATAATAATTATAATTTATAATTATTACAATGATAATACTATTTTTATGAAAATTTCAAAATTTTAATTTTATGGTGTTATTTACGATTCCACACCTTTTATTTTTGAGTTTAAAATTCTACCGAAAGTTTCTGATCTTCCATTGGCCGACGCAGCAGAGTGACAGCACTCATAGAATTTGAATTATTATTAATCCTCAGTTAATTAACTGCGGCGCTCGGCACCCGTACTGGCTCATAATCATAGTCATAATATTAGTAAGAAAGTTTGCGAGAAAGTGTTCTGTGACAAAATTATTAACTTTACCTATTATATACTTTTATACTTAATTTAGTGGAGAATTATTCATTTTATTCGGGTAAGTACCATTAATTTCAGAAAATATCCTTGTAAATTGTTTTTAAGAAATTAAATTTAATTATGCTATCGAGTAACTATCAAATAAATAGTTTCAATTTTTTTATTACAGCTTTTCCGGAATCATGGCGTCTATAAAAAAAAAGAAGAATTGAAGAAGAGCATCGGGAGTTCAATCGGGATTGGATAGAGTCGTTCGGTTTCATATCCATCTGAGATGGCCTTCCAACTTGTCTTATTCGCCATGAAAAACATGCGCACAATAAGAAATAAAATTAAGAGTCACACTTCTCTACAAATTATTTAAAGTTTGCAAGTAAATATCCAGCCGGCGAAGAACGAAAAAAGCTATAGACGAACTCCAAAAACAGCAACAGCAATCGAGCTCCATGTTAAGTAACTGGACGCAACCTACAAATGATGGTAATTTTGCGAGCTTCGTGGTATCATTTGAAATTGCAAAAAAAAGCAAACCATTCACAGGTGAATATGTCAAGGATCGCTTCTTGCGAGAATCTGATCACGAAAAATAAACCAGAGATACCGAAAAAAATCAAAGATTTGCCATTATCTGGTAGAACAGAACAAAATATAATAACTAAAATGTAACAAATTTACAGGTGGAGCACATTCAACTGGCTTCTGCCTTATCAGTTGCTACAGATGAGTCTTGTGACATAAAAGACTCGGCAAAAGTTGCCCTTTTTGTCAGGTATATGCTTCCACTAGCGGGGCAAACAAGAGGGAAAGATATAGCCAAATGCCGTGCAAAAATGTCTCGAAGATAATATGATCGATTTAAATGAAATCGTTTCTATAGCAACTGATGGAGCCAGCAGTATGACGGGAAAAATGAAGGAACAACAGCTATTCTTCAAAGCAAAACAAATCACCAAATTCTCACATTTTACTGTTAGGTCATGAATTTAGTAATCAAGATTGTTAACAGCATCTTGTCAAAAGCACTCTACCATCGTCAGTTCAAAGATTTCCTAAACGAAATGGACACCCTGTGTTCTGATCTCCTGCTCCACAATAAAGTGGGATGGCTTTCCAAAGATAAGGTGTTAAAACGGTTTTTTTGTGCCTGAATGAAATCAATGTGTTCCTTAAAGAAAAGGGCATTAATCATCAAGAATTAGAGAACAACAAATGGTTGCAAAAATTCTTCTTTATGGTAGATAATAAGGCAAAATCAAATGAGTTCAATTTAAAACTGCAGGGGAAGGGTAACCTTGCCTATGTATTGGTTGAAGAATTGGTTTGTTCCGAAGGAAAATTTATTATTTTTGCGGAAGATATTCAGAGTGATAAGTTATTCCATTTTGAATTTCTAAAGCAATATCGGGATAAAAGTGGTGCAAATATCGACGTCAATTACTTCAGCAAAGTTATAAGAAATATTAAACACGAATTTGCTGATAGATTTCAGCAATTCAAAACCAAGAAACAACTTTATTATTTATAGTAAATCATCTCCATACAAATTGTAAGAAAATCCATGTTGAGCCATTTGGAGTTGATACAGGATCTCTGGAAATGGAACTCGTCGATTTGAAAAGCAAAGCTCTGTGGAGTGAAAAATTTACAGATTTAAAAATCAAGTTGAAAGAGTTGGAGGTACAAAAAAGTTTGTACATAACACAAAAAAAGTGGACAGCTTCAACAGAACTGCCGCGAGTTGAGGAACTTATATTCATTGCGTGGAATAGTCTTCCAGAGTGCTACAGCGAGTTGAAGATGTAGGCAATTGGAGTACTGACTATTTTTGGTTCAACCTATTCGTGCTAGCTAGCTTTCTCTTGTATGAATATAATTAAAAGAAAAACAAGAAGCCAACTTACGAGTGAAAATTTAGAGTCGAGTTTGAAACTAAAAACAACCAGTTATGTGCCAAATTTGTCTGAGTTTTCCAAAACCATGCAATACCGACGCTTCCATTGAGTTTATTTATTCTATTTTTCTATTTAGAAAAACTTAATTGTTTTTTTTCAACGTATTAACTTTTGGCATTTTTTTTGTGGCTCTTTTAAAACATCAGAATTTTGTGAATTGTAATTTTTGGCTCTTCCTACTCAAAATGATGTTGAAAAGCTGAGTATACTCACAACCTGTTGCTACTAAACAGAAATTGCATGCACGCATTTTGTATGGATGTGAGATATTAAGAATTATGCCAGGAATTTCTAATCGGTTGATAACTTCAAAGAATCGCCGTCTTGATCTTTGTGTAGAAATGAATGGTTGTAATTTCGAATACTTACTTTAGTTTATTAGCTTAAAAAGAAAATGTTGTCGTTTGTTGCTTTTACTATCGTTAAATGCCGAATATGATTATCCATCAGCTTTCTTCAATTTCGTTATAGTCATATGTAAGTTCATATAACACACTCTTGTCTAAAATAAAAATGCTCCGAAATACTCACCCGAGTGTTTTAATTCCCACTTAATATAATAAAAAAAAATAATGAATAAAAAAAAAAAATAATAAAATGAACGTTTTGTATATTTAATCTCAAAATGGGATGAAAACTACTTCAAAAAGCTATCTACCAGTCTATGTAGGATTATTCAAAGCAGTTCCGTTCAATTTCGAATTATCGACTCTCAATTCAGTGGATTCCAGAAATGCCTTTTCATGTAAATCATATTTTTATTCGAAAACGGTTGCGATATCGAAAACATTTCACGAAACAACAATAATTTGAAGTGAGAAGATCTTTTTGGTAAATATTTTCGAAGAAACCAGTACTACACTATGATTTTGATGTTGCCAAAGAAATTTGAATTTGGGAGGCTTTTACTTGGTAAAATTCCATTATCAATAATAAAAAACAAGTACTGTGTTTCAAGGAATTTTACTTAATAATTGCGATTCGTAACGCGTTTCACTACACCGTAGCTTCTTCAGACGAATAAATGTCGTTCGTCTGAAAAAGCTACAGTGTAGTGAAACGCGTTACGAATCGCAATTATTAAGTATAATTCCTTCAAACAAAGTACTTGTTTTTTATTATTGCCAAAGAAAGCATGACCCGGTAAAGAATATCACCCTGTATATTTTAGGAACTACTGAACATATCTTATGAAATGATTAACTAATTCCTTTTCTGCAACAGAAACGTAAAAATAATCTGAACTTCAACAGCCTGTATCTTTAGAACCTACTTTTTTCATATTTTTTATGAGGTCTTTCCGTCAGAAATAAATGACTGCATATCTGAAACACGTTGGATAATAATATGATGAAATTGCATTATTTTTAATGAACATCTTCGAAAACTACCAATGTTCCTGAGAGTGTTAATGAAATTTTAATTTCAATATAAATTATTTACCCAAAGTATGGGGACGATGTATTTTCCATACATATTGTTAACCTGAATTTTTAATAACCTAGAGGACATACATAACTAGTAGCTATAATGCCGAAGTCTAAAGTTCATCATAGGGAGTAAAAGCAAAGTTAGGGTTTGATAGTAGGAGTTTGGCTTTCTCCTGACGCATGAACTATTCCAAAGAACTCAATTCAACAAGGAAAACTATATTTCATGAAACCTAATAATAACGGAGAAAGTTTGTCAAATTTCTTGAAACCCATATCAAGTCATGACAACAGTCCTGTTGCTTGAATTTCACAGCTTTTATGCCGTTATTATGGAGTTATTCAAATTCATTAAGTGGACCAAGAAACTCAAAACCGTTATGAATATTTTGATGTTCCTTGTATATATTCACATTTGTGTACGGTCCAACCAACCTTTCGTTACATATTCATGGAAGTCAAAGCTATGTCCTGCGTAGCGGAAACAATGATACCTGTTTTAGATAATGCACTATAAAGGTAGTGTCGGGAAAAACAAATATACGAACATAAATAACAACTTGAACAATCCCGCAGGTTGTTCATAAAAAGAGTCGGTCTCGTCTGCCACGTCGACCGAGAGCGATTAGTGGACTATTAGCCGCCATTTTGGGTTCGGAACCACAATGTAAACGAAAATGTAGGAGCAGCAAGGGTAATTTACAGTCCGGCTTAGGGTAATGGTGCATTTAAACAGATGACACTCTTGGCTCTCACTATACCAAATAGGAAACAGGATCGAAACGAGAATTTCAAAGTTTACGAGGAAAAGTTCATTGAAGTAAAAATTTATTACAAATTATCGTTCAGCAGTAGGTGAATGATGGAATGAATTGGAAACTTGATGGTATCGCTATATATCTCATTTTATGAGTTAATACAAAGTACGAATATTATCGGCGACCTCTCAGATCGCAACAAGAATATAAGATATATGTTCAATAAATCAGGAATTGGAACATAAGATGTGTAGCCCTCAAACAAAGAGACTAACGTTGCTATACCGTGTGTCCATTTAGTATGTTTTTGTTCGATAGCTCTGACACAGTACATTGTATAGGAAAAGTGAGAAGAGGGGATAGGAAGATCTTAAACAGTTTCATATTTCAAAATATTTTTCGAATACACAGAGGTTTCCGTTTCAGAGATTTATTTCGAGGTTATGTTGTTTTAAATGGAATGCCCTAACTTTCGAATCATTTTCGGTTTTCCCATACTGAAATAATGCGTATTTCCGAAGAAAATTATATACTGAAATTAGTTACTGTAAGTTTTGTGAAATTTTTACCAAACTCATCAGAATTGTCAGAACATTTTAATAGAGACTTCAACATTTTCCTATAGGACAGAGCTTTTAAAAAATCAACACGGACGATTATACAGGCTTCTCATTTCTTATTATCAAAATATGAAAACATTAAAATCACATCATTTTTATTACTTTAAATGGCACATACTCAATTAAATAGTTGAATCTGAATATTAGTTATAATATATATGGAGTTGTGTATAGGATTCCTATACTTAATGTAAACGGCTTTCGAGTTGAAAACGATTCTTTATTCGTTTAGGAATGCATTGAAGAAAAGTTTTCACTGAAAAATTCATTGAAAACTACAATAAATTCTCGAAATGTCTACCATCTCCTAAATAAACTTTTCAAGTAGATGAATAAATTTTCTTTGAATACTAACCAGATCTATATATGATGTAAGATCTGGAGATCTAGGAGAATAATTGATTAATTCTTCTCGAACAATCTACTAGTTCTGGTACATCGCATTGAGTCCTTGACAAACTTCTAGGTGAAGGAGCTCTATCTAACTAAAACCACATTTCATTTAGAATTCTTTTGGGAAAATCTATAGTCAAAAAACGTAAAAATAAAATGGGAACATTTAGGCTGGAAATTGGCCATGAGGTTGATGGAAATTTTCTTGACTGTATGAATATTCTGTCTATTCTCAAACCAATTTTTGTGATAAGTGCATTCATCAGTAAATAAGAAAAATTTCGAGAAATTTCATTTTCTAACAATTGAGTCTGCAACCATTCACAAAACCGTATTCAATTTACGAAATCCTGCTGCACTAGTTTTTGGTGAACCTGGATGTGTCAAACTACTGAAGCTTTTTTTATGTCAGTCTGTACTAACTTCCTTACACTTTTTTCCAGATTTTCCATTTGAGTAAGGCAAATTCGCAGTTGAAATTTTAGATCTAATCGGGGATGTCTCCTCTCTGACTTAATTACGAAAAGCAATCAAGCAATATCCATAGCTATTTTCAATCGTATACACCATATTCATTAATTCCTCTCTACTAATTTTCATTATGTTGAGAAAAATGATAATTACTTGTAGGTGGGACTAAAAAATTTTCGGGTAGTATTTTTACAATGAATGTGAGCCCTGAAGAATAATTATTCAACCTGGTACAATAGTTTATTACTATAGTCTTTCCAATTATGGTTAACATAAATTTGAAAAGTAATGGTTGCGATTGATTTCATAGTTTTTAAAAATAATACTCAGAAACAGATGAAGTGTTGCATAAACGAACCAAAATTTTTCCAGAGACTATTGAATAACCAGGAAATATTGCGGTTTTCGAAGAAACAATTTCAAGGATTAATATAAAAGAAAGCCTTAGGTCGTAATTAATCTTTAGATTTGAAATAGACACCTGAATTGTTTCATGATATTTTATTACTGCCACAGCTGTGACCTCCCAAGATGATTTAATGTGTGTGTTTACTCGCTCCTTGACCAGAGACAAATTATAAATTATCGAAACGATGTTCCATGGTAGCGAGTTCCACAGCACACTTCAGTTTACAAAGCTGTAAACTGAAGAATTTCTATGGAGGGAGTTACGTGGCGTTTCAAGTTGAACCGTCCATTGATGGGAAATTTCCGCATGCCTGGTTTTTTTTTGGAACTGAATGAAATTTTTGTCCCCGTAATAACCGCAGATTCCTCAGTCGTGTAGCCTTGCCTATTTTGTTTTAGGAATCGATTTGAATTATTTCGTAATACTGCATCATTACTAGTTTGCAAAATATTTTCAACATTGAATAATTCAACCACACTGTGGATGGCTTTGGTTGTTCTACCGATTCCGAAGTATACGCCAATAACACTGTTTTCGAGATAGAGCTGTATGGCTTCTTCATTTTTCATTTCATATATCTTGAATACGCTACTTTCGCTGGTTCAACTAACTCGTGGGAGTCGGAGAAAACTCGGAAGTAGATATTCTTTTAATAGGCCAAGTGCCCGCAAGGGCCAGATCTTCGTTATATTATAAGGGCTAAAAGTTTCTTTTTGTATATCCCCACCACAGGTGAGAATGATCTCCGAGTATGAAGTTTGGGTTTCCTAGGTAGGAAACTGGTAGTAAAGGTGTTTAAAATTGTACCTTCGATTTGTTATAATATGAACCTAAGTTTTTATGAATTTTATTCGGAATAGTATAGGAAATAATAACGTCCAGTGCCAGACACTTAGTACGGCTGCAATTCTGTGCCAGACACCATTAAACTGTAATCAATTCTCTTCATAACGAAACAGTATCAAGCTGGATTTCATATGTTACTTGGGGAACTATTGAAAGATCTTTTTTCTGTAGCCAGACATTTACGAAGGTTATTTCATATTGCCATATTAAAAGTCTGTCATAGGTGTGAGCTCAAGAAATTAACGATGTCGAGTGTAATAGTGGGTTTGGAATATTGTTGCGAACTATTAATGCACACCATCTTTCGTTTATTCGGAATTGCGCGCTGTGTTATCAGCTGAACTGGACGTTAGCAGTCTACCACCTTGTACAAGTAAGCTATAACGGCTATTTCAGCGAGCGAACTACATATGCACTACTTGTACTTGCTCACATGAAAAATCTAAACACATATGAAGCTGAAAATAGTGGTTGGGTACAAGAAAATGATCGATTCCATTTTAAAATATTTGATGGAGAACAGCTATGAAACTTCGACAGTGATGCTTCGTCAGTGATTCCCTCCTACAATAATAAATGACATTCTTTAATGAAGTATCAAAATTTCATCCATAATTAACATAATACCATAAAAAAAATAAACAATACAGAAAAAATATTTTACCATACTATACAAAATGAACATCACCAGATCGCAATAAACCTATTGCACTATTTCATTCGCTCCCTTTAGAATACATATACCTAGCTGAAACTTGTATATGTTACTTGGGGAACTATCAAAACATGTTTCTATGTCTTAAGTAGAAATGAGAGCGAGGAGTATGTATAGTAACGAGTGCGGAAGGAATAATTTGTTTGGACTTTTGCGATCTATTGAAGCACATCATCTTTCGTTTATTCAGTATTGCGTAGTGAATTGATATACCTACAGTAAAAAAACTTTATACTAGCAGTCTATCACCATGTGAAAGTAGTTTAATGCAACTATTACTTTGAGCGAACGAGTTTCAGCATTTATAAAATAATGACAGTCTGGGCGTCGAGGTATCTTGCCCTATAACTTTCTATAATATAAAATAACCAAAATAAACTCCTAAAATCACATTGTTTAAATGAAATCACTTAATTGAATTGAAATATAATTGATTACTTTAAAGGTTTTATTAACAACGTAGGACTTATCTTCGCTATTATTACAACAGCCTACCACTCTATAATTTTAAATTTGACATCACTAATTTTCGCAATTCAGTAAATAGTAATAATATGTTTTTCAACATTTAACAGTTGTTGTTTCCGCCACGGAAAAGAATTTCGGAGAAGATATTACATTTTATCTACGTTTTTTTTTGTCTCCCAACCTTGAGGTAAACTTCAATACTTTTGTTCTAGTATAATTAATAGCTATTATGATCTTCTTCCTTCTACTCCTACTTTCATTTACATATTCTTCCTTAAAGGTTGTAGTTTTATTCATTAGCCAAAAATCCATTTTAGGAATAGGTTTGGTAATGAAAACCTTCAGAGACCTAATTATTAATCTCAATTATGTCAGATGTAGTTATAAATTCTATACGTCGACCATAACTTAAATACTTGGCGAATGGATATAGGGTCCCCAAAACAATGGTCAACATTTTTGTATAAATGGAAATTTCAAGATTCTAAAATTTAAATCTCTGCTTTTTGATAAGACTTGCAGATTCGTTTGATTTTAGAATATAGAAATTTAAAATCAGCTCAAACTACTGCATTAATTATTCTATTGACAAGTGGACCATTATGAAATAACCAAATATTGAAGGAAAGAATAAGCTCCTAGTTTTCTTTGGGTGTAGAATTGTCATGTGTTCAATATGAAAAATGAGCATCTGTTTACATTAGAATTCATCAGTCAGTAAGAAATAATATTTTATATTTTAATACGAAAAGGAAATATTAATCAATAATGAAAAATATGATTGAATAATCTCAGGAATTTTCTGCCACACAAGCCAAAATATCTTCGACAAGAGATAATCCTTGTTGCGTGACGTAAATTAACCCATCGAGAGCACATCCGTTAATAGAGGAAATAGAATGGTAAGCCAACTGTTGAATCCTGGCAGTTAACACCAAAACCTTAGAAGGAATCTCTATACTTTCATTAACAGCATCTGCTGATAGTTCTAATAAACATTTGGCAGATGGGCCACAGGTTTGTAGATCAACAGCAACTTTCTGCGGAAGATCCATAAAAGCTTGAGCTTCTACTATACAACCAGTGATGATATTCACATTTTCTGCTAATGCCACGGTAATACACTCTTTTATTTCTCCAGAAATAGCTTCTACTAATACTTCGAGAGGTTGTACGTCAAAGATACATTGATCTATCACTGATTTCTTTCTTTTTACTCTTAATTGTGTCACATTCTTTCTGATATCTGCTACTTTGATACTGATATCTCTTTCATTCTTCTTAAGTATCGCAGCTGTTGTTTCTAATAAATTAGATTGTACTTTTTTCATCGATAATAATGTAGTGTTGGCGGTTTCTATAACAGATTGCAGCATTTGGAGATTAGATACCACTTTGTCGGCTATAATAGCTTCGTCATCTGCGGCGATGGAAGGAATCTAGAAATAAGAAATATTTTAGAATTTGAATGGTAAAAAAATCGGTGTCAATCCATTCTTAAGAGGGTTGTTGTTATGAGGAATTCGATGATAGTTCTACAAATTTTTCGTTGTTATGTAATTGTGTAAGGTAAAACGTCTACTATAGCACACCGAGTACTATGTTACGCATGAGAAATGGAGAAGGAGTCAAAATATTCTCTTAAAAATGTGAATTAGCCGCTTTTGGAATTAATTGATACAAAATAGAAGAGCGTTTTGTATTATTGAATTAATTTGACGAAAAATAAACTACAGATTGCTTATTCATAATTATGAAAGTATAAAATATAAAATAGTGTATAACATGTACAAATGAAAACAGACTACAAAAACCATTAAGCACGTGATCACAAATCCACAGATAGTAGCACACAAATATAAATATCGCTGGGTACAGCATTAATAAACATGACCAACAGCTTTCCTTTATGTGGTCACTCTAAGCAGTCCTAGTTCTTACATGTCAATATCCATGTCATCAGCCAGTTCACAACTGAAAGGATTATCGTTAAATCTCTCAATTTACAATGGAAACTTTATTTTTGGGCAGACGAAGAGGTTTTAGTGAATATCTTGTACGGGTGCATCATATCCACACTACGTATTGTCGGATATTATTCCCTCAATGAGCGTATCGTTATGTATTTCATGATCAGTTTTTATTTGACTAAAATGGCACCCAACTTTTCTGAAAAGTTCCATCTTTGTGAGAGGAAGGGTTGTATTTTTGTTTCAAGCTCCTAGATATCCATTTAGTGTTCCAGGTCTAGTGAAAGCATTATTGTTCTGGCTACTCATTACACATGATCCTAAGTGTTTATCGGGTCAATTCTGTATCAATTTTCGCGCCGCTTTTTGTTGCCTCCTTAGCTCAGGGAGAAATATTGCTGAGTAAGGGTAATCGAGGGATTGTGGTGAACTACTGTTCGGACAGTGCCCACCTGTGACCTCCAGGAGAATCCTAATAATTTGTAATTATCTGGTTTTCGGTTTTGGTCTTACAAGTTCTGAAATGTTTCCGGTGGAAGTTGAAATTCAGGACTTTCAATGTCAAAATGATATGGATATTGGGAATATAAATATCTAGAACTAATGAATACCAGGGATCCTTGCTCTAATAATAACATTAATTTTCTACAGCATACTGCGACTTCAGACGTTAATGGTTTCCATCTAGAATTGTGTCCATAATAATTGAAGTAGCATTGCCAATTGATCAATGTTTTTTGGCTATGATCTAGGGGCACAAAAAGCTCATCGCATTAAATCTCTGGCATAAAAGATGAAATTTAGATCCCCGAACGTGAAGAAACAGTTTATAAAGAACTACGTGATCTTTGATAGCGTCCTCAACTTGCTTGTGCGATTAGTATGTCGATTTGAGCGATTGGGTCTTATCGTGTCCAGATAAGACACGATAAGACTCTATCCCGATGGACAGGATAAGATCCAATGGATGGCAGATGCCAAAATATTGTTCCTCTACAAACAACTAGATCTGTTCGTTTTGCTGAATATTGTGTTTAAGTGATAATTTGATCCGACCACCCTTATAACTCTAGAAAGTCTGATTCTAGCATAAAATCAGTCGTTGAAGGGTTCAAATTGTTCGATATACATTTACTTGAGGCAATACACGTTTTATTTGTGTTTTATTTAAATTTTCATGATATCGTATCGCTCAATTAAAATGTAACGAAATGATGGTTAATCAACAGCAAAATCAGCAATACAAACACGTCTGTCATTGTTTCGGGACTGTGTTACTTGTAGCACGGTCCTGTTGAAATCACATGTGAGTGATATCCATATTAACAAGAATAGGCTAAAATTGAGTTGAATATATCTCCCGAAATCCATTAATCGTGACTGCACATCCGAATTCTAAAAAAACCAAGACAATCACGCCTCCAGACCACACAGTACTCATCCAGTCGCACGTAAAGTATGCAAAAATTTCTCAATTTCACGTTCTTGACTTCTTAGAAGCCAAATTCCACAAATTTTTTTCTGTTGGCGTATCCCCAAAAATTAACATGAGCTTTGTCAGATGAATTTTTTTCTGAAAAGAACCAGCAGGTTATGCTTGAATTAATTTAAAGAATCTACGACAATGTAAATTGTCGATCGGCTTCAATTTTCTCTCCAATTGGACATTGCAAGGTTTCAAAGCAGAAACCTATTCATTTTCTTCACCTTTCCACTTGCACTAATCGGCTGCACACGCCTTGATATTAGCACCTTATGTGAGGAGGCTATCGACTTAAACTTATCAACCGAATTCCTCATAGTGAAGAACGATTATGTTGACCGAATCATGAATTTTACGTAATTTAACTTTCACAGATCCTCCAAACTTGCGATGGTAAATGTATTCATCGTAACAATTGCCAAATATGATACTACTGTCAAAAACTTAATGTCAAAACTGACATAATCCGATTAGCCTCCATTGAAAATCGAGGTTCTTGTTGACAATCCTTTTATTAGGTTACGTTTTAACTAGAAACTGGAGCAATAATTTTTTGATTATTGTTTATGTATCTACTATATTTGAAGAGAATATCTGCTTTGTTTCGAAGGAAAAATATATGTACTCACCTCGTAAGCTAACAGCAACAAAAGCCACAATACATTTACCAACGCCATTGCAAGGATTGCAGCCTGAGAACAAATTGCATGATTTGGAGAAACGCCAACAGTTTTATAGATACTTAGCATCTTTATCTGTTTTAAAGGGCTCTTAATCCTCAATTGATGTTGTAAAGTGCATATCCCGCGGATAACAATGTTTGATCTTAATACGGTTCTTAATCCTAATCTGCTATAGTAAAATTATTTGCTACGGGATGTTGTCGTTTCCAGGAATATCTCATGCATAATACTGTTTCACAATCGAGTGGAAATTTTTATTCGCCCTGCAAACAAATAAGAATCTGGGAATCCACCAATTTATCAGATTCTGAATCATTTACAGGAGACTTAGTTGCTAAAAGTATTTGAATCGGTCACGATTGATATCTTGAAAAATACCGCTATCTTTATGGCTTTATTATTAGAGAATAATATTTCAAAAGCAGGAGTCAATGAATAATAACATATACCAACTCACGCAATCCCAGTTTTGTTGTATGATTGTGTAAAATAAACATCCTTAATCATAATGGCTTTGAAGTTTTGAATATTTTATACATAATTTGAAATCGATTTTTCAACCTGAAATTTTTTATCGCTCAACAGTCATTTTCTATTATATACCAAAAATGTGAGTTAAATTTTCTTGTCTAGTCATTCTAGGGGTTATAAAATGTCACCCAATAACCGATGCAATCACGACGCCTTGAATATTCGGTTCCTACTGAGTGCTTTAAAAAATCGAAGAGCCATTCGACAGTACAATTAGAGGATTTTGTTCACCTTAGACTTGAAAATGTCATGCCAGGTAGACGAAATTCAAATTTGCAATTCTTTCAAATTTTGACTAAACCATTCAAAAGCCGATTTAATTGTTAGGGTTGTTTTGTAATATACTCATATTGCAAAAGTTACTCAAAGTAATGTCATGTTGATTTCTTTTACTGATAACTCTAAATCAGTTGTTATTAATTTTTTTGCATTTTCGTTGAGACGGACGCTTATTCAAACGCAAAAATGGCCGACAGACATTTGTCTGCGGTCTCTCTAATGGTAATTCTTACCCTCAACGTGTCGCTCCGTATCATACTTTCTTATATGACATTTGTCATATTTTTCGAACGACTGTCAAATTTTTTTCTCAAATTTTTCTTTGATTTAAACAAGATCCACGAAGAAATAATATATGGGCGATGTCAACCCAATGGAAAGAATTTTGAATAATGGTAACTCTTTCCTAATATCGATTTGTGCTTTTGTCTCTCTTTCAAGGAATTCTTGAAAGAAAATCCAGTGTTTATAACATTTTAACATAGTATAATTTCCATACTCCCAGCTTTAAATTATTTTTGCATATCCTGCGCTTTTGTTAGAAAGAATTTGATGTCTGGACATTGTGGGCATCTATATTTCTTACTATGTAAGAATATATATATATATATATATATATATATATATATATATATATATATATATATATATATATATATATATATATATATATATATATATATATGACATTTGTCATATTTTTCGAACGACTGTCCAAATTTTTTGCCAATTCATCTTTAAATTAAACAAGTTCCACGAAGAAATAATATATAGTCGATGTCAACCAAAATTACTGGGTCCATAATGATTCTAAAATATCGATAGATCATAATCGGCATCACTTGGAAGACTGAACCTGGCCATCAGGGCTCTCTCTGTCAAACAGAGAAGGAATTGTTTTGTTGAGTTTGAATATTGAAGGGTTTTTTGCGATTATACTTCAAAATTGGCAAGCAAGAAAAAGGAAGTGATTATGTTTCAGGAGACTCACACTGCGACGGAAGAACATCTGAGCGAAAGAGGAAATATCGCTAGTTATATACTTTTTGATTATCTCCTTAGTCCTTTTTATGACCTTGCTCGCTATGTAAAATCTTTTCTTAGAAATGTTCAGACATATAAGAGGTATGAATAATGAAATATTTTTCTGCTGGTTTTCTTTTTCCATTGCTACAGATTCCTATCCCAAAGAAATCCTGGAAATCATGGAGTGCAAGATGAGAATGAGAGAATGAAGCGGCTAAGCAGAAAAATCTTTGGCACCCTTTATGTACACACGACACTAACACAACATAAACAGACAAGCTATTGCTAATGCAATAGCGACAGCAGGGAAACAGTGTTTTTCACTTGTTTATTGAATCATATATATATATATATATATATATATATATATATATATATATATATATATATATATATATATATATCTTCCGCGATAAACTTCGCGAGGAGTCTATATATGTAAATTTGAGACAAGACGAATTATTCAAAAATCCGTAGATCAATGAATAATCCTCCTGACAAGAGCTAGTTCCTAAACCTGCCAGCAGAATTAGGAGAAGCTATACCTAATTTAATGATCAAGTCACGTGGACCCCTATTTTCCACTTGATCATAAAAATTGAATCCATGTATTGTTTTCATAAGTAGTTACTGAGAAAAATTGATCCCCAAAAGATTTTTAAAACTTTTGCTTTTAACAATAATTTTTTACAATGAAAATTTTAGGTACTTCCAATTGAATATAATCAACCGTTAAAGATAAATCAATGAAACTTTCAGGATTTACTGACAAATATTTATATTTTAATATGATATTACTAATCAAGAATTATTTGTTTATTATAATATTGTTAATTAACTTTTAATTAAACAAATGAAAATTTTATTGACTTCTCGGTGAAAAAATGAAGTTTTTTTAACGGTTACATGCGTTATATATTCAAGTTCTAGATTCCGAGAGGAAATTTCACTGCTTAAACAATATGAATTTATTTATCATATCTCGTGGGGCGCCGAGCGCTGTCAACACAATGAGCGGCCGAGCGTGAGACTACCCTCCTGAGACCAAAGATTGAAGTATTTACTCCACATTTATGGTTGTTACCTCTCTATGTTAAGTACCACTCATTGATACTGAAACCCTCCCTAATTGATATAAGGGATGATATCGTAGGTGATACCTTGGGTTCACATTACTTCAAAACAAGTTTATATTCGTATTATCTTTAATTCAAATTCACATCAAAGAATGACGAAAAGAATCAGAATTGTACTTTGAAAATCTATTGGGGAGTATGATAATCAAAAAAGCAGTTTCTTTTAACATTAAAACAAAGAATCTGTTATTTTGAGCTTCCTTAGCCCAAACTGGCAAATGTTTTGCTTCCTTCACTCTTCTGGCAGCGTGAGGTAAAGGCTCAACGAGTCTGTGTTTTCTTGTTCAAGTGTATGGTCTTTCGTTTACTGTGGAAACAGGACTGTCAGGAATGCTTGGACTTGCACGAGAGCTTTACTGTGGAGTACTGCGCGTCATACGTGGGCTTGATAATAGTGGCTGAGATTGACCAGGACCTGAATAAATTAATTGTTTAGTTAAGTTCAGCTTGAAGTCCAAATACTGGTTTATGTCTTTTCTACGGCATCCAGATTTCACGGAATCTAGTCGATACTGTACCCAACCCGCTGCTGCTGCAAAGTTGAAGAATTGAAATGTTGTCCTAATAGTCCACTTACCGTTTCTTACTCGCATGGGATATGCCAATAATACGATCTAGCAAGTCAATGAATCCCATAAATCTATTATGGTTTTTTATAGCTACAGGTTTAGGCACTTCGAGGTATACCTCCTTCAGTTTACTCCTGCGACGACAGGTTACTAATGGTTGAACAGCCGCATCAGTTGATGCAACATAAATTGTTTTGCTATCTAACCACTTCAGAACGGCAATATTTTTGTCTCTCCTTACAACACAATCGAAAGTACCTCTTCCAGCTCTTTGTAACGAGGCATCGGTCTTGAACAATGCCCGCGTATTTTTTTCCCTTGCATTTGGCCGTTGATATTCAGGCACCCGGTTTTTCATTAATGATCCAGTTTCCTTGATTCCGTTTTCCAATAAATTGTCAAGAAGTAAAATAGATGTGATATAACAGTCTATAAATATTGAAGTAAAGTATCCACAAGTATGAGCACAAAACTCCCATCGAGATCCCGTTTGTCAGGTGTTGGGTACAAAGTCGATCCAATTGTTGTGCTTTTCCCTTGATATAAGTACAAATTAAGTGAAATACCATTAGGATTAGCCATAAGAAAAACTTTTATATCTTCTGGATTTGGTTTGTCCTTTACGACCTGCTTTTGTTTACACTTACCAGTGGAATGAATTATTTTTCTCATCGATGGCGACTCGCTTATCTCTTTTATTTTCACGGCAGCCTTTTCCTCTCGCTGAAACAATGGGACGTATTTTCCAAAGTTTGTTGTTTTGCCCGTCATTTTGTGAAATTAATTCATCGTCCACAACTTTCAAATTTGGCCTTAGTTGAAAATATCGATTACGTGTCTTAAATATTCGGTATGGAGTATACTTTTATTCCAATGCCCAATACATCCTTCTTCGTAGCAAACCAAGAACACGCATGACCATTGAAATTCCAGAGAATTGTCTCAGTTCGTCAGAAGCCGTATTCAATGATTTTTCTGCCCTTAATAAGCAGGAAACAATTGTACAATCGGCCATTATTTCAAACAAACCGTTGTCAATATAAAGAGCAATGACACGTCCAAATCATCTTCGTCTGGAGTAAAATCGAATATTTCGGTGTATTTCCATCGTGAGTTCAGGTTCCTAGATGGTTGAGGAAGTATGTGAAAAGATGAAAGGGGTTCGTCGTCCGATTCATTCCATTCCGCCTCATTTTCGAGTAGAGCTTCTTTGCTGGGGACTTTCTCTCGGCATGCTTGAAGGTCATTTTCACCATCACTGTTCTCTGCTTCCATATCTGACCATCGAAATTGATCGCCCGTTCTATGTCTCTATCAGATAGAGGACCTCAAAAATATTCCAAAAATAGTGAGGAAAACCCAAGGTATCACGTATGATACTAGGAGAAAAACTTCGAATTTGTAGTGAATAGTAGGACTTGGTTACAGAATGTTTACTCGAAATGTTAAATTACAATCAAAACTATCAGATTTCAACAAAAAAACACAAATATTATAACAAAAATTAATATTTACTTTTCTGTGAATTCGCCATATCGGTTAATGAAAAATGTTCAAACTTGCACTAATCTTAAACTGTTTAATTTTGACAGCTATCAAGTAAAGTAACGGGCGAGACAACAAAAGATGGTCTACATCTATTAATCAACATAGTTCTTCAGTTATCTGATAGATAGCTTTGTAATAAATGTTTAACGAAAGGTATCACTACTGATACCGGGGGTCTCAAGAGGCTACATTGCAGCCTCTACTCATTATAATTACAACTGACAATTAAAAATATAACTATTTAACAAATTTTATTATTATTATCAATATTATGACTATTACAATAAGTGATGTCCCTATAATTGAACAAAAATAGGAAAGACGAACTTATAATTAAATATTAAATTTCATAGACATTTTTCATCATTATTTAATTTCTTTTTAAACTTTGTTAATAGAAACTTTCTCATCTAATTTACTAATTTACATTTATGATACATCATCAAACGGTTTATAATAGTGGAATTGACGAGTCTTTTTCATCGTAACTGCTCGTTCGAATCGTTGTTGGAATTTTTGTTCATGTAATTCATGAACCTTTTGGGTACAAAATACAAAATTAATTTTTTCAAATGAAACTTCGGCCTTCTGGAATAGAGAAAAGGGTGTTGTTATGTGCTTATTATTGTCACGTTGAAGGCTAGCACGTTAATCCTGTCTTTTAACACTTCTCGCTAAACCGTCATATGCTCCTTTGACATGTGAAATGGTAAAAAAATTCCACTTCACTTCAACACCAAAATCATTCCTGTGATTTGTTAAGTTGCCAAAGTTATATTTATTTTTATATCGCAAAGCTACGACTTAATTTTCGAATTAGGAACAATTTTTGAGACCTAGAATTTCGAGAAAAAGAACGGAAACACTAGGGTGGAGCCAGTCACTCTCCTAGCGCCCCTTAGATCGCTATTCAATGTCGAAAGTGAGCTACTTATTTATGTACTTGAGTGTATATTTTTTGAGCATGTTCATGGTTATTTCAATTTCTATGCGTTGAAAAATGTCCTGGAATTACTAGAATTTTTTAACGAATCAATTGGGGGATCTTACAAAATGATGGGATATCCTTTGAGTTGCTATTAATAGG
Organism: Cryptolaemus montrouzieri; assembly: GCA_013387265.2. Classification (NCBI taxonomy): domain Eukaryota; kingdom Metazoa; phylum Arthropoda; class Insecta; order Coleoptera; family Coccinellidae; genus Cryptolaemus; species Cryptolaemus montrouzieri. The sequence goes on from JABFTP020000103.1 coordinate 46,763,519, forward strand.
TATTGAGCTCTTTTGTATAATAATATTTTTTCCGGAAGGAACTTGATAAAGCTTTCGTTAGGTCATTTAGAGTATGTATCATATGAATATTGAAAGCTATCCACTAAAGGCTATATTTGCATTGAAATATTTCAAACCGGATGTCAATAAGACCGTGCCATTTCAAATTGAATTTTCATTTCAGTTTATTCAAGAGGATCTACGTTTCTATTATACAATTATCCAAATGCAGAAGTAAATGAGATTCAATATGTTTGACAATGTTGAAGTTTAAACCAAAGAAAATAAGATCTCAAATTTGCACAAAAGGAAATTACTGTGAGTTCCTTCTAACTCATAGTTACTGTTTCTCAGGAAATTTTATCAAGATTGTTGAATGAATGACAGGAATTCGTCATTGATTAGATGTTGAAAGTTTCTCTGTTATAGGTGTCTGATAGTGGAAAACATGATTTTCAAATATGTAGAAGTTGCATACGAAGTTTAATTTTGTACCACCACAACTTTTAAACAAGATTTTTAAAAGTCACAAGAAACATGTTGTTGCTTATGTGAATCATATTTTGAAAAGAATTCAACTACTACTTGAAGAATGCTATGCAAATTGACAATTTTGTTATAGGTACTTTATATAGTTGTGTACGTTCATCATGTAATATGGAAATATGAAAATGTTTCAACGCAATTTCTTCCTTTCATTTTCATTTCATTGTATATTCTAAAGTTTCACAAGAAAATGAATTGAAGAATAGAAATATCAATTATTAGAGAGCAAGTTTATAGGAAGCTGACTGCTCGAAACAACTTGCCAACTCGACAGTTGAGGATCTAGGAAATTAATAGTTACAAGAAGATATATAGTTAACATCATTGTATTGTATATGAGGGTCCATAATGTAATTTACAAATTTGTGGATGTTTGAATCTCATTTCTGTTTTTCACAAAAACACTTCAATTCAGAAGATGTTTGTTCTTTCTGGTATGCAAATTATGTGAATTTTGGTCAATTTGAATTTATACAAAATAGTTACGTATAGAGCAATCACATAAGGTGAAATTTCTATGTATTCAGTAGTGTTGATTACTAATTTCTCGCTTTTGTCTTTTGGATACTCCCAAGAAATTTCAATACGAGAATAACTTTTATTTTCCATTTCATAAATAATTAATTCTTGCATCTTGCTGTTTTAAGGTCATATTTGTTGTTTATTATAATTCATAAATTTTATTCGATTCTTATCTGATTTAATACAAGCCAGAACTGATGAGTAAAAGTTATAAATTTGAAACTATAGATCTGCATATATCGATCTTTTCTGAAGTATATATTCAATACTTTTGAAACTAAAAATTTGGAATATTGTGAATTGATATTAGAGTTGTTGATTATTGAATTTCTATGCCCAAATGTTGATTCAACAATTAATTTCTTTGATTCAATGTTGGAATTTCTTTAATTTCATCTTATGCTCTCAATTGGAGAAAGTTGAGATTTTCAAATTGAATGTATATCTTTGAATTGGGATAGTAGTGAATAGTGTTGAAATTTGTGTGGTTGATGAGTCAGTATCCATAAAACAGTACTGGAAGCTGCGTTACCCTAAGAATGACTGAGGCAATATATGAGAGAGTTCCATAAAGAACTATTAAGTATAAAAATGAATAATGAAGTAAATGTAATAAGTATAGATAGTGTTGGATATGAAAAGGCGTTCAGTATATTTGGGGTTAAGTATATTAGGCGTTTAGTATATGAGGCGTTCAGTATGTTAGGCATTTAGTATATTGGCTATTTAGATATAAGAGGCGATCTTAATGGGCGCACTAGAAGCTGCAATGTAGTCTGACGCTCGGCTGGGTGGTGTTTTGACAGCGCTCGGCGCCCGGCGCGCTATGATAAATAAATTCATATTGTTTAGATCAATTGCGAGCAGTGAACTTTTCTTCCGGAATCATTAACTTGAATAAATAACGCATGTAACCCATATAAAGAAATAAAATTTTCATTTGTTTACTTAAAACTTATTTAACAATATGATAATAAACCAATAAGTTTTGATTAATAACATCATATTAAAATATAAATATTTGACAGTGAATCCTGAAAGTGTCAATTTTCAATTGAAGGTATCTAGAGTTTTCATTGTAGAAACATTATTGTTAAAAACAAAATTTTCAAAAATCGTTCGGAGTATCAATTTTGCTCTGTAACTTCCTATGAAAACAATACATGGACTTAATTTTTATGATCAAGTGGAAAATAGGGGGTCCACTTGTCGTGATCTTGCTCAGGTACCAGTTAATCTTTGAAGAACAGCTTTTATATTAATATCATGTAGAACAAGTCAAGGCACTGTTACCTCGTGATTTTCCTAACCGTCTTGCATTTTCGCTTTGGATGCTATATATGATTAGACGACAACCTGAAATTCTGGAGCATATTTTATTCACGGACGAAGCAAGTTTTTCGAGAGATGACATTTTTAATAACATCAACAAAAACGACATGTGGACGGTAGAAAATCGTCATGCATCCGGTGAAGCTCATCACCAGGAACAGTTTCCGTCAAACCTGTGGATTGGAATGGTTGGAGATCAACTGATTGGTTCACATTCCTTTCCACCTAGTTTTTAACCGAACCTATTTGATCCTACTCATTCAAGTGACAGGACAGAATTTTGATACATGCACGATTGCGCTTCCGTCCATTTTAGTAGAAGAACAATTCAGAATTTGAACGAAACATATCCAGATCGCTGGATAGGCCTACTGAACTCCAATTTTGGCCAGCTCGTTCACCTGATGTAGATCCAATAGACTTTTCTACTTGAGGACAATTGAAAAAACGTTGGTTTACAGAACCTCTCTACAAGACGTAGGAGACTTAAGAAACCGCATTATAATTTCTATTAGAATCATTCAAGATACGCATGGAATTTTCAATATAATATGAAGATCTATGTGGCGACGTCTAGACTTCTGTGTAATGGCTGAAGCAAGCCATTTTCAGCACTAACTATGATCACTTCCATCACATTATATTTCCATCAAATATATAACATTCATCAATTTTTTAAAGAAAAATTGTGGCAGATACCGAAAGAATGAAAGATATTAATTTTCTCTTTAAATTGTCAGAGGCGTACTGAAAAACGTTGTAAGGGTAGAAAGGACACATGACCCCTGAAAAAGTAACACTCTATAAGTTTTCATAATTGTTTCTGTGATCTAATTATGTAGATTTCAAAATTTTGTATGTGATCCTATAATGTAGATTTCAAAAAGCATCTATATACCAAATATGTACTGGGTATCTGAAAAATCGCAAACATAAAAAAACTTTATAAATATATTCGTTCTCATCTCGATTCTGAAGTTTCAGTTCAGTAGAATCAGCAAATATACTATCCGACAACTTTTTCAACTCGTAGTCATAGGATTCACCAATACCACAGAACGTTATCATTTCATACGACAGAAACACAAACGAAATATCTGAGGTAAATTTTTCGACTCAAAGTATTGAAAAGATCGCAAAGCTGAAAAATGGCTCACCAGGACCAGACGGAATATATAATTTATTTTTGAAAAAGTTCTCGAAGCATTTAGCTTATCCACTAGTCAGATTATGAAAGTCATTTCTTGAAAGCAAATTACCATTCGCTTGGACGACGGCCTCCGTCACACCAATATTTAAGAAGGGAAATAAGCTTGATGCGTCAAATTATCGTCCAGTAAGTTTGACTTCTGTGATTGGAAAGATAATGGAGTCCATTATTGCCGATTTTTTTTATCGGAGAATTCGATTATCTCTTCTCGTCAGCATGGTTTCATGAGAAAACGTTCAGTTATGACTAATCTGATTCAATCTTTGAACGATTGGACTAAAATTATGGACAGTAATGACTGTCTTGATATTGTTTATTTGGATTTTTCACGAGCTTTTGACCGAGTTCCTAAAAATGAGCTTATCTTAAAACTAGAACATTTTGGAGTGCGTGGAAAACTCTTGAAATGGACTAAACACTTTCTGTCCCATAGAAGTTTTTTGTGCGAGTTGGTGACTCAACAACACATGAAAGACCAGTAATAAGTGGAGTTCCACAAGGGTCAGTACTGGGTCCCGTTCTTTTTCTCATCTACACATCTGATTTATTAAAGAACATGCATTCTGATTTTACCTCATATGCCGACGATATAAAACTGTATTGTAACCCTACAACTTCCAGCGTGCAACTTCAAAATGATCTGAATCTAGTATCGAGGTGGTGTGATAAATGGATGCTGCCTTTGAACGTGAACAAGTGTGTTGTGCTGCATGTTGGTAGACCAAACACAAAATATGACTACAATATAAACAATAATAATTTGCAAAAAGTAGAACATCAAAGTGACCTCGAAATTACTGTCACCAGTGACTTGAGCTGGTCTTCTCATATATCGGCAGTATGTAGAAAAGCAAACGCCAAGCTTCATATTCTGAAACGCGTTTTTCCAAGGTCTTCTCCAAGTGTATTTGTTAACCCATACAGAACTTACGTAAAAAGCCTGTTAGAATTTGGAGGAAGAGTATGGCACGCCAGTCTTATTAGAGATCAGAACCTACTGGAGTCAGTGCAACGTCGTGCAACTAGGTTTGCCTACTGAATCAGTCGGCCTTCCTATGTGGATCGATTGCGTATTGCGGGCTTGGACAGTTTAAGTGATAGACTTGTACGAGGTGATCTGATTTTTACCTATCGAGTGTTGTGTGGGGATCTTGGTGATTTTAAGCACATGTTTACTTGTTGCCCAGACCATCGTCTTCGCGGACATTATGTAAATTTAGAAAAGAAACTTTCCGCACAACAATTCGTAAAAATTTTTTAGTGAACAGAATTTTAGAGTGGTGGAACAATCTGCCTCCCCTTACTGTTCAAGCACCATCTATTTCAACCTTCAAACAATCACTAGTTATTTAATTATTCTATTGTTAAAGTTTATTCGTCTTCCTTTTTCATTTTGGCATTACTTGTATTTCATTCAACTGATCTGACAATTTTCATTCAATTAATTCATGCTTTCGTCATAACTTGTATTCAGTTTTTCTTAAGAATTATTGTTCTTCTTTTCTTTTTGTAGCTTAGGGTTAAGCATTTATTTGATACTTTTTCTTATATTCATTTGATATTGGAATTGTTAATTTTATCAATATACCTATATTATATAATAATAATAATAATAATAATGTTTATTGGACATATGATTCACAATAGATAATGTTGAAATCAAGCGGACTCTCAATACTAATATCATACTGTATGTTGTCAAATTCATCAGATTCTCACAACTTTGAAAATGGGTGGAAAGTAGAGTCAGTGTCAGTGAACTTGTAGAGTCAGAGTCATTATACTGTGGAAACACTTTTCAGGATGATCATAAAAGTTCTTCAAAATGATATCCATTGAAATCCAAACATTTAAAAATATGTGTTTGAACCGCTGTTGTGGTAGTTCGTCTAATTTCCAAAGGATTCAGCTCTACAAAGCAATTGCGCAAAGGATGCAATTCTTCTTCCTTTTTTGTGGGAGTTTTATTCAATTTCCATTTCATTGTTTCCCATAAATAAAAATCAGATCTTGTGATCTATGGGGCTAGTCCAAACGCCCTGAACGCCCGTACCATCTGTCATCAAACATTTCTAATACCAATGTGATACATTATTGTGAAGGACTCGAAAATTTATTTTATTCTACTCCTAATATTTCAACAGGTTATCTTACCTAAAATAATCGAGAATTGCCAAATTATAAATTTGCAGATTATTCATTGAAGAAGGTTCACGTTACAGTATAGATTAATTCATGCTTTCTGGCTCATGATAAAGAAAAGCTCATTACATTAATGGTGACAGTTTGTTGAATTCCGAAGGTAGGTGATCCACGCTACCAATTCCACTATAAGAATAAGGAGAGGTCATTTATCTTTGCGTCTGATTTGGTGAAACTAACAAGACAAACTAAATGCTGACATAAATCGACTCATTAATTGAGTGATCTTTCTATCATAAAACTAACTTTTCAAAAGCACGAAAGGACAAGGTTGGGGTTCAACGTTTTCATAAAATGAATCTTTTGCTCCGGACTAATACACTGTGAACGAAAAGTGAGGAATAATTTAATATTTCCTCAAAATAAGGGAATATACTTCCTTAATCGGCATGTTTGATATTCATTTAATATAATTCAATTTTGTAAAGAATGTTATTATCAACTCACAAAAAACAACAAACCCAAAATGGGATAAAATAACATGGCTGCGAAGGCAGATAACCGAAGCGTAAAAGAAAAGAAGGAATAAAAAATATTAATTGAACGTGTTTGCAGCATTCTGAGCTATTTTATAGTTATACTTCATCTTTCCGTAAACAGATTTGTTGAGATAGAGAAATCAATTTCTTAATACTCAGATTTTTTTTAATATTCACTGCTACACAATTCTTCCAAAAATTTTCCTGAAATCGTCGCCACTCCAATCCATTTATTTAAATATTATTATCTTTGTATAATATACATAAAATGAATTTAATGTTTGATATTTGAACAGACCTCATGTTCGGTATTGCGAGTCCTTCTGAATTTTGTTACGACTGCCATAATTGAACATCATACTTGTATCTTGGTAAATGTGGCATCAGAATACAATAATTTGGGATATATAGTTAAGGTAAATAAATTGAAACATCTGGTATTCCTAAGCCCATATGGCAGTATTGTAAAGAAATTCTCGGTAGGTTGAATGTACGAATATTTTTACATCAGAAATTCGTTATTGTAATAGTGATATATTCAAATCAACGACAATCATATATTTCCAGATTTCTGAAATTATGAAATAGCATAAATTATCCCGAAATTCCGGTTACGAACATTTAGATCTCATTGTTCCATTTATATTGGATTAATCCAGATGATAGTCTAATACAGTTTTATGAAAAACTTTTGAACTGAATATTTCTCCTATTTTTTTCATTTTTCGATTCAATTATTTTAATTGACTTCGGTTGAAAATATATAATATAAATTGGGGAATATATTGAAACTTTTATGTAAGCTCGTAATTGGTGAGAGAATTAAAGGACATAAATCAATTTTTGGAAAGAGAATAATATAAGTGTGCGCTGTAACTCGGGGATATTCAAAATTTTCAAATATTTCGAATACTTGAAATGTTTGCGTTCATTGTCCCAAATACGCATTAAATCTGTTTACTTAACAACTAAATCCCACCGACAACACGATATACCAATATATTTCACTTTAGACCTGCGGCTGCTAAAAGGTGAAGAAAATCGTTGATGAAATAATGTTCAAAAGTTTCAGTCCTTCAAATACGGACAAAGTAATAAAATGCACAATGGAGGCTTTGATACTAATACAATACTTCACTTCCCTTTAGAATTTTTAAGGAAAACCCTTATCGCAATTGTGATGCTGAATTATCTGTCGAAATATAGACATTCGTATCATAAACTAAAAATATTACAATGCTGTTTACATGGAAATAGTTTACCTACGTTTATAATTTTGCACATAAAACGTTATCGCTCGTAATATAAATAAAATGATACACTTTTGTCGCATTTCCACAATGTTTATATTTGATACACAGGACCGGTTTTAACAGTTACGTCTTTTTCAAGTGTCTAGAACTAACACTTGTGAGAAAGAATGTGCTGCCAATACCTATTTTAAATGTAGAGTAGTTGAGGGTGATGAAAGTTAATTATTAAGAATAGTGAATTTTGGATATTTACAAAGTTCGTTAATTTCCAAACTTTTCAACGGTTTCATTTTCATCCCTATATTGCTTTTGTGGAGAATTTTCAAATTATTCAATGAAGTTCAAGAATAGTATATTGTATATATCTGATTGTTTGAATTCATTAGTTTTTTGTTTGGCATCGAATAAAAGTTTGCTTATGTTGGGACCACTGGAGAAGGTTAAACTAAATTCGGAATGAATTGCTGATGTTATTAGAGAGGAGGCCAATGTAAGTTAGACATTCATTTTTATTTTTATTCCTATAAACTACTCAAGATACACGAAGAAATATTATATGGGCGATATCAACCCGAATTATTGGGTTCATAATGAATCTAGAACATCTACAGATCATAATCGGTATCACTTAAATGACCGAACCTGGCCATCGGGGCTCTCTCGGTCGAACACAGAGGAAATTGTTTTGTTGAGTTTGAATATTCAAGGGATTTATAAGCAAGAACAAGGTGGAAGTGATTATGTTTCAGGAGACTCACACTGTGACGGAAGAACATCTCCGCGGAAAAGGAAATATCGCAGGTTAAGTACTTTTTGTATATCTCCTTAGTCCTATTTATGGCCTTGTTTGTTACGTAAAATCTTCATCATTTTCTTAGATTTAAGTGAGTTTAGACATATTTGATGAATTATTTATCTTCTGGTTTTCTTTTTCCATTGTTACAGACTTTTCCTGTCCCAAACACCCTTCCTTTTCACCCTTGTCTTCTGGAAATCATGGAGTGCAAGATAGAGAATGTAGCTGCTAAGCAGAATAATTTTTGGTACTCTTTCTGTACACACGACAGTAACACAACATAAACAGACAAGCTATTGCTAGTGCAATAGCGACAGGGAAACGAGTTTTTTCCACGGGTTTTTTCACTCGTTTACTGAATCATACGCAAGATAGTATCTTTAGGGGCAATCGTAGGAGGCATGATACCAGTTTAGATGCCAACATTTACTGACTCAACAATCCATATGGATTCTTCTAACTACATTACATATGCCGCTTATAATTCAGTGATTCATAGAGACTTTTTCATACCCCTCTCCATAAGTGACTTTAATAACCAAATCAATATCATTGAGTAAATTGCATGACATAATGATATTCCAGTCTTCCACATAAGCATTTTTATTAAACTCAATAAACAAGAACATATTTCTCATATTATATAAAAAAGATGTTGAAGTTGCATAGGAAGTTTTCTACAATCACAACTTTCAATCCAAGATTTATGAAAGTCGGAAGAAACATGCTGCTACTTATGTGAATCATATTTCGGAAAAAATTCAACTACTACTCGAAGAATGCTATGCATCTTGACAATTTTTGTTATAGGTAGTTTTAGTGTAGGTATTTTATATAACTGTGTAAAATGACACGTTCATCACGTAATATGGAAATATGAAGTTGTTTCAATGCAATATCTTCCTTTCATTTGTTCATTTCACAGTATATTATAAAGTTTCACAGAAAATGAATTGAAGAGAAGCAAAATTGAAGAAAAAAAATTTCAATTATGAAAGCAAGTTTACAAGATGTTGACTGCTCGAAACCAACTGCCAACTCGACACTTGAGGAGCTGGGAAATTAACAGTTACAAGAAACAGTTTTACTGAAACTGATATATAGTTAACATCATTGTATTGTATATGAGAGTCCAGAATGTAGTTTACAAATTTGTGGATGTTGGAATATCATTTCTGCTTTTCACAGAAACACTTCAATCCAGAAGATGTTTGTTCTTTCTAGTATGCAAATTGTGTGAATTTTGATCAATTTGAATTTATACAAAACAGTTATGTATAGGGCAATCACATTGATGAAATTTTTATGTATTCAGTAGTGTTCTTTGATTACTGAATTCTTGTCTTTTGGATACTCCCAAGAAATTTTAATTTAACTTTAATTTTCTATTTCACTAATATACTTGAGAAGTAATTCTTTATCTTGCTGTTTTAAGCTCATATTTGTTGATTATTATAATTCATGAATCTTATCCGATTATTATCTGATTTAATTCGAACCAGAACTGTAAAGTAATAAATAAAAATTTGAAACTAAGATCTGCATATATATATATATATATATATATATATATATATATATATATATATATATATATATATATATATATATATATATATATATATAAATCTTTCTGAAGTATATCTTTAATACTTTTGAAACTGAAAATTTGGAATATTGTGAATTAATATTAGAGTTATTGATGATTGAATAGTTGAGATTTTTAAATTGAATGTATCTCTTTGAATTGGGATAGTAGTGAAGAGTGTTGAAATTTTTATGGTTGATGAGTCGGTATCGATAAAACAATACTGGAAGCTGCGTAACCTAATATATGAGGGATTTTCGAGCAACATAAAGATCTATTAAGTATAAATATCAGTAAATATAATGAGGCGTTCAGTGTTGATAGAGTTGGATATGAAAAGGCGTTCAGTATATTTGGGGTTGAGTTATTAGGCGTAAAGTATATAAGGCGTTTAGTATATTAGCTGTTCAGATATAAAAGCCGATCTTAATGGGCTCACTAATATTATAAAGGATGTTACATAATAGTATGTCACAACTTGAGGAGGTAAATCAACGTGCAATTTTCAATAAAAAAAGTTCATATTAACATAGGTCTGCAAAAGCTTCGTTACGGAGCTACAGAGTATTGAAATTTCTGGAAAAAAATGTTTTTTTCGTCAAAACTCTGCATTTTTTCGGATATTCAGCTCAAATTGGGAATGCAAGCTAGTTTTACAGCATCCATCATTACACGTCCTAAATTTTAATTGAAATTCACAAGGTGTTTTTATTCCGGAGCCATGTCTTCTTTTGCCTTTCAAACTTTTTTGCAGTACTTCACTGATCAGCGTACAATAAATTTTACTCATCTTCGTTCAATTTAGAAACATTTTTGACCCTTTTTCTTATAAAACTGAAAAAAAAACAATTAAAAACAAAATAAATTGCTGTGTCCTCCACCTGCAAGAATACAGATCTATGTCCTTCGCATATTATCACGAACTCTTTATCCCTGGGGTGTTTCTTATCGAGTCACAAGATACATTATTCAATTCTTCTACAGTGTTCACTGGAGAGGTATCAACTAAACTTTTGAGATATACCATAAAAAAAGTCTAATCAATATAAGTCTGGGGACCTAGGAGGCCATGGTTCTGGTCCACCCTGACCTATCCAACGGTTGTTGAATGTATTATTCAAAAATTCTCTAGCTTCTCCACTGAAATGTACAGGTGCCCCGTCATGCAAGAACAACATTATATTTCTCACCAAAAGTGGTACATCCTCGAGCAGTAAAGGTAACACCTCCTCAAGAAATTGCCGATAAGCAGGACCGTTTAGTCTGTTAGGCAAAAAAAAATGGCCCAATCAAATAATTTACAATTGTTCCGACCCTGACATTCAGTGAGAATTGTTCTTGATGATGAGAGTCTTCAATCAAATGGGAGTTTTACTCAGCCCAATAATGATTATTGTGAAAATTTGTGATAGAAGTTCTCGAAAAATTAGCTTTGTCTGTCAACATTATTTCTCTATCTAATTAAGCATCTAATTTTATCGAAGAACCATCGGCAGAAATTCAGTCTTGAATTAAAATCTTGAGAAAGCAGAGTTTGGACGCGTTGATTATAAAACCGGTACAATTGAAATGTCGTGGAGAATCCTGCAACATGTTAAATATTCAACTAATTCCTAACTTTTCTTGTACTCACATGAGGATTCAAATCAAGACAATTCAAAACTGCTTCCTCAATATCTGGAGTTCTCATAGTTTGAGTTGATTATCTGCAGAAAAGTACCAGTTTCCCTGAATCTTCTATGGATATTTGAATGTGTTCGCCTGTCTGGTGGTACTCGATTTGGAAAGCACCCAGCTTCTGTTGTGTTTCCGTCAGCCAGACATGTAATGGGTATCAGCCAATTCAGCGTTAGTAAAATTAGCAATTTTTACTTACAGCAATAATTTCAACAGTCTTGAAATTAATCGCTAATTGAATAAATAATTCGAGCAGACACTAGTTCAACCTTAGCATTTGTCAAAATAAATAAATAAAAGAAAAAACTCAAAGCTTACAACTAACTTTTTTAGTTAGAAGTGCTTTCAATTCAGCGAATGCATGCAATCGTTTAATTATTATTTGCTCGAGAATGGAAGGCGATACAAAAAAATACAAGTGCCAAAAAAGTTTCTAAATTAAACTAAGATGACAAAAATTGATTGTACGCTGATCAGTGGCATACTGAAAAAAAGTTTGGAAGGGCAAAAAAGACATGGCTCCGGAAAAGAAAACACATTGTAGACTGTAGTTAAAATTTAGGACGTGTAATGAACGAGGATATATAAAATAGCTTGCATTCAAAATTTGGGCTGAATTTCTCAAAAACTGCAGGAGTTTAGAAGAAAAACCAATTTTTTATAGAAATTTGAACACCCTGTAGCTCCGTAACGAAGCTTTTGCGGACCTATGTTTATAGGAACTATTTTCTTAAAATTGCACTTAGAAATACCCCTGAAGTTGTGATATACCATTATGTAACACCTGGTATAAAAACCAGAGAAACCAGTCTGGAATTAAATGCAATGAATGCCCATCAGTTTACTTTAGACAACAGGTTGAAATTTTGAATAAGAATTCGACGAACATCTCTCCTTAGATAATAAATCCGCAATTCTTGAACATATTAAATCTTCGCAAATGCAATATGGAATGGCAATGAATCCATTGAAAACTCTGAAAACTAACAAACTTGTAAGAACACAAAATTGACCACTCTCAATGGTCAACTAGAATTGAATAACTACCAACTTCTCAACATTCAAAATAGGTATAGTTAGCAAAATATTTCTCACAACTGTTAGCTCTAGATATTTGAACATGGCGTAACTGTCGAAACCGGTCCTGTGTATCGCAAATAAACATTGTGGTAATCAGACAAAAGTGTATCATTTTATTCATATTAAAATGAATTTGCATCACCAATATCATTAGTTATCGTTAGTACCGCTGAGGTATTCAGTTTCAGTAAATTCGAGCTTTTACCTTCAATAAATCCGGGTACCATTGTCAATAAAAATTATATTCTGACAAATAATCACCTATTTTATATATTTTTATCTGAAAAATAACTGCAAATTATTCGCGCGAGTTTTCATTATATATCAGACTATTTAGTATGCCGTGAGCTCACTCGTTGTAATAATTGTTTACTCTCACATGATAATCAGGAGAAAATATAGTTTATTAGTTCATTTGAAAAACGTAATAATGTAATAGGTAAAATAGTTAAACTCTCGGTAGTTTGTAATGTATGCTAACGGGAAAACTTTGGTAATTTAATTTTGATTAGTGTTTAGTATTATCCAGAAACAACAGGTTTGATTGTACCGGGTGGGTCACCATATTCGAAACGAAAGATTAGGGATATTTTGCGTCCGATTTTGAATTTTTTTTTGCGCAGTAATATGTAGTGCTGTAGTATCTACAAACTTAAAATATTTCAGACTATACAGGGTGTTCCATAATAGTTATATATAAAATTCATGATTTTTTTAAATAGGACTGCTTATATTCTGTTCATTTTTGACTATGTGGGAGAAAGAAGGTGAGCATGTTTTCGAAATATTCGACATTTTTTCAAAATAGAAGACTTTCAAAAAAATGTTGTGGCTTCAATATTGCTTTTGAAGCAACATAACACACGAGTGATTGTACCCCTCACAACATTATTTAACTGTTAAGCTGTAGTGTCTGTAATGACCTGTCTCAAACGGTTCTAATATTCTTGTTGGGTTTTGACAGGTATATGGTAAACCTCATTCTTCAAATGGGAGAAATCTAGTGAACTCAAATCGGGCGATCTAGCAGGCCATCTCATGGGACCATTCGTACCAATCCATTTTCGTGAAAAATTTCGTCGAGATACCGTGAGACCTCCCTTGTGTTGATAGGAGGTGCACCATCTTGTTGAAAATACATTTCATTCACAAAAGTAATGGCAAATCGTCCAATTCCTTTTGTATTTGGGCCCCTCAAAAATTTCGAATTTCCCCCTCCCCTGTCAATGAACCCTAAAAAATTATAGACTCTATTAAATATCTTCCCATCATCCCCATCCAGATATTGAACCCAAAGCGTTCTTGTAAGTTTCCATCTTGATATCAGTGCTCATTTTGTTGCGACCAGTACCTGGTATTTGGCCTATTAAACATCCCATTGTTTGTGAAACGTGATTCGTCACTGAATAAAATCTTAGTGGGAGCTTTACAGCTCTAGAGTCGCCTAACACTATCGTTAACATACAGGTGTTGGTGTAGTTGATAGTCAAATGAGCGGTACTTATATGTTTTCTAAATTCTCCATGAGCTTTGGTGGCTAATTTCAAGTTCTTCGGCAATTTCCCTTGTTGATATGGTTGGATTAATATCAACAAATGTCAATACGTCTATTTCGGTATCTTCGTCGATAATGAAACATTCCTCTTCAGCAGGTTGCACCCCATGAAATTATTATTAATTTGTCTGCACTCTCCATAAATGAGGAGCATATTGACTTTTTCACTTTGGGTGTATTAATTCATACTCAAAACTGAATTCACTAATTCCCAATGTCAATAATTAACAACAATGAAGTTTTTATATGTCACACTGATATGTATGAAGTATGAACAAAAATTCTGCATCGGCAATGTAGTTATTGTTTATAGCGAATAGAGAAACTGTAAAAATTGCCTAGGTATTTTGCACTAGAACTCCGGAACCATTAAGAAAAGAGTGACGTGAGCGGTATAAAAGATACTGCTTCTGTAATACCGGGTGGCCCGATATGGTTGTCTACGAAGAAAACCTACTTTTTGAGGAAAAACTTAAATTTAAAACCTTGACACCCGGTAAAAAATTAGCAATTAAATTTTTAGATACAATCTTGTATTTTCGTGATAAGAGATATTGAGCTAAGCCAATTGTCACTGTTCATGGCCTTCTAGAACGAAAGATGAAAATTGCAGAAAAACAGATAATGTTTTGTTTTTCTTTCAAAAATATATCAGAAGGCCGTAGGATGAGATGTACGATTAAAATAAGCAAAAAATACAGGGTGCCCCAGTTGAAAATCGAAAGTTCCGGTTATTTCGGAAACGAAGTGTCAAACATTTTAATGTTATCAAATTCAAAATGTTGTCTTCTATCCGATTTCCAAATTTCATCAAAATATTCCAAATGGAAAAAAGTTTCAGGGGTGACCCTAGTTTCAGTTTCAGTATCTAAAGGATCAAGTAGGTGTATTCTAATACCTTTAGACTCCCCGCAAACCACAAACTTTTTATCTGCCTATAGTTTGGTCGGGCATATAATCAGTATGATGATGTATGCAAGTCTGCATACTACAACGATTTGGTATCTGCCGATAAATAAGTATAATAATACTGATTATAAGCCCGACCAAACTACCGGCCGATAGAAAGTTTGTGGTTTGCGGGGAAGGAGGGGGGATCTCAAAATGGTAACTAGGTTTCATATATCTATGTTCAGCGGTTCCGAAGATATTCGAAAGTCTAGCAAATTTTTATCGAATTTCAAGTAATATGCCAATTTTTCACTCCAATTTCAATCTGAACCGATTGATGCCTCAGAAAAAACACCGAATTAGATTAAATCATTCTTGTGTTTAGTTGTTATGGTGATCGAAAATGAAATGGTCCGATGACATTTCGGCCTATGATTGCGCCCCTACTGTTAACCGCATCAATGCTGCGTGTACTGCTGACGAAAGATATATGGATTCTGATCATCGTAATAATAAAATTGTGCCGGTTCACTAAGGAAATATTATGAAAAGTGCATTCATCGGAGAACATAATATTTTTTGCAAAATTTTCATTTCATGATACGGATGAAATCCGTGTTTTTTCAAGATTCGGGATACACTTCCTCTACTAATTCCCATTTCATCGGCAATCTTCCGCTGACTAGCAATTGGATTTTCAACG
This sequence comes from Cryptolaemus montrouzieri, assembly GCA_013387265.2. Classification (NCBI taxonomy): domain Eukaryota; kingdom Metazoa; phylum Arthropoda; class Insecta; order Coleoptera; family Coccinellidae; genus Cryptolaemus; species Cryptolaemus montrouzieri. The sequence goes on from JABFTP020000103.1 coordinate 46,779,353, forward strand.
ACGGTCACTACAACTGTCTTTCGTTTTCTTCATCTTCTGTTACCTGCTTTTGTATGTCCGTTTTTGGATAAGCTAAGTTGCCGGTTTGCCAAAATATTTGTAGTTGTTTTTGTAGGGACTTTCTATCTAGATGTCTTCGATTCGGGTATCTTCCGGAGTAAACTCTTGACGCTAAAAACAGTTTTGTTTGCACGATGACAAAAATCGTATCAATTCATTCTTCTATTGGATAACTCCTCATTTTGAGATGTATGTCCAATAGTAAGATTGCATATATTGGAATTTTACATCCGACAGTAAAACAAAAATTAAATTGTGAAAACTATATTTCTGTTCAAGACTGACACAATATTTTTTCCTTATAGTATTAATAGGTGTCAACAATGACCTTATCTAAGAATCTGTAGATAGGTACCCTAATATTAATCATCAACATTAGAATGATTAGGAATAGGTAGGTACCAACTGTGTACAAGGAATGCGATAAAGATATCTCGGTTGTTCAACTACCTTCATGCGATTAGCCGGTATTGAGCATCATCCCTTCATTGAAATTAAGTCGATAATGGAATTTGATTCACTGAATCGAGCAAACCAGTATAAATGTAAAGCTATAAATTGGAGCGAATAATTTGAATATTGAATAGTCGGAATAATAGCAAGAATAAAGCAAATTCACCTAATATTCAGTTTATAAAGTTGACTTTACTACTATGAATTGCTCGTTACAAATGTTTGGATAAAGTTTGAATGAATGAAAATATATTACTCGCTAGGCAGTTCAAATTCAAGCACACCAAACGTCTTGGATGAGCTCTTATTATGATTTCCAGGTAACCATAATTGTTTGGCGAAATTTTTCTTTTCATTTCATAAGGTCAACGACGTCCAGGTGATGACTAGTCCATCACACATCCTATATCACTCTGCTGATTTATAACAGCTTTCAAAAAGGTAGACAAGATAATTCCTTATGACTGTATCTTTAGAAATGTAACATATAGAAATGCAGTTCTAGAATAAGAAACTGTCTGATCATATGATATTGAAGATGATGAACGATTTCCTAATCTCATAACCGTAATACTCAGATATCGACAAAATAGATAAAACGCTCTGATATCAACTACAACGATAATCAAATTAAAGATTTTAAAATAAATAAGAAGATTGAAAAATAGATAACAAGATTGAAAAGCGGGAAGATAGAAATAAAAAAATATCGATTAACTGAATAAGATTAGAGATCAGAATTATAGTCCAGTAGGTTTTGCAGGAAATAATGGAATACAGGGTCCGTCAGCTAAAACTCCCATCCAGCATATCTTCCACAATTTTTGAGATACAGAGCTGATTTATACCTCATTTTGTGAATAATTCTGATCTCTTCCAAAGTACCTAAAGGGTGGTCTGAAATTAATTAACGACAAGAAATTACTGAAGAAATAAAACTATTTCTTCGGAATTTTTATTCTTGTCTTTCTGTATATCGAAACTTTCATAATTTCCAATAAAATATTCAATTCCTCATTTTTTGAGTTATCACAACACCTGATAAGAGGTTATTTCTTCCAAAATTCGAAAAGAACCTTCTCAAAAGGAGGATTTTTTCCTTTGAATTTAATTGCTCTGGTGCAGTTCCATGCTGAATTTTCCAAGTTTTTCTGGTTTTCCTCTCATTTTCATTTCAGATTCAGTCACTTTCTGTCGTTTTACAAACATAAAGATGAAATATTTCCGATCAAATTCAAATATCGTTTTCCCGTCGGCTTAATGCTACTGGTCTGATTCAGAAGGTGAATTCTTTGACAGCGAAACAATGCCTTTCCCTGAATTCAAGTGACAATCGACATATGATATTTTTCAGTACAAAAAATAACGAAGAGCTAGAAATTCATTTATTCATTCTTATCGAGATGAAACGCAGTTGCCTTAAAAAAAAAACTATCACTCCCTTTTCATAAGTATGGCTCAAATTGCTGTTCATACCTTTGGATACGAAAATAGAATCTTTTGGTTTGGTTAGGTTAGATGTGTGGGTTACCATTTACTGTAGCGAGGACTTCATTCACATTGATTGCGTTTCCCCTCACTGGTTTGTTTCTATTTCTTTTCGGTTTCGTGAATGATCCATACGTCCGAAGATTATCAATTACATTCTTGAGAGTTTTTCAAAAACACGTCTGTCTGAGAACCTTTGATCATAGAGTCTTCTAGCCATTCGCAAATTTTAATTACATTCGCCATAAATTAGTAGGAATTCAATTATTTATGAATTTGTAAATTGCACCATCACGAAATATTTCAGATTCTGGTCAGAATAACCTTTTTTCATATGCCAAATAATAAAAATGAGAGTACTGTCAAAATAGTTCACCTTCAATGCGACCACAGAACTCTTGACGAACATCGATGCTGCAGTAGCATTAAACCAACGGGAAAACGATATTCGAATTCAATCAGAAATCTTTCATCTGTATGTTTGTAAAACGAGAGAAAGTTACTGAATCTGCAATGAAAATGAGAGAAATACCAGAAAAACTTTGAAAATTCAGCATGGAACTGCACCAGAGCAATGAAATTCAAAGGAAAGATGCTTTTCGAATATTTCGATGAAATAACCTCTGATCAGGTGTTGTGATAACTCAAAAGATGAGGAATTGAATATTGTATTTGGGAATGATAATAGTTTAGATTACCAGAGTGAGACAAAAAAATTCCAAAAAAATAATTTTATTTCTTCAATAATTTTTTGTCGCTAGTTAATTTTGGACCACCCAGTAAGTATTTCGGAAAAGATCAGAATTATCTACAAAATAAGGTATCAATCAGTTCTGTAGCTCAAAAATTGTGGAAGATATGCCGGATGGGAGTTTTAGCTGACGGACCCTGTATATGTGTATCAGACTAGTAGTATAATTTCTAATGGCAATTGCCAAAATCAATGAAACTAGAAGGAATTTTCAGACATCAACGTAAACGTAGTTATAAGATGACTTCAATGAATATTTCATTTCCATATAAGTGGCTATTTCAGAATTAGCCATCTATTTCTTCAAAACCAGGAAAAACTAAATTTTTATCATTCTGCACTCGCTGAATTGAACGAACAGAATCACAAAGTTCTTATATTCGTGTATATAATTCAAAGTTATTTATTATCGTGTACCTGCATTGTAAATTTATCAACTCAGATACATTTTTCTCTTCATGTTATACGCCAGTGTTTTGAAATATCACCTTTTTATATCCCACTAAAGATCGTGTGTTTCAAAATAAAAGATTGGAGTTTTGCGGGGTGCCTGATCATTTGAAACTATTTTTAGGTTACTGGGGACGCTAATCTTCTTGCATATATTTACGCAGCTCATTTAGTATTAATGTCATTCATTAATGAAAATACCTTCTGGCCAACATTGCTAAACCCGCCAGAAATACTACAGGATTGTCGGTAGTCTTTTAATAATGAGATTGGAGAAGAAGATTTCATTATTTATTAATTTCAATTTCTCTTCTCCAGCAAAAGTGTGATTCAACGTAAAACGTTCCAATCTCTAACTCAATAAAGAACTTTTAAAAATTGATTTTCGTTATATCATTTGAAAGAGAAGGGAATTCAGGTGGGCCTAAAAAACAAAAACATAAATTTATCCGTTTTATGAAGTCAGTAGTAGTAGAGCCAAATCTGACAACGAAGAACAATCAATGGAAAAAATATGGTAGTTTTGGAGATAATCTCAAATGGATTCTCAAGACTGAAGTTAATGTGAATCCGAAATCTCTGAAGGTATGGACGGAAGATAGATCTGATTACAGTCAAATATTGTTCGAAAATTAATTTTAAATTATATAATGAGTAGATTCAATTCAAGATAGAAAGTAAATCGACTATATTAGGTCAATTAATTAATTAAGGAATATTAGGGAGTACTAAATTGTCTTCCAGGTTTATTCGTATACAGACTCTTCATTTTACGAAAACTTTGATTTAGTAAGATTATTGCTGATATTATGGCAGCAGGTGTCAAGTGATCTGAGGTTGTCAAGACTTTTCAGCCCATCAATTGGATTTCGTCAAGTCTTGTGTAAAGGAATCGTTTGAGACTATTTTCAAAACTGTAGAATTTTTTTTATCGTTTCAACTATTTGACCAAATTGACAAAACTATATTTTCAATGAAATAAAACTAAAGGATTTAGATTTTCACTATATTAACAAAACTATGACCGGTTTCACCACACTGTGGCTTCATCAGATAGATACAAATTAATGAACAGAGTTATTCCTTATATAATAGTCTTATTTCCTACTTAATATTACAAAAGGTACAAGTACAAGAGGTATGTTGGAAAACCTATCTTAGTTGCTTTCTTTATGAATTGAAAAGATTGAGTAAAGGAGAAGGATTTAGATCTGATTTCACTAATAAGTAACTTACCTGAATTCTTTTCTTTGTTGTTGTATTTTCATTAAGTAAAATTTTGAAATTATCATTAAAGTTGTGGTTTTCTTCGAGTAAGTGATTCGAATAATGGGAATCTGATTTATGATAATTAAAACTACGTTTGTGCTCGGATAATCTAACTTTGAAATTTCTGAAAGTTCTACCAATATAAATTTTATTACAATCCCCGCACAAGACAGTTTATAAACACCGGATTTATTACATTTATCAATTTTAGATTTGCAGTTTTTGATATGTCGGCCTAAAGAATTATCAGTTTGGAATGCTATATTGAAATAATAATGCGGGAGGAATGATTTTACTTTTAGAGTAGGATTACCAATATAAGTTAAGCTGTTGTATTTCGTGTTAGAACTTTTTATACTTGGGAATACTTCCTGGATTGCTTTTTGAAATTTGTTTGCGTGAAATCATGTTCTCAATCATAGTTGGACTGTAACCGTTATTGACTGCTATTTGTTCAATTATATTAAGCTGTTTTATGAAATTATTTTGTGACATTGGGATATTAATGAGTCTATGTACCATACTATTGTAAGCTGCTAATTTATGTGAATAAGGATGTGTAGATGAGCTGTGAATAGTAATATCTGCATGCGATGGCTTAAGAAAAATAGAAAAATCATGAGCATTAGCATACAGATATCACGCAAAAAATTTCAAGAAGCAACCCAGGAAGTATTTCCAAGTATAAAAAGTTCTAACACAAAATACAACAGCTTAACTTATATTGGTAATCCTAGTCTAAAATTAAAATCATTCCTCTCGCATTATAATTTCAATATAGCAATCCGAATTGATAATTCTTTAGGCCGACATATCAAGAACTGCAAATCTAAAATTGATGAAAGTAAAAATCCGGTGTTTATAAACTGTCTTGCGGGGATTATAATAAAATTTATATTGGCAGAACTTTCAGAAATTTCAAAGTTAGATTATACGAGCACAAACGTAGTTTTAATTATCATGAATCAGATTCCCATTATTCTAATCACTTACTCGAAGAAAACTTAATAACTAATAATAATAATAATTTCAAAATTTTACACAATGAAAATAACAGACAAAAACCCAATTAATTGGAAATTTTAGAGATCATCAAAGAAAAGAATTCAGGTAGGTTACTTAATAGTCAATTATATCTAAATCCTTCTCCTTACTCAATCTTTTCAATTCATAAAGTAAGCAACTCCGATGGGTTTTCCAACATACCACTTGTACTTATACCTATTGTAATATTAAGTAGGAAATAAGACTAATATATAAGGAATAACTCTGTTCATTAGTTTGTATCTATCTGATGAAGCCACAGTGTGATAAAATGGGTCATAGTTTTGTTAATATACTGAAAATCTTAATACTTCAGTTTTATTTCATTGAAAATATGTATATCGATTTTCATCAAGTAACGACCTCCTCAATCAAATTATAACAAAACCATCGTAGAAATGTGTAGAAAATTAATGAGTTCACAAGCATCATAGGGTTAGCATACGAAAATATCTGTTGATTGCCAGATCAAACTCGATTATAGCAGATTATTCTATTTTGCATATATCATGGAAGCTGCTCATTTGGTATGGCTCATATGATGCAGTTAGCATATTATACAATCAGAATCAATAGGCCCCGAGTAGAAAGAAAAAGATACATCTTTTTTTTTTCTAAATTCATAGAGCAGTAACAGAGAAGGAAGAATATTTAATATTGCTTATATCCAATTTTCTAGCAGTGAATTTCTGAATTCAAGAAACGTCGGATTGATGATGCACAATGCAAATCTTCATAACTGTCGATATAATTGGAAAAATCCTCGAAATGATTATGGAAATATATAAACTGTAATAACTTGATGAAAATTTCATAGTCCATACCCATCAACAAACTACCTCGCGAAACGAGATTCTTCATTCACAAGTAGCTTTTAGAAGCAATTTTGAAAAATTGCGTTATAATCAAGTATGATGCTGGAATATTTTCTAAAACCAGACTTAGCGTTGCCCAGGTATCTTGTTTTTCTATGAGTAGACATAGAGCGTTGCAATTTTGGCGACACCGAATCGTGCTACTTTTCAAAGAAACATAAGATGCCACAAAAGTAAAGAACTTTTGGAAAAAACTTTTCTCTTCATAAGTCTCTATTATCTCATATAATACATATATTTATGTATTTATTCATTATATTCATATATTTTTCGTATTACGAGCAGGGAATAAAGTCATTCGATCTTTAAATTAACAAATGAATAAATTAATATATTTAACACATATAAATTTCAAAGTTTCTGAGAAAATGAACCCTATGATCTATTACTGATTACGAAAGTTACTCTAATAATTACTTAGAACCAACCAACATGTTAATGTCGTTTCCATCTGCGACCGCAATTCTGCCACATAATAAGCCACCCTTCGAATGTTCAGGTTAGTCTTTCCATATTGACGATAGTTCGATTATACCCGTAAATTTGAATTCCAAATTATGTATTTGAGGAAATAGACCGCATTCAAAACTTTCTAATTGGCGAAACATTCAAATTAAAGCAAAAATATTTCAAGCTCAGTTACCACAACAAGTTTCAAGGTATTCTACCGCATAAATTGGTGACTGAAATTGCTACATATTTAAAAATTCTGATGATAAGAACGTTGAATGTGCTATGGCGTATTCAGTTCTTCCGATTTCATAAATTTCAAACTCTAAATTTGAAGTTAACTTAAAATTCAATCGAACACACAAAAAAGTTAGGAACTATTTAAGAAATGGAATTGAAATACTAAGAAAATATAGAAATTGAAATCAAGATTAGAGCTGTTAGAAAGCGAATATAAATTATATACTACTTATTGTTGGTTTACTCAAATAAAACTTGAAGACATGTGATGTAGTAATAATAGTATGTCACATCTTGAGGGGGTAATCCTACATGCAATTTCAAGAAAAAAAGTTCATATTAACATAGGTCCGCGAAAGCTTCGTTTCGGAGCTACAGCATGTTAAAAGTTGTATTTTTGCTTCAAAACTCCTGCAGTTTTTGAGATTTTCAGCCCAAATCTGGAATGCAAGCTATTTTTCACAGCTTCCATTATTACACGTCCCAAATTTTAACTAAAATCTACAAGGTGTTTTCTTTTCCGGATCTATGTCTTCTTTTACCCGTTCAAACTTTTTTGTAGTACGCCACTGATCAGCATACAATCAATTCGTTCAATTTAGAAACTTTTTTGACACGTATAATTTTGTCGTGTCTCTAACCGTTTTCGAGTGAAAAATTATTGAATTTGAATTATTTGAATTGTGTTATTGTGTAAATTAAAAAAAATAATAGAAATACTCGATAGGTATGCCCAAAAGCTTCATTCAATTTGGAAACATGAAACTTGTATTTTTTTCATATCTCCAACTGTTCTCGCGCAAAAAATCATTAAACGATTGTATTCATTCGAATTGAAAGCACTTCTAATAAAAAAAATGACTAGTAGGCTTTGATTTCTTTCATTTATTCATTGATTTTGACAGTTGCTAAAGTTGAACCATTATCTGCTCGAATTGGTCATTAAATTAACGATTAGTTTCAAGACTTTTGAAGTTATTGCCGTAAGAAACAATTGCTAATTTTACTAACGCCGAATTGGCTGATATCCATTACATGTACAGTCTGGCTGACACAACAGAAGCTAGGTGATTATATCAGGTGCGCTCTTCAAATCGAGAAACACCAGACAGAACATTTTCAAATATTCACAGAAGGTTGAGGGGAATTGGTACTTTTACTGCAAATAATCATTTAAAACGTGGAACTCAAACTAAGACAACTCCAGATACTGAGGAAGCTGTTTTGAATTGTATTGATTTGAATCCTCATGTGAGTATGAGAAAAATTGAAAATCAGTTGAATATTTCACATGTTCTAGTTTGAAGGATGCTCCACGACTTTTTATTGTACCCGTTTCATATTCAACGCGTCCAAACTCTAATTCCTCGAGATTCTCCTTCGAGACTGAATTTCTGTCGATAGTTCTTAGATAAAATTAGAGAAGATGCTCATTTTGATAGTGAAATAACGTTCACAGACGGAGCTTACTTTTCGAGAACTGCTATCACAAATTTTCACAATAATCATTATTGGGCTCAGGAAAACCCCCATTTGATTGAAGGATCTCATCCACAAGAACAATTCTCACTAAATGTCAGGATCAAAATAATTGGAAATCATTTGATTGGGCCATTGTTTTCGCCTAACAGACTAAACGGTCCCGCTTATTGGCAATTTCTTGGGGAGGCAATTGCTCGAGGATGTGCCACTTTTGGTGAAAAACATAATGTGGTTCATTCATGACTGGGCACCAGCACATATAAGTGGAGAAGCTAGGACAGAGGCACGTATTCTTGCAGGTGGAGAACACTTCCAGCCAATTTATCAAGATTTTAATTGTTCTTTTTTTTTAGTTTGATATTGAATAGGTTTGAGTTGAGCTTCAGATGACGAGCTATCAAAATAAAAACAAATTTTCGGCATACTTATCGAGTATTTCTATTATTTTTTTAAATTTACATAATAACACAATTCAAATAATTCAAATTTAATAATTTTTCATTCGAAAACAAAAAAAAAAAGTTTAAAAGGGCAAAAGGAGACATGACCTCGGAAAAGAGAACACCTTGTGAATTTCAGTTAAAATCTAGGACGGGTAATGATGGAGGCTGTAAAAAATAGCTTTCATTCCAAATTAGGGCTGAATATCTCAAAAACTACAGGAGGTTTGAAGAAAAACCAATTTTTCACGGAAACTTCCCTGTAGCTCCGTAACGAAGCTTTTTCGGACCTATGTTTATATAAACTTTTTTCTCAGCATTGCACGTAGAATTATCCCCTCAAGTAGTGACATACTATTATGTATACCTTGTATAGAGAAATGGGGAAAATAAAACTAGATACTATTAAGTAAGCTAGACTTATAACCAAAGATTACCAAGAAGAAACATGTGCGAATGTATACAAGATGTCTCATCTTAAACGAGCCACACTGTGATTTTCTTATGACGTAATTATTGGAACAATATTCTGAAACACGTCATTCTGTATGGATCAAATATTTTGACGAAAGCTTCAACGAGCAACCCTAGAGAAGAGGCGCTTCAAAATTGAATTGGGCAAAGGGCTCGAGCGACAGCACTTCAAAGCATCTTCATAAGGTTTATGAAAATGTAATTTTGACGAATCTTTTCAGCAAAAAATTCTCTTTTATCTCAAACGAGTTAACTTAAAAGTTTTGGCTATCCAGTAAATTCGATTACCTCGAAATTTCAGAGAAGAAGAGTGAGTTTTAGTTGTAAATTTTTTGAAAGTCCTCTTTACAAACTACAATCATTAAAAATTTTCATTATTTTATTATGTTTACGAATTTAAATGAAATCCAATGTTTTCAAATCGAAAGATGAATATGTCTTTCATTAACTTTCGATCAATTATACAATATTGACTGAGAACTGTATCTAACATGGTTCATCATATTTGGAATTCTTGACGATACTCACCTACAATTGACCATGAAAATTCTTAGGAAGAGTCACGAAAACTTCGAGCTTAAGGTGTCCTCACAAGAAAAAGTCGACAGAGTTCTAGTCAGGAGATCGAACAGGACACTCCATAGTTCCTCTTCTTCCAACCCAACGTCCAGGATATTGAAAATTGAGGTATTGACAAAATGGTTCGCTGTAGTGAGAAAAAGGTTCATCTTTTTGCAAATGCAATTGTGGTTTGAGTAGTTGAAATCGTTTACCTATTTTTTCTGTAATGAATAGATCAATCGTATTTTTCAGTATATCGAGATCATTTTTGCAGTTCAAATTACCAGGACTGAACAGAGGTCCAATCAGGTTGTCTCCCGAACTTGGTACTCCAACATTTAGTGTCATTAGTTTCTTTAGAAACAAGAGCATTTGTATGAATACAAAACCTACAGTTATGCAGGTTAACCTCTACATGAGGTGAAAAAGTTCATCTGTCAGGAACTGAGGTGACTTCAATATGAATCATTATCATTGAACTCATGAATTAATTTGATTTTGTACGAGTGGATCTTGGACATGCTTCAATACCGTCACAGCAGCTAGTTCATCATTCACAATTTTGGGCGCCCTTTTTTTCATCTATTATTGAACTCGTCTCAATAAATGTTGATATCAATTCCACAACCATCTTATGGCGAACGTTACGGTCCAGATGAATTTGGTTGAACATCCTAGCTGGTTTACTTTGATTTTGCTAATAATGGCTAACCAGTGCAACACAATCTTGCAATGTGTACACCATAACAAAAAGTAGTAACTAAATGGTTGATTCAAAATGCATCAAATGATCGTATATACGTATTGTCAAATGAACTCCTCGTTTCAAAGAATTAAGACTAAACAATCATTTTCCTTCTTTTTTCTCTTATTTATTCATTTGGGAGAATTTTTCTTATCAAATGAGAACAATTGCAATTGTAATAATAGACTGAAATATTGTAGACTGTTTTAGTTTGTAGAAAGGGCTTTCAGAAGACATTACAACGAAACCTACTTTCCCCATCGTCTGATAGTAAGTAAGCTAATCAACTGAATGCACGCAAATTCTAATTACCATGGAAAACAAACAAAAATTGATTTGTTTTCCAATATTTCAATACTCTATTCTAATAACTAATGAATATTCAAGGTGCCCTGTTGAGATATAACATCCTTTTCATCAAAAAAGGTTAATCAAAATCACTTTTCCCATGCAACGTAGTAAAGAGGCTTTGAAGAGATTTTAAATGAGATACAGCTAAATATCTCTACCGTATTTATTTCTGAGAGGTTGAAACTAATTTCAAGTTTTACAGCAACGGGGATATTTCTCTTCATTGTAACGATGAATTTCACCTTTTTACATGTTCCAAAGGTAATCCCTCGCATTTTACATAGGAACATATAAAGGCTGCTACCTCCCCAAGTATGAAGTAATGGAAGCGACTAACATTGTGGTTTTAATCTTTCACACAAAAAAATTCTTTTAAGTTATAGATTTTCTATTATTTGTTTAGTAAACAGATAACTATTTTTATGTTTATAATAATCTTAAGATTGAATTGCATGAATTGTTTTGAGATTTATTAACAATTATCCTTAATTGGTGCGTACCCACGCTTTTCTATATTCTAGTATTTTGATTGTCCATATTTTTTCATTCTTAGTGTATAATTGCATATGAATTTTGGCATTATGATAATGTACACACAAACAAATTTATTATTATTATTAATATCGTGAACTTATGCACTATCTCAGCTGTTAGCTGGATATAATTTACCTTCCCAGATTCAGCAATCAAAGGAATAGGCTCGATTACAATATACTTGACATAAATTTCCTATCTATCCTACATGTATTAAGAATTACAGCTTTTTGCATTTCTATATAGGTTTTCTTATGCAATTCTAATTTCTTATTCTATTTTCTCGAGGTGCCACATCTGCTTGATCTCAATAGCAAGGTCTGTGTATTTGGACTTTTTCTCCTGGAACTTGTTCAGCACGTTGTTACTATTCGGTAAGACGACATCCACCAGCATTGCTGTTCTGGCTCTCTTATCATACACCCCTATGTCAGGCCTATTATTCGTCACCATTCTGTCAGTGATAATAGGCCTATCGTAGTATAATCTGATAGAGTCATTTTCCAATACGGGCGCCGGTTGATACTTGTAATATGACTGGAAGGTATTCAGAAGTCCGTACTTGTGTGCAAGTTTCTGATGGATATTGTTGCACACTTGATTATGCCTGTGAAGATAGTTCGTATTGGCCAGTTGTACGCATCCAGACGTAATATGCTGTATGGTCTCCGATCTTATATGGCATTTTCTGCACCTACCTGTTTGTAATGTTCCGTCATTCATAATGAATTTTTTGTAGTTGTTTGTAGCGATCACTTGGGCTTGAATGGCCATAAGGAATCCATCTGTTTCCGCGAATAATTCTCCTTTCATCAACCATTTGTTGGAGGCTTCTTTGTCGATGTGTGGTTGATTAATCTCATGGTGATGTCGTCCATGCAATTCCTTTCTTTACCATTGCTCTTGTTTTTCAGTATCTGATATGAACGGTTGATTCAGCAGCTCATCTCTGGTAGCAAGATTTAGAGGTGTATATCCCTTATCAGCCAACGATACGACTCTATGGAGGTCAGAAGTGAGAGCTTTTGCAGAGAAGAATTCTCTGAGATTTTTTATCTGTTCGGTGTGTAAATTGACAACATCTATTAATCCGCGTCCTCCTTCTTTCCGCTTCAAAGTTGTTCGTATCACAGACGATTTTGGATGATGGTTGTTGTACTTTGTTAGCATCGTTCGGGTCTACCTTTGAATATCATCCAGTTCTATCTTAGTCCATCTGATTATTCCAAATGTGTAAAGCAACACTGGAATGGCGTGGGTGTTAATTCCTTTACTAGATTCCCCGAGTTCAACATCGATTTCAGCACATACTTCAGACGCTGACTGTATTCTGAACGAATCTTCTCCTCTGATTGTTTTTGGTCTAGCAATCTGGCTTGTTGGTATCCCAGATATTTGTATGTTTCACCATCCCTCATGCACTGTATAATATCACCGTTTGGAAGTTGTGTATCACCATCTATGACTTTCCCTCTTTGAATGTTTAGGGTCTTACATTTTTCAATCCCGAATTTCATATGAACATCTGCCGAGAACTCACTGACAGTTTTCAGCAAACCATCCAATTGCTTCTTGTTCGAAGCATATAATTTGATGTCATCCATATACAGTAGGTGGGAGACTGTATAATAATTCCTATTTGTTTTTATCCTAAATCCGTATCCTGTTCTATTGAGCATTGAGGACAATGGGTTCATAGCTAAACAGAACCATAGTTGACTCAAAGAGTCTCCTTGAAAAATTCCACGACGTATGGGTATCTCGTCGGTTTTAATTGATTTATTGTTCATGTTGACCTGCAGAGACGTGCGTCAGTTGGTCATTGTTGTCTTCAAGAATTCTACCAGAGCTGGGTGAATTTTGTATATCTGCAATACTTCAACAAGCCAAGAATGGGTGGTACTATCGAATGCCTTCAGATAAACGAGAAAAGCGGAATGAACATTCCGATGCCCTACGTGTGCCTGTTTCATTATCACAGAATCGATGATGAGTTGTTCCTTACACCCGTGGTGTTTCTTTCTGCATCCTTCCTGCTCCTCTGCTAATACATTATTGTCGTCAAGGTGTTGGTATATTCGATTGGATATGCATGAGGTGAGTATTTTGTAGAGTGTTGGCAGGCAAGTGATTGGCCTATATTGAGACGGATCCTGTGTTCTATCGCTCTTAGGTAGCATATATGTTAAGCCTTGTGTAAGGAAAGTGGGTGTTTTCTTGGGATGTTGAAGAACATACGTGAGCTGTTTCGCTAGGGCTCCATGGAGCTTATCAAACTTCTTGTACCAGTAGTTGTGGATATTATCTATACCTGTGGCCTTCCAATTGTCGGTCGTTCTAACTACTATTGTGATTTCTTCCTCCGTTATTCCTTCGAAGTTCATATGTTTGATATTAAGGGTTCTTTTCCATTCGTGATCCATTCCGCATCTCTATTGTGTTCTTTGGGATTCGACCATAGTGATGACCAATAATCGGTCAAGCACTGTGCGTCAGGTACTTCTCTGTTAATGTTGGTCGCAGTTTTGTTATTTCCCTTATGAGAATTGGCCACGTTTTGGAGGAGCTTTTGGTTCTGGTGTTTTCTTTCAGTACACTTGACGTATCTTCAAAGCCTCTTTGCTTTTGCTTGGAGTTTCTGTTTCAAAGTGTCCATATACACGTCGATGTGTTGTTTGTGATCAGGGTGTTTTGTGTTCGTACCAATTTTCCTATAAATTTTGCTTATATGTGATTTCAAGTGCCTTGAGGGTTTTCTGTTTCTCCGGAATTCTGTGAGGCGACCCATTTCTGCTCTAATAATATCAATATCCTTCTCGAGTGGTTTTTGCCATGGTAGTTTCTGAAGCTTTTTGGCTCAGCTTGAATCAGAGTTTTGGATATTTGTTGTTTGTGAAGTCGAAGAACCGCTACTTCTCCATAGTAAATCAAAGTATGAATCTTTTCCAAGGTGTTCTGGTCGGTATATTCTTCAAACACTGAGTTTACGCTTGCTAGGATGATATTGGTGTTCTTATTCGTCTTGAGTTTGGGCAGTTTAGGTCTCTTAGTTGGGTTACTACCACTGAATTCAGTTTTTGCTCTGTTGAGTTCTGATCTTGCTAAATACATATATTCGTTCTGCTGATTTGGCCCAGGAGAGCGTTCCATGTTAATATTCGTTTCCGTGGCTTCGATGTTATCTGTAACACTTTCATTGACTCCAGCAGGTATACCGTTATGAGTATTATTTTCGCTTCTGAGTTCCATTATGACCTCTTCTCGTATGCTTTGCAGCGTTTCTGAAGAAGGTAGCCTGTTTTTAATGATTGTTCTTCGTTGATCCGAAATTCTCTGCTCGGATATGTGCTGTAATTCAGGATATTTTTCTACGAACGCAAGATGTAACGCGTATCTGTATGCTGTCATTTCCGATTCCAAGTTATTATTATTATTATTAAGTACAAAAGAACCAAGGACATAAAATCCTATATGGCTCTGAAAATAAGTAGGAAAAATACACTTCGTGAAGTCGGACGGACATGACCCGATAAAAGAGATATCAAACTAAAAATTATCACATGGTACAATATCGTGTTATCAAATATCAACTCCACCAATAAACCCATCACTTGAACGCATTCACCGACTCCGCACTAAGAACTTGCCGAGGAAGACCGTTCCAAATGTTTAACACACGATTAGTTAAATAATTCTGCCTAGTAGTTGTTTTGAAGTTCTCTTTTGTCAATTTAAAACCTTGGCCGCGAAGCCGAGGATGCGTGTTCAACTTAAACAAATGCGAAGGGCCGCCATCAATGAAATCGTTCAGTATTCTGAACGTGATAATTAGATCACGCCGGAAATTCGGCGTTCGAAGCTTGAATATTAGCCATTTTGAGTCTTGTTCCGCGATCCGGTCGTACCGCACCGAAAGCAACTCTTGTTGCGCGACACTGAACTGCTTCGAGTACATTGGTCGGACGAAAGTTTTATAAAGTTCGACAAACTTCAAAAAAGACACCTTTCCGAAAGCTGCTTTCAACATATAAATTCTCGAACTAGAACGGTTGCAAACATCGGCGATGTGAGTTGTCCCTCTGTGATTCAACGTCTGCGAGTTGCACTGAATCTATTGAGTAAGTCATTCGTAGATTATTTTTGCCCATATGCATAACTACGCAGTTTCCAGAATTCAGAGGTAGTAGCCACGTATCTCACCAAGATTTAATATTGAGGTAAGGTCCTCCTGTAATTGATCGTGTTCGCTAGAATGGTCGTCGTATATTTGTTATATGGAATCAGCCGATATTTTGAATATTACCTCAGGGATTTTGGAAATTTCTGAAGATTGTTAAAGTTGATTCATTTTGAGATACTTCAATTGAAAAAAAAATTAAATTGAGGTTTATTTTAAGAAGGAAATGAAAGAAAATAAGAGACTCTTTCCGCATATAGTAAAAAAATTGAAAATTGTTTTCTCACGGAGTAGGTGTTTTGTTCTCTACCTCAGTAGCTTGTATTACCTACTTTCGCCCTGATACAAGCCTGAATCAGTCTAGGCATGCTTTGGATTAGGTTTTTGGCCTCCTCTGGGGTGAAATTCTGCTACTCTCCTCTTGCGGCTTGGATGAACTGTTGTGGGGTTCTTGTATTATCCTGGCGCGATTTAATTTTTATTTTGAGATTATACCTTAAATGGTCAATAGGATTAAAATCTGGAGAGAAAGCCGACTAGTCCAAAATAGCGATTCCCTCTGTTTCAAGATAATGTCGCGCGAGGTTGCTGGTATGTGGAGGAGCATTATCTAGCATAAAAGTAAAATTCTCACCGTGGGTACCTCGCCAGGTCTCACTATGGGCTTCAGCTTTAGGTTCACGTAATTTCTAGCCGTTACACTCTTAGGAAATGACATCAAATCTGTTTTGCCCCCCAGCATATTGCCACCCCAAAACATCACACTGTCCCCTTGGTATAAATTGAATTTCTCTTTGCTGCTCGGAGTCTGGCTTGTCTTTCACCACCCTTTAAAACCGAAATTCGGTGGTAATCTCATCGAATATTAATTCTGGTCTCATCCGAACAAAAAACATTTCACCAATTCTCAATATTCCAATTTTATTGGTCGATACACCAATTGAATCTGTTAAGTTTTTGTTGTCTGGTTAGCTCTGGAACTGTATAAACCACTTGAACAAAGCCTTTGACGTATGGTTTCGACTGATACACTGATGCCTGTTGCTTCCAGAAATTGCCTTTGGAGTATGGGGTGCACAAACTAGGGTCCCTTCTTGCCATTTGGCACAAAAAGTGGTCTCGTTCTTCAGAAGTGATCTTTCTACTAATTCTCCTAGGCCTATTTTGCAGAGATTGTAGCTCCACGTATCAGGCGTAGGTTTTTGAAATCACCGCCTGCGATACCCCCATTGTGACCGCTATATTCCTCTGTGTCACCCCTTCTTCAACGAGAGCAATTACTCGCCCCCTCTGTAAATCGGACAATCCAACGTAAGCCATTTTCAATGATGATTATAGGCTTTTTTAATATTTGAAATTCACAGTTTCAAATTTCAGTGACGACACAATATGCCGAATATGTGGTTATATTTCAACATTTCTTCATTTCTATTTAGTTTTATTACAACAAAAAACTTCATTTTTTACAAGTAGTCAAAGATCCAAACAACCAATAATGTGGAATACCGAGTGATTCCATATAAATTTGGTTGTGTGCAAATAGAACTCTGAAAAGAACTTAGAGAGAAGGAATATCGTCAAATGAAGAAGCAATTTACAACATACAATTTTCAGACACTATTGCTCTGGTATCGAAAAGCTAATAATAAACTCAAGCACATCGAATACATCCAAATTATCTGTATTATTAGTTGAAAATTAATGAGAAATAATATCCAACCACAAAGATATTATATTAACAGATATATCCCTGTAAATATTCCAGCCATACTTGCAAAATCAGTGAACCAATTTTGTTAGGATGAAAGCATCAAAACAACTACACTACTTCACAAGTAGTTAAAGATCCATTAAAAAATTAATCCATAATGTGGAATACCGAGCAATTTCATATAAATTTGGTTGTGTGTATATAAGGCATCGACTGAAAGGCTCGTAAGCTAACATCATAAAATACATATTTTCATTTAAATTACCAGGAATAAACAGGGGTCCAATTAGGTTGTCTCCCGAAATTCTTCCTCGAACTTCAGCTTTTCCAGATATTGAGCGTGGGTATCTTGAAAAACATGATTTATATTCATACGAAACAGTTTCAACCAGTAACCTCTCTATGAGGTAAAAAAGTGCATCGTTCAGAAAAGCAAACGTTGTACAAGAAAGGTCGGTTATTATTAATACTTGTGTTCATAATTACTCAAATCTCTTTCCTTCAATCTGAATCAGTATCATTCAATTCATGAACTAATTCAATTTTGTACGAATGTATCCTGTATTTATGTAAATTTTTGAAAAAAATTTCAGATTGGCTAATGTTGGAAGTTGCAGAAATTCGCCGTACAGATTTCATATTGTTTCAGTTGAACAGTTTTTCGGAGAAATATGAATTTTATATTCAATGTAGTTGAATCCTAGGGAAATACGACGATTAGTACGGTCATGTAACTTTTCAATACCATTTTTATGATACTAGTTTTCTTCAGCCTCAATATAAACACCTCAAAAAAGTCTAGGAACACTTACCAATATCTTTAAAATATGAATTTGATGATTTGAATTTATAAAAATCTTTCGGTTTTTGGTAGGATGTATTGCATATAATGTATTCTCAAGAAAAAAAAATAATATTTGACTTCTCCAAAGCACCTATCATAAAAAAAATTAGAAATTTGAAAATAACGAATCACAGAAGGTCCACCTCTGTTATTAATGACACTTTGGCATCGTGGCGGCATGCTCAATATTAAATTGTCTATTACATTTTGGCCTAAGTCATTCCAAGCCCCCTAAACTGCTAATCGAAGCTCCTGTTCATGATGGAGAAGTTTTGACGCAGGAGATTTCTTTTTAAGGTGTCCCACACGTGCTCGATGGGATTCAGATCTGGGGAGCAGGATGGCCACGGTAGAACATTGATATCATTCTCTTCAAGTACGTTCAAGACAACTCTTGCACGATGAGCACGATGAGGAGGGGCATTATCTTGTTGGAAGAGTGGATTTTGACCCATTGTTTGAGGATACGGTACCACTACAGGTGAAACTATCTAATTTGCGTAAGAAATTCCCGTGAGGTTGTTCTGTATGAAAACGAGGTCAGTTCTTCCACCAAGGCGTATACCTCCTCAAAACATCACTGATCCGCCTCCCTGTCTAACAACTTCTCGAGCATGCTGGAGACGGTTTTGCTTTCCAGGTTCCCTCCGTATTCGAATTCCTCCTGAATCGGGATAATAACTAAATCACCAATGAAGAGAACTGTGGCCCACCTCTCATGATCCCAGTTTACGTGTTCTTGGCACCAAGCTAAACGAGCAGCGCGATTTCCATGGGTAGTTGTGGAACTCTTAAGGGACGTCTGGAGTGGAGTTGACCTTCGTGCAGTCGATTTCTCACAGTTTGGTTGGAAATTTGTACATTATGAACTCGTGATAGCTCTTGAGCTAATTGAGATGCTGTGGTAGTACGATCTCTTCTGGCTTGTAAAACCAAAAATCGGTCTTGGGCGACTATAGTAATCCTGAAACGACCTATATGGCGTTCTTCTATGCTACCTGTTTCATTGAAACGCGACCATAAACGGTTCATGACACTTGGGATACTTCCCAGAACCCTGGATACTTCCTGTTGTGAGCTCCCAGCTTGGAGCATGCCAACGGCTCGTAACATCTCTTCTCTAGTCAAATGTCGTCTTTCCATGGTCGAATCACAAAACTTGAATCTTTTATTTGTGCTTACAACAGAAACAAAGTGCCAACTAACTGATTTCAAACACTGAATACATGAAATGATTATAAAGCAGCATCCCTTCTGCTGCATTTTTAGTTTTTTATAAAAAAAACTGAAATCTGTTGCGGCACTCTACATAATTTGGTGACAAATGGATGCAGGTGTTCATTTCTTAAAAAAATCATCCATATTGATCGTTCTGGATACGATATATCGATATTCAGAAGTGTTCCGTAGACTTTTTTGAGGTGTTTATGCCGTAGTTTCAGCGATTACTTCTTCATCAGCGCCGAATTCTTTTTCCATTAAGTACTCTTTCGTATTTTGTAAACAAGAAAAAATATTGGGTATCAAATTTGAAGAATACGGTGGTTGAGAAAACAATTCGTATCTAAATTCGTCTAATTTTGCCATCATTTTCAGTGTTTTATGTTAAGATGCATTGCTTTGATGAAGCAGTACTATTTTCACTTTGAATAGAACCTCTATTTTCTTTATTTTGTTCTCAAAACGCTATAATAACTAATAAAAAACAAGTACTGTGTTTTAAGGAATTTTACCAAATAATTGCGATTCGTAACGCGTCTCACTACACCGTAGCTTCTTCAGACGAATGAATGTACAGAAAATATAAATGAGAATATAACTATAAATGTTCTTGAGTAATTAAAAGCTTATTGAGTTGCTTCTTCTTAAGTGGTTATTTATGAAATGTATATCCAATAAAATTAAGGAATAGATTGCTCCCCGAAGAGATTCAATAGAGGTGAAGGGCTTAAATCGACTTGTTCATTAATGAGTCTACCTGAGTATTTGTATTTATTGATTTCTAAAGTCTCCCAAAGATCTACCTTCCAATATTTATTATCTATATGCAAAATTTCAAACTGTGGGTCGGAAGAGTGATTATATTCTAAGAGATGATTCGCGTAATTTGAATCTGATTTTTATTTGAAAAACTGCGTTTATGTTCGAATATTCTAATATTAAAA
Source organism: Cryptolaemus montrouzieri (assembly GCA_013387265.2). Taxonomy (NCBI): domain Eukaryota; kingdom Metazoa; phylum Arthropoda; class Insecta; order Coleoptera; family Coccinellidae; genus Cryptolaemus; species Cryptolaemus montrouzieri. The sequence goes on from JABFTP020000103.1 coordinate 46,799,917, forward strand.
TTTCTATGTGTTCTACCAATGTAGAAATTATCACAGTCATTGCAATTCAATCTATAAAATCAAATTGTTTTTACCTGGTTTGGTTTTATTATTTTTTATATTTATTGCCTAAATTATTATTAGTTTGGAAAGCTATGTTGAAATTATTGCTACTTAAGAATAACAATCATAACGAGGGTTCCAAATACATTAGGCCAAATTCAATTTACTGTAGATGTAAGCATAATACAAAGTGATAAGTGATTTTACATATTTAAATTCCTAACTTCTCCTGAAAATATAACCCATCATTCGTCTTGAACTATTTGCTATGCGATCTATTTGTCCATCGAAGAGCAACTCCGAATCGAAAGTGACACCCAGTTCAAAAGCTCTGGACGCACGTCGCAACAATGAATTCCCAATTGAATACTGAAAGTAATAGGGGAATGGTTTCTAGTAAAAGTTATCGTGAAACATTTATTTAAATTCAAAAATAATTGGTTTTCTCTATAGTACCCAACCAAGCTATTCAAATCTAGTTGAAGGTCAAGGCAGTTCCTTAAGCATTTGATAGATCTAAAAACTTTCAGATCGTCTGCATAAAGGAAGAATCTGGAATGCCGGAAACATTTATCTATGTCATTTATATAAATTGAGAAAAAGAGAGGACCGAGATGAGCTCCCTGCGGTACCCCAGAAGCACTAATGAAAGATTCAGATTTAAAATCATTCAAACTAACGAACTGTGACCTATTCAGAAGATACGATTGGATCCACTCAAGCAACCCACCACTTACACCTGCTTCGGCTAGTCAAAAAATGGGAATATCGAAACTTATTTTGTCAAAGACTTTGGAAATATCGTTGTGAGCAACATCAGTCTGCAGGTACTCACAATAAACGATCAAATTAGTTTCCAGAGTCCTACCCATATAAAATCCGTGCTGTTATGGGATAATGAAATTATTCACATGAGAGAAAAGATACTTATAAATTGTGCGTTCAAATACTTTAGCAATGATCGAAAGTTTGTTAATAGGTCTATAATTAGAAATATCATTTTTATCTCCACTTTTGAAAATTGGGAACACTGCGGACTCCTTCCACTTTTTTGGAAATACACCATTAATTAGAGACTGATTGAACTAAATATACAGTGGTTTACTCAATTTGTGAGCGCAATTTTTGAGAAATATTGGTGGAATGCTGTCTGGACCTGAACCCTTCGACAATATTTGATAGTACATCATTATTGAAGTTTTTAACAGTTACCTTACGACTACGCTGCTGACATCCAAGAACATATACACTCTCGAAATAACGGGCAAAAAGATTGCATAGCTCTTTCATATCTGATGAAGAAATATTCCTCACCTCATTTCATTATGTGGTTTAGAGCCATCCCGTCCCAGAGATACATATTTCGAAAATGATTTGCTGTTCGTTGGCAGTTCCCGCTCAATGTTAGAGGTGAATTCATTCAAATCAAGTTCAATAAGTTCCTTCGAATGAGCACAAAGCTGTTTGAATATATTGAGATCATTGACATTTTTACTAATTCTCCATTTCTTATGAAATTTTTGCTTTTCTCTTATTGTAGCAATAATACCTTTCTAAAAGAATGAAGGAAAACACTTAGTGACTCTTTTCTTGGGAACACAAGAACTGATTACGTCATTGATTTTCTCATAAAAAGTATCCAGATTTTCATCAATTCCTTAAATGGTTATGATACTTTACAATCTTTTATTTACTTGATGATATTATAGTTTAAAGGAGAAAACCTACCTATATTTACAGTATTATTACGATGCCTTCGCATGCTTCTGGTAATTGGTTACCGAAGAACCAAGTCGGCACTAATTTTTCGTCAACATTTTACCATCCGCTGTCTGTTGGTCAATCTCAGTTATGATACGATAGTGCGAATTTTACCATAGGCATGCGATGTATCGAGTTTGCAATAAATGTTGTTGTAGCACAGATCGGCAAGGTGACAAGTTACAAGCATCATAATTGTGTACACTTAATGGGAAGGGCTTAGTATTAGGGTGGAGCGATTTCGTTTTTTATGTTTTATCGCTTCGGTATACCTGTAAAAAGTTGCTATTTTAGGTCAACATGATGGAGTTTGAATGGAATAGACAAGATGACTTTCAAGGAAATTTTGTTTTTTATTTTCACTTAAACGATAGCCTTCCGGGGCAAAACGATTTCAGATTTGGATTCTGGGCCCCACAATTAGGAAGTCAACATTTTTTTAGTGAATTCTGGCTACTATACAGTATAATTACCAAAATTCAATCTCGCTCGGGTATTTCGAAGTAACCTTTCTTTTTACAACTTTGCGACTCGCCCATTTCTTTACGCTACGCTCAAATCGTCAGATTATTGAAATATACACTTTTGTCCATGTATTTAACTTACCTTTTCTTAATTAGATGCGCTCGAGTATTTCTGAGGATCGATTATTTTAGCAATCTGATTTGATGCCCTCAGAGCATGACCCTATACTAAGGGTTCATATATGGTAGGAGTATATTACAGGGTATAAGGTTTCTCCCTATATGATATTCTGATGCGCTCGAGTAACGCACAAAATCCCCGCTTGCTCCCCTCCTATGAATGTTCTAATTCTGAAATCATTTTTAATGATAGGATTTAAACATTCTCACTCTTGCATTCGGATACTTATTCTGAAACACCTGACTCTTATCTGTTTTTCATGTATTTTCATACTATAACTAGATACGGAATGAATATTCCGTAATTCAACCAAATATCATCACTGCCATGAATTCCAGATCACCGTCAGTGTCAGATGTGAATGTCCACATCATAATAGTTATCTCCGAAAAAGTTATCGTTGGGAAAGTTTATGAATGAAAAATCAAGTGCATTAGATATAAAACTTGAAAAGATTCGACCTGAAATTACAAATTATGCAAATGATATAATCGAGAACTTGCTGCCGCAAAAATAAAAATATAAATACGCAACGATTCATGCACTGTTCAGAGATTGGAACTAGAGACAAAAATGAACTCCGTTTCTGAAAATGTTTTACTAGCTTTTTCCGTTTATCTTGAAACAGAGGAAATTAGTATTTTGGATTACCAGCTTACTCCTATTGAATATTTATGGGATGATCTTAAAAGGAAAATCAGATCGCGCCAGGATAATCTAAGAACCCCGCAACAGCTCATCCAAGCCGCCACAGAAGAGTGGCAGAATATCACCCAAGAGGTGGTCGAAAACCTAATTTAAAGCATGCCTAAATGGATTCAGGCTTGTATCAGGGCAAGATAAGGTAACACAAGCTACTGAAGTCGAGTAAAAAACACTTACTCCGTGAGAAAACAATTTTCAATTTTTTTAATACATGCGGAAAGAGTCTCTTATTTTCTTTTATTTGTTTCTCTCTTAAAATAAACCTTAATTTATTTCTTTTTTCGATTGAGATATCTCAGAAAGGATCAATTCTTACAAAACTTGGAAATTTCCAAAATATCTGAGGTGATATACAAAATATCGGCTGATTCCATATAAATTTGGTTGTGTATTTTCCTCCTACTTCAGCGACAACGTTAGTACATGTAGGTGCTGATATTAAAACAATAAAAAGACATGGAGGCTGGAAATCTTCTCAATTAGTAAAAGGATACATGGAAACTGCTCTGCAAAATCTAATAAATATTGCAAATCAATTATTTCCGTTCATTGATGGAGCTAAATCGGCAGCAACCGTCCCTTCATTTTTCAGTTCTTCATCTTACACGACTGTTCAATCTACCTCCGTTTTGAAAAATAAAACTGAAATTTTTTTCAGATTTAATTAATTCGTTTTTTATTAATCTTTTCGGTCTATCGATTAGTCTCTGAAGCATAATGATCGAACCACATTTCATTCCTTGTCACATATTAGTGGAAACTTTTTATTTCGGTTGAATATAGTTAAACATTGCTCCGAATAATCGGTGAAATGTTTTGGATCTGTTGGAGCACGTAGACCACCCACTTTGTACTTAGCTTTCGCATGTGCAAATGTTCATGTGGAATGTGTCACAGTTTTGATATCTATAAAGGCTCAGCTATCTCGGTCAGCTCCACGCTACCCTTATTAATAATTATATGTCATTTTTTTCACGTTTTTGCCTGCAATACTGTATTTTGTCATCCAGTGCTCGTTAGTCTTCCGTGCCCATTAGTTCTTCTTTAAATTTGGAAAATCACTTTATAACAGTTCAGTTTCCGAGTGTTTAGTCGACGTAATGTTCATCAAGTTCAGATTTGATTCCAATTTTTTTTAATGATTAATTAACTCACAAAACACTTTCATATTTTTTTATGCGCGCTTCCCAGGAATAGGCGAACCTGTTACACCACATGAGTAGACGCCTGGGAAGAGTTGAGGTGTCTGCTTACTCGCTTCTTGAAGAGTGCCAAATTGTAGGATATTGGAAAGATGTTGGACGGAAGCGAGTTCCACAGCTCACAGGCCCTGAAAGAATTCTTATAGAGAGATTTTCGAGGGGTCGTTACATGTACCGCCATATGATGAGAACTCCTTGCCAGCCTGGTGTTGCGGCAGTTTCTCGAAACAAGGTCTTTCAGCTCCTTGGAGCATCTTCCGTGGAAGTATATGTAATACAGAGAAAGGTCAGCAAACTTGTCATCTGAGAGCCAGCGGTTGGAGATCTCGGGTGATCACTGGGTGGTCGATGAGGCGCACTGCCCGTTTTTGCACACTATCCAACATCGGCAACGAATGTTTGCCATACATGGGAACAATATTCCAAAGCAGGTCGAATCTGCGCCTTATATAGAAGCGACAGCTGAGATGACGTGAAGTATCGCTTGGCTTTGAAAAGAAAACAAAGTTTAGCTGATACCGACTTAGCTATTGCTGATACACGTTCATGCAAGTTTTTGGCCTTGCATTATTAGAGGAGGTTCTCCAGCGGGGACCTTTCTAGAAACGTAGTTGCTTGTGTCTCGCTCGCGTTGAAGCTCGCCAGGTTCAATTGACCCCTTTCAAATATCGTTTGTATATCAGAGTTTAAGGTATTAATTTGTTGACATCTCTAACGATGGGATTCCGCAGCTGTAATCGGCCGCAGATTACTGAAAGACGAAACTAGGGTACAATCGTCTGCAAAACCGAAGATTTTGTTCTCTGTACATGACAGAAGATCGTTTATCTGCAACAAAAATGAGGTTGGCGAAAAAATGGATCACTGAGGTACTACTGCTTGCTACTGGAAACAATCAGATGTTATACCGTCGACCACAACTCGTATTGATCTATTTGAAAGAAAGCTTTTTTTGTAACCCCGCAATTTTTCGGGAAGCCCATATGCAGAAACTTTATTCAACAAGACCAACTGTCTTTTTGCAGTTCAACTGCTCGAGAGCCCGTCTCACAGTGCGGACTCTGAGCCTGATTTCTGTCATGGACGAATTTGTAGATGGAATGTTCAATGGTATTGCGTTAGATGAATCCTATTCTTTGAGAATAAGGGAGCAAAGAGATCGGCTTTCTCTTTCGGAGATGATGCTATACTTCCGTCTACTCTAACAAGAGGCGGAAACGCAGATTTGCAGAAATTGGCACTGACAGTCTTCGCCATATACCAGAATCGTCCAGTCCAGCTTGCCTGTTCCAGGAGCTTATTAGTTACCACTTCGTTGAAATTGGCCTGTGCTCTTGCATTTGTCAAGTTGCATACGTTCCGTATTCGTATGAAAGCTGTTCTTGTTTCCATGCTGGATTCATCTTCCATGACTTGTAAACTCTGCTCTTGGCTGCAGAGGCTCTTTTGCAGTCTTTGTTGAACCACGGTTTTTGTGCTGCTGTTCTTTGCATGGAATGAAGGATGTAGAGATCTATTCCTGCATGCCAATTAGCACGGTTATAGAGCCAAATGCAAATGGGTGGTTTAGGTTCTTGCTTTAGTGGCAGCACAATAGTTCCAGTAGCAGATATAAAGTTTTGGTCTGAGTTGCCTAGCGATTCTGAGACCTCCACACCCAAATCATCTGGATCAGAAATCAGAAAGAGAGAGTCGGTTGGGTGATCAGGGATTCTTGTCGGTTCTTCGACTAGCTGAGTTAGATTATGGCTGATTGAGACAGTTTTAGCCTGTATTCCTGCTTTATCTGTTCTATTGGAGTGGCGGAGCCAGTTGGTGCTGTGAACGTTTAAGTTACCCAGTACAATGATCTCAGCTGACGGATGAAGTGTTTGAATCCAATCAACCTCTTCACCTAAATACTGAAACAGTCTAGGGAAGTGAAGATCATTCGGCGAGCGTTATAGACAGCATAAAAATGTTTTTATCCTGCAAACAGATTTTAAACCACGCAAGGTCGAAAGCGTCTTCCTCCATCGTGTCTTCTCTCTGGCAAGCAACATCCGATCTGGCGAAAACACCGAGGCCCCCTTTAAACCAAAATCTCGTATGTAACTCATACCCATTAAAACGTAAATACGTTGTGTCGGTTGTTTGACTTATTTCGGTTTTGGTTAGGGCCAGCACATGGGGTTGCGCGTTCTGCAGATGCTGGGGGACTGCATCAACATTCATGTTGTTGTGCCCAAGTCCTCTGATATTGCAGAATTCTATCAAAAGTTTACGTTCTTTTGTAGAACGTGAATGAATTAGTGAATTCGCCGGAGGTGTGCTTGACTTACCCGCATCATGAGTCCCTCGAGGCAGTCTCCTCCGGAGATCCGAATGGGACACTATTTTAACCTTTATATCGACTTCATCACAATAACAAACGTAGCTTAATTCACAATGCTAGGTATATCTCACAAATCCACGTTGGCTTAATTTAAGTTGAACCATTTTTGCGTAAGGTTACTGATTTTCAATCAACCTCATGTAATCTGACGTTTAATAATGAAATATGCATATTCTTCTGAAACTTTCCATTTTATGAAAAGGAATTTATAACTTAGATGAAAGGAGAATATAGGAAATGAAGGAATTATTTGTTTTGAAAAAATAGTTAATAATTACCACCGAACATGTTTTTCTTATTTTTCTTTTAAAAAATTGTGATTGACATTGTTATAATATACATAAGATTTCTATACCAAAACCAATGAGAAATTAAGGATGTTTGTTCGGCAGTAACAAATTTCCTTTTTGAGGTCGATTATGGTTTAGTGAAACATTTCGAGACACTCACTCCAAGCTTTCCGATAGTTTTGACAGGACCCGTTACTGGTTTCGATACAAAACAAACTGGAACTGTTATGGGCGCCGCTGCTATACTCAATGTTAAGTCCTTAGTGATTGATGCAAGGCCGACACCAATACTTCCAGTTTTGGCTACAATTTCTGAAAAAAAATATAAGAAAGTGTATTGGTAGAGACTTTGCTGAATTCTGTATCAATTACATTCCCCAGTTATTTTCATTTTAAGTTTATAAGTTCAATTTAGTGTTAATTCTAGACGAAGGTTGTAAAAACTAACATATCATGAGTTGGAAATAGTATATAGAAAAAATGTTTTATGAGTATGTATGTAATGACAAAATTTTACACAATGAAAATAATAGACTAAAACTCAATCTATGGGAAATTTCAGAGATTAACAATAAAAAGAACTCAAGTAGGTTACTAATACTCAATTAGATCTAAATGCTTCTCCTTTACTCAATCTTTTTAATTCATAAAGTGAGCAACTCCGATGGGTTTTCCAACATACTACGAAGAATAACTCTGTTCATTAGTTTGTATATATCTGATGAAGCCACAGTGTGGTGAAACCGGTCACAGTTTTGTTAATATAGTGAAAATCTAAATACCATAGTTTTATTTCATTGAAAATATGTATATTGATTTCCATCAAGTAACGACCCCCTCAATCAAATTAATAACAGTAATAACAAAATAAGTATTTAGTAATTCAAGAAAAAGGCCCCAAAGGTCCCAAATCACCAAACTAATCAAAAACTTAAACACCGGAAATGTGACAAAGATCAAGTCAGGCGAACATACTACACCTAACATAAAAACACCAGGCGGAATTAGACAGGGTGACAGCCTGAGCCCTTTCCTTTTCAACCTCTTGATGAATGATATAATACAACAAGTCACATCCTTAGATTTGGGATACAGAATGAGCCACTCTAAAATATCTGTGGTCTGCTATGCTGACGACGCAGCTATTATAGCAGAAACGGAGAACGATCTTCAGAGACAGCTTTTTAAATTCTATCAAGTCAGCCAACAACTCAACATGGTAATTTCAATATCAAAAACCAAAGCCATGACATTCTCCAGAGAACCTGTCAGGTGTAGAATGGAGTGGAAGACAAGTCAATCGAGCAAGTCAATGTCTTTAAATATCTAGGCATGGACATCTGCAGCTACCACGATCCGGCGAAGGAAGTAAGAAGTCTCATAACTAAGGCAGCAGCTCTGTCAGGGTGTCTTAGAGATGTGATATGGTCAAACCAGCACATGGGAACAGATAGCAAGGTGAAGATCTATAAGACTTGCATCAGACCTGTCATGACTTACGGCATAGAAGCACGCGAAGACACAAACAAAACTGAAAGTATGCTACGCGCGGCCGAAATGAAAACCCTAAGAACTATCCTCGGAAAGACCAGATAGGACATAATAAGAAACACTGACATACAAGCTCAATGCGGCATAGTAGACATAGTCAGATGGGGCAGATAAAGACGAAGAGAATGGTATGCGCACGTGCGAAGAATGCACGAAAACAGATTACCGCGCATAATGATGGAGAGCAAGCCACATGGAAAGCGCCCACCAGGACGACCCCCAAAAAGGTGGCAGGTAAGCTGGCAGTCCATCTTGCAAGAAACCATCCAGAGACGGCTTCGGCAAGCAACAGACCAATAGGTCTATTTAAAAGAATAAGAAGAAGAAGAAGAAAAAAGAGGCGTTAAATAGTCTCACCCTTCATGGGGTGCATGACGATGCATCGGCTAGACTGAAAGTATCATTTTTTATTTAATTACAAACAATTGTTTTTCGTTAGATCCCGTTTTATTTGGTTAGTGTTTGTTGCTTTTATATTTCGAGCAGACATACGGTGTTAATAGATATATAAATATGCCTTTATTGGATCAAAATGTACCCATTGGATGTTTATCGGGTCATATATAAAAATTAATACCTATACCTAGCACAAATAAAATAAAAATATAAACATAATACAATTTCAGAATATAATGAACAAACAAACATATAGAACGTACAGCTTATATTTCAATACAAAGTTAGAATTTCTCTTCTCTCTTTCCGAGAGAAATTTTTGACCCTATAATAACATTTTTTCATTGGAAAACGCCTCAGATTCATCTTCTTTTTTCCCAGTGTCTGTCTTTTGAACTCAATTGGGAGTTTATTCCATATAGTGACAATCATGTAGGATACGTTCTGTTGATATATGTGAATTTTGTCTTTTTTTGGGTGGGACATTTCTTGTTTCTTGTGTCATACCCATGATTGCTCTCCATTTCTCTGAACAGTGAATAATTGTCCGCCACAAACATCACACACTCATAAATATACAATCCGTACAAGGTTAGAAAATCCATGCGGTTAAAAAGAGATATCAACTCTCAGTCTGTCTCATCTTGAGAAAAATTCTCCGACATCTCTTTTGGAGTTCGAAGATACTGTTGGTATCTACTGAGTTTCCCCAGAATATTATATCATATGTGACTCTGGACACAACGAATGCATAATGTGCGGCTAGTGTGGCATCGAGTATAGTACGCGAAATAACTCTGAGAGCGTAACAATACCGTGAAATGCTGCCAGCAAGGTGTTGTATATGCAGCTTCCAATTCAGGCTTCGGTCTATGTGCACCTGTAAGAACGGTAGATCTTCAACTGACTCAATATTTTCTTTCCCATCTCGCATCGAAAGTTTGAGTTTACTCCTAATGCCGAATGTAAGCAACTTGGTTTTATTCAAGTTTACACAAATGTCGTGGTCAGTAAACCATCCTTACAAGTTTTTTAGGTCCTCTCCAAGACTCCACACACAATCCTTCTCATTATCAGCTGCACATACCAGTGACGTATTATCAGCATATCGGACGACTTCATTTCACGAGGTATTCATAATATCGTTGGTATATAGAATATAAAGGAGAAGACCCTTGTGGAACACCTTTCCTTCTACGCTTAGGCTCTGACACAACTCTTTCTCCATGGCGACTATATTCAACCACTCGCTGCGATCTATTTGCAAAGTACGATCTGAATAAATCCAGAGCAACACCTCTTACACCAAACCTATCCAATTTCTTCAGCAGTACGTTGTGGTCAACACTATCGAAGGCCCCCGACAAATCCAAGCACAAAGCTGCTGTTTTTTCACTCTCATTCAAACTGTCGAGTATCTTCTTAACGGATTGATATATTCCCGTGGTGGTAGATTTATCTTTTCGGAATCTATGTTGTTGATTCGCGAAAGAATTATGAATATTCAAAAATTGTGGAGATTGATGGAAAATTACTCTCTCAAATATTTCATTTACATTAGAGAGAAGTGAGATTGGCCTATAATTATTCAGAGTGTCACGGTCTCCTTTTTTGTGAATCGGTCTTATCCATGCCTCCTTCAGTGCATCTGGGTACACCCCAGTAAGAAACGAATGATTTATGATGTGAGTCAAAGGAGGTGCAATCTCCTCAGCAATTGTTTTCAGTAATGAAACTGGCACCTCGTCACAATACAGACTTCTTGCTATCTAACTACATAATATATTTGACGATATCTTGTTACACCATCATCTTAAAGAACAAGCTGAACTCACAAACCTTGATGTCAATGCCATGCATTGAATTAACTTTATCAACATTTGGACATATATTTTCAATAAAAGCATTAGCTTCGTTCAGTCGATCTTTCTCAGCCCTATCCGGAAATTAATGGAACAATGGTGGGGAATTCCGATCCCTTTGATCAGTTATTTGTTTTATCAAAGACCACGTCGCTTTCACTCAGTTTTTTGCACCACTTATGAAAGACTGGTTGCTCATTATACCTGCTCGATAATCTAATTTTAAATTTTTTCGTATTTCTTATAGTACTCATCCAGATCGTATCCCTTCACACAGAACACGTTCATTCTTGCAAGATACTCTGATTCTTCTGGTAATCCAAGCAACAGTGACACTACTCTCCTTTGCGCGTCTCTGGAAACATGAGATTCATTCTCGAGCGAATGATACCATTAAAAGCATCATATGCCCTGTGTTTCCATCACGATTCTCAAAATTAATCAGAATATTGTTCAGCAAAGTCTCGGAGTCTCGCGAAATTCGCGAAGGCTAAAAACCATCTGCTCTACGTTGTAACTCTTTAGGAGGTATAGAAACTCATATCTTTCACGACATTCTACCAAATGGTTCACATTAAAATCGCCTCAAATTACCAGACCATAGTTGAGGAGTTTATTAAATACTGCACCAAACACTCGATCCATAATGTGGATAATGTGGATTAAATCCAATGAATCAACAATTACACTGACTGGCAAGAACTTGTTTTGTTTCAAGTATGGAATTGTAACTTTTTTTTTGATTCATTGTGTCCGAAGACGCAGGAATGACATTGACATTTGTCATCAGCCAGCAATCTAATAATTCGATGTACCATAACAATTGGATATTTCAACTTTCTTCGTTATAATTCAACTAACACAATGGTCATAAAACGGGGATACAATATGCCAAGGAACTCATCGAAGCGATTTCAATCTACATACATAAACGAGACTTGAGTCACCGATTGGAAGGAAGCTTTTACAATAGGTAGAAAAAATATAGGAGTTCAACGTTTCGAATTTCAGGATTTCAATTCAAGAGAGTTCAAATTGTTGAAAAATACTTCATAAACATCCAAATCGTTTGATGATAATAGGAGATTCAAATTGTATGGTCGATTGAAACTGAGAAATTTCTTTACATCAGTGAGGAATATTTGACATTGATGTCGGAAGATGCAGCACTTTTAAAAGAGATAATCTAGAGTGCCTATTTCACCACAGGAATAAAGTGGATCCTCTTTAAGTCATATTTTGTGTAGATAGTAGGGAGACAGTGCAAGCCCATTTATTAAAAGACATAAGGTTCATATTTGTTTTCGAGCACAACCACAATTTTTGAACCACACTGAGGCACATGGTCTTTCTTCGATATTCTTATGAAATGAACCTTTCTTGCTGAGCTCATATTCACATTTTCAGAATAGATTTCTTATGCACATTAAATTGATCTGATTAGACATAATTTGACAATTGCATGAGCTTCATCTACTCTTTCGTTTCCTACGATCCCGACATGTGCCTTTACCTATAAAAAATTATCGGGAAACCATCTTTTTATGGATTGTTGTGAACGAGCTATCGAGTTTTGAATTTTTCAAGGAGAGAAGAGCATTTTGTCTGTAAGATAAAATGATCACGTTTTTCAAGAAGAATGATTTTGAATTTTTTTCGATATAGAAAAGAGCCAACGAAATTGCAAAGAGTTCAGATTCGGTGACAGAAAATTATGATTGATAAGACAATAAAAATCATACCAGATTCTTGGTATGGTGGAATAACAACATTGAAATTTGTATAAAGGAGATCATATGGACGCTTCTTCTTGACGATAAGTTTTTCTATATAAGGCAATAATTCAATAAACACTGAAATAATAGTTCGTTCCTTCCTGGAACTTCCTGTGTGTCAAGGTTTCAATGGATACATCTTATTCCATTGAAAGCTGAATTCGAAGACGCTGTTCGCTTAGGCAAAAATTCTTCACCAAGAAGATCCTGACGATAAAACAATGCAATTTTTCCTGTCTTAGATAATACGATATCATTTGGAGTACTCCTAAGGAAACCTATACAGATCTTCAGAGCTCCCTTCTGAAGAAGGTCTAACGCCATTAGGAGATTTTTCGACGCAGCACCATAAAATATGCTACGGTTATCTAAGCTCGATCGAACATAACTTCGATAAACTAATGAAGATATATTTTGTCTGCACCCCAATTATTGTGACATATATATCACAGAATTTGGATTCCCCTTCTGTCTTCAACTTTGTCCACTGAAACTGTTCTTTCCATGTTAATTTACTATCCAACATGACTTTTAGTTTTATGGTCAAAGTTACAGTCTGCCATGATTTTTCGTTCAGGAAATGATATTCACTTTGTAGTGAATGTGAAAATTACTGTTTTAGTACTTCACAGGGTATGACTATGGTGACGTAGAAAAGAAATAAACTCGAGTAGAGCTTCTTGCAAGTTATTTTGGCAATCTTGTATGTTTGAATTACAAGTGAAAATGACGATATCGTCGGCAAATTGGATATTACTTATGTTGGAATTGCTAAACTATCATTCGAGGCGATGAAAGTAAATGATATAGAGTAAAGGGGATAGAATGCCACCCTGGATAAGGCCTTAACTAAAAAATTATGAACCTTCGAGAGTGTTTTCCACTTTTCAAGTATATATTCCCATTTATATACATATTGAATATAATGTCTGCAAATCTAGAACTCAAACCTATTTAAAATAATTCTTAAGAAAGAATTAAAAGAAACATTATCATAAGCTCTAACTGTATTAGCAAATATTGCTCTGAGAATGTTTTTCTCGCTAAAAACGAGAAAAATACTATCATGGGTTCTCTGACTTCGACGAAAACCTTGCTGTGTAGACGGAAACTTATCATTAAACTAGCCTGAATTTCAACACTATTTCATAAGTTTTCAATGAACAAGAACTTAAGGATACAGGGCGATGAGAATTCGCTAATGCAGGATTTTTATTAGGTTTCAGAATAGGTACGACTACATAAAATTTCCATTGATCCGGAGTTCTTCCCGTCAGCAATATATTATTGATGAGATTCAATAAAATATATTCAGCATGTAAAGGGAGATGATAAAGCATAATGTAATGAATATTATCATAACCAAGTGCTATGTTTGGATTCGATTTGAGAGAGTTAGTTGTTTAGTTCAAACAAGGAAAATGTTCTACATAAAGGTGGGTTTAGACAAAGCGCACCCACTCGCGCATAAAACCTCTGCAGTCACTAGCGCATCAAACTCATCCTCGCCCCACTGTTCACTCATCGCGCATTTCCTGACCTGGGAGATGGAGCCGCAGGACCGTCGAGTCTGTAGTCAGTCTCGTTTGGGCGTTCTCATAGCGACACCTTAAGTTTCTCATTCAAATGACGCGAGGGAATACGGTGAGTTTCGTTTGAAGCGCGACTGAAAGCCGACTGGCGCCGGCTCACCCGAGTTTCCTCGGGGTGAGAAAACCCGTGGTCTGTCTATACGGTGCGAGGTACCGTTAGCGAGGTGGGAGCGCGAATGAGTTTGCTTCATCTAAATCCAGCTTGAGAAATCGTTTTGATGAAGCTCAGATAATTTTAGTTCTGGTTTATAAGTACCAGAAAGAGCTAGTTTTGACAACATATCTTGGTCCAGCTGCCTCTTGATAATGTTGACCAATATTTCTAGCCATTTTAATTTTACCAATGTTCCTCCGACATACGTCATTGGTGTTTTTTTATTAAGTGAGGAACAAAATTGTTTCCATGACTCTCGCTCGCTATTGATCAATATACGTTTCACAGACGCCTCAAGTCTTCTATGAATCAAGAAGTTTTCAAGATTTGATGTTCTTTTGTACGCCTAATACGCCTCCCTTTTAGCAGTGACTGCGGATTGACAGTTGTCGTCCCACCAAGGCTTATTGAATTTATATTTAATTACGGGATTATAGCAAGGGACACACGCATCACAAGTTCTAATGGGATTTTCTAAGAAGTTCTCATAGATTATGGGACATTCTGACTCTTTCAAATTCCTCTCCACTATTTCCGAAAAACTAATCCAGTCAACCTTTTTCGTATTGTACACTCGTGAGCGATTAACTGTTTCAACCTGAATATTCAGAGATGAATCGAATCGAATTGAATAATGATCCGAAAGTGTATCTACGTTAACAAACCAGTTTATTGGCAATAATTATGACGCCTACAGATTACTTTCTTTGCTCATGAAGACATACTCTAGTGGGCGATCCAGCCATCATAATAAAACTATTATTTCTTTCAAGAGACTGCAGCAGATTTTCACCCCAAGGACTATCATCTGGAGATCCCCACCCAGAATGATGGAAGTTAAAGAAAGTTTCCATCTACAGTTGGTATGCTATCAAGTGAACTAAAAAGCTCATCCCAATCATGCAGGTTAACAGCGAGTTTGGTGGAACATAAAGAGAACATATAGAGACAACATTACCATCTTCTAGTTTAATACTGATCGAACTACCTTCAATAGCGTTTTCAACAGGGAAATCAATATTAATGAATGAAAAGGAGTTTTTGAAGAGAAAAGTGTACCTTATCTTTTCGAAAAACATTATATCCTGTTAATTTGAAATGATGTTGAGATTTGGGCCAAGTTTCGCAGATAAGACACACGTCGATATCGTTGATAGAAGCATAGATTTCAAAATTTGTCTTAGTCGATAAAATTGATCAACTATCTCATTGTAGAATCTCAATTTATTGGCCATTGAGTATTTTCTGCAAGTTTGTTCTTCATAAACGCTCAAATTGAGAATTCTGTTTTATTTGAAAATGAACCACTCAACTCATTTAAAAAGGACATAATAACCTCGAACATAATATTTATGGGTGAGGGGTTGATCACGAAGATCAGCCTGTAAAGATTGCGATGAAGAACCCGAACTACCTTATAAACGAACCCCATTTCCAGGCGAAGATGGGATTCATATTTATTTAATATATATGTACATACGACATACATTGTACACATAATAATGAACGGTACAACCCACTTGAAACAATAAACACCATAGCATAGGTATCCCATGTAATCCCATATTAAAAATAACCCAATAACTAAACTATTTGTGAATGTTGGTATCTAATGCTAACAATCTCAATTAAGAATAGAAATGTAAAATGAAGATCAGTCGTATTAACAAGCAAAAGTAAAAATCAGTGATTATTCAATAACATAAAACAATTTTATAAACCTGCCATAAAGAATCAACAACTTTTTTAAGCTTAACAAATGAGACACCAAAGTAATTCAACTCAGGTGAAACAGCGTTACTTAATGACAATGCTCGACCAAGACAGAAATTTTCACAATAATTAGTACGAACTGAATCCGTGTAAAACATCTGAGGAATGCGGGAACATAATCTCGGTACATTAAAACTTACACGATTAAGTAACTCACGACAACTACCTTCATTATTTAAAATCTTGAAGAGAGAGTTCATATCAGCACAAGATTTATGATTGCTAAGAGCGGAAAGTCCAATTTGAAACCTTAACTGCTCATAAAAAATTTTATCCCTCGGAATATACATTTTAAAAGCCACCAAACGTAGAAAACGATTCTGAACTCTTTCAAGACAGTCAATGTAAATTGAGTAGGAAGGGCCCCAAACCACCGAAACAAATTCCAGGATATTTCTAACAAAGGCACAGTATGCTATTTTGAAGGTATCAATTGAAATCTTCATAATATTCATCTGTAAAAACCCCAATAGTCTGGTGCCCCTCCTAGCAATACCGAAAACATGATCTCTTAAAATCAAACGAGAATCCAGCGTAACATCCAGATCTTCAATAGTATTGAGGCGACTCAAGGCGAAATTATAAATATAATACTCATAGATCTTAGGAACACCCCCAGTAAACGTTATAACATTACACGTGGAAATATTGAGCGCTAAACGGTTAAGTTCACACCTGGTGTTAAAGCGGTCCAAATCAGATTGAAGAAGTATCGCATCATCCTCATCAGAAAGTGCCCTAAATATTCTTAAATCATCAGCAAACATCAAGAATTTACTGTGTCGAAACACCGAGGATACATCATTGACGAACAAGATAAACAGAAGCGGTCCCAAATGTGAACGCTGGGGTATCCCAGAAGGAGAACTAAATGAACTGGAAATGAAACTCTTAAAGTGAACACAATAATTACGACTACGGAAAAAACTACCTATCCAACTATAAATAGTCCTCCTGACACCCTTCCTGTAAAGCTTGTCCAGCAATAATGTAATATTTACTCTGTCGAATGCTTTGTAGAAATTCGTATACACAGTATCGACGTTGAAATGCTTTTCCATGGAAAAAGTAATATAATCAGTGAAAAGTAAAAGATTCGCTACAGTAGATTTCCCCTATGAAACCCATGCTGCTCGTCCATGACGCAATACAGGCACTTCCATGACAGAAAACGATATACTAGCTTGTCTAACAGCTTTGCCATAACCGAAGAAATGCAAGTACCTATATAGTTAGAAACATCATGCTTTTCTCCTGACTTAAAAATGGGGAGAATAAAGCTCTCCTTCCAGATATTCGGAAAAACACCTGTGCTCATAGATGAGTTGAATAAAGTAGACAATGGATTGGTCAGCGAATATTTGCATTTTTTAATCAAGGTCGAGGGAACACCATCAGGACCACATAAATAACTATGTTTCAAGGCAGTGTTCCTTCAAAAACATCAGACGGAGAAAAAGATAACTTCGTGATATCAAAAACCTCTGGAATATCAAAATTTGGCAGAACAACGCATTCGAATATAAAGACTTTGCTGAAAAAATCGACAAATAATTGGGAATTTTCGTAACCATTTTCGCCCCGTTTATCGCCAAAAAACATTTCATCGGGCATGCCATTTGAATTTTTAAAACCATTTACATATTTCCAAAAATATTGTGGTTCTGATTCAATCTTGGACTCAATCAATAATAAATGGTTCTCGTAGCATTCACTGGCCTTAATTTTACACTGTGCTCTCAGATCACTAAAAATCTGGTAATCGTTAAGAGAATTCGAAATCTTATACCTAGCATGAGCTTTTTTCTTATTATAAATTAATTCAATTAAGCTTTTACTAAACCTTACCGAGTAATATTTACTTCGATTAACTTTCTTTGGTACAAATCTTTCAATACCGAAATACAAGATAGAATAAAAAGTGCTCAAAGCTACATTTACATCATTAGAACTACAAAAACTCCAATCAATTGAGTTAAAAAAGTCACACAAACCAATATAATTGCCTTTCTTTAAATCGTACAATTGATCAGTAACATCTGAATTAAATTTGAGGTCGGGGTCTTGCGACTCCCAAAACATCACTGAAAATAAATATCCTTGATGATGCAAAGAATTATGAAAAATAAACTCTTCCGCACAACTAACCACTACGTCAGGGGACGAGGTATAAATCAAATCCAAAAACACATCACGACTGTTAAGTAGCCTGTTGGCCTGGTATAAATCCATAAAGGATAAGCAGTCAATCATACAACAAGATGAATGATCTGGACTAGTAAGAACAAACTCACCATGAATCCAACTGGCTTCTGGAATATTATTATTCCCACAAAGAATGAATTCGGCATCAGGATTCTCCAAATGCATCACCGTGAGACACATATAAGTTGAGGTGTGAACCTGGAGGAATATAAGTACCACCCAGAATTATTTTCAAGGTACCAATATTAATTGCGACAAATAGATGCTCAATATTAAGAATGTCGTAGCAGAATTGGATTAAGCACAGTCTTGACCAATATAAGCACTCCACCTCCTCCCTTCTTTGAGCAAGTTAAGCAATTCCTATTCTGGCAGAAAACAGAAAACCTGGGACCGCCAGTTCACCCTCAAGCCACTCATCACTAAGAAAGATTTCAACAATCACTATGTCATAATCAGAACAATAAGCAGCATTATTGAAAGCTTCCAAAAGCGTTATCAATCCACCTGTATTGTGATAATATATGTTCAAGTAGGGTGCAGCTAGTTTTTTGGTTTGCTCGATTCAACAATGGTTGGTTCTTTGCACCGACTTAAATCACTTCTCAAGTCCTTTAACTGTTCGCGCTGCATTTCAGTGAAATCTCCATCAATAGACACCGTGGAAAATCTTCCGGAATTTTTAATGTTCGCTTTAGTTTTAGCACAACCTTGGATGCAGATGACGTAACAATCTTTAAAGCTCGTGGATAATCAGGCGCAGATTTACCCACACGAAGCACTTTAACAATATTATTAGAAGTGACATCAACATCAGATAAACCATTCGTTAATTAATTCATGATAGCATTAACCATTCCAACATAGTCTCATTTACGGT
This sequence comes from Cryptolaemus montrouzieri, assembly GCA_013387265.2. NCBI lineage: Eukaryota > Metazoa > Arthropoda > Insecta > Coleoptera > Coccinellidae > Cryptolaemus > Cryptolaemus montrouzieri. Next base: position 46,819,124 of record JABFTP020000103.1, read on the forward strand.
CTTCAACTCTTGTGGAATCACTTCCTTTGAGATTATACATCATAAGATTGTTAGATCTTCAATCTCTATCGTTAATTTCCGCTACTAAGGCATCATGTGAAATCAGGGAATCTTTCTTTAAAACGTTAAGAGTTTTCAGACCAAATTTGATCTCATCATAGCATCGCAAAATATGAGGCAGCCTTTTTATGGCTCCCTTACAGTCGTCGCAAAAGAAGAAGAGCGATCGCTTTTTTCTCTGCTCAATAACACGGAGTTCATTGCCCCCAATAGGTAAACATTTGATGTGAAAAGCCACACTACATGAGTCACAGCAGCTGGTTGAAGGAGAAGACAAGTCACAGTCTTTGTTGCACTTAACACAGGTGGTATCCATTCTTCTAGATATGAGATAAAATGATAAATTTACGAATATAAATGTGTGTGTTTCACAAATCAACTGAATTCAATGCACCAGAAAATCAAATTTCAAACTTTGTTGATCTCAAAACCACTATAATAATTAGCCAACGGATAAGAGTGTAAAAACAACTGCGCCGATTGAACTCAAATCCGAGAAAAAATACAGGTTGACAACATCAAAAATGATCCAAAACACGGAATACAGAGTGCATGTGTCACACACGACGATTCAATAGTCACATCTGTCTAATAATTCCTGCGTGTCTTTTCATAAGCTTAGAATTTGAGCAATCGACTGTAATTTTTCGTTTTGATGATTTAAGAGTAGGATAATGCCTGTTTATGTTTGATGGTAGGCCAGTAACGCTCGATATATTTGTAGGAGGAGACGACGATGTAACGTAAGCAAAACTATTATTAATATTCTTTAAAGCATCCTCATACGACGATTTTCGAAAGACATTTTCATTTTATTTTTTCTGGTTAGCAAAAGGTGGACAAATTTTACTATCGGTAGCATCGTGATTACCGTTACAATGAACGCATAGTAATTTATTAGGCTTACAACCATTAGCATCATCAGATTCCCTGCATTTTGGACAATGGATGCTACTTCGACATATAGAAGTGACATGACCGAACCTAAGGCAGTTTTCACATTGCACAACCCTTTGAACGACAGGAAACACTTCGCGTATGCAGCTGAAAAAACTACTTTTTCAGGAAGCGATTGTCGTTAAAAAGTAACGAGTACACTAGTAGTAGGAGTGTATGATGGAGAACCTTCTCCACTTTTTTCCCAATCAATCTTTCAACCTCCAAAATTTGAAAAGTACTCTTCATCATTGAAGTAACACACGACTTTAATTCGTCTTCTGATGTATTAAAATTTACCCCACGGATGACACCTTGTCTACGAACCATATATTTAGGTATGTAGGCTTCTAAATTATTTCTTTTCAGAAATTCGGTGGGAAGAAATTTATCAGCACTCAGATACGTGCTGAAAATAATTTATATTCACTTTTTTCAACTGAGAGAAAAGAGGATATTATTAGAATTTCTATAAATTATCTTTCCAACAGACATCGCGTGAAGGTTACCTATGTTTCTATCTGTACTTCCAACATACACCACAAATGGATCACTCCCGGTGATATCATATTTACTCATGTTTTAGTTTTGTTTGAAATCTCATTTTGTGATTTCTCATGGTTTGAGAGTTTCCTATAGAACTTTGTAGATTATTATCGTTGAGTGATGGATTACGTATCTAAATTTATTTATTTCTCCTCATGTAAAAGAGTAAAACCTTATATAGGCTCATCTCGAACGAGACATCTATGTCCATTTCTGATTCCGTAGAAACACGTTAAATGATTCTGCTTGGTGGACATATTTTGACGTATATCTGAGTTTTAAACGAGCAAAACCATCAGAAAAGACCAAAGACCCTTCAACCCATCAATATTGACCACGGCAACTGAGTCGAGGTATACTTTATATTCGAAGCCTCTTCACAATGGTGTACGAGAAAAATATCTTCGAGGAATCTTTCACAGTAAAACCTTTTTTTACTTCAAACGAGCCACATGTAAATTTACTTACCATGAGGTTAGATTTGTTTAGTGGATTCTTTTGTTATGTCCCTTGAAAGCCCTTTTTCTAAACTACACCAATCGAAAAGAGAGTGCAGAAAAAGAAATCCAATGATTTTAAACCAGATGTTCAATATATTCTCTATTTACTTTTATACATTAAGAAAATCTAACTTAAAACCATCTATGACATGAATATTTGGAGTTATTTTAAGAAATTCTGCTACAATTAGCTGGCGTAGATCGTTCAAATTCTTAAGCTCGTTAGTCACAAAAATTTTGGACTTAATATGATCGCATCAGAAAAAGTGAAGAGGATTCAGGAGATCGGGTCGGTCACTCCTAGAACCTTTTTTTCCAATACAAAGACCAAGATAAATAATAATAAACTGAGGTATTGGCAAAAAGGTGCAGCGGAGTGAGAAGCAGCTTCGTTTTATTTGAACTGCAATAGTTAATCAAGAAGCTACAGATCAATCTGTAGTTTGACTGTTATTCAAAATCAATCGCATTTCCTAGTTTATGGAGACAAATTTCGTCGTTAAAGTACCAGGATTAGAAAGGAACCAATCAGGTCGTTTTCCGAAAGTCTAGCAACCTTTGAATGACTCTCTCACAGATGAAAAATGTAAAAAACTGATTTTTGCATATAAGATTCTGCAAAATTACTCAATCAGTTGCGTTTTCCAGCATATCGAGATGAATTCCGCCAATTAAATTATCAAGATTAAACAGGGGACCAATTAGATGGTCTCTAAAATTCTAATAGTTAATTGATTCCGCTATTACTACGTGTTAGTTAATCATGATGATCATGAGAAATTGAACTTTGCATTTTCACAAGGGATTTAATTAAATTTAGGATTGTAATTTCGGTATCACCACCATCTTCAGCTGACAAAAAGTACTGAACTAAAGTTGAAAATATATACATAAACAGGTAGATACAAAATTATTGAGGGTGCAAACAGGAGGTAACGAATTATGCTAACAGCAGGTATTATTTAAAGATATGAAATATGGACAAATAAGCCGGGATGTACTGGTTGTTCAGAAGATTATCTCTATGGAAAATGTGTTTGATTTCGAAATTTTCGATGGGTTCGAAGAAATCTAACTTTCGTCCTTAAGGTATTCTGTGACTTATTTAGGACTGATCTTTAGGTCGAAAATTTCCATTTCTGATACCATGTGGAGCGGAAGTAGATTCGTCAGTTCTGTGGTTATTTTTATCTGATTGAAGCTCTCTGTATCTAGGTTTAAATGAACGACCCGTCGGAACTATATAGACAATCTATACAAGACAGCTGGACATATTTCCATATTTCGAATAATGGCAAAGAGAAATCCCTATGAATCATTGAACGCAGCGAGTTTATGAGATTTTGGTTGTGTTGAGTTATAAGGGATGCAAATATCTGTGAGGATTGGTTTTCGATAAATATTGGGGTTCAAACCCGAATTGAATCATATTCAAGTAGAATGGATGTTTTCTAACATCCTACGCGAGGAATGCCTTCAATTGGTCTCGAATATCTTCAGTCTTATTGTACAAGATGATTTCATGATTTTGCTCAAGTTGGGCCTAAAACAGAATTATTTCAAATTTAAAAACAAAAAGAACAATCCTACGGTCTACCGATGGGATCTTCATTGAACCCTTTACTAGCTGTCATTTTCATGGTGTATATTGAAAATATCATTTTCAATTCCTCTCAATCATAATTATACCTAGTATATATTTCATATAGGTATGTGGACGATATACTAGCATGTTGTGTAGGAACCGCTAGACAACTAGATCATTTTGTAACTCACATCAATAGCATTCATCTGAAAATTAATTTCAAAGGAAGAGAGAAGTCGCCAATCAGATTCACTTTTTAGACCTAACAATTATTCATAAAAATAACAGACCAAGTATATATATATATATATATATATATATATATATATATATATATATATATATATATATATATATATATATATATATATATATAACTATTAATGAGTAACATTCAGTGTTACTTGACTAAGGTCCGTACACTGGATTTTTCCGGGAGAAAGCCTCTGACACTACTCGTTGGTACATTGATATCATGATATCATTGTCTGATGATGCTATAGTATGTATATATTCTGGTAGATTGATATATTCTCATAACATTTAACGTTATCCTAATATATAATTACTCCGGGATATGTTTTGATTATAATCATTGCCTGGCAATGGTATTAATTACCGGGTGGTGGATTTATATTTTTCATGAAATCAGTTTGATTGCATGAACAGATATATGGGCAACTCGTCGGGGTTAAACCCTATATATATATATATATATATATATATATATATATATATATATATATATATATATATATATATATATATATATATATATATATATATATATATATATATATATATATATATGATTCTACCCAAAACCTCAAGAATACGCTGCGTTCAATTCAATGACTCATAGGACTTTCTCTCTGCCATTACCGGAAGAGAATATGCCCAGAGAAGTGTTAACCATTGAAGAAATAGCTAAGAACAATTTCTATTCCCCAAATATATTAATAATAATAATATACTTGATTTTGTAAAGATAATCTCTTAAAAATATACATGTAAGAAACTATAGCACAAAACTCGTCAAGAAAATATGTACGAACAGAAAAAACCGTACAGGACCACAGGACATTAGGTACTAGTAACATATACTATAATGATCAAGGATTTCCTGTAAACTGTATAGTTCTAAATCCCACAAAATTTTGTACAAACACTTTTAAATTTTCCAATATCATTGATGGTTCGAATATGTTTTGGTAAACAACTATAAATCCTTATGCACATGTACAAGAAAATTTTTCTGTGAGTGTTAGATTATGCTTCGGAAAAATATAGTTGCTAGTTTTTGTCTTTTCACTATTCTTAGATAAGATGAAAAATATTCATTTAGTTTGAACATGAAAATCAAGCATTCCAAAATGTACAAAGCATAGACAGTCAAAATCCTGTATCTCCTGAAATATCCCCTACATGATTCACGGAAAATCAGCTTCAATAAAGTTCCCAGAGCTAGTTTTTGCAGGGTGAATATATCCTTAGTATCGCTGGCATTTCTCCATAATATTATACCGAATTTCAACAATGACTGAAAACTTGCGAAGTATAATGTTTTCGAAGAGTTTAACGGGAGGGAACCTTTTGCCACCCGGAAACCATAAATCACATAACTAAGCCGGCCCCTGAGACCACGAATATGCTCACCCCTTGTCAAATGTCTGTCCAAAGTGACACCCAGTTACTTAGTTGAAGCACTGACAGAAACACCTATTGGACAGTGCTCGATATTGTCAGGCATAAGGCAATGAGAGTGACTTGGTCTAAAAATTACAAATACCGTTTTGTTCTTATTCAGAAAAAGTTTATTCTTAATCAACCATCTTTCAATGATTGGCCAGTAGGTATTCAATACCTGAATCAAAGTCTCCATCTCTGGCCCTAGAAAGGAAAGAGCTGTCATCAGCATATTTAACTATTCTATGTTGTGATCCAGAAATGATCTCCGGGAAATCGTTGAGATAGATGACAAACAAGATTGGGCCTGAGATGCTGCCTTGGGGAACTCCCGTCCTGATCACCAGCAAATCAGATCTGATCCTTACACCCCTGCTCTCAACTTCCACGTACTGTGAGCGCCCAGACAGGTAGCTCTGAAATCATCCCAGAACATTATCACGAATGCCACATTTATCAAGCTTTTTCAGCAGAATATCAGAGTCCACGCAATCGAAAGACAAGTCAAGCAAAATACCCAAAGGAATTTCTCCCAACTCCAGAGCATCGATGATTGACTGCGTGAACTCAAAGATGGCTGTGTTTATACCCTTACCCTTAAAAAACCCATGTTGCCTTGGAGAAAACAATCTCAATTTTATGAAAAAATTTAATAACCTTCCACACATCAATTTTTCAACTAATTTGAAAAGAGATGGTGAGAGGCTTATTTGTCTATAGTTTTCCAACAACCCTTCATCACCCTTTTTGAAAAGCGGGGTCACGGTAGCTACCTTCAGTTGAGATGGAAATATACCAAACTTGAAGAAACTGCTTATGATGTGTTTCAGAGGAGCGAGAACCAAAGGGACTGCCCTCTTCATAATCATTGCCGGAATGCCATCGTGACCAGAACTCAGTTTGTTCTTCATAGTTTTCAATAACTTCATAATTTCGAAATCGATAGTTTCAAACAAATACATAGACTTCTCGTTGACCTCTATGTTACATGAAAATGAAATGCTTGGAACATTCTCAGGCGTTTTGTATGCTACATTCATAAAATATTCGTCATTTACCATTTTCTTAATATCATTGGTAAAATCAAAATCACACTTTTTGACACTTTTTGTGTTATGTTTGTATATTCCCGGACAATGTCAAACAACACGTTACTCTTGTTATCAGAATTGTTAATTTTCATTGCCTAAGTAAGCGTTTTTGGCCTCAATCAGAAACAAATTATAACGTTTCTTAAGTTCTAAGTACAAAGGTCTATATGCGGGATTTACAGTAGGCATTGTCATCACCAAGTTCATGCGGCTTTTAGTGAGCTTTATTTCTGGTGTATCGTACAAAAACAATTTGAACTTCATCATAAAAGATTCCACTGGTCGTCAACATTACCATCCGGAACCCTGAGTACTGCCAGATAATTTTCTTGATATTATCTAAGAAGAGTTTCATATAAAATGTGTTGTAGATCATTTTGAGTTTCTTGAATTTGGCTTTACTTTTCTGTTCTAGATGAAAACTGAAAATCTGACCCAACTGATTGGATTTATTGAAATCAATGACTTTAGTATGAGACTTTCCTATATTTGTTAAGACATTGTGTAGACAACTTGTTTTTCTTGTACATTCATTAACAGTTATTGAAACATTATAGCTACAAAGAAGGTTTTCAAAGTCAAGTTTTTCTTTGCTGTCCTTCAGTAGACTCATATTGAAATCACCACATATGATATAATTTACCTTTTCTGTCGTAAGCTTATCTAGAATCAAACTCAGCCTCTCGAAAAAAGTGTCATAGTTCGGGGTCAAAGGACGATAAATAGAAAGCACAACGAAAATGTTCTTATCAATAGCAACTTCCATACCTGCGCATTCAAAGAGATAAGGTACTGACAACTCGGTAAGGTCATCACGAACGTCTCCTGAGCAGTAAACAGCAGCCCCTCCATGTTTCTTTTCCCGCCTACAAAAGGATGATACAAGCTTGTATCCAGGAATCGCATATGCTGGTAGTTGATTTGCACCCTTCCAATGTTTGGTAATTGCGATAAACTTATAATTATCTTCTTGGACAATGTATCCAATTTCGTGTTGGGCAGTCTCAATGGATTGAGCATCCAAATGGAAAACGCTATATGGTAAGAACTGTTCTCCATTAGAATCACTTCTCATTGTTGTCTGGTCCGATTGTTTACTAGATGGTATAAAAAAGGATTTATCCCAACACCTTTTGGCCATATATCGGGATTTTTAATTATTTCTTTTTCCTCGTAGATGAGAAGCGCCTTCATTTGTGCCTTTTATTGTATTATTTTTTCTTTTTCTTCGAGGGAAAATGAACGCATCCTCAATATTGACATCATTATTGTCGCTATTGTCCACCGGTTGTGTGACTTTATTTGAACCTTCATTCTGAGGAAGGTTCGGTTTTTTCACAGGTAACCTTGGCTTTACAGCTGTTATTTGCGGAGTATTTTCTTTGGGTATCGCCCCAATTCTTGAAAAGTTTCATTGCCTTTGCTGTCCGTTTTGGTTCAGGACTGCACTCTATGAAGCTTTGACGGAAGTGAGTTTGTTAATTTCTCCTCTCAGAATATTATTTTGAGCTTTCAGTTCATTCATTTCAGTTTCGAATTGATCTATTATCTCAGGTAGAATTTTACCCAAAGCTGCTTTTATTCCTGTCTCAATTATTCTAACTATATCAGTCGGAATATTTTCCAATGATAATTTCACAGATTGAGCAGAATTTTCAAGACACTTTGGTTGACTGACCTCATTTTCACATTCCTCAAATACCCAAGATTTGAAACTCGGGGACTCTCTGAGTTTTGCATACTCCTCTATAGACATATTGAGGCATTTTATATGATAAGAGTTTCCACAATTCTCGTTCATGCAAAGCAGATGGTCGTCATATCTTCCGATTTTAATATTTTGCATTTCATCTCATGCGATGTCGATACTCGTTCACATGTAATTATGCGGTTCTCTCGAGTATTAACAGAACTTCAAACACCAAAGACTGTTATATTTTACGTCTTTAGAATGTTTCTGTGAGAATATTATTTGGCACTAGAAATTAAATGTCATTTTGATGAAAAAATCACTCAACACAAAGTTTTTCACCAACAATACAGATTTTAATAAGCGGAGCGAGATATCCACAACTCACCGGTTTGATGGTTAGACGATCGAAAGACAAAAACGGAATGATTAGAAGAAACAAACGCAAATAGCATATCATAATATTTACCCACGTATAGAATCAACTAATATGGATAAATGAATTTCATTAACATATTTTGGCGCTATCAGCAAAAACATTGAAAATGTCAATTTAGAGCAGCAAAAGAAAGTAGCTTTCAAAATCCACATGAAATCTAACCCAAAAATTTTTCAATAATAAAGATAAAACTGATAGATTTGACAAAGACTGGAGTTTACAAGTTGTCTTGTATGTATTGTGAAAACGTCCATATAGGTCATAGTGGTCGTTCATTCGAAACTTGATACAAAGAGCATCAATCAGATTACAATAACCAGAGAACCGACGAATCTACTTTCGCTTCACATTGTATTGGAAACGGCCATCGTTTTCCACCTATCAACTTCGAATTAGCAACAGGGTAAAAATCGAAAGTTAGATTTCTTAGAATCCATGAAAATTTTCAAAGTTTAACGAATTCCCCATAGAGATAATCTTCGAAACCACCAGTATGGCCCAGCTTATTTGTCCATATTCGATAACTTCAAATAATACCTGCTTTTATCATAATTCGTTCATATCTTCATGTTTGCACCCTTAATAAAATTGTATCTACCTGTTTATGTATGTGAGTATTATCAACTTTAGTTCAGTACTTGTCAGATGAAGATGTTCGAGGGACCAAAATGTAATCCTGATTTTCAATAAATATTTTGTGATAGGTTAATACATAGTTCGATTTCTTGTTATCATCCTAAAATTCTTTCTGCTCTCGAAAGGATCTCCTACTGATAAAAAATGACTTTTTGCGTAGAAGATTAATCAATTTTTCTTCTTTCATACACCGTTCTAGGAAGGTTTCGAAGAAACAACAAATGCGGCATCACTTATTTTTTCTATTCAATTTTGAGGGGTTGAAGTGCTCCTTTTAGGACATTGCTAGTTAAAGCCTCAAATATACGCCATATACCGAGTGTAACTGGAAACAGGCTCGCCCTTATAACTTTTTCCTGTCCAATATTTTTCAATGAAATTTTCTGAACTTAATTAAAAATTTATTTCAACTTGAATGGCACTGACAGTTTATCTAAAACATTTCCGGTTTCAAAGGAAATTAGCCAAAATTTCGATTTTCAAAAGGCTCACCCTGTATATTTTTGAGAAATCGAATCAAACACTCTTTGTCTATACATTCAGGATATTTTAAAACGAATTTGCCGAATTTTTAATTTTTTTTTGATAAATTTGGTCTCAAGTCAAGGTGGCTATGACGACAATAAAACTGCGTGATTTATCGACCGAAATCGAGTACATTTGGACTCATCACTGAAAATGTAGAATTCCTTCTGTTATTGGCTTCGTACAATTCCAAACATTGTTTCTTAAAAAAAAATCTCATTTCCGCAAGGTATAATAGAGGCTCATTAGCACTATAATAAGCAGAATATTTTTACGAATATTCTGATACCAAATTGATAATTTTTCGTTGAAAATTTCCATTCGTAATTGATTGTGTTGCATTTGAATCGGTGAGTTGGTATAAATTGTTCAGAGTTTTTGAATTTTCACGGCAGAAACACAGACGAAATGCTGTACACACAGAATGAAAAAGTAGATATGCTACTCATTTATGGTGAATGCCGAAGAAACTCTACAGCATCAGCAATTTTATACGCTGGACGTAGATAATCAAAATTTCATAGTAAGCTGAAATTGATGTATTAGCGTACATTAATTTGAATTGTACGGTATCAACCAGACAAGAAATAGGAATAAGTCATCAGAGTGTTTGGAGAATTCTTAAGAAGCATAAATTTCGCTCGTTGAACTACAATCTTTATCAACACCTTCCTGAAACTGATAATGGCCGAAGATTAAAATATTGCAACCAGTTTCTTCAAAAGATGGAAATGGATCCAAGGTATCCTTATAAAATTTTATATTCAGATGAATCCCGATTTACTAACAAGGGAATGTTCAATAGAAACAATACGCGCTATTGGGCCTACGAAAACGAGCATTTAGTACGTGAGGGTAATTTCCAGGAGCGATTTGGGTTTAATGTATGGATGGCAATAGTAGGGCGACATCTCATAGGTCCAATCATTTTTGATGGACCATTAACAGGGGAAAGATATTTAGGATTCTTACAAAACGAAATAAGCGATCTGATTGATGGTTTACCACTGGCTGTTGCTAAAAATCAATTCTCCAACAAAATGGAGCACCAACGCACAACTGCAGGGAAGTTGTTCAATACCTAAATAATAATTTAAATGAAAGGTGGATAGGCACCAACGGCCCGACAAGATGGCCAGCTCGATCGCCCGACTTGTCCCAATTAGAGTTTTTTTGTGGACCCATGTGAAAAATCGTGTTTATAGAACTGCTTCAGAAAATCGAGAGGATTTAAAGAATAGAGTTCGGGGAGCAATAAATGAAATTTTTCCAAATCAAATGAATAATGTAGTAAGGGCTACCATTCGCAGCAATAGGCTGTGTAAGGCACAGAATGGGGGTCTCTTCGAAAACCTGTCGTGAAGTTATGCTCAATTGATTTGATGACATTCTATCTATGGTCCATTTGTGTATTTTGCGTTATTCATGTGTTTTACTAAATTTTTATTCATCTGGAATGTACGATGATGAGTATGTGCGCCATGCCAAAATAAATCTAAGGTTTCGCGTTTATGCTTTGTGTGCATTACAATTTTAGAACCAGCTGAGTCGTCATAGCCACCTAGACTTGAGAACAAATTTATCAAGAATGATTTAAAAATAAATACATCCTTCAATATACTGAATGTATAGACAGAGAGTTTCATTCAATTTCACAAAAAATATACAGGGTGAGCCATTTGAAAATTGAAACTTTGGTTCATTTCCAGTGAAACCGGAAGCGCTGCAGATAAACTGTCAGTGATATGGAAAGTGAGCTTTTAGTCTTATATTGAAAGTCTAATACAATAAACCTTAACCCTTCAATAACAAAAAGCAAACAGCATGTGAAGATATGGCCAAAAATTTTGTCAGAAGACATCTACAATTATCTATAAACCAGAAAAAACTTCAGTAACTTGTGCTGCAGGATTGAAAAGTTGGATCTATAAGTTTTAATGTTTCGCGAAATTTATTTGATGAACATAACGCCGGACAGAATTTACAATGACGATGAGGCAGGAATTTCAATAGTCCCAAAAACCAAGTTGAAAATTATAGCTAAAAGAGGTCGAAAGACGTGGCGATCACTTCCTCAGAAAGAGAGGCAACAATAACTGTTGAAATATGTTCCAGCGCAATTCGCCAATACATTCCACCTATGATAATGTTTCATCGAAATATTATGGATTCGCAATTGATGCTAATATCGACACCTGGATCTAAGGGAATAGTAAGTGATTCTTGTTCGGCGAAGAGGAAAATATTTGCTGGCTTGTTTGAAAGGTTGGTGGAATTTTTTGGAGCATCAATTGAACGACCCGTTTTGTTGATGTTAGGAGGGCATAGTGCACATACTAAAAATATTGACCTTATAAATGACGCGCCATTCTAGGGAATGATTATTCTGTGCTTTCACTCTCATATTCCCCTTCGACTTCAGGTTTCTGGTGTTACATACATGGTTGACTAATAATCCAGAACTGATTGCCCAGGTACGCCAGGTTGCTGAAATTTTGAAAAAGGTCTTCAGCAGTACATGGATTCATAAAATGCTCAATTTGGTCTTTTGTTCCCTCAGGCCCTAACAGAATCTAATTTTGGTCCTGCTTTGGCGTGTGTTGCATGCAGAAAATGGGCACATTGTGGTGGTGCTAGTGTCGAGGACGAAGACGAAGAAACGCTAGTTACGTGTGAATTTTACTTGGTAAGCAGCTTTTCCTCTTCGCTTTTTGTGAAATCCTAAAATATGCATCATGCCCTATCAATCCATCATACCTAACAGTATTACCTAGGAGGTTAGGTTATATTTGGAAAGATTTCCATCTTCTCTCCCTTTTTCTATCTTAACTATCAAACTTGAGTTCCTAGTGAGTATTGTTAGGGAAAACAGATAAAAATAATTTTCAAAATAATAATATTTTCAGTTTCATTGTACTTGAAGTAACACATCATGTCCAATCCTAATCTTGTCGAGTTTATATGTGACAAAAGTTCCAGAAAGTTTCTTATTTCAAACATTTTTTAGTGTCCTCCTATAGAAACAATCATACGATTGCTAATTTTTCAGAAAATATTTACCTGGACTTATCGAATGAAAACATAAGCTTTTCAAAGTTTGAAATTTATATATAATATTTAAAAAATTATGCTGCCCCCATTTTAGAGACTCCGATTTTGTGTACTAGACTAACATACATACTTGTTAAGCGTTAAGTTACGATGTCTGCGAAAATGCAATTTTGAATTCAACAAAAAGCAAAAGGAATAACCAATAACTAATACACTTTGCGAATTCATATTCTTATTGAACTTTGAAGTTCATATTTAATAACAGATATATCCATTACCTTGTTGGTGGATACACATATTCCTATAGGTCAGTGATTCACTTATCGAAATGCCCGTTTCTAAAAATATTACACGTTATCATCATTAAGTTCGTTCATGTGGGACGCTAAATTGGTTAGATTGTGTAAAAACGCTATTCAAATGATACTGAACAAACTACATTTAAAACAATACAGGGTTAAATTAACTTGAGGAATTTTCCAAAATCACTCTGTATTTCACAAGCAAAAGAGGCATAGACGATTGATTTTTGGAGTATTTCGTTTCCCAGAAACTAGTATGATATTGTGAAACATATCATCGGAGGCACCATTACAATGTATCAAAAAAAGAACGCCTTGTAAAAAGAAACTTGCTCATACAATATGAACGCCTGGTCAGTCTTTTGTTCATGTGGAGTATATTTTTAGGTTACATAAGAGTTTCGGGAAATTTGGCTGAGATAATTTTTTCATGTCCATCCAGTTTATCCTTGCTCTACTGACTAAAATATTGTTATTCAAGGACGAATGGAAGTTCGGAATGAATTGATGATGCAAAGTCCTTAGGTGACATACGGTGAGCTTAAAACATCCGGGGTAATTATAGTATGAGAACTGAAAATAAATACTGCTGGTAAGCTATAAAAAGTTTTTATGTTTGATCTCGTGTAACTTAAAAACTGACCAAATTCCATAAAATATTTTAACCCCAATTTCACATCTTCGACCATAAATTATCTAAATATTCTTAGAAACATCATTTTCTCTTTCAATCGAAATCCTAAGTATAATTCGTTATGCTCCCAACTTTAAAACTGAGGAAAATTCTATACAAATATTTCATGATTCAGGGGCAAGATATCTACCCACTAACTCTCACAACTTTCTGTTGTTCAGTTCGGAAAGCTCACCTGCAGTTACTTTTACATTTATAATATTGAAGAATTTTATTCAAGGAACAATTTTCAACCTTCCGTGAATGCAAAATATCCAAGACCACACAGCAGTGGTACAAAGAATTTTATTCAAGGAACAATATTCAACCTTCCGTAGAATTATGAATATCCGACAACACAGCAGTGGTAAAGCTCAGTCGGATGTCACGAATAGGAGCAATAGGCTGCAGTTTCGGTTTCATTTGTCCTCGTCAGTATTGCATACCCATTCACAACATCAGGCCAGACTGCCACGTACTCATCCTAACTCGTCGTACGTACACTAACCATTGCCACCGGTAAATCATGAAAATAAAGGGTAGATAGACAGAAAACCTCAACAAATTACACTAGTTCAACTATTAACCCGAACGCTACACACCGTGTCTGCAAGTAAGCGATCTGACGAAAGACTAACGCTCCTTATTCATATCTGGCTGTCAACCAGGTATACATCACATCTCAACAATAACAACATGCGAAATTATCGCTATATGTGTAGACACATTAAATAATTTCATTCATGGAACAATATTCAACCTTCCGTAGAGTGTTAAATATCCTTCCCTGGGGGAGCTGGATTTATGATCATAATCATCGTCAACCAGGGGTACACAGGAATTGTAGAGCTCGGTCGGGTTTCACAAAAAGGAAGAATGGATTGAGATTTAGGTCTCATTTGATCTCGTCAGTATTGCATACCCATTTACAACACCAGGTCAAACTGTCACCTAATCATCTCAATCCGTTGGAGTGCAACAAAACATGTGAATGTTATTGCGCCTTTCAACGGATTGACCACCGGGAAACCATGAAAACTATGGGTAGATAAACAGAAAACCTCAAGAAGTCACACTAGTTCATGGTTTCCTGGTGGCGATGGTGAGCAGCCTCTGTATCAGCTCGTTGTAGGGCGCAATAACATTTACATGTTTTGTTGTGCTCCAATGGATTCAGATGAGTAGGTGACAGTCAGGCCTAGTGATGTAAATGGGTATGCAATACTGACAAGATCAAATGAGATGGAAACTGCAGTCTATTGCTCCTTTTGCGACATCCGACCGAGCTGAAGCGCTGCTGTGTTTCCTGAAAGGCGATGATATATATATATATATATATATATATATATATATATATATATATATATATATATATATATATATATATATATATATATATATATATATATATATATATATATATATATATATATATTCATTGATCTACGACTTTTTTTTTATATGTAAATTTGAGACAAGACGAATTATTCAAAAATCCGTAGATCAATGAATAATCCTTCCTGACAAGAGCTAGTTCCCAAATCTGCCCGCCATGCACGCAGCCCCCAAGCGCCACAATAGTGCAACTAAGCAGGATGCCAAGAAACGAAGTGGCAGACTGCAGTTTCGCCCTTATTAGGAGCTCATCTGTGTCGCATATCGCTTCTCAGCATCCTACCAAGCTACATCGGGGTACCCTATCAATTCCAGAAAGGCCGCACCTCGTACATACGTACGAGAGTCGCCCTCTATGGACCGACATGGCGAACACGCTTCCGGACTTCGAGAAAGATACGAACAATAACAAACAGATGTGGAAACGTTCAAAATTCCAAATATTTGGGGGCTGCGTGCAGGGCGGGCAGATTTGGGAACTAGCTCTTGTCAGGAGGGATTATTCATTGATCTACGGATTTTTGAATAATTCGTCTTGTCTCAAAGTTACATATATAGACTCCTCGCGAAGTTTATCGCGGAAGATATTTGACCTATATATATATATATATATATATATATATATATATATATATATATATATATATATATATATATATATATATATATATATATATGAATATATATTATTCTACGGAAGGTAAATTATTGTTGCTTGAATAAAATTCTTCAATGTGTCTACACATAAAGCAATGATTTCTTATATTTATATAATTAGTATATTTATTATGATCTCGCATATATAATTACATTTTTTCAACTTTGAGAATGAGCGAACGATAAACAACATGTCGATCCGAATTTCTAACCTTTGAGGGGGATTGTTTTCTAAAATATCCAAACGTCTTTTTCTATTATTGCAGTGAGCATCATGAAAACATAGATGAGATATATAGATTTACGAGTTTTTATTGAAAATCCTCTGTAAAAATCGATTTTGACTATTTCTGCATGATTAATTTTTCTGGATTTAATATCATTTTGTCATCTTTGTTTTCCAATAAATTTCTCAGTATTTCATTCGATAAAAACAATTCAACATA
The DNA here is from genome assembly GCA_013387265.2 of Cryptolaemus montrouzieri. Classification (NCBI taxonomy): domain Eukaryota; kingdom Metazoa; phylum Arthropoda; class Insecta; order Coleoptera; family Coccinellidae; genus Cryptolaemus; species Cryptolaemus montrouzieri. The sequence continues at coordinate 46,835,342 of JABFTP020000103.1, forward strand.
TTTTTCTATTAATCAGTCCTAATGCAAACAGTTTTATTCTTAGGACCATGGATATTATGAATGAAAACCGGTTCTTAATTATCAACTAGACTAGTAAATAAGAATGACTTTTACAAATTAATTATTTATTATTTTTACTATCTCCATAAGATAAATCTGATTCAAACGATTTATTAATATGAATGAAATAGGAGAATGGAATATCATAAAAAACTCAATGAAACTCAAGTTTGATTCAAAAAAAAAGAAAAGTAACGTGAAAGGGAAATCACACTACCACGGCTACACTGAATACTTTGGGAGCCCACGAAACTACAAGAGTCCCACTTTTCTCAGTGCATTATTAAAAACTCTCATCCTTCATTAGTATAGATCTGTCTTCAGATTAGTCGCTGCTCGCTTAGACTGAACGTCTTTTTCTTAACGAAACCTGGATTTATTCATGTGCGCGTGATGATCCACTAGAATTACAAAGTTGGATTAATTGAAAATCAAAGTCTTGAATGGTTGCAGCGCACATTTGATCATGAAAGTTTGTAACGGGCAACTGTTTTCGTTGGTAAAGTGAATTCAAATCTCGCGAGAAATGTAGAAAAATTGTGGTCACCATATTCTGTCTAAAGTCGTAATAGGTGATGAAACATACATTCCATTCTTGATGTTCCTACTTGACACGAAGATGAGCCAACCATACTCATTTCCAAAAAGACATAAATCTGTCAAAGAATTAAAGCAATAAAGCTTGAATATCAACGTATAAAGACAGCCAACTGGTGCACTACACAATGCTTTCCTGCAATGCTTGAATCAGTCAGCATTCGCAGGATAATGTTTCATCACGGCGATGAATCGTCACACAGCAAACAGTTACCTTTTTAGGTGAATATACGGTGAAAGTCATCCGCATCCGCCCAGCTCGCCAGATTTCGACATTTGAGATTTCTGGCTGTCCTTCAATCGCAGAAAAACACTAGCGTGGTCAATGTTTTACGACGGAGACGGAGATCGATTAGGCAGTTCATCATTTTTCTGAGAACAAGATGACTGGCTTCAAGTCTTTCAGTTGTTGAAGCTTGGGTTACAGAAGTGCATTGATGTAGGTGCGGGTTACTTACAGACATGAACTAATCTGTATTTCTTATATCTCCAAATATACAGCTTACCTCTCATATTAAGATCTATAGTATCATCAGGCCTATCTACGTTAAACACATTCAATATGTCGTGAAAATACTGATTTGGAATACTTCTATTCTACAGTCTACCAGGAAAGTTATTGAGATTATTATTTATTCTCGATGACTGGAAGAGGATTTCTTTAGGGTATTTCGTCAATAAAATTATTGTAAATGTCAAAGACTTGATTATTATTTTTTTGTGAATTTTGAGTTTACTATTTACCAATTAAAAATAAGGGTTGGTTGCCCTTCTTTTGGGACCCATAATGTTTCTGCATCTGCAGGTAAACAGATTTTCGAAGACCGGACCTTGTCATGCTGACCCTTGAATTTGATCATTGACAATATTTACAGATAAGCATTAACCCATTGGGCTAAATAGATAGATATATAGATTATGAGTTAGGGATGCCCTGCAGCCTGGCCACTGCGACCTGTTGGTCTATTGTGCCACTCTCTGTTTTAAATTCCACCCACAATCTCCATCCTTCTTGTGAAGGATATGAGCTCTCTGAGCGAGAGTTTATTGGCTTAGTCAGCTTCGGTCTGTTAGATCCAAGTTCCTTCATCCTGAGTCTGTCCCCAGCCAGGCACTCGCACATAACATGTTCCATTAATTCTACCTCTTATTCACATAGTCTACATGTCTCAATCAATCCTAACTTGTTTATGTGGTTTCTGAGGCGACAATGCTCCGTTACTATGGCGGTTAGAACTCTCAGATCCAGCCTGGAGAGCTTGAGCCAAATCTTGGCTCTCGCAGTTGAAGGCCCACTGATGGCAAGTCGAGAGTCTGAGACATGAAAGACTTATTCAGTGCTCACGTACCTTCAGGTCCAACCACCGGTTATTTTCCATCCTTGCAGTCTCCATGGGATTTCCGAGCCTGGATTTCGGTCCGATGAATGCCAATGTTCCTCGAGCGGCTAATGAGTCCACCTTCTCATTGGCCTCAATGTCCGAGCGTACGGGTACCCACATGAGATAGAGCCTGCTCTGTTCTCCCAGTTTGGCAAGGGTGGAGCGAAATTCTTGCACCATCAGTGACGGTCAGGTATCGGATGACAAAGCCTTCGGTTTAGCTTGGCTATCGGTAGTGATTTTCAATGACCTAGCAAGTAAGAGTTTAGCACAGTAATCAATGAATATTTTTACTTGAAAAACAGTCGCAAGCCCGCCAAGACAGATCGTCTGTTTCTTGGAAGCACCTCGACCATAGATACAAGCTCCAACACATTTTGCAGTTTTGGAGCCGTCTGTGTACCAACAGGAATCCTCAAGTAGGCGGTCCTTGGAGCTGGACCAATCCTGTCTGCTGGGAATGATGATATGGAATGGTAGCTCCATGTTGGTTTTAAGTATTGCTACGTCAGACCTTATACTCAGGTACTCGTTGTCCTCGATTTCAGACTTTAAAGCGCCGGGCACGACGCAGATCATATCCGTACCATTTCGGGAAAGGAACTGGAATCTCAAGGAAGCTTTTCTAGCTCTTCCTGTCACCAGATGAAGAGCGACAAGGCCGCAGTCGGTGTAGAACGAAAAGCATTAGTAATCATAGTGCAAGCTGTACTCTGCAATTTAGAGAGCTTGAGTTGGGATAACGTCTTAAGGCCCCATCGGGCTAAATCTTATAAATAAACAATATTTCTGGCTCGAACGTTTATTTCTCGACAAAGTTTATTACTTTTAACATTGATACAGGATCGATTGACACCATGTTTCAAAGCAGATTGTATGGCGTTCTGATGGTACCACGTTAATTCCAGATCGAGCGAGTTTTGTCGGAGAATGAAAACAAAATGAAATGAATAAGATATTTTTCTTCCACTTGTACACCCATTTTCGGTGCCAAGGCCGAATTCACAGAAATTGCATTAGAATACTCAAGGTATTCACACAATGTGCAACTATGCTTCAGTGATTCTTATCAATGATCTGTCAGATAAGTATCGGATGACATTTTTTATAGTTCGATATCAAAATCATTTGAGCGTTGAGAGAAATGCCTTTTTTATACAGGGATATCCACCGGGACCGTCCGTTAAAAACTTTTTGAGTTCCAATTATAATATCAAGCTGAAATTTTATACGCGGCCATAACTAGCGACTTCCAATTGGAGTGAAATATTTTCGAAGTGATACCATTTCCGGTTATACCGGAAGTGGGCAATCACTCTGTTATTTCAAATGGCAATCTACCTTTTTTATTATACATCTAGCACCGACATTTGAGCAAGGCATAAAATACCCAAGTTGTTGGCACTGATCTGTCAAAACTTTTGACAGATTTAATTATTTTTGCTGTAAACTCGATTTTTGAGGAACATTTAAAAAAATTGTAGCTCGTAGATCTTTTGCACTACAGACACAATTTTTGATTGGGTGGATAGAAGAAGGATCATGGAATTTTTTAAGCAATCTACACATGTCAAATTTTTATTGCGTTGTTTTGTAAGATTTTTTTAATTTGGCCTTTTTCAAACAGCAATAACTCAATTTCTTCAAATGGCACGTGCGAATTTTTATATCTCCATCAGATGAAGCGTCAAATTTCAGATGGAATTGTATAAGCATGTACTATACCCATCTCTTATCGTTCCGAAATAATTTGGGAATATATTGAATTTTGATGATTTTGCAAGAATTAGCAGAGAATGCTTTGAAATAGTTGAATCAAGTAGCTGAACTGGCTACACTCACCTCACAGGTGCCTAAAATTAATGTACTTGTCACTTCGTTCATTCGAATTTGATATTTCAACAAGAATTGTCGTTATTTCAGAATGAAAATAACCAAAAAATACAACACATTTGGAATAAAACCACTGGTTATTCAAACAAAAATATATTTAATTTGTTTCAAATTCATTTTAGAATGTCAAAAAGTAGTGGGTAGAAATTGCAGGCAATTCAATATCCAATTTCCAAATTTACCGTCTATGAGTAAAATAAAATTTCGAAGCATTAGAAGCAAATTTCTACAATACGGATGAATAAAAATTGTACGCGACAACCAATCATCGAAGATAATTACATTAATACGAATAAATGATAGCAAACATCATAGGAGAAAACTAATTTACGATCTGAATAAATGTTCAATATGGGCCCCATTTTGCTCGATACACTTGACAGCTCGTATACGAAAATGATGAGTTGCCCTTCTAGTTTCCTCAGGATCAATATTACGAGCATTAGGAATGCGCTCTAGTAACTCTTCTTTACTTCTTACAGGAATAAGATACACTTCACTCTTGATTTTGCCCCATAAATAAAATCGAGGGTCGTCAGGTCCGGAGAACGCGGAGGCCATAAATTCGGCCCTTGATTACTCTACCATCTATCCTCGAACATTTCTGTTAGCTGCCGATCTACAGCTCGCGTTTTATGTGCTGGTGCACCATCCATTTGGTAATAGTAATCCCTCAGAATGTTAAGGGGTAATCCATCTAAAAAATCTAATGTTCCTCTAAAAATTTCCAGGTATCTTTGTCCATTAAGATTTTCCTCATAAATGTGATAAGTCAACAAATCATTCATTAAAATTGCTAAAACGTTCTCGCTGAATTTATTTTGGAAATCAATAACCTCAATGAAATGTGGATTTTCTGTGGCCCGGAAATGTCGATTTCTCCTGTTGGTTATTCCACTTTCACTGAACTTGGCTTCATCAGACTATATAATTTTTTGCGGAATTGTCTCATTTTCTTGAAGCCGAATTAATAAATTTTCACAGAAATTTAGCCGCTTGGGAAGGTCAGTTGGTTTCAATTTTTGTAGTCTGATAAAAGAATATGGGTGCATGTTATGTTTCTTGAGGAACCTTTGAATGGAAGTATAACTCAATCCAATATCCATTGATGCTTACTTAATGGACGCATGTGGATTTGCACGAAAATACGCTAGCGTATTAATTTGATTGTCGTCGTCCTCGAGAATTGGTTTTCTTCTAGTTTCTATGTATTTTGTTTCTGCAAACTGCAGAAAATTGCTTCTAATCCTTCGAAATTTTGTTTTACTCATAGGCGCCAAATTTGGAAATTGATTATTGAACTGCTTGCAAGTTCTATCCACCACTTTTTAACATTCGCCATGAATTAAAAAGAGATTAAACATATTCTCGTTTGAATAATTAGCCGTTTTATTATCAATCTGGTGTTCAAAAATTTTCACTTTAAATTACCAAAAATTCTTGTTGAAATATCAAATTCAAATGAACGAAGTGACAAGTACATTAATTTCAGGCATCTGGCAGGTGAGCGTAGCCAGTTCAGCTACTGGATTCAAATATTTCAAAGCATTCTCTGTTAGTTCTCGCAAAATCATCAAAATTCAATATATTTCCAAATTATTTCGGAACTATAAGAGATGGGTGTAGTACATGCTGACACAATTCCATCTGAAATTTGACGCTTCATCTGATGGCGATATAAAAATTGGCACGTGCCATTTGAAAAAAATGAGTTATTGCTGTTTGAAAAAGGACAAATTGAAAAAAATCATACAAAACAACGCAATAAACATTTGACATGTATAGACTGCTTGAAAAATACTTCTTCTATCTACCCAAGTAAAAATTGTGTCTGTAGTGCAAAAGATCTACGAGCTACAATGTTTTTAAATGTTCCTCAAAAATCGAGTTTATAAGAAAAATCGAGTTTATAACAAAAATAATTAAAGCCGTTAAAAGTTTTGACAGATAAGTGCCAACAACTTGGGTATTTTATGCCTTGCTCAAATGTCGGTTCTAGATGTATAATAAAAAAGGTAGATTGCCATTTGAAATAACAGAGTGATGACCCACTTCCGGTATAACCGGAAATATATCACTTCAATTGGAAATCGCTAATTATGGCCGCGTATAAAATTTCAGCTTGATATCGTTATTGGAACTTAAAAGTTTTTTACGGATGGTCCCGGTGGATATCCTTGTATATAAAATAATAAACAATATGCCAATGTTGGTTTCGTTTTGGATTTTTCAATAGTAATGCACAAGCTGCTAGGCGAGAATATGAACCATGCTTCAGTGTTCACTAAACTATCGGAATCAGGGGCTCTATCTTCAGTTTCCAAACATAAATATCCCACTAGACAGAATATTTTGGAAGAAAAAAAAATTCTGAAAATATAGCAAACCCCAGAAATCAGTACTATAAAGATGAGGCACCGTTTGGATGTCCCACTTAAGAGAGTTTGTAAAACGTTTGTACAGGAAAATTCAGAAGTATTGCATCAGTGGATATTATTTAGCAACGAGGTTAAATTTGCGAAATATGGAATCAATGATATCAGATTTGGGCACATTTCGAGTATCGAAAACCCTCAGATAGTCAGCTATACTCGATCGCAATAAAGATTTTCTGTTAATGTGTGGTATGGTGTGTAGAATAGACATCTGGTTGTACCTCAATTTTGTGAAAAAGCATTGCTAGGTGAAAAGTATTTGGAGTTTTTGGTCAATATTCTCTAAAAAAATTCCGTAACAAGAATGAATTCAGATTATCCATAAATAGATTGTAGATATGAAGTTTGGGCTGATTGATAACCTGCATTTTGTTTTTCTTTTCCGAGTGGGTCTAGTAAGACGAACCTAAGGAATGTATAGAATTTCATCAATTTTGTCCAACGGCATCTCAAGCTATTGATGATGAAATATTCGAGCAAAAACAACTAATAACCCTCGAAAACCCGGAAGCACTGATTTTCATACACCATTTCTGAAAGGCCTGCTGTTACTCTATCTCTCAGTATAATATTACCCTTTCGTCCAGACAACCCTGCATCTGGAAAGCTGACACTTTGGTTTCCATAGGCAAGGTTTCAATGATGTAATCGATCGCTATATGTCTGCAATTAATTTGTGATCCTGCTTTCTTGGAGCCTGTTTTCTCCGGAAAACGCAACAAAACCGATAAAGAGGTAAGCATCAAGTTCATTTGTATGAGTTTCACGTTACTGTTGATTTGCCATCCTTTTTCGATTCAAGTTATTGAAGTTTATGTAATTTGTTTCAATACGGCACCACTAATAACGTTGGTCTTTTTCGCGTGTATTTTTCATCTATTTATAATTAACGCATTAATTTGTTGAACATAACATTTCATTTCTTGTAAGGATCTGATTAAATACGATAAAAAAGTACCATTAGAAAAGAAATTTATTTCCGTTCAAGGATATGCTTTCCAAAATGTTCGAGCACATGGACTACGTTCAGATTTCTGCATCCACGGGCCAAAAGATAAGTAAAAGCCCCCTCCATAAACTACGAGATCTGTTCTGAAAGTAGTGCGAATTTGTTTGTGTTCTTTTTCAGCTTCAGATTGGATGCAATTCATATCAATCAATACTCAGCTTTGATCCATCCACCTAACTTCATATGCTATAGTCAAAATTTGGAATGGAGTTCAATATTGTTGCAACACAAACTTTGAAACAAATTCTTTGATCCATTCATTGGAAAATACAGAAATCAGAGAAAAGCCACAACACATACAAGCAAAATAGCTGACAAAAATTAGCTAATTAATCACAACGGCCAACCTTACCGTAAAAAAATGATGTGAGTACCAACATAACGCCACAAAAATTGGAAAATTGAATCCGAGTAGTCCGCTTAAATTGAAAATTCTCGATATTTTGAACAGACCACGTATATTTTCGTTGCATTCATATAAATTCATTTATGTTTAGTTATTAATACAAATTCTTAAGACATAGTAGATAATAGTTGAATGGCTACATAACGAAATAAAGTTTCCATATAAATAATTCAAGGACTACCTTGATCTTGCATATCATTGTCTTTTGTCTTGTAAGATGGAAAGCTTTCGATGCTCGGCTTGTATACAGCCTTCTTTTTAACGATGGCAGAAAAGTTAATAAAATATAAGACTAGAAAACTGTTTCATTTACCTGATGAATAATCGGCGTAACATTTAGCACTTTCACATTTCGGTATCAAAACTATTTTCTTGAATATAGTCGAGGTATTATTCAGTTGCTTCAAACTGTTCTGAATAATCTTATTGACACTATCAGTTTTACTCGTAATACAGGTTGAAAAGTCCACAATAATTGCTTTTACTGGATCGAATTGTTCCTGTTTTATGCAATTGAGAAATTTTGTCTCCTTTTTCTGCAAGTATTTTCCCAGTTTCTTTATTTTCTTACCCGCAGCGTTGGAAAATTTGCCAATAACTTTGGTGCTGCTTACAACAGACTCTTCTAATTTAACTCCTGTCCAGTCCAAGGGCTTTAATGGAGCATTTATGGTGCCCTTGATAACATCTTTGAATTTAGTGTTAGTTATGTTTATTGCTTTTGAAGTTTTCGTGAGAATGCCCTGTACTGGATCTTTTTTCTTCTGACAATCGCAAATCTGAAATTTGGAATATGTGGAGATAAAATTTCATTATTGAACTACTGCAAACCAAATTTTGGGTAGAAGTTTCGAAGACATTGTTTGAACATAAAAAAATCAGTGTTTTAAGTATTATCAACTCACCCCAAAGATGAGAAACATACAAACGAAAGTTAAACTCCCTTTGTTGACCATCTTTACAGAATTTTTGGAAGTAAAATTCAACGCGAAAAACTATCGAAAACAACTTAACTATACAATTATTTGCTTTTTCTTGCGTCAAGGCGATAACATTATCGGTAGATAGGGATAAAAATTAAAGTACAATAATTATATTTGCAAGTTATAGTAGCGTTCAATATACACTCTTCATGAAGATATACACAGGAATGAGTGAATTTTTCGTCATTTTATAAATTTGTATCCGAATTAAAAATTGAGATGAAAGTCAAAACGAATGTGTTTAGTTAATTTTGGGAAGAAATTTTGGCAGTTGACTCAGATTATCAAAAACTCTATTCTCAAAATGTATTCATTCACATAATACTTTTGGTTATAACAGAACTGAACACCAATTTTGTTTGCCTGTATAGAACAGTCTGTATATGAACACCAATGTACGTTGTTTGGTTCATGAAATATTTTAGTTTTTCCTAAGAAATCAGAATTTTTCGTGATCCAAAAAAATGGATATGTATCGAAAACCACGGGAGCTAAGAAGATAATGAAAAATGATTTGTGTACAACTATAAGATAGCATATGATCATAAAAATGAATCTCATACAGTACACAGAGTATTCTTTTCCGGACTCATAATTCGGGAAAAATACATAGAAAACTATTCTCTTATTAGATTACACATAATAAAATATATGAAAAATGTCATATTTTTCGAACGACTGTCAACATTTTTTCGCAAATTTTTCCTTAAATTAAACAAGTTACACGAAGAAATAATATATGGGCGATGTCAACCTAGATTATTAGGTCTGAATGATTCTTAAACATCTATAGATCATAATCGGCATCACTTGGAAGACTGAACATAGCCATCGGGGCTCTCTCGGTCAAACAGAGATGGAATTTGAGGAAATATCGCAGGTTATGTATTTTTTTATAATCTCCCTAGTCTTTTTTGTGGTCTTGTTTGCTATGTAAAATTTTTCTTTAGATTTGTTTAGACATATAAGAAGTATGATTGTTGAAATATTTTTCTGCTGGTATTTCTTTTTCCATTGTTACAGATTCCTGTTCCAAACTCCCTTCCTTTCACCCTTGGCGTCGTTTGGAAATCATGGAATGCAAGAGAGAATGAAGCGGCTAAGCAGAAAAATTTTTGGTACTCTTTATGTACACACGACACTAACACAACATAAACAGACAAGCTATTGCTAGTGCAATAGCGACAGGGAAACGAGTTTTTTCCTCAGGTTTTTTCACTCGTTTATTGAATCATATACAAGATAGTATCGTTCCCCTGTTACATTTCCTGAGCTCACACTTGTGTTTTTTCTGACACACACCAAAATTATAAATATAAGTATTGTGTGTAAATACAATTATTTACAATTTTGTAAATCCTCTCTCTTCAAAAGAATATATACATATACAATTTATGAACACTGCTTTTTACTTGTATCAAGTCGATCTTCATCATTGACCACGAGTGAACATAGATGTTTCATATTGGAACATATTATGTTGAATTTATACTATTCTCATATATAGCATAATCTAGTATTTTTTCTTGGGTGATAATTAATGCTATGATATTTTATTGTTTCGAGAACCTATTGCGTGTGGTAAATCGAGGATAATATTAATTTCAGTGTTTTCAGCTATTTGTCGATGCTGTAACTGTCGTATCCGTTATTTGACGCTAATGCATTAAAAACTCTAATTTTTTTTATTTTTTTCGTGAAAGGAGAATAATGGATAATCTATTAACAAATATATTAAACGCGGTCATTTTTAGTTTATGCGAATTGGAACATTGGAACAACTATTATGGATTAAGGTGTTAGTGAATGTTGGTGTTCGATGAATGTTTCAAATTTAGGATAACTATAGTACTCTAATTTAAATGAATAAGAAATTAAATGATTTATGCATATTTTCAATTTATACAGTGAATTAGATCGATTAAATCATATTGTGAAATTAATTCCATACTACTGAAAAGAGAATCAATTGTATGTCCAAATAGAGCATATGACTATATCAACATATCTTTTCTAGTAAATAATGTTTTTAGTTAGAAGAACGTATGAAGATTGGTCAAAAATAAAATCATGTAATATTTCTTGAGCAATTTTACTGAATAATTGTGATTCTTAACGCGTTTCGCTACTCCGTAACTTCTTCAGACGAATGGTTGTACAGAAATAATGATAACTATATATAGATAAAAACGAGAAAATAAATACAAATGTTCTTAAGTTATTGAAAGCTTAATGAATTTCTTCTTCTTAAGTGCTCATCGATGATGGGTACATCCAATAAAATTAAGGAATAGATTGCTCCCTGAAGAGATTCAATCGATGTGAAGGGCTTGAATCGACTTGTTCATTAATGAGTCTACCTGAGTGTTTTTGTTTGTTGATTTCTAAAGATTTCTAAAGATCTGCTTTCCAATATTTATTATCTGTATGCAAAATTTCAAACTGTGGGTCAAAAGAGGATTATTTTCTAGAGGATGATTCAAGTAATTTCTATGTTCTACTGATGTATAAATTATTACAGTCATTGGAATTCATCCAATCTATAAACACCTGATTTATTATTATTATCTGATTTGGTTTTATCGTTTTTTATATATTTACCTTAGCTATTATTAGTTTGGAAACGTATTGTGAAATTATTTATACTCAAGAATGATTTCAGTTTCTCACTTGTGATACCAACAAAAGTTAAAGTGTTGAATTTTCTTTCAAATTATTGACAGCGTAAACTTCATTTAATGCAATTCTACTTTGTTGTTTATTCAAAATATTATTTATTATTCTAGGATTATAACCGTCTTCTTTAATTAAATTTAATCGCATTGAATAAAGTTTACACTGTCGATAAACTGAAACAAAAATTCAACACCTTAACCTTCGTTGGTATTACAAGTGAGAAACTGAAATCATTCTTGAGTAGAAATAATTTCAACATAGCTTTCAAACTAATAATAGCTTAAGTAGAAATATTTTCAACAAAGCTTTCCAAACTAATAATAGCTTAGGCCAATATATAAAGAACAATAAAACCAAATCAGATAAATATAATGAATCAGATGTTTATAGATTGAATTGCAAAGACTGTTGTAATTTTTACATTGGTAGAACACAAATTTTCAGTATTATAATATTGGAACATAAACGTAGTTTTTGAAAGAAAAAATCAGATTCGAATTACGTGAATCATCTCCTAGAAAATAATTATTCCATCGACCCACAGTTTGGAATTTTGCGTACTGATAATAAATATTGGAAAGTAGATATTTGGGATACTTCAGGAATCAACAAAGACAAACACTCAGGTAGACTCATTAATCAACGAGTCGATTTAAGCCCTTCACCTCTATTGCATCTCTTCAAGAAGCAATGTATTCCTTAATTTGATTGGATACACCTATCATCAATAACCACTTAAGAAAAAGAATCTCAATAAGCTTTTAATTACTTAAGAACATCTGCATTCATTTTCTCATTTTTATCTATACATAGTTGTCATAATTTCGGTACATTCATTCGTCAGAAGAAGCTACGGTGTAGCGAAACGCTTTACGAATCACAATTATTCAGTAAAATTCCTCAATAAATATTCCTTTTTTATTATCGATAATGGAATTCTACCAAGTAAAAGGCTCCCAAATTCAAAGATTGGCCAAAAGTTAGCTGCGATCTAAGGAATTTGCCCTCAAAAATTGAAGACGAAGGTAGGGAGTTATTTTTCTCCATTTGCAGTAATTCACAAAGCTGCCATACGAAAACGTCGAAATTGAGACGTCATGCATTATTGTAATAGCTCAGAGATGATATTCGTAAATAGGCTCTAGAACTAGACCATCATGAGGAAAGAAGAATGATAATTTACGATTTACTGAATAATTATTTTGTCTTGGATGAAATTTGTATTAATTTACCTGTTCCTGTACCTGTACTTCCTTTAATGGATGATAATTTCAAAACAACTCTTGGCCATAATTTCATACTGCGATTAGGAAGCAAGTTAACAGTCGTTTGTATCCCATATATCCAGTGTAATTGTCGCATTAAAACAGTCTTGGCAAGTTTTCTCTTATAAACTTGTTTCTTTATCCGCTTCGTAAATATTCTCAACAGCTCTCAGCATAATCTATTATTGTTGCAGGTTCCACGGCCACCGAACCATTAATTTCTCAAGATAATACCCGGCACTCTGCGGAAGCGAGCGTCTCTTATCAAAGTCTATTAGAGCAGAGAGAAGAAGAATATCGTCAAGAGGTTGAAAGGTTGACGGCCGAAATTAAGTTCCTCAAATTGCAACTTTTTCAGCTTTCCAATGGTGAGTTCATCCAAACAATCGATACGAACGTGTAATGTTCGAGTTAATTCAGGTTAGAAATGGATATACTTGGGGAAAACTGTTGCTGTTTCGATAGGATATTCAATTATTTCGAAACAGATAGGGATAGAAGTATCTACTCTCGAATGTGAGCAGCTCGGAGAGAAATTTTTGTTGAAGCTTTTCAGTTGCATATATGTAACCAGTTTTTGGAATCGAAGTAGGTTAATTTGACTGAACTTTTATATAGGCTGTGCAACCTTTCCGATTCTGATTAATGTTGTATCGGAATATAAAGAAAATGTAATAAATCAAATCGAATATACAGTTCAATCTCCAATCTCCAAGTTATCTGTAAATGTCTTATTCCATGGTGATTGGTAAAATTTGCTAAAGGATGGGTTTCTTTGAGGGAAATTTTCTGTGGTATATTTGGGAATTCAACGGGCAACCTCCTAGGAGAGGGTGCTTCAATCCCACTGAATCAAATAAGGCAGAGGAGCCAAGTGCTCCTGCGTTTGAAAGCTCTTTTTTAAAAATATGTACGAGGAAAGTGATTTTGACGAATCTTTTTTATCTTACAAGTCACCTTGAATATTATGGATAAGGAAGTTAGCGTTGTAGTGATGTCTTTTGAATTTCTCTTTACAAAATACAATCTTTCAATGATGTTATCGCTTTATCATGTTTACAATAGAAAACATGAAATCTGATTATGCCAAATCAAAGGTTCAAGCTGTTTCCGTTTACTTCAATGAAAAAGTACAATCTGAAAGACGTCTTTAACAGGAATTAACAGCAGTTATTTCACGTCACTCATCTACAATCCACTTGATCAAGGATCCTTCAAATTATCAAATTCGAAAATTTCGAGCTCAAGATGTTCCAACAAGAGAAAGTCTAGGGGATTCAGGTCAGCAGATCAGGTAAGCTTCTCCATAGGACCTTTTTTTCCAATATAAGGAGCAAGATATTGCGAACTTGGGGTATTGGTAAACTGATGCACCGTTTATAGGAGGAGCTCCGTCTGGTTGGAAATAGAATTGTTGTTCAAGTTCTAGAGGATCGTTCTGATTTTTCTATTATCAGTGGATCGACTCGATTCTCAGCATAACAAAATAAATTTTGCCGTCAAAATTATCAGGAGAAAGGAGAGGTGGTCTCCCAAAATTCCTACCCAAATACTTAGCTCTACTGGATATTATGGATAATCTCGAAATAAATGTGGATTTGTCACGCTAAAAGTTCTACAGTTCTGCTAGTTAACCTTTTAAGGAAGTGAAAAGGGCATTCGCTCGTAAAGTAAACGTTGTTCAAGTATTGAAGATAATTATTGATACACTTGGCCATATTCTCGCAAAGTTGAACATGTACCAATACCGCCACAGCTGCTACTTTATCATTCACAATTTCAAAGGTGGCCTTTCTTTATCGATTATTGAACCCGTCTCAAAAAATTTCGGTATCAATTTCTTCATCTATTTATGGCAAACATTACAGTCAAGGGGGTTTTAGTGCTTACCAGCTCATGGTGTTCGTGCCATGTGTACACCATAAATATTTTTTCTAATTTTAACAACATCAGCAAAGTAGTAAGTCAATGACTGATTTACAATGCATCAAATGATCTAACAAACGTAACATAAGATGAACAAAATACTTCTAAGAACAAAGAGGTAAGTCGAAAGAAATGTTTCCGTTAATTCTCATATACATAGTTTATTTTAATCTCAAATACATTACGTAGTTATGGCGAACTTTACAATCAAGATGGTTTTGGATAATAATTCTTGGAACCACTCGTCTACATATTGATAGAGTAAATTACCAACTGAACAGGTTCCTGAAATGTGTGGGTAGAACATAGTTTATATTGACAATTTTAACCACATTAGTGAAGTAGTAACTCAATGATTGTTTGCAATGCATCAATTGATCCAATGAACGTATTATCAGATGAACACTTTGCTTTCAAGAATACAAAATGAAGTTGACACAAAGATTTTCATTTATTTTCTTGATTTATATTTAGTTGAGGTGATTTTTTTTTACTTTACTTTGTGAAAAGGGCTCTACAACAAAACCTTCTTTCGTCATTGTCTAAAAATTCAAGGTGAGTAAATTCACTGCTTAATGCACGCTGGCGCTATTTACCCTCGAAAGGTTTCTCATCAAAATGAAAATCGATAGTCATGGTGGCTAGGTTGGGATAAACTATAATTTATTTGCTAAAAACTTTCCTCAAAATTTGTTTTCCACTCACCGTTGAGAATAGGCTTTGAAGAGCTTTCAAATGAGGTATAGACGCATTTGCCCTATTGAATTTTGAGCGAAGGATTGAAATTCCTCCTCTTGAGGGGTAGCTCGTTGTCAAATACAAGTCTAACGCCCAATGAAAATCATTCGACGTGTTTCGGCAAATTTTTCCAATTAGTCAGGATTAGAAATATATGGCTATATGCAGATGGTATACCTCGTATCCTCAACGGATATTCCAATAGATCGCTCATAGAATTATACAACATTAATTAAACGAAATGGTTCTAATAAGATTATATTTACAAGCAATAATAGCCGACTGAATTAAGCAAATGTGGAAGATGAAAAGAGGACATAATTCCCCTCATTTCTTCTACACCGTTTCATTTCCAGGAAATTTTCATGAAAATGTGGAAATACTGGAAATTTATAAGTCATTATATAAGTTTTGACAGTTTTGTTCTTCAAGTCATAAGAAATCTGAAATTTGTTTTCCGGAAGAAAGAATGATATTGGTCTGGTGTTTTCTCCTTAGAAAACAACCACTGCTAAGAGACTTATTTCATAAAGTTTCAATATGGGCTGTACGTTATCTCATTTTTTACTCATTGACATTTTGGCAACATACATTTCTATCATAATTCATGTTTCATAACATAATACCAAAATCATGAAATTAGCTTCAATGCTAATTTGCTTTTTAAGGAGACGCCACTTGTTGGTTCATTGATATCAATGATAATGTTCGAGTTTTTATATATTATACAGGGTTAGGCTAAAGTACCGGAACG
This sequence comes from Cryptolaemus montrouzieri, assembly GCA_013387265.2. Taxonomy (NCBI): domain Eukaryota; kingdom Metazoa; phylum Arthropoda; class Insecta; order Coleoptera; family Coccinellidae; genus Cryptolaemus; species Cryptolaemus montrouzieri. Next base: position 46,851,466 of record JABFTP020000103.1, read on the forward strand.
GCTAATTATCTCAATTATTTATATTCCTACATTGTGAAGCATAAAGAATTCAGTGTTCATCTTTTGTGGTCAGTAGTGTTTCCGGTGTAGCCGGAACTGAACACAACATGAGAATTTCAAATGTAATCCCCTTTATGTTTATTTATACATTCAGATGAGAAAACCTTCCGTAGAAACAATCAAGAAAAATGCTTTTCCTCAAATGTCGTGTTAATAAAAAATCAAAATGACAATAAATATTATCACCTAAATCAAATTACTCTCGAATTCGTAATCAACGTGACAGGTTGACAATTATTGTCATGTATTTGTTGAAGTTTTGATTTTTGCACGAACGAGAGAAATTTTTTTGATGAAACTATATCATGTGTTGAAAATGAGTTCCATTCACCTCTTGACAATAACCTGATGGATCAATGAAATTTCTGAGAGAATTTTGCAGAAATTGTGGGGGTATCAAATTGATTTTTTTATGTAACCTCTTAACTCATCTAGATTGACAAGTCGTTCTCTATAAACTCGGAATTTCTAGTGGCCCCATGAAAAGAAGTCCAGAGGCGATAGATCAGGTGACCGCGGGGCCCACTCGATAGGAACTCTTCTACCGATCCATCGTTTCTGGAAAAACTTCATATATTCGAACATCTACCGCAAAGTGTGCGGGAGCTCAATCTTGTTGGAACCATACAATATCAGCTGAATAACGGATTATATAAATTTGGAAATAAAGCTGTTATGGCTGGCACAATTTCATTTATTAATAATTCTAAATATCATTTAAATTACCTTCTATGAAAAGTGGACGAATTATGTGGTCACCGATAATGCCGGCCCAAACACTTAACTTTGTGGATGTTGTGTATGAACCTCCCTAATCCAATGTGGGTTGTCTCTCGAAGTCAATTATGTCTATTTACTGTACCGTTGAGGCAAAACGAAGCTTCGTCCGAGAATATGATTCTATTCAAAAAATTTGGATTCGCCATTATCATTTCTTTGATGGTCTCTGAAAATTGTACTCTATGGTCAGGATCGTCTTCAGTAAGCTCATGGACGAAATGGATTCCATATGGTTTCTTCTATTCTGTTTCCAGTATCCTACAAACTGACCTCTGAGAAATATCATGAATCAAGGATTTCCTCAATTGCCAGTAAAATGTACAACTTTGTTTCTTCGTCAGTGGCAGACTTAGGGCGGTCCTGCTCTGGGAATATCTTTCACTTGCCGACCTGCTTCATATCGCTGAATAGTTCTGCATACTGTGGATTTACTAATTTGATGATCTGGGTGAACAGTAATAAACAGACTGCCAACTTCTCGGTAAGATCGTTGTCTGTCACCATATCCGCGCATCATCAAAACCTTGAACCATTCTGCTTCACTGAGCTTTAATACCATTATAAGGAATTGAAGTGCAAAAATCTGAACTTCAACAAGTACTTGACATTATTTGTCGACCTGTCCCGTTAATTATCAATGCAAAAGTAATTTGATCTAGGTGATATAATTTTTATTATTTTAATTTTTATGAACTCGACATTGAAAGGAAATATTTTTCGTTGATTGTTTCTAAAAGAGTTTTTTGTCTGAATCTAAAAATAAATAAACGTATAGGGTGTTATATTTGATTTTCTCATTTTTTGGTAATTTCCGGCTACACCGGAAACACTAGCGAGCACAAAATATCAACACTGAATTCTTTATGTTTAGCAATGTGGGAATAATAATTATCAAAGTGAGATTATTAACCGTTCCGGTACTTTCGCCTAAAATTATATAAAACTAATCATTAATGAGCCACCCTGGATACTTTCAATCCTGTAATGATGTGAAAAATTCGCCGAAACATATGAAATGATTTTGTTTGAGGAACATCCTTTGCCATATATTTAAGACTTCAAAGTGCAACCTCCTAAGAGCTTGTGCTCCTTCCCTACAAAATCGGGTGACCGATCATGCGTCTTGATAGAGGAGCGTGGCCTAGTACTCTGCCCACTTCCTGCTTGAACGTCGAGAAAGGCTGAGTTGAAAGATAGATTCGAGGAATCCGGGTTCGGTCCCAAAATTCTTTTAACTAGTGTACCTGTTTTGTATTTCTCTAACGAGTTGGCGTTCACGCAGATAGTACATAGTACTATATTGATCATATATCTCTGGGATATATTTTCGAACTATTCTTTCTGTTTTTGTATGGATTTATTGTGCACACATTTTGGAACATTTTGGTATGAGGTATTGTGACATAGTTTTGAATAAACGTATTTGGTTAGATGAAGGAGTTTTTGAAACGAGTTCCTGTCATCTGTCATCTGTCAGTTCGAGGCGCCTGTTAAGTCACAACCTACATCTAAAGAAACAACTACTCAGAAAAATGAATGAAGTGTTGATATCCTCTTTGTCTTATTGTAAGAAACTTGAACAAGGTATGACCATCTAGTTTATAAGTGCAAATCTTAACTTTAGCAAAATTTAATTTGATATGGTTTCAAAACTGTGAATTCTATATTCGATGTACAGAAACATAAGCATAGGTTCCTTTTCTCTTGATCATATCCTACCTGTTAATACTTTCATTTTTGGCTCTAACTAAAAAAGGCTTTTGAAACAGAAACCACGTTGCATCTTATTTTTGTAATCTACACTTATGGCATTGTCTTGTTGAAATTTATAGTAAATTGCCCTGTCTGTTGATTGTGAGTGCATTACCTAATTTGTTTTAATCATTCTCAGTTCGGTTGTCATACCTAAAGAGAGAAAGCACTTCATAGTCCGTTCGCAAGGAGTATCCTTTTATTAAAAAAGACGCTACAATACTTGTGAAGAATGAAGTTTTCTGTTGTAAAAAATTGGATAGTATGATAAGATGTGTTGAATTTTCACCACACGTTCGGGATATTGTACTCAGGGCATTCAAAGGACATTTTAACAAAACCTACTCTGCTTTTCATCTTCATCATAATACATGAGGGCTATGACTACCATCCAGAGGTTTCCTTCAAGAAAAAAGAATTGTTCTCCCTTCTTTCAATGTTCTTGAAAAAATATTCAAGGTAGCTCGCTGGAGAATAAAAATAATTTTCTGCAAAAAACTTTTCCCGTACACCGTAGTAGAGAAGCTTCGAAGAGTTTTCAAATGAGCTACTTTGTGATTTCCTTTCGATTGAAAAGTTGTAAGCTGATAGTTTGAACGATACTTCGAATGCAAAAAAACGTTAGCTGGGTGTATATCACTGAGAAACCGAAAATGTTTGTGAGAAATTTGTCGTTTTCTTCGATTGCAGCTTCGTTAATCAGTAATACACACTCCACAAAAATTGTCGCATCACCTGGTATTCTGAATTTCATAATCGATTAAGCAGCTCGATCGCAGTTTCCTTGTTAACATATGTCTTTGGATATATGAGGGGGAAAAAATCTTATTTATGTTGTAACATTTGTTCCATATGATCTCAAACATGTCTGAAACAAAAATGAGTTTATTTGACTATCAGTATTCATTCAATTCAATGCAAGTTTTCTGCGATTCTTGTTGATTTTCGAATATTCGAATTTATTGTAATGGCTGATGAAATTCCTGGGCGCTTTTCGTGTGATCATGAACTGGTAAGAATTGTAACACTTCTAGAGGAGGGGCGAAGCGAACGTTACGTGGCTAACTTGTTGAATGTTAACCAAAGCACTTTTTCAAGAGTAATTAATTGGTACCACGAAACAGGGGAATATGGAAGAAGGGCCGAACAGGGAAGAAATCGGATAACAACACCAGTTGATGATCGTTGGCTTCGTTTAACTGCACTAAGAGTTCGGCACTGCAAGGCTAGAATGCTACAAAATGCACTTTCCAGAAATGTGCATCTTTCAATGCAAACTATTGGGAACAGGCTCAGAGAAGACGATATCAAACCAAGGGTGGCTTCTACCGGCCCGCGACTCACCAGAGAGCATCGAGTTGCAAGACTTCAGTTTGCGAGGAACATGCAAATTGGGGTATTCCAGAATCGTCGAATTTTCTCTTTTATGCTGAGTCCAGGTTCTGTCTAGTATCAAATGATAGACGCATGCCTGTATACAGACGACCTGGGGAACGGTATCAGCAATGCAATATCAGGCAAACCGAAAACTTCGAAGAGGGCTCAGTAATTGTGTGGGGGGTTACTTCTTTCCATGGTCGAACTGAGTTAGACCTAGTGACTAATGGAAAAATGACGGCGGCCAGATACATCGCAGATATCCTCAAACCCCATGTTTACCCTTTAGCCCATTGATTGGCGAAAACTTCATTTATATGCATGATAATGCTCGGCCTCATGCAGCTAGAGTAGTTACAGAATTTCTGCAAATTGCCGAAATTGATATTTCAATATGGCCAGCCAGAAGTCCCAACTTGGATCTCATAGAACATGTTTGAAACAACATGCGGTGGAAAAATCAGCAAGGTAGGATGCCTTGTAGAACATTCCAACAACTAGAAAATCTTCCTGAAATTTGGCACTCAATGACTCAAGAGTACATCCAAAATTTGTTTGAGGGGCTTCTGACACGTATACTGGCAGTAAGTAGGGCCCGGGGAGAAAACACTCGATTTTGAAAATGATTAGTAACAATTCGATGCCAGTTGATTGGTCTCTTCGCGAATGTTTGAAGATGGTAGAATTTTTTAATTTTTCATTAACTCGAAAATTGTTGATATTTTCAATCATAAACTCATCTCTTTTGAATGATATCGTCTTATTTTACACTTCTGATAGTTACCAAGCGACTCTTGAATGAGCAATCTAAGGTTCATATAGTATTGTCGTAAAAGTAGGGTGTTGCGATAATTTTTGTGAGGAGCGTATTAACAGAAAATTGAAAAGAGGCGGTAGATTATATAAGTCTGAGACTTAAAATATTTTATTTAGTTTATTTAAAGTCGCATCAACCTATTATAGGTTATTAGAAACACAAAAATATACAATGATTAAACATATTGGGTAAAAAACAAAACTCATTACTGTTATTCAAGGCTATCCCAATACATATATAATGTGATATATTCGTCGCTATATTCTACACATAAAATTGATATCTTTCAAGAAATTGATTGTGTTTTTGCACCTGCTAACAGTTGATAAGCAGTCTTTTAAAAAGGTGGTATGAAGTCCTTAACCGTGCCTCTTGGTGTAATAGGCAATTTATGAGTGCTCGATTGACTGCACACAGTTGCAGTTCTCGCACCTTCTTTGGTTATTAGATGTAAGTGAGTGATATTCCTGTGACCAATTCTGAGTCGATTTATGATTCCCTGTTCACGTCTACCGAATAACAAGGCTGGACTTTTCTGCTTTACATCTTGTCGAATTTGATGCAGTTTTGAGAGGAATTGATTTTTCCAACGATTATTCCAATTTGTCAGAATTTCGAGTTTCTGTTGTTTTAAATTGTTGCTGCTTTGGATAGTCATTCAATAATTTGTATGAAAGGAAAAGACAGTTGAATGTATACTGGTGAGAAACTCGGTCACACTAATCAGGTTTCTTTTCATTCATGCAAATCAATCTTCTTACACATTTCCTTCAAATTTCAATGAAAATCTTTCAAATTATCTTGAAAAATCAGAAAGAGTTGATCACCATATAATAACTGGCGATATGAACATAGATCTCTTGGATAAGGAAGATCAAGTGAATGAATATAAGAATATTTTGAACTCATATGGCTACGAATCGTTTATAAGCAAATACACTAGACTTGCCAGTGGAACAAGCTTGGAACAATTTTTCTTGAATTCAAATGATCGCATACAGCAAGAAAACCAATATGGCTTCATAGTTGTTTCTCATATAACCGATCTTTGTCCAATTATGTTATGTATTTCAATGAAGACTCCTCAGAAGAAGATTACTGCTTTGAAAAAATATTACACCAACTTTTCTGAATTGAAAAATGAATTAAATTTGGAAAAGTGGGATGAAATGTACAAGATGAAGGATGTAAATACTGCAACAAAACTCTTCATTGAAAAATTCTCAAATTATTTAATTAAACATACAGAGACAAAAAAAAACCCGGAAAAAATTCTAGTACAAAAGTTTGATTACCCCTGGACTTGTAAAAGCTGTGTAACAAAATTTAGTTTCATACTCTGGATAAGCCCAGAGAGCAATGAGACTCTAATTCAATATTCGTCACTGAAATCTTGGAAGAAAAGTCAAGAAAGTTTTGCTTAGATATTTAATCAATTACATAAATTATGATAATGATACATAGTGTCACAAATACTTCTTTATATGTTAATACAGGCAATAAGACTTATCTTAGTGGTTCTTGGTCTCACTGGTGCCTTTGGGGAAAACCTCTATTTCAGCTGTTGAGCTCCGCTTACGAGTCTCTACCTATAAAACTCCACCTAGGAATTTTAGTCTAGGACTCTCCATCTACGAATTTCTATCTAGGACTCCCCACCTAGGATGATCTAACGTAACAGCCAGCTACGCCAGGGAATTTAAAGTAACATAATAACTTGGATCTAATATTATTTAAGGACAAAAATTCATATGAAAAGTTACAGAGATTCTAAGAAAGTAAACTCGTGCTGGCTGTTCAGGTAGGTCATAGAATTGAGAGATAAGTTCTATAAAAAGCGAGGAGGCATCTACAAAAAACTATTTACAATTGAAAGAGAAGCTACATGAAAAGCAAGGAAGCATCTATAAAAACTATTTACAAAGAATTACTGATGTTTGGCAACCGTTTTGAAAATTTGAAAGAATTGCATGATATACATGATAATTTCATGAAAATTACTTAAAAATGAAGGAAATAGTAATTGAATATATGAGTTTGAGTTACTTTGGTCGTTTTCTACTCAGAAAAATTATTTTGATCGAGTTTATTGAAGAGAAATCCATCAAGGTCATTATAAAAATTGTAGAAATTAAAGGAATACGATTATGAAATCCATTGTGAGATAAAGACAAATTCTGTAGAGCAGGATTTGAATTTTTAAAAGCTACACTAAGACATTCAAGCAGTTAATAAAAAAAAATGCTGCAAGGAAAACTTATAAATTAGATTATCAAGGTAAAGTGCGGCATTTTGCTAAATGAACTTTCAACTTACCCTATATTCTGATATAGGTCACTACACAGTTTTCAAGATGAAGATACGAATTTTAATATAATTTAATTATTTTAACTGCTATTTAGGAGGATATTCAAGTTCAACTACTTCGCTTGAAGGTTGCAAAAAAGGAACGCAGAACGAATTTGAAGAATGGTAAGCATACCATTCGATTATCTGAATATGCGCATCAGACTGTTAGCTAGTGGCGTGACACAGATGGAGTGTTGACTGGAATCAGGTGTTATAACTCAAATTGTTGTGACGTGAATTTAGCACGTTATGGCTGTGAACAAGGAAAATGAATTATTCAAAAAACCCTCAAAAGACCCAAATGATCTAGAACTCAAAAATCAATATGTGAATTACAGAAATATGGTTCAAAACTTAATAATAAAAGCCAAAAAACAACATCTTCAGAACTATGTAAAAGAAAATAAATACAGATGGAAAGCACTATGGAGTTTCGTTAAGGACAACTGTAACGAGCCTAAAAGAAGAATAGAAATAAAAGAAATACATGGTAGAGATGGACGGTTGATTCATGAACATGACGATATGGCGGAAGAGTTTAATGAATATTTTAGCGGGTTGGGTAAGGAATATGAGAAAAAAATGAAAGAACCAAAAGATTATGAAGAGAAAGACACATTTTTAAATTATTTTTTTATTTATTATTTATTTTTTACATTATTTCTGTACCCAACAGATAAAACTGAAGTAGAGTCGGCGGCAGGATACGATTACATACAATCCGAAGTTTTGAAAAGAGTGAAGGAGGAAATTTTGGGACCTCTTTTTTTTCTAGTCAACTTATGTTTCGAGACTGGAAGCATCCCCGACTTACTGAAAATTGGAATTATAAAACCTATCCATAAATCAGGAATAAAAACATGTATGAGGAACTATCGCCCGGTGTCACTGGTCTCAAACTTGGGAAAAGTAATAGAAAAATTAATAAAATCGCGGGTGTGGAAATTTCTTAGAAAAGCACAAACATCAATTTGGGTTCCTTAAAAGTAGATCAACTGAAGACGCTATTGGAGAATTGACAAAAAGCATTCATAACAACATAGATATGAAACGACCAGCGCTCTGCGTATTAATCGATCTTGCTGAAGAATTTGATACCGTTTCCCATGAAAAGTTGCTGACAAAACTGTACAGATATGGAATACGAAGAAAAGCTCATGATTTACTGAAGAACTTTTCATCGAAGCGGAAGCAATGCGTAGAAATTAAAAATGAAAAGAGTACAAAGAGAGATATAACCTTTGGTGAACCACAAGGTACAGTGCTGAGTCCTGTTTATTCATATTGTACATATACAGTCTTCTACTCATGGTCAGAAAAGGTAAAATTGTATGTTTCGCTGACGATGCTGCCATATTGTATCAGCATAATTCATGGCAGAAATTGAAAGCTGAAGCTGAAAAAGATCTCGTTGAAGTACGAAAGTGGTTTAAGTACAATATACTGATGATGAATTTGGAGAAAACAAAATATGTACCTTTCGCTTCTTACGTGACTAGTCTTCCAAATATATGTAGGCTTCATCTTGATACGAAAACATATATACCTGAAACAGAAAACATAAAATATCTACGTGTTATAAGCGACGTAAATATGAAATGGGACAAACACATTGAACTATTAGTCAAAAAATTGAGGGGGCTTCTTGGAAAGTTCGATATATGAGGAAGTCTCTTGACATAGAGGATATGAAAATTCTGTATTATGCACTGGCTCAATCACAAATATTATATAGCATACCAGGTTGGGGGGATTCATATAATTGCTATCTGAAAACTTACCTTTTGAAGTGACGAACTATACAGAATATCTGGTGTCAAGGATGTCCATCAAATATTTTCATTGAAGTTACTCTCACAAATCTCTCAACACAAAAAAGAAATTGGCATTTTGAAACACGACTATTCAATAAGAAATAAATCTTCCAGATTCGGGACACTTAGAACAAATAAAACAATAGGGCAAAGATGTTTTATGTATGTGGCACCTAGAATATATTCAGTAATTCCTGAGCGAGTGAGAAACATAACAAATTCGAAACGTTTTATGAAAGAGAGTGAGAGCTGGATCCTAATTACTCAGAGGAATATATTTTGTGATTCATCGAACTGAACATAGAGAAACAAAAAAAGATATAACCTGATTAATGACTCAAGCCGAATTCAACAATACAACCTTAATACGAGCAAAGGTTACACCTTATTTTAGACAAACAAGAGCAAGAACAGAGCATAGATTTCATATTATTTTCATTTTAAATTTTGAATTCGCTAAGGGAAAGAAAAATAAGTGTTTAGGTTTTATATCGCGTACTAAAATTATTGCTTATAATTATCTCTGCGATTCATGTTTATTTGGATAAGTGTTGTATACCTTATGCAGTACTGAATAAACCTTATTATTATTATCATTTTCATGAAATCATAGTTTTTTTTAATTTACATGTACGTATAGAAACTCGCATATAATTCACTGCGTTGAAATCATTTTCTCACTTCAATAGTATGTTGACCATCAACTGGTATAGTTTCAACTAGAAAGAAGAAACGTGTGTTCCACGTTTTCTTGGATGTTTTCTAATCTAAACCACTCATAGTGCAGCGGCGAAGATGCACAAGACGAGGAAGTAGTCCACGATTTATGGATCAGGAGAAAATTCGTCTGAACAATCTATTGCTGGCATCTGGGTTAAACATTTTGAATTGGTGATGAAACTTGTAGAAAGTGGATCCGTTTGAAATAGGAAACGAATTAATATCGGAACGACAATATGGAATGAGAAGAAAGAAGTAGTGCTGCTCGGTCAAACGATGGATGATTCAATGTTGAGTGCGAGATAACAGGCTAGCGTAACTGGAATGGGCCAAAAAAGTATTTCCCGGGATTTGAAATATTATAAATCTTACAAATACAAAATTATGATTGGTCCAGAATTCAATGAAATGACGTCGACCAAAAACTAAAATTTCATGAAACCAGGGCCTACGTCCACAAGGAAACGCAAATTCCCGATACCAAAATATAATACTTACGTCACAAATATCTTGTCGCGAACACTTCATACACGCCGTTACCAAAATCGTGTGAGTCGCGTTGTTATCCGGCAGTCAAACCTAGCAATTGTAATCTCATTATTAGAAAATATAAGTTATTTTGGGACTTTTTCTACTTTCGACTATGATTTTTCTGTAATATAGGTTCTAGAATCCCCTTCAGCATATAATTGAAGAAAACTATATTTCTCCATTTCAGAATCGACAACCTAGTCGTGCGAGACTGACATTACCTTTTTCCGATCAAATGAGACTTTTGAGATCTCTAGGTATGGTTTTATTTGTTTTTTTCCCATCAGTTGGAGAATAAAATGCATCAAACCGTACCATCAGATTTCAAACATCTACGTGATGTTACTGTCGATGGGAGCAATTAGAAAACATCCAAAACGCTAAAAAATGACCAAGATCGCTACAAAATCTGATAGGTGGAGAGAAATTGGCGGCCAATACTCGAAACAATCATATCATTGATATCAATAGTACCACCGTAACTATCAGTTATGTATTTTCAGAAACGTCACGAGAATGAAATTTCTTCGATAATTTGTGACAAATTGAAATGAAGCATGTTTTTACTTGATTTTTTCGAACTGGCAACTGTTCATGGACAAGATAATGAATTTTTCGTGGATATCAATCAGATTATAAGTTCAACCTATCCTTAGCAAATATAATCAAATCGGAAATGCATAAACAAATTTGACTTATTTATTGGTATGAAAGAGAAAGTTCCAAATATAGAACATCATTTTCATTGGAAATGTCAAAATGTCAAATTTTGATTTGAGTAAAATCACGATGAAAGGAAAGCATTATATGTGGATCACATTCAATCTACGTTAAATCTCTATTGCTTGTCCCTAAAGTGTGAGCTTAGGGAAATGGGTAAAATTGGTTATCTATAGGTTAGAACAACTGAGTTTTCTTAGCATTTAGCTTCAGATTATTACTTTCAAAGTATTGTTCCAGAATTTTTAGATCATTTGAAAACAGATAACATAATTTGAGATGAAGCAGAGAAACATCGAATTTGGGAAAACTACATCACAGATTTATTCGGAGACAACAGACCTAAAATAGATATGGCAACAATGTCAGAAGGACCGGAAATAATTAAATCAGAAGTAGTGCATACTGTAGAGTTGGGTTAAAATAGAAAAGCAATTGGACCAGACAACATTCCAATGGAAGGCCTAAAATTGATAAATGAAGAGAACATAGACCTAATTGTTAAAATTTTCAATACCATTCACGACACAGGCATACTTCCCAATGATTGGCTAATTTGTACCCATCCCTAAAAAACAATATCCTACACAATGCTAAGACTACAGGTTGATATGTATTACTAGTCATTTGCTGAAAACATTCCTGCGAATAATATACTCCCGCATCAGGGAGAAATGTGAACAAGATTTAGAGGAAAGCCAATTTGGCTTCAGGAGTGGGTTCGGAAAACGCGAATCGTTGTTTGGTATAAATGTACTATTGCAGCATTGCCACGACCAGAGAAAAGACGTATTCGCATGCTTTGTCGTCTATGAAAAAGCATTCGACAGATTACGACACCAAGACCTCATTTAAATGCTACAGAGAACCGGAGCTGACACTAAGGACATCAGAATAATAAAAAATCTATATTGGAACCAAAATCCGATATAAGAATAGGAGATGGACTTTTGAAGGATATGAACATTAACAGAGGAGTTCGCCAGGGGTGTGTACTCTCACCCTCACTTTTTAATCTATAAGCAGAACAGATTTTCAAGGAAACCATAAAAGAAACTGACATAGGTGTGAAAGTAAACGGAACACCAATCAACACCATAAAATATGCAGATGATACGGTTTTACATGCTGATAATATACAGGACCTCCAAGAACTACTGAACAAGATCAACAGCATCAGCCAGAAAACGGGTATAAATATAAATGTCAGCAAAACCAAACTTATGGTATTCAGCAGACAATGGCATAATATCTGGGAGCTTATATAACAGAAGAGGTAGATCCAGACATTGAAATAAAATGCAGAATTGAGACAGCTCGTACCAACTTCATTTAAATGAGAAATTGGTTCTGCAACGACAATTTGAATCTTAAACTCAGATAACGAATGCTTAGATGCTATGACTGGTTGGTACGGTTATATGGAGTAGAAGCTTGGACTCTAAAGGTCAACACATTGAATAAATTGGAGGCTTTTGAAATATGGGCTCACAGAAGAATGCTAAGAATACCGTGGACACATATAAAAACTAACACAGAAGTCATTAGAAGAGCAGGATGTGACCGTGAGCTGTTAACAAATATCAAATGTAGAAAGATTAGCTATGTTGGATACATATTACGTGGATCTAAGTACAAACTACTACACCTGATAATAAAAGGAAAGATAGAGGGACGTCGAGGAGTCGGCAGAAAACATATATCCTGGCTTAAGAACATCCGAGATTGGACGGCAATACGTTGGGCGGAACAACTCTTCAGAAAAGCGGAAGATCGGAATGCCTTTGCAGAAGTGATTGCTAACGTCAAGGAGACCAGACACAGCACATGAAAGACGATAGGTTGTATCTTATATGATTCAAGAGAGCAAAAAAAAACTGAGCAAAAATTCTGTTTCGTCAGTGATAGACTAGTAAAAAGGAGTATATAAACACCTCAAAAAAATCTAGAAAACACTTCTGAATGTCGATATATCGTATCCAGAACGATCAATATGGATGATTTTTTTAAGAAATGAACACCTGCATCAATTTATCTCCAAATCATGTAGAGTGCCGCAACAGATTTCAGTTTTTTTTTATAAAAAACAAAAAATGCAGCCGATGCGACGCTGCTTTATAATCATTTCATGTATTCAGTATTTGAAATCAGTTAGTTGGCATTTTGGTTCTGTTGTAAGCACAAATGAAAGATTCAAGTTTTGTGATTCGACCATGGAAAGACAGCATTTGACTAGAGAAGAGATGTTACGAGCAGTTGGCATGCTCCAAGCTAGGAGCTCACAACGGGAAGTATCCAGGGTTCTGGGAAGTAGCCCAAGTGTCATAAACCGTCGCGTTTCAATGAAACAGGTAGCGTAGAAGAACGCCATACAGATTGTTTCAGGAATACTACAGTCGCCTAAGACCGATTTTTGGTTTTACAAGCCAGAAGATATCGTACTACCACAGCATCACAATTAGCTCAAGAGCTATCACGAGTTCATAATGTACAAATTTCCGACCAAACTGTAAGAGTTCCACAACTGACCCATGGAAACCGCGCTGCTCGTTTAGCTTGGTGCCAAGAACACGTAAACTGGGATCAAGAAAGGTGGGCCACAGTTCTCTTTAGTGATGAATCTTGACTTAGTTATCATCCCGATTCGGGAAGAATTCGAATATGGAGGGAACCTGGAAAGCAAAACCATCTCCAGCATGCTCGAGAAGTTGTTAGACAGGGAGGCGGATCAGTGAAGTTTTGAGGAGGTATACGCCTTGGTGGAAGAACTGACCTCGTTTTCATACAGAACAACCTCACGGGAAATTCTTACGTAAATGAGATAGTTTTACCTGTAGTGGTACCGTATCTCCAAACAATGGGTCAAAATCCATTCTTCCAACAAGATAATGTCCCTCCTCATCGTGCAAGAGTTGTCTTGAACGTTCTTGAAGAGAATGATATCGATCTTCTACCGTTGCCATCCTGCTCCCCAGATCTGGATCCCATTGAGCATGTGTGGGACACCCTAAAAAGAAATCTCCTGCGTCAAAACGTCTTTCATAATGAACAGGAGCTACGATTAGTAGTTCAGGGGGTTTGGAATGACTTAGACTAAAATGTAATAGACAATTTAATATTGAGCATGCTGCTACGATGCCAAAGTGTCATTAATAACAGAGGAGGACCTTCTGGGTACTGAAAAATATAAGTGCTTCCATATCGTGTCGAAAATATTAGTTCAGGATTTTTTTTGTGTTTAACCAAATTTCGTCATTTTCAAATTTCAAATTTTTTTCAATAATAGGTGCTTTGGAGAAGTCAAATATTATTTTGTTCTCTTGAGAATACATTATATACAATACATCCTAACAAAAACCGAAAGATTTCTATAAATTCGAATCATCAAATTCATATTTTAAAGATATTGGTAAGTGTTCCCTAGACTTTTTTGAGGTGTTTATGTCGAGAACAAAAGGTGGAACCAGAATTATTGTGTAAACGCTTTATTCTTCTTCATTCCAACCAGCAATTGATATGACGGAACGGCAATAATTGAATTGTAAAAATAAAAAGATAAACAGCAGAAAAGATTGGTTTAAGTAAAACTTAATGTGTTTTGAAGTTCTAAGACAAACACCGTAGGAATTTAATATCATGTAGGTGCTCTATATGCTAGGAGCCATCTGGATATTGAGATATCAGTTCAACACTTAATTTCTTACAGTTTCCTCCGCCTCTCAATTTTGACATTCTACAAATTTTCACTTGAAGAGTGAAACACTCATTACCTACTCTGAAATCAATCGGGGTTCACCAAATGTTTACACTGAGATCCCAACAGAGTAGGATTCTAAAAAAAAAGTAATTGGAAAAAACAAGTTTATTCCTTTCACTATTCCGAGAAACGCATGAGAGGGAGTTCACTGAAAAGCAAGCGACATGATGAAAGCCGAGATTTTAATCTCCATACAGTTTAATTTTTTGTATATGTTAGAGGACATAATTTCAGATTAACGACAAATAATGGCAGGTACAGCGTCGGTAATGGCTCTAGTTATGCTGAACGTTCGCGACCCGGCGCCTTTCGTGAGGAAGTTGCTGAGCGTGATGCCGTTCCGACTCTACACGGCCCTAATCTGGACATGAACGATGGAGATTTAAAGGCACAGAACAAGCGGTTCAGAGAGTAATTTTGTCGAGAAGCTGCTGCGCGTCCGTATAGGTATATGAATAAGTAGCAGCTAAAAAAGTAAACACAAAACAAAATGGTCGATTGGAACAAGAACCTATTCCCAGATGTGAAGATGTGGGAATGCTGTTCGCGCGCAGTAACAGATCCTCACTTCTCGCAGTTTTTCACGGGCTTCAGGAAACAGATTGGCAAGACCAAGGTGATGTGGGTGCAATCTGCGATGTCACGTTCAATGCCAGTGTAGTTGCTGGAGTTCTTCATAAAATAGAAGAATGCATGAAAGAGAATTTCGGAGACTTTCGGTACAATGGACGTCAGAAGAATCATCGAGGAAATCCTTAAAGACAAGATCAACTGAGAAAGAGGTTTCCGCATATTAACTTAAATAATGAGATGAAGGAAACTGGAAGACATGGAAGGAGCACGAGGTGACCCCTCCGGCAATGATAGGGGCGAAAGCTGGCCTAGTTTTTGTCTGAAACAAAAGATCCAAACGGACACGAGGGAGCTTTAGGTTTAGAGGAGGAGAGTCGTACACTCTCCACGGCTTTGCTTAATCCCGTTATGGGGGTTCTCTAGACAGATTATCCCCTCCTCCCAGTGGTTAATAATAAGTACCTAATTGGTTTCGATATTCTAGTGAGTATCGAAACACACACAACCAAATTTATATGGAATCACCAGATATTTTGAATATTACCTCAGTAATTTTGAAAAAATTCAAAGGATTGTTAGAATTGATCTTTTTTGAAATATTTCAATTGAAAAACGGAATAAATAAAGGTTTATTTCAAGAAAGAAACAAATTAAAGATAATGAGAGACTCTTTCCGCATGTAGTGAAAATAATTGAGAGGTGTTTTTTCTCGACCTCAGTAGTTTGTATTGGCTCCTCTTGCCCTGATACAAGCCTGAATCCATCTAGACATGCTTTGGATTAGGTTTACGACCTCCTCTGGGGTGATATTCTGCCACTTTTTGTGGCGGCTTGGATGAGCTGTTGTGGGGTTCTTGGATTATCCTGGAGCGATCTTGTTTTCTTTCTGAGATTATCCCATAAATGTTCAATAGGATTTAGGCCTGGAGAGCAAGCTGGCCAGTCCAAAATAGCTCTTCCCTCTGTTTCAAGAAAAAGTCGCGCGAGGTTGCTGGTATGCGGAGGAGCATTATCTTGCATAAAAGTGAAATTCTCACCGTGGGAACCTCGCCAGAGTCTCACTATGGGCGCCAGTACTAGGTTCCCGTAATGTTTAGCCGTTACTCTTGCAGAAAACGAAATCACATCTGATTTGCCTCTCAGCATAATTCCACCCCAAAACACTGTCCGCTTGGTATTTCGGAATTTTTTCTTGCTGCTCGGAGGAAAAGAACATTTCACCAATTCTCAATATTCCAATTTTGGTGCTCGATAAACCAATTAAGTCTGTTAGTTTTTTGTTGTCTGGTTATCTCTGGAACTCTTAAGGGTCTTCTGCTGTATAAGACCAACTTGCTCGGTATCACAAAAGGCGCCGGTTCAGATAAAGTACCTGGAATATTTCTTGAAAATTGCTCGAACTCTTTGAGTAAACCCCTTGGTCTCATATTCAATCAGTCATTAGAAACCGGAGCTTTTCCCAGCTTGTGGAAGACGATGGCTGTGGTTCCGATCTTTAAGACTGGAAACATGTCCGATGTCTCCAATTATAGACCGATTAGTAAGCTATCGATAATGGCGAAAGTATTCGAGAAGATTGTTTTCAAGTATCTATATTCGCCTGTTAAGATCTTCATAATTCCACAGCAACACTTGTTATGCTTTTAATAGTACCTCCACGAAGGGTTAGATGCTCAGATACAGACTGGCTGTGTATGCACTGATTTCCCGAAAGCGTTCGATAAAATTTGTACATCTAATTTGATATATAAACTTGTGACAGCTAGAGTTGGTGGAGTATTTCTGAGTTGGATACAATGATAGCTCGTTTATAGAAGTCAGTAAGTTCCTATCGATACATTCAGATCTTATCTGTATGAATCAACATCAGGTGTCCCGCAAGGAACACATATCGGGCTCTTATTATTCGTCCTCTACATTAATGATATCGCATCCTGCTTTCATAACTCAAAGTTTCTTCTTTACGCTAATGATTTGAAAATTTTCAGACTATTAGGGTCTCTCGATGACTGAATCGAAATGCAAAATGACATCACAAATCTTTTTCGCTATTGTACTCGGAATTATCTTTTTTTAATTCTCAAAAAACATTCACCAGAAACTCGAATGTACCAACATTCAATTATATCGATGGAACTCCTTTGAGTCGGGTTTTCAGCATTAAGGACCTTGGCGTCAGTTTCGATTCCAAATTTCTATTTGATCTGCATGATGATTGCATTGTCTCTGTTCTACATAGGATGCTGGGGTGCATATTCCGGAAGGGTCGTGAATTAAGAAGTGTTAAATTTTTTCTTATTCTCTACCAGGCATATGTTAGTAGTAGAATACTTTTCGCCTGTATAATATCATTGTTATTTTCAACGTATTGAGGCTATTCAGAACCGGTTTATCAGATTTGTATGTAGAAAAATCAATATGCCAATTGTGAATCATGATTATACTCCTGCTAGAACATACCTAAATTTAATTCCTTTCAAAAATCGTCGTACTATGGCAGACATCATGTTTTTTTTCCAAAATACTCAATAACTATATCCATGATTGATTTTAATATTGCTACCACATCGCTCTATAAATTCAATCAATTTCATATAAGTTTCAGAAGAACAAATTGTTCGCAGAACTCTTCTGTGTTGAGGATATTTCGTGCTTGCAACGAGCATCCAGAGGTAGATGTTTTCTCAGCGAAGTCTGCGACTGACGACTCTACGTCAGATATTCTCCTGAACTTTCATCTCTGCTAAATTTTTTATTTCGTATCGTAATCCTATTTTAATTTTTCTATTGTAATCGTATTTCCAAAGAGTTGTTTCTTTTTCAACATAGGTTGTAACATTTAACTGAGTGGATGCCATTTGAGGAATCTCGTAGGCATTCCATATTAATCAAAAAGTAAATAAATGAATAAAAACCCCTCGATCGAAGTCTTCGACGTATCGTTTCGACTGATACACTGATGCCTGTTGCTTCCAGAAATTTCCTTGGGAGTATGGGGTGCGACGCACTTGGGTCTCTCCTTGCAGTTTAGCACAAAAATTGGCCTTGTTTTTCAGAAGTGATCTTCCTACCACTTCTTCTAGGCCTATTTTGCGGAGATTGTAGGTCCACGTATCGGGCGTAGGTTTTTGAAATCACCCCTGTGATGCCCCCATTGTGGCCGCTTTATCCCTCTGTGTCACCCCTTCTTCAACGAGAGCAATTATTCAACCCCTCTGCACATCGAACAATCTAACGTAAGGCATTTTCAATTATGATTATAGGCTTTTTAAAATTTTGAAATTCACAGTTTCAAATGACAGTGACGACTGAGTACAATGTCCCGAACATGTGGTGATAATTCAACATTTCTTATCAAACTATCCAGTTTTTTCAACACAAAACTTCATTCTTCACAAGTAGTCGAAGATCCATGGTTAAAAACAATCACTAAAGTGAAATACACAGTGATTCCATGAAAAATGCTACATAAAGTATTGCGTTGACTCAAAAGTTTCTTCATAGATCCAAGATATTATCGACTTGAGTATTCGGTATCCATTTAAACTCTAGGTCAGATACCTTGACGTTTTGTACGTTGGTGGAACACGGTTCTCTCATTTTGCATATTTCATTACCGCCAGCAACTACTTAATTCTAGTTATTTCCAAATCGAAATACTCATCAAATCTCAATAAACTTTTAACAAGCTCGAATATTCCTTGAAAATTATTATTCCCTGTTTCTGAACATCTTCATCTTCGAACCGGATTGGAAATAAGAACCTAAACATGAATTTTCGCATTTTTATCTTATTTTGCCACTGGCAACGAATGCCAGCAGCGCACAATTTACAATTTCTGCACAAAGAATTGCGAAGCCTTATTTGCAAGGTATTATTTGCGCTCAAAATTATGCGAGCCCTGATTTGAAATAGAAAACGATAAGATTTGCATCTTACGTGATTATCAATCCCGATGAGAAGTAGACGAACCAACTTAACAAGAAATTTCGTTTTCTTATACTTTTTAAGGCCTGATTTTCCCTTTTAAAGATGATTTTTATCTATTGTTATATCTTCAGCATTGCAGTGAATTGATTTGTAGAAAGAAATTAAAGTTTCATAATTGAAATCTTCCGAGAAAACTTTTCATTCGGTAACTCATAAATTCTATACGAGTTGGAATAGTGAGAAATTTCATATTGAGCTTAGTTCCAACTCAAGACCATAAATCAGAGGATCTCCCTTTGACACCTAATTCCACCCAACTTTCCCCAACCATGAAGCGAGTTCTGCTCTGATTTATTTCCACAATCGGCCCGGACAAAACTGACTTTAGGAAAAAAGTTCACGGGACTTACGGCAGCTTTTCGATATTTCGACGTTCTTAGAAATTATATAGTTACATTATCGACTTGTTCGAACTACACTCATGACATTCCATGTTAAGGTGTTGTCTTTTGGATACGATATTCTACACATAATAATAACATAACAGTTGTCAACAACATAAGTCTAAGAATTTTACAGTTAAATTCACTAGCACCTCATGAAATATTGAATAATTAAATTTGATTTTTAAGCAGCATATTTAATGCTTTTTAAATTTTGTCATTGAAATTTCGAAATTATAGACGAATGTCGAAACTAAGGTGGTGAAGTTGAAAATCTACCCATCTTTCATTGGGTAAGATTATGCCATTTTAAATACTAATGAAAGAGTTACTTTGGTTCGAAGCACTATTTCCGAGTAGAATGGAATTAAGAATATTGTAACATTTCTTAGTTTCTAAAATTAATGGTGGGTTCAAATTAAATACTTCAACGTCACAAAAACACTAATTTATTTATACGTATACTGAACAATTAAAACACTAAACTAAACGACTAACTTCTATAACTAATTTATATAACACAATAAATACTGCTTTATTTATTTCCCACACTTTGTTCACTTATTCGCGCTCTTTATTCAAACTGATTATCTCGCGCAAAGAGAAGGAAAATCTTCGAAAAGATGCACCCCGGGGACGGGGCCAATGTCGGATTTTTACCGACTAAAAACCTCCTCTTGGAGTTCCAGCCTGTAGGCTATAGTCTCCATAGTGCAGAATTAAAGGATACTGAGATTAGAGAGTGACTTAAATGTCAATACGTTTAGGCAGACGGAGAATTTTGGAGAGAAGAGAACTTATTTAATTTACTAGGGAGCACAGTCGAAGAACTGTATCGAAGCTGACAGTTTGCTATTACGGAAATCGTTGGATTCTTGTGTTAAGAGATGTTTTCACGTAAGTTGCGTGCTAATTCGAGAGTTATTTCGGTAAGTGAGGGTACTTCGAAATCCTTAAGGATATCGGCGTTCCTCACAAACCATGGGATGTTTAGCGACGAGCGCACCAATTTGGAGAAGATACCTTCTAATTTGCTGAAACGTTTTTTAGGTGCAGTGCCGTAGACTGGTATGGCGTAAGTAAAAATACTGTGGATAATAGCGTTGAAAGCTAAAAGTTTGGTTCTTGTTTATCGAGATCGATCCCTAGATATTTGACCGAGCATTTCCATGGGATTTTGGAGTTATGAATTGTGAGGTTTGGAGGCTCCCTCCTTCTCTTAGAGAAAAAAGTGGCCTCGGACTTGGCTTCATTAATTTTAGACGCCATTTAGAGTACCAGTCTAGGAGAACTGATAAGTGTCGCTTGATATGTGAAATTCCGTATGTAATATGGTTACTAGAAGAGAGGAGGGCAATATCGTCCGCGTAGAGAGCAGTAAGGATATTTTCGTCAGTTGTGATATCCGCAGAGAAAATATTAAACAGTGTAGGCGATAAATCTGACCCCTGGGGAACACCAGCCGCTATGATACGGGGTGTAAAGATGCTCGTTCCGACACGGACCGAGAGCGTGCGATTTGTAAGGAAAGAACGCACAATGTTCGTGAGATATTGAGGAAACTTGAATCCCATCATCTTATTATTTAAGCCGTCGTGCCAGACGCGGTCGAATACTTGTTGGCCATCAAGCAGCAACATAGGGGCGTGCCAGAGTTTGTTGAGAGTGTTGGAGATTAATTCTCCTTTGAATTTGGGAGGCTTTTACTTGGTAAAATTCCATTATCAATAATAAAAAACAAGTACTGTGTTTTAAGGAATTTTACTTAATAATTGCGATTCGTAACGCGTTTCACTACACCGTAGCTTCTTCAGACGAATTCGTCTGAAGAAGCTACGGTGTAGTGAAACGCGTTAAGAATCGCAATTATTAAGTAAAATTCCTTAAAACACAGTACTTGTTTTTTATTATTGATTAATTCTCCAACTCGAAGTAATTGGTATCCAGTTCCGTGATTTTTACGAAAACCATATTAAAAGTACAGGATGATGGAGTGCGCATCAATATGTGCGTTAATACGTGCTAGAATTACCTTTTCTTCTACCTTACCGATGGCAGGTACTAGTGATATGGGCCTGTAGCTCGTAGGGGAGCTGAGATTTTTTCCAGGCTTGGGTAGGCAAACAACAATTGCTTCTTTCCAAACGTTTGGATTGTGTTGAGATACTCAATACAATTTGTTGGCAAAATTTTTAATATTTTGTTGCGGACTCCATCAGCTCCTGGGGATTTCTTAGGTTTAAGAGATTTAAGTATTGAAGAAATCTCGTCCCTTGTTGAAAGGACGATCTCAGATTCGATACGCTCGAATCGCTTAACAGTATTAGACATGAAGTCATGAAACTCGCGGAATTTGGGAGCGCTCTGATAAGGCGAGCATTGGAGTTGAAGCGATCGGGCGAGAATGTTGGGTTTTTCTGCGTCCATTGAAAACATACTTCCACCACTTTTGATAGCGGGTAGGGGAGGGGTTCCGCTATTTTTGAGTTTCTTATTAACTTGCCAAGCACTTTTTGGATTTTCGTTTGCTTCGGCAATGAAGTTCTGGAATGCAGAGTTGCGAATATCCGCAAGTCGATCTCTGATCTCGCGTTGTTGCACATTTAAAACAATTTTGATTGCAGGGTCGCGGGTTCTTTGCCAGTTGGTGCGGGTACGATTTTTCACTCTAGTTTTTTCACTCACATCCGGAGAAACAACCACACCATCAGTTGGAATCTGACGATGAGCCGTTGCTCTTTCTGTGGTGTCTTTAATATGATTCGTGAAATTTTTGGCCATATTGTCGATGTCAGAGATGGGCCTGCCAGTATTCTGAACAGAGGGAAAGGGTACTTCAAGAAAGTATTTGATTTTGTCCCAGTCAATATCTTTGATTGTTTATGGATTATGGTTGAACCGAGTGCTCAGTTCCATAATTACAGGATTATGATCAGAAGAGAGATCAGGGACAGCCCATACTTTCGTTTTTGTGCTCACATTTTTGGTGACAAAGAAGTCACGAATGTTGAAGCATTTATGAGGGCCACTAGGAATATAGGTTGGTTGCTGCGGAGTATCGATAATAAAGTTATGGGCTCGCGCTTCGTAATGTTTCTTCTTATAAACAAGCACGAATGTTCGAGAACATTCGCGTAATTTCGGCGTTGTTCCAGATCTTCGTTCGAGAGTCTTATGTGAACGGTAACACTGGTTTCTCAGTAATTCGGCGCGCTGGAACTTTCAGATCTTTCTCGATTTCTCTCGAAAGTGCATCGCAATTCTTCATTCCACCGGGCAGTGACAGGATCGGCTTCAGGGACGATTGGATATCGATACAATAGTAGTATATTTTAACTCACATTATGTAACACAATTTTTTTCTACTAGATCATTGGGACCTTTCGGATAAAAACAACCACAATTGCACAAAATCAATTTCAAGAATCAAGAGTCGACTGATTAATGAGTTGTAATTACTAAAGAGTGTTCCATCCAGCGGGCTCCTCGTCCGTATGGACAGTGGATAAGGAAGATCGAATATAAACATTAATCAAGAAAATATGCTGAACATCCTGGACGATGTTTCTAGTATAAGTATAAAGGATATAGAAAGAGTGGCGACCATCTTTTGATAAACAGTAATAAAGAAGAGAGAGTGAGTATAATAAAAAATCGAAAATTTTCGATTATCGTTACAAGAGATAGCCACCGACATAAATATAGCTCTAAAAATATGAATGGGATCTCCCTTACGAGATAAAGTAGTTTGAACAACAATACCCACACTTATGTATACCGGGTGTAACTGATTGATTTTGATTTCCTTCAATTTTCAAATGGGACAGCCTTTATTTTTTTGCTTACTTGAATTGTTGATCTCATCCTACGATCTTTTGACATATTGAAAGAAAGAACAAAACAAGCTTTTTTTCTGCAATTTTCTTCTTTTGTTCTAGAAGGCCATGACCAGTGAAAATTGTTGTAGCTCAACATCGCCTATCACGAGAATACAAGATTGTATATAAAAATTTAATTGCTCATTTTTTACGGGATGAGAAATATAAATTTCAGTTTTTCCTCAAATAGTAGGTTCTCTTCTCAGACAACCAATCGGGCCACCCAGTATTACGGAAGCATTATTTTTGTATCTTTTTTTTATAATACTCAAATCGCTTTATTTTTAACGCTTTCGGAGTTCTAGTGGAAAATACCTAAGCAATTTTTGCAGAGTTTCCCGATTCGCCAATAACAATAACTACGTTGGCGATGCAATATTTTTGTTCATACTTCTAATATTCTGTGATCATAAAAATATCAGTGTTACATGTCAAAATTCAATTGTTGTTAATTATCGACCTTGTGAATTAGTGACTTTAGTTTTGAGTATGATTCAATACACGCCCATATCGAAATCCTCCTCTTCAGCAGATTGCACCTCACGAAAACTAGAAATAGGTTCTATTCGGATGAAGTCTTTCTGGATAGCGCTCTCTATATAATTGTTCGGATTGAACGCTATTTTGCCTGCACTCTATAAAAATAAGTAGAATATCGACTTTTTCACTTTGGGTGTATTGATTCATACTCAAAACTGAATTCACTAATTCGAAATGTCGATAATTAACAACAATGAAAATTTGACTTGTCACACTGATATTTATATGATTATAAATATGAACAAAAATTTAGCATCGCCTACGTAATTATTGTTATTAGTGAATAGGGAAACTCTGCAAAAATTGCCTAGGTATTTTCCACTAGAACTCTGGAATCGTTGAGAATAGAGTGACGTGAGAGGTATATAAAAAAGATGAAAAAATACTGATTTTGTAATACCGGGAGGCCCGATATGATTGTCTCAGAAAATAATCTACTTTTTGAGGAAAAACTGAAATAAGAGACTTTGACACTCCGTGAAAAATGAGCGATTGAATTTTTAGATATAATCTTGTATTTTTCTGATAGAAGATGTTGAGCTCAGCCAATTCTCACTGTCATAGCCTTCTAGAACGAAAGATAAAAATTGCAGAAAGAAAAGATAGATCTTCTTTGGGTGGCCATTGTGTTTGCATTATATTTTTGCTGAGAATGAGTGTTTCGCCTTGTTGACAAACTGAATAATTAATTCAGATTTGCTGTGCCTGTAGTCTCAAGTATGGAAAATGGCACCGCATCATACCTATATTCTCTCTATCATCCATATAATGTTATACTATTTCGAAAGTAAATAGCTTTGTGTGATTGGGAACTAAAAAAGATTTACTTGAGAAGGAATGCGTATGTCGACTGAAAAGGAGTGAAGGTAGATAAACCGTAATACGAATGAGGGAATAATTTCCAAAAAAACTTGGAAAATGGCCTTATGAAGTAGTTTTTACGTCCTTTCAAGTTTGAATAACTCGGTGTTCTTTTTTTTTCCTGAAAATTCAAATGACCTGTAGGTTTTTAGGCCATTATATGAGGGTACTTTTAAGTAGAACCTTATTGTGCTGGTATCGACAGTAACCTACAGGAGGCATGTCATAAGTGAAGTTGATTTTTTCAATAATATATAGTTTTTGATATTTTGGAATGTTAAAATGCAGTAGTGCAGATGAAGCTTGAAGACTCAATGTTGGAGCAACTTTCTTCGTTTATATTAACCGTTCGTTACGCGAAACCGGATGATTCCGACTAGCCAAGAAAATTTCTGGACCAGATTGGTTTTTCAAAATTTGTTCGGATAAATTTCATATTAATTCAAGTATCAACGCTCAAAGGTAACAGGTCGGCGTATTACATTTAACGGTTTGAAAAGTTTTGCACAAGCAACTGTTATAACCCTATCATATCCAAAGGATTCAAGCACTCAAAGGTTAAGATCTATTCAGGAGGCTTGAATTCTGCCATTGACTACTAGAAAGATGTACTTGAAATGGCGAATTTTTTTGTAGGAGTATTTTTTTTATAGACGAAGCAGGCTTTACGCGAGAGGGTTCTATGTAGGGTTGAAGAGAATCCTCATGAGACAATTGAGCGTAGCCATCAAGAAAAGTTTACTATAAATATTTGGGCCGGTAGGTATGATGACAGATTAATTGGGCAATTATTTCATGGAGTTCTTTAGCATACCCTGACTTCGTGCAGAACACTCTAGTTGATTTTTTCAATGATGTGCCTTGTGCGAATAGAAGAAGAATGTGATTTATGCATGACTTTGCTTCCCCGTATTTAGGACTAATAGTGAGGAATTATTTAAATTAAGCACATCCCAATTATTGGGTTAGTAGAGGTGGTTCTGTAGTTTTGGCTCCACGATAGCCGGATCGGAATTCCCTAGACTATTTTGTCTAGGGGCATTTAAAAAGCCTAGTATACTCACAACCTGTTGTGTCCACACAGATATTGCATGTGCAATTTGGATCGGGTGTTGGCGTCAACTAATCGTCAAAATGTGTAGAAATGAATGTTGGTAATTACGAAAACTTCGATTCATTAGTATACAACGGAAAAATTTCCAGTTTTTTCTTCTATTCTCGATAAATTCCATATATTATCTCCATCAACTTACTTCCATTTCGTCATACTTAAACGTAATTTCTGAAAACACGCTCTTGTCTGGAGTTAAAACTATACCATGATGTTGATGGGTCAACGCCAGTATGAAACTGAAAAAAATATCACCCTGCATATTTACGCAAGTACTGGACACATCATATGAATTGAAGAGTAAAATATTCTTCTTCTGCAAATTGGAGCTAGATCCCTTGAAAACTACAAGAGTTACCAACAGAAACGTAAGAAGAATATGAATTTCCATAACCTGTATTTCGAAAACGGAAGATTTTTGGACATATATTCATGGACATTTTTATCATGTTTTCTTGATGAGGAATCTCCTTTAAAAATGAATGACTTTATTCCTGAAACACCTTGTCTAGCTGCTATTTATTAAGTGTTCATTGGAAGCAATTAGAATTTTGGCTTAAAAACTAAAGGTAATTCATATTTCAGATGCTGAATGAAATGGAGAGCTTCTCTGCATTTTGTGAAAACTTCTTATCAAGAACTTAGTGGAAAACAAGTTTTTCAGAAGTTGTAGGTTAGTTGTAGGAAAATCGCGAAAAACAACGTTATGCTCTCTGATTGATTCTCGTTGTTTTGGGACATACGAGTAATTTATTCACCTTTTATTTAATGAATATTGATGAATTAGTGACGAACACAGAAAAAAATTATGCTTTTTAAAATTTCTATTGTAATAACTGAGTAGGAGACTGGAACCTATGACGTTGTATAACACTGAAAACAGTATATATCATTCACCACAACTTTATTCAAAAGTCGGCGAGCGTTTCACCAACTAAGTTTGCTTCATCAAGAGATGGTGGTACACTAAATTTAATTCTATGTGGCGCTATTACTTATACATACTCTATTCCTGCTATTAGACACAAACTCGATGAACCATCGTTATGATTGGTCATACATGCTATCAGTTAACGTATTTAATCTATCAAACTGTAGCCGTATACTGAACGGAATCGGACTTTTGTCCTTGGTCAGTGAATGTTTGTGTTTCACTATATAGATACTTTCAAAATCGTTCAATGTATTTGTTTTCTGAGATTTTTTATCAATTTTACATTCTCACAATCTATTCTATGGTATTGTGGAACAACGCTAGTTTTAATTGATCTTTCATTTCATACAGCATACTTGTTTTTACGAAACATTCAACTTATTTCATAGATGCCACTGTTATCCAACACGTTAGGTTCGTCTTTTTCTAATTCCTTATTTCTGGTGTATCTCGGATCTAAAGGTAAATAGATGAATCTCGTTTTTTGTTCTTCAGGTTGAAGAAAAGTAGTATTCGATAATTTCTTCTTACTATCTTAGTCTATTCATTGAGGTAACGATTGAATTATCGTAATAACTATTGAAAGTAGCTTTATTCCTTATGTGAGCTTCTTCTTTCTGAAACCTTTCTTGGTTTAGTGAAAAACTAACTAATCTAAGCTATTTGTACCTTCTTGTGGAAGTTCCTTCTGTAGGTATCCAATTGCAAGGATCTGTTACGTATGATGACAAATGTGTCCAAGAAAGCCAACCAGTTATCTTTCCCGGCATTCAATGAGAATTTATTAGAATGGTAATAATTATTCAACTTCTTAAGGAAACTTTGCAAGATGGCTTTTTTTGCATCATAAACAATATAGTATATCATCGACATACCGACTTGATTTTGTTGTTTTCATTACTAAGAAAGCCAACTTTGTGAATTTTCTTGAGAAGTTAAATGATTATTATCATTCGATTAAATTAACATATGATGTTGTGAAAGATAAATGGCTTTCTTGGACAAACTCGTCATCAGTAGAAACAAATCTTCAGAATTTCATATTAACAGAAAAGGCACTGCCTCAAGTACGTAAATTCTTTTCGACTACTTCATTATCCACAGCAGAAAATGGCTAGTTTTCATTTTCAAGTTCACTGATTAATTCGTTTTCCTCTAAATCAGGAAAGGTTCGAGAATGAGAAGGCCTTATTCTATTTAGTAGGCTCCATAGTTCGTTAGTAGACTCGACCACTAATAGCTCGTTCGATAAATCAGGACGATGGCTCGTTAAAAACAGTTAGTAGCAAGCATAGATCAAATATAAATCATAGAGCCTTGTAGAGTCAGACTTAGTGTTTTATTATCTCATAATGATGCTAACATAGTTAGCAAAACGCGCATCAAATTTTAAAATGAATTTCAGGTGAAGAGGTGTACTGTGTTTTTATTGTACCACTTCACGTAAAAATCATATTTTTATGAGAATACCATCAAAAGTCCTATAGCGACTGGGTAAATAAGAATCCAGAGAAATACAATATGAACGAAATATTGAGGTAATGACTGAAAATTCCATGCAGAGTAGTAGAATTTTGATGACTCATGTAATCAATATGAGAAAAATTCAGAATTCAGTTGAACGATGAATTTTATTCACAATAATTATATACTTCCTCTTCTGCTTCCGGAAATACTTGTGAAAGGAAAATTACCTGCGGATTTCAATACAGCCTGCAGCTTATAGTTACCATCTATTAATTTTCCTTAATGCCATCACGTCTGCCATGGATGATGGATCGGGTGTCAACGCAGTGAACACTGATTTTTGCAAAACCTTTGATCGAGTGACTAAAATACAATGTTGTTGATGAGTAAATTGCATTGGGTTTCACAGGGAAAATATAGCTACGGTGAATCGAGAGATCTCAAAAAATAATAACTGTATATTTTGTTGAATTAGCAGACCTTTGATAACTCATACACAGCGCGTACTTGGAATGGAAGAACGTACAACGTCATGCCATATTTTCTATGAAATCTCACTAAACACGTCGAATTTTACTTTTAGTCAGTTATATTTTGCACAACTTGTTTTTCTTATGATATATTATATTCTATTACACCTAGTTATCAGAAATATAACTATTAAGTCTTAACATTAATAATAATAATAATAATAATAAATGTCTTTACCGATAGAATACAAAGTTCAGATATTTTAAAGTTACGAATACAAATTAGCACAAAGCGTAACCAGACATGCTACCGGAATTGGCGGAGTCCATCAAATTAATTCTCTACTGAACCATAAAGAAAAATTTGACTGAGGAGGTCGTTACTTGATGAAAATCGATATACATATTTTCAATGAAATAAAACTATGGTATTCAGATTTTCACTATATTAACAAAACTATGACCGGTTTCATCACACTGTGGCTTCATCAGATAGATACAAACTAATGAACAGAGTTATTCCTCATATATCAGTCTTATTTCCTACCTAATATAACAATAGGGACAAGTACAAGGGGTATGTTGAAAAACCCATCGAAGTTGCTCACTTTATGAATTGAAAAGATAGAGTAAAGGAAAAGGATTTACATCTAATTGACTATTAAGTAACCTACCTGAACTCTTTTCTTTGTTAATCTCTATCATTTCCTATAGATTGAGTTTTTGTCTATTATTGTCATTGTGTAAAATTTTGAAATTAACATTAAAGTTATGGTTTTCTTCGAGTAAGTGATTAGAATAATGGGAATATGATTTATGATAATTAAAACTACGTTTGTGATCGAATAATCTAACTTTGAAATTTCTGAAAGTTCTATCAATATAAATTTTATTACAATACCCGCAAGACAGTTTATAAACATCGGATATATTATCTTTATTATTTTTTTTATTTTATCAACTAAAATTGATAAAGGTAATATATAATTATTTTCATGAATTTTACGGAAAAAAATATTGTGACGAAACTATTCACACCCTGTTTACTGCAAAATAAATTGCTGAAGTAGATTTTCAATGTCTTAATACAATACCGTTCGAACAAAAATGATAAGATCGTGAAGGTTTTATTTTTATATAAATAACTTAACAATTGAAAGAAAAAGACTAGGCTTAAGCTACAAAAATATTTGCTGTTCTTATTTAGTGAAACTTTAGACTACTTTTTCAATCATTTATTTAGTAATCAGCGAGACTTCTATATCTTTATTTGTCTAATTTGAATTGAAATTTTCTCATTTAATGAGAAATTTCCCCAGGGTATGTACGAAAAAAATCAATGAAAATATTGGTTTTCATAATTTTTGGTTTCAGAAGCAATATGATAATATTTATGTTCGATCATTTGATGCATTGTAGATCAATCATTAATTTGCTAACTTGGTTATAATTTCAAAAATAATTACGGTGTACACATTGTAATTACGTGTTAAGCTGGTAATCCTTCATTACCAAAATCAAAATCGTGCAGAATTTGCTGCAAGAATATTCAACCAAAACCATCTTGAACATAATTTGAACCATATTCACAAGTATGTAATTAAATTGATATCGAAATCAATTGACACGGATTCAGTAATGGATACAAAAAGGGACTCAATGGATATTTGAATGATGAAGCAGCATATTTAAAATTGTCTCTTAATTCCATCAATTTTTTTTTATGCACAGTAAACATTCAAATTCCAGGCGGAATATCTAAGCTTCTTTTTATCCAATTAATATGAAATTTGAACCCAAATATCGAGGAAAATGTATTTTTCAAGTGCAATTATCCAATAATACTTCGCGTCATCAAAAAGAGATATATTCGAAAAGTTCTGTTCATTTTGAGATACATCTCATAAGTACCTAGTAAAAAGCAATGGTGAGTATTAAAATCCAATCGTTACGTCTTGACTCCTCATTAATTTACTCTGAAAAATTCTCAAAATAAATACAACTGATCCAAGTCGGCCCTCACCTGTCTGCCTTTCGTGAAACGGATTTCATTACTTCAGGAGATATTTGAAATGTTGATTCAATTTGTTCATTACTGATCCATGTTCAGAGCTGAGAAAACATCCGTCGTGCCTATACTACTTTTCCTAGAATCAATATAAATCACTTTTTCAGAGATTGATAATTCTAGGATAGTATCAAGGCTTATTTGATGTTTTTTAAAGGAATGAATAAGAATAAATAAATACTCTTGGAAATTTTAATATATTCACAAACTTATGACTTGTTTTTGCACATTTCGGCTTAATCAGATAAGGAGTACATCTACAAAGAAGATGTGCCTTATGTATAACTTCTGTAAATACAAGTACATAACTGAAGAGGAGAAAAATCCAAACCTGCTTTAAGAACTCATAAGATTTAGTAATGGTGACAAATTCAGGTCTGATCAAGTAAATTTCCCACTTGACCACTTAGCTTATTTCCGGAATTTTTCTGTTTTTTGATTTCCAACTATATAAACTATTAAAATCAATATTGAAGTATGGTTTTCTTCCGAATAATTTGCAGAGTTAGAATCTGATTTATGTTGGTCGAAATTGACTATGTGATCAAATAAATTAATTTTGGAGTTCCTAAGAATTATACTGATATAAATTTCATTATAACTTCCACCAGAGAGCTTATGAACATCTCATTCGTTTTCTTTTGGATTCATGGAATTTTTAATATACCTGCCTAGAGGGTAATCCATTCTGAAAGCTTTATTCAAACTATATATAAATTGAGACTATGTTTATCAAAATAAGTTGATATATTATTTTTTGAAAGGTCTCTATGAAACTAGCAAACATCTCATGGATTGCATTCTGAAATTGTTAACAAGAAAGCATGCTGTCAATCATACTATAGTCTATTTGGTAAAGACGTATACTAATAAAACTCATTAATTATGCAAAACCGTGATACGTGGGCAAATTCAAGAATAAATGTAGTTTCTGTGATTTTGTCTTGGAGCAGGTACCAATTTAATGCAGGATCTTCAATAGAAACCATCTTACAAATCTCCATGAATAACCAAACTACCTGACTACGATCTTTTCTGTTTTTTTTATGCTTGCGAATATTGCTGTCCTCATTTTAAATAAAATGTTCACTTTATACGTCTAGAATTTGTAGATTGTATCGTAGACGAATATTAGTTGAAGGGTTCTCTTCATAATCGAATCAATTGAACACTAATGTACCTATTTGAAAACGATAATAATTAAAATAAATAAATAAAAATGTGAATATCTAGATAGTTGCGTTTACCAAAATAATTATTTCATGAATTTCATACTTATGCCTAATTCTGTACGTTAAATTATGTAATAATCAAATAACCTTTCTAATGTCAAATGAATCAATAATTATGGAAATGAACGTTTATTTCATATTATAGTAGGCTCAAGCTAAATTTTCCACATGAGTTTCAACATTACCTAACAGAATGTGAAACAATGTTTATAAATAATTTCATGACTTTATAAAACGTCTAGTTCTGAATTCAATTTCTGTCTACGCTAAAAATTATAAAAATCAAATTAACGCTTGTTAAAATGCTTATATATATCTTAAGCTACAATATTTTCATGAAATATTTATAGTTCATCTTCAGATGATGTTTCTTCTTACCTAAATTCATTTTGACAGAATTTATGGCTTCCGTAATATGATCCAATTCCCAGGTTTTATTTTCTTCTTTAATGACGTGGTCTATACAATTTTACCAGTCTTGGGATGTACTACTTTTTTTTGTACTGTTGAAATGAGGTTTGACGTCTTTTATGTTGAAACTTGTGTTCTTTCTAACCACTTTCTCTTCACCTGTGCCCATATTAGTTGAATCGGATTCAATTGTGGTTAGGTGGAAGACGGAGTGTACTAACTTCCCGGTTTTTGCCTTTCCGCCAATCTCATATTTTTTGTATGCTTCTTATGTGAATTGACAATTGGTAACAATTTTTTCTTACTATATTTTCTTCAGAAGAAATATTTTCATCCGTCAACCATCTGATAATGTCTACTTTACCCCATGAAGATGTCGGCCTCAATTCAATCTGTCGCGAATGGTAGCTTGCGTTATACATTACTATAACAGATTCTAGTGGAATCAAATCCAATAACTGTTCAAAATATTATTCGAAAACATCCGCATTCATGTCCGCATGAAGTACATTCACTTTGAAATGATAATAATTCTCCATCCACAAAACCGTTACCACTACCTATATCCGTTATTACTATACGTCCTGCTTTTCCCGACGGAGCCTGAAAGCCTTGGAGGAAAGCTTGTCTACAACCTTTTATGTTTCTATCATTCCAAGTTTTCTGAATGATTAACCCAAGTTTAATCCAGATGAAAAATTTTCTTACTTCGAGCACGATATTTTTTTATTGCTCTTAAATAATTTCTACCCCAGCAAACTATTTCTTCTTTATCCATGAGAACTGACTTCCTGTTGTGCTTTTCCCATGACAAATTCAATTCATTCAAAACTTGTCACAATTTGTTTTTTGATATCAAAGGCAAGTCCTGATCTCCTACGAGCACAGGATATAATATTTCCATAGTGGAAATTTATTTCTGAAAATAAAAAGAATGCACAGTATTTCGAATAGT
The DNA here is from genome assembly GCA_013387265.2 of Cryptolaemus montrouzieri. Taxonomy (NCBI): domain Eukaryota; kingdom Metazoa; phylum Arthropoda; class Insecta; order Coleoptera; family Coccinellidae; genus Cryptolaemus; species Cryptolaemus montrouzieri. The sequence continues at coordinate 46,885,017 of JABFTP020000103.1, forward strand.
ATGCCTAATTTCATCAATAACCATTCGGGGCTTTCCTGGAGAAGTTTTTGGAGGTTTCACTATAAATCGATTTTCAGATTTTTTTTCCTTGAGAAGCTTATATATTGTGGGCTGTCCAATTTCCGTCATCTCAGATCACATTTTAACATTTTCAAGGTACCCCGGACTATAATATGTAAGAATAATATAATTTATGTCACGCCTATGACCACCCTGTCATCAAAAGATTTACTACTCTACGGTTTTCCCAAATCGACTATAGAATTACAACCCTTATTGAGCGTTTTTGTACTATATCATTAGGCTCTTTCAAGAAATTATTTACTGAAATCCCTATTGTCTTTGTATCATACTCTTATAAGAAGCTATTTCATGTTGATGTGGATGCTTGAAAGAATTATGAATGATGATATCTGTATGGCATGATTTATGGAAAATAGAAAAATTATTACTATGGTCAATTATATCTGAAAAGTTAATGGTATTTTTATTTTCAATTTCCGAAGTTAACTATTTATTTGGGTGAATTCAATTTAAGAAGGTATTAAAGGAATCTAATTGTCTATTTGCACTTGTGAGATAGCAGATTATGTCATCCACATATCTAAACCAATAAGTACAGTGTGTAAGCAGAGAATGATTTATTATTTTTCAATGTTATCCATAAAAATTTCAGCTAAAGTCGATTTGATAAAGCTGTAGAGTAATGAATCAATAGGTGACAGGATGGTCATAGGCGTGCTATTAATTATATTCTCTTACATATCATTATTTGGGGTACCTGGGTACAATATTGGCTTCGTCTCTATTTTTCTCAAAAACTTAGAAGCACTTAGTTGAATACTCATTACCTGATATGTAAACCGTTTTCGTCTTAAGCAATAACCTGTATATAAGATCATTATAGAACTTAATTTCATGAGTTATTCCTATCATGAATGATTTACAATGAACAAAACAGTTTTGATTACTCAGTGGTACACGGGTACCACCGCCCGCCAGGTATGTTGAGATAAATGTCAAATCGGATAAGGGTTAAAGAATATTATTGAGAATATTCTCCGAATTTCACCTCAAAAAAGGTAATTATACATAGATATGTATTGAGCATAGTTCTTGGAGTAGTCTTATCATTTGAAAGCATCAGTAAGTAGGTGGTGAAAGCGAAAAATTAATAAATATTAATATATTGAATGTATACGATGCTTCAATGCATCAAGGCCATTGACCTTCAATCAATAAAAATGTTAAAATATGTTCTGATATTACCGGAATTGGACATTCCACAATATACAAGCATCCCAATCAAAGAAAATCTGAAAATGGATTTATAGTGAAACTTCCAAAAACCAGAACCTGATCTGTAAGTGATAACTGATCCTCTTATTTTATTCAGCGATCCCGGAAACAGTAGAATCCATTTACAGTTTTCCATGTCCACTCGTAGATAAAATCCTGTGTTATGCATTTCAATGTACACGCAGTGTATTTTTAAATTGAAACGAAAATTTCGGCATAAGTGATCATCTCGGTATGCGAATTGGGGAAAAATATAATGATTTCATTGAATAAGACTTTAATTGCTCGGTAGAATTTTTATTTATATTTTAAATAAAATTAAATGATAAATATTCATATTTCTACCTACTAATGATTACAGATGTGCTTTGTATTTTAAACCACTGTGACGCCATCAGATACAATAGCACAATAATAACTTTCAGGAGATAAGATCTTCCTCAAATTATGACACAGAAGGATTAAAGGGGACTAAGACAAGATGAGAAAATACACCAGAGATCTACCCAGAAATTTTGAGAATTGAAAAGATGAATTTAAAATCAGCTAATTATTTGAGTATGTCGTCGAAATTTCATGGTCCAGTTTTTATAATGCTTCCAAAATCTTATCTTGTTTTTAGTGAGTAAAATAGCTATGAAATATGGTTTCCATTAACAAATGTTTCACACTGTCGAAGTTCGCTCTTTTTCCCATATTAAGCCTAACGTTCAGGTATTGTTTATAACCAAAAATATGTTTCATTACAACTGAAAATTTTTAAAAGCTGGATTTTCTCCTAAATCAAATCAGCTCTTGATTTGTCATTTTTAGTTGTATTCACCCAATTCTGGTTCCGTTCTAGACAATCGATCAATAAAATACAAATCACATCCCAGAATGCTGATTGTATAATCTTGCCAGCCGACCAGTTGGCTGTTGATTGAACTCTGAAATGCATAGATGAAACCTGGTTCCATATGGTTATATAAGAATGAACAAATTGGTTTCTGTTACTGTTAAATTCTGCTAGACACTGCTCCGAATCATAACAACATGGTTGTTTTTGATCGACTGTGAGCATGCATGGTACCCATTTTATACACAGCTTTCTTGTTTTCGTCGGTTTTCACCTCTTTTAAACTTAGTAAACCTCTTCTCAATAATTGATTTTACTGGTGCAGCTTCCGAATAATGACAATCAAGTTGAAGCCAAGCCTTGGTTGTCAAATCTGGGGAGCAAGCTGTCGCCCTAACATGACCATATTTTCCTATCCCTTGATCACCGGAATTATTGTTCATATTATATAATTCGAAGCTTCGGTGTGAGGAGCAGCACCATTTTGCTGGAAGTAGAATTTTCTTCATTCTTCAGGAGGAAACGAGGAAATCTTTTAATGTTCCAGTGAGAACTTCTTTATAATTCTTCTGATTTAAAACTCTTTCGATGGAAACCGTTTCTATCAAGCCATAGGAATAAAAGGGATCAGTAGACGTTCAAACCGAATCTACAATGAAAATTATTGTTCATAATGTTAGCGGACTCTGCTGGCCCCAATGTCTTAAATTTTATCTATTGAAAAAGCGATTGTTGTGAGAAGTACACTCATCAGACCAAATAATGTTTCTGAAAAAAGAAAGAATGAATTCACTAAATGAATTTGAAAACTCGAGACGTCTAACACGGACATGATCTTCAAGAATTTGACTTTTTTTTGAAAATCAGGGTTGGATTGATGTTTTTGTAATACTAGCAATTAACATTTTTGCTGCCGTTTTGGTTCCTGCAGAAATTTGTAGAATTAATATTTTCGTTTCAACAAGACATTCACTTTCTTCATTCATCTTCTTTTTGAGAGTTTTCGATTTTTTGTGTGAACCGTTTCATTTAAGACTGATAAACTTGCGGCGTTGTAGCTCACCACGATTCGAGTTTCATCTTCCATCTTATGGATTCTCCATAAAAAAGACATGAAATGAAACAGAAACAAAAATCCATCAAAATTCTATGAAGATTGCTCTGTGATTTTCAATGCTATTTTGTCGTTTTCCTAACGATTCATCAGAATCGTCTGTTAGATTTTGAGTTTTTTTTACCCTGAATACGAAATAATGTGATCTATCTAAACTGGAATAATAACCGAAACACTTTCAAGGACAGAAAAAATGTTATCACAAACTCAGACAGTCGTCCATTTTACGAATTACATAGATGAATTGGAAATCTGTTTTCTTCCGAAATTTTCGATAATCTCTTTTTCCCGGAAAATATACCATTTTAGGTGATACTATTTCAGCTGAAGGTAATCAGAATTTAGTGAGTAATCGAAAACAATTAAGTATGGGGTTATTAAGTCCAGAACAATAAAAATATTTCTGGCAATTAGAATATTATTCATTATGCAGTTCGGTTTTCGTTTTATTGGTTTCGATTAGGAATGGTGACAACTATACCTAAACGTCACACAAACTATACAGTTTGTGTGACGTCATTGTCATCACATAAGATGTGTAACCTAGCGATATCGATTAGAGGTATATATTGAATACAGGGTGTTAGGTTATGTATGTCACATTTTGAGGGGGCAAATTCATGTGCAATTTTGAGAAAAATAGTTTATATAACCATAGGTCCGCAAAAGCTTCGTTATGGAGCTACAGAGTGTTGAAATTTCCTGAAAATTGTTTTCTTCTTCAAAACTTCTGCAGTTTTTGAGATATTCATCCCAAATTTGGAATGGAAGCTTTTTTTCACAGCCTCCATCATTACACGTCCCAAATTTTAACTAGAATCTACAAGGTATTTTCTTTTTCGGAGCCATTTCTTCTTTTTTTTTGCCTAACAGACTATACGGTCCCGCTTATTGGCAATTTCTTGAGGAGGAATTACCTTTATTGCTGGAGGATGAGCCACTTTTGGTGATGAACATAATGTGGTTAATGCATGACGGGGCACCAGCACATTTCAGTGAAGAAGCTAGAGAATTCTTGAATAATACATTCAACAACCGACGAATAGCTCGAGGTGGGCCACAACCATGGCCTCCTAGGTCCCCAGACTTAAATAGTTGAGACTTTTTCCTATGGGAATATCTCAAATGTTTAGTTTACACCACTCCAGTGAACACTGTAGAAGAATTGAGAAATCGAACGATAAGAAATACCCCAGGAATATTTCAAAAAGTGCGTGATAATATGCGAAGAAGGACAGAAGCCTGTATTCTTGCAGGTGGAGGACACTTCCAGCAATTGGATTATTCTTTTTTTTTAGTTCGATATTGAATAAGTATAAGTTGAGTCTCAGAAGACGAGCTATCAAAATTAAAGCAAATTTTCGGCATACCTATCGAGTATTTCCATTATTTTTTTTATTTAGGGAATAACATACAACTTAAATAATTTGAATTCAATAATTTTTCACTCTGCTTACTGCAAAAATGTTTGAACGGGCAAAAGGTAGTAGTTTTGAAGAAAAACCAATTTTTTCTGGAAATTTCAACACCCTGTAGCGCCTTTCAAGTTGTGACATATTATTATGTAACACCCTGTATTTTGAATTATCGAATAATTTCGATGCTGCTTTTATGATATTTATAAATTCCTGTAGAATGTATGCCTATTAGTAAAGTTGATTACTTTATGAAAAGTAAACTTTGATTTCCAATTTTGGTAAAATTTTTTTGTAATTATCATAAGTAAAGTTATAAGATAATGTTAAAAATTAGTTGTCGAGAACATTTGTCTTGATTAGACCTTTCCAACTTTATGTAACATGAAATAGCATGTAATTTCCAATAAAGTTTGCAATTATTCCATCCAGTTTTATATGTGAGAGAAACGAAATGGTATGTAAAACTGAACTGACTAAAAAAAATCGTCGATTCTGGTGAAATTTCATTGAAAATGGATGCGCCAAGTCACTATTTTTAGTTATTTCAATTTTCATTTTATAATTCAATAATAATTCGAAGCATTTTCACGTGAGTGATCAACATGTTCGATTTTGGTATGAGTTATCAATTGAGCAGGTCATAAAATTCACTACTACAACTCGCACGGATATATACGAACACATATCGTTTTCTTACATATCGCATATAAATCGCATCGATCTCTATCGAAATATGTTGTATTGTTCTGGAGTGTTATTTTCTACCAGTTTTGTGATATTTACGTGGTGAACCACAATTACCTATAGATTTCCGGATTACTTTCTTTGTGTGTTGAGATAAGGTGGACTTTAGCTTTGTGAACAACGATATTCTCTCATACTTCTTTCTCATTCCTTCCCTGCTCATCTCTTCCACAAACATAATATAGTTGTATGCAGTCTACCAGGCGACAATCAACGCACATTTAAGGTAAGTCCTCCTTTTTCTGTTTCCCTCTACATAAAGGAGGGTGGTCCTTCATTTTGATTTTCACGCAAACAGAAAATATTGCCGTTTTACAAATTTATTCCAATCAAAGTCTGCATTCCGTGTTCTGTCATCGAAATCAAAGTAGTTGAATAATTCGAACTTACACGAAATTCAGAATTTTAAAATTTTTGATTGAATATACGTTGTTTAATGGGAACCACTCCTTCTTAGTGATTCTACCTTTTGTTTTGCCCATTGTTCAAGAGCGTACCTAGACTAATTCTCAGTAAACGGAACTTTTTAGCGTCAAGGTACTGTTTACTGAATTTGGTAAAAAAATAAAATAGTTACTTCGATCAATTTAGGATATACACAGTAGACTGAATTAATCTAAAAGGCTGGAAATCATAGAAATTTCAATAGAGACTCCATGAATAAATATCATTTCTTGAAACAAGTCGTTTAGTCCATTGAAATGTTACAATTTAAGGGCCGAATATTGCATTTCTTAGAGGACGCAAGTTTATTTTTGGGACATGTGGGAGGAGTTAATACTATACATCCTACAAAAAATTTGTTGGGACACAATTTGTAGCGAAACGCTTTGCCACAAATACGGTCATATAACTTTTTGCTTGAAATTGATAACTGAAGAAGTTATAAGCAAAAATATTTCTATAAAAATTTTCTTTTTTGCTCTATAACTTTTTTTTATACATTTTACGAAGAAATTCAATCTTGTAGATAGTTGAATTTTTTAATTTCATTCATACAGTGCTCCAAAGTTGGCCGGGTTCGTCAATGCTCATCAGAATGCGGACAGAAAAAAATATTTAACTTAGTTTTATGATCTTTTTTCAATGTAAATATATTTTCAAAACGTTTTGTTAAATCCTTTCTTACAACTACTCCTTGCTAACTGTTTTTCTTACTATAGAACTTACCAAATTATTGCTTCTTATACTAATTTCTATAAACAAAACCTTTGAAAGGGCGCACACCGGGTCAGATATATAACCCTTCAAATTTTATGTATGGAGATCTTATAGCACAGAATTTGCTATTTCGTCTTGCTTTCCCAAGAAGTGATATAGAATCAGCAGCCTATAATATGGGGAAACTAAAATTTATAAAAATTATGGAGAAACATCCTGAATTAGCTGGTGGTACCGCGCTATTTCTGAAAAAGTCGATGCATCTTTGCTCACTCTTATTGGCAAACGTAGTAAAGACGACTCACTAGATATACGGCGTGGGATCCAAACGATTTGCCAAGACAGAGACTAAAAATTAATTCAGTTTATCCTCGCTGCCTCCCACACAAGATGTAGCTCGTTTTCACAGTCTCCGAGTATATCACCAAGTCCAGTCGTAGCACGGAAGATATCATAATCCTTAAGAGTCGAGCTGAAAAAAAAATACAAACATTTGGATGCCAATACAAGCTTTCAAGCCTCCAGCACCCCTCGATCTCATAAAATTCATTTTCTGCAGATACAAAGGAAACTGCGGAAGCATGTGTGGCTGCAGAAAAGCAGGCCTCAAATGCTTTACAGTAGGCCTCCATTATTCTGGCATGCAGCAAGATCATGGAAATATCAAAGTTAATAGAAGAAAATGAATTCGAAGATGAACTTCTAACTATGACTCCAATTTTAACTCCTGTCATTCCCTAAACCTTCACATTCAACATTGAATTACGTTCTGAGCCACAGCCTGTTTGTTTGTTTGTTATTCCTTTAACGTGCTCTATTTCCGCATTTCGGCCAATGACACGCCGGGGAATTCTGTCACCTCACTAACCCAACACATCTCTGTTAGACAGGACCGACAGCTTTACATCTCCTCCGAAAGATGGACACTCAAGCGATTCCCAGAATCCGAAAAATCGCACCGACTTTGTGTGGATTGAACCCAGGTAACTCTGCGCAGGAGACGAGCATCATATCCCCCACGCCACCGAGCCGGCAGCCACAGCCTGTTCCATAAAAGAAACGTAGAATAGAATAGCTAGCTACTAACTGATTGAAAATATGATTATGTCATCGACAAGATGTCTGTGGAATAGGCCTACCGGGAATATCACGTGAAAAAAACCGCGCCTAGAGACTCCACCTCATAGGTGTTGGGGAAAAGAGATAGCAATGAATAAGTAAAGTTGTAGATAGGGATTTCACAAATATTTGAGAATAAACACCCCAAAAAAGTCTAAGAAACACTTCTGAATAACGATATACCGTATCCAGAACGATCAATATGGATGATTTTTTTTTATTTAAATGAACACCTGCATCAATTTCCCACCAAATTATGTAGAGTGCCGCAGCAGGTTTCAGTTTTTTTCATAAAAAACTAAAAATGCAGCAGATGCGACGCTGCTTTATAATCATTTCATGTATTCAGTGTTTGAAATCAGTTGTAAGCACAAATAAAAGATTCGAGTTTTGTGACATTTGACTAGAGAAGAGATGTTACGAGCCGTTGGCATGCTCCAAGCTGGGAGCTCACAACCGGAAGTATATAGGGTTCTGAGAAGTAGCCCAAGTGTCATAAACCGTTTATGGTCGCGTTTCAATGAAACAGGTAGCGTAGAAAAACGCCATACAGGTTGTTTCAGGATTACTACAGTCGCCCAAGACCGATTTTTGGTTTTACAAGCCAGAAGAGATCGTACTACCACAGCGTCTCAATTAGCTCAAGAGCTATCACGAGTTCATAATGTACAAATTTCCGACCAAACTGTGAGAAATCGACTGCACGAAGGTCAACTCCACTCCAGACGTCCTTTAAGAGTTTCACAACTGACCCATGGAAATCGCGTTGCTGGTTTAGCTTGGTGCCAAGAACACGTAAACTGGAATCAAGAGAGGTGGGCCACAGTTCTCTTCAGTGATGAATCTAAATTTAGTTATTATCCCGATTCGTGAAGAATTCGAATATGGAGGGAACCTGGAAAGCAAAACCGTCTCCAGCATGCTCGAGAAGATATAAGACAGGGAAGCGGATCAGTTATGTTTTTGGGGAGGTATACGCCTTGATGGAAGAACTGACTTCGTTTTCATACAGAACAACCTCACATGGAATTCTTACGCAAATGAGATAGTTTTACCTGTAGTGGTACCGTATCTCCAAACAATGGGTCAAAATCTACTATTCCAACAAGATATTGCCCCTCCTAATCGTGCAAGAGTTGTCTTGAACGTTCTTGAAGAGAATGATATCGATCTTCTACCGTGGCCATCCTGCTCCCCAGATCTGAATCCCATCGAGCATGTGTGGGACACCCTAAAAAGAAATCTCCTGCATCAAATTGTCTTCCATCATGAACAGGAGCTTCGATTAGCAGTTCAGGGGGCTTGGAATGACTTAGGCCGAAATGTAATAGACAATTTAATATTGAGCATGCCACGACGATGCCACAGTGTCATTAGTAACAGAGGTGGACCTTCTGGATACTGAAAAATATAAGTGCTTCCATATTGTTTCGAAAATATTATTTTCGAATTTCAATTTTTTTTTTATAATAGGTGCTTTGAGAAAGTCAAATATTATTTTGTTTTCTTGAGAATACATTATATACAATACATCCTAACAAAAACCGAAAGATTTCTATAAATTCGAATCATCAAATTCATATTCTAAAGATGTTGGTAAGTGTTCCCTAGACTGTTTTGAGGTGTTCATATTTACAATAAAAAAGGATCATAAAACTAAGTTAAACATTTTGTTTCGACCGGTTTCTCATGGGCATTGACGAACCCGGTCAATTTTGGAGCGCTGTAACAGCGTTTTAAATGAAGTTAATTGAAAAAAATTGAAGAAAAAATTTTTTCCGAAAGACCATGTACAGGATTGGTCGAAGGTAATTTTTTCGTAAAATGTATAGGAAAAAGTTATAGGAAATTTTATGGAAATTTTCTCACTTTTTGCTTATAACTTCTTGAATTTTGAATTCAGATCATGAAGTTAAATGAGCATATTTCTGGACAAAGCGATTTTCTACAAATTATATCTTCACAAATTTTTTGTAGGACGTATGGTTTTCGAGATATAGCGAAAAAAGTGTTCCTTTTTCCAAGATGACAACCGGGGGACAAGGGTGGCAACCCTAAAAACTTGGGCTTAAGCTTCTATTGACGCCCTCCCACATGTCCCAAAAAGAAAATTGCGTCCTCTAAGAAATGCAAAGCTCATGAAACATTTCAGTGCACTAGTTAAATTTCGAAAGTTTCGTTAGTTATAAACAAAAGTATCAATGTATTTCAATCACCTGAACTTCAGATCTTTAATTAAACTTCGCGAAAAGGATTATTCACTTAATTCCGTTGGATTTTATGAAAGTATTAAATCTGCATCAGCTTCAGATTTTTTGATTAATAATATTGAATAACTTGTGGCATCTCGTACTTCGTTCTTGTAGAGATCATTTTCCTTGAAACAATATATTCAACTTCAGAATGTACACTTCTTCTAGAAATTATCGCACTACTACAAGTTCCAGGATAAAGAAGTAAGTGTAAGAAGGAAATAAGACATCTACGAGATTTTAATAAAAGAAACAAGATTATTTCAAGCTATGAATATGGACGAATACTCATTATGGTCCATCTTATTAAGGATGTCCAAAGTCCAAAGTTAGACCAGATGGCCTCTAAGAATCGGAATATCTGATGCATGGTTGTCAATCTTTCCTGGAATCCCAAATATGCATAATCGGGTTTCGATCAGGACTCCGCGGAGGCCACCTCATTATATCGATTCCAATTTCATCGAAGAAATTTCTTACCACTACGACACTATGCTTTCTCGCATTATTTCGTACGAAAAGAAATTCTTGATCGATTACAGGGAGGTATGGCACTATGCGTACATATTCGTCTTAAATCTGCTTCATATAGTTCTGACGTGTGAGAGAGCTTTGATGCAACACATGTATTTATTGATAAGTTTCTCCAAATCACCAGAGATTCACAGCTGAAAGAACAATTTATGTTATATTGTAAAGAGAAAATCGTTTGTTCACATGTCTAAGAATTTTATGTGTCGATCGGTACTGAATAAATACTGACGTCGAGGAGCACGTATCTCTGCAGTGAGCTTAAGGCCTGCAGAAGGTCTTCTGAGATGAAGCTTATGTTTCACGAGACGTTTTTTGATAATTTCAGTACTAACAATCACGTTATGCGTGATGAGTTTGTAATTTTTTTAAAGTGCGTTCTATCACAATACGAATAAAGCACTGATTGATAGCCGAATTGCAACGTTTTCTGTCAATATACCTCCTAAAGTCATTCATTTATTGGAATAGTTTGATCACGCGTGAAATCGTCTTATAAGCATGCACAATTGCTTAAACACACCAACCACTGATATCTCAACCATAAAACTCGAGACTTCTACAAAACAATGTATGAGTAATTGAAATGATCAAAAATTGAAAAATACAATGAAGGGGAGAAAAAGTCATAGGTCGTTTATTACTGAAGTAATTTTTGAAAAGCTTATATCTGAGCTGTCGAAAAAGTCCTAAAAACATCTGCTGCTTCGTTCAGTTCAACTTTTAAAAAGTGCTGAAATTTCTTAGAGTAGTGACTATGAGACTCGCTTGCCTGCGTTTGTGTCGCTCTCTGAAAGATCTAAGCATAGACTCCAAGTATAGGCTAGCATCGGGAAGGTGAGGGTCCTTCCTATGCTATCGTTTCCGCAGTACATATCTTCGACAATATTCTACTTTAACAAATACAAGTAAACGATGATTTCTACTGAAATATATTATTAAATGCTCGACGCGTTTTGATACACAGTATCTTTATCAAAAGTGAATGAATACTACAAATATATCTTACTAACAAATTTTATATATACTAAAGAGGCAATCCACTCAGAGCTATCCGTACTCGAACTAATGTTTAGGAAATTAATTTAATAAGGGTGAATTATTTATGTCTACCTGATAATTAAGACTTTCCGGTGAATACCTAAATCTGTTAATTTCAAGTACTTCCAGAAAGTTGTGTTTTATACCTCTATTCTCAGAATGTAGAATTTTAAATTCTGGATTGAAGGAGTGACCATTTTTCCAAAGATGATTTGAATAATTTGAATCGGTTTTTCCATTGATGAAACTGCGTTTATTTTAGAGATTCCAACATTAAAATTTCTTTCTGTTCTACCTATATGAAAACAATTGCAATCTGTGCAATCCAATCTATAAACACCTGATTTATTTTCCTTATTAATTTAATTGGAGATTTATAATTCCTGATAAATGAACCTAAATTTGTTGATGCTGTGAAACCTATATTTAAATTTGAATTTGAAGGATTTCACATTATTGCTAATATTTCCTATATATGTTAAACTATTGAATTTCTTGTTTTGGTGTTCACCGATTGGATATGTATGTTGTAAAGCTAATTTTTGTTTTCTCTTATGTAAGAAGCTGCTAATTAAATTTGCATCATAACCATTATCAATCAATTAATTATTAATTAATAATCAGAAATATAACCGTTAAATCAACGTCGCATGACATTATTTTCACGAAAGCAGATAAATACAATACAGTTATAGCGATAAATAAACAAGATTATATTTCCAAAACATAAGATTTCATTAATGAATTTAATTATTCAGTTATATCCGAGATCCAACTAATAAATTCAATAAGGAAGTGAAAATAGTCATTGAGAATTCGAAATTCATCATTACTGATAGCGAAAAATTTAAACTTATCATACCGAATCCTTTACCACCTAAACTTTATTTTTAGTTAAATTACACAAAAATGGTTATCCAATAAGACCAGTAGTATCATTCACACATGCCCCAGCATTCAAGATTTCCAAATTTTTAATACATATTCTGGAAAAATTTTGTAATTTTAAACCGTCTTTTTCTATTCGTATTTCAAATGATTTGATAAGAAAAATAGAAAATATTGTCATTCCAAGTAATGCAAAGTTAGTCCATTTTGATGTCAAGAATTTATTTTTAAGTATTCCACCGAAAGATCCGTATAATATAAACAATAATTTTTAACACAAAATATGACGAAACCACGAATTAAATACGACATTATGGCTTTATTAGATGTTCGCATATCTCAAAATTATTTTTTATTTAACGATTGTTTTTATAAAAATGATGAGGGACTTATAATGGGAAACCCCGTAAGCCATCTTTTAGCAGAAATCTTCATGGATAACATAGAAAAAACTATTCATAAACACCCGCTTAGTAAAAAATTTCCTATACTGGTATCGATATGTCGATGACATTATTGTGTGTTTCATAGGAACAAATAGACAGTTCACTGTATTCGAAAATTTCATCAATAACTTTACCCAAAAATAAAATTCACTTATGAAATAGAACAGAACAAGTCTATCAATTTCCTAGACCTAACAATAACAAGATCAAATAATAAACACCAGTTTTCAATTTATCATATGCCTCCTCATACAGATATCACAATTCATTATACATCGGCACATCCTTACCAACATAAAGTTGCAGCATTTGATAGCTTTATACATAGACTCTCGAACACACCGATGTCTAATGATGATTATTTCAAAGAATTGAATTTGATAGAACAGATCGCAATAAATAATGGTTATGATGCAAATTTAATTAGCAGCATTTTACATAAGAAAAACAAAAATTAGCTTTACAACATATATATTCAATCGGTGAACACCAAGACGAGAAATTCAATAGTTTAACATATAAAGGCAATATTATCAATAATGTGAAATCGCTTCTTGAAAATTCAAATTCAAATATATCGTCCAAATCATCAACGATTTTAGGTTCATTTATCAGGAATTATAAATCTCCAATTAAATTAATAAGGAAAATAAATCAGGTGTTAAATAGATTGGATTGTGCAGATTGCAATTGTTTTTATATAGGTAGAACAGGAAGAAATTTTAATGTTGGAATCTCTGAAAATAAACACAGTTTCATCAATGGAAAAACCGATTCAAATTATTCGAATCATCTTAGGAAAATGGTCACTCTTTCAATCCAGAATTTAAAATCCTACATTCTGAGAATAGAGGTATAAAACTTAACCTTCTGGAAGTACTTGAAATTAAGAGATTTAAGTATTCACCGGAAAGTCTTAATGATCAGGTAGATATAAATAACTTACCCTTTTTTTATTTCTTAAACATTAGTTCCAGTACGGATAGCTCTGAGTGGATTGCCACTTTAGTATATATAAAAATTTGTTAGTTAGATATACTTGTAGTATTCATTCACTTTTGATGAAGATACTGTGTATCGAAACGCGTCGAGCATTTAATAATATATTTAAGTAGAAATCATCGTTTACTTGTATTTGTGAAAATTGATTTCTATCACGTAAAAGCCTCGTCAATTGAAATCTACTTTAATACTGCTTATCCAATGGGCTGATTGATCTGCACTTGAGTTGGCTTACTACTTGGTTAGAGCATGATATTTTATGTGCTTAGATCATCGTTTTTCAACCTTTGGGCCGGTCGCGTTTGTTATCGAAGGGGGTCTTAGTCTGACGGTCAGTCAGTCTGTTATAGGACCTCGAATTATACAAAAAATATAAAAGATTCGTTCACTAGTGGAATGAATTTGTAGTGTAATAAAATTGAATATCACAATGTTATAACAACATAAAAAATAAACTTGTAACTTACTTTATTCTGGTAATTGAAATGACAATTCATGAGCATCAATTTATTAATTCGATGTTAGGCATTGTTTCTCATTTAAATGTATGGCTATACGTTGATCATCTTTGCAAACACTCATAAGTAGATAATTTTCGAGTAATAACAGATGGTTTCTGTAAGAGCCACGATAAGTAACTGCAATAGTATAATCATCAAATGCAATGAGAACCCATTGCAAAATATTTTAATAACTGAATCTTCTCTTCACCTTAATTCAATTTCATTCTCTCCAAAGGCGCTCAATAACTGAATTTTCTAGTTTCGAATTTGTTTTTCCATAATCAAAAGTTGCAGTAAATGACTCTCAGTTTTCAATACTTATTATCCAAATTCTAAGCTTCTTGACTAAGCCATTTACTTCATTTCTTACAAGCAAAATATTTTTCTTACGGCCTTGTAAACTCGTGTTTAAGTCATTACAATGTGAAAATATGTCATTCAAATAAGCCAATACTAATTATTTATCTAAATTTAATAAAAACGAACTATCTTTATCTGAAAGAAAATGTGTTGATTTTATCTTGTAATTGAAAAAGCCTTGCATAAACTGTTTCACACGACAACCATCTCAGTTCAATATGGAAAAGCGAAAGCAGTCTTTCTTCGCAGAATAGAAAACATCTAGTTTGCAGCGGTCGGCTTTCAATAAAATTAACAATTTTAACAGCTTGTGATAAAACATCTTGTGAATTATTCGGCATCATTTTGCAAGCGCATGTCTGTGAAGAAAGTAGTGCGTCCACTTCACATGCGGTATAATATCCTTTAATTTTACTATCACACCAATGTTATTTCCTGCCTTCACGCCATCAGTACATACCTCAATGCATTATTTATTACTGTCCGAATTTTTTCGTTTTATGTTACTGCAATGAGTGGGTCAGAATGTCCTTCATCTAATACTCGAATAGAAATTGATTTACAAAAAAGCATATTGTCGTTCATAGACTTCTCATGTAAGTCCACATGAATGGAAATAAGTGAAATGAGTTTTTCCGCAATAGTTGTGGCTTAGACTTCCTCGCGACTCTTGGTGTTACTAAATAGGAAGCATGAAGTGCTGCAGTGTCTTTATGTTTGAATTTTTATAGCAAATTGTGTATTTTTCTAAACAAATTACTTATGCTGGAAGAATTTCAAAGATTATTATATATATATATATATATATATATATATATATATATATATATATATATATATATATATATACGGGAAGGCGTCAATAGCATGACTGACATACATACATACATGGGACTGACTCAACCCATGCATTTCCTAGACTCTTTTTTCGTATCTTTGGAAATATGTTTGCCCCACCACAGGTTATTGAGCATCCAGTAATCTATTTACTACATATTTTTCTTGCCATGACTTCTTCTCCACCTAGCCCTTCGCTATCTATCAAGGCACTAAGGTATTTGAAGCATTTTACTTGCTTGATTGCCACCTCATCGTTTATCAGGATTTCAAAATTAGCATCGGTATTTACTGCCAAATACTCCATTTTATTGAGACTTACCTGAAGTCTCCATAGCTTATAAGTATCGTAGAGTCTCTTTATCATGAACTCCAGATCATATGAATCCTGCGCAAGAACTACTTGGTCATCTGCGAAACTTAGAGTCAAAAGATGTTCATTTCATATCAGAATACTCATACCTTGGCAACTTCTTTTCCATTGTCGTAGTGCTACCTCCACATACGCATCAAATAAATGCGGTGACCAGCTGCAGTCCTGTCTCAGCCCCTTTGTAGTTTTTATTAATGTAAGCGATATCATCTTCATAGAGCTCTCGGATTATATTTATTAATGCCTTGTCCTTGTGTCCACAATATCCCACAGCAGGCATCTAGCGGTGAAATCGTGAGCTTTTTCTAGGTCTATAAATGCTAAATGAGCTTCTTGGTTGACCGATATTTTTTTCTAAGACTTGTTGGATGACGAACAGGTTATCTGCACATGAACGCCCTGATACAAACCCGCTTTGATTCTCACGGATTTTGTGCCCGATAGTTTCTCTCAGTTTTACTGATAATAGTCTACCAAAGAGGCGACACAGCGAACTGTTGATACTCAAACCCCTATAGTATTTCGGATCTTTACGGTTCCCTTTCTTGAATACTGAAATAATATAAGCAGTTTTGAATTCCTGTGGTAATTTGTTCCGGCTACTGCTCTGTTCGAAATCAACAATACGTTTGATGAGTGGCTCCCCACCATTTTTCAAGAGGTCGTCCGGGACATTACCAGGACAAGGGGATCTTCCGTTTCTCATTGTAACCAATCTCTTCGGCAGTATATCCAACGTAACCTTGGGTTTCTGTAGGAGCCACTTGCCCCTTAAATTCGGGTCTATTTTCCACTAACAGATCTTTGTAATGTCGATTCTCCATGCTGATGATTTGATTGGATCTACCAGTTTGATAAGATTTCATTTGTTTGATGGTGCTCCATACTTCCGTACGACGAGCACCCCCTATAAGGCTTTCTACCTCTTGGCACTTCTTTCCCCAGGATTTGGTTTTTTGTTCTCCGATGGCTTGACGCTTCTCTGTTTTTTGATTTGTATCTCTCCCAGTAAACGTTGGTCTTACCTGTGATAACATTTTTTCTTGTCATCGGATGACTGTTTCACTTCGTCAGTCAACCAGGTAGGTGCCTTCTGAATGTTCCTTTTCTGCTCATACCCAAAAGCTTCGTGCGCCGCTCTCTTCAAAGCCAACTTGATATTACTGTATTCCTCTTCGATATCTTCTGAAGGTGGAGCCTCTGCAAGAGCCGAATCGAGTGTTATCTGGTATAGATGTTTGATGCTTTCCTGTTGTAATAGGTCTAAACGGTATATTTTCCTATCATCTTCACTAATGATCGCCACCTGTTTTTCTGGAACGAGTTCTGTTCTAGTTCCGCTTTGAGATGTTCAATAGGAAGGCTTAGCAGCAACCAACTGGTTATCAGCTCCGCAATTAGCACCCCTCTTTACCCTGCAGTCATTCATTATCAGCTTGGACAGCTGTCTTTCGATGACATAATCGATAATCGATCTTTGACCGAGAGAAGGTCTTTCTCGCGTCTATCGGTGAATCATTTTGCGTTGAAAGAAACTGTTCAGAATTTGTAAGCTATGTAATTCGCAAAAATCTATGAGTCGTTCTCCTGAGTCATTGATGGTTGCTCCTCGAATAGGCCCAATACCTTACTGTCATCTGTGGAACACACTCTAGCATTGATATTTTCCAAAATCAGAATTTGTTGGTGTGGCTTGATTCCTGCCAGAACATCAGAGAACTGCGAATAGAAAGTGTCTTTCGTAGCTAGAGTCGAATCGTCAGTTGGTGCATATACATCTACTAAAACCATCACTAATAGAGTAACTGTTAGCAACCTTGCAGATATAAAATTATAATCAGCTATATGCCGTTCCAGATCTTTCCTAATCAAGATCGATATCCCAGCCTGGACCATCTGAATTTTTTTAACACCAGACTAAAAGGGCAAGTAACCATAGAGATGTTCACATTCCGTGCCTTTCTTTTTTGTTTCGATCAAGGCAATGATGGAGATGTTAAGCTGAGAGATATTCATTAATACTGCCGCTACTTCGTTAGTGAAGCTTTTAATATTCCACGTTTCCACAATCATAGTCCTTTTTGAAGCAAGTTGTCGTCCCAATTTGTTTATGTCTTAAATCCGAGGCTTTCTGACGGTTCTTTGAGCAAAAATGATTTACGAGTAATAGGCTGCTAACTTATTGCCGAAATCCCCAGCCAGGAGGACCAGAGACCTTCCCCCCCTTCACCGCCTCTCGTCGGCTACAAAGCCCACTGATAATATCTACTTTGTTCCCAGGGGCCACGCGACTGAGGTCTTCTAGGACGTGAGAGCAGGATTTGTTGTTGAGCTGAATTCAGTTGTCCGAACCTCATACTTTTTCGTCTGAAAGCAGAGGGCATTTCTTGGAGTTTTCTTGTTACGTTAATATTGGCAGCAAACGCAACCCCCAAGACCCCTAACAACTTTAGGCCCCTACTACTGATATATTTATAAAAATTAAATACTGAGAGTATGATAAGAAACTTCTTGTATGTACTTTCTTCCCTATGGTAGTTCCCTAAGAATTTAAATAAGAAAGAAGCTCTGTCTCACGTCCTCTTGTTTTGAGAATTGAGGCAATTACTTTTACGAACCTGTCCTAGTGTATTTGTCACAGGATGCGCGAGCGGTTTATTTGACATGTTGGAACAAGTACATTGCAAGTTGAAACCTCGTCTAGGACAGTCGTAAGCTTATGGACTCTGAAATGAACGAGCGTGAATTGCTGGAATCTGGAAATTACACAATAAATTATTTATAACACGCAGTTTCGCGTTTTTATCGGCTTGGGGAGAATAGAAAATCAACAGCTAGTTAAATTATTCATTTGAGATGAAATATTTCAATTGATAGTACGGTCAGTATTATGATTAGTCTGGTAAGCAAAAGAAATTAAGAACTGTACCTACAATGAAAATCTGTTATTGAACATATGAACTATAAATTGAAATACTATAATCTTGTGGTGAAGGGGAAAAACGGTTGAGACACGATGCGCTGAATCATTCTTCCACAAACAAGCTCTCTAGATCTGAGAAATTTCTCTCAAATCCAAGTAAGAATTTCCGATGCAGTGAATGTAAAGAGCAACCTCTTTGACTTTCATTTTTAAAATTTTTAGATTTCAACATTTCCCTAAATAAGTTATATATTTCTTTCGAAACCCAAACCGAAACTACGTTAGAGAAACAATATACACTTTATATATTGTTATATTGTCCTTGTTCCGATCTATGTATCACAATTATCGGCAACAAGAGCCAGATCGTCCAATTTAGTCGGATGTCGTGAATAGCAGCAATAGACATGTGGCTTCTAGAAGGGAGGTGTGCTACACGAATATATTCGCCATCGTCTCTCATCGAATCAGTATAAGCTTTAGTTGCAATTTAACCTGATGTTGCAAATAAGTTTGCAACACTGACGAATTCAAATAAAAATAGAACATCCGTACAGATTGTACCACTACTATCGAGGCCTATTATGACGATGATCATACTGAATTGATTAAAGAACAACTCCATCACAGGCGGACATGATATATTTATACCAACATTCATTTCTTTCATCGAAGTACTAAAGAAATAATTTTTTTTGATCTTGTTCAGCTCCTCTTCGATAACATCTTTACCGCCTCAATCGTGGCGTAGCGTGGTCTTTCCATCGACTATTTTTATTTATCGAAATAGTAAGCGTCACAGAGGTGAAAATGGAGGAATACTGCGGCATAATTAGTGTAATTGAGATGATTGGAGTTTGGATTCAGATCATAACCATATACCCATGATTTGTCATAAGATATGATTCTCTGGTGCAAATTTAGGTCGTCGCCAACTGAGTCCAATAAAACCGAAGCAATATCATCACGATGCTGTTTTTGGTCTGGATTATGTACCATTTATTAACGTTGCTTTCATCAAAAATAGCTCCACTTTTTGTTTTCCGAGTAAATATTTTACATAGATTCTGGGTTCTATCTTTCACTAAGCGAAAACCGAAAAGGAGTCAAAACATGTCCAAGCGAAGTAGCTGTCAAAAAGTAACTGAACATTGGCTGACCCTCCCGACATAAGCGAGGAATATGAGTACTAACATATCTCGTCTGAGAAGCCGAAAATGAAATATACGTTGCCGAGGAAGTTCAAAATTTGCGATACATTTTGAATAAATCTGGTACACATGGCGATGTGAAAGGTTTTCCATTAAGAACGATATAACTAGAAAAAAAATAATAGACTTTGTTCGAGGCGCAAGTTATGCAACCTGCTGTCATCGTAGCGAGCTAGATGATATATGACAAGATACACGCTCGAACAGCGAATAGTTATCATTCAAAAATTTTATAAAAATGAACATTCAATTGTACGAACTCAACGTTCCCTTCGTAACTTTTATGGTCCGCACACACTTTCCTTTCAAGCTATACGTCGGTAAGTTGAAGAATTGGAGAGAGATTCTACTTAAGCAAAAGGAAAACTGCAACAAGACATCGAAATGTGAGGAATGAGGAAAATATTGAAGCTGTAGGAGTAAGTGTTGCAGAAAAGTCACACGATTTCCTGTTGTCCCCAGAAACTTGAACTTTCTCAAATCTCAATCTGGCGAATTTTGCTGAAAGACGGGTTTGTACCCTTATAAAATAGTGCTTGTTCAAAAACTGTAGTCTACCTATCATCATATGTCGTCGTGAGTTTGCTGATTGGGCGAAAGGAATGCTTCAGGTTGACCATAAATGTGTAGTGAGTAGTATCGAGCAAAACTGAGATTTCTGCGGCCAGTATTGGATGGACTTGACTTGGAAGGGAAGAGATTTCCACAAGAGAGAGCAATATGTCACATTACCGGGTAACTATGAAGTTTGATGACTTGATAATTTCAAGATATGTAATGTAACGTGGCCTCTGAGAAGTTGTGATTTAACTCCTTTAGATTTCTTTCTGTGGAGGTTTCTCAAGTTCCCAAGTATATTAGAACGAACTATGAACACATTATGATTTGAAAATGAACATTGGAAGAGGTATTCGGGTAATTATGCTCGACCTATTACGCAGTATCATAGAAAATTGGGTTGTTCAGATTAGGTGTTGTGATAAAAGTTGATACTTGGGTAATATTATATTCAGGAAATGAATGTTCAAATCAAAATCATGAGATGGAAAAACCAAATGAGTTAATCTTGAATATTTCGATTTTTTTCAAGTTTCTGGAAAGTTCCGTTTGTCTGGAATATCCTGCCAAGTCATACGGAAAGCACACCCATACCTCTGCTTCTTTCGAAGGCACTTGCATAACTTTGGATCCTCTTGCAACATTATTGTAGATAAAGTTAGGAGCCTAAATTTTTAGGGACCAACCAGCTATAATACTATATAGATATATTACGCTCTGTGAAGTTTGTAAGTTATCAGATAACTATTCATGAAATAGTTATTGAATAGGTACTTTCATAGATACTAACTTGACATAACTGTCTCCGTGTTGCATAAGGTCTCATAGTTTCTTTCGCTGAAAACTAAGTTTCGAATCGTCATTTCTCTACAAATTTTATTTTAGATGGATATATAATTTGCTACTTCTTGATTTAATTTAGATAAATTTAACAGTGCCTTCATCGCCAGAAGAAAAGAGTGTGCACAGTCAAAATCAAGAGCTGTAACCTACGTTTCTGAATCATTACCATGACTTTCAGGCGTTTTGAAATGGCTTGCTGCCTATTCTTATTGCGCTTGGCACGAGTCTTCTTAACTAAGTAGTGCCTCTAATTCTGCATCTTCCAAAACCTTCTCCCTTCCACCGCCATGCTGATCATTGACGTTAAAATCGCCGTTCTTGAAGCGTTAAAACCACTCTCAGCACGTTCTTTGTCTAAAAGCGGCCTCATCATAGGTGTTTGAAATCTTAGCCCAACCGCAGATTTCTACATACTAAAGCAGAAAATTAAAACCTACCGCAAATGACTAGAATTTTGCTCGTAAACTGACATGTTTAATGAAGAATAACTTTTATGATGCAGACACAAATCGACTAATATTTCGGTGGTGTTATATTTACAAATACCTAAGCTTATTGTATGACATCTATGATTTATTTATTTCACGTACCATTTACTATTACAACCATTACAAGTATTAGTAATAATAATAATATTTATTCATAATTCATGAAATAAGTAATCTTACATTAGATTATGTTACATCCTTACATTTATCTCACAAAAGTAGCAACACTTGTGTGTGAGGGTACAAAAAATTCTGAGTTCAAACATCACCCGAAATGAAACTAACTGAACCCAGACAAAATCTACAACTGATTTAAATTACCGTATGGAAAAAAATAAGAATCACTCAGAGATTATCAACATTATTATATGAAATTATTCCGGTTCAATAATCTAGCTATTGTTTCTCTCGATCTGCATTTTTTCCAAAGTTTGACCTGTCCCCTGTAGGAGCTAAATGACTTGCGTGTAAGGGAAGTTCACTGAACAACAGCGGCCCAAGATAAGAAAGCGACCTCAGCCCAACAGTCTTCTTCCTTCTAGGAATACTTAGTTTGCCTCCACTTCTCAAATTGTGATGCTCCCTTGTTACATTGTTAGCAAAAGGAGTTTTGTGATGGAACTGATAAAGAAGTAGACCCCTAGCAAAAAGTTGCCGTACAGTGAACACATCTGCAAGTTCATGTAGTTCTTCGGTCGGATATGTATAATGTTTTCTGAATATAATTTTCAAAATGCGTTTCTGTATGACCTCAATACGCTTATAATAACAATCCTACAATGCACACCATGCTATCAACCCATATGAAAGAAGGGATTCCACCATCCCATAATAAGTATTTTCAAGTTCCGATATCTCACAAATTTTTCTCAAATATTTGAATTTAGGTACTAATACTCTCACTTTTTTGATAAGCGATTCTGTATGACCGTCCCACCTCAGGTGGCTGTCGATTTTAGCCCCCAAATACTGGATACTCTCTGCAGAATTTATTAATGTGGTAACCCCTTTAGACTTGATTTCGAGTGTATTACATGCAGGTAAACCGCGTCTATAGCTGGAAAAGGGCATAAATTTCGTTTTATCCATATTTACGTTTCATTTCTTTCTATGAGATAAATCAACTATTATAGCAAACTCATTTTCAGCCTTAATTTTCAAGTCGCTCCAGAAATTCCCCTGGAAGAAAATGGCAGTATTATCTACGAAACTCGTTATCTCACACAACACTTTAGCCGAAACCAATTCCTCTATATATAATTAAAAAAGTATAGGCCCCAACACCGTACCCTGCTGCACTCCGCATCTCGCCTGTTTCTCCTTACTGATTTGATTCCCTACTTTAACGACCTGACGTCTTCCTTTCAATTAACTCTCCATCAAATCATAAGTCACACTCTTCCAACCCATGCATTCCAGTGCCCTTAGGAGTTCTGAGTAGTTGACGATGCAAAGGCTTTCGCCAGGTCGACAAAAATGCATAACGCCGGCACACCTCAATCAATTGCTCTCGACACCGACCCCACCAAACTCGCAATGGCATCCGCGCTTGACCTACCTTTTTGAAAACGAAACTGCCCCTTTGATAATAACTGAAATCTACCGATAAAGCTACAAATTCGCTTCCTTATAGTTTCTTCGAATATTTTTGCAAAATTCGATGTCAAAGAAACCGGTTGATAATTCTGTACAACTGTTCTGTCCGATGTCTGGTGAAGCGGTACAACCATTGCCACCTTGAGAATTTCCGGAAATATGCCAGCGCTGACGCTTTTATTAATGAGGTATATTAGAGGTGCCATAATATGAGTAGAGATTTTCTTTATAACTTCCGACCGTAGGCCGTCAGGACCAGGAGCTTTTCCGCTCTTGAGTTCATGGATAACATTCTCAACTTCAACTTCATCGGTTTCTAAAATTACAATTGAGTTGGGGTTCCTGCGGGAATTTACACCTGTGGCGTCTTTGCATGTAATCTTGTCCGATAATTTTTTCCCGAATTCAACTTTATAGTTATTGAGTTCATCCGCAATATGCTTTTGATCTTCCACTATTATATTTTCATCATTTTTTATCTTTGTGATTTCATGTTTTTGGTGTTTATTATTAACAAATTTCCACAAACCCTTAGAGAAATTTCTGATTTTGTCTATTTGATTCGTATAATGAATCTTTTTGAAGAGGATATCACGGTTTGTAAAATATTTTTATGTGTTTTGATTTCGCTAAGTTTTTCCAGGTTATGGGGGTTTTCATTGCGTCTTTATATAATCTGTTCTTTTCTTCAATAGATTTTATTATACCGTTCGTGATCCAGGGAGTTCTTTCCCTTTCTAAAGTCAACCGTATTATACCGATAAAATTATTCCAACATTGGTCAATATTTGCGCTGCAATCCCTTAATACAATATCCCACTACTCTAACCCCAGCAATTCATTCAACATTTTATAATCTTTATATTGCCGCATTATCACGCTTTCCGCATTTTTGATTTCACAAAAATCATCAACTGCTCATCATAGACAAAAATCCATGTTCACTCATTATGTTCAAGTATTCATCAGAATCATTTGATCTTCCGAGAATATCTATGTTTATATCACCTACAGAAAAACATATCGAATTCCCCTCTCCCCCAACCCCTCAATTGACAAAGAACTCCCCTAAATATTCATTGAAACTGACAGGGGACGATCCGATTGATCGATACTGTGCGCTCAACCGTATTTTTTTGCCTAAACACAATATATCCACCACCAGGACTTTTATGTCACCAAGAGAGACAATTTGATAATTATAATTCAAACCTTCCTCAACAAACATTAAAACTCCATCATTTTGATTTATATTACTTCTATTGTACACTGAATTATATCCCCTCATATTGTATAGAGTAACATCAGGAATTTCCCAAGTTTCTGATGAAATTATGCAATCAACAGAACAATTGAGCTGCTCCAAGAAAACACTAAACTCGTGGATAGTTTTCGCCATGCTTTTTATGTTATTATGTAGTAACTTAAAGGACGACGTCCAGTGTTGATTCGAAATTCGCACTATTTTCCACTTCCCTAGTTTTCACTGTTTCAAGTTCAAAATCTGTGGCAAACTAATTCATACACCAACAGAGACAATTTCAATAAAAATGCAGTTTGTTTTTTCTTTGATAAGAAACAATACATTATTTCATTAGTTGATCGATTTGACTCAAATTTCTGAGTAAAATAGGCTTTGACGATTCGTCTTCTCTGCAGAATACATTCCCGTTCTTGCCCATACATATTTAAATCCGGCATTTTCCAGTGCTTTTCCCTTTCTGAATAATTCTTGGACCGCCTTTGGTATATCCTCGTTAATGTATATGTTACGAACTGTTCTTCGAAATTCATGATTGTCGAAGTCCCTTTAGCTTTTCGGTTACTTAATACTAAATTTCTTACCTTATTGTCAGCAAATGAGACAATGAACGGCTTCAAAGGTCGACTTGAAGGAATTGTTTTTATTTTAAAATCTACTTCAGTCACATCAACTTCCAAGAATTGAATAACCTTACGTACCTCTGTCTCGTCCTGAACGCCCATCATGATAATATTATTACTTCTTGAGCGCACTTCTCCTTCAGAGTGATCATATCCATACGAAGTTGTACTTCCGCCTTCAATTTCTCGTGTTCCTTTCTCAAATTTTCATTTTCCTTCTTCAGTTCTTCAAATGATTTATTTATCCTTTCCACCATGTCCCCGTTGAATGTTACCGAAATTTTCAAACTTTCTACCTTTTCCATCAGTTATAGGAACATTTCTTCTGTTGACCTCTTGTTTCCTTCTCCTTTTTTGTGAATCTTCCATCTACGCTTTTTTTTCCAGTTTGGCCTCCTAATCAGAATCACTAGAACTAAATTCATTCAATTTCTTGCAATTGTGAAGTGAAGTTTTATAACTTGTGATAAATTGCCTACCAAGAAAGAATTGGAAAATATTTAATATAATATTGTACATTAATTTCTTGGCGCAGTGTATTTGAGAAATATGGCTATCTATTTATATTCGTGAATCTGTGTATTCTCTTTACTGTATTATTCAAAGGCTTTTTTGGCACAAAAATAACTAGGTTGAAATTTTTTCGTGATCTACGTCTCATTTGCTGGAACTAGTCTAGAATGCGAATTTGGCGTCAATTTTCACGCATCGTTTACTGCATCGCTAAATCGATCAAGCGTCGGGGCGCCAAGTGTTCCATGTTTCGATCATCCGTATTTGCAGTTTAGATATAGTTCTCGGCATCATGTTTTTGGTTATAATAACATCTAGTCAAAATCTCTTCTAATTCAGTTTTTGATTATACCCAAATACTTACCTACATTATAATTCTCAAATAAATACAAACTTCATTTTTCGTGTGTTAGAATCCTCTAATTTGTATGACGAAATGCAAGAAATTGTGAAGGTAGAGAACAGCAGTAAATCTCATCACGACATTGAATTGACAGAAATCAGCTGAACTATTTCCAATGTTATATTCGAAGATTCATACACGATGGCAAACGGAAATGAAATATCTGTGGAATGATTAATACTAGGTTGATTGGAAAGACAAGGACTTGCGGCAGTTCCATTCATTTATTTATCGAATAATTTTAGGCAGTAATATGGAAATGAAGAATCTTCAGCATAATATTTTTTTGTATGACAGTTCAGTGATTCGTTGCCAAAGCAAACTGAAGATATAAAGAAATGAGCCCATTTATTCGTTTTCGAACAGATAATGAATCAGGACTCTAATATACTCCAAGTTGAACTTTGATCATTTCCAAATAACAGTTATACAGAATAACCCAGGGAAAATTCTCGAAAATTGTTCATTCGTATCTGCGTTGCTTAAAAAAACATATTTGATAGTAATGATTATGCAAAGAGGTATGGCCAAAGACAATACATATGAATATCTTGGAGATATCCAAGTTTTAGTAAGACATTAGAAAGGAAATATACATTGAACAAAGTCCGCCAAATGTAAGAGGAAATTTCCCATCCAGGATGACGTACGAACTCGTAGGTTTATGACAAGTTTATTATTCTTCTACTATGTTGAAAGCTTTTTTTTTAATCATTTCTCGAAACTTATATTTATGTTACTTGTGTAAACACCTCAAAAAAGTCTAGCGAACACTTCTGAATATCGATATATCGTATCCAGAACGATCAATATGGATGATTTTTTTAAAGAAATGAACACCTGCATCAATTTCTCGCCAAATTATGTAGAGTGCCGCAACAGATTTCAGTTCTTTTTTATAAAAACTAAAAATGCAGCAGATGCGACGCTGCTTTATAATCATTTCATGTATTCAGTGTTTGAAATCAGTTGGTTTCTGTTGTGAGCACAAATAAAAGATTCAAGTTGTGTGATTCGACCATGGAAATACGACATTTGACTAGAGAAGAGAAGTTACGAGCTGTTGGCATGCACCAAGCTGAGAGCTCACAACGGGAAGTATCCAGGGTTCTGGGAAGTAGCCCAAGTGTCATAAACCGTTTATGGTCGCATTTCAATGAAACTAGTAGCGTAGAAGAACGCCATTTAGGTCGTTTCAGGATAACTACAGTCGCCCAAGACCGATATTTGGTTTTACAAGCCGGAAGAGATCGTACTACCACAGCATCTCCATTAGCTCAAGAGCTATCACGAGTTCATAATGAACAAATTTCCGACCAAACTGTGAGAAATCGACAACACGAAGGTCAACTCCACTCCAGACGTCCTTTAAGAGTTCCACAACTGACCCATGGAAATCGCGCTACTCGTTCAGCTTGGTGCCAAGAACACGTAAACTGGGATCAAGAGAGGTGGGCCACAGTTCTCTCCAGTGATGAATCTAGATTTAGTTATTATCCCGATTCGGGAAGAATTCGAATATGGAGGGAACCTAGAAAGCAAAACCGTCTCCAGCATGCTCGAGAAGTTGTTAGACAGGGAGGCGGATCAGTGATGTTTCGGGGAGGTATACGCCTTGGTGGAAGAACTGACCTCGTTTTCATACAGAAATCTAACCTAACCTCATGGGAAATCCTTACGCAAATGAGATAGTTTTACCTGTAGTGGTACCGTATCTCCAAACAATGGGTCAAAATCTACTCTTCCAACAAGATAATGCCCCCCCCACCTCATCGTGCAAGAGTTGTCTTGAACGTTCTTGAAGAGAATGATATCGATCTTCTACCGTGGCCATCCTGCTCCCCAGATCTGGATCCCATCGAGCATGTGTGGGACACCCTAAAAAGAAATCTCCTGCGTCAAAACGTCTTCCGTCTTGAACAGGAGCTTCGATTAGCAGTTCAGGGGGCTTGGAATGACATAGGCCAAAATGTAATAGACAACTTAATATTGAGCATGCCGCCACGATGCCAAAGTGTCATTATTAACAGAGGTGGACCTTCTGGGTACTGAAAAATATAAGTGCTTTCATATCGTTTCGAAAATATTAGTTCAGGATTTTCTAACCTAACCTCACGGGAAATCCTTACGCAAATGAGATAGTTTTACCTGTAGTGGTACCGTATCTCCAAACAATGGGTCAAAATCTACTCTTCCAACAAAATAATGCCCCTCCTCATCGTGCAAGAGTTGTCTTGAACGTTCTTGAAGAGAATGATATCTATCTTCTACCATGATCATCCTGCTCCCCAGATCTGAATCCCATCGAGCATGTGTGGGACACCCTAAAAAGGAATCTCCTGCATCAAAACGTCATCCATCGTGAACAAGAGCTTCGATTAGCAGTTCAGGGGGCTTAGAATGCCTTAGGCCAAAATGTAATAGACAATTTAATATTGAGCATGCCGCCACGATGCCAAAGTGTCATTATTAACAGAGGTGGACCTTCTGGGTACTGAAAAATATAAGTGCTTTCATATCGTTTCGAAAATATTAGTTCAGGATTTTTTTTGTGTTTTACCAAATTTCGTCATTTTCAAATTTTAAATAAAATAATAAATAAATATAATAGGTGCTTTGGAGAAGTCAAATATCATTTTATTTTCTTGAGAATACATTATATACAATACATCCTAACAAAAACCGAAAGATTTCTATAAATTCGAATCATCAAATTCATATTTTTAAGATATTGGTAAGTGTTCCTAGACTTTTTGAGGTGTTTATGTTGAAGCAGTTTAAACCAGAAGTGGAAATTTGAGTTTATTTCATTCCTTGATTATTTCACGTTTTCACCACTTTAACATCAAAAGGATCAAGTATACATATACTGGAGAAATCAATAAATATTATTGTTGCCTACTTTGCGATACTTTGCTAAATATGATTACTCAAAAATCTTTTATACAGAATGCTAATCAATGTCGCTAACTTGTATATCGGTCAAGATCATCGTTATCTGCTGCCATCTGCGTCTTGTTTGTTCAATTGTTATTCGAAACGAGTAAGTTATTACATGGCTTTTGGTTATAACGTTTAAATTTCAAACCTTATTAACTCTCTTAATCGCTGCATAATTTTGAAACTAGTTTTTCCTAGCAATTGAGGAGTTTTTGATCACAATTATATGATTCTTTTTGTTATGTTAGATTTCAACAGCTATCGCATTTTTCCTCTCACTTGGGGTATGACTTTGCTGCTTGACAACGTTTTTGATTTCGAGTCTCGAAATATTCAGGAGAATACTATAAGGATGTTACCGAGCTCTATAACAAAGTTTGAGAGGCGACTCCTGATGCAATTCTAATTCAAACTAGAGAGAAGAGCATCTATTCAAATTTTAAATGCTAAGTTACTTCGGACAGATAAATGTCTATATATCAATTTCGATAGATGATTATTGTTATAAAATTTTGAATACCTCGGATTGAGAATTAACTCCTTCACTAACCAAGAAAATGCAGTCATGATCTATCTTTGTGGTTCTTGCAAAGAAGACGCATGATAAACTTCCAGAGAATAGCATTGAAGATTTCCTCAAAGACATCCTCCTGTTCGTACAGCTTTTACTTCGGTATTCAGAAGTTCCAGAGAAACAGGAAAATATGTACGACCTCGTCAAGTCAACATACAAAATGAGGAGAAGATTATAGACTATGTTGAAGATAATCCTTCGATTAGTTTTCAGTGCATTGCAAATCAGTTTCAACTGCCTCGAAGTGTCATGTGGCGTATTCAGAAGAGAAAGTAACTGCTCCGTTATCATCGATAGGTAGTACCAGCACTGAATGCAATGGACGAGCAGCAACGACTCTTATTTTAGCGTTGGATTCTGCAGCACATGGAGATGATTCATTTCCAACATTCGATGGTCTAAATACCATGCTAATTTCCATAATGATCATTTATCGACCCTGTAGAATCAAAATATGGTTAGGCAAAGACACGTCCAAAGTAGGTGCAGTATGAACGCTTACAATGGCCTTTGTAATAATACCTTCTTGCCCATTCAATTTTTGAATAACAGATTGAATGCCATTAAATCGAAATTTTCTACAGACTACGTTGTTCTACTCATTTGACATTGTTCCGCTATCTTGTATTCAGAAAATGTATTATCAGAATGATGGAAATCCTCCACATCAAGAAATAATGGTTGTTCAATGGCTGAAAGGATATTATCTAAAAAGGTGGATTGACAGGGGACGGCAAATTGCTTCGTTACCACAGCTACTAGATCCCTGTGCACTCTCATCGAATAAAGTTGTGTTCTCTTTTGCAAATCTGTGAATTTTGTTCCTCTAATATCCTCTACGCTTGAATAAAATCCCAAAAAAAAACGTGTCCAGTGTGAATAATACCTAAACAGTGTTATTGAGTTTCGAGGATAACTGACTTTGCTGTCCTGCATGGAAAAATAATTTTTCTGGCCATCAAACGTAAGTCCAACGTTTTTTTATGAGATCTCCACGTCTGAACTCATAGTTCTCTTGGAAATAAAAGGATGAACATCTGCACTAATTGTACTCACGTCTGACCCAGCCAAACGTCCTACCATTCAGTGCGATGTCTACAAGCGAGAGGTTCACGTCGAGTGTACAGGTCTATCCGATAAAGATCGTATCACTCAAGGTAAAATTCATTCAGTCAAGATCTTTGCAACGCTTGCACTTCCACTTTCGATCAAATGGCTGATCTGGAATCTTTATTCACGTCACTTAAATCTTACCTTTTTGGTCAGCTGACAGGCCTTGAAAACAAAATAAACGATGTTGAAAGGAAATTTTCACCATAGGATTTTGAAATTGTTACCAAAGAAGCAGTCGATCGCATAAATCGGTCGAAAAATATAATCATTCTCGAAATACAGACGATCAACCTACGGAGAAGCAAAAAGTATATGAAGGTTAGGGGGCTGTAACCGATCTTGCTGTCCCCGAACAGCAACCCCTTTTCATTAACAGATAGGCATCAACCCTTCAAAAGAACCCTTCAAAAGAACTCGTCCAATCCGAGTGACCTTCAACAATCCTAAAACAGCCAGGAAGATGCTGAAAAACGAAACCAAACTACGCAACAAAATATCTTTGCGCAATATTCGTATTCAAGATGATAAAACTCAACATCAGATGAAATTCCTGAATGATGTTCGTTCTGAACTACACAAAAGAATCAATGAAGGCGAAAACAGCTTGACTATATAATACATCAAGGGCATACCGCAGATTATTAATAACAATGATTCTTCAAAAAACGAGAAGAACAACTCACAGAGTGGAGAATCCGCTACACGAATAAAGCGAGCATCCCTGCTAAATACAACGAACTGACCGCATATCTGATCAACGAAAAACCATTATATTTATTTCTGACTGAAACATCATTTGAGTTACAAAATTATTCTATCTACAGAGCAGATTGGCAAACAGGAAATTGTGGCGGTGCATGCGCCTCCATAATCAAACATTTGAGGAATACGTCGTAACTCAAAAGAAGTATTCTTGTGGCAATATTGATTGCCTCCTATTGTGTATATCGAATAAAGAAGTCAAATTTAATTTCATGTGTGTTTACAGACCTATCTACTTATCTGATTGATGATAATATCTTGCTAGAGATACTGTCCGAATATTCAAACTATTATAGGTGATTTCAATTTACCAAATTTAACATGGCCAATGCCATTTATCACAGAACCAAAAGTAGCTGAACATCATTTCTCTAACTCATTATACGAATCTAATCTTTCCCAACTCGTCAGACAACAAACTCGATTTAGAAAAAAACCAAACTCCATCACTACTCGACCTTTTCATAACAAACGATCCCTTGCTTTTCACTGATTTGACTCATGTTCCACCTATCAGAAAATCATCTGCACAAAGAGTAAGCTCTTTGTACAGACAAAATCCTTTGAATATGTTCGTAGAGCCATGAATTGTACTGTTAGAACACCCCTCCTCAAAAGACCAAATGGAGAAATTGCGAGTCTAACGCTGAAACTGAAAAAATTCTTGGTGAAACTTTTGGTTAGATCAGTTTTCACTCGTTTGCCAGCCAATACGCCATATCCGCCTATACTATCGCTTAGACAATAGAATATCGACTTCACTCCTAAAATAGTAGAGAAATATCTCAAACAACTTAACTCTGGTAGTTCCCCAGGACCAGACGGCTTCACAGCAGATTTCCTGAAGTAATGTGCTCCCACAATAGCAACTCCTCTTGCACAAATCATGTCTTCCTCTTTCGCTGCCCATAAATTAACTTCTGCATGGAAGACAGCTGTTATCACTGCCATTTACAACTGAGGAGAGAAATTAAACAGCGGTGATTATAGGCCGATTAGCCTGGTATCGATAATTTCTAAGGTTATGGAATCAATCATAAGGGAGCATTTGACAAAATTTCTTATACAAGAAAATGTTATTCCAGAAGTGCAACATGGTTTTGTTCTAGATAAATCAACCATGACGAATCTATTGCAATGCCTGAACGATTGGATAAATTACATCGACGCTGGATCTTTTGTTAATGTGATATATCTAAACTTGGCGAAGGCCTTTGATCTCGTAGTCAAAAGATTTCTTCTGTATAAATTGGAGCATTTTGGATTAAGGGGTCATTGTTTACATTGGATTGAGGATTCGGGTCGGTAAAGCCTTCTCAGATGAACAGCCTGTAGTCAGCGGGGTTCCCCAAGGCTCAGTATTGGGTCCCATATTGTTCTTAGACTTTATCTCTGATCTAAAATATCAAGTAAAATCTTGTTTCTCTTGCTACGCTGATGTTATGAAAATTTATGGTGACGCATCCTGCGAATACGAACAAATTCTGGAGTATCTTACTAATATAAAGGCATGGTACGACGATTGGCTTTTAACGTTGAACTCTGATAACTGTGTTGTTATGCACATGGGTGTAAACAATCCCCAAATGAACTACAACATCGACTCGTCACCGCTTGTCAAAGTGGAATCGCAAAAAGACTTAAGAGTCATCATAACACTGGACCTGAAATGGACAACGCATATTACTGACGTCTGCAGCCGCTCTGGTTCGCGTATTTATGTTTTGAAGGGAGCTTTCGAAAAACGTCATTTACAACATTTACCCAGTTATATAAAACTTATGTTCAGCCTATCCTAGAATATTTCGGACCGGTGTGGAGTGCGAATCTTGTGCGTGACAGAAACGCCCTTGGGGCAATTCAATGTCGTGCTATGCGCGCTACTTTCGGTTCAATACGTCCAGATTACATATCGAGGCTTAAGTTAGCAGGTATTTCTAGTTTTTCAACATAGGAAACGTCGCGGAGATCTCATCGTGACGTTTAGGTCACTGAAAAACTTCATTGGGGGAGGCATTCCGACCTTATCAAAAAGAAAAACGGATTTACGATTGCGTGATCATAGCTTAAAATTAGTAAAAGAAAATTATGAAACATACGCTAGACAAAATTTCTTGCCGAGTCGTGTCTTTAACTTTTGGAATAATTTATCTCAGGAAGTTGTCAGTGCGGGATCGTTTAACGCATTCAAGAACAAATAGGACTTGTATATGGCAACCAGTGTATGACTTAATGATTGTTGTATAATTGCAGTTTCCATTCGATGTATATAGAGCGTTTATTTTTGTTACTTCAAAGAACGAAATAGGATTTTCCTTGGTTCTCTTGCATATAATAATAATAGTATGTTAGAATTTTATGTAGGATTATACATAAAGCAACTAGCCTACAGTGCAGAGAAAATGAATTTGTAGCATTTACAAAAATGGATAAGCAATGCAGCCAAGGTAACGTTACAATGACAATGTCCATCATAATGCTCAATAGGGTGTATCGTTTTTGACTTTTTTTCGAAATTCAAAAAAGTATAGTGCGGAAAAGTTGCATTTGATGGCACCGAGCATCTGTGATTTTTTTCAGAATTTTTGAACAATACCTAGGGGTCGCGCAATGCCCTTAAAGTTTCTTCTGTTGTATATAGGCAACCCGCACAACAATTTCGCGATTTCAAGTGTTTTCAGAGGTCTAAATTTGATTTTCCTAAATTCGATTTTCTTGCAGTTTGTTTATGTGTATTTGTTGTCTTTGTGGTATAAAGGAATAAAAGACTACGATGTAACGAATTAGAGGAAGAAAACAAGAAATTATAAATACCAGAGTGCTATTTCTCTTGTATTTGGTTCGGTAAGGTTCTTTATACTAAGTGCGTCAAGCAGGAACAGGCTACTCTTTTCTTATTGAATGTCAAGCATTGGCAACACTGGAAGTGGGGTAGCTGCATCGTTTCTTGACCATGTTTCACCTTCATCAGGGTCCGCTGATGATATCGTCAAAAGTATGCGATTTTTTTTTGATCAACAGAAAATCGATATTTCTAAATTAACAGTGCTGGGATGTGACGGCACTAACGTCAATACTGGTCGGATCCAAGGTGTGATGCGACTCATAGAAATAGCTATCAACGCTCCTGTGCAGCATGTTGTTTGTCAACTCCATTTGAACGAGCTACCTTTCCGACATCTCATGCGATATTTAGACGGAGAAACTAAAAATCCACAAGCAACCGGTGGACCCAATGGAGAAGCTATTTTACAATGCGGAAATCGACGAGTGACGAAGTTTGACGCCATCCCCGTTGATTGGATAGAAGACACGGAAAGTTTGACAGATATTAGCACCGATCAGAAATACCTCCTACGTTTATGTACCGCTGTCTTAAGTGGACATTGTCCAAAAGAACTCAGCAAGCAGAAAACAGGCCCTGTTGTACAATCTAGGTGGTTAACCACAGCTAGTAGAGTATTACGATTATACATTAGTACCGAAAAGCCTTCGGAGGCGCTTCGCCAGTTGGCTTCGTATGTAATGAAAGTTTACGCTCCCGTTTGGTACTCAGTAAAAAAAGAACCCTCGATTGCCCAGGGTCCAATACATTTATGGAAGTTGATTTGACTGTCACGCTACCTGCCTCTCAAACTGCGGAATATTGTGGACGAGGTTATTCGGAACAATGCCTATTTTGGACACCCTGAGAATGTACTGTTTGCTATGATCAACGATGGCAATCCCGACACGAGAGCTCTTGCTTGGAGAAGAATGAAAAAGGCAAGATCGACGAAGACAACACGGAAGGGATTACGCGCCTTCGAATTGCCCAAATTAAAGTTCAACGCTGAGCACTACTACGATCTCATAGACTGTTCTTCGCACCCTGTGACCGAGCCTCCTCTAACCCGATCACTATCACCCGAAGAAAATATTAGGAGTCGAGCATTCTGTGATAAGGAATTAACCGCTTTCCCCTGCCACACTCAGGCTGTCGAAAGACTGGTAAAATTAGTAACAGAAGCTTCTTCCTCTGTTTTTGGGCCACAATCTCGTGACGCGTACGTGAAAGCAAAACTGGAGTCCAGACAACGGATGCCATCTCTACATACCAAAAAGGACTACGCCGTTGCACAAGAAGAGCGGAAGCGTCCATAGGAAACTCTGATTTTCAAAATTTAATTTTACCAAAGCTGCATTAACGTTAAATTGTATCCATGCTTTATTAACACTTGTTTGTAACAATATTGAATTGGCTTTAATTGTATTAATCTTCCATTATCATCTAATCCCAACAAAGCAAATATTATAATTAAAATTTTAATTTATAATGATGTTCAACTCTAATATTGTATTGTACAATAAAAGTAAAAAAAGAGCCTAACAATACAGCGAAATCCTTTTTTCATTTATACTCCATAAAAAAAACTAAAAACAAGAGAAAGAGTTCAGAAATGTGACTTTAGAACCCTAGAACAGCTTGAAAACGCAAGATTGTTGTGCGGGTTGCCTATACACAACATGAGAAACTTTGAGGGCATTGCGCGACCCCTAGGCATTGTTCAAAAATTCTGGAAAAAATCACAGATGCTCGGTGCCACCAAATGCAACTTTTCCGCACTATACTTTTTTGAATTTCGAAAAAAAGTCAAAAACGATACACCCTAATGCTCAATCTCTTCTTCGTAGATGTGAGCTATGTGTTCAAGTTGAAGGCGGTCATTTTGAGAACTTTCTGTAATGATTAATATGATTTCATTTATTCATTATTTTCTTCAATAAATTTTCTCAACATAATATCAACTTAAATATATTTTCGATCAAAATCATTATTATCAATGTATTCAATATTCATCACTACAGAATCGCTCTTGTATCTCTACCAGAATGTAGTGCGTTTTCATCGAGATAGCCATGAACATAATTTATAACTGCACATTCTTCATTAAGGAAGGCATGCATTTTCAATTAAAAAAACTCAATGATTCAATTCGAGATTTATCTATCGAAGAAGATATTCTGATATCCAAAATTTTGAAGCAGAATATCTCTGAGTTTGAAAAGATTCAGACTTTGCTGTTCGCACTGATTTTTCTAAGAATTTCTTCAGGAATCACCTTTTGAAGTTAGTCATAGAGCTCGGGGAATATCTTATATAAACAGCTGTGGGAATCTGGTATCAATTTCAACTTGATAGCTTAACTCCTTCTCTAGAAAAGGCGGATAAGTTATGTAGATCAAAATAAATATTAGTCAAAATCAAGCAGCAAAATATGCAAAATAAACGCCTTATTTCGGTGAACCGTTAGAGTTTTTCACTCACCTAACGGGAGGTAAGTTTAGATACTCATCCGAATGTTGAAAACCGCCGCGAAGTAAAACATAAACGGCCGAATGGGAAATTCTGTCAATTGAGAAGAATGGTCATTATCGTCTTGTTTTTCGAAGACAATTCATTATTTTAAACAGATCGCAGATATCTTCTTCTGTTTCAGAGTTATTCCCGATTTCTCGACTTTCTAGCATTTCAGCATATGTCAATATGTCGGTTCCTATCATAGTTAGGTAAAAACTCTTTCGACATACATTCTAGGGGTACATTTTGACTAGAATACAGGGACTATTCAAACAATATTTTTGTTGAACAGATTTCGAAATATAATGAAAACTTGTGTTTTCTAATTATAAACTATAGGTGAATTTAGATGAAGTAGGAAGAGTAATTTTTCTCTTTCGAGATAAATATAGTATTCCTCTGAAAAGTTACTTCGAAAATGTGAATTTCTTCAGAAATTAAAATTCTTTCAATGTTTCATCTCGTATGCTGGTGCGATTTTACTCAACATCCCAAATGTTTTCATTTCAATTCTCACAACTGTAAGTGTCATAATTAATTCATTATTCACATTGTTGATTCACAAATTGAAAAAATAATTAGCTGAAAATTTTCTGATTCGAAAATGTTCGTGAATTTTGAAAACTTTGAAAAATTCCACATGTTAAAATGCTACGCTCAGAAAGAGTATGATTCTGATGCAGTTTCAGAACTTTAGAGATAGTTTCACAAGTCTGAATTCCAAAGATTGAAACAGAGAGTTATTAACACTGGTTCTTTGAAAGCACTCACAAGAAAGTTGAAGTTTCAGTGGAAGTTTTGGGAGCTGTTGCTGCGTAACCTTCAACCTCATATTGGCAACTTGAAGCAGAATGCGATACCAAAATCATTTCACGAATTCTCATTTAAAACTAATTTTCAAAATTATAAGGTGAGAAAATCTCAGTTTCTATAACTAGGTGATTACGAGAGCAGGTTATAATTCTGCCAATGATATCAGGAAAAGTCAAGATAAAATTTAGAATTTTACCAGTACACCATATGGACCTATCAAGTGAGAATGATTAGTGACGGATTATTCAATCGCAATAAAGCACATTACTTGCCTAATGTCTTCTTCATCTTCATCGTGAATATGAATACCAATGGCGATTCGGTTTTAATGCTTGGTAAGCGTTGATGAACCACCGTGTTGTGATGTGCGTCATTTTTGACGAAAATTATCGTGGAGAACTTTGTTATAATATAATAAATGAAAACATATCCGAGGGTTTTTTGGATGAAATTCCCTTGGCACAAAGAAGGTGAGTATATTTTCAGCATGACGATGGGCTCCCATAGCAGTGAACAAATGTCTCAGAATTTTAACTCTAAGACCAGTTTTTTGGCGATAAGTAGATGATAACGAAAGAACCAGTAAAATGGTCACCTCGTCCATCAGATTTAAATACGTTCCATTCTTCCTTTGGGAATCTATTTATATTCACAAACTAATAATATAAAAGAGTTGAAACAAAACTTAAGAAAATATAAAGTTGAAAACATTTGAAATGTGTACAGCAAAAAATAAACATGTTTGAGAAAATTTGTCTGGAATCTTATTACTATTCGGAAAAAGAAAACTCTCTATGTTATCCAAATTCACTCATGGTTTACATTCAAAAACCAAAGGTTTATATTATGATTCGAAAACCATTCAACAAGAAAAAATTCGAAAACCTTCCAGTATTCTACAGAAAAAAGTGCTTCTAGAATATCTAGAAATCTAACCTAACCTAACATTCCTCTATATGCAGCATTTCACAAAGCTGCCTTACTTAAACATCGATTATGGGACACCCTTCACTTCAGGTGGCGATAAATGATCAGATAGTGAACTCGAAGACGAATAAAATTTCACCTTTTACTTTGGTCCAATTGTAATTAGCCAACTCATCCAAAATTACTATATTTATTAGATGAGTAGACCTCATGTACCCCCTTGTACATAAAAGAAAGAGGACGATATCAGAAATAATTGAGATATTTAGTAATTCATTCATGGTTTCACGTTGTTTATCGATATTAACAGTTTATTATTTTTGCTTTTAGAAAATCACACTGGATTGAACCATCTCACAATATACATATAGTCCCCTCCTGTACTCACAGAGTTAGAATTCACTCTCTTCGTTGATCTCTAGAATTTGTTCTTCATGAAAATTTTTCGTCAATAGCTGCTTCAAAATGTGTTATTTCATATTGACTAATAAATATCTGAAGAACAATCAAGTTTTCACACTCCAATGCAAGACTGATCCCCGTAAATTTTATAGTCAGAACCAAAATTAGCACATGGTATCCCATATTATCATAATTATTGTCTGAATCTCGAAATTAAATTCTTCCAAGACGTGTTAAAAATACAAGAATCTCAAATAATTTTTCAGTAAAGAATAGAATATTAATAGTATATTATTACTGGATTACTGGTAAATTGGCCCAAAGCTAGAACAATTGAAAATTA
The DNA here is from genome assembly GCA_013387265.2 of Cryptolaemus montrouzieri. Taxonomy (NCBI): domain Eukaryota; kingdom Metazoa; phylum Arthropoda; class Insecta; order Coleoptera; family Coccinellidae; genus Cryptolaemus; species Cryptolaemus montrouzieri. Next base: position 46,924,577 of record JABFTP020000103.1, read on the forward strand.
ATATGTATTAAAATTTATGAAAGTTTCAAAATAAGCACCTCCAATCTTTGGGCATTTCGTGATCGGCGATTGCTATTATATGAGTAGATTTACCTCCTATTTCTGGATTCACCCTAGTAATTATTATCCTGTATTATAAATATACCTTTCATAGTGATTTTCAATATCCAAACAATGACACTTCACTTCCCAATTTAGATACCAAAAAACAAATAGCATTTGAATATCGATATCCAGGGTGAAATAATGAGTGCATTCAGAAAAATCTCAATTTTTCTGATACGATCCTGTTTCTATTTTTGTTACATTGGAATTTGATTTAGGTACGACTATGCACTAAACAGAATTTGCACGAAATCGAAACAATCAGTTGAAAGAATTGGTCCATTGAAAACTAAGAAAACAAGGACTATAATGTAATCGAAAAATGAAATTTTCGAATAACAACCCATTCCTAATTCACCTCTTGAACGTTCATCATCACCTATTGTTCTGTTTTACTTCTTAAATATGAATTTAAGTTTTCAGAATCTGGAAGTATTGCAGTAACGAAAAGTTTACCGAAACAAAAAGGAAATTAAATTCCGTTCATTTTATCAAAAGTTCAATTCTTTGATCCGAATTAATCGTCATTATCACAAAAAAAATTTCAAGTTTATTGAAATTAGAACTGGATATCATTTTTATTGTATATTTTTTCTGAGAATCAAATAAAACGCTGTTTCAAAATATTTCAGCCAATACCTGAAATAATCAAACCTGATATGAATTCAATAAGTAACAGAAGAGAGTTAATGAGTCAACAATAATAAATTTTCTTATGAAAATATATATCACAATTATAAAATGAAGCATTGTATGAATATTATTTCATATTGAGATTTTCTCCAAAGACTTCTTTTGTGCGCTGTCTGGTTTCACTTTGAGCAACTTATCCTCTTGTTCTGTTTGCTTCTCTAATTTCATTTTCATTTTCTCTTCGTTCTTGTAAGTTCGGTACATCCAGCTGCAAAATTTATTAGTTAGTCAAGGAATCCCTTCAAGAAGTCAAAACCATACTCACAAAAATAGGTAAAAAGTTATCATATATAATCCAGATGTTACTATGTAAAAAGCTCCTGGAAATATCGTAATGGTAGAGGTGTAAAGCTTCATGTAGAAAGGACCGAAAATCAAAGGTGTGAAAGCTTCAAATATTCCAAAAACGGAATTCGCCTGGCCCAATTCGTGAGTGGGCACTATCCTTGTCATGAGAGATCTTAGTGCAATATGGCAAGTGCTATGGAAGATTTCTACAAACGCCCCTGAAATAGAAATTGAAAATACTTACAGTAGTGAATCTCGCAGCATTTCAACGTTTGAATTGTGGAGGCCGTTACTTGATGTAGATCCATGATATAAATGAGATAAAAAACACAAGGTTTAACTTTAATCTACACTTTATTTGAAAAAATTCGATGACGTTTCGCTGACACAGCAGCTTTATCAAGAATGAAAAACAGAATGAAGAGTATTATAAACAAATCGTAGAACAAGTTGGATGAATAACAGGAAAATCCACACCGAGCCATTGTACAGTTAGTATGAAAGGTAATAAAAACTAATTAAACAAGTTAAGTAGGGGTGAGTAATTCACATCTACCTGTTCATTCAAAAGCTTGTCCGAATGTTTGTATCTATTTATTTCTAATGCTTCTAGGAGATCTAATTTTGAACTTTTTGATTTTATATGTAATATGTCAAAGTTTTTATTGAATGAATGGTTTTCTTTTATTAGGTGGTTTAAATAATTTGAATCAGATTTATTTTTATCGAAGCTACGTTTATGTTCAGATGTTCTTATGCCAAAAGTCCTATGGGTCCTACCGATATAAATTTTATCACAAGAACCGCAATTGAGTTTATAGATTCCTGATTTACTTGATTTTTCAACACGAGATTTATTATTTTAATATGTTTACCTAAGTTATTAGAAGTTTTGAAAGTTATATTAAGTTTTGTTTGACGAGAAAGGATTTAATATTTGTACTTGCAGAACTGCAGAATGTTAAACTGTTGAATATTTTATAGTCTTTATGAATAGGATATACTTCATTTATTGCTTTCTGATACAGTTTTTACGAATGATTAGATCTATCATATCCGGATTATATGAATTATTAATGGCTATCTGTTTGATGATGTTTAACTCTTTATTATAATCTTCTACTGATAAAGGTAAATTGAGTAACCGATGTACCATGCTGTTTAAAGCTGCAACTTTGTGTTGAATTGGATGTAATGAGTAGTTTTGTATAATTGTATCAGTATGTGTTGTTTTACGAAAGACCGAAAAACATGATTTTTATTTTGTTTAGTGATTTTTAAGTCCAAAAATTAATGGAATCGTTCTGTTCAATTTCTATCGTGAATTTAATGTTCAAATGGATGGAATTAATGAAATTAAGAAATAAGTCTAATTGACGAGTAGTTCCAATGAAACATACTAAGATGTCGTCAACATATCTATACCAATAAAGAAATTTGGAAATGAGTGGATGTGTATGAATTTTCTGTTCAATATTATTCATAAAAATCTCTGCTAAAAGTGGACTCAAAGGATTTCCCATGATCAAACCATTTTCACTACTGTAATAGATGTTGTTGAAAGAAAAATAATTTTGTTCAATGCAAACGTCCAACAGATTCAATATTTCTGATTTAATTATGTGGTTAACATGATTCGAATTCAACATGTTTTTTATTAATATCTTTACATCACCTGGAGGAACACTTGGGTATAAATTCTCAACATCAAACGAAATAAGTTTTGCGTTAGGTGGAAGATTAACGTTTTTTATATTATTCATCAATTCGAAAGAATTTTTTAGAGAAAATTTTGATTTGAATGAACAATAATTTTTAATGATTTCACGGCTGGGGCTGTAACGTACGTTACAGCCGTGAAATTGTCGCACTACCTTATAGATATCATTAAAAATTATTGTTCATTCAAAACAAAATTTTCTATAAAAAATTCTTTCGAATTGATAAATAACATAAAAAACGTTAACCTACCACCTAACGCAAAACTTATTTCGTTTGAACAGAACGATTCCATTAATTTTTTGGACTTAAAAATCACTAAACAAAATGAAAATCATGTTTTCTCGGTCTTTCGTAAACCAACACATACTGATACAATTATACATAACTACTCATTACATCCAATTCAACACGAAGTTGCAGCTTTAAACAGCATGGTACATCGGTTACTCAATTTACCTTTATCAGTAGAAGATTATAATAAAGAGTTAAACATCATCAAACAGATAGCCATTAAAATTCATATAATCCGGATATGATAGATCTAATCATTCGTAAAAACTGTATCAGAAAGCAATAAATGAAGTATATCCTATTCATAAAGACTATAAAATATTCAACAGTTTAACATTCTGCGGTTCTGCAAGTACAAATATTAAATCCTTTCTCGTCAAACAAAATCTTAATATAACTTTCAAAACTTCTAATAACTTAGGTAAACATATTAAAATAATAAATCTCGTGTTGAAAGATCAAGTAAATCAGGAATCTATAAACTCAATTGCGGTTCTTGTGATAAAATTTATATCGGTAGGACCTAAAGGAGTTTTGGCATAAGAACATCTGAACATAAACGTAGCTTCGATAAAAATAAATCTGATTCAAATTATTTAAACCACCTCATAAAAGAAAACCATTCATTCAATAAAAACTTTGACATATTACATATAAAATCAAAAGTTCAAAATTAGATCCCCTAGAAGCATTAGAAATAAATAATACAAACATTCGGACAAGCTTTTGAATGAACAGGTAGATGTGAATTACTCACCCCTACTTAACTTGTTTAATTAGTTTTTATTACCTTTCATACTAACTGCACAATGGCTCGGTGTGGATTTTCCTGTTATTCATCCAACTTGTTCTACGATTTGTTTATAATAGCATACTCTTCATACTGTTTTTCATTCTTGATAAAGCTGCTGTATCAGCGAAACGTCGTCGAATTTTTTCAAATAAAGTGTAGATTAAAGTTAAACCTTGTGTTTTTTATCTCATTTATTTCAACGTTTCTTAATTTTCTGTTATCTATCAAACACTGTTCCTGATTTGAACTATCTAACTCTAATGAGGGGTTTCTACTCTGAACAGTGGTGGATTGTTTTGAAGAGCCAAAGGGCCATGATGCTACCTGATAAATTTCCGAATTTTGGCACGAACTAATAAATTAATTCAGTTAAAATTATATTATTCTTATTATTATTCATTTGAAAGTAGTGATGAGGTCAAGGCCTGTAATCTCACAATACATTACAAAAATGATTTTAAGTGTAGGAAATTTGTATGTGATAGCAATAAGCATAGATTGAAGAGCACTGTCAAGAGAAAGAACGCAAAAAAATGAGAAATTCAATCTGTTCATTCAGCCCACCCTCGAACACTACCGACGAGAGCGGTCAAACCTGTTTTTGAACATATTGACCGAGCTCGCGCACACAACATCGTCCGTGAGGGAATTCCATTTTTGGAAGACCCTGTTACTCAAAAAGCACTCTTTCGCTGTAGTTTTGAAGTTTTCGCGATAAAGTTTAAATGGGTGACCACGCAGGTTATTAGTGTTCAACGAGAACTGGCCAGAGAGGTCGCCTCCGAAAAATCCGTGCAACGCGCGGTACGTCACTATAAGGTCACCTCGCTAGCGGCGATCAACGAACTTCTCCAAACCGAACAGATGAAGTCCATCCTCGTAGAAAGGTCTGACAGCACCGAAAGGAATTCTACTGAATCGGCACTGGACGGAATCCAAAAGGCACTTGTCTCCTGCCAGGGTTGGAAACCAAACTGGGCCCGCATGCTCGAGAATAGACCGTACATAAGAGGTGTATGAAAATTTACATGTAGTTATGGAGGCTTTTCGTATCATATAAAACGTATTTTCAACACTCGACACAATCCTCCGCACATCAGCCGAACAGGATAGATCATCGGAAATGGTGACGCCAAGATCATTGTGGACCTTCGTGGACTCCTAACTCACACCACCGATACGATAATTATGATGCGGGTTAATTTCACCCAAATGTAATACCTTACATTTGTCGATATTCAGTGGAAGCAGCCAAATACGCGTCCACTCCAGGATGCCGTCGAGGTCAGCCTGTAACTGATTCGGAGAAAAAAGAAGAGAAAATCACCGACGGAAGGTCCGCCACGTATACCAGGAACAAGACGGGTCCCAACACGGAGCCCTGAGGGACGCCGCTCAACACCCGCCCAAGAAAAGAACAGCGCCTTCCAACTCTGATCATAAAACGTTGATCTCTTCAAGAATGCTGCTATCCAACGAAGGAGGTCGTCTCTGACCAAAATTCTCTAATTCATGGAGCAATGGAAGGTGAGGAACACGGTCGAACGCCCGAGCGAAATTAAGGTAAATGATGTCGAGAGGTATGTTAGAATCGATGGATGTTGTCCACTTATCGAGGCAACTGAGGAGACAGGTGATGACAGATTTACCAGGGAGGAAACCATGCTGTTCATCTGGTATTATTTGATTGGTGTTGAGGAAGTTCAGCATGTGCTGGCAAACAATTTTTTCTGCAATCTTTGAGACAATCGATAGAAGACTAATGGGTGGATAATTGGAGGCCGAGAGGCGGTCACAATTCTTGAATATTGGTGTTATTTTAGCTGATTTACAATCAAGTGGAAGCCCTTCAGTACGGAAAGAAAGACTCAGTAGCTTTGCAAGAGGTGGACGTAGCGTGACAGCAAAGCTCTTCAGTACCTTAGCTGAAATGCCATCGATACCTAGGGAAGTGGAGGGATCAAGACAGGATAGTAGACTGTGAACTTCGATCTCTGAGAATTCGTGTACTCAAGTGGAAGATTCACGCAAGGAACTTAAACCCCCGCGACAGGCTCAGCAGGCTCTTCTGAATATGAATTCGCAAAAAGTTAGTAAAAACAGTAGCACACTCTGTGTTATCAGCAGAAAGCGTACCCAGGCTTTTTCGAACAAGCGGTACAGAGACTCTAGAATTCAAAGACGCCCGGACATGTTTAAAGAATTTTTGCGATATTAAAAAGTAGCCAGGTTTTCCTCGAATCCATTCCTCGCATTTGCTATAGTTTCAGAGAGCCAATTGGAGTACTGACGATGATTCTCGTAGTTGAGTGCAGATTTCTGACGTAAGTATCACTGCCAGAGATTTTTTTGCGACGCATCATCGAGAGAATATATTCATATAACCAGGGCTTAATGGGAACTGCTTTGATTTGTCGGTGCCCGGAGTGATCCGACACGGCAGCTGTCAAAGTAGAGCTGAAAGATTTCCAGGCTAGTCCAACAGCCTCTGGGTCAAGTTAAAAACAAATCTAACGTTGAAGGGGCTTGTCCTGTACCAAATATGGTGGGTTCAGTGATAAGATAGAAGAGGCCACTCTGATCTAGGGCATCAAGAAATAGAGAAACTGCTGAATTCTGAGCTGGAAGAGTACCGTCTGACCAGAGAATGTCTCGATAATTGAAGTCACTAGTGATGAGGACATTGGACTTGGTTTGAGGAATAGTAGCCAAGTGATTCAGAAGTAGGGCATCAGATGGAGAATGGTGAGGGCAGTAAATGCAACCAATGTAAATAGAAAAATCTGCAGACGATAAATCAAGAAATAAGTTGTCGATGCCGGACCAGTCGTAGATGGACACGGATAAGTTGTATTCGTTTGCGATATCATTATCTCTGTAAATAAAGACACCATCAAATCCTACATTAGCATCATTATCGCAAGATGCAACTGAAAGCAATGAATGTCAAAGATACGATTGGGTATTTCAGTATGTAACCAACTTTCCGAGATGAAGATGATGCGAGGTTTGAAGGTGCATATGTTGGCACAGAGTTTGTTGTATTTGTTTGAACAGGCATTTGTGTATAAAATTTTCCAGGTTTAGACTGCCGAATTTAGTTTTTTGAAGAAGCAGCGTTGTTGATGCTTATGACGGTAGGAACACCCTTCAGATATTTGATGGTTAAATTCTGTCCGACTTGAGATTGGCGGAGTTCAGGTCTTCGCTTGCCGTTTTCTGACATTCGGTTTGTTTCGGAGACACATCGTCTGTTATTCTGATTTTCTTGAAAATGTCAGAATTAGACAGAAGCTTTTTGTTTCTTAGCATGACAGCGAGACCAGAATTCGGCGTGGTTCTCTTCTGTTTTCTGAGCCAATTCTTGATGAAGATTCCAAGTACTTAGATCTGGAAGGGACTTCCAGCACAAGGATTCTTGTGACCGTATTGAAGTCTGAAGCATGATCGCTATCCTGGTCGATACTTCGTCATTCAATTCAGAGATGTAGGATTCGCATCGGTTCAATACTGCCTCCTGATTCAAAACCTTTTCGTGCTGTTCAATGCTTTAAACATATTGTGATACCTGTGTTGCTAATTGGAGTTGAGCAGACCTTATAGTGGCGACGTCATCTTTAATGAATGCTGTGTCTGTTGAAAGTGTATTCAATTTCGTTGAGAGTGCATTTAATTCAGTCATCATCAAACGAAACTCGCGCATTGTCAACGGGGAAACTTCAAGTCCTTGAGAGAAAGACCCGGTTGATGAGTTATCGCCAGAGGTAGAACTCAAAACGTCAGCTCTTCTGTTTCACCTAGAGGATGTACAGTAAGTACAAGGCCATTTTACACAAAGGTTTGCCATTGTTTGCTTGTCATTAGTCGTGATTTTTGCACAGGCCAAGTGAAAATTTTTTATTCATATGATTACTAGACAGGTTCTTCTTCCTCTCTCACTAGACGGATCAAATCTAGTATTGCCACAATATTTTTGCCAAAAAATTCTACCACGCCATGACTTGTAAGATGTTAATTCGAATTATTTAAGGCAAAGCACAAATATGTTCGGTACTGAATATAGAAAAAAACAAACGTTTTCATTGAGATATAGATTAACGCCATATTGTTCGAAAGGTTGAATATTCCATTATTTATGTTGTCAACTTGAAAGATAGAGAATGTAAGTTATACAGGGTGGTCGTGCAGTAATTGGAAATATATTCTCTAGTGATAGAAGTCATCCGTGGGCAGTCGGAATGATACCTCTTTCTGTCATCTGCGTCTTCTTTTCGGACATACAGGCTGTTTTGTGTGAACGTTATAGATATTTTGGTCGTCATTTCTCTGAATCGGATGAATCTGTTTGAATAAAAACTTCAACATTTGTTTCAAATCAGTAGTTTCAAATTTAGCCATCCTCATTTTATCTCTAGAATAGGGCCAAACTCCAGAAATCTGATTTTACTGTCGAATGTCGAAACAACAACCTGTACATCACCTGGATAACATAATTGTTTACTGTTCGCGTACTATTTTACTTCACCTATTATTTAATGAAAATTAATTCGAATCTGTTATAAACACAGTTTTGGCCAAACGTCCAAACACCATCACGCGCTAACAATCTAAGTTATCGAATCAATTGAAGGTTTCATGTTATCTACCAGTCCCATCTATAAACGATACAGACTATCGTTCGAGTATGTACAAAGCTAATTTTTACCACACCTGCAGTTATTCATGGAAACTAAATTGAATATTTGGAAACTAGGTAAATATTTCTTTATGCTTGTGAAATGATTTCGAGAAATTAACTTGATTAACGAATGACAGTATATTCGATGCATGTTCTTGTTCTCTTTTCTAAAATCAATTCATAAGACTTCATGTATATTAGATCGCCAAAACATCACACTCTGTATCTTAAATCTTCATAACAATAAGTCAAACATGTAATGTAGATGTAATGACATTTGTATAATGAAACGGTTTATCATCAACATACCATCTCGATATTTTCAGAAATAATTTCAGAAAACATGTAAAAACATGGTCAATAGTTTTCCAATATAAATTAATTTTTACTATTATCCTAACAGTGAGTTTTTTGCATAATGGCCAAAGATCGCATATTCAATTTCCATGATTATCTGTAGGTGTGATGGGAATAAGCTTTGTACAAACTTGTACTGTAGTCTGTGAAGTTTAGAGATATAGATTCAGATCTCCATTTTAGCGTGGGCAGATTTCGACGTTTTAGTACTGCAGCTATATGAAATATTGTGAACAGAGGAGAATGACCCCATTCTTCCTCGGTTTCTTTTAGTGTAACGAATTCATTGTCCCAAACAGATTCAAGCTAACTTTTTTCGTTATCGACTTATTTGGAAATTTTCGAAAATTTTCGAAATTAGTCAATTTAAAATATATTCGTTGATTTTGAATTTATGTAAAAATGATTTCGATATTCTAGATGCGGTTTTTACATAGAATCAAAGTACGTGCGATATGTTTTTTGGCTAGCAATTTTTGAGTGAATCAAAGGTAATCTAGATTTAGTTAAATAGAGCTTTTGTTTTTTCAAAATTATATCACATGTACACTAAATTTTGTCATCAAGGACGTGTTTACATGAAAAGCTCAAATTTGTATACCCTTTCCTCAATTTTATCTAGTAACCCATTCATTGAATTTACACGAAATTATTGAAATAGGTTGAGTATATTCTGTGCTTTCATTATGACAGTTCAAAGATTAATTTTTTCAAGGACAATTCAATAAGAATATCAAATTTTTTTTCATAGTTGCAACTATTGCGTGACAAATCCAGGAAACAGGCCGGGCCATCTTACTGGCTCCCTGTTCCAATCGAATTATTGCCAAGATTAAAATCAAGTATGTCAACAACAGCCATAGGTTCAAAATTTCTTCCTGCAGCAAGAGACAGTTCTTCAGAATACCCATCGATAATGATGGTATTTACAATTTCATGATAGAATGATGCACAAAAGTTTTCATCAAAATACTCACATTAGAACGCTATTATCGTTCAATGCACACCATACCTTGAAAGTCCATGGCGTTGCTCATCAATATGGAGATATGGGTTTACATCCGACGACCAAATTAAATATTCTATCACTAATGATTCAACTTCATCATTCAACAATAACTCGGAAAAACAGGATTTCAGATTTATGGAGAAACCACTCGCAAAAATCAAGTCGACATTAGGAATCTTCTGGCTGCAAAAACAGGGAAATTCTTCCTTTATAAGGTTTTTTCTGTTTCTCCTGAGAATATTGAGCGATCGACTCTTAGATACCCCTGCTTTCATTGCAATTTGACTGCCCGAAATCGATGACTTGGCAGTTACACTACTTATTGCATAATTTTCTTCAATTACTTCGTATTTCTTTTTCTTTAGGACGTTGAATGTATCATGGTTCATGATTGATTATATTCAATTTATCTAGTATATTTAAAGAGGTTGTCGCCTCTCAGGAAAACGATCCAAATATGTAAGCAGCTTTTGCAGCATCCACCTCATAATAATTTTGAATATAACATTCATTCATATTGAATTTTTCAAAATTCGGCATGGTGGCCTCGTTAATTACAAACAACATTATATCCTCATGAAAATTTGTAACTCGATGAAAAGACATCAAACAATTCATCTCAATTGTTATTGAAAGAACTAGTTTTCAAACTATCATACTGAAAGCAAATATCATAGATAGATAGATATATAGATAATGAGTGAAGGCTGCATACCAGCCCGGCCACTGCGACCCAGTGGTCTAGTGTGTTCCACTCTGACTTGAATTTCACCCAGAAGCTCCATCCTTCTTGTAAAGGTTATTGGCTTTGTGGGCGAGAGCTTAATAAGCTCAGGCAGCTTCAGGTTGTTAGATCCAAGTCCCTCCATCTTGACTCTGTCGCCAGCTGGGCACTAGCACATTACACGTTACATTGATTGTATCTCTTCTTCATATAGTCTACATGAAGGATCCTCACTCAATCCTAATTTGTTAAGATGATTTCTGAGGCGCCAATGCCCCGTTAGTATAGCGGTTAGAACTCTCAGATCCATCCTGGAGATTTGAAGCCAAGCCTTTGTTCCCGCAGTGGAAGGTCCACTGATGGCAAGTCGAGAGTGTTCACGTACCATCAGGTCCAACCATCGGTTATTTTCCATCCTTCAGTCTCCAGGGGAAATCTGACCCTAGGTTCCGGTCTGATGAATCCCAAGACTGTTCCTCGAGCAGCCAATGAGTCGGCATTCGCATTTCCCTTAATGCCTGAGTGTACAGTACCCACATCAGATGGAGCCTGTTATATTCTCCCAGTTTGGCAAGAGTGGAGCGTCATTTCCGCACCATAAGTAGAGGTATCGAATGCCAATGCCTTTAGTGCAGCTTAGCTATCGGAGATGATTTTTATTAACCTATTTGTTAGGTTTGTCGCAAGCCCGCTAAGATAAATCGACTGTTCCTTAGCAGCACCTCGATCGTAGACACCAGCACCAACACTTTTTGCAGTTTTCAAGCCGTCTGTGTACCAACAGGGACCCTCAGGTAGAAGGTCCTTGGAGCTGGTCCATTCTTGTCTGCTAGAAATGATGATCTGTAATGGTCGCTCCATGTGGGTTTCAGGTAGTGATATCTCAGATCTCATACTCAGCAACTCGTTGTCCTCGATTTTAGACTGTGAATCGCCGGCCTCGAAGCTGAACATAACCGTTCTATATCAGGAAAGATGATGAAATCTGCACGAAGCCATTCTAGCCGGTCCTCTTATCACTAGGTGAAAAGGGGCAAGGCCCAATATCAGTTCCATAGCCGCAGGGGGTGCAGAGCAAAAATCTCATGTAATCATCATGCAGGCCATTCTCTGCAATTTAAAGAGCTTGAGTTGGGATTGCTTCTTGAGACTGCACACTCACCAAGTATTACAGCGCAATGTGATATTTGGTCTCATCACCATCCCATAGAGCCACTGAAGTTGCTTTGGGGGAAGACCCCATTTATTTCCATAAGTCATTGGACATGCCCATAAAAAATGTTTAGCCTTGTGTATTATATTTTCCAGGTGCTTGTGCTAAGTTTGTCACCCTCACACCACCCTTCAATAGCTGACATAGTCTTCTGATGTCTGACGGAGACATCGATGTCATCTCTGACAACCAGAATGGATATATTATCGTACATAAACATCCAGTGTGCCAATTATTGCCGAAAGGTTATCAACCAGCAGCTATCACAAGGAATTATACTCCTCCCTGAAGTCAGCCGCTGCAAGCCACAAAACTGACTCCTTTTTTTTTCAGGGAAGTGCTGATCACTTATTCACCTAGTAACTAATCCATTCTGCAATAATATCTGGTACTCTTCTGGCTCTCGTTGCCCCATATAGCGAACTAGTGTGGGCCGTATTAAACGCACCCGCAATGTTCATGAAGGCTGCAGCTGCAGTTTCCTTACGGTCCAAAAACTGAGTGATCGTCCCGACTGGGTTGTTAAGTGCCTGATCAGTCAATTCAACTTTTTAAAAAGCGTATTGATATTCACTCAGAGGCCTCAGCGATAACACTTTGGTCCTGATGTATTCATCTAACACCTTCTCCAGGGTTTTCAGAACGAAAGACATAAGACTTATTGGTCTTACGATTTAGGTTGTGAGTTCGACATACCCACCTTATAGATGTATACAATCCTTAGCTTTCGCCAGCTGGCTAGGACAATATTCCAGGCCAGACTCGACCGGAAGAGCCTAAAGAGGTATGAGAGGAGGACATCCACCTCTTGTTGCAGCAGGGAAGGCTTGATGCCATCCTACGCAGGAGCCTTAAATTGCTTAAATGAACGAATCGCCCATCTAACTGTTCCAAGCATGATGATCGTTCTTACCTCGTCCTTATTTGGCTTTTTAGCTTGGTCCTTCAGGGTAATGGTGTCACAGCTGTCAACGTTGGATATTCTTGCGAGAACACATTTTCCATATTGTCGGTTGATATCAAGAAACCAACAATCTGGAAAATGTGTTCTCGCAAGAATATACAACGTTTCTCTTCCAGAGCCCGTGTACTGTTCATCCGGGCCTCCTACAGTTCCAATGAGTAGCACCAGGCCTCTGGCGAGAGACTTATGCAGCCTTGCACTAACGGTGGCACTTTCCACCTCCCAGCACAAGCTGCATCAGGATTCCTGTACTGGTCTCCCAATTTCTTCATTATACGATGTTAAAGTAGATCGATAGTGGTCCCATTTGACGGTATTTTTAGTTCGACTAAAAAGTTTCCGAACAATTGTTCTGTGTTTTTTGAGGGCAGGATTCCACCATGAAGTTGAGCCATTCTCAGGCTTCCTCCTTAGTGGACAGTTATCGTGATACGCTGACTCCATCGACCGGAATATCTCTTCAGCCATACTCTCAATGTCTTCACGACTATTTGTGGCAATACGTCCCAAATGAGCACTAAAAGATGCTCTATAACCGTTCCAGTCAATACTCGTTGGGTTCTTGTATTCCACCACTGGTCTGATCTCAGACTCAATAGTGAATTGCATGTGTCTGTGATCAGATCCTGAGGGTTAACGTGACACACCCCTCCTCGAGATTTTATTGCTCAGGGTACTCGAGCAGAACGTAATGTCCACCTCCTCAGAGCAACTTCGCGACGAAAAGGTTGGTTCATCTCCTCTATTCAACAGAATGAGGGCGTCTACCATGAGAAAGTCGAATAGACTTTCACCTCTTGCATTGATGTCCGAGTTGCCAAGTGGTTTGCATTAGCGTCATAGCAAAATTATTTCTAAATTTTTTGCCGCTTTTCCATATCCTTATTGGTTTTTTATACAATGAATCGTTGACATAGCATCAAAGGAAAGAATCTAACGGGCCTAAGTATGGTGAACAAAGTGTATCTCAATGGTTCTGTCATTCATATACAAATTCCTTTGAAAGACTGGTTTAAATGTTTTAAAACATTTCTTGTCTGGTATAGAAGCGAACCGACGAGCTGACAGTATACTAACCTTCCCTGAGCCAAGAGAATTTAATACAAAAAGACCTCGACAATGATCTCATTCATTATATCATAATAAAATTCTTCATGAAGATCTTCGCCGAAAATGACAAGCATTAAAACACGGTGGGTCGTTAACACGCACCAAACATTGAAACTGAATCGCCTTAGGTATTCATTTTCCGATGAGGATTGACATCGAACCAGTAATGTTTAGTCTCACGATTGAATAATTCACCCTTACTTTATCAGTGCTTATGGTATACTGAATTCGGGATTTTCTCAGTTTTTTCTGATACCATCAGCAAATTTCTAGCCGTCGCTCATAATCCCTGGCTGAAGAAACTCCAATTTCCTTATAAATTTGAAAATTTTTCTGAGGATTCGCTTAACTTTGTTTTGTTATCGCACTTTATGATTCCTGTTTCCTTCATAAAATTGAGGGATCCCCAAAACTTCTTCGTTATCTTGTTTATCGTAATTTTTTTCTCTCGGTGCTTTGAGAGGACTAGTGTTCATGAGATTCCGGTTCAATATTTTAGATATATACCTTTGAAGTTTTTTCATCACAGGAAAATGAACAAAAAGAATTTGTGAAGAAGCTGCATCAGAATCACACCCATTGTTAACATAGCATTCTAACATGCCGAATTTTTCAAAATTTATGAGTATAGACATGAAAAGTTTCTGTGAATCAAGAATTTAAATCGAATAATGGATCATATTTAACAGTTATTGTTGTAAGCATTGAATTAAAACCAGTTGGAATGTTTTGTGTGATTTCGCACCAGCATACTAGATAAAGCCACAAAATGTTCAAAGAATTTTCATCTACAGAAAAATTCATGATTTTGAGTGAATTGCAATTAAATAAAAAGAATTTTTGTTGCATTCAGGTTGAAAAAGTGCCCGTAGACTGTCATTAATACTCTCCACCAAACTTTGATAGCAACCGAGATATCTCTATATGCCGAACGCCTGAAAAATCCAGAATACCTTGAATATAAAAGATATCAGAAATCTGTTTTTACCAATGAATTCAACTCGAAAATCGGGGACAGAGATGAGGAAAGGGACATTTTTCTCTTTTGTAGTATTTTACATAGCAGCCGTGTACACGTCCTGAAAGAGGTAATGAAAGAAGAACAGCACTGTTTCGAACTATGTAAGATTTCCATGGATCGTTGTAGGTATATGGGAGGGGTGAATATTGTCAGTTGTTATAGGTAAATATGTATGGAAAGAAAATAAAATGTTTCACTGCGTTAGTCCCGTTATTTTATAGCCACACCTTTGATAGAGAAAATCGAATAGATTAAGATTATTATGTTACATACCCACATAGAAGATGGACCCGGAGGTAGCAAATGCGAATATAAAGCAAGCACATATTTTGCTTATCATTGCTATCATTCCAAGCATAGCATCTTCCAATTTAAAATACTTCGAAAATACACTCAAGGCGAAGATACTTCCTGAAATTGAACAAAATTATCCAAAGATATCTTAACAAATGTTAGTGTTATAGATAGCAATAACGTGTTTTTTTAATTCGAGAAAAATTGTTGTTTTTTCTTTTCGAGAACAATTGTTGTTTTATTCTTTGCCGTTTCAAGTCATGTCACTAGTTATATCTACGAGGGGTCCTGTGATAACTCTCGCAACTAAGAAAGTGAAAAACTTTTTTCTCAACTTAGTTTATCGGAGTCGCCAGCAACTACATCAATTTTTCTGAAAAGAGTCGGGAATTCCTAAGACCTGCACAATATTCTTTGATGCCTGTGCGGGTTTCTTTTGACGAAAATTTCTTTTTCCAAAATATTACCTCATGGTGCCGAATTTGGCGACTAGAATAGAGCAGCAATGCAAGCAAATTGCATGTTCTAATTATTATCGAAATACCACTTTTCTCTATGCCTACGTTCGTGAACGGGAATTAGCGTAAAAATACTTTATAAGCAAAAGTTTCATTTATGAACGTTAGCACTTCCTCTACTAGATAATTACGAAACTGGAATTTTCCCGAATCTTTACCAGCTTATTGTTCATCAATGAACTCATGAGTTTTATCTTCGCCATCCGTTTTTGATCTTATTTGTTGTCATGTTCACCCTATCATACGAGGGATGTCCTTTAAGTTTGGCATATAGAACTAAAATTAAACAATGGAGAATTTTGAAGACTTTATTATCTTTCGAAGTATTCTCCGCGAAGAATAATACACTTCGAAATTCATCGAACCAATTCTGGAAGCAGTTATTTCAATCGTTTCGCGCTTGATTCAAAATGGCCTCTTGAAAGGCATTAACAGTTTCTTCTGAAGTCTTTGACCGCGCAGTCCATTCTAGATTTTGGGAAAGTAAGAAAATCGTTATGACTTAGGTCAGGACTGTTCGCAGGATGATAACAGTTCGATATCGTCTTGCCTTTAATATTCCTTGAGGCTTACAAATGACGGTAAACAGAACTGTTTTTGGATATTGTAAAAGAATTGCTATTATATGACTGTTTTTGAAACGAACGTTGTGACCATCTTTTTGGACATACTTCGGCTAGTATCAATAAATCCAATATTCGTCACCAATAGGATTGTTGTAAACGCTTTCAGATATTCCAATGTTAAAACAGCCCCGAGTTTTTGACATCACTTCACCCTTGGAGCTTTCTGTTCTTCTGTCAACAGATGCGGCACCCAACACAAAGCTAATTTTTTCACTCGCAATTCTTGATGCAAAATGTTTTGTATTGAGGACTTTCAAATCCGCAATGATGCCTTAATTTCTCGATACGAAGCATGACGATCTGCCTGTTCAATTTTACGCACAGCATCCGCATTTTTTGAGTGACCACTATTATTGTTTTCGACCAGAAAGTGGTGCTTCATGGTTCAATTCCGTTTTTCAACTAACTTGTCAATTTGACAGTTCGTAGTGGCTGAAACAGAGCACGCATAGATGATTCATTTTTAGTACTGACTCTTGATAATTGGTGTTGCCTTTGTCCCAGCATGCACAGTATCCACATCCTCGTATTCGATACTCAATAGTTGAGAAGGATTCTCTTGAACTTTGATTATCTTAGCTTCGGTCTAAAGTGGGTCCATTCACTTAATTATGCACTGGATTTATTTTAATCCATCCTTGTGGCAACTAAGAAATCCCTCATTTCGAACGAATACCACACATAAAAATATTTCATTACTGAATAGAAGTTGGTGGAATCCAAAGAATGAAACTATCTGGACGTAACCTGATTAAGATGGATTGTGCTTCCGATTAGCAATCCTAGTTGATCAAAAAAGAACACGGTGTTGCCCTAACAAATTTTCAGTGAATTTCATCAAAGATAAAATGCTAAAATTGCTCAACAGATATCTGCAATAGGAAACTGTCATCGTTATCGGCGTTCAGTACTAGATGGTACCACTTAGGATTAGCGCCATATTTTACTTGGTTAATGGAAACCTTAGTCTGCCTGTAGGAGTAGTTTCAAGCCTACAAGCTCCTTCAAACTAATGCAGTGTGTTATAGTCATTTAGACAAGTTTTCTGCCTATGGAATAAGAGGTACTACCAGAATATATTAACCAACCGTTTGTGTCAATTAGTGGGCTTTTAACGTGGAGCCCTCTTTCCCAGCTTGAATCAAAAATTATTATTTTATGATAACATTCAAGACAGACTTCTCTGAAATAAGAAAAATCAATATTTTGTATCTTACCAAATACTTGTATGATAGAGTGCAAAGAATTGTATATGCTATAATCTATTTCATTCCAACCGCATTTTATTCTAGTGTACATGTAGACAACCGCTATTTCACCTGTAAAAAAAGAAAACCATTGAAAAACGTTCTATATCCTAATAAATCCACAAGCATTAAGTATAGTTGAAACTATAAAAGGTACTCCAAATAGAACGCCGTATTTAAAAGCCCGCTATGCTATTTTTCTTAATTTTTGTTGGCAACCTTTTTTTTTGTTGTGTTAAGGATCAAGTTTATATATGGTATTTCCCTGATTAAGAAAATTGTAAATGTGGTCTAGCCAAATAAAGATACTGTACAGAACAGGAAATTTCAATCAGATCGACTGGTCTACTGTTCTGGGAGACCCATTGAAACAGTGGATTGAAGGCGACCTGATATCGATGATCCGGTATAAAAAGAGGCTTCGGAAAATATTCAAGCGTTCTAACAATCCCGAAGACTACCAAACTCATCAGAAAATTTCTTTTTGTGTAATCTCAGCAATTTATTTTTCCCGGCGCGAATGTGAGGAGTTGATTGCCACATCAGACAATAGTTAAAAGTGCTTTAAATATATGAGATCTAATCTGATTACCAAAGTGTATGCGTCACTGTTGAGAAAAGGAAAGAGGCAAATGTGTTCCTTCGACCAAGAATGTGTTGAAAATCTGGCTGACACTGCTACGTGTAAAAGTTGAAATATATTCGATTCAGCCAGAGGGTTGTAACATAAACACTTTTTGAGGGGGATAGCACGCGATGTAGCTGAAATGCATCCTTCAAAATGGAAAAAAAAATAAAATAACAAAAGTGCTAAAGCTGAAGAAATTCAATAAATTGAATACGAATCACTTGAATTAAAATTAATTCAATATTTGAAAATGAGAACAAATTGAATTGTAAATTAGAAAAGTGATTTTCAAAGAGAGATGGTAAATGCTCCTACTAAAACAAGTTATAATCAACATCGGTATGATTGTCGGCATTCATTTACACATCAGTATATGAAATAGTCAAAATATATTAAATATTTAATCATTATGAAGTAGTAATTATCAACAAGATCGGTGCATATTTCAGATGGGGATAGCGTAATGAGGATGGCAAAAATATCGGCAGCGATGTTAGTGCACTCTTTACAGTTCAGGTGGTTATGTTAATTGTACAATTTGTTATTGATAACGAACAAGTAATGATTCGAGAACGATAACGGCCTTCAGCCTACGAGAAAACATGTTCAAGAACAAGAAGCCTGAATATTTGAAAACAGAATCGTGAAATATATTGACCATCTTGTTACTTTTGGCTGGTGAGCGACTTCACGTGGTTGGTATCAAATTGTTGAATATTTATGCTCGCGGTTCGAGGAACTTCCTACCAAGTTTCCTAAACATTAAAATTGTCTATTCAAGACACAAAATGTAAATTTGACGGTAACGGTTAGATTCTGAAAATTTCAATCCAGTATTAAACTGTCACAAAAATCCGTATATCACTTTCGAAGTATTTAGCTTCAAACAACAAGATACAAAATGGTGAACAGATCTCACGACTACTGGATTACGGGAAATGAAAATATGCGCATATCATGAGAAAATTTGTATTCATCGATCATTTTTGAAAGTTCATCCGCCCAAGAACTGAGATTAAACGAGTTGGAACTGAAAAGTATATACTTTACAACACTTTTGCAAGTTGTTATATACCGAATCTCGAGATCAAAAATTACCGCGCGAAAAGAGCAGAATTCAGTCTAACTCATGTCGAAATTTTCACTGGAAAGACGAGGAATACATAGTCTGTGGCAAAAATGTATCAGGAAATTCTCGTTTAAATTACCTGCGTTGGGAATTTTTAATTATTTTAAGTTTCTGTATGTTGGTAGGACTGTCCTTAATTACTATGTCTAACATGAGCGCGAACTGTCATCTCGTTTTCTTACGACAGCTATTTAAATCAGTCGATCTCAGTAGTACTCTGCAAATGTCATGTGCTGAATCAGTGCATTTGCTGGAAATGGCTAATGGAGTCTCTGTTTTATCGAAACCCAAGTGTTTCGAGTGGTACAATGACTCTAAAGAGAGTCGATAGATCGTCGAAGGTTTGCCTCGTTCCGGACGACCTTCGAGCTCTTCAACCGACGATAACGTCCAAAAAATCAAGGAAATGGTGCTCGAAAATCGTCATGCCAGTATTATAGAGATAGTTCGCGTTCTTAACATCTTACATGAAACCGTTCGTTTCATTTTGGTGAACCAATTAGGCATGCAGCGCGTTGCCGCTAGACTTGTTCCGATAGAGCTGAATTATCTTTAAAAACAGTACCGGGTGCAGATATGCTGGATTGTGCGAATTCTGATCTCACGCTCATGGGACGAATCATAATTGGTGACGAAACATAGGTCTATGAATACAACACGATAAGTATCATTCAGCAGCCGCCTTATTCGCCTGATATGGATTCGTGTGACTTTTTCCTTTTGTCCAGACTGAAATTGTCGCTCCGGGGAACCAGATTTGATTCGTTACACGTCATTAAAGAAAATTCACAGAAAGAGCTGAAGGCAATTCTTGAAAGCGCCTATGAAAAATGTTTCAATGTCTGGGAAAAACGGTGACACATGTGTATCGCTTCAAATGAAGCATATTTGAAGGAGATTAAATAAATATTGAAGTAGATAAAGATTTCACTTTTATTTCAAATTTCCGGATAGTTTTTCGTCATAGCGTACTCTTAATTGAAAAATCGTTCGTCCCCTGAGCTCCATAGTTTGGGATCTACTTTCCTAAAATAATTTTCAGACTCATTTTCACTTCCTGTTTCATTTATCATGACATTTTCATTTGAATGATATTGTATTCCTCTTGCCTATAAGAAAGCTTCGGTACCCGTTCATAAGAAAAGAAATTAACTTAATCTGACTAATAACAGACTCATTAGCTTACTCCCAATCCCTAGAAAATAATGGAGTCCATCAAAGTTGGGACAATGTCAAAACTCATACAAGGAAATTTTGTCTGTCGAGAAGCATGGGATGTCGAGGAAAAATCTATCAATACTAAACTTTTGTCATGCTTAAATGATTGCACTCATTCTTTTGACTCCATGCTGCCGATACACATAGTATACTTGGTCTTTGTTAAAACCTTCGACAAGGTTACAATGGGGACCCTCGTGCTCAAACTAGACATTTGTTGAATTTGGGGTAGTCTGAACTGCTGGATGAACGTTTATATGGCAAACGAGATTTCACAGTGAGGGTAAGACAAGCGTTCTCATCGGAGTGGTCGGTAAAGAGTGGGGATTAGTTCTCAGCCTCCTGCCGTTTATGATATACGCTAGCGATCTGGCTCATCACATCAAGCAGTCGTTTCATGAAGATGACACAAAATTGAATGGTAGCTTCCTAATTCAATCCCAGATCTTGCAAGACGATCTTAATGTTTTCGTTAGCCAGCTCGATCCGTCTATATGAAACGTGTGTCAGATCTATTCTTGAATAAGCTAGTTTTGTGTAGTTACGCGAATTGTTAAAGCGGAACGACAGGAACGTCTAAGGAGTGTAAGTCTGTTGACCATCAAGTGTCAACGTTTTCGAGAAGACTCGATTATGGCTTTTCTAATCATCAAATATGACTACGCTAGGCTACGAAACCTCTTTGTACCTTAACCAGGACAATTAACAGGAATGCCTTGTTAAGTAAAATTATATCATGTAGCTCGGTTAACACTGAAAAACTCATACAATCGCTGCCTGTTTGTTTCAGTGAAATTTAAGTGAGGTTGAAAAGTCTTTATTTCTCATCTTTGAAGCTCAGTTTTTTGTTTGTTATTCTTTGTCAGAGATCTTTTTGAAGCACCCTTATCATGATGGATCACCATATCCTAGTTACATAACATATTGGAGCATCCAAGAGGTTCTTTCATATATATGAATTCAATTTGATGTCTTGCATTAATATCTTAAGTCGCAATAGTAACAAGGTGAGATGATGTAGTAAACCAACTTCCTTCAATAATTCCATTCATTCTGAGACCATAAAGGTATTGGTTCAATACAAGCACCAAGGTCTTCACTTCAATCATATCACAGACCACCATCATCCAATATCTTTCACGCACAGCATAATAATCAAAATGATAGAAGAAACTATTGGCTCACGATGTGTTTTCGGATATACAAGTAGACTCAAGGAAGTTATTATAAAGTAAAATATAAATTATTCTGCGGAAATCAGTTAAGTTTGGTTGAAAGAGTAAAAGATACAATTAACACTAATAACGTCGCAGTCAGAAGAAAAGTCCCAAACTGATAACTAAATAATCCTCAAAGAGTGTTCGAAAGAATAATTATTTATCGAATGAAATAAGGAAGTCCATAAGGTAGGCAAAATGTGCTGATGTTCAATTAAGTTGCCACTTACTAAAACTTTCAAATTGAATTTTTTATAGGTGCAACTATACAACGCCGAAATTGTAACTGTAGAACATATCGAACATAGGACAGACATTCAACTGCATTTTAAACGGAATATACTTCAAATTAAACTACCGCTCGACTTGAAACGTTATAATTATTTTAAGTTTGTAACGAAATGTCGGACTTGTTAAAAACTTAGATTACAATGTTTTGAAGATAAATATTAGTACACGCATTAACTAGTGAGGAGCCTAGGAGGCTCGAAATTGTATGATTATGTAAGAACAAAAATATCTCATTAACACAATTCATTCACCGTTAAAAGACTTAAAAGATAACTCATACGTAAACCTGTTGAATAGTTTACGACCTACAATAGTGATTGTGAAGGTCGGTTGAATTTGTAAAAAAAACGAAGAGTCTCAACTCATAAATTTGGAAGAATATTCCATATTTTATGCAAATCAGTGAACTAATATGTTGGGGACTAGAACCTCTGGCGTTGTATCACACTATGCACTACTTCACCATTCCTTTTTTTAAAAACTCGAAGTTTGTCGACTAAAGTCAATAAGTTAATAAGTTGACACAAATATGAAACAAATGTCGAATGTTACTCTTCTTCAACCTGCACTACGAAAAATGAAATTAGACTCTTTACCTTTCGATTCGACTCAAACAATGAATTAGAAAAAACATATTTGAAATATCAACATATACCTACACATCAAATTTAAACTCAGAAAGTTCACTCGGAAACCTAAAAGACAAAACTGATCAGTTACACATTGCATATATGAAATGAGTTGTAAAGATTGTGAAAATAAGTATGTTGAACAATTGGATCAATTAGAGTCAAATTGAAAAAACATGAATCACGTTTAAAAACGAAGGCACTGAAAAAACAAAGCATGACTTTGGTCAAGAATAGAATAGATGTGGAGAATGCAAAAGCGATAAAAAATATTTATAACGTGAATACATTGAACGATTTCAAAAGTATTCATATAATGAAATGCAACCATTCACTAATCAAGGACGAAGTTCTGATTCCGTTCAGTGTATTCTACAGTTTATAAGATTAGAATAGACAAGCCTACTTATTAGCGTGTCTAATCTAACAGCGTGCTCGACCAATTATGCGTCTAGTAGCAAGGATGGATTAAGTATAAATGATACATGTATGTAGAATTAGATTTAGGGTAGCATCATATCCTTACTACATCAACTTAGTTGGTGAAACGCGTGTCGAGTATTGAGATAAAGTTTCGGTGATTCGGTATACAGTATGTTCTGTGTGATACAAAACTCCTAGAGATGCTTGAAATGAAAAATTGAGCATTGCGTTGAGAGTATTGTTTTGTTATCAAATTTAATGATATCAGTGATGGAAAAGTTCAATTCGTCTTATTGAAATGAATGATGACGGCTTCTATATAAATGACACATAGAGATACAACTTTGCTGAAAAAAAAATGTTTCGATATTTTCAAGGTTGGTATTTCTCTACTGTAAATAGGACGTGATTCAATCAATTTGCCCAAGAGAAGACCAACTGAATCTTTTCAGACTTTACCTACTAGAAAAGTTTATGATAATCTCAATGCAATTCAATACGTACAACTGGCTAAAGCTACTGCTTTAGGTTATACAATATTTGCTGTAACTCATAGTCGGTCAGTATTATCATACAATAGCTGAATTAATACACAGAATTAAAGCATGTGGATGAGATATTGATGGTCGTGTAAAATTTTTCATGATCACGACTTCGAACGTCCTGATTTCAATCGCATGTTGTGCGCCAACTGAACAATGTCGTGTTTCAATAGCGGTGACCGCAATTGCTTGAAAAAACAAGACGAGAATAGGCTTCAAATGGGTAGCTAACTGATATAGATAAGTACACTCATGAAATACTATTCACTGAGGATTAATGAACAAATAACTGAAATCAATTGTTAATACAAATGTTTTTCTTCCTTCACCGAGCCTTAAGGTCTTGATGACGTAAACCCTAAACAGGTTCTTTGTTACCATTTGTGTTATTATTTCATTTAGGAGCCCTCATAGGATAAAAGGTCTTCTACTGGGTCCTATGGAATTCTTTCGAAAGTTTTCCTCCTGTGAATTTTTAAATACTATAGCTTGACATTCAAATAGAATGTGCTCCGTGAGTTTTATTACTGTCAGACCATAGGCATAACTGACAATCCTGATGAACCTCAAATATGGGTAAGTGGAGATTTATGTAGCAGTGTTCTGTGACAAGAACAACAATTCTTTTTCAATTTTTTTTCTATTCGGTGAGAGCATATCCGTAGTAAACTTTATATAAGATGTCAACCATTCATAGATCTCTGTTTGTACACTTTCACACAAAATTCCGCAGCTATTTTCCCATCTTCAAAGCATAGCCGCTGTGTCAATCTTGGCCAGATTATCATATATTTCATAATGTTCATGGATCGAATATTCGAATAATATAATATGTTTCTGAAGGAACTTATCGATAACTCTAACCTCAAGCTAAGTAGGTAAGTAAGTAAGTTTATTAATGCTGAAACACAAATCCTACAGTGTATGCACAAGTCAAGGTAAAAATCATGAAAAGAGCATCAATACACATTAAAAAGAGAAACACTTATATCTAAAAACTGTTTGGAATCATATATCACATTACTAATTAAAATCTTGTTCAAACTATTTTCAAATTCAACATCGGTCAAAAAACGAAACACTAAAGGCAATTTGTTATAAAACATAATTGACTGAAAATCTGGACCACCTGTGATCTGCTCAACCTGTATAGAGGACTGCGTATGTCATCTTTGTGACGAGTATATTTACGCATGGAAATCACCATTTTTGCCCCAGCGACACATGTTTTTATGGGCATACAAAAGACACTCACTTATTGAATGAGTTCTTGCAACAGTCGATATACTTGAGGTTGGCAACAATATGAATTGCTCTTCTCTGTAACCTGAATAGCCTCCCAATATCAGCGCAGTTTCCCCATAACAAAACTCCGTATCTAAGGTGGGACTCGCATAGTGAAAAATAAGATGACCTCAAAACACTCTGAGAAACTGAAGATCTAATATTGCGCACAACAAAAATGTTTTTAGCAAGTTTTTTCGGACAGATGGCCGACATGGACACTTCAGGTGAGTTTTGTATCCAAGTGCAGGCCAAGAAACTTGACACTTGACTTCTCAACATTTCTCAGGCTGAATATTATCTTCTCCGTCTTATCATCATTCATGCTCAATCTGTTCCTTCCGAACCACTCCAAGGCTCTCGATTCCGTGCTCTCAAGCAGCATCCCACTCTGTGGTAGATCCTCACACGCTACGGATACGTTAGAGTCATCAGAATAGAGAATGCTCAAGCAGTTAGTCAGATATTTAGGAAAATCATTTATGGAAATCAAAAACAGAAGTGGGCCCATAATTGAACCATCTGGAACGCCAACAGATATCAGTTCCCCATCAGACCAACTGCCATCTGCAAAAACCACCTGATATCTTCCCGTTAAGAAATACTCCATTAAAGATGTACTAGTATTATTGAATCCATAGCGTACAAGCTCAGTCAAGAGTGCTGAATGCGAGACACAATCAAACGCCTAGATCAGATCAATTCATCATTTTTTTTAACTAAGGTAGTAGATAGAGTAGTTCATACCTAAATTCAAGATGAACTTTCAAAAGGTGCTCTATAAATTCCAAGCATCCACTAATTCTAGTAATATAACAAAAGTGTATAATAGAACTGATACCGGAGTGATCAGTCTAAAGATGCTATCTGCGTTTTGTCTTCTTCAGGCTGAACACACACGTTTTTGCTAACCTTGCCAAAAATAAATTCATAGCTGGCAAGAGGAATAGTGTGATACGATCAACAATGGCTGTAAAATCCAGCTTGTCCTTTTTCGGGTTAGGTCTCCTGATTGTACAACGCTAACAAGAGTAAAAGTAAGAGTTTCAAATCCAGTGAAGAATGATTTCCAAATATTTGGTTCCTTAAAACCATCTGCGGTTTATTCAGAAAAGACTTGAAGGAATTATCTTCATTCTTGCGTTTTCGAGCGAATTAGACAGCGCTTGGTTGGACCAGATAAATTTCATCCAGGAACTATTTTTCAACAACTTCTCATCACTCTACGCTATAAAGAAGCGTTATTGACTACTGACTGACGAAATATTATGCAATAT
This sequence comes from Cryptolaemus montrouzieri, assembly GCA_013387265.2. Lineage (NCBI taxonomy): Eukaryota > Metazoa > Arthropoda > Insecta > Coleoptera > Coccinellidae > Cryptolaemus > Cryptolaemus montrouzieri. Next base: position 46,950,868 of record JABFTP020000103.1, read on the forward strand.
TGCTATCAGGCGCAGTATATTCTGCAAAGTTCGAATTCCGCACAATACATTGCCCAACAATTCAACGACGACTAGATACGATCAACTATATATGTGAAACCCAAATATCGCTTAATAAATCTGTCTATTCCGTTGAAAATTATATACAATACCATATTCATATGTAATTATAAATTTATAGAGAGAAAATACGGCTCTTTTTCCTCTAAAGTTTTGGGGCAAACTTTTAATAATTTATTTAAATGAAACTATAAACTTCATTTTATACGTCTGGGATATACCGGTGTTCTTTGAATCAAGAATCAATATAACATTTTAATCCTAATTGTTAGTAAGATTGGCTGAGTAGAATATATTTAAACTGCAAATACTAATTTTGTTCACTGCATGCTATACAGAAAAAGTATGAAAATTAAAGTATGTAATTGTTAACTCACCATGAAGGGGTCCCATAATCATCGTGGATAAGAGCATTATAACTAAAATTTTTGATCTTCTATTATCTGATCCCTGCTTAAAGCACACTTTAAAGGTGTTTTTAATATGCACCAAGGAGAAAAAGTCTTTCAAACCTCCTTCTGGTTTATTCTCTACAATAAATTTCTCCTTTATCATGAAGATACCATAAGTTAAAGCCACCAATAATGATGTTGCAGAAATGAGATAAACACCCTTCAAACCAACAAGATTAAGCATCATTCCACTGAGAAAAATACCAAGTGTTCCAGAACTAATTTGAAACATTGTAACAGTTCCAATCCTAATAGTCCTGTCTTCATTACTACATAAACCACTAACGTATGTATATAACCCCAAAAATCCACATGCCCAAGTCCCACCTAAGGCCAGCGGAATAGTTTGGGATAACATGGAATATTCCACTGAAGTTTCCATGAAAAAATATGAGCAGAAAAAAAGTAAAATACTTGCTATAAATTCCCCTATAACAGGCATGAGGATTAAGGGTTTTCTTCGTCCGTGTCTGTCACTCCACGAACCTAAGAATAACATTAAAAATGCTGGGTAAGATCCTAACACTGCCATTTTGATAGCAAGCATATTGGAAACCAGCTTCTGCACTTCCTGTTCTTGGTATGGTTCGTAACCAGTTTTATTTCTGCTTGCTAGTGCATCACATACTGAATCATTATATCTAATATTTACCCTGCATGCTTTCTCCAAATTCATGTTCTGCGTCGTCAATTCATTCATTGTTGAAGGAAGAACCGCTAGAAACACCAGAGGTTCTACTGTGATATGCGTTGCCATGTACAAGACCTTTTGGAACAATGTTCTTTCACTGTTATGTGTAACAAATTCAGCCTCTAAGGCCTTTGGTATACTTGTTAGCGACATAGTTCGAAAATTTTCGAATTATCAAGAACCTAATTGAAAAATTATTTTTTACGTCAGTTGAATACTTTCTTGAGATCCGCTTTGCAATAATAATTTTCAATAACTATTTCTTTATCACACTGACAAAATTTCACAAATAAAAACCTGGAAATATCAATAACAATGGTTTTAAGGATAACCGTTATCGATATTTGAATATCTTAATAATGAAACAAGAACAATCAAATAGTGCAAATAAGATCTCAAAGGTAAATAATATCTTTCTTAATAGATTATTGTAACATAAACGTACTTATAATGTTGAATTTCGACTATCTCATTTGATCTTGAGCATGGATAAGAGTAACGTACTTCTACGTCTATTGAATAATAAATTAAGTGGATTGAAATTAAAATTGAAATGTTTAATGGAGTAATTTCTCTTCCTTGCGTTGCTGATCTTCACAGCACAGTCGTATACTAGATGTTTGGAAGTTCTATTGGTAATTTTGAAGATGTCGAACTATGTGTGTGTATATTTACGAAGTGAATATTTCCCAAAATAAAAGAAATTAGAACGATCTGATGGCAGCTTATGTTCAACAGTAAACATTCAACATTAGATGGTGATGATGGTGATCAATATTAAACCGATTAAGTGTTATTTTTTATCTAACGGATGTCTATGCATACTTTATGAGTATTAATACAGGATCGACTGACTCATTTTTGGAATCATAAATTTTATGGGATTATTTTTGATGATGTTATATTATAAAGGTATTTTTAAGGTATTCTAAATTTAACTTTCTTCATGACTAATCTGAAGTTCTTATTTTCGTTCATCTATTCCAATAATTCATACAAGACTAACAACAATTATTGAAATAATTTCTATAATTCTTCTACTACCCACAAATGAATTCATCGATCATTGTTATCGCAATTTCGAACGCTCGTTCATCATCGAACAGTAAGAAACTAAGTATGAAGTGAATTTTTGATACAGTGTATAATGAATGTTGAATTGTATTTATCTTTAGTAAATGAAGTTTGATGATCCGTATATCTAATTTTGAAGGAACGGCAAGTTTGATTTATGTAGAAATTATTGCAAAATGAATGAAATAACTTGAAAGATCCTGATTTATTGAAATTCTATATGGGCTGACGTTTAGTAATAATGGTGACCATTTATTTCGACGTCTGAATGCAATTTGAGAAGGTTTTGCTACATTCTCACTTATTTGTCGAGAATAAGATAAAAGAGATGAATTAAGTATATACAAAATAATTTAAAAGTGCATTCAGGCAAGCGAAAATTGGAAATTGATTGATGATGAAATAAATAACAAACACATTTAATGAAAAGGAAAATTCAAAGATTAAGCAGGCAATAATAATTCAATCAGGGAAAAGGTGTCTGAAGTAAGAAACAAAACAAAAAAAACAATTGTTCTGTGGGGCATCTGAATTAAATGAAGTTGAAAGATGGAATTCTGAGTTTTTAAGAGGACATAATCCCAAATTATTTACTATTGAACCATATAGTGTAAACTCTCGTTATTGCTGAAATATTGATAGTGAACACGCCCACAGATTTATTTTTAAATTTCGAAATTTCAGTTCTATTCTCGGAAGCTCTGTCCTGTTATTTTTTGGGTTAGTAAATTCACGTATCTTAACAAATCTAAACTAGTAGATTTATTATCACTAGCAAATATTACGTAATGATATAATATTCATCATTCTCTTTCCGTTCGGGAAGGAGTATTTAAATTCAACATTATTGAATCGACAGTACACTTTTGCCTGATTACCACAATATTTATCTTTGATACGCACTACTGATTTCGACAGTTGCGTCATTTTCAAGTGTCTAGAGTTAACAGTTTTCAGAAAGAATTTGCAACTATATCTTCCAAAATGTTCAGTTGTTTTGAGTGATTCAATTTTAGTTGATTATTGAGAGTGATGAATTTAGTGTTTTAACGAAGTTGTTGATTTCCAAACTTTCTAACAGATTCATTTTCATCTCCTTATTGCATTTGCATTATCTAATGTAATTGTGTGATTTGTAGATTTAAGCTGTTGGGCATTCGAATCATTGAATTTTATATATTCCAGACAGTTTAATTTTTTTAATTTTTGTTTGACATTGAACATTGCTTATGTTGAGCTCACTGGAGAAGGAAGTACTTAAATCAAATTCGGAAAGAGAATTGCTGATGTTATTAGAGATAGGGCCAATATAAATTAGACATGCGTATTTATTTTCTGGCTTTTCTATGGCAGAATATAGTAGTCGAGAAACATGTTTTGATCTTCACGTTCATTAATACTGTTGTATAATATATTAATTATATCGTTTATTTAGAAATGCTAATAACATACAATGAATGTAAGTGCACAAAGTCCTTTCATTTCTGTGAAAATTTTTCAGTACCTTACTACATAAAAATATACCTAACAATAATCTACAATTGACTCTTGATATATGTCAACAATAACCTCCTAAACTCGGTAAATTTTTCAGAACTTTCAATTTCTTCAGGTAAACTATTAAACTGAATCAATCCCTTGTAAAAGAGATAAAAAACACAAGGTTTAACTTTAATTTACACTTTATTTGAAAAAAATTCGACGACGTTTCGCTGACACAGCAGCTTTATCAAGAATGACAAACAGAATGAAAAGTATGGTATTATAAACAAATCGTAGAACAAGTTGGATGAATAACAGGAAAAACCCACACCGAGCCATTGTACAGTTAGTATGAAAGGTAATTAAAAACTAATTAAACAAGTTAAGTAGGGGTGAATAATTCACATCTACCTGCTCATTCAAAAGCTTGTCGGAATGTTTGTATCTATTTATTTCTTATGCTTCTAGGAGATCTAATTTCAAACTTTTTGATTTTAGATGTAATATGTCAAAGTTTTTATTGAATGATTGGTTTTCTTTTATTAAGTGGTTTGAATAATTTGAATCAGATTTATTTTTATCCAAGCTACGTTTGTGTTCAGATGTTCTCATGCCAAAACTCCTATAGGTCCTACCGATATAAATTTTATCACAAGAACCGCAATTGAGTTTATAGATTCCTGATTTACTTGATGTTTCAATACGAGATTTATTATTTCTAATATGTTTATCTAATTTATTAGAAGTTTTGAAAGTTATATTAAGATTTTGTCTGACGAGAAAGGATTTAATATTTGTACTTGCAGAACCGCAGAATGTTAAACTGTTGAATATTTTATAGTCTTTATGAGTAGGATATACTTCATTTATTGCTTTCTGATACAGATTTTTACGAATGATTAGATCTATCATATCCGGATTATATGAATTATTAATGGCTATCTGTTTGATGATGTTTAACTCTTCATTATAATCTTCTACTGATAAAGGTAAATTAAGTAACCGATGTACCATGCTCTTTAAAGCTGCAACTTTGTGTTGAATTGGATGTAATGAGTAGTTATGTATAATTGTATCAGTATGTGTTGGTTTACGAAAGACCGAAAAAACATGATTATTATTTCGTTTAGTGATTTTCAAGTCCAAAAAATTGATGGAATCGTTCTGTTCAATTTCTATCGTGAATTTCATGTTCAAATGGATGGAAATAATGAAATTCTTATTTTTATTACCTTTCATACTAACTGTACAATGTCTCGGTGTGGGTTTTTCCTGTTATTCATCCAACTTGTTCTACAATTTGTTTATAATACCATACTCTTCATTCTGTTTGTCATTCTTGATAAAGCTGCTGTGTCAGCCAAACGTCGTGGAATTTTTTTCAAATAAAGTGTAGATTGAAGTTAAACCTTGTGTTTTTTATCTCATTTATATCATGGATCTACATCAAGTAACGGCCTCCACAATTCAAACCTTGTAAAAGAGACAGTTTCCTGCTCTTGCAGTATTGCATGTATCAATATAAAAATCATTTCTAGACCTTGTGGCGTATGAATGAACTTCATTCGCATACTTCAAATCCTGACACAAATAAGATGGTAATTTGTAATTTTTCATTTTATGTATAAACTCCATCGTTCGTAAATACAATCTCTGCCTGACACTTAGTATAATCAGAACATGTAACATCAAATTTATAGGAGTGTACCTATTGCACTTTAAGATCAACCGCATGGCTTTGTTCTGTAAAATCTGAATTTTGATAATTTCAACATTTGGTAAACTAATAAATAAAGTGGCACAATACTCCAAATGGGGTTGAACAATTGCATTATACCCTCGCAAACACACTGAGAGACTTTGCAATTCTATCTAGGAGGTGTAACTCTTTAGATATTTTATTTCTAATATGGGATCTAAATGTGAGACATACATCTAATATTACACCAGGATACTTAAATTCTGTGATTCTATCCAATTTAAAATTATCTATATTCGCAGATACATTATCACAGTCAAATTGATTCAATATGTACCTAGTTCCTTCAATCGTATATTTACATTTATCAATATTCACATTTAATCGTTAATCACACAACCAAGCATACAGTACACTCAGATCCCCATTTATTTTACGAGTCATCTCTTCGATATCATCTCCGCAAATGAACAACAAAGTATCATCAGCAAATATAGTAATTTCACAATGCCTTATACAATTTATCATATCATTCACATACAATAAGAATAAATCATAGGACCTGATACTTTTGGTACAACTGAACTCACATGAGTGGTCTTCTCTGAAACCTTATTGATTGATAAAAATTACTTTATTCAATCTACAATAATTTATCAATTGTTACCTGACCACCATTTCTATCAAATTTTCATATTGTGGACTAACATTTATCGGTCTAAGTTCTTCACATTTACATGTGTTCAATACTTTTTGAACAGGAACAATTGTTGTGATTTTCCAGTTTTTCGGAAAAACCCCAGTTGTCAACGAATAATTGACAACATCTAACAATCTGTTGCCTGTCATATCGAATATATCATTCAAAATATTGTACTTATGCCTCAACTTGTTCCATCTTTATATTTCATTGATTTGACTATTCTTTCGAGTTCACACTTACTAACAGGTTCAAATTCACAGAACTTGCCATAATAAGACACTTTCTGTAAAAAAGAATCATTTTTATTTATCCTAAGAATCTTTTGAACTATTCAATTTACACTATCTAACATAATAGCATGGCTTAGTCGATACGAGGCCAGGTTAGAATTTTAATAATATAATATGAGTTAAATTCACCGGCTATTGTTTCTTCATTAGATGAGTGAACATTTTCAAATTGGATAACCAATGCTATTGTTTATTTTTCTCTTAATATTTTTGCACAACTCTCTAGAATTACCTCTATTTTCATCAATCACAGAAAGGTAATAGTTATTTTTAGCAGTCTTAACTAGCAAAGTCATTTCATTTCTCACCTGTCTATATTTATTCCAGTCATCTTCCCTCTGTGAGAGTGCAGCCACCTAAAATAGCTCATCACGTTTCGCGATCAACTTTCTGATGGTATTGTTGAACCATTTGTTCTCACTGTATTTTATACATGTTTTGTACTGTACAACTGGGCACATAGTATCAGTCACTTTCACAATACTTTTAACTAAATCATCTGAGAGCAGATCAACATCAGTTGTATCGTTTTTCCACTCGATACTTCGAATTCTGTCTTGAAATTCAGCTAGCTTGAAATTTTCCCATATTCTTCTGAATATACTGGTCTCCAATTCCATGCAATCGAGTGAGTCTGATTCCAGGAGAGCAGTAATTATACAATGATCACTAATTTTTGGTGTCCTACGAATCTGACATTTTGAGTTCTTATTATTACTTATCACGTAATCAATAACTGTTCTACTAGTATCTATTATTCTTGTGTAATTTTTTATATGTTGTTCAAATCCACATCTATATATCAAACTCCTACATTTTAGTATAAAATGAATCTCCAGCCATATCAAAATTGAAATCACCCATCATGATAAATTCCTCATCAAATTCTATAACTTCATTGAAATAAGATTCCAGATAATCTAGAAACAACCCATCCTTCACCGTAGGTGGGTGATACACAACTATTTTGTATCTCTTTCTTGAATTTAATGGATAGCAACCAGACATAATTATCAAGAATAATATATATATATATATATATATATATATATATATATATATATATATATATATATATATATATATATATATATATATATATATATATATATATATATATATATATATATATATATATATATATATATATATATATATATATACCACCAGTTCTTCTATTGGTTGTGTTACAAGTTTCCATTTATATCCATTTAGGCTCAGTTCAGAAAGATCAACACTATTATCAATATGTGTTTTAGTGACAGTCATTATTAATGGTTTCCACTTATTCATAAGCTCTATCAGTTCATCTATATTATCAAAATAACCACAACAGTTCAAATGCATAATAGAATCACGCATTTTCTTTAATTGCTACTAATCGGAGAAATCGATTTTTGCTCAATTGCATTAACAATTCTTCTATAGTAAAGACATTTGCTGTCGTATGCTACATGATCAGTCTCTAATTTTATTTTCAATGTTTGAAAGTGAACTATTATTATTTTATGTAATTTTCTCAATGGTACTGATTTCAGTATTGAAGCAGCTATTTCATGTTCAATGTGGTTAAAAGATATTATTGAGATTGTTCAGGCTGTACATGTTTCTCTTCAATATATATTGAAGGTTAGATTATTATTAGTGATGGTTATGCCAAGGAAATTCATCGAATTGATGCGTTCAATTTTAGCAGTGAAAGTTATTTTATTATGCATTCTATTAGGAAAATGTAAAACGGATCTTTTGTCTTGAAAATTCACATCGACGTATCTGTACCAAAAAAAAATGATATGTTTTTGTTCTAACTTATTAGTTATGATAGATTTTTCAAGATTGTTCCTAAAATATCTGCTAATATCTGGTTCAAATTGAAAATAATTTTGAGACAAACCAGTCTCTGAAAGAATATAAAATTCATACATAATATGTGCTGAAATAGTATTTCAGTTAAAGATTTCTTTAATAACAGGTGAACGTTGGAACGTTTGGATACATATTGATTATGTGAAAAGAGACAATTTTAAAATTAAAATTGTAAAGTATCGAAAGTTTACCTATTACGTCTAAAGAATTCAAAATGGTGTATTGCGGATGATCATAGAGCCTTTGTCATCTCCTTATCCATAACTGACTTCAATACTGAAATCGATATCAAAATTGCATCAAATTATATTCCAGTTTCCAACATTGGCATTACTGGCCCTCTCTCTAATAACATAGCAATTTAATTTTCGAAGTAACAAGCTTCTTCCCCAATGGTCCTAACATAAGCATATCTTTATTCAATGACAAATCAAGTAGTAATATATATATATATATATATATATATATATATATATATATATATATATATATATATATATATATATATATATATATATATATATATATATATATATATATATATATATGACAAATGTCATATATTTCGGAGGACTGTCAAAATTTTTCGAGAATTTTTCTGCAAATTAAACAAGTTCCACGAAGAAATAATATATGGGCGATGTCAACCCAGATTATTGGGTCCATAATGATTCTAAAACATATATATATATATATATATCATAATCGGCATCACTTAGAAAACTGAACCTGGCCAACGGGGCTCTCTCGGTATAACAGAGATGGAATTTTAGGAAATATCGCAGGTTATGTATCATTTTTTATTATCTCCTTAATCCTTTTTATCACCTTGCTTGCTATGTAAAATATTTTCTTAGATTTGTTTAGACATATAGGAAGTATAATTGTTGAAATATTTTTCTGTTGGTTTTCTTTTTCCATTGTTACAGATTCCTGTCCCGAACCTCCTTCCTTTCACCCTTACCCTCGTTTGGAAATCATGGAATACAAGAGAGAATGAAGCGGCTAAGCAGAAAAATCTTTGGTACTCTTAGGAAACGAGGTTTTTTCCTCAGGTTTTTTCACTAGGTTATTGAACCATATACAAGATAGTATGGTTCCCTGTTACATTTCCTGAGCTCACACTTGTGTTTTTCTGACACACACCAAAATTATGGATATAAGCATTTATTGTAAATACAATTATTCAAATTTTGCAAATCCTCTCTTTTCAAAGGAATATATATATATATATATATATATATATATATATATATATATATATATATATATATATATATATATATATATATATATATATATATATATATATATATATATATATATATATATATATATATATATATATATATATATATATATATATATATATATATATATATATATATATATATATATATATATATATATATATATATATATATATATATATATATATATATATATATATATATATATATATATATATATATATATATATATATATATATATATATATATATATATATATATATATATATATATATATATATATATATATATATATATATATATATATATATATATATATATATATATATATATATATATATATATATATATATATATATATATATATATATATATATATATATATATATATATATATATATATATATATATAGTTCACAGTATGCAATATATGGAGTTGAAAGCCCAACAGCAATTATAATTATAATTCAAATAACATCTTTCCTCAGATAACAAATTCGCAGTTTTTGAACATATTAAATCTACAAATCAGATAAACACATCAGAGAATTCAAAATTCTCCTCAAATGCAATAAAGTCATGATAATGAATCTGTTGGAAAGTTTGTAAATAAGAAAACTTTGAGAAAACCCAAAATTCACCACTGTTTATAGTAAACTAGAATCAAATCAATCCACAATACTCCAATTTGAAATAAGTATAGGTAGCATATTCTTTCTCACAGTTTTTAGCTCTAGATGCCTAAAAAGTCATGGTATAGTAGACTACAAGGAAAAATTACCCTGTGAAATGTACCAACTTGAATAACGCTTAGAAGGCTGTTACTATATCAGAAAAAAAAAATCTCATCCCTATGCCGTCACTTTTGGGCGGTACTAGTGAGTACATGAGTAAATGTAATTTCTCAGGTACAAATGAAAACTCACGACTAGTTATCAAGTACTAGCATTCTAATAGTAGATAGATAATTAAAAGTAAATGTCGGAAAACCTAGGGCCGTATAAAAATGGTGGCGACGAAATTGTTGTGACCGATAATTGTAAATGCATTATAGGTAAGGTAATTTATTACTCTACGGCATTTGTGAAGTTCCATTCGTAGACATATATAGGTATTCACCCATAAACGCCGTACATATATTTCCTGTGCTGACATCGAAAGCCAAGGGTCGCGACCCTTTTCCTACAGCCATAAGATATAAGGTCATTGTAAAATATACGCCATCTTGTTCAGAATGTTATTTAATACGGACAATAATGTTTAATAATTATGCCGTCCAAAAATTTTTGTTTATATATTTGTGTAAATAAATTATTATTAAAATTTTGGAAAAAAAATCTGTTTCATTTGTGGACTAATGGATGATCCTATTAATAATAAATTAAGAAACGTATCAAGTACTATACTAAATAATTGCATGAATGCAATTGAGATTAAAAAAAGTCAGATAGGTCCAGAAAATATGTGTCAATAATTCAACTGCCAAGGACAAATTTATCTGGAAAAAGAAAATTTGAAGAAAATGATAATACATTTCAGTCTAATCAGGATTCACAGGGCATTACGAGGTGAAAAATTTGTTATGAGAATTTTTACATAAAATCACTGTTTTTCTTATAAATTGTTCGTTTCGGAAGAACGGACGAAAAAGTTATAGTTATTCTTTCAAAATTTGTGTCTTTTCCTTGTATAAATTTTAAAATTCTGAAAAAGCTGTTTTCAACTAATATTTCAACGAAAACTAAACAGAGGCTATATCTACCAAGATATTCGTTTCTGATCAAAACGCAAAAACAGGTCAATTTTTGTTTCAAAGAGGATATCTTTTGGGGTACAATAATTGCCTGAAATATCAATTCCCTAAGCGGGGGTTGCAATCCTTGAACATTTTGAATAGGTAAGATGGCTCGAGTGATGACTCAAAAGAAAGGTAGTATCTTTGTCCACATTGTCTTGAACGGATTTCCATTTTTAATTGAAAACTGTAAAAGATACAGGATGAGCAACTGAAAGATAGGGATGACTATTTCCCTGAGAGTATTCAGGTTTCAGTGAAGTAAGATGCAACAGATTCATGCTGATCAATGGCAGTCATCATCAAGTACCATCCTCATCCCGAATTTCAACCCCTAGAGAAGGGGTGACCACCCTTGGAAATTTGGAAGGGGGTAGATGGGTCGAGTGATGCCTCGAAAGAAAGGTATTATCTTTGTCTGCATCTCCGTGAACGAGTTTTCATTTTTGATTGAAAACTGTAGAAGATTCAGAGTGAGTTACTGAAAAATAGAGGAGACTATCTATCGCCCTGAGATATTCAAGTATTAGTGCAAATTGTCTGATGTGTTTATATGATTTGTAGATTTAATATGTTCAAAAACTGCGAATTTGTTATCTGAGGAAAGGTGTCATTTGAATTATAATGAATATTTCAACCTCTTGCTGTTGGGCTTTCAACTCCATATATTGCAGACTGTGAACATATATATATATATATATATATATATATATATATATATATATATATATATATATATATATATATATATATATATATATATATTTCCTTTGAAAAGAGAGGATTTGCAAAATTTGAATAATTGTATTTACAATAAATGCTTATATCCATAATTTTTTTGGTGTGTGTCAGAAAAACACAAGTGTGAGCTCAGGAAATGTAACAGGGAACCATACTATCTTGTATATGGTTCACTAAACTAGTGAGAAAAACCTGAGGAAAAAAACGCGTTTTCAAAGAGTACCAAAGAATTTTCTGCTTAGCCGCTTCATTCTCTCTTGCATTCCATGATTTCCAAACGAGGATAAGGGTGAAAGGAAGGAGGTTCGGGACAGGAATCTGTAACAATGGAAAAAGAAAACCAACAGAAAAATATTTCAACAATTATACTTTTTATATGTCTAAACAAATCTAAGAAAAGATTTTACATAGCAAGCAAGGTCATGAAAAGGACTAAGGAGATAATAAAAAATGATACCTAACCTGCGATATTTCCTCAAATTCCATCTCTGTTCGACCGAGAGAGCCCCGTTGGCCTGGTTCAGTTTTCCAAGTGATGCCGATTATGATATATAGATGTTTTAGAATCATTATGGACCCAATAATCTTGGTTGACATCGCCCATATATTATTTCTTCGTCGAACTTGTTTAATTTGCAGAAAAATTTTGACAGTCGTTCGATGTATATGACATTTGTCATATATATATATATATATATATATATATATATATATATATATATATATATATATATATATATATATATATATATATACTACTTGATTTGTCATTGAATAAAGATATGCTTATGTTGGGACCACTGGGGAAGAAGCTTGTTATTTCGAAAATTGCTATGTTATTAGAGAGGGCTAATAATGCCAATGTTGGAAACTGGAATATAATTTGATGCAATTTTGATATCGATTTCAGTATTGAAGTCAGTTAAGGATAAGAAGATGACAAAGGCTCTATGATCATCCGCAATACACTATTTTGAATTCTTTAGACGTAATAGATAAACTTTCGATACTTTACAATTTTAATTTTAAAATTGTCTCTTTTCACATAATCAATATGTCTTGGGGCCATAGTCTTCTCTATTTTTCAGTGGCTCACTCTGTATCTTCTACACTTTTCAATCAAAAATGAAAATTCTTTCACAGGAATGCAGACAAAGATAATACCTTTCTTTCGAGTTATCACTCGACCCATCTACCCTCTTCCATATTTTCAAAGGTGGTCACCCCTGCTCTAGGAGTTGAAATTCGAGATGAGAATGGTAATTGATGACTGCTATTGATCAGCATGGATCTGTTTCATTTTATCTCACTGAAACTTGAATAGTCTCAGGGAAATAGTCTTCCCTATCTTTCAGTTGCTCACCCTGTATCTCTTACAGTTTTCAATTAAAAATGGAAATTCATTCAAGACAATGTAGACAAATATACCACCTTTCTTTTGAGTCATCACTCGACCCATCTTCCCTATTCAAAATGTTCAAGGATTGCAACCCCCGCTTAGGAGGTTGATATTTCAGGCAAGTATTGTACCCCAAAAGATATCCCCCTTGAAACAAAAATTGACCTGATTTTGCGCTTTGATCAGAAATGGATATCTTGGCAGATATAGCCTCTGTTTAGTTGTCGTTGAAGCACCCTGTATATTATCTAACGATGATGACCGTAGTGGCCCAGTGATCAGTATTAAACCGCCTAATCATATACATGAAATATACAAAAGTTAAATCATAAATAAGACGATAATATAGTAAACCATCAATGAAATGGTAAATATATTATAACCAACTATCTTCAGAGAGCATCGTGAGGAAAATTATCCATCACCGTCAAAACTACTGCAAACGTTTGTGTATTTTGCTCACAAGTTCGCAATAAACAGCTCGGCGAGCTTTTGCCGTGTAGCTTTGCTGAAGAAGACAAGAATTACGATCCTTTCGAGTAGTAATTGATAAAGCAACTCAGATTTTTGAATTGTCGAATTGTCAATATTAGAGATATTTTATTCATATCAAGAACAAAATGAACCTATCACATATCATCGATCGTGTAAAAAAAAATTTCCGAATGCCGTCCAGTAAGTAATTAATGACCGTAAGGGACATCTAAAACGTTATCGAATTTGTATCAGCTGTAAAGAATAATCTGAAGTAAAATGAACGGCATCTGTTATTTTTTTGTTTATTTATATTTGCAAAACAACAATATTCTTTGAAAAATTGCTCCTCGCATTACTCCAGGAACATTTGAGAAATCTCATAAATTTAGTGTATTTCATTTTTTTTCCTAATATTCTCATTCGTTACCATTTATAATGAATGGCTATAAGGTTCAACAGAAATATTTAGCACCATTATATAAAAAAAAGTTGCCGTACATGAGTTTATGATCTCACACCTGTAATAGCTCGGCAAATCCTAAAATTTTGATTATTTATTTACACAAATATTAACAATAACTTTTGACGGCATAATTATTAAACAATATTGTTCGTAATAAATGATATTTCGAACAAGATGCCGTACATTTTATAATAACTTTATATCATATGGCTGTAGGAAAAGGGTCGCGACCCTTGGTTTTCGATCTCTGCACAGGAAAAATATGTACGGCGTTTATGGGTGGTATATATATATATATATATATATATATATATATATATATATATATATATATATATATATATATATATATATATATATATATACATATATGTCTAAAATGGAATTACAAAATGGCGTACTGTTATAAATTACCTATAATGCTTCTACAATTATCAACGAATTAAAAATTTGCACTGACTTCCGGCGCCACCATTCTTGTACGGTGCTAGGTTTTTCGACATTTAGTTTTAATTATCTATCAACTATAAGAATGCCGTGCAATAATAACACAGTGCGTGAAAATGACACTTCAAAATTCTAACACGTGGGAGACATACCTAGTAAACCTATATCGGGTACGCTGAATCCAGTGGTATTCACCGTTTTAGAAAGTTAGCTCTTGTTTAGGAGATATTCGCCTTTGAAGTTAGCTGATTTTAGTAGGGTTCGTCGCTTATGACTTCAGTATATTATATGCTTGTAATTCCAATTTCTGGAGAAATTGCTGAAACGTACACACAATATTTCAACCAAACTGTAATCAAAGATGTGAACTGGGCTCCAAGAATCGTTTGTACTGGTTGTGTCATAAGATTGAGTGGATGGAAAAGAGGTAAAATGAAATGATTTATCATTTATTTCAAAATTATATCAATTGAAGCTATTTTTATTATAGGTGAATTCCAATATATGCCTTTTGGCATTCCAGTAATTTGGACAAATCCTCAAGAACATAATCCAGATGACTGTTTTGCTTGTGTTAATGAAATTGTCGGATTGAACAGAGCTAAAAAACGTAAATTTGAACTCAGAGGAACTCGGTTTGTTCAGTTGCCGTTACCACATTCGGAATCCATTCCAATACCGAAGAGACCCAGTCCGACAGAAGAGTACATTCCATCTATTTTTGATACTATTGGCGAAACGTCTGCATCGGTTTATGTACCATCAAATGTATCTCCACAATGTAATCATGCCGTATTTTCTCAAAAAGATCTGGATAAAATTATTCGTCGATTGAAATTATCGCAGCGTCAGTCCATTATTTTGACTCAGGAATTAAAAAAAAAAGTTTGTCTTAGCACCTGATGTGAAAGTATATGGAGAAATCGGCCGGCATAGACAGTTCACTGCTTTATTCAAATCCATCGAAGACAATTCTTTCGCGTACTGCACTGATATCAAGGAATTGGTATTAAAAATGCATAATGAGTATAAACCAGAAGACTGGCGATTTTTCATCGATTCGTCCAAAAGTAGTCTCAAGGCGGTTTTGCCTTCTTGATTTGGTGAAATATGAAAACCATCGTTGGATGATTTGTGCAGATTTGAAGGTGATAACTCTTTTGAGAGGAATGCAGACAGGATATACGAAAAACATGAGCTTTATATGTTTATGGGATACTCGGTATGCCGGCGACCAATATGCCAATAAAAGCTGGCCTATGAGACAAGGGTTCAGATTGAGTCGAGAAAACGTCGTTGAAATTCCACTTGTGCCAATCGAAAAAGTGTTGCTTCCACCTCTGCATGTCGAGCTTGGGATTGTTAAAAATTTCATCAAGGCCCTAGATCCTGAAGGCAATGCATTCAATGAGTCGAAGCGAGTTTTTCCAAGATTGAGTGGGATGAAAATAACAGAAGGTTTGTGTGCAACTATATACGTACCAATCAACCCAACTTATTCAATATTCAACACATATTTTTTCGAATTATTTTATTACAGGCATACTCAATAGACCTGATATTCGACGCTTGATGAGAGACCAACAATTTAAAAACAGTTTGTCGAATTTGCAGCTCGTTGCTTGGGATTACGTCAAAGGAGTCATCGAAAATGTGCTTGGAACACACGTTGAAAATATGCTCGTTGCTTTCCGTAACATCGGTGTAAAAATGTCTCTGAAAATTCATTTTTTACATTACCATGCAGACAAGTTTGCCGAACAATCACCATGTGAATCAGATGAGCATGGTGAACGGTTTCATCAGGTGACTGCTAGGCTTGAGCACTGGTACAGTGGAAAAAAAATTGATTCTCTATTAGGAGACATTTGCTGGAATTCACAGCAAGATGAAGATGGGGAAGAAGAAGAATGAACATGAATTCATATGTTTATTTCTTGAAAATTATTGGAATTGGAATAAAATTTGAGTTAAAATCATGATTGTGCGTTTAAATTTTCTGATTTAACTATAGAAAATGTGTTTTCTTTTCTTATTTTGAGATTTTAAAGCGAAATTCCCTTTATTTCTCTATTATTTAGACGAAAATTAACGAAAAAATGGCAAAGAAATGGAGTTTTTTTAGACATTTTGTTAAGAAACGGTAATTGAATGAGGTTTTTCATATTGGTATATTCAGAAAAGTTGTTCGCCATGACAATAGCTAAAACTTTGCCGAAGACAGTAAAGCGAAATTCCGAACAGTTTGGGAATTACAAGCATGTAATGTACTGAAGTCATAAACGACGAACCCTACTAAATTCAGCTAACTTTAAAGGCGTATATCTCCTAAACAAGAGCTAACTTTCAAAAACGGTGGTTACCACTGGATTCAGCGTACCCGATATAGGTTTACTAGGTATATCTCCCGCGTGTTAGAATTTTGAAGTGTCATTTTCACACATTGTGTAATTAGTCATAAGTCCTTATTCGTACCTGGGAAATTCCATCTACTCATGTACTCACTAGTACCGCCCAAAAGCGACGGCAGAGTGCTGAGAGTTATTTTCTGATATAGTAATAGCCTTCTAAGGGTTATTTAAGTTGGTTCATTTCACAGGTAAATTTTCATTTATTTTTAATTATCTATCAACTATAAGAAAGCCGTACATTAATAAATAGTCCTAATTCCGCATTTGTACCTGGGAAATTCCATTTACTAACGTACTCACCTGTACTACTCAAAAGCGATGGCATAGTGCTGAAAGTTATTTTCTGATATAGTAAGCATTATTCACGTTGGTTTATTTCACAGGGTAATTTTTTTCCATGGGCTTGTAGTCTAAAGGTATATTTAGCAAATTCATTCTCACAACTTTCAGCTCCAAACACCTGGAAATGACGTAACTGTCGGTACCGGTCGGGTGTGTTAAAAATGAACATTGTGGAAATCAGACAAAAGTGTATCATTTTATTTATATTGAAATGAATCCATCATCAAAATCCTTAATTAAATCGACAGTAATAATATCATGGTTTCTGTTCAAATAGCTCACCGCTCTAGTTCTTGTGTATCATGGGAACGGCTGGAACAATGAACAATAGACATGGAAGGGAGAGGGTTGTGTATTTGAGTAATTTGAGGTGTTGTATTAATTTTATAAATTTTATTTGAAAAAAGTTATTATGTGAAACCACAAAATTACTTATCTTCTTTTCCACAACTACTACAACGATAACGGTTTTATAAATATATTATAATTCGATAACAAACTCATATTTCTAATATGCCTAATTGTTTGTGCATAGTATATTTTCCTGAAGAATTTCTCTAACATTTCTCGATTCAACATTTTCTTATTCATAATGTTATAATATTGACAATTCAAACAGAATATGCCATATCAAATCAAAACACTAAATAACCTTGATTACTGATTGGAACCCCACAATAATTTTCGCCATCAAAGAGAAATACAATCTACACCTTTCTCTAATTTCTACATTCCGTGCAAGTTGCGATGAAATTCTTCGACCCCAACATTACCTCTAGCTTTTAAATGAATAAAAACTTCTCTTGTTTCAGAAATACCGATTCGCAACACTCCAAAGACCTCGGAAAGTCAACCACCCAATGGAAATGTTTCAAACTTAACTACGAACCCGCCATCGGAGCAAACTTCGCCAACGAATTCCGAATGTGCGAATTTCATCAAGAAACAAATCATCTCCGCAGAAGTTCTTCATGGAGCGCCCCTTAATAATGAATATGAGCTGATTCCGTTTAACCATTTTACTTTCAGCAGGGTGTATCCTATTGATTTAGGTTTGTTATACTTTCTTTATATCGAAGCAAAATTGAACTATGAGAGGAAATGGAATGAATACTCATTTTATCAAAATGAAAGATCAAGTACGTCATGATATATTACTTACGAAGGGTCCACAATATTAACATTTTTTCTCAAAGTGAAATGTCAACAAACGGCGGATAAATATCCTTGAAAAATAAGTTTTCTGATTAACTGCTCTCATAAACAGGGTGGTCGCTGAATATGGGATAATAGATATATACAAAGAACGGATGTATCAATTATCAACCAATTTTGAATTTAGGGTTTCAGAGTTTTTCCCATATTTCCAACCTTAAACTTGATCATAGTGCGGATATGATGAATGATTAACTAAAATACAAAAATATATTCAAATCCTCGACAAATGTTTCGAGTTATCAGTCCATCATCAAAAGTAATACAATACTGAAATACAAAGTGAGTAGTTTTACTTGAATATAACGGCATTCAAAAATAGACCGAAATATATTTTCTCATTACTAATTAGTTCGGTATATTTTGAATGGGAATGAGTCGTGAGCCCAACTAATTGACAAGTCCAAGAAGTTCATATACAGGGATATCCACCGGGACCGCCCGTTTGAAAGTTTTTGAGTTCCAATTACAATATCAAGCTGAAATTTTAGACGTGGCCATAAGTAGCGATTTCCAATTGGAGTGAAATATTTTCGAAGTGATGCCTTTTCCGGTTATGCCGGAAGTGGGTCATCACTTTGTTATTTCAAATGGCAATCTACCTTTTTTATTATACATCTAGAACCGACATTTGAGCAAGGCATAAAATGCCCCAGTTGTTGGCACTTGTCTGTCAAAACTTTTGACAGATTTAATTATTTCTGTTATAAACTCGATTTTTGTGGAACATTTAAAAAAATTGTAGCTCGTAGATCTTTTGCACTACAGACACAATTTTTGCTTGGGTGGATAGAAGAGGAATCAAGGAATTTTTTAAGCAATCTACACATGTCAAATGTTTATTGCGTTGCTTTATATGATTTTTTCAATTTGGCCTTTTTCAAACAGCAATAACTCAATTTTTTCAAATGGCACGTGCCAATTTTTTATATCGCCATCAGATGAAGCGTCAAATTTCAGATGGAATTGTATCAGCATGTACTTTACCCATCTCTCATAGTTCCGAAATAATTTGGGAATATATTGAATTTTGATGATTTTGCAAGAACTAACAGAGAATGCTTTGAAATAATTGAATCAAGTAGCTGAACTGGCTATGCTTAGCTGGCAGGTGCCTAAAATTAATGTACTTGTCACTTCGTTTATTTGAATTTGATATTTCAACAAGAATTGTTGGTAATTTGAAGTGAAAATTTTTGAAAAACACCAAACTGATAATAAAATGGCTGATTATTTAAACGAGGATATGTTTAATCTCTTTTTAATTCATGGCGAATGTCAAGAAGTGGTGGATAGAACTTGCAGGCAATTCAATAACCAATTTTCAAATTTGGCGCCTATGAGAGAAACAAAATTTCGAAGGATTAGAAGCAATTACCTGCAATTGGGAAGAACAAAATACATAGAAACTAGAAATAAACCAATTCTCGAGGACGACGACAATCAAATTTATACGCTAGCGTATTTTCGTGCCAATTCACATGCGTCCATTGAGTCAGCATCAATGGATATTGGATTCAGTTATACTTTCATTCAAAAGATCCTTAAGAAACATAACATGCACACGTATTCTTTTATCAGACTACAAAAATTGAAACCAACTGACCTTCCCAAGCGGCTAAATTTCTGTGAACATTTATTAATTCGGCTTCAAGAAGATGAGACAATTCTGCCAAAAATTATATGGTCTGCTGAAGCCAAGTTCAATGAAAGTGGAATAATCAACAGGAGAAATCGACATTTTTGGGTCACAGAAAATCCACATTTCATTGAGGTTATTCATTTCCAAAATAAATTCAGCGTGAACATTTTTGCAATTTAAATGAATGATTTGTCAAATTTATAAGGAAAATCTTAATGGACAAAGATACCTGGAAATTTTGAGAGGAACAATAGCAATTTATTTAGAAGGATTACCCCTTAACATTCTGAGGGATTGCTATTACCAAATGGATGGTGCACCTGCACATAAAACAAGAGCTGTAGATCGGAAGCTAACAGAAATGTTCGAGGATAGATGGTGGGATAATCAAGGACCAAATTTATGGCCTCCGCGTTCTCCGGACCTGACGGCCCTTGATTTCTATTTATGGGGCAAAATCAAGAGTGAAGTGTATCTCATTCCTGTAAGAAGTAAAGAAGAGTTACTAGATAATGCTTTTCGTACTATTGATCCTGAGGAAACAAGGAGGGCAACCCATCATGTTCGTATACGAGCTGTCAAGTGTATCGAGCAAAATGGGGCCCATATTAAACATTTATTCAGATCGTAAATTAGTTTTCTCCCATGATGTTTGCTATCATTTATTCGTATTGATGTAATTATCTTCGATGATTGGTTTTCGCTTAGTTCCTACAATTTTTATTCATCCGAATTTTAGAAAATGGCTTCTAATGCTTCGAATTTTTATTTTACTCATAGACGGTAAATTTGGAAATTGGATATTGAATTGCCTGCAATTTCTCTCCACTACTTTTTGACATTCTAAAATGAATTGAAAAAAGATTAAATATATTTTCGTTTGAATAACCAGTGGTTTTATTCCAAATGTGTTGTATTTTTTGGATATTTTCAATCTGAAATAACGACAATTCTTGTTGAAATATCAAATTCGAATGTACGAAGTGACAAGTACATTAATTTTAGGCACCTGTCAGATGAGCGTAGCCAGTTCAGCTACTTGATTCCAATATTTCAAAGCATTCTCTGTTAGTTCTTGCAAAATCATCAAAATTCAATATATTCCCAAAATATTTCGGAACTATAAGAGATGGTTATAGTACATGCTGATACAATTCCATCTGAAATTTGATGCTTCATCTGATGGCGATATAAAAATTGGCACGTACAAATTGAAAAAATTGAGTTATTGCTGTTTGAAAAAGGCCAAATTGAAAAAATCATACAGACCAACGCAATAAACATTTGACATGTGTAGACTGCTTGAAAAATTCCTAGATCTTTCTTCTATCCACCGAATCAAAAATTGTGTCTGTAGTGCAAAATATCCATGAGCCACATTTTTTTCCTCAAAAATCGAGTTTATAACAAAAATAATTAAATCTGCCAAAAGTTTTGACAGATAAGTGCCAACAACTTGGGTATTTTATGCCTTGCTCAAATGTTGGTTCTAGATGTATTTTAAAAAAGGTAGATTGCCTTTTCAAATAACAAAGTGGTGAGCCACTTCCGGTATAACCGGAAATGGTATCACTTCGAAAATATTTCACTATTTCACTCCAATTGGAAATCGCTAGTTATGGCCGCGTATAAAATTTCAGCTTAATATTGTAATTGGAACTTAAAGAGTTTTTAACGAACGTTCCCGGTGGATATTCCTGTATATTTCATTATTTTCAATCTCCACTGTAAACGAAATCGAAAGATGAAAAGAATTAAAAAAATATAAGAAGCTATTTAGTTCTCTATCTGTGCTATTCCAAAAACAAAAAATATCATCCTCATATCTTTCACACAAAATGCATTCTTAATTGTCAATGGAACCAAAATGATATTTCCTTAGTTTGTAATAAGTATTTCACTTAGTTACGGAGACAATGGAAAGCATATAAGTAAACCACCTAGTTGTCTTATGTTTTATCAATGAAAATATTGAAGTTGATGCTTGTTTGAGGCTTTGTGATCAAGGCGAGGGAAAACTGGATATATACTAATTATGTCAAAAGATATTAACTAAGAATTTAATGGAATATTAGAGATTTCAAGTGATTAGTTAATTCTATAGAGTTTTAAATTGAATAAATACGGTTGTGCTTTATCAAGTTCGGAGATATGTTCTTCAAATATAGTTAAATGATACTTTCAGTATTGTATTACTCTTGATAATGGGCAGATAGCCATAAAGGTTAGAGATTTCAAAGGATTGGTTAATTCTATAGAGTTTTTAATTGAATAAATATGGTTGTGCTTTATCAAGTTTGAAGATATGTTCTTCTAATATATTCAAGTGATACTTTTAGTATTGTATTACCCTTGATAATGGGCTGCTAGCCCGAAACGTTTGTCGAGTTATTTAATATATTTGTGTGAAGCCTTCATAAGAGTTTCAATTAATCATCCATTCTTTCATTCATTATGTTTCACTTAGTATTAAGTGAGAGTTCCATATAAAGGATATGATGTTTTGAATCAGAATTTTCGAAAATTCTGAGTTCCCTTGTATTTTGAAGATACTTTTTATATGATTGTATTCAATTGTTTATTTTATCGTTGAAACAAAAGTTCTGTTCTTCTTACTTATGTATTTTTAGAGACTTTTTACATTTTTATGTAAGAACGAGTATTCACTAATTTGGTGAACAACAACAAGCCAAAGTAAGTTTTTTTTTCTGAATATTAGTACCTACTTTTATTCCTTCCATCAAAAGCGTATTTTTAGCAAGTTATATCTCTATTAAGTTACTCTATACCCCAAATGTATCATTCTTGTTTCATTCACGATTTAGTCGAACACTCGCTTATATTTTAGGAAAACAATTGAATAATCTACGTTACCTATGGAGTTGAATTGGGGTTGTTGATTAAAGCCTTAATTTTAGAACGTCTAAGTCATGGATACTCTATTTCATAAGTAATGTTTGAGTGTAGACACGGATTTTGTTCGCTATAAATTGAACAGTCTAAATAGTAATAAATATGGCGATATAAAATTGTTTCTTTTTCGGATTTGTTTCTCACACTTACTCTGTGAATTGTGTATGATCTAAAGTAATATAATCGAGTGCCTTTTATGTTGAATTCCAATTAGAAATAATGACTGTAAACATTGTGATCAAACTTTAACAAGGAATTCGCCTAGTATTTCGTGCGGCGGTTTCTATTATTATTTTTATTACGCAAATGGTAAATGCAGTGATATTACTAAGGCCCAGCTTTCCAGCTTTCTGCTAGGTGCAGAATGGAAGTGCTAAACCTGCCGTTCAGAGCATTCGCCTGCTTAGCGGGGAACAGCGAGCGACTCGAGGTCGTGATGTTCTTGGGACTAATAATTAGAACCTTAAAGTATCTGTTGGATTTTGGCACGACCCTCTCTATACAAGGCCTGAGCTGCTCATGTGGCAACAGCGCGTGACGCCAGACCAACAGGGTTACTTGACATTGAACTAGTAGAGTTTATATGGCGCGGGTATTTTAAATTGAATTCGTATGCATTTAAATGATACTATAATATCAAAACATTTGGAATTATGCAGTTACAATGACAGAAAAATGTGTAAGAAAAATATTAATGATCTTAGTAGATATAGGTAACTGAAAACAACAATAGGTAAATGATTTAAAGTACAGTAAGAAGTTTCCTTCTTTGTGGATTTGTAATTTCATTTAGAAGCTGTTTTCAATACCAAATTAGATTCTTTTTAGATAAGTTTCTCAAATCACTAAACTTTGCAACAACTGTTTCATCAGATTTTTCATCTTGATAAAACTTTGGAAAAACAAAACTCTTTTCGTTATCTTTTTGATTTATCGAGTTATTTCCGATGTTCTTAAAAATATGAACAATATCATAACTTTTATGTTGATCTGAAGTAAGTTCTTTGTTTTGTTTGTTATTCCTTCAACTTGCTCTATTTCCGCCTTTCGGCCAATGACACACCGGGGAATTCTGTCACCTCACTAACCCGGTAATTTTGCCGAACCCCTCTCGTGTCGAGGGAAGGGATCTTTAATGTCCAACACATCTCTGTTAGACAGGACCGATGGCTTTACACCTCCTCCGAAAGATGGATACTCAAACGATTCCCAGCATCCGAAAATTCGCACTGACTTTGTGGGGATTGAACCCAGGTAACTCTGCGCAGGAGACAAGTATCACATCTCCTACACCACCGAACCGGTTAAAAAAAGTTCTTTGTCTTTTAACATCAGATCTACCCTCTTCTTCTTCATCTTGTTAAATCACATATAATTCCTGAACCTGACTCTAGAAATCACACAACTAGCCTCGGTTTACCTTACCCTCAGACTTTACTGCATCTAAACAGTGGTACTTTTTCTGTTGTTGAGGTGGAATCAGCATTGAAGAATTTGGATGGGGGTAAGGGGGCTGGCTCTAATAGAATATCTTAATTTCTCTTCATCTTTTATCTGTATTCCCCTTCAATATGTTCACAATAAATCCCATGAGGATGGAGTGTTTCCTGACCGCAGGATGGAAGCAAACATAGTTCCCATCTTTAAAAATAGTAACAGAAATTTGGTTTAGAATTACCATCTTATTAGTAAGTTATGTGTCTTTAAAGAAGTTTTCGAACGTCTGGTCTACCCTCATCTTCTTCATCTTGTTAAATCACAAATAATTCCTGAACCTGACTCTAGAAATCACACAACTAGCCTCGGGTTTCCTTACCCACAGACTTCACAGCATCTAAACCGTGTGAATTTTTCTGGTGTGGAGGTGAAATCAGCATTGAAGAATTTCGATGTGAGTAAAGGCACTGGGTCTGATAGAATATCTTAGTTTTTTTCAAAAGCCTCTTCATCTTTTACAATAGTTACAATAAATCCCTGGAGGATGGAGTGTTTCCTGACCGCTGGAAGGAAGCAAGTATAGTTCCCATGTTTAAGAGTGATAACAAGAATTTGGTTCAGAATTAGCGTCTTATCAGTAAACTCTGTGTCTTTGAAAAAGTTTTGGAATGTCTGGTCTACCCTCATCTTCTTCATCTTGTCCATCACGAGTTAGATGGGTTCTCCCAGTTCTTTGAAGGAAATGATCTCGTTCTGAATATGTATAAGTGCTGAACTATGTCTTTCTCCCGTTGTAGGACTATTGTAAGGCGTACAGACGTCTTAAGCAAAACTGCGCTATCTAGAGTCAACTGAATTAAGAACCTTGGATACGAAGCTCTCATGTAGTCGACTACACGTAGTCAATGCTAGTAACAGAATATTGGGATTCCTAACAAGGCAGTGCAAATATTTCAACAATGAAAAATCATTAATCACCTTATACAATGCTTACATACTCTCGAAGTTAAACTTTGCTTCCTGTTTGGAATCCTCATTACAATATTTACATTGAGAGGCCTGAAAAGGTGCAGAAGAGATTGCTTTGATTTGGGTGTTATAAATTTAATTTAAGACTTCCTGTTAGCCATCCAAATATTCATTTAATTCGTTTACAACATTTTGGAATGCTGCTTCTAGTACTAAGAAGGAAATTGATTGATGTTTTGTTTATTTTTAGACTCGTAACTGGCCATTTGGACTGTTCATTTTCATATTCCAACAAAACCCTTTCGACATCATTATCCCTTTGATCTACTAACAAAAAGCACGTATAGCGCACTAAATTAGGTAACGTAAAAATCGATTTACTTTTTGATAACAGTTTGTCAATCAAAAGAAAATTGAAGCGCTCATATGCGCTTCAATTGTCAACCCCATATTGAATTGTTTTGTTTCTGTTATAATACTAGTTAACTATATATAAGATTACTTCTGATTCTATTGTGATTTCTTCTCTTGATTGTTGCTCAGTGAATACTATTTTGTGTGTTACACCTGTTTGTGTACCTTATGTGGTGAATAAATCAATGAATATATTTTCAAGAGAATAGTGAATAAAAACCTATTTCTCTCGAGTTTTAACGGCACATTTCATTTGGCTTTCCTTGCTTGAAAAGGCACCTTCATCGTTTCATTCAGGATTTCATTGATGACCTGATAATAATTTGAGAATATTAAAACAGTATTAACGATAGCTGTAGAACGACATTTTGATATTCAATAATTCTCTTCTTGATTGATTCCTGAATTCGATTAAGGGAAAAAATTATGCTTTCATTAAAGTATCATGTTCAGTGCCAACAAAGCATATAATTAACTTGCAGAACATTTAACGAAAGATATTCAAATTCACGATATTTCAGCACGACAATGTAAGAACTACAAGCACAGAAATTTGATCATCCATCTCCTTCCTCGTTTTTTGAAGAAAACTCAATGGTGAAAAGAGATCGAAGCTATCTATTTTTTTTTCGAGTTAACGTGCCTTTTGTCATCAACTGTTTGTGAAAACTATTGTGAAATTCTACGGGCACTTTTAAAGTAGAATGCAGGCACATATTCAAAAATTCTACTTGTTGAATGGTTTTTAAATTATAATACAAAATGTTAAATGTTAAGCATAACGGAATTTCGATAACTCAAGAAAAGTATTTTTTCTACTTTCCCAATACAGGGTATCCCTAATTTAGTGGCCTATTAGACGTTTATGGAGAACTTATAATGCTATCTATCTGAAATTTTTGTACTTGATTCATCTGTTCCGAAACTCTATTTTCAAAATATTTTCACCTCAATAGCTTTTCCGGTTATACCGGAAGTGCATACCAGTTTTGTTATTGAATAAAGAACACCCTGTGTATTGACGATGAGTTTGATATATCTTGTTATTCGAATCAGAAAAACCAGCTTGTTTCGTTCATTAAATAACCTAGTTTAACTTGAGAATTATCGATTTTTTTCCTCTTGAAAAAATTGATGAATCTCGAGAACGGAGTAAGCTACTAAAATAAGAAAAGGTGTATTGCAAACAAGAAACCATGCTGAACATAACTCATATTCGACTGAATCTCAGTCAGTATAAAGAGTGCTATTTATTCCGCTTCAAATTTCGAAACGAAAAAACATCGAAAACCACGTTTTTTCAAATTGTAACCCATATTTTCCTTCAATTCATTAGATTCGCCTTAAGAAACTAAATGAAGTTTCCCATACATACCCTGTACCTGAGATTTCAAATTAGTAGTAGTAGTAATGGCGCAAAAACGAATTTGACGTACCTACCTAGAGTTGAAAAAAGCGGCTTAGATTCCTACATGTACATAGACAGTTCCCAGAGCATTAACAAACGACTATCCTTTTGTCATTGAATAATTGATAAATTAAGAGGAAAAACTGCAAAACTTCAGTTGCTGCCGAATTTCCAAAGTCAAATTAAGATTTATCAGAACGAATTGAACTCGACTTTCCTAAATTTCATGATAATTGTTCAAAGTGATGACCATTCAGTTCGAGACATAGTTCTACTCGACGCAAAACACCCTGTGATATGGCTCACCTCAGTTCCTCCACATCCAACTGCATGGAAGCATTTTGCAGTCTATTATACATATCATATCTTGAAGTCACAAGTTCAGAATAAATTTTATCGTTCAGCGTTCCACAAAATAAAAATCCATAGGCGTTTGGTCAGATGACCTTTAAGGCCACAAAGACGTTTCAATCCATCTATCTTCGAACATATCGGTTAAAACTCGATAATTTTCATTTGTGCGATGAGCTGGCGCTCCATCGAGTTGGTACCAACAACGCCTTGATTCAGCTTCTGATAAGGTGTCAACGAAGTCACTCACTACCGTCACCTAAATCTCCATATAAAGTTCACCATTAAAGTTTTCATCATACACAAAATTCAAAAATCAGTTGTCCTTCAAAAGTGCAAACACATTAAAACTAAATTTGTTTGGAGAATTTCTTTCCCTCGAAATATGAGAATTTTGGTTGGCCCTAAAGTGTGAGTTCTTCCGGTTGAACCATTATTAAAAAATTTGGCCTCATCCGTCCAGATAATCCTTTTGAGGAAATTGGGATCCTCTTGTATTCAGAGAAGAAAGATCTCACACAAATCTATTCGAAGCTGTGGATCGCCAACTTGTAAAGTTCAGAACA
This sequence comes from Cryptolaemus montrouzieri, assembly GCA_013387265.2. NCBI lineage: Eukaryota > Metazoa > Arthropoda > Insecta > Coleoptera > Coccinellidae > Cryptolaemus > Cryptolaemus montrouzieri. The sequence continues at coordinate 46,979,426 of JABFTP020000103.1, forward strand.
ATGAAAATTCAGAGGGTGCAGTTTATGTTCTTTTAGAATTCTGTGAATATTACCATGAGGTAAATTCAGATCATGCTCTGCTATTGCCAATGATGCATGTGAATTAACATCAAAATAAGCTAGAACGGCAACTTCATTGTCTTCATTGTTGGCTGCAGGCGATAAAAATGATGTCTTATTCTGGACCGTTCTTGTCGGCAGAAAATTTGCAACGTATCTACTAAATTTTTTAGCTATCATAGAAGGCATATTTGAATATAATTCGTTAAATCTCCTACAAGTTGTGCTCACATTCTGTCTCTAATCTCCATGAAAGAAAAAAAATTTAAGTATTTGCTCATTTGTGTAGCTATCCATTCTGTTTAAATCAATTAGACTGACAGTTAAAACAATAACAGTTTGTTATCTATGCTCACGATCCTGTCTTTGCTCTGGGGTATGTCTATACACGTGCAGAAATCTAAGCCTCCTTTGTCAACTTCAGGTAGGTACGTGAAATTTGTTTTTTCGCCACAACTTGAAAACTTGAAATCTCAGGTAGGGGTATGTATGAAAAACTTCATTTAGTTTTTTTAAGGCGAATCTTATGAATTGAAAAATAATGGGTTACAAACTTGAGACACGTAGTTTTCGATGTTTCTTCGTTTCAAAATGTAAGAGCACTCTGTATACTGGGTGAGATTCAGTTGGATATTAGTTATGTTCCCCATTTTTGTTTGCAAAACACCTTTCATTATTTTGGTAGCTCACGCCGTTCTCGAGATATATCAATTTTTTCAATGAGCAAAAAATCGATAATTTTCAAGTGAAACTTGGATATTTCATGAACGAAAGAAGCTAGACTTATGTCTTAGGTATTTTTGTAATTGGAATAACAAGTTTCAGCGAATGAGTCATCAATATATTGGGTGTTTCATATTAAATAACAATGTTGATATGCACTTCAGGTATAACCGGAAGTGCCATTGAAGTGAAAATATATTAGAAATAGAGTTTCGGACCAGTTTAATCAACTATGAAAATTTTAGAACGATAGCATTATTAGGTCTCCATAAACGTCTAAAGGCCTATTCGACTTTTATGGGGAACTAACTGTTCAATGCAGGGTATTAAAAATTATCTTTTATTTAATTACAGCCTGGACATCATCTCACGAATATCTCAATGGTCGCTCACCTCATTCATTGCAATTCTGGTAACTTCATTTATTAATTTATTAATCCATCTGTTCAATAATTTCTATGAATCCGAATCTTGAGTGATGAACAAGATAAATGCCTTATAATTGTTTACTTAAAACCTATCGTAAACTGACTCTCTCAACATGGGGTGTTGTATTCAAAAGAATCGGTCTCTCATTTGAATTTATCTGGGTTATTACGTTACATGGCATAAAAATGTATTCATTGTTAATTTCTTGGAATAGTCCCTAACTAAATTTCGGAGGAAAACCAGATCTTTCGAAAACTAGAGAATTCTCCACAGTTCTTGCCGACCAATGAGATGTTCTCTCTACCCCCAAGTTTTGGGGAGGGCCAATGATTTGTATTTAAAAATATCATCCCACTCTTCGGGAAGTCACTGTATTTTGTTTAGAACCATTCTCTAGCTTTTGTATAGTCAGTATTTCGTGTTATTTAAATAGACTAAGATACGTTGAAGTGTTCAACAATTTTTTCAAGCCTTACAATTCATATCTAGTGTACGCAAAAAATAGTAGCATACTCCGCGAGTCTCAGACACCTATGTCTCTCGCGTCATAATTTCACCGACCTATTGTGTTTTTTCTTTCACGAAATATACCAATAGTGTCAACAAAACAGAAACACATCGACGAAAATTATTTTTTAAGGGACAATATTCAACATACCGTAGAATGTTGAATATCCTCCCTTAAAGGAGCTAGTTTTCCGATCTACTCTTCATAATCACCGTTAACCGGGGCCACCGGGAAGTGGAACAGCACGGTCAGATGTCACGAATAGGAATAATGGACTGCAGTTTCGGCCTCGTTTGACCTCGTCAGCATTGTCTACCCATTCGTAACACAAAACTATGCCGTTACCTACTCATCTCAATTCGTTGAAGCGAACGCAATAATGTAGATATCACTGCGCCCCCCAACGAACCGAAACAGAGGCTACCTCACCAACACCCCGCGAAACGGTGAAACCAAAGAGCAGATAAAACAAGAAAACGTTAAGAGGCCACACTAGTTCGATAACATACCGCCATGCGACAACACTCACGTGTCAGACAGAAGCGGCCGTCGACGCTCCTCATTCCTATGTGGTTCACAACCAGGCATACACGAACATCTCAAAACGAAAAGTTACTATATGCCAGATGTGTAGACACATCGAAGAAAATTTTTTTTCAAGGGACAATATTCAACCTTCAGTAGAATGTTAAATATCCTCCCTTGAATTTGCTAGTTTTCGGATTGACTCTTTAGGGTTTACATTGTGATATATATGATTACAATACACGTAACAAACAGAATGTATATACTCTTTTTGCCAGACTAAGCAGGTCGCAGACTGGTAATATATAAGTGACATATCTGAAGCTTAAAGCTAACTGTTCTTATTGAAATGGAGTTATAAAGAATTTAAAAATTCAGAAACCATAATTTATATCTTTATTTAGCGGTCAAAAATCTTAGCTTCATCTTTTGTAGTTCCAAGATAAGTAACTTGAGAAGCGCTACAACTACATATTTTCACTGAGCTTCGAAGTAAGAAGTCATAGGAAGTGCCCATGTTCCAGAGAAGATAAAGATTACTCACATATTACGACATGAGTAGTCATGTATCTTGTGACTGTTAAAAGAACCAAAACTATAGATGATATTAAAATAATTAATGATATTGTAGATGGATATATGGTATTTTATGGAAAATCATTTCAATATATGGTTAGATTAAATGAAACTCTTTTGTCAGGATTGCATAAAGTTTATTTTTGATACACGACAGTTTCGTCATTTTCAAGTATCTAAAGCAACAGTTATGAGAAATAATGTGCTAAGTATACCTTATGAAAGTTGAGTAGTGGGGTGTGATTTAATTCTAGTTGATTATTGTGAGTGCAGCATTTTGGCATTTTGCAAAGTTTGTTAATTTCAACAGCTTCTTTGTGTTCCCTATATTGCATTTGTGGAGAATTTCATAATGAAATTATGTGGTTTGTATTATGTTCAAAACCTGCGGATTTGTATTTCCTTGAATCTCCGTTCAGAATTTCGACTTGTTGGTCTTGGGCATTCATTGCATTCAATTCTGTATATTCCAGACTGTTTGGGTTTACCAGTTTTCTATTTGGCATTGACTAGTAATTTGCTTGGTGGGGACCACTGGAAAAGGAGGTTGTTGAATTAAATATGGAAAGATAATTGTTGATTTTATTAAGGAGGGGGTTGAATGTAAGTTAGACATACGTACTCATTTTCTGGTTTTTCTATAATAGAATTGGAATATAGTAAATGATTCTTTTATCACTTGGCAAAGGTTTCACAAATATTTTTTAAAAATACTCGACATATACAGTGGTCCGAAAAACCCGTACCACTGCATCAATTAAAATCATTTCATATATTTCGAGAATATCGAACTCATGCATCCAGGTAAAAACGGGGAAAAGGATGGACATCTTGGGTATTATTAAAACTACGTCCGCTCATTGGAAAAACCAGCCAATATGCAATGACCAACTAGATTTCAATTTATTTCCTGTTGTGAATACTGTTAAACATAAGGGAAATCAGTCATTTTGAATTTAGTATTTTATTACTCTTGATAATAGGCCAACAACCCGAAAAGTATTTCCAGTATTTTTAATAAATATTTGTGAACCTTTGACAAGTGATAAATGAATCATTTATTCATTATGTTTCACCAAGTTTCAAGCGAGAATTCCATACATGGAATATAGTAATTGAGAAATTTGTTTTGATATTTACGTTTAATAATACTGTTTGTGTTGGGGACTGGAATATTATTAATTGATGCAATTTTCTTGATGCTATTGATTTCCATATTAAAATTGGTTAGTCTATGAATTATTAAATCATATGTGGCTAATTTATGTGTAATGAGGGATTGTTGAGGCTGTGAATGTTATTGCTGGAAATTTATTGAATTGTTGTGCTCAATTTCAGCAGAAGAGACGGTTATTTTATTATGCATTTTATTAAAACAACTTGAAAACTTGTCTATTTGTCTGTTTGAGCCTTGATCTTTGTCATCCTGTTTGAACCTGGGATCCTCACTCAGTCCCTTATTAGCAGATATTTTCATGCATAATCTAGTACAATCTATGATTTGTGATATCATCATCAGAAAGTGATAAAACCCTGGGTGGGTATTGCGATCTTCTACTAGGTTTGGATCAATAGGAAAATTTAATTTAGACAGATCTGCTTTTATATTCTCCCGCCAACGTCACCGTGGTCTTCTTCCGTGTTATGATACGTTAGCGCAAAAGAATATTATTATTTAGTACAGATTCGTTGATGATATTATTGTAGGTTTTGAATGCTGAAACAGACTAATAAACCAGTTTATAAATTTTATGGAAAAACATTATGGAAATCAGACAAGAGGGGTTTCATTTTCTTGTATGATAATATTAAACCTTATGATTAGACACAATTATTTCGATTCACTATAGTAACTGAAGGAGTCTAGAGGATTTTCAAAATGGAACTTCTTAACCTAGCGACATCATCGTCCACTGCCCCTAAAAACAATATTATAAAAGAAGACTTCCAAATTTCAAAGGATATTCAATATCAAGTTCACTCTCAATCCATTGGTAAAGTTCTTTAGTGTTGCTAGAAGAACATCACCGAAAACTAAATCTCGAAAGAAGGAAGACTTCTATTTCTATTACTGCAAGAAAATTTGCATGAAAAATATGGGTTTATAAGCAAAGAAAAGTAGGATCATTTTTGAGATGTCTAAATTTGTGATTATATCAATGTATTCGTTTATAAAAGTTGTTTATTGCTGTTTGTTATATTTCCCCATAATAACATTTCCTTTATCAAATATAACAATATCATGAGATCGAAAAAAATAATGTTGGGTGCAAGAATCTAGGAAGTAACACTGAAAAAGGAACTTAGGCATCCCTTCTTGTTTTGTATTTTCTCATTTGTTTCAAACAATGATAAGTTTGACGATAAAGAAGTGGAATGTCATAAATTCAAAAAAATTGAAACTTCGGTAGAAAAATTCCTCAAATTGAGGGTAAAGCTAAAAATAATCGTAACATTTCAAATGTTGAGAAAATTTTCGATTTACGTACGGAGATTTCATTTTTCTTTCGAAAACTAAACATTTGCAAATAAACGTCTATTTTTCAAGTACATCATTTCAGACAGATTTTCTAAGTTTCCCAAAAAATGAGAAATGGATTTATAAAATTCTTTAATGTCTAGATATAGATTTTGCACCACTGGCAATCAAATTCAATATTGTATAAAATTCGGACTGATTTATATTGTAATGAATTGATATAGTTTCATATTGTCATTTACCTCACTTTGATGTCTTGTAAAAACCGAGTATCATAAGTGTCCGATAGCACACTCGAATGAACAAGTAGAAGTATTCAATATAAACTTTTCTGATAATAAGTCTCCAATCCTCGATCACATCGAATCAACAAAACTTATATTAAATAATATCATATAAAGGCAAAAATAAAAGGAAAATGAATCTTCTGAAAATGTAAAATTAATGATCCAATATACAATCCTCATTAGAATAGTGAACTAGTCACTAATATATCTCCACTACTGAATTTCTAAGAGCGAAATATATTTTGAAGTCATCTGTCTCATCTCAATCGACCCACCCAGTATATTTTTTATTGTGTAGTGATTGTAAAATATTGCCGAAAACCATCGAATGATTTTGTTCGAGGGACATCTTTTGACGTATAATTGTGGTTTTAAGAGCAATCCACTAATAAGGGGCGCAATAACTCCTTAAAAGAGAATAGAGCAAAAGGTCGAGCGATATCTCTCTTCAATGCTTTTTACAGCCTCTTTAACAGTGTATGAGGAAAGTAATTATGAGGAATCTTTTTCGCAAAAAATAATTCTTTATTTCGAACAATCCATCTTGAATATTTAGGCTATTTCCAAGATTATTGAAAAATTTAGAGAAACCTTTCGATGGTAGTTAATGCCTGCGCACATTAACCAGTAAATTCACTTACCTCGCGGTTTTAGATAAGAAAAGTAGATTCTGTTGTAATGTCTCTTGGGAGATTTTTTCACAAACTACAATAATCTTGAAAAAATTTAATTGTTTTATCGTGTTCACAAAAAAAATAAATTTCAGTGACTTCGAATCAAATTGACCTCCATTTGCTTCTATACAATTAAATAATCTTAACTGAAAACCGTTTCTAACATAGTCCAGCATATTTGGACTTATTTAACGAGACTCATCTACAATTCGTTGGCATAGATCGTCCCAATTTTCAGACTAAGTCACAAAAATTTTGGATTCAAGATATCCTCACAAGAAAAAGTCTAGAAGGAGGAGGTAAGAATATCGGGCAGGCAATTCCATAGGACCTCCTCTTGCATATTGCAAATAGAGATATTGGCAACCAGGTTCGGCGTAGTGAGGAGGAGCTCCATCTTATTGGAAATGCAATTGTTGTTCAATTTAAAGGGCATCGTTTTCTAGTTTTACTATAATCATCAAGGGATGAATCCATTTTCTCTGCTTATCGAGATAATTTTCTTTTTTTTTTCGGTTAAATTACCCGGAAAAAAAAGAGGTCCAATTAGATGTTCTTGAAGAATTCCTACCAAATCATTTAGCTTTGCTGGATATAGCGTGTTGGTTTTTCAAAATACATGAGGATTTGTATCGCTGTTAAATCAACAGTAATACCGGTTGACCTCTTCATGAAGTAAAAAACTTTAGTCATCAGAAAAACAAACGCTGTACGAGAAATGCGGGTTAATGTTGATGCGCTCGGTCATAAATACTTAAAACTCATGCCTTCGATACAAATTATCGTAAGGTAATTCATGAACTAATTTTATACGGATTGAACTTGTATGTATGCAAAAATTTCGAAGACGTCAGATGTTTGGCGTAAGTTGATCATGCCCCAATACCACCACAGTATTACAATGCATCAAATGACCGAAGAAACGTAATATCAGATTGTTTTTTTTGTGCGCGCTTTCCATTAATAGGCGAACCTGTTACACCACATAAGTGGGCGCCTGGGAAGAATTGAGGTGTCTGTTTACTCGCTTCTTGAAGAGGGCCAAATTGTAGGATGTGGGGAATGTGTTGATCGCAAGCAAGTTCCACAGCTCACCGGTCCTGTAAACGAATGAATTCTTATGAAGAGAGGTACGAGGGGTCGTTAAATGTACCACCATATAATGAGAACTACCTGCCAGCATAATATTATGGTGAAACATGAGTTTTCTCGGAACAAGGTCTTTCATCTCCTTGGAGCATCTTCCGTGGATATATCTGTAAAATAGAGAAAAGTCAGCAACTTGTCTTCTGAGAGCCAACGGTTAGAGATCGCGGGTGATCTTCGAGTGGTCGATGAGGCGCCCCGGTTTTGCACACTATCCAACATCCGCAACGAATATTTTGGCGCAGATCCCCATACATGGGAACAATATTCCAAAGCTGGTCGAATCTGCGCCTGATATAGAAGCAACAGCTGAGATGATGTGAAGTATCGCTTGGCTCTGAAGAGAAAACTAAGTTTACCTGGTGCCGACTTAGCTATTGCTGATACATGTTGCATCATTAGAGGAGGATCTTCAGCATGGACCTTTCTAGAAAACGTCGTTGCTTGCGTCTTGCTCGCGTTGAAGCTCACCAGGTTCAACTGACCCTGCTACGATATCTTCTGTAAGTCAGAGTATAAGTTATTGATTTGTTGACATCTCTGACGCTAAGATTCCGCAGCTGTAATCGGCCGCAGACTACTGAAAAACGAAAACAGGGTACAATCGTCTGCAAAACCGAAGATCTTGTTCTCTGTGGATGTCAGAAGATCGTTTATCTGCAACAGAAACTAGGTTGGCGAAAGAGTGGATCCCTAAGGTACTCCTGCTTGCAACCGGAAACAATCAGATGTTATACCATCGACCAGAACTTGTATTAATCTATTTGAAAGAAAGCTACTAATCAAATTCCGCAATGTTTCTGGAAGTCCATATGTTTCTTCCACAGGACTGCATGCCAAACCCTATCGATGCCTTTAAAGATGTCAAGGGCTATTGCAGTAGATTTCCCATGCTTTTCCATCGTTGATGTACAAACATGAGTGACGTAGGCGTGCAGATCTCCTGTCGATCTTTGCCTGCGAAACCCATACTGACGGTCGTTAAAAATTTTCTGCAACTAAAGATATTTGATGGGTTAATCATTTATGACTCTCTCCATCATTTTGGACATAATGGGAAGAAATACAACAGGGCGGTAGTTTTGGGGTAAGGACTATTTTTTTCTTTGGGATTGGTTTAATTCCCGCTCTTTTCCAGCTACTTGGAAAAGTCTGGCTTTCATAAAAAATCTGAAATTGACGGTTGATAATGGGTGCCAGTTCGGCAGCACACTTTCTCAGGACGATTGGTAGTATTTCGTCTAGACCAACTGCCTTCTTGTTGTTCAGCTGCTCGAGAGCCCGTCTCACAGTGCGGACTCTGAACTTGATTTCTGCCATGGAAGAATTTGTAGGTGAAATGTTCGATGGTATTACGTTAGATAAATCTAGCACAGAGTTCTATGAGAACAAGAGATCAATGAGATCGGATTTCTCTTTCGGAGATGATGCGACACCTCCGTCTTCTCTACCAAGAGACGGAAACGCAGATTTGTAAATATTGGCACTGACAGTCTTCGCCATAGACCAGAATTGTCTAGTTCCGCTTGCCTGTTCAAGGAGTTTATTAGTTAACCCTTGGTTGATATTAACCTTTTCTCTTGCAGTTGTCACGTACTGTATTCGTAGGAAGGTTGTTCTTGTTTCCTTTATTGGATTTATCTTCCATGACATTTAAGTTCTGCTCTTGACTGCAGAGGCTTTTTGGCAGTCTTTTTTGAACCATGGCTTTTGTGCTGTAGTTCTTTTCATGGAATAAGGGATGTAGAGATCCATTCCTGCATGAATGGTTTCTGTAATAGATTCAGTGCACTAATTGATGCCAGGATCTGAAAGGCAAACATCACTGAATGGGAAGCATGAAAAGAATTCACTCAGCTCATCCCAATTAGCACGGTTATAGTGCCAAATGCCTCTAGGTGGTTTAGGTTCTTGGTTTAGCGGCAGCACAAGGGTTCCAGTATATAGGGTTGTGGTGTGAGTTGCCTAGCAGTGCTGAGACCTCCACTCTAAAATCATCTGGATCTAAAATCAAAAAGAGATCCAAGTTGTTCGGGAAGTCGGTTGGGTAATCAGGTATTCTTGTCGGTTCATCTACTAGCTGGGTTAGATTATGGCTGATTGCGAAAGTTTCAGCCTGTCTTCCCGCTTCATCTGTTCTATTGGAGTGGCGAACCCAGTTGGTGTTGTAAACGTTGAAGTCACCCAGTACAATGACCTTAGCTACCGGATGATGTGTATGACTCCAATCCACCTTATCGCCTAGATACTGAAACAGTCTAGAGAAGTGAATATCCTTTGGCGAGCGATGTAGACCGTATAAGAATAGTGTTTTATGCTGCAATTAGATTTTAAGCCACGCAATGTCGAAAGCGTCGTCCTCCATCGTGTCCTCTCTCTGGTATGGAACATCTGATCTGGCGAAAACACAGAGGCCCCATTTAAACCTAAATCTCATATGCAGCTCATACCCATTAAAACGTAAATAAGTTATGTCGGTTGTTTGACTTAATTGGGTTGGGGTTGTGCGTTTTGCAGATGCTGATGTGCTGCATCGACATTCACGTTGTTGTGCTCCAGTCCTCTGATATTGCAGAACTCTATCAAGAGTTTGTTTGCTTTTCTAGAACGTGTACGTTCTAGAAACCCTCAAGGCAGTCCCCCCCAGCGATCCGAATGGGAGACTATTTTAACTCCGGATGATTTGGTCCCAGAAGAGCGAATGTTTTGATTCCTTCTTTTATACGTAGTTTGAAAGATTTTCTCATTAAATTTGAAATTCAAATGAATGAATAAAATCTTCTAAAAATTGTTTCAGTTTGTTAGAATGACTTTCAAGAGACATTACAACAAAACCTACTTTCTTATAGTCTGAAACCTCAAGATAAGTAAATTTACTGATTAATGCACACGGGCCCTAATTACCTTCGAAAGGGTTCCCTCCAAAACGAAAATTGAAATATTTTTTCTTTTCTCAATAATTTTGAGAGAAGGCAAAATCGTCAAGGGGCTCATTTGATATATAAATAATATTGTGCAAATAGATGCTTCAAAGAGCTTTCAATGAGGTTACGCTCGAATCCTTTATTTTTTCAATTTTGAGGGATTGAATAGCCCCCTCTTAGGGGGTTACTCTTCAAGGTCACAGATAAACCTCAAAGATATTCCCCGAACGAAATCATTCAATCATAATAGATATTCTCAAAAATGACTTCTCGGTCGAGTTTGTTATGAATGAACCGGGGGTTGACGAAATTATCCTATTTCGTCTTATAACTAAAAAGGATTTTTATAAATTAAACATCATCAATATCATCAATTATAACGTCTTTGCCATCAGTTCATATTATTTTGATCTCCTTCTTCTCAAGAGATTAGTCAGGATCTTGTATGGTTCCATATTAAGGAGTTGCAATTCGATGAGATTGATAATTTGTTAGTCACTCATTCATTATTGCCAATTTCTAAATTTGATAATTTAATTATTTTTATTTTTGTTCAGATTTTTGCATGAGTAAAATCACTATACACTTTTACAGGTCTAGGCAAACGCGTGGTGGAAAAGCCCATAGGATATAAGCGAAAAGATTTATTGGAAGTACTGACGAAAGCTTTAGAAGTGATCAATAAGAACGTAACGGATAAACGAAGAAACAAATACGGATTGGACGACTTCATCGAGGGACTGTACAGAAACGAACCCACAACGGGAACACAATACGAACTTTACTTCAGAACTAGAAGTGTAAAAAGTGGATTTACCAAAGTTGTCCTAATGCGTCCGTTCGCGCCAGTTCAATTCGTTTCAAGTGATTTCATCGGGGGCAGCATTAAAGAAAAAGAACTCATACACATAATTCTCCCTTTATCGGGCAGAACTTCCACTTTTCAGGGTTTTATGGATAAATTTGTAAAAATTGGATTGAAAAATGATAGAAGAGTGTATTTAACTGTTGTGTATTTCGGCGAAGAAGGACTTTCAGAGGCGAGGGCAATAATGTCGAGAGTTCTAATGACTAAGAACAGTGGTGGAAATACTAACAATCTCAGACTTTTAGCGTTGAACGAAACGTTTTCCAGAGCGAAGGGGTTGCGGGTGGGCGCCGAACGTGTTTGGGGAATGGAAAATAATGATAGAAAAGACGTTTTGCTTTTTATGTGTGACGTAGACGTAGTGTTCAGTGCTCGTTTTCTAGACCGATGTAGGTGGAATACAAAAGCTGGAAAGAAAGTGTATTATCCTGTCGTCTTCAGCTTGTACAACCCCCACGTTGTGTATACCTTGCAAGGGAAGGAAGTGCCACACGAGAACGATCAGCTCGTGATCTCTAGAGATACCGGATTCTGGAGGGATTTTGGTTACGGCATGACATGTCAATATAGGTGAGTGTTTGAAATTTGCGGTCAGATCACGATTTGAAATTATACGGTTCGAAGCAGAGTTGGCTGTTTATTTTACTTTCACGAACATTTTCCTAGCAGGCAATTTTCGTCGTTTGTTCTACATGCTGATCCATTTGACGCAGAATTTAACCGAGATTTTGCTATCTTCTGTCATCTTCTGAAAAAACACAAACCGATGTTACTAATTATTTAATTTGTTAGAATTACCAGCAATGCAATTCAACCTTTCCATATCTTAAAACGAAATGAATTAATTTTTCTTTATTAAAATAATGTTCATAATGAATAATAATATGAAACAAGTTACTATGTTTCAACTATCACTAATTTATTGATGTAAAAAATGACAAAATTTTACATTGTTTGGACCGGTTTCGGACATACCTCCATTATCAACAACAAACTGAATACTCATGTACAATACAGGAATTACCATCAATAAAATGCTAGAAGAGATCACAGTTACTTGAATAATGGTGATTGGTAGGTAATTAAGTCTACCTGGTCGTTAAGGAGCTTAACCCTTTCTACACTAGATGCCTTGAAAATTTCCATCGATTCAAAGAAATTGAGTTTATAAGATTTAAAACAGGAATGAAGAATTTTTAGCTGTTGAAGTTCTGGAAAATGATGACATTCATTCAGACAATGTGCAGCTAAAACTGAATCATATTTCTGATGTAGGAATGACCGGAAATGTTCTTAGTATCTAGCCTTGAAAAACCGTCCTGTTTGACCTATATAAAAGGAATTGCACGCAGAACATGTTAATTGGTATACTCCTGATTTTTCGAATTTATCGGTTTTTATCTTTTGCGTTGAAAAGCAGGTCTGACAATTTGCTCACTGGTTTGAATGCAATATGATCTTTTTTACTATCTGACAAAACTCTAGCAACCTGTTCTGACGTCTTCCCAAAATATGTTAGAGACATACATTTTTCGGGCTTTTCTCTTTTGGATTGGTGATATATCATGTTGAATGTGTTGTTGCGTATTTTTCGATTAATTAAACTCTCTATTACTTTTATATCGAAGCCGCTGTTCTCTGCTATTAACATTATGGTGTTAAATTCTGATTTTCGGTCCATATCCGATAAAGGCAAAGAAATCGCTCTGTGAATTATGGATTTGAATACTGCTATTTTTTTAGAATACGGGTGAAATGAATCTATGGGTAAGACATTATTCTTGTACGATGGTTTTTTGAAGATATTAATTGGTAAACAGTTATTATTCTACCGGGTCATTGTTAGGTCTAAGAAATTGATTTTACTATCGACTTCTGTTTCTACTTTGAACTTAATTTTAGGATCAATGTTATAAATTAAATTCAGTAAGATTTCTAGTTGTCTATTCGTTCCAGTGAAACAGGCTGAAATGTCATCAACATATCGGTACCAAAATAGAATATGCCTTTTCGTCATAATTTTAGTGTTTTCCAAATTAGACATAAAAATTTTAGATAGATCTATCTGAAATTTCCACCTTTGACGAAAAGGCATATTCTATTTTGGTACCGATATATTGATGACATTTTAGCCTGTTTCATTGGAACGAATAGACAACTAGAAACCTTCCTGAATTTCAATAATAACATTCATCCTAACATTAAGTTCAAAGTAGACAGAAGTCGATAGTAAAATTAATTTCTTAGATCTAACAATTACCCGGTAGAATAATAACGGTTTACCAAATAATATCTTCAAAAAACCATCGTACACGGATAATGTCATACCCTTAAATTCATTTCACCCGTATTCTAAAAAAATAGCAGCATTCAAATCCATGATTCACAGAGCGATTTCTTTGCCTTTATCGGACATGGACCGAAAATCAGAATTTAACGCCATAATGTTAATAGCAGAGAACAACGGCTTCGATATAAAAGCAATAGAGAGTTTAATTAATCGAAAAATACGCAACAACACATTCAACATGATGTATCCCCAATCCAAAAGAGAAAAGCCCGAAAAATTTATGTCTCTAACATATTTTGGGAAGACGTCAGAACAGGTTGCTTTGATTTGATTCAGCTTTAGCTGCACATTGTCTGAATGAATGACATCATTTTCCAGAACTTCATTAGCTGAAAATTCTTCATTTCTGTTTTAAATCTTATAAACTCAATTTCTTTGAATCGATGGAAATTTTCAACGCATCTAGGGTAGAAAGGGTTAAGCTCCTTAACGACCAGGTAGACTTAATTACCTACCAATCACCATTATTCAAGGTACTGTGATCTCTACTAGCATTTTATTGATGGTAATTCCTCTATTGTACATGAGTATTCGGTTTGTTGTTGATAATGGACGTATGTCCGAAACCGGTCCAACCAATGTAAAATGTTGTCATTTTTTACATCAATAAATTAGTGATAGTTAAAACATGTTAACTTGTTTTATTTTATCATTCATTATGAATATCAACTATCACGTAGTTCAGGCTTCATCTATCAATTATTTGAAATAATGTTGTTCAGATTTCCAACGTATTTACAAATTTATGATATTTTTTCAACACTAAGTCTTCATCATATTAGTAGTTCATTGAAAGGAATATGTGCCTCATAACATGTTGAGAGCAGGCCTTAGCTCAATGCGAGGAAAATCCAAAGAATTGCTTCATGAACTGAAAAGATTCAGTGATGGTGTTGAATTTAGGACCAATTCTTATATTTATTAACTACCGATAAACTTCTGCTTTTTTTCTTCCCACATGTTTGAATATATTATTTTCATTATGTAAAATATCAAAATCATTTTTGAAGTATGGTGTCTTTCCAGTAAATCTATTTTTATTTTTTGAAGAACCTGCGTTTCTGCTTTGAGAATCTAATAGTGAAAAATCTACTGATGAAAATTTTTATTACAACTTCGACAGGAGAGCTCAGGAGAACTTGATTTATTTTTCATGAATTTCAGATTTTCAGTTTTCAAAATACCTGCCAAGAGAGTTATTCGTTCTAAGAGCTATATACAAATTATGAGTTGAGAGGAAATACTTCAAGTTCATACTGAGTTTACCGGTATAAGTTAATACATTTTTGATTGGTCTCTTTGATACTGAGGAAAACCTCATTTTGTCTTGAAATTGTTCTCGGGAAAGCATGCTGTCAATCATACCAGAATTGTAACCATTGGTCATCGCTATTTGTTTTATGATATTGAGTTATTTCAATAAATATTTTCTTACATTGGTATCGCGTGCCTAAGTATCATCCTGCAAGAAAGCAGTTATTTTATATTGATATACTCAATTCATCAGTATGAGTTAATATATTATTTTTTTGATTGGTCTCTCGAATATTATCAAAATGTGTCAGTCATACTAGACTTATATCATTATTGACAGCTATTTGTTTCATAATATTGAGATCTTTCAAGAAATAATTTTCTAACAATGGTATCGTGGCGAGTCTATGTATCATACTGTTATAATAGCTATTTATGATGATGTGGATGTGCAGAGTAATTATGAATGGTATTGTCTTTGTGGGTTGGTGCAAAATGGAAAATCATGTTTGTAGTCAATTTTGGTTAAAGCTAAATCTAAATAGTTAATTGAATTCTCTTTCTCTATTTCCATACTGAACTTTATATTAGAGTGAATCGGATTTATGAAGATGTTACATGAATTTAATTGTCTATTTGTACCTATAAATGAACAGATTATGTCATCAACATATCTGAAACAATAAATACGGAGTTTCAATCGGTATGAGTTATTTTCTCGATGTAATCCATGAAAATTCTGGCTAGTAACGAACTGAAAGGATTACTCATTACAACATGATCGAAGTTGAAATAACTTATAAAATACGCATAGAGCTTGTTCAATCAATTTTAATGTACTGTGAGGAGGAACATTTGGAAAGAGATTAACTGCTTCATGTAGCCTAAGCTTAGCATAATGTTAAAGTACAGCATGTTGAATTTTTTCGATGAGAACTGAAAAGTTTTTAATTCCACATTGAAATTACATGAATGTTCTTTGATGCCTATAAGATAACTGGGAAGTTTGGCTGCTCGTTCCGTAACGCCAGAGACAATTGATCTGATGGGATATCCTCTTTTATAGAGTTTGACGAGAGCCTAAAGTTTTGGTAACTGCGGATTATTGTTCGGTATTGAACATGTGGTATTCTCTCAGGCGTGTTTATTATTGGATTGAATGTCATCACTTAATCCTTCTTGATTTTTTGATAATTTTCTGGTTCATTGGTTTTTTAATCATCGAAAATGATTCCACTTATATTTTTCAATCCAATATTAATTACCCTTTAGAGAGTACCATACCTTTAATACTGAACAATAAAACAATAATAAGTATCAGTTGATAAAATTTGTAGTCACCAAAACTTTATTACCTCGTCAAACTCCATAAAGGGATATTCTATCTGACCAGTTTTCTGATCATTGAAAATTCATGTCAATCCAATCCATAATTTTCAAGTAAGCATTTTTCAGATCCTGTAGAAAAACGTACTAACATATGTTATGCCTAGGTTTATAAATTTATGAAAAATTATAGATAACATTGAGGAAATAAGTCATAATTCTCTGCTATCTAATTACCGTATTTATTGGTTTGAGTATGTAGATAACATAATCTGTTGTTTGAAGGGTACAAACAGACAATTTAATTCCATCAATACCTTCATAAATTCAATTCACCCGAATATAAGGTTAATTCTGGAAATATAAATTGAGAATTCCATGAATATTTTAAATTTCAATATAACCAAAATTGACGTCTGATTTTTCTGTTTTCCATAAATTATACCATACATGTATTACCATTCATAGTTCTTACGTACATACACATCATCATAAAATAGATACTTAGAACAGTTTGATACATAGTTTCACAGCAATACCAATGTCAGAGAATGTTTCGCACAACTTAATATTATAAAACAAATAGCTACCAATAATAGTAGTACTAAGTCTACTATAATTGACAGCATGCTTTCTCGTAAATAGTTTCAAAATCTGATCTATGGAGTTTTTTCAATTATTAAAGATACAAATCAAAAAAGAAAATATCATAAAGTTACAAATTACAAACCAAAAATAGAAAATATCAACTGATATTGGTAGATCCAGTCCAAATTTAAAGTTTTTCTCTCATCTTATAATTTGAATATAGCTTTCAAAACTTTTGAAGGAAACGAATCTGATGTTTATAAGCTGTCCTGTGGAAAATGTAATGAAATTTATATCGGTAAAACTTTAAAATATTCTAATATCCGGTTATCAGAGCACAAACGCAGTTCTGAAAATTGAAAACCCGATTACCACTATGTAAATCATTTATTGGAAGAAAACCATATTTTTTATAATAATTTTGATATTATGTATTATATATATTAATAATGAAAAAAGTTGATTGAAACAGATTCCCTCCACAATGAAAATCAATAAACGGAAAAACTCCGGGAACTTCATAACAGTCACTTTAGTCAGTTTAAATTGTTCTTCTTTTGCGCTTTTGCTCTTACCAATGTTGTCTATAAGGCATATATTTCTTTCATTGTATTACTTATTTGATGAAGCCACAGTGTAGTATGTGTAGTCATTAGTTTGTTAATATAATTAAAATTTGAAAGGCATTGTTTCATTTAATCAACAAATGTATATCAATTTCCATCTAATAACGATATGCTCAATTAATAAAATTGAATATATATTCGACAAACTAATTCTTAGCTTATGGTGTTTTATGAATAATATAATAAATAGAAGTTATTTTAAAAAACTATGGATGAAAATGCTATTGACATCTGACTTAAAATAAATATTCTTTTCTAAAATACAAGTCATGTTGAAATTAAGCATTCAATGTTCGTCGAGACCCGGATATAATTTAAGCTTTTAATCTAAACAACAAACAGCACTGTGTGCTCATTTCAAATATTAAAAAGCAGAATGATATTTGTAGTATACATGTATGTATACATTTTGTCATAATATTTTTTCAGTTCTCTATCGGAGGTTAACACCAATTTTATAAAACCATAAAGTGTGGGACCAATAACGTAATTTACGTGAACTACCTTTATGATTATTGTTGTGATGCAAGGAAATTTAACCCTCACTTTTAGTCTGGAAAGAGCTTTGATTCGGAAGGGACTATTTTGGAGATTCATTTTCACAAAGCAAATCACCTCCCTCCCCTTAGCATCTACAAGCTCAAAAATCAATTATAGGGAAAAGAAGTCCAGTGACATTGTTTTGAAAAGGTATTTTAACCATCCTCGTCCTTGATATATCTGGCTTGAAAATCATATCTGAAAAAATTATTCGAATTGCAACTCATGGAAACGTAATCTGATTGTCAAGATGATTATTGCATTACTTTCAGGATATCTCTACATTACAAAGTGACCCAATTGAATTGCTTGCTGATAATGTTCAATTCAATTGATTCGGAGTAAGTTAGTGGAAGAATGGGAATAAAAAGAAATGGGGAAATATTCTATCCGTTAATTGAAACTTTGAACAGAAACAACTTTCAGTTCTTACAGTTTAACAAAGAATGAAGAGGAACTACCCTCAAGCATAACAAAGTAAGTAGTTGTTACATTTGCCAGATTATCACATCATAATCTGAATATCACAACGTTTGCTATTTTATTTGTGGAATTTCCATGTTATTCTATTCGTAGTATATGTTTCTCAATTGAAAATATGAACCAAAATTCTGATCTTTTGCATAACATCAGCTTTTCAGACAAGGGACGCTCTGTAAGGTAGAGCCAACCTGATAGTAATGCAATAATATTTCAGAAAATTGCATTACCTTTTCTAGTAAGTTTAACTAGACTTTTTTCTGCCACATGAATTTCTAAGCCCGTTGCACTTAGGGCGGGGGTTGATTATCAGAAGTATCTCGAGTTTCATCAATAATTCACAGCTTGACTTGAAAATCAAGCTGATTTTATTTTCAGAATCCAACTCTAGCTTTTTTTCACAAAAGCATTGAAATTTAAGCTTCTTCAATCGCAAAACATGAAAGTTGAATCAGAACACAATTGTAATAAAGCATTGAACTCTGTCTGTTGAGACTATCACTATCGAATGCGATGAGTTTTCGTCTGGGTATTCTGAACCGTTGTCCCCATAATAATCTGCTTCCATCTTCGGCGAGCTGTCAGAAAAAGTACTAATTTTATGTCCACACTATTTCCAACACTAAACGTGTATTTAACCTTCCAAGTTATATCTTTTAGTGCGGTTTGCTGTACTGGTATAATAAATAATAATAATGGTATAACAGTAACAGTATATTCACAAGAAGTGGAGTGAGAAGAGGAAAGCATTTCTTTTTATGTACGAGATTCGGGTAAGTCTCTGGACTATCCTAACTCCCGGTTCTCGGGAAATCACCGTTCGATCTCGATTTTCGGAGATTCATTCATTTTCCGAAAGGGTTCTGTTCAATATCGTCAAATGCAGTAAACCTTATTCGATTATTCATTATACTTACACTTCTGTTCGTTTAGTGACGACACCACATAAATTTGTTTCAGCTTTCCATATAGTTTTATAAAGAATTGATTTTTCAACAAATGATACGAAAAACCTCTGAAAGAATCATTTCATTTGAATCTATTCTATAATATATAGAAATCTATTGTAGGTTGTAGGCCACAATATTTTGTAAAGTGTTGTTGTAGAATACAGAAATCTTTTACATTTCTGAAATGACTGCTGGTAGATTTCCTCCCCTTCTATAAACCAAATTTCCTCGCGGAGGTTTTTGTATCGACTTATTAAGCTGCAAATTGACTAGTTCGAACGTACTATTGTTTGGAATCACAGCGGTTGTTGCCGTACCTGTAAGGGTACGGCAACAAGCGATTAGCAAGTGAATTCAAGTTTATGCTTTTACAAGTATTAAATGAAATCCAAGCAGATTGATATAGGGTCAAGCTTTTGAATTCAAAATCAAGTCAATAAAATCAAAACATTGATTTTTTGTAAGCTTGAATTTCAAGTCAAGCTTTTCGAATAATTTTCAAGCTGCTTGACTTGATGAAACCCTATGAATAATAATGCTACGATGGTTCCCCTCTATAATGAAAACTTTTTGAAAAAAGAATATTCCAGTAGAAAATTGAGATGTTTTTTCAACGAAGTTGTTTCGCTATAATTATCAGTGAGTTAGAACAGGGGCGCTCAAACGGTCGATCTACTCTCACTCGCGATCGACTGGTCGATCGCGAGTAGATCTTGAAAAGAAAAAATTTTTCAATAAGTAGGTAACTGTACTGCAAAATTTATTACGCAATGAAATAACACTCTGCTAGCGGCAAAAGGTGGCTTTATCAAAGGAACGCGCGGTACTTGTCAAAGAAAAGCCGCGTTTTTCATTCTTGCCGCTTTTCTAGAAATTTCGGGCGGCACGTTTGAGGGGAACATTCAAGACTTTCGTTCACGCTGATATAAATGTTGCGCCTGCAAGAATTGGAGTCATTCTGAATTGTAACTTGGAGGCAATACAATGTCGATACAAAGTTTATTATTAAATAGTACAAAATAAGTGCAGCGAAGAAATCTAAAACGTTTCATTTTAATAACGATTGGGAAGAAGATTTTTTTTTGTATGGTGAAGGATAAGCGCATCTGACTTATTTGTCGTGCGTTAATTGCAATACCTAAGCGTAGTAACTTAGAGAGGCATCATAAAACGGTTCATAGAAACTATGAAAACGATTTTCCGCCACACATTGAATTAAGAAAACGAAAATTACGTGATTTGTTATCTTGTTTGGAAAAAGAACAAATCATATTCACAAGACCAGCCAAACAATCAAAAGCTGCTATGATCGCGTCATTTAAAATATCTCATATATGGGCGAAACACAAGAAACCATTCGAAGACGAATCGGTTATGAAGGAAGCATTTATTGAAGGTGAGACTTTATTTGAACATTTTAAAAATGAAACAGAAATCATATCCATTATCAGAGAATTTCAGTTATCTCGTCCTACTGCCACAAGGCGTATTGAAGTCATGAAGAACAATGCAAAGAAGCTAAAACATGATATCACGAAATTAACATACTCTTCTTTGCAGTTCGACGAATCCACCGATATTACAGACACTGCCCAGCTGTATATTTTCAATCGGATGGTTTTTAACGACATGTTGGCTAAGGAAGATATTTTGATAATCAATCCTCTGAAGGGGAAGACCCGCCGCGAAGATATATATGACGTTTTCTTCTTTTGTAAAAAACTACAAGCCACCAATATATAAATTAGTGTGCAGTACAACCAATGGAGCACCAGCAATGACTGGAAACAAAAACAGTTTTGTGGCATTGTGTCGAGCTAATAAAGATTTCCCTTCATTTTTTCATTCCACTGCATTTTACATCCACAAGTTTTGTGTTCAAAAGATTTGAACACGGAGGAATTTATGGGCATTGCAACAAAAATTGTGAATTCCATCCGTGCACGTAGCTTACAACGGCGGCTCTTCAAGTTGCATTTGGAAGATAGGGAGTCAGCTGAGCACACTGACTTAGTTCTTCACACGGACGTCAGGTGGTTGAGTCACGGAAAATTCCTAGAACCGTTTCAACAATTATTACCCGAAATAACAGCTTCTCTAGACGAGAGGTGATGACACTCTAATGTTGAAAAAAATGGCTGACTGATTTGGCATTTTTAACAAATCACAATACAACTTATGATAGATCAACTGGAAAGAAAGGATCTGAAACATTTTCCGTATTTGAAACCAAGGATTCCTCAGTTGAATTATGATACGTATAAGGGTGAATTATCAAATATTTTGGCACAATTCGAAATGCGTTTTTATGATTGCAGTGAATTGGCAAATATAGCATCAATTATGAGTTATACTTTTTCATGTGAAAACATTGAGGAATTAGCTACTGAAATAGCAAGTTAGTTTAATATGAGCTCAAGTTCTGTTGAAAATGAGTTTGTGCAGATTATATCAGGTATACATCTCAAAGCTACCGCATTTGATAGAAATTTCTGGTGTTTTATATCTGAAGATAAATTCCGAACCTAAGGCAAATCGCCCTTCAACTGACGGCAATGTTCGGGTTAAGTTACTTGTGCGAGTCTGCATTTTCTGAAATGAAGATAATTAGCTCAAAATATCACAATCGACTAACTGACGATCATATGTCATCATGCTTGCGATTAGCACTCAGTGGTTACGTACTATATTATGAAAAGTATGCTGAGGACATACAGTGCCACGCTTCAGCATCCAAAGTCACTCCTTAGTTAAGTTTAGCACCATATGTAACTCTTTTGTTTTGTAACAACCAATAAACTCGCAATTTTGAATAACTATTAGTTTTTTCATTGATATTATAGAGAAGAACCTAACTAAACCTAACCCAAACCTTGACTAAAAAAATGTATATTGTGCGAAAAGCTTATATTTATATATGCTACGGTACACCCTAGCTATAGGTAGGTAGGATATATCATCTATATACGACAACCCTGCATCCCACATACTTGCAGTAAGTAGTCTAAAAATTTTGAGGTATAGCGCCATCAGTTGAAGTTTGAGCACCCCTGAGTTAGGGGATACTGCGAGTAGAGATTAATTTTGCATGCTTCAAATCAAAATCAAGAATGCAAAAAATCGATCTGTTTCAACGCTTTTTGCTAGTATTACTCTTTTCATAATTAACGTGTGGGTCAAATTTTCATTGAGACACAGCGAATAGTACCTGATGTACATAAAAATAATTTTATGCTTTGTGATTATATTGCTCATTTCCTATTGAATAGATTCCTAAAACTCCTTCTGTTTCATCTTCAATTTTAAGTTCAAGAATTTTTAATTTTTTCACATTCAACAATGATTTGCGTACAAACCAACTTTTATTTTTATATTTTTCAATGTACATTTTTTCGTTGTGTTTGCTTTCATAAGACTGAAAGTTAGGCGAGAGAACTTTTTCTTCTGATTTCGCGGCATTCAAAATTCGTTATATTAAATTAAAATTCAAATACATATTGTCTTGGCGCTCTTAATCTGTTTTCAATTTCCCGCACATCTGCGAATGGAAATCGTGCCTCAGGGTAGCGCGCCAACGAGTCTGGTACAGAGAGTACTATCGACCGTATAGTGCCGCTCGAAATATAAGATTCGCTTATATGACCTCGTAGTTGCGCCAAAAAACCTCGTTTTCACTTCCATGTGGAATCAATTTTGTCTATTGTGCACGAAAGACTATTGAAATACATTTATCTTATAAATCATTAAAACCCAAACTAAGACATTTTCCAGGCCTGGACTATAGTGAAACTAGAGTGCATAAAACCTAGTGCCTATAGTGATTGTGAACTCAGTTTAAATGCATAGCTGTTCGCATCCTGGGTTTCCTCTATAAATAAGTCAAGACAATAATTGAAAAATCTCGGTACATTAGTTTCTTTCAATCTTTCGTGAATTTTTATATATATTTTTCGTTCGGCACTCATAACTGAATGATACAATTTAGCGTATCAGTTTCTTTTATGAATTTTTCATATATAGTCCACGGAAATCATCAATATTCTTGGTTCTAACACTCCACCTTCTCTGTTCCTCTGTCGGAGACTGGGTTCCATTTTGTTCTTTCTTGTACTCTTTGGTCCGAAGTCTAAGAGATATCTGGACTGTCATAGTTCTTTGATCACTTTCCAATAATTGTAGTTCGTTTCAGTATGTATGCTACCTAGCTCCGTTATTGTCTTCTTAACCATTTCCACTCTATTATTCAGTGCTAGGTAGCAAAATTACGAATTTTAGTGAAACTCATATTTTCAAACACACTGTTGGAGAGTAGTTTTCCTCCAGTCTGTTTACTGTCTGTCTACTGTTCATTATGTCTCTTGGTTTGCCAAAATTGTAGAACTTGCGTGAAGAGATATTGAGTTCCATAGTCTGAGATGAATCCTATTGTGCTATGTAAATTGCAGATGAGGTTCACGCTTCATGTTTCATCATCATTGCATGAATGTATACAATTCGATGAGAGACCAAGCCACAGAATGACATGCTACGATGACGAGAATTATATTTCAAGAGGAAAGAGGGACACGAGAAAGTCGAGCATGGTGGATCTAGCCTTAATTAGCTTTGGACGTCATTTACTCATATATTTGAAATATTATCCTGAAAAGACTGATATATCGATCCATTCAAAAATAGACAAACACAAACAAGTGGATGCATGTAACACAGCGGGATCTTCATCCATTACATACGTATGGTGTTACAAAAAGTAACGTTAAGGCGTTTTTCTCACATATATAGTTATACGTTAAAATTTTGAAACTACGAAATTTGTAGTCCATGCCTAACTTGAGGGTATGAGATTGTTCGAAATGCGAGGTGGCTATATTAGAACTTTTTTCCCGTAGATTATTCTTGGATCATATCCACAGATGTTTTAGCCCCTCTGGTAGAATTAATTAACTGTGATTGTGGAATCCAACAGAGTGAGCTTACGTAGAAAGCTCGAAAGAACATCTCCTTTATCACTAGCAAAAGTAATAAACTCTATTGAAAGTAATGCTGTTAATAATAGATTGCTTGAATAATAAAATGAAACACCTTCTACCCTAGATGCCTTTTATATAGGTCAAACAGGACGCTCTCTCAAGGCTAGATACAAAGAACATTTCCGGTCATTCTTACATCAGAAATATGATTCAGCTTTAGCTGCACATTGTCTGAATGAATGTCATCCTTTTGCAGAACTTCAACAGCTAAAAACTCTTCATTCCTGTGATAAATCTTATAAACTCAATTTCTTTGAATCGATGGAAAATTTCAAGGCATCTAGGGTAGAAAGGGTTAAGCTCCTTAACGACCAGGTAAACTTAATTACCTAGCAATGACCATTATTCAAGTAACTGTGATCTCTACTAGCATTTTATTGATGGTAATTCCTGTATTGTACATGAGTATTCAGTTTTCATCAGCTTGTTGTTGATAATAGACGTATGTCCGAGACCGGTCCAACCAATGTAAAATTTTGTCATTCTTTACATCAATAAATTAGTGATAGTTAAAACATAGTAACTTGTTTTATTTTATTATTCATTATTAATATCAACTATCACGTCGTTCAGGCTTCATCGATCAATTATTTGAATAGATTGCTTCCTTTGCTGTATGAGAAATGGGGATCCTTTAATCGATCAGATGAGGTCGTGTCTTCTCTAGGCTCTTAAAACTAACAGGAAAATGTATATTGTTGGACGAAACTTAAACACCTTAAGCAGAAATGTTTCATGGTGGTCACAGCTATTTTTTTGGCTGACTTTTTGAACTATTCAATATTCAATCTTTGTCTTCCGGGAACCCTCAAATTTTGACGTCTCAGAAGAAAATCTATTTTTGAAAATGAATTACTGAAAAATCTTAAGCAAAAGATATTCTTACAAAATGAAATCTTGAATCATATGTTTCTACCTACATCAAGTTAATGAAGGATTATCTCGAGCAATACCAAAAATAACGCCACCTTACAGGGGAGAGAATTTGACGCATAAAAAAATAAATAGATTCCGATGCCACGAAAGAGGAGCAAAACATGTCGACGGATAGAATAAGCTTTTCACAGTTCAATATTAAGCCCACAAACGCCATAACACTTTCTTTTTCTTCATGTATTTTCACACACAATCTTATATTCTTCAATTTGAGTATGTTTCAGTTTTTTAAGTGTACGCTGCTTCACCAGCGATTTTCGAAATTTCATTGTATAACAATCTTACAAAATGAATGAATATTTAATTTTTCGCTTCAGTCTACATATCTTTAATAATAAAAATGTAAACAAAACTCTGTCAAAAATAAATCAACGATATCAATTTTCATGCCACCATTCTGATGACACTTCTTATCCAGAACACTCGGTTTGGTGAAAAAGCAATTAGAATGAACCTGCCTTCTCACCAAACATATTAATGCAAGAGCACTATTCTTAACTCTAAGCCTCTTCAAAAGTAAGCTACATTACGGGCTGAAAAAATATGATTCTGTATGAAAATGGACCTGACTACTTTCAGATCAAATATAGACCAATTGAGGTATAAGATACAGGACTAGTAGCCATTCAATTATTTGTGTAGGTACATTGGTTCACTGTTCATTCATATATATATATAGCCTTCATATTATCTTTTTCTTCGATTATTTCAGATAAAAATGTCAAAATGGATGCAAGTTTAATTATATTATTATACATTTTAGATTTCTTTTTCTAAATTGCTGTTATAGTACATAGAACTTACAGGTGAGTTCATTTTATCATTTCGTATACACACAAATTTTTAATTCTTGTAGATATTATGAATCACTGATATATATTATCCTGCTTTCCACAAATTTTTGTAAGTACATTTCATGTGTTTCCTGTGGATTGACTATATTATTGGGGGCAATCTGTTCAACTTTCTGCTTTCTCAATGTTAACTTTGCTAAGTATTATCGGACGAAGAGATGGGCTATCAATTCAGGTATTTGGTATACTGAGTTAGAAGCTTCCACTAATTATTAAAGAATCAAAACATATGAAGGAAATCAGGAATAATATATCTGTGAATACATTCCACTCTCGGAAATCACTGAAAAGTGATTATTTCCATGCGAATAAGAAGCCACGCATTTTTCCATTCTTCCTATTCCACTTGAATTTATGCTGAAAATGGACGTAAAGCTAGTCCTCTCTGGGTGAGCTTAAGAACCATTTATCTACCAATTTTCCCTGCGAGCAGGCGCCTAATGTGGACAGATATATTCACTTTAATGCAGTCAGTCATGATATTGAAAAATGTAGGTATGTTCTTAATGTACTTGAGACGACAAAGACATTTTTTGTTAATCTTACTAAAAATCCCCTTCAGCGGGTTATGAGCTGTATCTGTAACGGAACTGGTTCTAGATGTACTTAAAATTGCCTCAGATGGTTTATTACTGGTTTCCATTGCAGTTCGTTCTCTGTGCTAGCCTGTGCTTTTATTGCAACCCTCATCTAACTTCTTTCTGCTCTGCATCATCCACCTCCTACACATTTAGATCATATGTCTGACATTATCTTGCACTCTTCAAACAATTAAGGCATCGTTCTCTAATTTCCCAATTTCATTCAGTAGTTTACTCCCGCATAAGGGAATTTTTATCATTTCTTCACTATCGAGAGAATTTTCTTTGCACATTTAACTGACGCGGTCGGTCCTCTCCATCTTTTTTACCTTATATATCCATCATCCTCGCCCTCGTCAGACGGCAAATACCAGCCTGATGTCCTACACCGCTATTATGCACTCTTCCTTCCATTAACAAACAAGTCCATTGGCAGCATGCTCGATATAAGTTTTACCTTATCACAGAAACCATATAGTATGCGCATAAAACTTATATGATGATAGCCTATTTCTGTAGTCCGCAGCTCTAGTATCAGTCTCATTTCCTCCATGAAGTCTTCTCCAGCGAGCAGGCTGTATATACTTGCAAGGCACCTGGATTATCGTCCTCAATCATCAGAGTGCGAACATCCGAACATGCAACAACCGAGACTTTCCCAGGATACCTGAGTCGGCAGATTACTTTATAAATAATGTTCCAAAGTATTGGACCGAGTGCAGTGTTCCATTTGACCCTCTTGCTACACCTTTGTTGATTTCTTCTCAACTTTACTACTCTATCCAAAGAATACGTCTCCGTCAAAATAATTATTTGGTCTGAGATCGATTTGCTCATCGCCTGCAGAATGCAATCCCACCTAGCCGTACTGAATGAATTCCCCATATCTACAAGGATTATGGGTGCGATTTTGGCTCTTGAAGAATTCATGTAAACTATAACCCCCTCTACTGCTGTCATCATTAACTTTTTTCTGGCTGGTGAGCCATGCAAGATCTCAGACTGTGTCCCGAAATGTTCAAGCTCTGCGAGTAGTCGATTGAGAGATCTCCTGTCAAAGAGTTTTCCGATCTTACTTATTAAAATTATGGTCCCATATGTGGATGAATTTTTTAGTTCTCTCTTTCACTTGGAGGACAGCACCATTCGTGCCTACTACCAAGGGTATCGGAACTCTACTACTTTTCAGTGCTGCTGAAACATATCCCTCAAAAAGCTTTCTGCAGGACTTCGTTCGAAATCAGGAATTATCTTTTTCAGATTGTTTGTGCGTCCATGAAAATGGGGCACACTTCAAACGCCACACTCTTCCGAGAATCAATGTAGGCCTTTCCGCGGCAGATTTTCCTGTAGTAATCCTCCATGGCAGATTATGCTTGTTCGATGATCCATACATCATTGAAGTTTTTGATATCGGAGATTTTCCTTGTGCTTTCCCATTCTCTGCTCGCTTCTCGCTCGCCAGTCTGATATGGATGACGCTATGCTATAAGAGAGTTGTTGAAAACTATCCCCGATTTGGTTATTTTGCAACTAGCACCCAACGAGGATATAGTGCCATCATTCTGCGACTATTGCTATTACAACCCTTTCAACGATTACTTTTCGAATCAGGTTTGAAGTTTTAAATGGCCAGATTGAAAATTCTCAATATGTATTGAACGAAAACTTGTCGGAGAAGAAAGAATAATATTTTGTTAATTATCAAACTGTTTACTCTTAAGTTACCAGATAGTTGATTATATTTCCTTCGCCAGATCAATTGGATATCACTATCGGACAAAAATAACATTCTGAAAGTTAAATAAGGTATATTCTATGTTTTTACTACGTTTACTGATTAAAAGATGTAATTAAAACGAATTGAGGAGACTTTCATCAGCAGAAAATTGAATTTCAGTTTTAATTAAAACACAATATAATTTCTACTTCGATGAAATTGCATCTATTAAATATAAGGTAATATTCTGAATATTGTTTGATGGAATTAAAGGTTAACTAATTGCTACTATAAAATTATTTTCACGAGTAGCTGTCAAAAGCATATTACCCAATAAATTATAGAATATTCCTCTTGTAGATGATCTCTAAAAATAGAACCTCATAAAATCTCAATTCATGAGCTTCTGTATAGAATTAATAGGAATCAGAGAGTAGAAAAGTATTCTTCGAAAATATTTTTTTAAAGAATGATACTATTTCCTGAATATCGCTGCAAAAATGATTGAAAATAAAGATAAAGTTTCTATTCAAATTTTCTAAAAATGAGCAACCTGTAACTCCTTCTCCCATCATATTCAGCTTTCCAGAGTTGTAGGTGAGGTCAGTCTATGACACTGTCTCAAGGACATAAGGGAGCGTTGGAAAGAAAGTTAGGAACAATTTGCGAATCTTAAATTTCGTATTTACAGCATGAATGATGTTTTTCATAGAGTATGAGCCATCTATTTAGATGAGACTATAAAGTGTTATAGTACAAGATTTAGAGAAAGAAGACCCATTTACTCGTCAGGTGTTGTTTTTCATCTCAACCCTTCCCAAATGTTGTAAAACTTTAAAAGTAGTTGATAGTTCTACTCTCCCAGGATTGACAATAAAGAACCGACACTCATAAAGCTTTATCATGTTAATATTGAGTAGTTTCTCAGTTGGCACTTCATTAGTCTATTCTAAAACATTTAGTTTCATCAGTTTCTTCTGAGTTACAGTTCCTCAATTTTCAATTTGTCAACTTCATGATGCGTTGTTATAACTATGAAACCTTATGCCATTTGATTCGATGGAGAGGAAGTCTCTAGTGAAGAATGAATTTTTCAATATCAAGTGCTACAGGTTTGAAATCTATTACCGGAGAATGCAGAAAATCAGTTTGTTCTCACATCAGTGCTCCAGCCAAGTGGAGCATAGCAAAAATCACTGCCTTCATAGTTGTCATATTTGTAAAACGTCTGTCAAAATTTTTTCGCATATTTTTCTTTAAATTAAACAAGATCCACGAAGAAATAATGAATGGGAAATGTCAACCCAAATTATTGGGTCAACCTAAATTAGTGGGGTCATAATGATTCTAGAACATCATAATCGGCATCACTTAGAAGACCGAACCTGGCCATCGGGGCTCTCTTGGTCAAACAGAGAATGAATTGTTTTGAGTTTGAATATTGAAGGAATTTTGCGATTATACTTCAAAATTGGCAAGCAAGAACAACGAAGTGATTATGTTTCAGGAGACACACTGCGACAGAAGAACATCTCCGCAAAAGAGGAAATATCGCAGGTGTTGTACTTTTTGATTATTTCCTTAGCCTTGCTTGCTATGTAAAATCTTTTCTTAGATTCGAATGAGTTTAGATATATAAGAGTCAGGTATGATTATCGAAATATTTTTCTGCTGGTTTTCTTTTTCCATTGTTATAGATTCCTGTCCCAAACCCCCTTACCTTCACCCTTGTCTTTGTCTGGAAATCATGAAGTGCCAGATGAGAATGAGGGAATGAAGATGCTAAGCTGAAAAATCTTTGGTACTCTTTATGTACACACGACACTAACACAACATGAACAGAGAAGCTATTGCTAGTGCAATAGCTACAGGCAAACGAGTTTTTTCCTCAAGTTTTTTCACTCGTTTATTAAATCATACGCAAGATAGTTTGGTTCGCCTTTTACATTTTCTGACCTCACACCTGTGTTTTTCTGACACACACCAAAATTATAGATATGAGCATTTATTGTAAATACAATTATTCAAATTTCTGTAAATCTTCTCTTTTCAAAAGAATATATATATATATATATATATATATATATATATATATATATATATATATATATATATATATATATATATTTTCTTGAAGCAGCTAATACCATTTTCGACCTTTACAACTTCGTTGTAAGTAAAGCTTGAAGCCTGAATATTTTATCAGGAGGTCCTACTAAAACAAGCTACATTTTCAAATTGCCTAATAATAATCCCTACAGTTTACAGTAAACTTTTGCTAGTAGAACATCTCTGACAAAACACATGGCGCCGCTCGCCCGCAATGAAGAAATGAAGAGAGGTAGTCGGTGGTACTGTGACGCATTTTTGACGTTTCAGATATTTACACAAAAAAAAATTATAACATTAATTTGAACTATTAATTTAGGGGTTGCCCAATACTAATCCGTCCCCCTGAACCGCTTTTATAGTTTGAAATTTCGGTCTTGATTTTCATTTCACCAGCTTTAGAACTGACAACACAATATTTCAACTCTTTTTCCTATATTTATTTTCATCTCTCGAATTTTGAATCTGGGAGAAAACCCATTCAATCCTTACAACTTCTATTCCGCACCTATTCGGTTAATATTCCCAAAAATAACCAGATACTCTCATTTCTTAATAATTCAACGTCTATTCAGGAAGCCACATATCAAATTCATTATCAGAGTCGTACTCTTAGGGGTGCCTATGTTTACTTCAGCAGTTCAAGGTATTGCCATATTATACTTCAAGTGTATACGTTCTATCGTTTGTTTCCACAAGAACCTAACATTTTCCAGGATAAAAAAATCCTTTCATAATTATAAAGGTAATAATCTATTTGTGTGCCAAATGAAACAAATATCCAAACAAACAAACATTCACATTTACATTGCGCAACATTCACATTTACATTGCGAAATCAACACACAATTTCAATATTTCATATTCCTCTTTCACTAGGAAAATAATTATTGAAACGTGTTTCTTTCCGATATGCCTGGACATATTCTAACGAAATTTGATATGTTTTATATCGCACATGTTCTCCATGAGGAATGAAATAATAAACAATTAATTGCACGAAACTACCACATATTGATAACAGTAGTTGTAATAATGCAACGCGAATCATGAAATTAGACCATGACAGAATGTGCTGATGCAGTGGGGTCTGATGACCATCGTTCAACTTATACAAGACTAGCCAAAGGCTTGGGGTACCCCATTCAACAGTAGTCGTGAAAGGAGACTGAGCTAGGACGACCTCGAGCAATGATGGCGATCCATAACCGTTATTTAAGAATTTACTCGTTGGGACGACGGTTCGCTACTACTAGGTACCTTCTGATACAGCTTCGATAGAACAGTGGCATGCAAATTAGCACTGAAACGATGCGACAACGTCTTCGGGAATTTGGTTCGAGGCCTGGAGTTGCAGTTCGAGGCTCAGCTTTAACCACAACGAAGAGCCGAATGGAATTTTGCCAGCGAACATGTCAATTGATTGGAAGCTGACTGGGAGAGAGTTTTGTTCACAGATGCATCGAGATTTCGTCTTTTTATTTGTGGTCGACGTTCTCCTACTCCAAAGGAATGAAATGTAGTTGAAATGGATGATATGCCCAGAGCAAACTTTTAATGTACCTATGTTTTTGGTGAAGGTCAGGTAATGATGTAGCGAGGAAGTTTCTTGAAAGGCCCTACTGTTGTGGTCATCGTAAATAATAAAACCCTGAATTAACGGAGATTTTTCTGTTTATAAATTATATTTCCAGACCTCACCAAGCTTATATCGTTAGGAATAACCTTTAAGAACACAAAATCATTTCAATTGAAAGGTTTGTACGTAGTCCAGACCTCAATCTCATCGAATTGGCATTCTCAATAGAAGATTAAGAAGCCAACAAAACTACCCAGCAATCGCGAACAAACTGATCGCAATTTGGAACGGAATGTATCTGAATGCCATAAGGTTATTAATTTTGAGTATGAATCGTAGATTTTGCGCAGTGATTCTCAACATTTTTCAATTTTCATTTCGATTGGCCTCAAGCATTCCTTAGTGCTGGAGAGTTACTGGAAAATCATTCTTCGAACAAAGAAACTTCTGAATAGATTTGAATTTTCAATTTTGTGCGTTAATTTTAACATGTGAAAAATGAAGTTTTTTGTTTTGAAGAAACTAGATAGTATGATAAGAAATATTGAATTATCACCACAAATTCGGGATATTGTCTCAGTCGTCACTGAGATTTGAAACGGTGAAATTCAAAATTTAAAAAAGCCTTTAATCATAATTGAAAATGATTGACCGATGTGCAGAGGGGTCGAATAATCAATGGGGGTATCACAGGGGGTGACTTCAAAAACCTACGCCCGATACGTGAAGCTACAATCTCTGCAGACAAGACCGCACTTTTTGTCAAGTTGCGAGAAGAGGGTGCGTCGCACCCCATTCTCCAAAGGCAATTTCTGGAAGCAACAGGCATCAGTGTATCAGTCGAAACGATACGTCAAAGACCTCGTTCGAGTGGTTTATACAGCAGTAGGCCTTTAAGAATTCCAGAGTTAACCAGACAACATAAAATTTACAGATTTAATTGGTGTATCGAGCACCAAAATTGTAATATTGAGAATTGGCGAAATGTTCTCTTTTCGGATGAGACCAGAATTGGTCTTCAATCAGATGACCGCCGGATTCGGGTTTCAGTGGGTCGTGGAAGACAAGCTAGACTCCAAGCAGCAAGACGAATTCCGAAATACCAAGGGGGCAGTGTGATGTTTCGGGGTGGATTATGCTGTGAGGCAAAACATATTTGATTTTGTTTTTGCGAGTGTAATGCTCATCCAAGCCGCCACAGAAGAGCGGCAGAATACTACAGAGGAGGTCGAAAACCTAATTCAAAGCATGCCTAGACGAACTCAGGCTTGTTACAGGGCAAGAGGAGGTAATACAAGCTACTCAGGTCGAGAAAAAAACATCTACTCCGTGAGAGAACAATTTCCAATTTTTTTACTACATGCGAAAAAAGTCTCTTATTTTATTTTATTTGTTTATTTCTTAAAATAAACCTAAATTAATTTTTTCTCGATTGAAATATCTCAAAAGGATCAATTCTAATAATCCTTCGAAATTTCTAAAATTCCTGAGGTAATATTCAAAATATCGGGTGGTTCCATATAAATTTGGTTGTATGTATATAGTCAGGGTACTAGTGTCTATACTATATTTAGATAAAATTGATAATGATTTGTTATTGCTAATGTCTGAATAACGTACCATTTTTCACTAATTTATAATTGATTGAGTTATCTCTATATTTGAGCGAGAATCACAGTCAGAATTCATCAACGATGAGTTGCTGTCGTTTCATTCATACTACTATAATGTAATTCTTAGTAAAATTGCTATATTCAACAAAACGCACATTTTATGGTTCATAAGTATAATTTGTCCGTTCGCGAGTGCAAGAACACATCGATCGCGAAGCGAACACAAAGGTGCAAAACCGTTCACTGTCGGGTTTAACTGTCTCTATGGGCTTAGTCGTCGCGAATATGGATAATGCCGGACAAGAAACGCTATGCTGTAGAAAAGACGAGATATCGAAGCAAGTAGCCATTCTGGGGTGCCTCAATGAAGCTTAATTAATTCATTGGTTAATATTATTATATTATTTCATAGTTGTTTGGATGTTGCTTGGTTGATGGTAGACTTGAAGAATAACTAGCTTTACTTTCAGAATTTCTCACCTTCCTTCGAAAGTGATACTCCACACACTGCAACAGCATAAAATCAAGGCAGTTATTCTGATAAATATCTATGAAAGCACTTATGCAACATAATGACTTGACAATCACACGGTAACTCAATCTACTATTTGTTGATTAGATATGGAATATGATAATTCTTACCTTGAGGCTCATTATATTTCAGTTTCTACTAATTGTCAATCTAAGCTAACCTAACCTAACCTTCACTTGTAAGACCGATCTTGGCCATTGGCACCCTCCAGACAAAAGATAAAATATTGTATCATTGGGATTGAGTATTGAAATTATTTCGAAGCACATAAGGTATTATGTTGCAAAACTACCAAGCATCTATGGTGCAGGAGTTATCATCTTACAAGAAACAGAAATTGCGATCGAAGCTCCGTGGGGCTTTACTTTACTGTTACGTATTTCTTGAATGTCTTTCTAGTGCTATGTATGGTCCTGCTTGTTTCGTTAAGAATTCTTCTCTTGAACTTATTCGACAGATACTTAAGATTGTTTTGAGCGGTGTATCATTCATAGGTTTTCAACTCATGAAAGATCCTAGTCCAAAGGTTTCTAGTTTCCATCTTAGATGAAAGGAATGGTGAATTGTTTGGATAAAGGTTGAGCGCGTTGTGATAATGTGTGTCTTTAAGGGAATTCTATGGAATCATACTTAAGCATATAATATAAGATGCTTTCTTCTCACTGCCAAAGACACTCATAAGCTGGTACTCATTGTTACTCATGTCTCGATAGCGGAGGGTGTTTACCTAGGTTTAATCGAATCAAATAAAAGATTCATATATTTCTTATGGTTTCACCTAGTCATCTTATTTTCATAAGGTGTATCAGGTCCTTGAATAAATTCCCATGAAAATCTAACCTAACCTAACCTAACCTACTCATCTTATTTTCATAAGCTGTATTGGGTCCTTGAATAAGTTTCCGTTGTTTTATTGGGAATATAAACGCTTCATTCACAATATCTATGGAAAAATGCTTCAAAGTAGTGACTCTCACTAAACGCCAATCTCTCATCTTTCTGGCAGCAAATGAATCACGCGTCTTCTGGCGCTATACATGAATCAATCCATTCTTTGGTTTCTTCATGGGATTGGTGCTTCTCAGTTAGTACAAGTGGTATTGGACGGACTAGCTGGTAATCGAAAGGAACAATACCTGGTGAATGACGGAGGTGGGTCATACTTCCCATCGAAGTGTTTCCTGGTTGTTTTCAATGGTTTAATAACATGAGGCCGAGCGTTGTCGTGCAAAACATCCATTGCAGTCAATAGCGATCTCCCGTGATTGTCTCATTTTGTTTGAGAAGCTCATATTAAAAAAAGCAGAAAAGCTTAGAACCATGAATATTTGGCTTCAAGCATGATGTAGAGGCATGACCGACTCATTAATCTTGCTTCTGGACTATTCCAATGGCTTTCAAATCTTCCGAAACTGTTGTGTCACATACTCGTTAGATTTTTCAAGTGCAGATAACGTCTGCCACCAGTCCTCATTATATAATTCTTTTCATCATCCGACTTGAAACTCTTTCGGTGTGCCAGAATGTTCTCTATTTCCAAGATCAAAATCATCGTTTAAGTGTTGAAACTCTACATGTTGTCTCTGACGAGGCATGTTCTTCACAAGAATTCTGTTTGATTCAGCAACAGATTTCTTAAAATAAAATGAATCAATAAAACTCCCCGCAAATACATTCTACTTGCCACAAAACTAGACATTGTTAACACTATAAACAACGTTGTTCACAGCATAACATGCACTTTGTCAAGACTTAATATTTTCCGTGCATGTATCGGAGAGTGACCAGTAATCGGTCTATCGGTAAAAATGGGGATAAATACAGAAAATGTACACTAGCTGTACACTGCAGTGGTGAAACCCATGATTTTACATTATGCTCTTACATGGGGGCCAAAAGTGATGCAGAGGGAATTAGAGAGAAGCTGAACAAACTTCAAATACTAGTTGAGTTGTGCATCACAGATCAGCATCAACGGTGAACCTGGATGCTATCCTGAATTTACCTTCTTTTGATATTCATACTAGGGGTGAGGTTAGGAAACCTGCATTCAGACAGGACATAAATAGAAACTGAAAAACTGGACACGCGGGGCACACCGAAATTTAGGAATTGATCATTAACTCAACACTGAGTATGAGTAATGATACGACGACCAAAAAATTACAAATGGTAAAAAACCATGATATACTGGAGCAAATTGGCTTGAATCTGACAACTAAAGAGATAAATTGTGGTATACCGATGGATCCAAAATGGGAAAGGGAACTGGAGCTGAAGGGTTCTCATAAAACCTGGATTGTCGACTGATAATTTCATAAGGGGAGCAGTCAACCATCTTTCAGGCAGAAATAGATGCCATACCTGTATTCGTGACAACCTCAAAAGAAGCTATAAGAACAGGCAGTTAAACATCCTTTGGGACAGTCAGCTGGGAATGAATGCTTTGGTTGAGAGAGAAATCCGGACAAACCTCATATTAGAATGTCTGTAGTTATTAACTAAGCAGGCGTAACGGAACCAGGTTACTTTGATGTGGGTTTCTGGGTACAACAGGATTCCAGGCAACGAAGAGGTGAATCATCTTGCCAAGGAAAGTACCAAGACAAGATTCATTGGCCCGAAACCAGCGCTTGGTAGAACTAGCTCTAAGGTACAGAACATAATTAACACCAAGAAAGCTACACGTTGACTGGAAGGTTAGTCTAACCCCGGGCCATACACAAACTAAACTTCTGCTGCAAAAACCTAGCAAGAAGTTCACTTCAGATTCTCATTGGCTGAGCAGAGAGAAGCTTAACACTCTAACAGGTCTATTAGCTCAACATGGATGGCTAAGAAAACATCTAACAGATAAGGCATTTATCGTGGGAAATATATATGTAAACTATGCAACGAAGAAGAAGGAATAGCTCATCATATTGTGAGCGAATGTGAATCTCTAGCCAGGAAAAGATGAAAAAATTTAGAGGACAAGGAAACCTCAACATATCTAAGCAAAGGGGGCCTAATAAATTCGATTTTGAAACTCTTTAAAGGAATATTCTTCTTCTTCTTCTTCTTGAGGTGCCTCTTCTTACGAAGATCTACGATCGTCAGGGCAATCGTCACTTTGGAGGCCGCAGCTGTAAACAGGGACTTCGTACTCTTGTTGAACCACTGTCGTAGGTTCATGAGCCAAGTTGTTCTTCTTCTGTTGGGCGCACACATTTCTTGGATCTTGCCTTGAATGATGATATGAAGCAGTTTGTATATAACATTTCTCAAAATGTGGTATTGGAGTTTCCTCGTCTTCACAGTGTCGAGTAGTTGAGCGTCGCTGTTTACTCTTCAGAGAACTTCGGAGTTGGTCACGTGGTCTCGCCATGAGATGCGAAGAATTTGCCGGTACACCCACATTTCAAATTCAGCTATTTTATTCTCACTGATTGAGTTAAAGTCCAGCCTTCTACTCCATACAGCACAATGAAAAAGACGTAACAGCGAACCATCCGCAGACGTAAGTCGAGACTTAGATCTCTATTCGTTAGCAGCCTCTTCATCCTCACAAAGACAGCTCTTGCCGATTCTGCTTTATATTTCGGGTTTCAGCTTCCATTTGCTGGTTACTAGGCAGCCAAAATGTTCACTATGCGTGCTCCGCTCGATTTGTTACACATCTATCTGTAGCGTAGCTGGTACATCATCTCTCTTATCGATTACCATAAAATTTGTCTATTTGACATTCATTTGAAGACCATACTTTCTGCTGGCAATATTTACTCGGTCTAATAGCTGTTGTAGGCCTTCTGCCGACGAGCTCATGAGAACTGTCTCATCTGCGTACCTGATGCTGTTGACAAACATTGCATTCACCGAAATTCCTTCAGTCGCACCCTCCAAAGCTTCAGCCATTATTCTTTCCGAATAGAGGTTGAAAAGTGTAGCCAAAAGCACGCATCCCTGCCTCACTCCTCTTACGATTGAGATGTCTCTTGTCTCATCAGAGCTCAAGAGAACTGACGCCACTTGAGCTGCTGAACGTATTCCTTCCATATTTGCTTTTTGTCCTCAATTTCGTTGCCAGTATTGCCAAGTTGATCTTGAAGGACACTCATTTCTCTTTCTCGTCTTTTTCTAAGCACCTCCCGAATCTTTTTGTGGAGATTAAGCGAATCATGTCGTTCTT
Organism: Cryptolaemus montrouzieri; assembly: GCA_013387265.2. NCBI lineage: Eukaryota > Metazoa > Arthropoda > Insecta > Coleoptera > Coccinellidae > Cryptolaemus > Cryptolaemus montrouzieri. The sequence goes on from JABFTP020000103.1 coordinate 47,017,861, forward strand.
GTAGGTTTTCTAATTCTCAACATTTTTCCTCTTCTCTAAGTTGCTTAACTTTTCTGACGTTTCTTTGAATACATTTGTGCGCATCTCGGTATTTCGTTCGGTCAACAATCAGCCATTTTCTTCTCTCCTCCATAAGTGTTAAAATTTTATTTGTCATCCACTCTTTGTGCGGCCTTGTTGTGCTGTTTCAAGTGTTATTTACTTAACTCATTGATTATTCGTTTCACTTTCATCCACATCCCCTCCACAAGGACATCTTCAGAATTTCTTAGTGAAACTGCAAGTAATTTCTTCTGCACGTCTGTTTTTCTTGTCTTCCTCGCACACTCGCCATATGTCAAATTCAGCCTTTCTCACGCCCTTTTTCATTGCTTTCAGCCTCACACAAACATCTGCAATAACAATGCTGTTGTCGGTTCCAATATCTGAACCAGCGATATCACTGCATTCCTGAACCTTTTGTCGATCGCAATGAAGTCAATTTGATTTCAAACAATGTACTCTGGTTGATCTCTGATCTAAATACGTCTTCTAACAGGTTGCTAAAAAACGGTGTTGGTTAGTACCATCTCTTCTTCTTCACGAAATTCAAACAATCTTTCGCCTCTTAATCTACGCTCTCCAAGTCCAAACTTCCCTTTCACTGCTTCAACTTTGGCGTAGAAGTCGCCCATTACAATATTGACTTGTTTCTTCCTAGTTATTCGTATCAGGCTATTCAGTTATCCATAGAAGCGTTCTATTTCTTCATCACCGCTGTCCGCTGTGGGTGCATACACTTGTATAAGATTCATTTTGACTGTACCATTAAGTTGAAGCATGCACACACTGTCTGAGTGAGGTAAAAAATTCAAAACAGTCGCGTTGACAGCCTTTGTGACGATGAATCCTACTCCTCTACAGTGTCCAGGCTCATCGTTTCTAGCGTAGTAGATCTGGTAGTTGGGCATATTCAGTAATCCGCTTTACTTCCATCTCATTTCACTTATTTCCAGAACATCAACCTTCCGTCTCCCCATATCTTTAATACCTCCTTCCACTTTTGTCATCTCATACAAACTATTAACATTCCAAGTGGCAACCCTGGTTACCTTTCTCTTCTTCATCTTCATTCCTATCACATTGTTTAAAACCGTCCCGCCCGCAGATCAGAATGGGAGACTTACTCCGGAATATAATTTAGTATTAAACAGCATTATGATAAAGGAATACATAGCTGTATAGTAAGGAATGAGTGTTTACGGAGGAGCACAATAAGCCTTGAATAGCTACAGTGACACAGAGCCAGAAGACAAAGGACAAAATATAAATACAAAATACAAATGCATATTTTGCAGGATGTTCAGCGTGACAATCATATTATATATATGTTTGTCAAATATCAAAGTTGAAGATTATTACATAATCAACGTATTCCTACAAATTTCTGTTATTCTCTCTTTCATTTAAGTAAATAAATGAATAATTTAAAATACTTTCTACATAACAGTCTTGTTAATCGTTATCCGAATTATTATATTTCTTGTTGTAATTATATTGATGCACGGTTGCCATGTGTTATATTTATCATATAAATAATAATGTCTCATATTGATGAGGTTATTATGAATGTTTGTAGAGAACTAATTGGATGATATAATGGTTTATGACAAAGAATTAATAGGTCCTTTCATGGATACTTGAACTTAGTTTTATTAATTTCTTTTCATATTTTGTTTTCGATAGCACCATCAATTCCAGAGTGGTAACAAAGTATTATTTGAAACACTCATTCATAAGAAAATAATGTCGTGTATAATAAACTATATAAGCATTATTTACACACAACCAAATTTATATGGAATCACTCGGTGTTTCACCTCATTGATTATTTTTAACCACGGATCTTTGACCACTTGTGTAGAATGAAGTTTTTTGTTGTAAAAAAACTAGATAGTATGATAAGAAATGTTGAATTATCAACACGTGTTCGGGATATTGTACTCTGTCGTCACTGAAACTGTGAATTTCAAAATTTAAAAAAACCTATAATCATAATTGAAATGCCTTACGTAGGATTGTCCGATGTGAAGAGGGGTCAAATAATTGCTGTCGTTGAAGAAGGAGTGGCAGAGGGACATAGCGGCCACAATGTTGGTATCACAGGGAGTGATCTCAAAAACATACACCCGATACGAAGGAGCTACAATCTCTGCAAAATAGGCCTAGAAGGAGTCGTAGGAAGATCACTTCTCAAGAACAAGACCACTTTTTGTGCAAAATTGCAAGAAGAGACCCTAGTGCGTCGCACCCCACACTTCACAGGCAATTTCTAGAAACAACAGGCATCAGTGTATCAGTCAATAGGGGTTTATACAGCAGAAGGCCTTTAAGAGTTTCCGAGCTAACCAGACAACACAAAATTAACAGACTTAATTTGTGCATCGAGCACCAAAATTGGAATATTGAGAACTGGCAGAATTTTTTTTTTCCGATGAGTCCAGAATTGGTGTTTAATCAGATAACCGCTGGATTCGGGTTCTAAGGGGTCATGGAAGAAAAGCTAGACTCCGAGTAGCAAGACTAATTCCGAAAAAACAAGGGGGCAGTGTGATGTTTTGGGGTGCCATTATGCTGGGAGGAAAACAGAAATAACGTGGACTTAGTGATGGATTCAATGGTCAGACTCTGGCGATGTGCCCACGGTGAGAATTTTACTTTTATGCAAGATAATGCTCCTCCGCATACCAGCAACCTCACGCGACATTATCTTGAAACAGAGGGAATCGTTATATTGGAATGGCCAGCTTTCTCTTCAGACCTAATTCCTATTGAACATTTATGGGATAATCTCGAAAGGAAAATAAGATCGCGCCAGAATAGGAACTCCACAACAGTTAATCCAAGCTACTACAGAGGAGTAGCAGCATATCATCTCAGATTAGGTCGAAGGGAAAGAGGAGATAATACATGCTACTGAGTTAGAGAAAAACAACACCTATTGCATGAGCAAACAATTTTCAATTATTTTACTACATGCGGAGAGAGTCTCTCGTTTTCTTTTATTTGTTTCTTTGTTAAAATAAATCTTAATTCATTTCTTTTTTCAATTGAAATATCTCAAAAAGGAACAATTCAAACAATCCTCCGAAATTTCCAAAATCCCTGAGGTAATATTCAAAACATCGAGTTATTCCTTATAAATTTGGTTGTGATAGTTTATTGATTGCAAATACCTGAAGAAAAATTTTCAATAGATTCCATGAAGGTTTTCTTTGTTCACGTAACTTATAATATCCCCTGGCAGGAACGATTTTCAGGAAACATTCCTTAGACGTGGCATTCCAATTTGACGCCTTATTTACGCAAGAATTCGAGGCTAATGGGGGGTAATATCCAAGCGTCGTCCTCGTTCCCAATGAATTTTCTGCGAACGTGTGTTTTAGATGCGATATTTCAGACGGTAAACGACCGAACCGCCGTTGTCCTACCTTTTAGGCTCTGCTAAATTAAGTCATTGATTTGGGGCGGCCTAATATTAAAACATTTATTTTGTGTTCATCGAACAAGTCTAATCCCCATCGATTTTTGTACCGTTTCTCTTGTTTTTAGTGAGTTTTATAAATATCAAAAATAACATTTTGAGAGGATTGAAACTGTATTTTCATGGTATGCCACATTGCTTGAAAACAAATCTATTGGGAGGTGAGATTGATATTGAATGTACTCCTATATTGTTCACAATATAAAAACATTTTTGATTATAATAATACAATAAAGTAGAAATTTTTTTATTTTATCGTGGTAATCTCAGTCATTATCAGTCGTATTCGAAATCTTTTTATAATAGACACCTCGTTTATCAAGGAATGATGACGGCTTTGTAATGTCCTACCGGCAGCCAGTAGGCTAATAAGCGATGGGCGAAGCATGAAAAGCAGTGACACCAGATGTTTCAGTACGATAGGAATAGTGTTTTGTTTCCAGTAGATTTCTAAGAACCTTAAAACCTGAAAAGTTCGTAAAATTGAAAATAATTTCAACTAAATTAGTGAGCCTATTAAGATCGCCTTTTATATCTAAACAGCTAATATACTAACCACCTAATATACTGAACGCCTTATATACTATTCGCCTAATATACCTAACCCTAAATAAACTGAACGCCTTTTCATATCCAACTCTATCTATACTGAATGTCTCATTATATTCACTGATCTTCATTCTCATCAGTTCTCTTGTACTTAGCTGAATGGAACTGGCTCATATATTTCCTCACACATTCTTAGGGTAGTGCAACTTCTAGTATTGTTTAATGGATACTGACTTATCAACCATACAAATTTCAACACTGTTTACTACTATCCCAATTCAAAGAGATACATTCAATTCGAAAATCTCAACTTTCTCCAGTTGAGCTATCATAAGTTGAAATTGAAAAAATTGCAACATTGATTCAAAAAACCAAATTTTTCAATCACACTTTGGCATAGAAATTCAATCATCAACAACTCAAATATTTATGCACAATATCCCAAATGTTTAGTTCCAAAAGTATTAAATAAAAACTTCAGAAAGATCGATATATGCAGATCTATAGTTTCAACTTACTAATTTTCACTTAACAGTTCTGATTCGAGTTAGACCAGATAAGAATTGAATAAGATTCGTGAATTATAATAAATAAATATGAGCTTGAAACAGTACGATGGAAGAATTACTTCTCAAGTATAACAATGAAATTGAAAATCAAAGTTCTTCTCAAATTAAAAGTACTTGAGAGTATCCAAAAGACAAAAGCGAGAAATAAGTAATCAAATAAAGGAACAACATGGAATACATAGAAACTTTACCTTATGTGATTGTCCTATAACTATTTTGCATAAATTCAAATTGACCAAAATTCACACAATTTGTTTACCAGAAGTACAAACATTTTCTAAATTGAAGTGTTCTTGTGAAAAGCAAAAATGAGATTGAAACATCCACAAATTTGTAAATTACATTATGGACCCTCATTTACAATACAATGATGTTAACTATATATCAGTTTCATTAAAATTGTTTTTTGTAACTGTTAGTTTCCTAGATCCTTAACTGCCGAGTTGGCAGTTGGTTTCGAGAATGTCAGCTCCATGTAAACTTGCTCTCATAATTGAAACTATTCTTCAATTTTACTTCTCTTTAATTCATTTTCCTATGAAATTTTATAATATACAGTGAAATGAAAATGAAAGGAAGAAATTCCATTAAAACAACTTCATATTTCCATATTACGTGATGAACGTACTCATTTTACACATTTATATAAAATACCTATAGTAAAACTACCAATAACAAGAATTGTCAAATTGCATAGCATTCTCCAAGTAGTTGTTGAATTTTTTCCAAAGTTTGATTCACATAAGCAACAGCATGTTTCCTGTGACTTTCATACAGTTGTGGTTGTACGAAATGAAACTTCATATGCAACTTCTACATATTTGAACATCATGTTTCCCACTTTAAGACACCTATAACAGAGAAACTTTCAACTTCAAATCAACGAGGAATACTTGTCATTCATTCAACAACCTTGACAAAAATTTCCTGAGAAACAGTAACCATGAGTTATGAATAGGAGGAAATCACAATAATTACCTTTTGTGCAAATTTGAGATCTTATTTTCTTTGATCCAAACTTGAACATTGTCAAACACATTGAATCTCATTTATTTTAACATTTGGATAATTGTATAATAGAAACCTACTTCTTCTTGAATAAACTGAAACGAAAATTCAATTTGAAATGGCACGGTGTTATTGTAATTCAGTTTGAAAAATTTTAATACAGATATAGCCTTTAGTGCATAGATTTTAATATTTATATGATACACACTCTAAATGACCTAACGAAAATTTTATCGAAATCGTCTCAGAAAAATATTATAATAAATAAACTAAATAATAATAGAAACTAAAAGAAGATCCCATCATTTTGTAAAATAGTAAAATTGATTCGTTGAAAAATCCTAGTAATTCCAGGAAATCTTTCAACGCAATGAGCTTAGAATAACCATGATAGAAAAATGAAATATGTAAATTTTGAGTACGTTTCTTGAGCATGCTGAAAAAATATACATTAAAATACATATATAAACCTCAAATTACATTTAGTTACCTTTCAAACATTATTATAAGTCTGCTTAACTTCTATTTATATAATAACATTCCATTTGACTCACTTTATTTAGGTTTGAATGACAACAAAATGATAAATTTATGAATTTTGAAAGTTTATTAAATCTTTCCTTAAACAAAATATACATAAAATGGATAAAATAAACATCAAACTACGATCACTTACCTCTAAATTTTTATTCCAAGTTTCGTCAAACTTTTCATTCAACTAAAATTCAGAATTACTTATTTTGACAGATCGAATATAAGACTAATTGAAATAAGGTTAGTTTCTTTAGATGTAATGGATATATCATTTCGTCTCATATTGTCATTCGAAGAGAGAGCGCACTATATTCTAGATGTTGGTAGTACCAAAATTATGTTGGTGAAAGTAAAAGTTACTAACTATATTCATTCAAATGAGAGAGAGCATTCAATTTCACACGTTGGTAAGACTCACTTCCGACATTAAATAGCGATCGTAGGGACGGTAGGAGAGGGGACTGACTCCGCCTCCGTGTATATAAATTTAAACACTATTCACTACTATTCTAATTCAAAGAGATACATTCAATTTGAAAATCTCAATTTTCTCCAATTGATGTAGCATTGAAATTTAAAAAAATATGAGCTTAAAACATCAAGATTGGGGAATTACTTCTCAAGAATACTCGAAACTAAATTCACTTATTCGCAATGTCGATAATTAACAACAATGAAATTTTGATATGTCACACTGATATTTTATAGTGACAGAATATTATGAGTATGAACAAAAATTTTGCATCGCCAACGTAGTTATTGTTATAAGCGAATGGGGAAACTCCAAAAATTGCCTAGGTATTCTCCACTAGAACTCCTGAACCGTTAAGAATAGAGTGACGTGAATGGTGTAAAAAAAATTAATAAAATACTGCTTCTGTAATACCGCGTGGCTCGATATGGTTTTCTCAGAAGAAGACCTACTTTTTGACATCCCGCAAAATATGAGCATTTGAATTTTCAGATACAATCTTGTATTTTCGTGATAGCAGTTGTTCTTCAAAAAATATGTCAAAAGGTTGAAGAAGGAGATGAAAAATTAAAATAATTAAAAAATACAGGGTGTCCCATTTGAAAATCGATAGTTGGTATGTCGAACATATTAATGTTTTAAAATTCCAAATGTTGTCTTCTGTCCGATTACCACATTTCATCAAAATATTCCAAATAGAAAAAAGTTAGAGGAGGCTCTAGTTTCAGTTACACTCGATATATATATATATATATATATATATATATATATATATATATATATATATATATATTTATTTAAATAATAACATTCATATATATATATATATATATATATATATATATATATATATATATATATATATATATATATATATATATGAATGTTATTATTTAAATTTTATATACAATCTTCTATTTTCGTGATAGGAGATGTTGAGCTGAGCCAATTGTCACTGTTCATGGTCTTCTAGAATAAAGGAAATAGCAAAAAAAGATTGTGTTTGGTTTTTCTTTCAAAAATATGTCAAAAGGTCGAAGATCGAAGTTGGTATGTCAAACATATTAATGTTATCAAATTCAAAATGTTGTCTTCTGTCCGATTCCCCATTTCTTGAAAATATTCCAAATAGAAAGAAGTTACAGAGGTGGCCCTAATTTCAGTTACACTGATATATATATATATATATATATATATATATATATATATATATATATATATATATATATATATATATATATATATATAAGTATAAAATAAATAAATATAAAGCGACAGCTTCCGGTTATACCGGAAGTTGACACCATCTTTGTTATTTCAAATGGTATAACGCATGTTTCTATATATGAACTTTCTGATCGGAATTTTGCGATTTTTGGTTGTCTCTTACAAGGCATCATAAGGATACTAAAGATCATGCAATATCGATAATTTCTAGCTCGTTGTAAGTAGAAAGTCGCATTCAGCAGAATTCAATGCATTTAGAGGCTTCACAGTATACAAGGTGTTTTCAAAGCATGTTTCAAATCGTAGTAAATTCAAAGGTACAAAAGTCTGTTTTTTCAAAGTAGACTACCTATTTTTGCACACACTATTTAACTCGCAATATTAATAGGCATCGATCTGTTATAGGTTACCCTATTTTCGAGCGGACCCTGAATTTCGCAGATTATATGATCGGAAATCTTTCGAATAATGCATTTCGATCTCTCAATACGAGACCCACCTCAGAATCTCCATCAAAGTAATTGTGGTCAAAATTCCGAGGAAAAAGTGCGAAATCAATTAGTAGTGAAGTGGATTGAATCTGGCTTCTCGTTTTTCTTCTTTTCTAGTAGGTATTCTCGATTACATCAGTTACATGTCAGGAAAGTCAACTTCGAATTGTTATTGATTTCAGATCTAGACGTTTTGAAATCTAATCAGATATTTTTCAGCATAAATGGAATACGAAAAGGAATACGTCCATGGTTTTTTTGGTTGGCAATGTTTTGAAAAGTACCTACATCTAACCATAAAAAAATCGACATGCTTCATTCAGCGAGGTATTTCTGGTAATTCGAAGATGACTTTACCGACAAGTGACTGTTGTAATTCACTGCAATAGTAATTGATTACGCAGTTTTTCACTCGGAATTCTGAGCAGAATTACTTTGATGCTAATTTTGAGATGGTTCTCGTATTGAGAGATCGAAATGCATCATTTGAAAGATTTCCGGTCAAAAAATCAGAGAATTTCAGGGTCCTCGAGCAAAAACGTGATTTCTGGGATAAAGTGGCGAATAACTCGAACGCGATGCATTTTAGGTACAGGGAAACTTATATCAAATCGATTCCTATTAATATTACTAGTTAACTGATGTGTGCAGAAATAGGTACTCTAATTCGACTAAACTGACTTTTGTTCCTTTAAATGTACTACGAACTGCCACATGCTTTGGAAACACCCTGTATACCGTGAAGCTTCTAAATGCATTCAATTCTGCTGAATGAGCTCTTTACTTACAACGAGATTGAAATTATCGATATTGCATGATCTTTAGTATTTTTATGATGCCTTCTAAGAGACAACCAAAAATTACAAAATTTCGATTGAAAAATTCATATCTTCCTTGGTTGATTTCAGGTGGCAATGATATGAGAAAAAATTATTCAGACTTTAATTTTTCACAATAAAATAATAGAAACATACATTAAACTATTTGAAATAACAAAGATGGTGTCAACTTCCGGTATCACCGGAAGTGCCGAAGCATTAAAAATATTTTCGGATCTTAGTTCGAGACAACAGAAAATTTTTTTCTGAACGGTCATTCCTTTTTCCATATATTTTTGATGTCCAACCTAGATATCTATAAAATTTTCAGAGGGACATTGATGAGGGTCCGCTATACTGATACATCGTAATTTGTTGAGCCTGTATAACTAAACACCAAATATTCATCGTATAAATTCACACCTCCGTCCTTCAAAATGGACTTGATCAGATTCATTGTTTCAGTATAACTTGACTATAAGTTTGATAGCAGATTTCCTCCTTCAGTAAGAACTAATTCCATTCTAAATGGTCGATAGTGAATAACTAACCCTATCCTAATATTAAGAGGGCTCACATCTTCATTGTGACAATAAACGGGTATCAAACTCAGAGCCCAATATGTACATAACTAATTGATGTGGTTTTGCAAGTTTCCCTATAACAATGGATTTATTTGCTATCGTAGTATCCATTCACTATCATACTCGCCGTACGATAAATCTGATAGTAAATGCAGAATTACAAGGAAGAGATATCTGAACGAAATTTATTTTCAGATCAGACTTTCTGAAGGTGAAGGGATTCGACGAAGACATCGTGGGATGGGGCGGTGAAGATGTTATGCTGTATCGAAAATATGTAAAAAGCTCTATAAAAGTAATACGGTCGACTGATCCAGGAATTTTCCACATTTGGCACCCCAAGGTATGTATATATTGAATAAAATGTTTCATACTTTTCCTGTTGGAATTTATAGAGTGCTGAACAAAACGACATTCTGCATTTGCGAACAAATTCAGCGTATTTGTAGAATATATTCGGAATTCTCTTGTGAAAATAGAAATTACTAAGACACTGTATGGATTTGGCCATTATTTCGTAGATGAGCATAATTAAACAGGAATGAATATTTATTTCCTATGTTTTTTCTACCGAAGAATAAATAGACAGAATGGAACTGAGTAAAGAATGTAGTGTTATTCAGCTACTTAATGATTATGGAAAAGCCTGATAGTAGGTATTCGATTCACAAACCATTGAAAGGAAGTTATTATTTGAATATGTCTAGAATACGGGTTTTACATGAATGAGTCTAATCGTACATTATCTGAAAATTGTCATTGAGAAATGATTTCAAAAATTTCAACTGATTCTAGGTAACTGACTTCCGTACTTGTAGGAGCTATATGTATTATTTCTCAAATTTTCAGTAATTGAAAAGAGTGACCATTGTGGATACAATGTTTAACCTTTGTTGAATATTAATTATTTTCGATGAAAGATAATTGATATTTGTTAAATCTTATTTTGTAGGAACGACCAGTTTGTCCTTATGAAAATTATTTCACCTGGACAGGATAACTCAAAAACTCATGAATTGTTTATATTCTCTAAAGGAGTTCTAACGTTAAATAAGAGTAATGATAATTTATTTTAAGATCTGAATGCAATTTTAGATTTCAATTTGGAGAGTTATTTACAACGTTTTTTCGTGAAATGTTGAAGGTATGACATTTTTTAGGATTGTACTTTGTTATTTTATATACAGGGTGTTCATTATCAAATGAGCCATTATGTATATTTTCTATTCGGTAGAAACACGTTCAATGATTTTATTTGGGGGACATCTTCTGACTTGGGGCTTTAAAGGTGAACACTAAGAGGGGCGCTTCAACAATTTAAAATTAAATAGGGCAACGATCTTATGATATCTCACTCTCAGCTGTCCAAAGCCTCTTTCCCACGGTGTATGAGAAAATTAATTCTGAAGAATTTTTCCCCAAAAAATCGTTTTTCATCCCTAACAAACCTCCTCGAACAATTTGTCTCTTTTCGGTAGTTATGAAAATTGGAAAAGCAACTCAATTTTTGTTTTGAAGGGAAATCATTCGAGAGTAGTTAGCACCTACGTGCTGTAACAGATTCATTTAGATCAAAAATGGCAGCCTTTGATCTGGAATGAATCTGTTCCATTTGTTCGCACTAATACTCCAATCGTCTTGGGGCGATAGTTTTTTCTATTTTTTAGTGGCTCACTCTGTATCTTCCACAGTTTTCAATCAAAAATGAAAATTCTTTCACAGGAATACAGACAAAGATAATACCTTTCTTTCGAGTTATCACTCGACCCATCTATCCTCTTCCAAATTTTCAAGGGTGGTCACCCCTGCTCTAGGGGTTGAAATTCGAGATGAGGATGGTACTTGATGATGACTGCGATTGATCAGCATGTATCTGTTCCATTTTACTTCACAGAAACTTGAATAGTCTCAGAGAAATTGTCTTCCCTATCTTTCAGTTGCTCACCCTGTATTTTTTACAGTTTTCAATTAAAAATTAAAATTGGTTCAATACGATGTAGACAAAGATACCACCTTTCTTTTGGTCATCATTCGACCCATCTTTCCCATTCAAAATGTTCAAGGATTGCAACCCCCGCTCAGGGGGTTAATATTTCGGGCGAGTTTTGTATCTCAAAAAATGTCCTTGAAACAAAAGTTGACCTGCTTTTGCGTTTTGTTCAGAAATGAATATCTTGGTAGATATATCCTCTGTTTAGTTTTCGTTAAAGCACCGTGTATGAACAAATAAAAGATATGAAGCTGAGGCCAAATATTGAAAGAACATTGGGAGACACAAAGTGGATTTCGAAAAGGAAGAAGTCTTCAATATTAAATATTCAGCATAAAGATATTGATGGAAAAAACTAACAGGATGAAGAAGAAAATATACCTAGCTTTTATGGACTTGGAAAATGGAAAATACTACGTAGAAGAGGAATCAAAGCAAAAATTATAAGACTGATCATAAATATATATAAAAGTAAGAGAAATTGCATTATAAGCGGAAACAGCGGAGTATTTCAAGACAACGGAGGGACTTAGAGAGGGGGTGGGCTTTTGTTGTTTATAATCTTTATGGATGAAATTATAAAAAATTTTTATTAGAGCTATAGAACCCCTCAAGTGTTATGAAGCTTAACTTAAATAAGTATAGCAATCAATTACATTTTATCCTATGGTAATATAATAGTGACAATTTTTAAAATATATGTATTCACAAGTATATTACAATTATCTAAGAAATTAAAGACAATTGTCATACCTACGATATTAGGTTCAAACAATAAACACTTGACTTGGTGTCAAAGGTAAAAAAAGCCCTTTGTCTAACAAGTTTTTGATAACATTGTTCCTTTCATTATCGTGAAGTGAACATTGGAACACTATATGATTCAAAGTTTGCAACTCATGTCGAATCATCAATTACACCTATGACTGTCTATGATATTTTTCGAAAATAAAGATTTATTCAAATTAATGTGTCTCGAACGGTATCGGTTTATCACGACAATTAAACTCGATTCTAGGTTCTTTCTAAAAAACTATAGATTTTTTCAATTTTAAAGAAATTTTGATATACAATCGTCCTGTATTCCTCGTTCTCAATTTAATTATTGAATTGGATATTTTATCATATGCAGTATGCCTAAAACTTTCTCTCAGAACTTGATAGGAAATGAGGTATTGCATGTCGTTCCTGGGTCGTTCAGTAGCTTTTTTTGCGAGTTGATTCACTTTATCGTTCACACTTATTCCCCTGTGTGATGGAATCCATACGAACTCTTCTATTGTTGTTTCGAAAACATTGTTTTCAGAATGCTCAAAGACCTTTTCTTTAATTTTCAAAATGTAGCAATTAACATTAGAATTGAATCGCAAATTTGCAGACTTTCCAACACAGGTGAATCAGTGAAAACGAAAATGCTCTTTGATTCTGTAGAGCAATTTTACAAGCATCTAGAATAGCGATACATTCTGCGGTGAAAATTGAGGTATAGGAAGGAAGACTTCTACTCCTAGTAATATCTAATTCAGGACAGATACAAGCTTGTAATGGTATTGTTTCTGATTTTGTCTAATATTGGAAAAATATTTCAATTTTACTGGAACTACGAAACTTAACTAATGACGTGTAATGACATCAAATTGTAAAAAGGGTAGTTGAAGAAAATTACAATTGACACTACCTATTAATACCTATGCCTAGCTTGATCAGAGTCCCTTAATCTCAGTGTTTGAGATCTTCGTCTAGAACCTGCGTCCTAGATATAGCCTTAGGAATAATACTCATCACTTCAATCAACTAGCTTTATTACAAGATAAATATCCAAAATCACAGTATCTGATTAATAATTTACTAACTCTAATCAAAGAAATAATACACTAACAATAAAATGAGTCTCAGATGAGATGAATTTAAATTACAAAGTACAAATTCTCAATTTAAAATAATGTGAGGTCTTCAACAAAGCGAAATTTAATGATAGAGCTCTGTCAACAATTAAATAAAATAGAAAAAAGAATTTGATGGTTAAGAGAAACACTTAGCTTTTATCAATGAGATTAATTCCCACGATGATTTGATTTGGTTTTTACTTCAGTTTTCTGGTATTCCTGTATCGTACAGCTTACAGGTTACTTGTTTGGCTGAATATCGTTCGCAACGTGACTGTCCTAGGTGGCAAGACTTTTTCCCCAAAAACGTGGTTACCCCAGACGTAAGATAACAAGGTTTGGCATAAAGTTGAAAACTCAAATATCTTGACGGTGAACAAAAAAAATCTATAACAATACCATATCTCTCGAATATATAATTTTAAAATGAAAGAATGAATTTGACTTACCCTTGGAATAGCAGATATCGATCAAGGTTAATTCACAAAAGTAAATTCGAAATCTCTCCACTTGCTAATTGAAATGGTTGTCGAGGAAATCCGGAAAATTTACCGACTACTTATACGCCTCAGACGATTGGAATTTATCCAGAAAAATCTATGAATACTTAATTTCAATTTCTGCAAATTTTTCACTCCAATCACTACAACACAGCTCCAATAAAATAACAAATGATTCCGAAGATTTCTAAATAGACAAGAGAAAGAATCTAATGAATTCCGAACTTATATAGACTCGGTTCTATCAAAAAACTATTGATATTCGAAAATATTAATAAAAAAGCGGTATCAATTTCTTCACAACAATAAAGTGGAAACGAAACATAGAATGAGTTACTGTTTTCCGTTCTCCCACAGAAACGAGAAAACGATCTTCTTTCAAGTACTGACTTCACAATTAACCGGCGAACAACCTAGATCAATAGCAGCGACACCTTACGGATATAACTATAATTTTCATTGGGTACCGTAAACTGTAGATTCCTAATTCGAATTTCAAACTGTTTGAATATTTACTTGATGAAATGAGATTGAATTATTGATAAAATTATTAAAACTGAGTTGAAAAGATATAAATTATTAGTTCAAGAAATCGGACTGTTACAAGCTGTACCAACTGATCTGGAATTGTTGACTTTACTACCATCTGTGTAGATATCTCTGACTCTGATACGAACCTGAAAATTTGTGTGTAAATAAATTATTTATTTTTTTGACTTCTTCAATAAGACTCTTTCCAAACTCGTTGTCAATGACAACTGGATTGAATAAGGCTCGGTAATCGAAGTTGAATGTGTTACAATGTTTGACGTAAAACCTGATTTTCATAACACATTATGTGTTTGATATGAGAGTGAAAAATATTTTCTCTTCTTACATGTTTTCTGATTATTACCGAGAAAGAATTTTTTACTGTTTTTTGTGTCAGAGTATCTAGTTTACTGATAGTTTTCATCAAGTAACTTTTACACAAAAGCTTTATGCTAGCGTTTATACTGAAAAGCTTCGATTCAGCAAGTAATACATAAAAAAATTGCTCGACAGAAGTGGGGAAAATCCAGATTGGATATAGAAACTTACAGCAAGTAGAAGTATCAAAAGGGGCATACGCGGATGATATAATAATAGTTGCCAGCAATGAAAAAGAACTTCAGAAACACTTGAATATATGGAACAGAGAATTAGAGGATAGTGGTATGAAAATGAACAAGGAAAAAACTAAGGTAATAGTGATTGGAACAGAAGAAGAAGACATAAATATACAGATAGAGGGGACAGAAATTGAACAAGTGGAAAAATATAAGTACTTAGGAGTTGAACTCGAAGAATCAGGAAAGCAAGATGCTGAAATTAATGATAGGATCGAAAAGACCATGAAGGCATATTATGCTATCAGCAACAATTTCATAAATAAGAAAGAAGTGTCAAGACCCACAAAAATAAAGGTATTCACGTCTATCTATAGGTCAATACTGACATTTGGATGTGAGTCATGGGTTCTAGATAAAAACCCAAAAAGTAAAATTCAAGCTGTCGAAATGAAATATCTTAGGAGGGTAAGGGGAGTCACAAAGAGAGATAAGCTAAAGAACATTGACATACCAAAGGAATTGGAAATTGAATCAACTTTGAAATTTATAGAGAAAAGGTAGCTCAGCTGGTGGGGACATCTCCAGAGAATGGATAATACACTGCAAGTCAAACGTATATGGGAGACAAAGACTAACGGAAAGATGAAAAGAGGTAGACCACGACAAACATGGGATGGAGTAATACCGGAAATATTGGAACAACAGGGCAAAAATTGGACAGAGGCTAAGACAATCGCAAGATAGAAGATTGAATGGAGAAATTTCATATATGAACAATATTGTTGATATATCGAATTTTCATGAAATGTTAATATATGACCCTGCCACTGCACCATTTCAGATGGTAAAAGGGATTTTGATATATATATATATATATATAAAAAATATATATATATATATATATATATATATATATATATATATATATATATATATATATATATATATAAAGTATATTTTATTGCACAATCTTCTCATATTTGTTTTCAAATAGTTTATTATATAGATATAGTCTGTTTCTTGGAAAATACTACCCTGAATAAAGCAGCACATGTGTTCTTCAGATTATTACTAGAACCATTAAACTAGTGGGGTACAGCCTTCTCACAATTTCAATTGTCCCTTTCATTGATAAACTTGTCATGTTCTAACCCTTCTTCAGGAAGTTTTATTAAGGGATCTTACATCTACGTCTTGACAAGTTTGTGTATTGATTTGTTACGAGGTCAACCAAACGTCAAGGTATAAAAATAACTTCAACTCACCAGCAGAGGCAACGTATTTCAGTTTTTCAAAATATCTGTAACAGTTTGTCCCTTGAACCATCAAGAGAATTCTTGGTAGTTGTGATCCAACAGATCATTATTTTTAACCTAAATATTGTGCCATACGAATCAGTGGGCACAAATACCGAGTAATTAGAGCTGTATAGTACTGTTAGTGAACAATTGAAAAACTATACTGTCTTTCAATCTTACAAACCCTACTTTTGATTCGAAACAAACTTCAAGTCAAACTTCGTAATAAATTGTGATCACTCTTGTTTAACGAATATAGTTATGTTGTCCAGACTGTAATAATTTCTATATAGATCGAACTGATCGTTCTCTTCAAATTAGGTACAAAAACAGAAAATTTCAAATATTGAAAACAAACAAGATTCAACATTCTCTTATTCCTAGTATTGATAAATTGAATATCCAACACATTGCCCTAAAAATGAAAACTCAATTATCTACCAGCAACTGAAATTTTTAAATAACTTTCTCATAATACAGATAACTAACGACCAAAATGATTTAGGAAAATTCCAAATGTTTGACGTATTCAATTAATAACGTCCTTTCAATAATTTGTGAACTGCATACATATCATCTATTTATTTCGTCGAATTCAATAAGGACCGGTTTATGAATACTACAGCCTGATTTCTTATTGTCCGACCATAAACAAGAAATCGAAACCACGATAATAGCCATCTATTAATTTATGTGTTGCTACGAAAAACATAGTGAAACGAAAATACATTCATGTGTTAAAAGTTATTAGCCTCTCCAACTAACAATGAAGAAAATAACAAAAGTTTTTTTTCTGTATTCTCTCGAAATTCTTACTATTTCAGCTGATGAAAATTCCTCAGTTTTGTTGAAGTGATAATTCAAAAAAAAATTTGTTGCATAATCGAATAGAACTTTGTCTATAACGATTATGAAAATTAATTGTTCTTGTATGGATTGATAAATCGTTAGAAGTAATGAAAATTTTCAGCCTGCTCTGAGATTTACCATTTTCTATTATTAAAGTTAGAAAAACTGAAACTGAAGAAGAAACCACTAATCAGTAAACTCTCTATACGAAAGGTTTATTAGCGTTCTCTTCTTTCAGGTCTGTAGCGGAAGTCCAGGAGGTCAGCCACTATCAACGGATCAGTACAGGGCTTGCATCCGGTCGAGGGCGATGAACGAAGCGTCCCACGCTCAGTTAGGCTTCTTGGCTTTTCGTGACGATATTGCAGCCAATAGCAGCCCCGATAAATACCCCCAGCACGCACCCAGACCCCTGAAATCGACGTCGCTGAAAAGGAGTAAACCGCTCACTTGAAGCAAATATACTGAGCTTTAGTTACATATCGGGTTAGTGATACAAAGATGGTTGTTGATGAGACTGATTCTATCTAATTTATGCGGTGTACAATTTCTTAAATATTGAATTGTTTAGTAATTCCTCTATATTAGAGTTCAGCGGCTGTTAGGGCGGAAGGGATGATCTGTGTTAGGTTATTATTTGAGGTTTTAAAACATCTCCGAGTTGAATAGCTAGTAGAACCAAAAATTATACATGTTGAATTTTTTTTAATGAACTTTGAGGACAGAATTGAATTTTATATTTGATGTGTTGTTTTGAAAATTTTTCTTGAAATAGAAACAGCCACTTTTATTCGCTCATATAAAAAAACTCGTATTGCCCTTAAATCCTAACTTATTATTACAGTTATAGCAACCATAATTCAGGAAGGATAAATCAGAATCATATCTTATCAAAGAACCCCGCACACAAACACTGAAAATTGTCTCTAGTCAATGTTCACCGAAGTTTTGTAGGAAGTAATCCATGTTGAGAAATCAACATAGTTTGATTGATTTCAGATACAGACTGTTTAATTATAACTCTTCCGAAGTAAGTTCTTGCCGATTACCTGGATTCATAAGTTAGGTCCATTACTCCCCAAAAAAATAATAAAATTGATTCCTACTTATAACATATGCACTTAGAATATAGATTATTTTATTCATATGCAGGGCCAAGAAAAAATTGCAAACTTGGTGGTGAAATTTTTTTTTTCATGCACTCTTCCCAGGAATAGGCGAACCTGTTACACCACATGAGTGAGCGCCTGGGAAGAATTAAGGCGTATGTTTACTCGCTTCTTGAAGACGGCAAAATTGTAGGATGTTGTGAAGATGTTGGACGGAAGCGAGTTTCACAGCTTACCTGTCCTATAAACGAAGGAATTCTTATTGAGAAAGGTTGCCAGCATAGTGTTGCGGCAAAACATGAGTTTTCCCGAAACATGGTCTTTCAGCTCCTTAGAGCATCTTCCGTGGAAGTATCTGTTACAGAGAAAGGTCTGCAACTTGTCTTCTAAGAGCCAGCAGTTGGAGATCGCAAGTGATCGATGAGGCGCACAGCCCGTTTTTGCACACTATCCAACATTCTCTCAACGAATGTTTGGGGCAGATCCCCATACATTGGAACAATATTCCAAGACAGGTCGAATCTGCGCCTTATATAGAAGCAACAGCTGAGCTGACGTGAAGTATCGCTTGGCTGTGAAAAGAAACCTAAGTTTAGCTGATGCCGACTCAGTTATTGCTGATACATGTTGATACCATCGAAAATCTGGAGTGGACCGTTATTCCGAGAACGTGTATCGAATCTTTGGATGCAATTTGTTTGCCTTGCATCATTAGAGGAGGTTTCTCCAGCGGGGTCTTTTCTGGAAAACGTAGTTGCTTGCGTCTTGCTAGCGTTGAAACTCAACAGCTTCAACCGACCCCAATGAGCTATCTTCTGTGAGTCAGAGTTTGAGTTACTGATTTCTTGACATCTCTGACGCTGAGATCGTAGCTGTATTAAAGGGTACAATCGTCGGCAAAACCGAAGATTTTGTTCTCTGTAGATGACCAAAGATCATTTAACTGCAACAGAAAAAAGGTTGGCGAAAGGTTGGCTGAGGTATTCCTGCTTGCAACTGGAAACAATCAGATGTTATACCGTCTACCACATTTTGTATTGATCTATTCGAAAGAAAGATACTTATCCAACTCCGTAATTTTCGGGAAGCTCATAAGGAGCAAATTTATTGAACGAGGCTGCATTCCAAACCCTATCGAAGGCTTTAGAAATGTCGAGGGCTATTGCTCTAGATTCCCCATGCTTTTCTATCGTTGATGTACAAACATAAATGACGTAGGTTAGATCTCCTGTCGATCTTTGCCTGCGCAAACCATACTGACGGTCGTTAATAATTCCCTGCAACTCAAGATATTTTATGAGTTCATCATTTATGACTACCTCTATCCCTTTGGACATAATGGGAAGAAGTGCAACAGGGCGGGAGTTTTGGGGTAAGATCTTTTTTCCTTTCTTTGAGATCGGTTGAATTCTCGCTATTTTCCAGCTGCTCGGAAACGTCTAGCTTTCATAAGAAATCTGAAACAGACAGTTTAGAATATGTGCCAGTTCGGGAGCACACTTTCTCAGGACGATTGGCGGTATTTCGTGTAGACTGCTTCTTGTTCAGCTGCTTGAGAGCCCGTCTCACAGTGAGGACTCCGAACTTGATTTGTGCCATGAAAGAATTTGTACCATACAACACCATCGATCCTACGAACTAATGCATAACGGTGCAATACAATTAAAACTGTCATTGTTAGCCTGATCACGATTAAGATAACATGACTGCAAATATCTTCGCCACCTCGTTGGGCATTAAAAATATGAAACTTTTTATTTGATCTTCCTCTGGTGGCTAACCAGAGATCAATGTTTGTTTAGCTCAAGTCTATAAACCTTTTTGTAGACAATCGACTACAAGTTTAGGACTGAAAGCATTTGTAAGAAAAATTCGTATAATAAGTTGCCGTCCACTTTCTAAGTCGAGTTCTAAGAACGTTAGACAAAATTATAATCCAGGTAGGGAATGAATTGAGTGAGTTAATTCAAATTTTGCCGCAATAATAATGGGACTAGATCAAATACCTAAACTAGACTAAAAATTTTGGTCAATATCAGTCGAATACGTGAACTAAAACATGAGTTATGGTATCTCTGTCAGTGAGTTGTAGTCTACAAACTACTGAAGGTCTAAAAGCATAAAATAATAGCACCCACTCAATTTTTCAAAAGAATTGTACCCGTTGAAAATGAAAATATCTGCAGTAATTGGATTTATCTCTAGTTATCTAACAACGCCCGTCTCAGTAAATAGATTATTATACGTTTTTCGAGCTATTAACAGATAACACAGACACTCTTTGTAACCAAAAACTTACTGCAACTCTTTTTACTTCTGAATAAATAAAGAAACATGAAGTTTTACATAGGGAGAAGCTACGCTTTCAGGCACAATTTCGTATCACTCGAAACTTAATCTATCTATCTGAACATGCTTTGTTCAGATAGAGATGACTGTGAAAAAATAATTCCCTACGAGACCTTAGGACCACAATTTTTCTCTTGAGCAAATTTTTTTTCACAATTTCAACTTTTCATCTGTATTTGTTGCGAAAGGTTTTTCAAAGTACTCACAACTAATTTTGAACACATAATGTCATTCATATGCTCTGGGTTCCGATGGAACAGACTTCCCAATGACTTTCTGCCACATTCTTAGCGATTAAGCAAGAGAAATTTCGAAATAATAAATTTCAAGCATAGCATTAAAGTTATTCCTGTTAGTACATAAGACAAAACAGAAACAAATTTAAGGAAGCTAACAAACGAACTCTAATACTGATATCAATATATTCTACCATATAAAGCTGGAACCATTACAGTCTATAGCAATTTTTTTCTCATTTCTTCTCGATTATTGTACTTTCTACAGGAGTAGATTCCTCATCAAAAAATATGACAAAAATGCCCATGAACATATGTCCAAAAGTCTTCGTTTCTAGAGATGCAGGGTGTCGAAGTTCAGATTTCACGTTTCTGTTTGTAACTTATGTAGTTTTCAAGGCAGCAACCTCTAATTCACAGCGATTGAATTCCTTAAATCATCAATTTTCATTAGTATGAAGATAATGGTGGAAGCAAAACTGTTAACATAATTTTTTTCAAGAACTGGGATAATAGTCATTTAAAGTAGTTTTTTCCCCATTTTGGGTCTGAATATAAAGAATGTTCATTTTATTAGGTGTGTTATAAGAAATTACTTAGGACGAAATGGATCACACAGACACTCTCTATAAACGATAAACTACTGCAACTTTTCTTGATTGGGAATGATAAAAGAAACATAAAGTTTTACAAAGAGAGTAGCTACCCTTTCAGGTACAATTTGTTTGATACTAAACGCACATCGGACCACTCGAAACTTAATCTATCTATCTGAAAATGCTTTGTTATAGAGATGACTGTGAAAAAGAATTCTCTTTGAGACGTTAGGACCACCAGTTTTCCCTCAAATAAAGTTTTCTTTACAACCTCAACTTTTCATCTGTATTTGTTGCGAAAAGTTCTTCAACGTACTACTGTCAGTTATTAGCATCGGAAGAGTATACATGTGTATTGGTCATTTTTAGCGTGATTAATTTTCGCGTATTACAGCACATTATTATTGCAAGAACAACGTTCATTCTACACATATCTAGCAGGTGTTTTGTCTTTTGTCTTCGAATTCTTTTCTTGGCCAGGGTCGTATTAGGTTTTCCGTGATGTCGTCGGTCTGCGAAAGCTGTAAGGGGGTGTGCGACATGGACAGGGCTATAGTGTGTGACTCCTGCAGTCGTGCTTTTCATGTGAAGTGCTTTGGTGTTGGAGGCTCTGAGAAATCTGTGATGGACTTAAAAAAGGAGCGCACTCTTTTCTTTTTCTGTTCGGAGTGATGCCTCGCAAGCAAAAAGTGGCTATTCATTTTGAGATGGTTCGATGATTTGGAAAAGGAAGTTAGGAAACTGAAGAAGGAGCTTGCGATGTTAAGAGAGAGCAATACGAGTGATATAGAAACATTGAAAAATTCTATGAAAAATGTTCCAGAAATTAATGGTGATCCTGAAACACTCAATGCGGAGATTAATGAAAGAAATTCAAAAGTAAATAACGTAATGGTTTACAAGTTGAACGAATCCAATAGCCAAAGCCTAAATGAGAGAATTCTACATGATAAGGCTGAGGTTGTGAAGATTCTAGATATGATAGATATCAAAGAAGACGTTATTGAAAAGGTAATACGTGTTGGTAAAAAAGGCACTAAATCAAGACCAATGAAGATTATCTTGTCGAATTCAGGATTGCTAGGACTGTTTCGAGGAATAAATCAAAGATAATGGAAAGTTATGGTTGAGATATTTCAGTGGGTCCTGATCAGGCTATTATGCAGAGAACTCATTTGAAGATTTATAATAATTTGTACGAGGCAATGTATCGATTGATAGCTCTAATACTCTAATAATGATATTAATATATTCTACCATATAAAGCTGAAACCAATTTAGACTATACCTTTTTTTCTCGGTTCTTCTTGACTATTGTATTGGAGTAGATTTCTCATCACAAAATATGACAAAAATGAATGAATGAACATATGTCCAAAAGTCTTCGTTTCTCGAGATGCAGGGTGTCGAAGTTCAGATTTTTTTCACGTTTCTGTTTGTAACTCTTGTAGTTTTCTAGAGAGCAACCTCAAAATTACAGCGATTGAATTCCTTCAATCATCCATTCATTAGTACGAAGATGATTTACATGGGGAAGTACACTTTTTCTTAATCAACTAAAGCAAAGGTCGATAATCCGTAATTCCTAGGTGGAAGCAAAACTGTTTTCATAATTTTTTACATTAACACATTAACTTTAAGATAAAGGTCATTTAGAGTAGTTTTCTCCCCATTTCGAGTCTGAATGTACAGAGTGTTCATTTTATCTAGTGTGTTATAAGAAAATACTCATGGCGAAATAGAAAGCTGATGGATCATAATATTCGGCATTTAACGAAAATAGATGCAACAAACGAAAAAACTTTCTGTTTGAAACTAAAGCACCAAAGTGAGTGTTCGAAATTCTCTCCCTTCATTTCTATGCATAGTGTTAGGCGGCGATTCATTGGAACCAAAACCGAATCGAAAAGCCTGGCGTCTTTCTTATTTTCTCACATGCATCCAAAACGCGTGCATGCAATTTCTGTATGATAACAAAAGGTTGTGAGTCTACTAGGCTTTTAAGATATGGGGAGTGAGATCGAGAGATCTTAGGCCAAGACCGCCTCTATCAATCCATGTATTAGCCCAAAATATGGGGCAGCGCCATCATGCATAAATCATATTTTCCTTCAATTCGCATAAAGCACATCATCGAAAATTAAACCAGAGTGTTCTGCAGAAAGTCAAGGTATGAAATTGAATTTTCATTGGCTGGCCAAAACCGTTTCCATTAACGTATCAAGCATCAATGGAAACAAGAAATTACGCTGTAAGTTTTTGTGCTTCAGTGATTGGAATGTATACCACATTCAAACTTTTCAAAATATCATAAACTATGTATGTCACTACCAACTTAAACTATGACAAGTATGTTACAGTAAATACCTGCAAAATTAGGCCTTACTTGAATATGATGGCCCAAAAAGTAAGCCTGAAAAAATATCACTCTGTATATTTTGGAAATTATTGATCAGTTCCAATAAATTGATGAGTGAGAATATGCTCTTAATACAGATTGCAGCTTGATTCCTTTATAAATCAAGAGTTACCAACAGAAACTTGAATAAAATCTGAACCTTAACACTTTATATCTCTAGAACGGGCGACCTTTAGATATATAATGTTTCATTCATGTTTCTTGATAAGATATCTTCTGTAAGAATTAATACCTGAATATATATTAACTGCAATTCTTCAGTATATATCTTCAATTGGAGAACAGAGATATTTCGCAGAAACAGATCATACATTGCCTTTTTGGTAACGCCGGGGAATTCGTCTTCACATGCCTCCCATGGGCAAGGACATAATGCCGAAACTCGACAATCAGGTGTGTTATTCACTTATTGGAATGATAATTGATTGAGTGTACAAGTATTAGTACTTCCATTTTTGGAAGCCGTGTAATATTGTACGAGTAAATATTCATTTACAGAACTGGTTGATGTCTGAGATTTAACACATATAGACGTATTCTATACAATTCGCGGCTGTGTTTGGTTTCATGGTCGACCATGGTCACCGAGTGTATTCTCAGATGTACCATCTGATTGTAGTCACTAGTCTAAAAATCTCTGGCATTATCTCCTTTAGTTTTCTCCCTGTTCATGATAAGCCTAGAAGTCCATTAAACTAGAACATGTTCCGTTATTTCATTAACACACTATCAACTATCCTGATGAATTCAACTTCTTTGTGAGAAGGGTAGCAGTATGCTGTGAAAAGATCAACAATACTCACTTATTTTATATTTAGTGAGAACAGATCCGAAATGAGCTGTTCACCAGTGTTTTCAAGTTAACGTTTTCTGATATTAATTGTTTGAAGTTTATTCATTATCAACCACGTGCTTGGGTGTATATTTAGATAAATATAGGTAAACGATGATTTTTACTGAAATATATTATTAAAAGCTCGACGCGTTTCGATACACACTATCTTTATCAGGAGCGAATGAATACTGAAAATATATCTTACTAACAAATTTTTATATATACTAAAAAGGCAATTCACTTAGACTTATCCGTACTTGTACTAATGTTTAGGAAATAAATTTAATAAGGTGTGAGTTATTTATGTCTACCTGATCATTAAGAATTTTCGGTAAATACCTAAATCTGTTAATTTCAGAAGGTTGAGTTTTATACCTCTATTCTCAGAATCGGTGAACACCAAGACAAGAAATTCAATAGTTTACTATATATAGGCAATATTAGCAATAATGTGAAATCCCTTCCTGAAAATTCAAATTTAAATATAGCTTTCAAAACATCAACAAATTTAGGTTCATTTATCAGGAATTATAAATGGCCAATTGATAAAGCAAATAAAACAGGAGTTTATAGATTGGATTGTGCAGATTGCAATTGTTTTTATATAGGTAGAACGGGAAGAAATTTTAATGTTAGAATCTCTGAACATAAACACAATGGAAAAACCGATTCAAATTATTCAAATTATCTTAGACAAAATGGTCACTCTTTCAGAATTTAAAATCCTACATTCTGAGAATAGAGGTATAAAACTCAACCTTCTGGAAGTACTTGAAATTAACAGATTTAGGTATTCACCGGAAATTGTTAATGACCGGGTAGACATAAATAACTCACCCTTATTAAATTTATTTCCTAAACATTAGTTCAAGCACGGATAGCTCTGAGTGGATTGCCTCTTTAGTATATATAAAAATTTGTTAGTAAGATATATTTGTAGTATTCATTCGCTCTTGATAAAGATACCGGGTATCGAAACGCGTCGAGCATTTAATAATATATTTTAGTAGAAATCATCGTTTACTTGTATTTGTGAAAATGGATTTCTATCACGTACTGTTCTTGAATGAACAGATTCGTTTCCAGATATAGAATAAAGACATTTTAGTCTGTTTTGAATGAGTCTCTTTCACTGTGAGAGGTGTCAAATTTCTATTTCTGAGGATATCTTTATGCGAGTGCTACACAGATCAGGATCTTGACTATGATTTCAAGGTACCTGAACACCTGTAACGAAATCTTACCTAACCTAACCTATGTTTCTGGGGATCTTTGTAACAGATGCTTTGTGGTCAAATCTCAACTTATACTGCTTGACTTTCTGAGCCCAAAATCGTATGTTCGTTAAACACACAAAAAAGTTTTTTCATAGTTTTGAGTAGAACTAACTATTCTATCTTTCTGCTTAGATAATCATATGATTACTTGAAATGTCTTCAGCTAATAAATCAACCTAAAATACTCCCAATCGTGGAAATAAACTTAATTTCCGGCTCAAAATCTATTTCAATCCTAGAGAAAAATTTTCAAAACCAATTTATGTGATATTAAATTATATATTGAAGTTTGTATAGAGATACTTTATTGATATATTTCAAATATCATTGGAACTGAGGATTTCAATTATTTTATGCCTCCAAATATTTCGTTCGAACCATAGATTCGGGAACTAAAATATTGCAACCGAGTGAATTCGGTTTTTCGATATATTTTCTTCGAACGAAGAAATATAATTCTTTCATTCATTGTTAATTTGATTGATAATGGAAAAGGTTTAGCTAATTAAAATGATCATTGTTATAATAATTGAATTATTGTGTTATACTGAGAGTTTATGTCACTTTATAACTTATTAAAATAAAGATTAAAATGAAGATTGAGATACTTGTTTTGCTGGAGTGATTTTTAAATGTTGCTTGTTTCGAGCATGGCTAATTTTTTTACGTGGACATGGCGGTACACCAAGGAGTTTCAATAGCCATATTTCATTATTATTTCCATTTTACATCAAACTCTGAAAGTTTACAAGGTTAACCGCCTCGGTAGCTGCACGGTTAGCGAGCAAGTATGTAGGAATATGCTTAGCCGAGGTGCCTGGTTCGAATCCGGGTTCAAGTTATGGATGTTGTTCTTGAACGAAAAAGTGATACTTAGAAAATTCGCCTAAATGAGGCATCGATTTTCGAAGACCAGATAACTTGTAGTCCATGTGGTGGCAGTTATCATTGCACGGTCTAGGAGAGTGGTTCAGAATATACTAAAAGCTGTAGGTCCACTGTGTAAATGGGCAAAGTTCCCGAGCACATTGTTAAAAGATGAAACAATCAACATGTTTACAAGGTTATTTGAGTTATACAAGGTAATTAGATAATTCGTATAATTATCAAATAGATAATGATACAACGTTTTAGCTGAAATAGTAAAGTTACTATAACATACATTTGGTGACTTTATGAGCAGTATTAACGATGTTTTGGCTTTTGAGAAAAATAAATTCAAAAATTGTTTTAGGAATCATCATCAAATTAGACGTACGTTGGAGCAATCTTTGTGAGAATATATTACTATGAATATAGATTGAAAAAAATTATAGAATAGAAAGATTTCCAGACCTCCATTGACTGAATTGATACGAGCACGGTAACAAATAATAAACTAGGATTTTACGAAATTATGGTTAAATATTACCCCATGTAAAATTGTCTGACTGATTTCAATAACTAAATTGTACTAAGGAAAATACTTTCGAAGTTATAATATATGTCTACAACTGCATTGAAACTTTGCAAAACAAGCTCAAAAATATTTCTCAATGTCACCATATTAAATACAATTCAAGCGACATGAAATATCATTGTGTTATTAGTTTTTAATTAGCTTGCTGTATTAAATTGGGTTGAATTTCTTGGTAGAAGTTTTATTGAGTTGAAATTTTTCATGCACGTTGAGATTGGATGGCAATTAGATAAATGTTATGAATAATTCAAAATTGGTTCACGAAAATGGCACACCAGTTAATTTGATAGTCTCCCACAAAAACTTTATCAAATTAAATGAACGGAAGAGTGTGACAAATGAAATAATTCTACAATAAATTCAATATGGTAAAGGCATTAGGAATGAGGCCAATTATTCCAAGGTTTGTAATAAAATGGGTATCAAATAAAAAAATTATACAAATACACTTCGCCGAACTGAACAATCTTATTTTCACCTTATTCGATTAACATTTCAGAAAGCATCATTGAAGAATTAGCAGAATTAAGTGATCAATTAAAACACTCGGCAAAAATTTCACAGAAATATATCAGAATACTCGACATATGTTTGGGGTTATCAGCCAATTATCAAGAGTAGTACATAACAGTATTGTTTTACCCTTAATAATGGGCTGATAAAACCTAAAGTATTTCAATATATTTGCCAAGTGTTTCATTAACTCAGATATAACTTGTTGGACATGGCCAGTTTAAGAATAGATGTAGGCGGAAATGAAATTCAAATTACACGATGTGTTAAATACTTAGGTTTTCAATCAGATTGTTTGTTGGATTTGAGTGTCACTTCGAGAATATGTATATGCAAGAAATTACAGTTTTTTGTAGAGTGGCACAGAACCTATCAAACAGTTCTAGGCTTGTAGTGTACAACGCAATAGTTCTGACTCATTTTGATTTCTGTGCGTCATTGCTATATACAGTGTGTTCCAACGAAAATTTGACCCCCCCTATAACTCCGAAATGAGTAACATTAGCGAAAAACACCAAGACACGTCGATTTTTGTTTCGAGGGGGAGCATTTTTCGAAATAATTCGAAACTTGTCAGATCAACCCCCTACCCCCAGCAACCCTAATTTCGAAATTCATCATAGGGAATAAGGGTCGAGTGGCACCTTACTGTAAAGGTCTGTCAATTCTCCATTCTGATTTGTCATTTTTAGAATTTTAAATTAACATACAGGGTGTCCCAACCGAGGGTAAAGTTGAATTCCTGCAAATCCCAAATACTAAATGAAATCGATTTATTTTGGCATAATGCAAGCGCAGGTTTATGCTCGGTCTAGAAAACGACCTACACTTGTGAATTTGGAGTTGGTGCAATCAACCCCTATTTCCAGCATCCCCAACTCAAAAATCATTCGATCGAAAATAGGTCAAGTGGCACCTCGTTGGAAAGGTATTTCAATTTTCTCTTCGAATTTGGTATTTTCGAAATTCAGAATCAGCATACAGGGTGTCCCGGAGCAGGAACACTGAAAACCCAAATAACTTTTGAAACTGGTTCATTTCGGTATAATACGAGAACATGTTTATGTTTGATTCGAGAATAAGACTCTCTTGCGTGAATATGGAATTTTTGCAATCAATCTCTTCCATTCAGCATCCCCAACTCAAAAAATCATACAAGTGATTACAGGTTGAGTGGCAAAGTTCCAGAAAGATTTTTCTATTTTCTGAATCACTGAGGCATTGGTTTCAGTTTGGCAATCGAGGTTTTCTGGCGTGAGGATCAGGATGAGGGATGATGGAGAAACTGATTGGATGCTCATCTAAACAGGAAAACGAGATTTATTGAACTTGTATTCAATTGAAAACAAAAACTAACTTGATTATTACAACAATTGTTCAAAATGACCTCCGCCCACCTCCATACAGTTATACAGACGATTTTCGAACTCTCTTCTCACATTAGCGAAAACTTCAGGAGTCAAAAGTCGGCATTCTGTGATAATCCTCATCCGCAGCTCCTCCAGGTTTTCTGGTCTTGTGGCATAAACTTTAGATTTTAGATGGCCCCACAAAAAAAATCTAGGGATTTAAATCTGGTGACCTGGCTGGCCACTCAACAGGTCCTCTTCTACCAATCCACCTTCCTGGGAAATTTTCGTCTAAATATTGGCGCACCCGAGCATCATAATGCGGAGGAGCACCGTCTTGTTGAAAACGTATTTCGTCCTCAGAAAGAGTTGGATCGTTCTGTAAAATTTCTGTCAATCTAGGATGTATGTGTTCCTCTAACAACTGTAGGTAGCCATTTCCATTCAGATTACCCTCAATAAAGAAAGGCCCAACTAGATGATTGCCAAAAATTCCTGCCCAAACGTTCAACTTCTGAGGCCTTTGCGTGTGGGCCTCTCTAAACCAATGAGGATTCTGTGTGTCCCAATATCGACAATTATGTCTATTCACTTCACCACTGAGCATAAAGGTGCTTTCATCAGAAAAACAGATGTTATTCAGAAAATTTGGATTAGCGTTTAGGTTTTCACTTAGATTTTCACAAAACTGTAAACGACGATCTGGATCATCTTCGTTTATTTCATGCACTAATTTTACCTTGTAGGGTGAAATTTGTGATGTTTCACGATTCTATGGACAGTTGTAGCTGATACACCAGTCAGACGAGATAGTTTTCTGATCGAAGTAGTATTCTCCATTTGTAGATAACCCACTACTGCCACTTCCGTTGCCTCATTTCTGACAGGACATGCCACTTCATGTTTTTGTTTGCCACCGAACCCGTAGCTAGGAATTTGTCAACCAAATATTTAACGTACTGGTGACTGACTCCTTTCTCTTTCAGGATGGTTCCTATCGAATATCCTTGCCGTTTCTTTGGCACAACTGTTATTTCGAAAATACGTCGATACAATTTCGACCCTTTCCTCAGTGGAATAAACCATTTTCAGATTAATTTCAACTGACGAACAACAACAATAATGAGGAACTGATCTGAATAATAATAATATTTCATTGCAAAATGAGAAATAACAGATGACTGCACGCCAGATGGAAATGAAAAAATGTGAACATTTTCAATGCAGAAATCAGCTTTATTTCTTCGTAATTGATGCTCAACACATCGTACCCCAATACTTTTAACAGTTTCGAATTAATTTTAGTTGATAATTTCAAATGACGATATTGAATTTTTCGAAAGCGACATCCTGTATGGAGAGCCGAACTGAATGAAATGCTTTAATCATTCTGGAATTCAAAAACCTTTCTGAAGATATGCCACTTGAATTATTTGTATGATTTTCAAGTTGGGGATGCTGAATGGAAGGGTTGATTGCAAAAATTCTATAACCACACAAGAAAGTCCTATTCTCGGATCAAACATGTTCTCGTATACCGAAATGAACCAGTTTCAAAAAGTTATTTGGATTTTCAATGTTCCTGCTTCGGGACACCCTGTATGATGATTCTGAATTTCGAAAATACCAAATTCGAAGAGAAAATTGCAGTACCTTTCCAACGAGGTGCCACTTGACCTATTATCGATCGAATGATTTTTGAGTTGGGGATGCTGGAAATAGGGGTTGATTGCACCAACTCCAAATTCACAAGTGTAGGTCGTTTTTCTAGACCGAGCATAAACCTGCGCTTGCATTATGCCAAAATAAATCTATTTCATTTAGTATTTGGGATTTCCAGAATTCAACTTCACCCTTGGTTGGGACACCCTGTATGTTAATTTAAAATTCTAAAATGACAAATCAAGGTGGAGAATTGACAGACCTTTTCAGTAAGGTGCCACTCGACCCTTGTTCCCTATGATGAATTTCAAAGTTAGGGTTGCTGAGGGTAGGGGGTTGATCTGAGAAGTTTCGAATTATTTCGAAAAATGCTCCCCCTCGAAACAAAAATCGACGTGTCTTGGTGTTTTTCGCTAATGTTACTCATTTCGGGGTTAGAGGGGGGTCAAATTTTCGTTGGAACACACTGTATGTTCAACTTAAATAAAATCAATAAACTTCAGAAGCTCCAGAACAGGGGTATGAGAATTATAATGTCTGAGAATAGGTTAACACTAGTGTTGGCCATATTAAGAACTTTGAAATGGTTCTTTGTGGAACAGCGACATTACTATTTTACTATGATTCTGGTCTTCAAGATCGTGAAGGGCTTGGTTTCAGTATATGTCAATAAATATGTGGTATATAGTAGTAATGTTCACGGCTACCGAACTAGGTCGGCAGGAGATATTTACATCCCCAGGATAACATATAAGGGAACGATGAGGGTGCTATTCTTCAGAGGTTTTAGTGAGTTTAACAGTCTTCCTAGGGACATCAAGGATTCACGAACTTTGAACTTATTCAAAAAGAAAGGAGAATTTATATATTAGAGAAAAATCTTGTTCAATTTTTTTGTTTAAACACTTAATAATGTTCGGTTAGCCGGCTCGGTGGCGTAGACGATATGATGCTCGTCCCCTGCGCAGAATTACCTGGCTTCAATCCCCACAAAGTCGGTGCGATTTTTCAGATTCTGGGAATCTCGTGAATGTCCATCTTTCGGAGGAGATGTGAAGCTGTCGGTCCTGTCTAACAGAGATGTGTTGGACATTTAAGATACCTTCCCTCGACACGAGAGGGGTTCGGCAAAATTCCCGAGTTAGTGAGGTGACAGAATTCCTCGGCGTGTCATTAGCCGAAAGGCGAAAATAGAGCAGATTGAACGAATGACAAACAAACAATGTTTGGTTTCAGAATATGAAAAATGATTTGTATATTATATTGAATTCTACAGGGTATCCTTAGTTGAGTGGCCTATTAGACGTTTATAGAGAACTAATAATGCTATCGTTCTGAAATTTTGGTGGTAGATTAAGCTAGTCCGAAACTCTATTTTCACCTCATTATCACTTCCGGTTACACCGGAAATGAATACTGACTCTATTATTCAATATAGAACACCCTATGTATTGATAACTGGTTCGATAACACTTGTTATTTCAAATACAAAAACACCTAACACATAGGTCTAGCTTATTTCATTCATGAAATAACCTAGTTTTACTGGAAAATTATCGATTTCTTGGATTTTGAAAAAATTGACTCTCGAGAATGGTGTGAGCTACCAAAATAATGAAAGGTGTTTCGCAAACAACAAATCATGCGGCACATAACTCATAACCGACTGAATCTCAGTCAATTTACAAACAGCTCTTTTTCCGTCTCACATTTCGAAACGAAGAAACATCGATAACTACGTTTTTTTTAAATTGTAATCCATAGTTTTTTCAATTCATTAGCTTCGCCGCGAAAAACTAAATGAGGTTCCCCATACTTACCATGAACCCGAGATTTCAAATTTTAAGTTGAAAATAAGAATTTTACGTACCTACCTGAAGTAGGGAAAGGGGGCGTAGATTTCTGCACGTGCATAGACATATCCAAGAGCATAGGCAGGCTTCTGAGCATAGATAACAAACTATTATTGTTTTAACTGTCAGTCGAAATAAATCGAACAGAATGGCCTACTAAACGAATGAGATTTAACAAATTATATCCAAATATGCCGTCTATGACAGCTGAAAAAATCAGAAGACACGTTACCAAGTTTTTTTCGACTGAAACGGTCCAGAAAAAGACATCATTTTCATCGCCTGTAATCAACAATGAAGACAATGAAATTGCCACTCTAGCTTATTTTGATGTTAATCCACGTACATCATTGGCAATAGCAGAGTATGATCTGAATTCACCTCATAGTAATATTTACAGAATTCTAAGAAAACATAAACTGCACCCTTATAAATTTTCATTGGTCCAAACTCTACAAGCTGGCGATCCACAGCTTCGAATAGAACTGTGTGAGATCCTTCTTCTACGAACACAAGAGGATTTTCTCAAAAGGATTATCTCGACGGATGAAGCCAAACTTTCTAATGAGGGTGATTTTGACCGGAATGACTCACTTTTGAGCCAACCAAAATTCTCATATAACGAGGGAAAAAAATTAATTCTGAACCTGTGACTTCATGATATGATTGGCATGGTTGACTGCAAAATGCTTTCATGCAGTTGGATGTGGAGGAACTGAGGCGAACCACGTCACAAGGTGTGGTTATATTTCTCTTAGATGCTTCGAGTAGAAGTATGTCTAGAATGAATGATCATCACTTTGAACAATTACTATGAAATTTAGGAAAATAGAGTTTAATTCGTTTTGATATTTTTCAATTTGGAAATTCGACCACAACTGCAGTTTCGCATTCTTTTCCCTTAATTTATTAATTATCCAATGACGAAAGGATAGTTATTTGTAAATGCTCTGGGAACTATCTATGCACGTGCAGGAATCTAAGTCGCCAACTCTAGGTAGATACGTAAAATTCGTTTTTTTCGCCATAACTTCCAGACTTGAAATCCCAAGCACAGGGTTTGTATGAAAAACTTTATTCAGTTTTTTACTGAGAATCTAATGAATTGAAAAAAATTAGGGGTTACAATTTGAAAAAACGTAGTTTTCGATGTTTCTTCGTTTCGAAATGTGAGGCGAAAAAACGAGCACTCTGTATACTGTGTGAGATTCAGTCGGATATGAGTTATGTCCCTCATGGTTTCTTGTTTGCAAAACTCCTCTCATTGTTTTGGTAGTTCACGCCATTCTTGAGACATATCAATATTTTCAAAAAGCAAAAAATTGATAATTTTGAACTAAAACTAGGATATTTCCCGAACAAAATAAGCTAGATTTATTTAGGTTAGGTGGTTTTGTATTTGGAATAACAAGTATTATCGAACAGTCGTCACTATACAGGGTGTTATATATTAAATAATACAGTTGTATTGAAATGAAAGTAATTTAGAAATAGTGTTTCGACCATCTGAATCAACTTACAAAATTTCAGAACGATAGCAGTATTAGTTCTCCATAAACGTTTAAAAGGTCACTCAACTTAGGATAACCTGTATATTAACAGAATTAACAGATGAATAACCTCGAAAGAATAAGGCATTATTTGAAATGCGAACATAAAGAAAACAGTAAAACTTGAACAGGTAATAAATATTTAAAAAAACAATAATTGCCTTGTACTTAAATGAAAATGTTAAAACTACTGCAAGCACGTGAACATGCAAATCCAAATAAAGATTAACAAGTTTTTTGTTGTCATTATTTTTTATTGGTAAGTAATGACTAGTGGTGTAGCAGTGAAATATGCAATCTCAAGTATTTAAAGCCTAATATAACTCTGTGAGTTATAAAACCAAACTTGCAGCCTACAACTACTTGGGGAAAGTAATACCCCTTCGGCCCCCAAGAAATAGGTAAGTCTTAGCCAAACTCACTCTTCTTGAAAATTTTGAATATTCAGTTGGAAAAAATTTAGTGATTTCAAAAAAAGTTTGTATGGAATTTTTTAAGACATGTCGATTCGTGTTTTTAGTGATGGTATTTTGCATTTAATTTTCTTATTTTGGGTGATATAGGGGGAGAAAGCAAGCCCCACCTTTTTTCTCGAACGGAATTGTATATCATATTTCACCCTGTTGAAACGATCTCTGCAAGTAATGGACAATTTTCATTTAGCATTATTTCATAATTTCGTCTCAAAATTTTCTAACAGTTAGGGCAATGTACAAAGTGTCCCATAATTAAATTATTATTTAACAAATTTTGAAAAACAAGAAATTGATGTGTTTTTAGGTGAGATAAATATCGATTGAAAGGAAATTCGGTGGAGACAACTAATTATCAATGTGCTTTGGGGTTGAATGGTTTTCTTTCATATAATCATGAGGCAACAAGAGTGAATGAAACTTCAACAACTGGTCTTGATCATATTTATGTTAGAAAATCTGGAAAATATACAGAGCAGGGATTGTTTGACCTTTCAATCTGGTGTGATAAAAACTGTCACGAATCACTTTGCATCTTTCCTGTCTCTGAAGTTGAAAAATCGGAGTGATCCCGAACTCAATCAAACTTTTGAGAAAAAAGAAATCAATTATTCGACCCTCCATACGTATCTTGAAAATGAGTAATGGCAAGATGTTCCCAATGAATCGAATGTGCAAGAATCTTGCACATTATTCACTAATAAACTTAAAAACTACATGAAAAAATCTAGTTATTATCGAGTTATCAAACCAAATTCTCGAAAGGAAGTTAAACCATGGATTACAAAATGTCTGGTGGTTTCAATAAGACATCGCGAAAAACTGAAATTGAAGTTGAAGAATGATAATACTCCAGAACAAGAAACATGAATTTATTATATACAGGAATTCATTGAACAAACCTTTAAAGAAAGCTAAGAATAAATATTACAGTTGGAAATTACATGATGCGAGAAATGATTCGAAAAAAATGTGGAAGGTCATACATGGGATAAACAATAAAACTAAATCAAAAAATGATTTCGATCATGACATAGTAGATGAGGAAGGATATCCAATCAGGAAAAAAAACCAAGGCCAATCAATTCAATAAATCTTTCACTTATATAGGCAAAAACATGGCAAGTAAAATTAAAAACCTGACAAATTCAATTTCCGAGAATTTTCAATCGAAATTCAATGTTTATCAATTTAATAACTGAAGAAGAAATAATTCTGTTTATTAATTCCTTCAAACTAGTTCATCTTCGGATCCTGACAATATAGCCTAAATCACTTTGAATAATATTCATCTTCATATTGCAGCTTCGTAAATGCATATTATTAATTTAATTTTTGAAACGGTAAGTGTGTCAAGAGAATGGAAAGAATCCCATATAGTTTGTCTATATAAATCTGATGAGAAAAAGAAAATGACGAATTATAGGCCCATTTCAATTATTGACAACTTCGCCAAAATTTTCGAATAGAGTTTTAAAAATTATTGCATTTCTAGAATAAAATTTAACTTACTTAGTCCTAAAAAATACGGTGTCAGAGAGCATATAACTACAGAGGATGCAATAGAAGATCTCATGATGAATATTTTGTTTGCCGTGAATAAAAGTAGAAAATGTTTGACGGTGTTCTTAGACCTAGCAATGGCATTCGACACCGTTGACCACGCTATTTTATTGGAAAGACTAGAAGGTATTGGTGTTCGTGGAAGGGCAAATAAAGTCTTACAAAATTATCTTTCGGATAGAAGTCAAAGAGTTGGAATATACGGAATTCTGAGTGATCCACAGGTTGTTAATATAGGTATTCCTCAGGATACGGTCCTTGGACCCGTTCTTTTCTTGATGTTTATCAATCAGCTTCCTAACTTATCTGTTTCAAACGGTCAAATCATATGCTGATGCGAGAGTTGGGAGGAAACTTATGGTGCTACGGTAAGTGGCCTCAAAACAGTATACGCATGGTTGAATGGCAGTATGCTAAGTCTGAATACTTAAAAAATCAATTTTATTGCTTTCTCTTCAATCTCGATAGGTCAACCGATATTCACCGGCCAACCGGTTCATTTCCTCGAATGTAACGAATCAGAACCATGTAGCTGTCGTAAAATAGCCAAAGTTGAGTCCACTAGATATATTGATCTCCATTTGCGATGGGAGGAACATACTGAATATCTGATTCGTAGATTTTCCATGTATTTTATAACTTGAGAGATATTCTCGGAACTGCAGGGATCTTGTCGGTCTACGATTCAATTGTAGAGTCGATACTTGAATAAGTTGTAAGTAATTCAGAAAACGGTTCTTGAAATCGCGTTGGGAAAAAACTGGTTATATAGCACAGATCAACTCTATCGTGATGCCAGTCGTTTCCATTTACGGCAAATATATATATTTCAGTGTCTATTGAGAACTATACAGAATGAGAAACAATTGATCTAACATTCTCACCAAACTAGATACAAGTTGAATAAATCACTCTTTGTACCATTCTGTCGTAGGATACATTTTCATCGTAATTTCTTTTTTCATGGGCCGAGGTTGTATAATGTTATCCCATAAATTAGAAAAGATTTAACATTAAAAACAAATGACAAAAAACTAATCTAAGACATTTTATCATTTCAAACTACATCAAATTCGCACGGATTCTTGCTTAAGTTTCTATATTTTTTATTTTTCTGCAGAAATCAAAATGTTTTTCACCTTTCTTCATTTCTATGTTTTATACAACTTTTTGAACAGATGCTTCCTGAAACTGAAGTTTTGACGACTCATCATCTTTGATAGAATTCTCTGAAAATTACCTACCATTTGATATGCTCTTGTCCGTACTCCTGCCCGCTGTTTTCGTGTGGGCACTGATATATTTTTCTGATATACCTGTGTGTAGACCAATGTGTAGATTGAACTCTTTTTTTAGTTATGATAATTTTGTGACATACTGGCTATTATTTGAGTAGCCTACAAATAGAGAGAAATCACCCCCATCATCAACTTAAATTTCCGAGGAGAATGCATTGCTGAAAACAAATCGCTGCTATTTTCTTTCTAAACATTTCCTGATTTTTGTATATGCCAATATTTTATTGCTATCAAAGTTGGGTGAACATTATACTGTCATTCTAAGGACACTTCTCAGAGTATAATGCACGTACGTAGACAAATTTCTATTTGAATCTATTGTGAACTATAATTGTATTTGGAGAATCCATGGAAAATATTCTTTTTCTTTCCATACCTCACATATTTCCTCTATTTTTCTGGAAATGAAAGTTCCTTGAACATTTTGTGGTTTCATCTAGTATATTGGTGCATTTTACACAAAACATCCTAAAGTTCCACTTCTATGCTCACAACAATAAATGTCAAAATTTATCTATAATTTAATTAGCATTATTGACTAAATAATAATAATTGATAATTCCCGGATTGAAAAATACTGGTGAATTTTGAAAGCTTTAAAACATTTGTCATGTTAGAATGCTTCATTCAGAATGGGTATGATTCTGATGCAGCTTCCTAAAATTAGTTTGTTCGTTTTCCGGACAGTCGACTATATTTCAAAGAGTGAAACAGGATCTTATAAACACGGATTCTTTCGAAGCACCAAGAACAAAAAACATAATAAACAAAAAAATGAGAAATTACAATAGAAGTTTTCAGAGCAGTTACTAGGAATTCCTCAATTTCATGTGGGAAGCTAAGAGTGCGATACCTAAATGTAAATTTGCGAATAAGATAAGTTTCTAACCTCAAAAGATGAGGAAATCTCAGTTACTACAGCCTAATTATGAACGATGGCTAGAACATTAGGATGGTATCAGGAAAAGTCAAAAGAGAATCCTGAATGTTACCAGTACACCATATGAAGTGTGTGTGACCACTGACGGATTATTCAATCGCACTAATGAATATTACTGATTCGATGACAATCTCCATCGGGGATTGAATTTTCAACACCAAAGGCAATTCGAACTTGATGTTTCGAACACAGCAATGAACCACTTTTTATTGGCGTACGTCATTTTTGACAAAACTCTTTGTGAGGAACTTTATAATTATATAATAAATAAGAGCATAGTCCATAACAGTTAGGATGAAATTTTTATGGCTCAAATAAAGTGAGTATATTTTAAGCATGATGGTTATCCACATACCAGATAAAAAAGTCCCAGAGCTTTCAAAGTAGTCTATCAGTGGTGAGAACAAGAGTAAGATGGCCACCACGTTCAACACATTTAATCTCGTTTGAATTTTTATCTAGGTTTATGTCAAGGATTTATTATATAGACAAACTCATAATCATGAAATAAAACTTCAGAAATTGTTTAGCTTCAGGGACTATATTTCAATTCAACATGCATGAAGATAGAAGTGTTTCTGGACGTTGCAATTTGAATAATGGACCGAAGCACTAAGAACAAAAATCATAATAAACAAGAAAATGAGGAAGTTCAATAGAAGTTTTGAAAGCAATTACTAAGAATTCATCAATTTCATGTAGGAAACTAGAAGCTGAGAGTGCGATATCAAAGTGTAATTTTGAGAATAAGATAAGTTTCTCACCTAAAAAGATGAGAAAATATCAGTTATTACAGCCACATTATAAGCTATGGCTAGAACTTTTGCGATGGTATCAGAAAAAGTCGAAAAAGAATCCTGAATTTTACCAGTCCACCAAATGAAATGTGTGTGTGACCACTGAAGGATTACACAATCGCACTAATGAACATTACTGATTCGACGAGAATCTCTATCAAGAAGTAAATATTCAACACCAAAGACAATTCGGACTTATGGCGTTTCGAGCGCATTACGTTCACCAGATTTAATCTCGTTTGATTTAATCATAACATCATAACATAATCATATAAAAGTGCTGAAACAAAATTTTAGATTCGTTTAACGTCAGAGACTATATTTCAATTCAACATGCATGCAGAAGTGTTTCTGGATGTTGCAATTCGAATAATGGAAGCCTTTGGAATTTTTGAGATAGTTCTTATTTGTTTTTTCAACCCTTTCATTGTTTTCGATATTTACTCACTCATGAGCAATAAATAACTTTCGTTTGTTCTGATAAGTGGGCTTCATTGTAATTTACACAGAATTGAAAACATTAGGGATGTTTTGTGTAAACTAGCACCAGTATACGAGATGAAACCACAGATCATCCAATGAACTTTCTTTTCTGTAAAAATTCACATTTTTTCAATCATGTTATTTATATTTGTAAAGAGAAAAATATCTTCTTCCGATTTTATTAAAATGCGCCCATGGATTGCATATGTAAGAATACAAGTTTATATTATAATTCGAAAACCATTCAACAGAAAAATAGTCAAAAAAATTTCCAAAATAGTTTTTGCAACAACCAAGATATCGGCATATGTCGAAAACCTGAAGAATAGAGAACTCTGGAATAAATCGAAACAGAATAAGATGGCTACGATCTGTTTTCACCAAAGAATTTTCCCCGAAATTCGAGGACGGAGATGTGGGGTCATAATAATAATAATAATATGTGTTTATTTGCAAGTTTCAACAAAAATCTTTACAAATATTCCTGACAGATGCCATTGCATTCCTCAGGATACTTAATTCTACAAATAAACAAATGGTTGAGGTAATACCTCAGAAAAGGTATTACCTGTAGTTGGTGTACATTTCACTAATTACAAGACAGCCTTTAGTATGATGTAAACAGAAATTGCTGTCAGCATAACATTCGAGAGTCATTTTTCACTATTTGCAGTATTTTACATAGCTGTTGTACTGAAAGATCGAAAATGGGTCACCTGGACGTTATTGAATTCGATAAAAAATACTACATAACGGTTTAGGCAGTTTATTCAATTTGAAGTCCTCAACTCATATGTATTGATTATAGATCATATTTTAGTTTCGTGAGTTTAATGTTTATTTTTTGTTCTTGATTTAATTTGTGTAATATTTGTCATTAATGGTATATGTTGGAAGATCTTGCATTTTATAATTACCTTTCAGGAAAGACCGAGCTTTACTGGTATTTTTCTTTATGTTAACTTGTATTTTTACGAAAAAATATATTCAGTCCACGTACTGATGGAATAGGAATATTTTTCGATCTTACCCATACACGAACTCGTCATTTAAACGAAATTACAATAAGTTTAACACTAAGTACTCTCGGTTGCCATATATTTGGAAGCACGTCGTCGTAGATCTTCTCGATGTAGTTTACGGTGTTCTATTTTCAAAGGAGGTCCTAATAATTTCTCTAGTTTCCTGGCAAACTCATAGCAACTACCAGGTCACTAAGATTCCTATGAGTTCACAAATGTATTTTATTCGGATTATTCCAAACTGGAAATATATTTGTCATAAAGATTCGGTTTGCTCCAAGAGGATAGTGGTAATCGTAATGTCAAATTATGTCACGTATTGGTGATTTCACATTATGAGGAATAGATCTTTTAACTGGAGATGAGTGAGGGTATTTGAGTGTGTATTTTGATATTGGGTTTGTGTCTTTTTTGAAA
Organism: Cryptolaemus montrouzieri; assembly: GCA_013387265.2. Lineage (NCBI taxonomy): Eukaryota > Metazoa > Arthropoda > Insecta > Coleoptera > Coccinellidae > Cryptolaemus > Cryptolaemus montrouzieri. Next base: position 47,059,450 of record JABFTP020000103.1, read on the forward strand.
TAGTTAAAAATGTAGTAATACAAAATATAATCTTTATGCACCATCCATTTCATGAAAATGAAAAACGGCATAAAATATAGTTCTTTATGTCAATTAATTTTTGTTTACATATGTTACTCCCAAGTGAAGAACAAAAATGCAAATAATAACATCTCACGATCAATATTAATCAAAAAAAAAAACAGAAACGAAATGATGATAATGAAGGAAACCATCACAAAACAATGAAATCCAAACACAGAATTGAACACCGGAACTATGCTCGTCATTACATTTCTCGCTTCTCCTGTCAACCAGTAAAGGCATTGGCATCATCAAATATACACTAGCAGAAATCAAGGAACTAATTACCTAATAAAAAAAAATTTATTACGTAATAAAATAACACTATGCAAGCGTCAAAAGGCGGCTTTATCAAAATAACGCGCGGTACTTTTTTATTCTTGCCGCTTTTCTAGAAATTTCGCGCAGTGCGTTTGACGGCAACTTTCACCTCGCTTATGTCTACCACTACTGCGTAAATTGGAGATCCTTCTTGACATATACTATTAGTCTATCAGCTTTATTGAAAAATCCTTCGTTATAAATCAGCCTGTAACCACTCAAATTGAAAACATCAACATTATCCACAACCCAGGACTATACAATCCATTACGCTGGGGAGTTCAGCCATATACACTTCAAACTCATCAAAGTTTTTGTTAACACTTCTTATATTCTGGTTTAATATTTTGAAGTAAAAGTTTTCATTATCAATCTTATATACCTGATGCAAATCATCGAATCCTTCCCCACTTGATATGTGATTATTTGATCGCACTGAAAATCTCTTATGTAATGATCCATTTTCCCCTAGGCAAAAAGGAAATGATAACCCCACTGCCAAAACTCACACTACATTACGATAAGTCACATAAAAATGTTCAAAACAGTACAATAAAACATGCGGTACTTCACTGGAATATTTAGGCTGCTGTTGATTAATTCCTCAACTTCATTTTCTGTTGTTGTTGATGTTGACTAAGTAGAACTTTACATGGTTTACTATCCCTTGTGGTCGAGCTTAGAGGAGATTCTTTGATATTTCTATCTCCTCCAGGAATATTCGATAGCACTGGATGTGGAGGTTGCTTTAGGTGAAACCTCTTTCGATTCTCTCTCTAGACCAGATCCCAGATCCAAAACCTCTTTTGATTCCCTGCCTTCAGTGAATCTATCTCCTGATTGGCGAACTTGCGTATATGTAGGTGTAAATGGTGCGCTGTTCGATATTTCATTCATATTCGAGTTTTCAAGATCTGCAAGGGAGTAGACTATCTCGTCAATATTAAGTTTGTTGCCTTCAATGAAGGATTGACTCGAGCCGTTTTCCCTACCCTCAAATAGACGTTGTCTCAACTTATCAAATCGTTAGATATTGAAACCTGCGTTCCCTTAAGTTTCTTCGCGTTCACGAAAGTTTGTTTCGTTTCTTTTTTAGGTATGATAAAAGTTCTAGCTTGATTGGTCAATTTTCGGTAATTCCTAGTGGATACACGTCATTTATGTCAGACTCTTCTATCTGAACTTCTAACAGGGCATTAATCTCTTGGCAGATAAATGCTGCTGTGACCCCAGACTTTGGTATTTTTATACCGAATATAATGATATTGTTTTTATTGGTAGTCACCTTCACTTTCTCAATTTCCTCCTTTAAGATTTCGTTCTCTCGCTTCAAGATCTCGACTAGTATTTTCACAGATTGCAGTTCTAAGAGCAGTCTGGACTCGCTGAAATCTCTCAAACAGTTGACTCAGAGATATGTCACCCTTCTGTTCTGACATCCTCAATCAAATCCTTAGGTGTGTGGTTCACTTTATACGATAAATCTATAAATAATAAAAAACAAGTAATGTGTTTTTAGAAATTTCACTTAATAATTGTGATTCGTAACGCGTTTCACTACACCGTAGCTTCTTCAGACGATTGAATGTACAGAAAATAAGAATGAGAATATAAATAAAAATGTTCTTAAGTAATTAAAACCTTATTACGTTGCTCCTTCTTGAGTGGTTATTGATGACAAGTATATCCAATAAAATTAAGGATTAGATTGCTCCCAGAAGAGATTCAATAGAAGTGAAGGGCTTGAATCGACTTGTTCATTGATGAGTCTACCTGAGTGTTTGTGTTTGTTGATTTCTGAAGTTTCCATAGATCTACCTTCCAATATTCATTATCTGTAAGCACAATTTCTGCTTCAACTGAGGGTCGAAAGAGTGACTATTTTCTAGGAGATGATTCGCGTAATTTGAATCTGATTTTTTATTTGAGAACTGCGTTTTTGGTCCGATATTCTAATACTGAAATTTCTATGTGTTCTACCAATGTAGAAATTATCACAGTCATTACAATTTAATCTATGAACAGCTGATTTATTGTTTTTATCTGATTTGGTTTTATTATTTTCTATATATTTGCCTAAACTATTATTAGTTTGGAAAGCTATGTTGAAATTATTGCTGCTCAAGAATGATTTCAGTTCCTCCCTTGTAATGCCAGCGTAGGTTAAGGTGTTGAATTTTTATTTCAATTTATCGACAGGGTAAACTTCATTCAATGCGATTCTATTTTGTTTCTTATTTAAAATATTATTCATTATTTTGGGATTGTAACCATTATTTTTGGCTATTTGTTTAGTCAGATTTAAGTCTTTGTTCAAATTTTCTGGTGATAACGGGATGTTGATCAATCTACGAATGAAACTGTTGAATGCTGACATTTTATGTTGATACGGATGACACGACGACTTATGTATTATAATATCTGTATGTGAGGGCTTATGGTAAATTGCGAAAACATGTTTTCCATTTTCATTGGAAATTGTTACATCTAAGAAATTTATTAAATTATTGCTTTCTATTTCGGTTGTGAATCCAATTTTTGGATGTTATGAATTTATATGATTTTCGAAAATTTTAACTGTCTATCTGTTTCTGTGAAGAAAATAATGATATCGTCTACATAGCGATACCAGTATAAACAGTATTTACTAGGTGGATGATAAGGAATTAATTTCTCTAAATTATTCATGAATATTTCTGCTAACAAAGGACTTAACGGATTGCCCATAATCATTCAATAGTATAATATTTGTTATTGAAATGGAAATAATTTTGATGTAAACAAATTTGTAATAATGAAAGAATATCTGATTTAATGATCTTTGTGACATGATTCTTTTCTAATAATGCTTTAACTAAGTATTACGTATCTTTCGGAGGAATATTAGGAAATAGATTCTTAACATCGAAAGAAATGAGTTTCAAATTAGGCGGTATAATGGTATCTTTGATATTGGCAATTAGTTCGTATGAATTTCCGACCGAAAATTTAGATTTAAAATTGCAATGTTTTATTAGCAAGTCGTTAAGGAATTTTGAAAGTAGGTGCCGTTACATAAGAAACAACAGGTCTAATAGGGTAATTAGGTTTATGAAGTTTTATCAAAGAATATAATTCGGGGGATTGTGGATTGGATTTAATGAATTTATATTTTTCGTGGTCTGTAATTTATCATTTTGCTGTCGAAATAACGTTTTTAACTTCTTTCTGAAATGTAGCGGTAGGATCCTCAGTTGATATAACATAGTCTCCGGCTGTTAAGAATTCTCTTCAGTTTTTGAAATATAATCGGTTTCACTAATTGCGATGACGGTGCTACCTTTGTCTGCTTTAGTGAATACTAAATCGTTCTTGATACTATTTTCACGAATTGTTTTTATTATTTTATAATCGGAATTGCATTGAGGTGATAATTTCGAAAAGTGTTCTTTGATAAGTTTTGCTGTTTGATGATTGGCTAAAATATTATCTTTGGAGTTTTTCAGAATGATTTCGGAGTCTATGCCTAACTGTTCAATCAATTTTAGTATGTTTTGGATGTATAACATGTTTGAATCCTTTTTCTGATAGATCTTTTTGTGGTTGTGTAAAATCGATATCAGTTAAATTAGTGAATCTGTCAAAAAATTTATGGTCTGAAAATTTATCAGCTGAAGGTTTGGGTGGGAAATTTTGAATTTAAGTGAATCTAACTTTTTCTGTTTTTGCTAAAACTTTATATGAATTAAAATTTTGACATCATTTCTGGATTCAGAGTCTAAAATATCAAACTCAACAGGGTGCAACCTAAACAATAATTATGTATGGAATACCTTCGAATATATGTTGGCAACATCCCTCCTGTTGTACTGGATCTTCATATCCTCTTTGATCCATATGCGTTGACCTTTCTCGATCGCTCTTCTTGCCGGTCCACTGATGGTATGTGTCCTCAACCGTATGTAATTGGGAGTCAATCTGTTCTTTAAGCACATCGAGTAAAACCATATATTCTGAGTATGAACTGCGCATCTTAGTAGTATTTTGAGATACCACAAAGCCAAAAAGCCGGTATCAGCTCTCTTTAACATTCGAATTTGGGAGGCTTTTACTTGTTAAAATTCCATTATCAATAATAGAAAACAAGTAGTGTGTTTTATGAATTTAACTCAATAATTGTCATTCGTAATGCGATTCACTACACCGTAGCTTCTTCGGACGAATTAATGTACAGAAAATATGAATGAGAATATAAATTCGAAATTCAAAAGAGGTGAAGGGCTTAAATCGACTTGTTCATTGATGAGTCTACCTGAGTGTTTGTGGTTGTTGATTTCTAAGGTTTCCCAAAGATCTACCTTCACCTCTATTGAATCTCTTCAGGGAGCAATCTATTCCTCAATTTTATTGGAGATACCTGTAATTAATAACCAATTAAGAAAGAGCAACCCAATGAGCTTTTAATTACTTAAGAACATTTGTATTTATATTCTCATTCTTGTTTTCTGTACATTCATTCGTCTGAAGAAGCTACGGTGTAGTGAAACGCGTAACGAATCACAATTATTAAGTAAAATTCCTAAAAACACATTACTTATTTTTTATTATTGATAATTTAATTTTATCAAATAGAAGCCTTCCAAATTCAAATAAATCTATAAGCTTATTATCAGTTAAAGGTTTAAGATAAACACTTTTTTCCCTGTGAAACAGCTGCAGGTAGTGCGCTCTTGAGCACGACAGTTGGATTTGTGTTTGTTTTCTATATTATATAAAATTTATAATGTCCAGAAGACCTCCACGTAAACTGTAATTAGACTTTGAAATCACCACAAAATTAGAGCAGTTCAGATACAATTCTGACGAGTTAAAATTTGTTTTATTAATTCGTTTTCCACAATATAAAACTTATATCAGTTAGAGACTTAAATATTCGACCGGCATGTCTCACGTTTCACGAAATACCCCAATTCGCTAGGTATATATAAAATGCCAAATTCTATGATTTAAATTTATAAATTTTCGTCTGGTATACAATGAAGAGATATCTGTATTTCATTTCTCAATAGAAAACAGTCAACTATATGGTCTTATAAAGTCGTTGGCAAAAGATTTAGTAATATAAAATACATCTTGATAAAATCAGAACGGAGTTTTCCGGGAAACTTAGAGATTAATTAGCCGAAAAAGTTCGTCCGTTATTCAAGTCGGCTTCGTTATATGGAAGAGCACAATTTGCAATTCAAATCGGAAATTCAAATGATATTTGGACGCGGAAGTTCAAGATGGGATATTATTCGTGCCTTTTTATTGTAACGACGTGAAAGGAAAGCTAACTGTGTGAATGTAAAAATATATTGGCAACCAAGATACATCAACGGGAATTGCTCCAGGTAATCGAATTTCAATAACATGGAGGAAACCGCAGGGCTATATTTTTTCCTGTTCAAGTGGAGCAATTTATCCGAAAAGGGCACTTATTCGTGAAGGAATGTTACTGATTTATGAGATCAGATGGGTCAAACGTCTTTTCATTTTTCTGGTCGTTTCAACAAAATAGACGAAAAAGTTTTGGAGTTCGTAACACAATCCGGAACTTTGTCCTTTTTGTGAATAATCTATTTTGTGTTACATACTTTCTCAACTGTATATGGTTGGGAAGTTTCTAACTTGGTTGTCCCAATAATACTCCGGGGTATATAGCAACTTGCGTTTGAATTACTTAGTTGGAGTGAACCCATAAATTGGAAAAATATTCATCACCGCACGATCATTGGTGGGATATTATTGATGGCTAAATAAGTTATAATGAGAAACTTCGATTCATTGAACCTAACCAATGAGAAAGTTGGTTCTTAGTTTGTTTGAAATATAGTAAATATATAATCCTATGTTTTAGGAATCATTTGTTGGGTGAGTATTTCATTTACGTATTTTAAATTACAGTAGATCTGCGTTAATTTGAACTTGGGTATTTGTGAACGTGTAATGTCCTGGGTTTTAGGGTGGAGCTTGATGTATTGGCAAGACAACTAATGAAACACGTCACTCATAATTTACGGTTTATTATAAGACGTCTCGATAGTACCATCGTTGCAGTTGGAATGCCTTCTCCCCAAATTCTATCCTACGAGTTACCCATGTTATCATATAAAATGCTTACTCTCTAAAACCAATTTATTCTGATTCAACCTACTTAATTTATATATAGACAGTGTATCCTGTCTACAGTATGATCTATTGCTAGACCATACCTATTTACACTTACACTACACCTCAATTGAAAGGGAAAGAAAAAAACCACTAAGATCCTTTAAACACAGGGTCTGCTTTACCGATCGATGTATTTTTCAAAAGTACTTTTTGACCTATACTTAATTGCAAAACTTTTTGTGTTATACCTTTGCTTTCTATTTTCTTTAGATAACACCAATTGTTTTCTTGCTTCTAGCCAAGCTGTTTGCAACCTTAACCTCAACTCGAATAGATAATTCGCAAAATTATATAGGGGGTCGATTTGTTTGTTCACGTTCGATAGATGCTGAGCAATTTTACAAGTTCGAATGGGGTATAATTAGTTTCACAATGTACCTTATTGTTAAAAGCAAAACACCAAAACGGAACCCAAGAAGCCCAACTACCCGAATAGTTATAAATTTGTATCCGCAAGTACGCGCCCAAATTTTTATGCGCATTTTCCTATGCGTTTCGTGATGGTATGCTGTAGAGTTCAATTGTTGGATATCTAACATTTCACAAGTTTCCTTGAACATAGATGCCAAAAATTCCGTACCCTGATCTGTCACAACAACAACAACTGTCACAACATCTTTCGGCCAACGAGGCTTTCAATGCTTTCCACGACATCTTAATGCACTATTTCAACTCACACTTTCCCCTAAAGAAATTTTATAAAAGAGAAGAGAACCGTTGGGTTAATGATATCAGGCAGTCTAGTGAAAACCTCAGAGAGTTATTTAATTTATCGAAACGCTTACCCGCGCTGAAGGAATTTTACGATGCCTCAAAAAGGCAACATTCAATCTTAATAGATAATATTAAAACAACATTTTATCAGAATAAAATTGCTTCAGCAAAAAATCAAAACAAAGCCTCTTGGAATGTCGTAAGAAAATTGACTCGTGGAGATGTGGGTGCTTCTGGCGTTAGCATAAGGGATGGTGACAGAACTTTGTCTGCTCCTTCTGAGGTGCCACAAAAATTCAATGAATTTTTCATCGATGTGCCCAAGGCATTATCGAAACAGGTTTCTCAGGAAGAATACATTGACAACATACTAAGCACAGATGAAACAATGTTTCTTACTCCATATGCTGAAGAAGAATTATCCTTATTGATGAACAGAAGATTGAGGACCTTGAGTTCCAGTGGCTATGATGATTTTCTGGAATTTCTTCTTAGGACATGCTTGAGAGAACTCACCGCACCTTTGATATACCTGGTAAATCTTTCTTTCTCCGAAAGTCAGTTTCCTGATAGATTGAAAATATTCAGGCTGGTACCCCTTTTAAAGAAGGGAGATTCTGAATCGATGTGTAACTATCGTCCTATCTCGCTGTTTCCGGTCTTGTTAAAAATATTTCAATATTGTTACCTTGATATGCTCTTGAGCTTTCTTGATAAACAAGGAATTCTCGCAAGGAGTCAGTTTGGTTTCAGACCGGGACTTGGGACACATGATGCGATATACGCTTTCGTTGAAGGTGTGGTGATCTCTTAATTCATAATATTTTAACTAGTAAAGCGAAGAAATAAGGTATTCGCGGTATTGCTGCAAGGTGGTTGGTTACTTACTTGACTGGCCGGCTACAACTTGTTTCCATCAGACACACTCGTGGTAATATGAGAGGGACAACAAATTCGGGTTTACTTGGCACACATATGGGAGTACCTCAGGGCCCGATATTGGGTCCATTGTTGTTTCTCTTGTACATAAATGACATAGGAAGTGGTCTGAGTTGCGATGTTTTTCTTTATGCATACGATACTACCGCCTTGATTACTGATGATAGCGACGCTATGCTGGAGTCAAGGATTCTTCAAAATACCAACTTGCTGAGTCAATGGTTTAGCAGAAACAGATTGCACATCAATGCCCTCAAGTCTACGTATTTGGTCTTTCACAACCAAAATAAGATAATAAATGTTAATGTGTCTCTCAATAATACTCAACTGGAAAGGGCTGGCTCGACGAAGTTCCTAGGTCTTCGGATAAATGAGAGTCCTCCAAACTTAAAACGGTCGGTTATCTTATGCGAAATTTGAGAAGAATTTTGACTGTCACACAGTTGATGGCTGTTTATCATGCTCAGGTGGCCTCCAGATTGAGATATAGTGTTTTGTTTCGGGGAGCATCGGTTGGAGCTGACGAGGTTTTCCTTTGTCAAAAAAGGATAATTCGTTGTATGCTGGGTATTTCGCAACTTACTTCCTGTCGAGAGGCTTTTCGACCATTGGGCTTACTTACATTACCATCCATATGTATACTTGAAATGACGTCAGTTGTATTTAAAAACCAAAATGAAATAATGCGTAATGGTGACTACCATCATTACAATACTAGAAGTCAGCACAACCTCGTCCCTCCAAACTTTAGACTTCGAATGAGCAGACGATCCTCTATGTACCTGGGTGTGAAGCTTTAGAACAGATTGAATGATGACATGAAGAAGTCCAAATCGTGTGTTACTTTTAGAAGAAGGCTGTCTGAATATTTGGCGAGTAAGAGTTATTATAGTGTGCAGGAATTTTTATTGTAAATGATATTTCTTCCGATGTTTTTTGTATGCGATTTTCCTGATTTTGTTGTATACTTGCTTGGAAAAATCATTTTATTATTTTTTGACCTTTTCCATAATGTCATTTCGGCATTCTTGAGGAATTAAAGTTTATTATTATTTCTTATCGTGGACTCATGCACTATCTCAGCTGTTAGCTGGATATAATTTACCCTTCCCAGATTCAGCAATGAAAGGGAATAGGCTCGATTACAATATACTTGACATAAATTTCCTAACTATCCTACATGTATTAAGAATTACAGCATTTTGCATTTCTATATAGGTATTCTTATGCAATTTTAATTTCTTAAGGCTATCATGCAAAGTTTTGGGTAGTAACCCAGTCGAAGATACGATGACAGGAACAATATCTATTTTCTCAAGGTGCCACATCTGCTTGATCTCAATAGCAAGGTCTGTGTATTTGGACTTTTTCTCCTGGAACTTGTTCAGCACGTTATTATTATTATTCGGTATAACATCCACATTGCTTTTCTGGCTCTCTTATCATACACCACTATGTCCGGTATATTCTTCGTCACCATTCTGTCAGTGATTACAGGCCTATCGTAGTATAATCTGATATAGTCAGTTTCCAATACGGGCGCCGGTTGATACTTGTAATATGGCTGGAAGGTATTCAGAAGTCCGTACTTGTGTGCAAGTTTCTGATGGATAATATTGCACACTTGATTATGCCTGTGAAGATAGTCCGTATTGGCCAGTTGTTCGCAGCCGGACGTTATATGCTGTATAGTCTCCGATCTTATATGGCATTTTCTGCACCTATCTGTTTGTAATATTCCGTCCTTCATATATAATAGCGATCACTTGGTCTTGGATGGCCATAAAGAATCCCTCTGTTTCCGCGAATAATTCTCCTTTCATCAACCAATTATTGGAGTCTTCTTGTCGATGTGTGGTTGATTAATCTCATGGTGATGTCGTCCGTGCAATTTCCTTCTTGACCATTGATCTTGTTTTTCAGTATCTGATAGGAACGGTAGATTCAGCAGGTCATCTCAGGTAGCAAGATTTAGAGGTGTATATCCCTCATCAGCCAACGATACCACTCTATGGATGTCAGAAGTGAGAGCTTTTGCTGAGAAGAATTCTCTGAGATTTTTCATCTGTTCGGTGTGTAAATTGACAACATCTATTAATCCGCGTCCACCTTCTTTCCGCTTCAAAGTTGTTCGTATCACAGAGGATTTTGGATGATGGTTTTTGTACTTTGTTAGCATCGTTCGGGTCTGCCTTTGAGTATCATCCAGTTCTGTCTTAGTCCATCTGATTATTCCCAATGAAAAAAGCAACACTGGAATGGCGTACGTGTTAATTGCCTTGACTAGATTCCCCGAGTTCAACATTGATTTCAGCACAGTCTTCAGACGCAGACTGTATTCTGAACGGATCTTCTCCTTTGATTGTTTTTGGTCTAGCAATCTGGCTTGTTGGTCTATTATTATTATTATTATATTCCGTATCGTAAAGACGATTAATTCCGCATATCCACCAGTCGGTAACATGTGGAAATCATTAAGTATTAATTGTTGGGTTCCTTCGTGAAGATTCGCTGTGCCCCATTACAGACACTTATTTTTACTCCTGTTTTCTTCACTTATTTGGGGGCCCCTAAACTTTTTCCTATCATATTTGCGCATTTTTCATTTTTAATGACTACTTCCGGAATATTTAATTCTTTACATACGTCACTCAGGTCTCTCAACGACGCGCCGAAAGCCAACGCTGCTGGACAATCCTGTTTCAGGTGAATTATTTTCCATTTTTCATCATACAATATATTTTCTCTTTTACATTCACACATTTTGTTTTCAACTCTCTTTATTTCTTGGAATTCCCATTCACACAAAGGTCGGAGTTCGATTGAATCAACTAGAGGTTTCAAAAGCTGCGATACCAAGGTGATCAAGCCCAGCATCATTGGGTGCCACTTTCGAATCTCCCTTTGATTGTTTTAACTTCTTGCTTGCTTGTCCTCTAGTTACAACATACGCACTCGATTCTATCTTAGCATTTATTTCTTTCAGGTCACTAGAGCTAATCTCGATGCGTAATAAGGTATCCGCTGTCACGTTATCTTTTCTCCTGACATATTCCACTGTGAAATCGTATTCTTCGAGTGCTAATCTGCATTTTGTTAATCTGCTAGGTGTGTTTGTCATACCCGACAAATATACTAATGGTCTGTGATCTGTTAGAATTTTAAATTTTTGCCATATAAATATGACCACTTTACTGATAACAATTCTTTTTCTATAGTTGCATATCTTTCTTCTGCTTCATTCAGACATCTACTGGCATACGCAATTGGTTTGTCATCTAAATTCGAGAGAATTGAACCTATGCTTTCACCTGGTGCATCAGTTCTAAGAATTTAATGACTGTTTTCGGAAAAATTTGGATACTGCAGTATTCGACGATTTACTTAGGCTTTTTTCAATTTTTCAAATGCAGACTGACACTCTTTGGTCCACTCAAATATTACGTTCTTTCTCGATGATGCATTTGAAGGAGCTGCGATCTTTGCAAATGTTTTGATGAATTTTCTGTAATAATCCACGAATGCGGCGAATCTTTTAGCTTCTGCCGAATTTTTGGAACCTGCATTTTGTTCCATAACCGTAATCTTTTTTGCATCGGGTTAAATTCCGTCAGCTGAAACGGAGTGGCCCAAGTATAATGATTGTTACTTCAAAAATTCGCATTTATTAGGATTTAACTTGAGATTTACTTTCCTAAGCATGTGCAGACTTTTAATCAAATTTTTGTTGTGTTCCATAAAACTAGATCCAAAAACAATAAGATCATCTAGGTAGACGAAACATCTCTCGTAATTCAGTCCTGACATAGCCATTATCATTGCCCTAGAAAGAGAACTCGGACTTATTTTTAATCCCATCGGTTAACTTCACATTTAAAATTGACCTTTATCTGTAGTGAACGCTGTACAAGGCCATGAGACTTCAACCAGCTCTATCTGATAGTACTCCTAATATAAATCCAAAAAAGTTAATGGCTCCTGAAAGAGAATTTAGAATTTCCTTAATACATGGCAAAGGGAACCAAAATTTGTAGATTCAATAAACTATGATCAAAATAACCCTTTACTTTTTTTGACCTTGATTATTGGCTTTCTTCTCGACAATTAATAATGGGGATGACCATGCAGAATTGGTAGGCTCTATAATCCCATCCTTTAGCATTTTATTGATTTGTTCGTTGATTTCAGATTTTTGTGCATGCGGTAGCCGATATGGTTTCACATACATAGGATTAGCATCATTTTTAAATCAAATAGATTTTTTTACAGTAAGCTTATCTTTTTCATAGTGGAATACGTCGGCGAATTTTGCGCATATTTTAACTATACTTTCTTTTTCCTCTTTATTCAATGAAATCAAGTCGATGGCTTTAAGAACTGACTCTACTTGGTAGACATTGGATTTTCTGTGAATTCACAAAATTTGTAGTGTTTTCTAATTTCGTCATTTTAGGTCTGAAGTTTTCAGTTTTCATTTCCCTATCATTGACATTAAGTGTTCTAACTTGATCCATATTTTTTGAAGGCCTGAACGTGATTGCTGCAGTGAAATACCTTCACAAATTTAATCGGGTACTATTATGCTATCATCGTTAGTTTGAATTTGAAAGTTCTTTATTATCTCCCATCGTGGTGGAATAATTGTATAATAACTGAATTTGGATTCTAAGGGTACTGAAATTCTACTTTCTTGGTTGAAAAAAGAAAATTTCAAACTTTCATAATCTATTATAGCTGAGTATTTTGTTAAAAAATCTGAACCTATTATGCATATCGCATTCAAAGTCTTCCATTAAGAGGAATTCGTGTGTGATAGTGTTTTGACCTATTCTAAAAGAAACAGTATACGCGCCAAGTGTGGTCGTCGAAACAGCGACGCCGAGAACCTCGACTCGGTTACTCTCATCAATTGGATAGTGATTTTTCAAGCAAGATTTGAAAATAATAGACACATATGCGCCAGAATCCGGTAGTAATTTTAATTCATTCGTTCCCAGTGACATTCTCACAAAGTTCAGACCATTCATACTTAAAGCAATTGGGCCACATTCATTCTGTAGTGGGACGAAAAACTTATTCACTATATTTTGTGCTGATTTCTTTGAGCATTTTTCCTCTTTCTCGGTTTCAAAGAAATAACCTCTTTGATTATTTTGTCGGCCACGTGAATGGTGACTGCTACTGTTCCTACCTCGATACTCATTTTCGAACGAATGTCCTCTGTTGTTACTTTGATTATTATATTCTTGTTGATAACTTCCTTTATTGAATGGTCGACGAGAGTTGAAATTATTTTGATTTTGATTGAACCTACCCCGTCCATGCTGATTTCTGAAATTACCCCACGTATACTGGGGTACCAATCTCTTTGTATTAGCCCCATCTTGGGCAGCTACGATCACATCACTCAATTTGGAATAGTTTCGAGATTTTATAATAGTTCTCAACTCAGTATCCCGTAGGCCATTTGTGAAGGAATTTATCGCAATTTTTTCATTGATAGCGGTCAAAATTTTTGCCGCATCCGCATCACCCTCAGACTGTGAAATTGTTAAATCTACCATCAGTTCCTCAATCATCCTACCAAACTCATTGACAGATTTACTGTGGTTGAATACTTAGAAGTTTCGATCTTATATCTTTGACGCGATCCGCATTTGACGCATAACTTCTATCTAAACGCAATTTCGTATTCTGGGATAATCTAGTTTTAAGGATATATGTAGTGAGGAATTTTTTACCGTCTGCATTCAAACATTCCTCGTATAATTCCATAGCATTAATTAGCTGACGAATCAAATTTTCATCGCCACTAACTATCGATGGTTGTAAAGCTGACACTGTCTCTAAATCGAATGAGTCATTCATATTAACAGGGTTCTCGACCTCTGCGTTATGACCTTAATTATTTAACCCGCCATTCAAAATTGCACTAGATTCCTTCATTAAATTTTCAATACAAGAAACCTAATCTTTTACCTGCTTTAACAATTCTGGGTCTCTCTGTTTCTCATTAAATTGATTTTTCAATAGATTATATTATTCTTTGGTATTTTCTAATTTCCTTCTAGTTACTTTCAAATTAGTTCTCCTGGCTTGATTATTATTTGCCGAATTTCTTGAATTTATTTTCACTTCTTCGAATATGTATTGAAACTGCTTACTAAAGTCCATTCGACGCTGAAAATTACTTTTAACTAGAGCTTAAAATTGACCTTATACAATTTTTAATAATTTAATAATAATGACACTAAATATCAATTTTCCATATCCATTACTCATATAGTTTTCCATATCCCTTCCATTCTTTTCTAAAACTTGCACTTTGCTACTCGTGACTTCCATTCCGATTTTCTTTTCCAAAGCTTTTTCATTCTTTTCAATATATATCGAATCACTTCCATAACCAATATAGCAATGATCCGGAATAACAGGACTTCAGTGGTTGTGAAATTTTTATTTTGTGTTAACTTGTCGGTTATTCCGCTTCTATTTCCTGCCTGAGCAATTATTATTTCCTCCTCTTTGCTGCTACTGCCACTCATTTTTCTTCCATTCAGATTTCCTCAGATTTCCATTAGTTCGTTTGCATGCGTTTTAGGGTGAAGCTTGATGTGTCGGCAAGCCAACTAATGAAACACGTCACTTATAATTTACGATTTATTACAAGACGTATCGATAGTACCATAGTTAAAATTGGAATGCCTTCTCCCCAAATTCTATCCTACGAGTTACTCATGTTATCATATAAAATGCTTACTCTCTAAAACCAACTTATTCTAATTTAACTTACTTAATTTTTATATACAGTGTATCCTATCTACAGTATGGTCTATTGCTAGATCATACTTATTGACACTTACACTACAAACGGCTCGATAACGTAAACTAAGTATCTTTTGCATCAGCGCTCTGTAGTGTGAAAAATCTGCACCTTTATGAGATCAGGAATTAACTTGCTTTGACCTACAGTATTACGGTGATGAAAGGAGACCTATCACCCTATCAAAATCACAGGTACTCATTTTGTGTTTGTTGGAGTTCATAGATAAATGTGCTCAGTATTTGGGTATTGATTTCGCTGATAAAGTAATCACTAAAACAACAAAAAAAAAGTTATTGACCTCTTATGAGAACTCAGAAAGGGTGTCGGTGTGACTACTTCATCAAAAGACATGTGGGTCACCAAATTCCAGATATATGCTCCATTAGAAATCACCAAAGTGAAATTTCGGTAATAGTTAATCAGATTATGAAACCAACCGAGATCGAAAAGTATAATGTGCGGAAAGCAGAATATCTTTTAATGAAAAATGAGCTCTGCAAAGCTTCGCGAACCGAAGATAGCGAAATTTTCCTTCTCGGAGATGCTCAGAAACAAAACTCCACATTTGCAACCTTTCAAAAGTCTATTTGGGATAAGATTTCTGAAAATCGCAAGTGAGAATCTGTCCTCGCAACCTGCATCATTCATAGAAGATTTGTCGAATATTATCGCACGCAATTTAACTGATCAACGCATAAACAACGCAGATGAGACTGGTTTATACAAAAAACTTCTACCTGATAAAACCGATGTTTCGATTTCTGAACAGAATACCGTTGGCTTTAAATTAGCAATGTAACGAAAACTTTCCTAGAATGTGCCAATGCAACAGGTAAACACAAGTTAACACTGGTGATAATCGGAAAAACAAAGTCACCTAGATGTTTCAACCATTTCTACAATCTTCTCGTCTGCAAATACATTCAAATGCATAAATGACCAAACAAATATTTGAAAGCTACTTCTTTCAGTAGTTTATTCATGAGATCAATTTTTCACCTATCTTTCCGACTTCATAATTCAGCAGAAAAAAATGTTTACTGTTGAAAAATTTCATGAAAATTCCTATCAAAGCCATCCTTTCGATAGATAATGCTCCATCCCATTTATCTGCAGAGAAGTTAAAAACACCTGCCGGTGATATTTTTGTCAAACTTATACCACCGAATGTCACACGCTGTATTCAACCTATGGATTTGAATGCTTTGAGACTCATTTGGTTTTATTTCAGAAAAAGCTGGCTTAGCTCTATTTTATCCAAAGAAAATAGACTAGGAGATGCTTTTGAGGCAATAACATTGAAAGATGCTTCTCTAAATCTATGTACGGCTAGGGAACAACTGGAAAGGGCAGTGAAGTGTTGGTATAATATTTCATGAAAAAACAACAATGGAGATGATGAAGATTCACCTTTAGCTAGGCTTTGCAAAATTTGGGGATTAAATGTACCGAAAATATTGATTAACAATATTCTTGACTCATTAAATGCTCTGGCACCTTCTAGGTACAAAATGCAGGATGTATAATAGAATAAAGACATTTCAAATAATGAGACTGTCCTGCGAGCATATGAGAATAGTGATATTCTTGAACATTTGAACTGTGAAGATTTGAGTATATAACTACAAAAAATTTCGTTTCTAAGGTTATTGCAGCTCTTAAAATTGTTTCCTAATGGCCAAAATGAAAAAATGTTGATGTCGATGACATGATGACTTAAAACGAATTAAGAAGAGAGCTGTCATAGCAAATTTACACCAAAACTAACTTAAACTATAATTACTTCATTTTTCGTATGATAATAGAACAATTAAGTGTAATAGATATATATATATATATATATATATATATATATATATATATATATATATATATATATATATATATATATACAGTGTGTTCAACGAAAATTTGACCCCCTATAACTCCGAAATGAGTAACATTAGCGAAAAACACCAAGACACATCGATTTTTGTTTTGAGGGGGAGCATTTTTCGAAATAATTCGAAACTTGTCAGATCAATCCCCTACCCCCAGCAACCCTAATTTCGAAATTCATCATAGGGAATAAGGGTCGAGTGGCACCTTACTGTAAAGGTCTGTCAATTCTCCATTCTGATTTGTCATTTTTAGAATTTTAAATTAACATACAGGGTGTCCCAACCGAGGGTAAAGTTGAATTCCTGCAAATCCCAAATACTGAATGAAATCGATTTATTTTGGCATAATGCAAGCGCAGGTTTATGCTCGGTCTAGAAAAACGACCTACACTTGTGAATTTGGAGTTGGTGCAATCAACCCCCTATTTCCAGCATCCCCAACTCAAAAATCATTCGATCGAAAATAGGTCAAGTGGCACCTCGTTGGAAAGGTATTTCAATTTTCTCTTCGAATTTGGTATTTTCGAAATTCAGAATGAGCATACAGGGTGTCCCGGAGCAGGAACACTGAAAACCCAAATAACTTTTTGAAACTGGTTCATTTCGGTATAATACGAGAACATGTTTATGTTTGATTCGAGAATAAGACTCTCTTGCGTGAATATGGAATTTTTGCAATCAATCTCTTCCATTCAGCATCCTCAACTCAAAAATCATACAAGTGATTACAGGTTGAGTGGCAAAGTTCCAGAAAGATTTTTCTATTTTCTGAATCACTGAGGCATTGGTTTCAGTTTGGCAATCGAGGTTTTCTGGCGTGAGGATCAGGATGAGGGATGATGGAGAAACTGATTGGATGCTCATCTAAACAGGAAAACGAGATTTATTGAACTTGTATTCAATTGAAAACAAAAACTAACTTGATTATTACAACAATTGTTCAAAATGACCTCCGCCCACCTCCATACAGTTATACAGACGATTTTCGAACTCTCTTCTCACATTAGCGAAAACTTCAGGAGTCAAAAGTCGGCATTCTGTGATAATCCTCATCCGCAGCTCCTCCAGGTTTTCTGGTCTTGTGGCATAAACTTTAGATTTTAGATGGCCCCACAAAAAAAAATCTAGCGGATTTAAATCTGGTGACCTGGCTGGCCACTCAACAGGACCTCTTCTACCAATCCACCTTCCTGGGAAATTTTCGTCTAAATATTGGCGCACCCGAGCATCATAATGCGGAGGAGCACCGTCTTGTTGAAAACGCATTTCGTCCTCAGAAAGAGTTGGATCGTTCTGTAAAATTTCTGTCAATCTAGGATGTATGTGTTCCTCTAACAACTGTAGGTAGCCATTTCCATTCAGATTACCCTCCATAAAGAAAGGCCCAACTAGATGATTGCCAAAAATTCCTGCCCAAACGTTCAACTTCTGAGGCCTTTGCGTGTGCGCCTCTCTAAACCAATGAGAATTCTGTGTGTCCCAATATCGACAATTATGTCTATTCACTTCACCACTGAGCATAAAGGTGCTTTCATCAGAAAAACAGATGTTATTCAGAAAATTTGGATTAGCGTTTAGGTTTTCACTTAGATTTTCACAAAACTGTAAACGACGATCTGGATCATCTTCGTTCATTTCATGCACTAATTTTACCTTGTAGGGTGAAATTTGTGATGTTTCACGATTCTATGGACAGTTGTAGCTGATACACCAGTCAGACGAGATAGTTTTCTGATCGAAGTAGTATTCTCCATTTGTAGATGACCCACTACTGCCACTTCCGTTGCCTCATTTCTGACAGGACATGCCACTTCATGTTTTTGTTTGCCACCGAACCCGTAGCTAGGAATTTGTCAACCAATTATTTAACGTACTGGTGACTGACTCCCTTTCTCTTTCAGGATGGTTCCTATCGAATATCCTTGCCGTTTCTTTGGCACAACTGTTATTTCGAAAATACGTCGATACAATTTCGACCCTTTCCTCAGTGGAATAAACCATTTTCAGATTAATTTGAACTGACGAACAACAACAATAATGAGGAACTGATCTGAATAATAATAATATTTCATTGCAAAATGAGAAATAACAGATGACTGCACGCCAGATGGAAATGAAAAAATGTGAACATTTTCAATGCAGAAATCAGCTTTATTTCTTCGTAATTGATGCTCAACACATCGTACCCCAATACTTTTAACAGTTTCGAATTAATTTTAGTTGATAATTTCAAATGACGATATTGAATTTTTCGAAAGCGACATCCTGTATGGAGAGCCGAACTGAATGAAATGCTTTAATCATTCTGGAATTCAAAAAACCTTTCTGAAGATATGCCACTTGAATTATTTGTATGATTTTCAAGTTGGGGATGCTGAATGGAAGGGGTTGATTGCAAAAATTCTATAACAACACAAGAAAGTCCTATTCTCGGATCAAACATGTTCTCGTATACCGAAATGAACCAGTTTCAAAAAGTTATTTGGATTTTCAATGTTCCTGCTTCGGGACACAAGTGTAGGTCGTTTTTCTAGACCGAGCATAAACCTGCGCTTGCATTATGCCAAAATAAATCTATTTCATTTAGTATCTGGGATTTCCAGGAATTCAACTTCACCCTTGGTTGGGACACCCTGTATGTTAATTTAAAATTCTAAAAATGACAAATCAAGGTGGAGAATTGACAGACCTTTTCAGTAAGGTGCCACTCGACCCTTATTCCCTATGATGAATTTCAAAGTTAGGGTTGCTGGGGGTAGGGGGTTGATCTGAGAAGTTTCGAATTATTTCGAAAAATGCTCCCCCTCGAAACAAAAATCGACGTGTCTTGGTGTTTTTCGCTAATGTTACTCATTTCGGAGTTATAGGGGGTCAAATTTTCGTTGGAACACACTGTATATATATATATATATATATATATATATATATATATATATATATATATATATATATATATAATAATAATTCAAAAGTGTTGGAATTAACCCCTTCTCTCAGTATCCTCAAACTTGAGTGTCATGTGACCCTCATGGGATAGGTCCTTGATGCTCTTGATAAATTTGGTCAACACTTAGTGTTAGTAGTCTATGCAGGAAGTTCAAACCGTGGGATCAATTTCATTACGAAACTAGATACATCGGATCGATTCGAATTGAAATATAGTATTTGATGCAAAAAGGCACACAAAAATAAATATATAAAAACTCACTAGGGAAAAACATAAGCAGCAGTATTGCATAGGCTACAATCCATGCTGGAAAATGTTTCTCACATTACGTTCATATTAAAATTCGTGATAAATCTTCAAGCGGAATCGAAGTGATCGATGTATTGTTTATATGGTACACATATGTTGGAACCAAAAACTATATTATAGCAAAAGAAATAAAGAAACTATTCAAATGGCTCGCTTTCACGATTATGAAATTGTATAAACGGTTCCAAAATTACCATCTTGAGATTTCAAAGACATCAATTAGGTTTTAATAGTCGGAATTCTGTCATTATTCTCCTAGCAGCTAGCCTAAACTGTCTGACTGTCTGGAAGTCGTAGCGTATATTTTCGATTAAAAAAACCCCATAAAAATCTAGAAGATTCAAATCCGATGACCTTGCTTGCCTCGCAATTGGTCCCCATCTACGTATCAAGTTCCGTGGAAAATTATTATCTAAATATTCCCGCTCCCGAATATCAAAATGCGGGTAAGCAGCATCTTTTGCAATAGTGCTATCCTTTTCCAAAATCTTGATATTTTTGGAATGAATCATTACTTCCAGCAGTTATAGGTAACTAGCTCCATTGAGATCACCCTCGACAAGGAAAGGTCCATCAAGATGATCCCCATACAACACTGCCTAAGCATTCAGTTTTTGTGGGGTTTGTATATTTATTTTACTATCCAATGAGATCTCTGGTTGGGTCTTATAACCTCTCCATCTAAAATAAGGGTACTCTCGTCAGAGAAAGAGATTCATACTTTTCACATTATCAGTTAAGTTTTCGTGAAATTTAATGTATCGATTAGAATCATCTTCATGTAGTTCATTGTGCTTCTCATTTTGCAGCGATGAAATTTGCGATGCTTTACTATTCAATAGAACGTTGTACTCGATAAGTCAGTATCATGAGATAATTTTCTGATAAACTGCATGTTGCCCATTTGTAGATTACACAATAATGCAATTTAAGCCGCTTCATTACTCACATAATGTCTCATTTCATGCTTGGCTTGCCGATTAACCAGTTGCCTGAAAATTTTGTATCAATGATTTGAAGTACTGGTTATTTCTTTGCCTGGATGATTCATGTTAAACATTCTTGGTGGTCCTCAATTTAGTACCCCATTTTCGAGTAACTCTCCAAAGTATCGAATAGCATGATAATCTAACCAACAAATTGAGCATTGTATGCTAAGAATGAGGAAATTAATTCTTAAGGAAAAAAATTGAAGAACATGTTAGAAATCGTTGTGCTGATTGTAATTTGATCATTATTCGAAATATCAAGAGGATCTTCTCCGAATTAAAGTTGGAACGAGAAAATGGCCACTTCTCGTTAACATTCACTCCATTCCTATGACTATCATAGTTTATTAACGCTTCTCGTTGATATTCACGAAGTTTATGTACCTTTTTCTAGATTAACGCTTCCTATTCTCATTCAACTCTTTAAACCTAAGAGTAACTTCTTTAGTCAAGCCACTGCATTTGTAATTCTGCGATATTCGTAGCGACGCGAGAATGATTGACGATTGATAACCATCGTGAGATTCATCATGAAGACTTTCTTTCCTTGCGAACCTTGAGGCGAGATTATCATATTGCAATTTATCTAATAGAGGATGGATATCCTTTGATATTGTTAAGGTACCGTTTTGTATATTCAGTGCCCTTTAAAAGAGGAACGAGTATCTTTTCATGTTCTGTACTGAATATTTGATCGAGCTGCCTATTAACTTTTATACCTTATTGAAATCGTCGTTTGATTGAAGTTATTTTATTTGCACGTGTTTTATTTCATTTCTCTCTGCTTGAACACTGCCCTTTTATTTTACTTTCCAGCTAACACTAATTTTCTGATTCTGTCTCATAAAATAGTTACAATTTTTCGCTTAACTTAACTCTTCAATTTTCTTCTGCTTGACATTAGTATTAAATCAGTTAGATGATATTGCGTAGCCGCCGCCATTTCGTTCAATAGTTGACGTCACTATCTTGTAACAAATCTGGACTACTGATTTATCTTATTTTTCTTAGCTTTTTACTGAACAGATCAGGAACTGAGATGCACTTTTTTATTTGTAGGGCTGATTGTTTTGAAATCTTTTAGCGTACCCTTGGAGTGAAAGCTTTTTAAAAAGCTACCTTGCTATTGGGGTGAATGCTTGAGGAGAAATTATCTTATCCTTGGGGTGAATATTTGAAAAAAATTATCGTACACTTGGGGTGAACACTTGAGGAAAAATTACCGTGCCCTTGTGATGAATACTGGAGAAGAAATTATCGTACGCTTGTGGTGAATACTGGAGAGGAAATTATTGTACTTTTGTGGTAGATACTTGGATAAGAAACTATAGTACACTTGTAATGAATACCTGAGAAGAAATGATCGTACCCTTTCTGTGAATATCATTCCATTAGGCGAGCCACATCCTGTCAAGGCGAAGGGGATTCTCAAGATAAGTTTTCTCGAAATATTAGATTCAATATATCAGCTGTGACATTTGTTTTGTGTTCAATACAACTATCAATTTTTATTTATCCATTCAATTCCTAATTTTAATGCTTGGTTTTTTCTGCCAAATGTGACTTGAAAACCTCTCAATTAACTTTCAGTAAATTATAATATAAAGGAAAGATAAAACATTTTAATCACCGTTCTTGCTGGATTGAATAACTAGAACACACCCACGTCCTTAGTCTCCAACTAAGCTATTTATTTTACTTTTTTAGTGACTATAGTGTCCTTCAACATCAGGGGAACTGAGTATTAAATTTGGTTACAGACTCATTCTATACCATCTGTCATCAGTTATTAGTTCCAGAACAGAGCAAATTGAAGGACACCGTCTAATGAATCTGAATCAATCGACTCGACGTACCGAGCTACCTAACGTAATGAATACCTCGAGTAGAACACTTTGTATAGACCCACAAAGTGTTAACCAAATTCATTCAGAACATCAGTAGACATTTCCAATGAGGTGTCACATGACAGTGATTGCGATTGAAATTCTCGAGTCTGGCGATGCACTTTCAAATCAATATGCTAAAGCACCTTTTGCAAAAGTGATCAATATGTACTACCATTTATTCAGAAAACATTGGGTTCAAATACTATATGATTATATCTTTTAGATCCACATTCCCTTTGATGATTTCTAAGGTAAAGGATGAAGTGGGTAGGGGGTTAACTGACATGCTCAAATTCAAAAATATTCGATTGGTCTTGCCTGTGGAAAGTTTGGGGGTTACCTCCGGGAGGTACAAATGGAATATTATTAGCCTCTAACCAATCTCTAGTAACTCGCACATAATGGGAAGACGCCAAGTCTGACCTCAAAATTATTTCGTCACAGGGTGATAGGTATTGATGAAATCCAACAATTTTGGGAGACATCATCCAGTATATAGGTTTGCATCAACAGCTTCGCCTCTTACATGCCCTACATATGGTCTTGAAACCCCAGCTTCAGAAATAGCACACCAAACCAAAACCTTGTCTTCAAATTTTTCTTTGTTTTGAATTTTACTTCGTTTGGTCATTCTTCTATGTTATTTGTATAGAAACCAGCATTACAGTTGATTTCAGAGGGGGATAATGTGAAATATTTTTCATCATCGAAAATTATGGTTCTGTCATTTGCGAAGTGAATTCTTCTCAAGGCGCGGCAACATCTGGGGCTATTTTCCAATTGATTCTGGGCGAATTGTGGGCACGTACGCCTTTTACGATATTTACATGCCGCATTAAGTAATTCTCGCCTTTTTGTCTCATGAGAAGTACGAAATCTTCTGGATAATTTTCGTAATGATGTTCCTACTGTGTATATGTGTCTGTACTTGCTCTATCTAAAAGACGGTTTCTACGGATTTCACTCAGAGCCTTTGGTCGACCACTTTTTGGCAAATTCAAGCATGGTATTCCTTGCTCACATTCACTTATCACCCGATAAAGAGTTGATGATTTCACGGTTATGAACTCGCCCAACTAAATTAGAGATACTTCTTTGAAGTTCTAATTTGTAAGCCATTTTGGCGAAATTATTCAGACTTTTGATAAAAAGAATACTCAATATAAATCATAAATTACATCTGTTGATCACAGCAACCAGATCTTCTACGATTTGCGGGAACTATGCATGAAAAAACTTTTTCTCAAGACTTTCGAGACATACGTTACGTCAGAATGTTCTGATTCAAATCGAATGATCGAGGTTGCCAAATTCATTATTTTTGTGGATAGGCATGAAACATATCTCACACTAAAAATGCAACGAATTAAATATAATATCAATTGCATTATAGCTTAATGTAACAAAATTGTTGCAACCTGCAGATGTTGCAGCTCTGAAACATGTAAGGACTGCTCTGCAAAATGAAAATTTATAACAAATAAGAGAACATCCCAATAGAAAATCGATTTCTTGCTTTTAGGAGCAACCTGTAACATTTCTAAACTATCTATACTAGGAAAGAGGCCAGGTGTTCTTTATATCTAATCTTCAAAGATTGACCAGTCTGACCTATGAAAAAATTATTTCAATCTGTCCCGATATGGGATCGCCGTTGAGTCATTTAATGGCCGATATAATCATGTCTGACATAGAAGATAAAATTTTCAATTCTAATTTACCAATCAAAATACATTTTTAGTTCATATACGTAGATGATATACTTATCTGCGTTAATGGCACATTTAGACAATTTGATAAATTTCTTAGCCTCTTAAATAGTATCCATTCCAAAATGAAATTTAGAGTCGAAAAATAAAGTAATAAGAAAATATCATTCTTAGATCTACCAGTATCACATTTAAATAACAGAATCAGCTTCAATATACAGTCGGGACAGTCCGTTAAAAACTTTTTGAGTTCCAATTACAATATCAAGCTGAAATTTTATACGCGGCTATATCTAGCGATTTCCAATTGGAGTGAAATATTTTCAAAGTGGTACCATTTCCGGTTATACCGGAAATGGCAATCTACCTTTTCAAATGGCAATCTCCCTTTTTTATTATACATCTAGAACCGACATTTGTGCAAGGCATAAAATACCCAAGTTGTTGGCACTTATTTGTCAAAACTTTTGACAGATTTAATTACTTTTGATATAAACTCGATTTTTGAGGAACATTAAAAAAAATTGTAGCTCGTAGATCTTTTGCACTACAGACACAATTTTTGCTTTTGTGGATAGAAAAAGAATTTTTTAAGCAATCTACACATGTCAAATGTTTATTGCGTTGTTTTTTATGATTTTTTCAATTTAACCTTTTCAAACAGCAATAGCTCAATTTTATCAAATTGCACGTGCCAATTTTTATATCGCCATCAGGTGAAGCGTCAAATTTCAGATGGAATTGTATAAGCATGTACTACACCCATCTCTTATAGTTCCGAAATAATTTGGGAATGTATTGAATTTTGATGATTTTGCAAGAACTAACAGAGAATGCTTTGAAATATTTGAATCATGTAGCTGAACGGGCTACGCTCACCTGACAGGTGCGTGAAATTAATGTACTTGTCACTTCGTTCATTCGAATTTGATATTTCAACAAGAATTGTCGTTATTTCAGATTGAAAATATCCAAAAAATACAACACATTTGGAATAAAACCAATGGTTATTCAAACGAAAATGTCAAAAAGTAGTGGGTAGAAATTGCAGGCAATTCAATAACCAATTTTCAAATTTACCGTCTATGAGTAAAATAAAATTTCGAAGCATTAGAAGCAATTTTCGACAATTCGAATGAATCAAATTGTAGGAACTAAGCGAAAACCAATCATCGAAGATACTTACATTAATACGAATAAATGATAGGAAACATCATAGGAGATATATATATATATATATATATATATATATATATATATATATATATATATATATATATATATATATATATATATATATATATATATATATATATATATATATATATATATATATATATATATATATATATATATATATATATATATATATATATATATAGAGATATACTCGATTTTTGAGGAACATTTAAAAAATTGTAGCTCGTAGATCTTTTGCACTACAGACACAATTTTGCTTGGTGGGATAGAGGAAGAATATTTTAAGCAATCTACACATGTCAAATTTTTATTGCGTTATTTTGTTTGATTTTTCAGTTTGGCCTTTTCAAACAGCAATTACTCAATTTTTTCAAATGGCACGTGGCAATTTTTATATCGCCATCAGATGAAGCGTCAAATATCAGATGGAATTGTATCAGCATGTACTATACCCTTCTCTTATAGTTCCGAAATTTGGGAATATATTGAATTTCGATGATTTTGCAAGAACTAACAGAGAATGCTTTGAAATATTTGAATCGAGTAGCTGAACTGGCTACGCTCACATGACAGGTGTCTAAAATTAATGTACCTTCGTTCATTCGAATTTGATATTTCAACAAGAATTGTCGTTATGCAGATTGAAAATATCCAAAAATACAACACATTTGGAATAAAATCACTGGTTCTTCAAACGAAAATATATTTAATCTTTTTTAATTCATTTTATAATGTCAAAAAGTAGTGGGTAGAAATTGCAGGCAATTCAATAACCAATTTCCAAATTTACCGTCTATGAGTAAAATAAAATTTCGAAACATTAGAAGCAATTTTCTACAATTCGGATGAATAAAAATTGTAGGAACTATGCGAAAACCAATCATCGAAGATAATTACATTTATACGAATAAATGATAGCAAACATCATAGGAGAAAACTAATTTACGATCTGAATAAATGTTCAGTATCCCCATTTTGCTCGATACACTTGACAGCTCGTATACAAACATGATGAGTTGCCCTCCTAATTTCCTCAGGATCAATTTTACGAAAAGCATTATGAATGCGCTCTAGTAACTCTTCTTTACTTCTTACAGGAATAAGATACACTTCACTCTTGATTTTGCCCCTCTTTTTAATTCATGGCGAATGTCAGAAAGTGGTGAATAGAACTTGCAGGCAATTCAATAACCAATTTAAAAATTTGGCGCCTATGAGTAAATCAAAATTTCGAGGGATTAGAAGCAATTTTCTGCAATTTGGAGGAACAAAATACATAAAAACTAGAAGAAAACCAATTCTCGAGGACGACGACAATCAAATTAATACGCTAGCGTATTTTCGTTCCAATCCACATGCGTCCATTAAGTCAGTATCAATGGATATTGGATTGACTTATACTTCCATTCAAAGGATCCTTAAGAAACATAACATGCACCCGTATTCTTTTATCAGACTACAAAAATTGAAACCAACTGACCTTCCCAAGCGGCTAAACTTCTGTGAAAATTTATTGATTCCGCTGCAAGAAGTTGAGAAAATTCTGCAAAAAATTATATGGTCTGATAAAGCCAAGTTCAATGGAAGTGGAATAACCAACAGGAGAAATCGACATTTTTGGGCCACAGAAAATCCACATTTCATTGAGGTTATTCATTTCCAAAATAAATTCAGCGTGAACGTTTTTGCAATTTTGATGAATGATTTGTTGGCTTATCATATTTATGAGGAAAATCTTAATGGACAAAGATACCTGGAAATTTTGAGAGGAACATTAACAAATTTTTTAGATGGATTACCCCTTAACATTCTTAGGGATTACTATTACCAAATGGATGGTACACCAGCACATAAAACACGAGCTGTACATCGGCAGCTAACAGAAATGTTCGAGGATAGATGGTGGGATAATTTAGGACCAAATTTATGGCGTCCGCGATCTCCGGACCTGACACCCCTTGATTTTTATTTTTGGGGCGAAATCAAGAGAGAAGTCTATCTTATTCCTGTAAGAAGTGAAGAAGAGTTACTAGAGCGCATTCATAATGCTTTTCGTAATATTGATCCTGAGGAAACTAGGAAGGTAACTCATCATGTTCGTTTACTAGCTGTCAAGTGTATCGAGCAAAATGGGGCCCATATTGAACATTTTTTCAGATCGTAAATTAGTTTTCTCTTATGATGATTGCTTTCATTCATTCGTATTAATGTAATAATCTTCGATGATTGGTTTTCGCTCAGTTCCTACAATTTTATTCATCCGAACGGTAGAAAATTGCTTCTAATGCTTCGAAATTTTATTTTACCCATGGACGGTAAATTTGAAAATTGGTTATTGAATTGCCTGCAATTTCTACCCACTACTTTTTGACATTCTAAAATGAATTATAAAAAGAATAAATATATTTTTGTTTGAATAACCATTGGTTTTATCCCAAATGTGTTGTATTTTTGGATATTTCAATCTGAAATAACGACAATTCTTGTTGAAATATCAAATTCGAAGGAACGAAGTGACAAGTACATTAATTTTACGCACCTGTCAGGTGAGCGTAGCCCGTTCAGCTACATGATTCAAATATTTCAAAGCATTCTCTGTTAGTTCTTGCAAAATCATCAAAATTCAATACACTCCCAAATTATTTCGGAACTATAAGAGATGGGAGTAGTACATGCTTATACAATTCCATCTGAAATTTGACGCTTCACCTGATGGCGATATGAAAATTGGCACGTGCAATTTGAAAAAATTGAGTTATATTGCTGTTTGAAAAAGTCAAATTGAAAAAATCATACAACGCAATAAACATTTGACATGTGTAGATTGCTTGAAAAATTCTTTTTCTATCCACAAAAGCAAAAATTGTGTCTGTAGGGCAAAAGATCCACGAGCTACAATTTTTTTAAATGTTCCTCAAAATCGAGTTTATATCAAAATAATTAAATCTGTCAAAAGTTTTGACAAATAAGTGTCAACAACTTTTTTATTTTTATTTTATGCCTTGCTCAAATGTCGGTTCTAGATGTATAATAAAAAAGGTAGATTGCCATTTGAAATAACAGAGTGGTGACCCACTTCCGGTGTAACCAGAAATGGTATCACTTCGAAAATATTTCACTCCAATTGGAAATCGCTAGTTATGACTGCGTATAAAATTTCAACTTGATATTGTAATTGGAACTCAAAAAGTTTTTAACGGACGGTCCCGGTGGATATCCCTGTATATAGAACACCCAGTTGCACAGATATATGTTCACTAATCACCCTCAATCGCATAAACTGTCCGCATACAATCCAATGATAATCGGAGCTTTCTATTTGCCCCTTTCATCTGTTGACCTACAATTGAAACCATCAAAACTATCACACATAACAACGGTTTCAATCATGAAATATAGACAAGTTAGTGCAACGAAAAAGATCAAACATTGCTCTAAGTCAAATATATCCAATCGTGAAAGTCGATAACCCTAAGACATATATTCCAATTTCATACTACGGACATGTAAGTGAAAATGTTACTTATATTCTTTCAAAGTCTACATATAAAACTTCATTTCGGCCTCAAAATAAATTGTCTTCTATGTTAATTCAATGCAAAAAATTCAACCCGAAACCTAGACAAATCAGGAGTTCATAAGTTGACGTATCCAAATTGTAATAATTTTTACATAAGTCAGACTGGTCGATCTTCCAAGATTAGTTATAACGATCACCTAACCGCTTTCACAAAGAATAAACAAGAGTCAACTATCGCCAATCATTGTATCGAAAATAAACATAGTTTAGAAATTTGACACGTTGCTCCTGAAAGCAAGAAATTGAACTTCCTGGAATCAGTTGAAATCTTCAAATCACTTCATAATAGTAACCGTCAGATAATAAACGACCAGCTTGATCTATGTAAAGCCAAAATATATGATATTTTTGAATAGTACCACTCTCTAGTACCTGCCCTTTAAATCACAAATATAATCAGTAATCGTAATTTGTATTCAATTATCCCATTCTGTCTGAAGATGAAAGTTGAATATTTGAAACTGCAGTAACAGTGTATATTTTATAATTTATAGGTAGTAAAGCACAGTTAACCTAACCTCGTGTTTTTCTGAATCATGATTAACTACCAAGTAGTAAAGGATCTCTTGAAGATTTCATTTTTGTTCGAACGGTATTGTATTTAGAAAGTAAGATTCTACTGCAGCAATTTATTCTGCAGTAAACAGGGTGTCCCAATTTTCTATAGAAAAATCTTGGGGTGGTTTTTTCAGATTGGAAGACCACTTTTTTGGTGAAGATTCAAGAGCGGCCTAATCTCTGCTATAAAGTCTTTAAGTAATGAGTTTTTTTAGCGAGTAGTTTCGTCACAATATTTTTTTCCGTAAAAATTCATGAAAATAGGCTCTCACGTCATCGCATGATCCTTCGGCCAGAGAGGATGAATCCTTTTTTCCTTTCGTTTTCTTATTGCCCAAGGATAGCTTTATTGAAGAATTGTAATAGATTATCCTCATTTTACACAGAAGTGACTCGAAAAAATGATTGAATATTGTTATTTTAAAAATATCATATCTTGATTTTTTCAAATGGAATACCCTGTATTTTATTATTCATGTCAACGCATAAAATATTGTGCTATATTTTGCAGAAGTAATATTATCTTTACATTCGATCATTTTCGCAATTTCGTGAAAATTCTACAAACCGTATCAGACTCATCCACATGTATCATTATTCGCACTGAAGTTTTGTTTTTCTGTAATGATTCAAGTAGTAAAAATGAAACCTAAACAAGACAATTCTTTCAACGAATAATAAAATCAAGATGTTTGAAACGTAAATCGAGATATGTGTTGACATTTTTTTATATGTGTCCCGACCTATCATATTCTGCATTTTACATACAGTGTTTCGTTATTGAACATTGTCAAAGTGGAGTTTGAACCCAATTTTCTCAATTGACTACCATGAAGTTCTCCAAAGAAGAAATGGTTGATATGATTTTTATTCTTGGTGAGTGTGCTAGAAATTCTTTGTTGGTAAGTAGAGTTTATACACAAATATTTCCTGATAAAAGGCATCCTGATGCAAGATACTTCGAAATTATTTTAATTAGATTTATCGAAACGGGTAAAATCGCTTACAAAAAACATGAAAAACCAAAAACTGCTACAGCTGAAGAAAACCAGGTATCAGTTTTATTGACAGTGACAGAGGACCCATATAAAAGCCAAAGAGAGATTTCTCAGTTAACAGATATAAGTTAAACTTCCGGTCAGAGAATCTTGAAAGTGAATAAATTTCATGCATATCATGCACAGCTGTACCAGGAACTGAACAATCCAGACTATGAAAATCGAATCAATTTTTGCAATTCGGCATGTGACAAAGTAGCGGAAAATCCAAATATGTTTAGCAGAGTTCTTTTCTAGGACGAGGCAACTTCCCACAAGAATGGGCTTGTTAACAGTCACGAATTTCATTATTACGCCACGGAAAATCCACACATCATGAGACAAACAGATCACCAGCATCTTTGGCGTTTGAATGTATGGGCCCCTATAGTAGATAGATATCTAATTGGGACGCACTTTTTCGACGGGGACCTCAATAGTGTAATGTATTCAGATTTTCTGCAAAATCATCTACCAATGGTACGTGCCGATGTACCAGAGCATATAAGACAAGATTAGTGGTTTCAACAGGATGGAGCAACGGCTCATTACTCACATCAGATTAGGGATCATTTGAATCATGTTTTTTCAAACAAATGGATAGGACGTGGTGGACCTGTTAGATGGCCAGCTAGATCTCCAGACCTTACAAGTCTAGATTTTTGTGGGGTTTTATTAACGGCATCCTTTACCAGATTCCTTCTACAACACATTTAGATATGAGACAGAGAATAGAAAACGCCTTTCAATCAGTTAATCCGCAAATGTTGTCGAGAGTTCAACGGTCTTTCCCCAGAAGGATTGAGTTGTGTCTACAAAGAAACGGGCAACATTTCGAACACTCATTGAAATAGTTCAACGCCTTGTAGGTCATCTCACCAAAATCTTTTCTATCACGTATTTTATACACGACTACCCTAAAATATCTCTATTTCTATGATCAAATATAATGATATGTACTACTAAGCTCTTCTTTCGCAACCTCTGATTTTATTATTTTTTAATTTATTTTTTATTTCGAAAATGGTCGAAGATAAAGATAAGGTTACTTCTGCAAAAATATGACACAATAATTTATGCGTTGACATGAGTATTACATGAAAAATTCAAGATATGATATTTTTAAAATTACAATATTTAATAATATTTTTGAGTCACTCCTGTAAAAAATGAGGATAGTCAATTCATCAATGAAGCAATCCTTGGGACTTAAGAAAACGAAAGGAAAAAAGTATTCATCCTCTCTGGCCGAACAAACATGCGATGATGTGAGAGCCTATTTTCATGAATTTTTACGGAAGAAAAAATATTGTGACGAAAATACTCACTTAAAAAACTCATTACTCAAAGACATTATAGCAGAGTTTATGACGCTCTTGAATCTTCAACAAAAAAGTGGTCTTCCGCTCTGAAAAAACCCCCAAATTTTTTTTATAGAAAATTGGGACTTTCTGTTTACTTCAAAATGAATTGCTGAAGTAGATTTTCACTTTCTAAATACAATACCGTTCGAACAAAAATGAAATCTTCAAGAGTGTACGAGCTACAGAGCACCGCGCTACTGGTGAGTCACCCAGTATAAAATATGACATCAAAGACTCTTTTCATAGGACAGCAATGGCAACGATTATTCTAAATATATTTTGTTCTGAAAAAGCAAACATTCAAAAGGATGCAAAATGCTGATTTGAAATCGAGAAACAGAAAGGAAGTTTGAACGTGTTCTCGATTTCGAAACATGTGAAAGGCTTCTGTAAAACGACTGAAAGAAATCGATGGAGATTGGAAATGTGGTAAGTCGATAAATAATGAAATGGAAGGAAATCCCGAGATCAATATCGAAAACATACCTTTTGTGATAATTGAATTGGAATATGTTCCTCTGAAGAAAAATGTTGAAGGAAGCTTCAGAAGCTTGAAACAAAACTGCTCTGTATAAAGTCGACCTAAGTGACTAAAATTATGCATCAACTCTTCAATATTTTGTTTACCTCTTCTTTTTAACAGACTCTTGATATATTCCTAGAGGAAGAAGTCCAGCGGCGATGAATCTAGGAAACAATCCGACCATCTCATTGATCCTCCAGTTCCAATCCAATTATTGCCAAAATTCGAGTCAAGTAAATCAGTAACAGCCACGGTTTTATGAGGAGAAACTTCGTCATGTTCAAAAGAGGTATTTTTCTTTTCAACCATAGGCTCATCTAAATATCCATCGGTAATGTAGTTATTTACAATTTTATGATACAATTCAGAAGGATGATTTTCATCAAAAATCATACATATCTTTTAATGCACACTATACATTCAACCCATATCGACCTTCATTGGAATATTGATAATATTGACCACAAATGTTCATTTTAATGAATTAATATTCCATCACAACTACGGATTCTCTTCAGCTTTCTGCAGAAATCAGTTGCGAGAATTGAGTCGATGTGGGAAATATTCTGGCTGCAAAAACTGGGAAATTCTCATAAGGTTTATATCTGTTATTTTATAATACTGAGAGATCGACGCTTAGATACCCCCATTTCCCAATCAGTTTACCTGTGCAACTATTACATATTCAGTTTTCCTTCGGACGTTTAATATTCCATGGTTCATGTGGTTATCCCCCAATTTAAAGCATTTAATTTTATGAGACTGTCTTCTCTCAGGAAGATGTATCATAGGTACTTTTCAAAATTTCGTACGGCATGATCGCTTCCTTAAAGTGAACACTTAAATTCTGTAAATAGACATAGAGCTACTAGACAAAATTGAGGAAAAGTTATACAATTTTCGGTTTTTCCTGAAAACACTTCCTGGATGAAAAAATTCAGTGTACATGTAATTAATTTTTGAAAAGGCAAAAATACTCTATCAAGGAAATCACAACTATCTATGGTTCATAAAAGAAAAATGTAAGTTTTCATCATAACTTAAAAACTGTTGGACAAAATAATAACTTCAAGAACAATCGAGATTTGGCGCTTGACCGATTCCGAAAATTTTTAAAATTTCCAAATATAACAATAAGCGCTATCTTGAATCTGTTTGCGACAACGAATTCCTCATGCAAAAATAATACAGGGAACGGAGGGGCATTTTCCTCCATTCACAATAGGTATATTTCACAAACCTACATTACTAAAACGTCGAATCTGTCCACCCTGTACTTTCAACTCGTAATGTGCACTCTAATTTTGTTCCTATTGAAATTACGAATTATGATAATCCGAAGATCTGAATACCTCGGAAACGTGAAATTCATTAGATTAGACATAATTCAATTTAATCTATCATGAGAACTGAATTGTTTGATAAGAAAGCACTTCCTCTATTTAAACGGAATTTTGATTCTAATTCATAAAATGATATTGATATCGCAGACAAAGCTTAATGGAATTTAGTCGAATTTGTGCTTTCTCAATGTGGATTGGTGTTGGAAAGCACTTCGGAACTTTCGACAAACTGTTTCCATTTGTGTCCTTATGACTACAGCTAACTTAGAGAACAATGCTCTATTCTGAACATATATTAATCAAACAATGCACTGTATCTTGGTTACAGAAATATTTGTTGCACAAATATTTGGAGTATGGAAACAACTATTTGTCTCATGTGCGGGCGGAAATTCATTGATTCTGGAATATTTGTGATCATAATTCTACATTGCGCCAAGAAATTAATGCACAAAATCGAAAATTCAAATTTATTCAGAAGTTTGGATATGTTGACGAATTATTTTTCCTGGAATCCTCCAGCACTGAGCAATTCTTGTGAACAATCGGAATTAAACTCATAGAAGTTGAAATAGAATTAATGACGGAAATTCAAAATACTTGGAAAAATCAAAGTCCGCAAAAACCTGTTGATGCCGGGTATTTCCATCCCTGGTGAGAATTACTGCATGCCATTTACGATAAAAAAAGAAGAAGAGGATATGAGAGTTACAAAAAGATGGATGAATGCAAAGCTGCTTACAATCAATTTTGATAAGATTAAATTCTAACCTTTTTCCTGCTATAACCGCAATATGCCATCTGTTACAACTTTAGATGTTTCTGAAAAAAGAAAAATATGCGAAGCTGTCACGGATAAGTGTTTGGGAATTGTTTTTGATAGCCATCTACGGTGAGACCATCATATTTGTACCATAACTGCCACTCTTCGCGGTGTGCTGTTCAGATTCAAATAATAAAAAGAAAATGTTCTAGATCAAAAAGCTTTGATAAAGATATACTACGGACTTGTACACTCTAGATTATTGTATGGTATTCTGAACTGGGGAACTGCAAGGGCTTAGCATATAGCTTGTATCGAGGTTCTACAAGAAATGTTTCAAAAAATCATCTTCAATAAGGAAAATACTTACCCTACTTCACGTCTGTATGATGAAGCTCGGATCTTGGATATTCGTCGAATGTTTGCATTCTCATGTATAATAATATTTGTATCGGAATGCATACTTACTGGAGGAGTTTCATCATACATTATAATACCAGACGGGAACATAAATTTATAAATCCATTGGCCAGTTTAAATTTTTCTTTCTTGGGGCCTAGACTGTTTAATGCTTTGGCATTGTCAATAAGAAATGTTACTGATATGAGGAAGTTTAAATTTGAGCTGAAGAAGATTATCCTTTGTAATGGTGGGATAAAATTTATGACATCATAGAGTTGAGAAATTAATATATTTTTTGTTGAATCTGAGTTTTTCTGTTTGAGTTTTGTTGTCACCCTTTGTTTTGTTTAGCGGATCAGTGTCGGGGGTGTTAGGTTTACTTAAGGAAAAAATTAGAATAGTACACTGCAGATAGTCATATGACTTTGCAGTTTTATGTTTATTTTCTGAGTTTATTGTCAACATCCTGGTTTTTGCATAGGAAAATAAACAATATTATTACTATTATTATTTATTATCATGGACTTATGCACTATCTCAGCTGTTAGCTGGATATAATTTATCTTTCCCAGATTCAGCAATCAAAGGGAATAGGCTCGATTACAATATACTTGACATAAATCTCTAACTATCCTACATGTATTAAGAATTACAGCTTTTGCATTTCTATATAGGTATTCTTATGCAATTTTAATTTCTTAAGGCTATCATGCAAAGTTTTGGGTATTAACCCAGTCGAGGATACGATGACAGGAACAATATCTATTTTATCGAGGTGCCACATCGGCTTGATCTCAATAGCAAAGTCTTTGTATTTGGACTTTTTCTCCTGGAACTTGTTCAGCACGTTATTATTCGGTATGGCGACATCCACTAGCATTGCTGTTCTGGCTCTCTTATCATACACCACTATATCCGGCCTATTATTCGTCACAATTCTGTCAGTGATAACAGGCCTATCGTAGTATAATCTGATAGAGTAATTTTCCATTACGGGCGCCGGCTAATACTTGTAATATGGCTGGAAGATATTCAGAAGTCCGTAATTGATAGTAATGGCCAGTGAAGATAGTCCGTATTGGCCAGTTGTTCGCAGCCGGACGTAATATGCTGTATATTCTCCGATCTTTATGGCATTTTCTGCACTAACCTGTTTGTAATGTTCCGTCCTTAGTAATAAAGTTTTTGTAATTTTTTGTAGCGATCACTTGGTCTTGAATGGCCATAAGGAATCGTTCTGTTTCCGCGAATAATTCTCCTTTCATCAACCTATTGTTGGAGGCTTCTTTGTCGATGTGTGGTTGATCAATCTCATGGTGATGTCGTCCATGCAATTCATTATTGACCATTGTTCTTATTTTTCAGTATCTGATAGGAATGGTAGATTCAGCAGGTCATCTCTAGTAGCAAGATTTAAAGGTGTATATCCCTTATCAGCCAAGGATACCACTCTATGGAGGTCAGAAGTGAGAGCTTTTGCAGGGAAGAATTCTCTGAGAATTTTCACCTGTTCGTTATTATTATTATTCATACTCAAAATCGATGATCTTATAGCATTCCGATCAATTTACTTACAAACTTCGATCTGTATGTTCTGAACCGCATTCATGGTAGCTGACTGATTCTACTGGCCTTTTAATATCCTATTGAGAATGTCCCAGACAAGTACGATGTTATTGAGGTCTGGACTTCTCGTAGACCACTTAATTGAAGTGATTTCGTGATCTTTAAGGTAGTTTGTATCGAAATGATGAAGTCTGGCGTTATTATGCACAAACAAAAAGGTTTCTCCCGTGTTTTCTGCAAATGGTACAATATACAGGGTGTTTCCGAATAAGATGTCATAAATGAAGGATGCGAATCCCTGAATGATTTGAGCAAGAAAGTTCGAAGAACCAATGGTCAAAAAATGCTTCGTTGCCGAGATACAGGGTGTTAAAGTTGAGAAAATTTTTCGATTTTCTCTCGATAAAACCTAGACTTCTCAAGATTTCGGGCTCAAATTTTCCACATGAACTATTAAACACAATTTGAATCACCAGGTGAGGCCAAATTTTGGAACAGTATACAGGGTGATACTTTTTCATGGGCCATAATCCATTTTTACCCTCGGAACTTTTTTTGGTACGCCACTGACACTAACAAAAATAAAATCGAATAGATCATTTAATTTGAAATTTTTTGACTCTTGCATTTTGATCGTAACTATCACCGTTTCTGAGATATTAATTATTGAAAATAATCCAATAGTTTTCCCATATCGAAGCCATGGAGATATTATCTTAATAACTGATGCAATTTTTCAGGAATTGAGCTAAAATTTACATCAGATATCTCCTTATTGTATGTTTATAACAAAATGAGGCAAAAATTCCTGACAGTATACAGGGTGTTATTTTTCACGTGCATTTTCCTCTTTTGCCCCTGAACTTTTTGTGGTGCGCTACTGGTATATTCTGAAAACAGAATCAAACAGATTATTCAATGCGAAAATTTTCTGTAGCTTGTATTTTTCCGTATCTGCCACCATTTTCGAGATATTAATCAAGAAAAGTAATCGTATAGTCCCTTCCGTATTGAAAGCTTGAAGATATTTTTCATGTTATTTCGGCAATTTGAGAATGTGAAATATTCCTTGGGTATTTCTGATGACGTCACATGATGCTGTAATTCTATTCCTCAATTCTTCAAGTGTATTCACGGGAGAGCTATAAAAAAAAAAAAAAAAACAAAAAAAAACAAAAAAATAACAAAAAAACTTACAATCATTGAAGTGTCAAGTTTTTTTTCTATGATTTCATTTGCGAAATTGTATCAGAGCCTACTAAGCCTTTTGAAATCACCAACGTGTTCTGATATGGGGAAGACACGATAAATTCTGATGATTTTCAATTCAAAACGGTGAAAGACATGAGGATTAAGATGAGCACAAAATTATCCGAATTGAATGAAAAATCCGTTTCTGATTACGAAAAACGTCAGTTATGCACCGAAAAAATATACGGAGGCAAAGGGGTAGCCTGTTCGGGCGTTGTTGATTAATTTTTCGAAAATGGTGGCAGATACGGAAAAATACAAAGAACAGAAAAGTTTTCGCATTGAATAATCTGTTTGATTCTGTTTTCAGAATATACCAGTAGCGCACCACAAAAAAGTTCAGGGGGCAAAAAGAGGAAAATGCACGTGAAAAAATAACACCCTGTATACTGTCAGGAATTTTTGCCTCATTTTGTTATAAACATACAATAAGGAGATATCTGATGTAAATTTCAGCTCAATTCCTGAAAAATTGCATCAGTTATTAAGATAATATCTCCATGGCTTCGATATGGGAAAACTATTGGATAAATTTCAATAATTAATATCTCAGAAACTGTGATAGTTACGATCAAAATGCAAGAGTCAAAAAATTCGAATTAAATGATCTATTCGATTTTATTTTTGTTAGTGCCAGTGGCGTACCAAAAAAAG
Source organism: Cryptolaemus montrouzieri (assembly GCA_013387265.2). Classification (NCBI taxonomy): domain Eukaryota; kingdom Metazoa; phylum Arthropoda; class Insecta; order Coleoptera; family Coccinellidae; genus Cryptolaemus; species Cryptolaemus montrouzieri. The sequence continues at coordinate 47,098,469 of JABFTP020000103.1, forward strand.
TTCCGATGGTAAAATGGATTATGGCCCATGAAAAGTATCACCCTGTATACTGTTCCAAAATTTGGCCTCACCTGGTGATTCAAATTGTGTTTAATAGCTTATGTGGAAAATTTGAGCCCGAAATCTTGAGAAGTCTAGGTTTTATCGAGAGAAAATCGAAAAATTTTCTCAACTTTAACACCCTGTATCTCGGCAACGAAGCATTTTTTGACCATTGGTTCTTCGAACTTTCTTGCTCAAATCATTCAGGGATTCGCATCCTTCATTTATGACATCTTATTCGGAAACACCCTGTATATTTGTAAAATGTCTGTAACATACCTTTGAACATTTAGCGTTCAATTATTCACGATGACCACATCAAAGTTGGGGTACAAAGAAATTTCTTTCCACACCATTGTTGAGCCTCCACTTAAATCAAAGCAAAACAAAAAGTTACAATGGGCATACATATATCTCTCATTTAGACGTCTGTACTCTGGAGAATATCTATCGCAATGATATAGAAAAAATTGACTCATATGAAAACAAATCTCTCTCAGTAGCTTCTACTTAATTGAGATCTTCCACAAACCAAATTTTCTGAGAAGTTGTCGTATCGTTTGATTAAAATCATTGCAGCAGCATTTGGCTTAGGCCGCACTACGGCTAAACCACGCGGATTTTAATCGCCTGGTTTTGTGAGTAAAATGAACTAATCGAAGCGGCCGTCCTGATGGTTTTTTTCCGCGACTGATTTTATTATCGGGTTTTGTTATAGAATGGTTAACAGAAAAAAATCGCGCTAAAATTGTAGTCCAGATTATATTGTCGCGCACACATTTGATACGGTAATCGCGAGAGGTTCTGTATTTATTCGGCACAACGTCTTGAAGAGTGGTCGTGTTTTAGTTGTCACGTCGTCACTAATTCGTCGACTGAATCGGAATCTGTTTTAAATGAACGAGATTATAAACGTTTTTCCTCAAAAAACATAGTGGAGGTACAGAAAAGACCAGCGTTTTATGACACTACTATACGTCAATATATTGACAAAAATTCAAAAACAATTTTTCAGAGAAAGTTTACTTACACACATTAAATAATTGGCTGTCACTGTCGGAGGCTGAGAAGAAGAAGAAAGGTAAGTTATAAAAAATATTTAATCATTAGAACCTACCCAAACATTTTAAGCCTCATTTTAATTTTAAATTGAGTTAGGTTAGTTTAATATTTCATTAAATTTTTTCCTACTGCCAATCCAATGCACCAGCAGGAGATATAGGATAATCAGCAAATATATTTCTTATATCCATAATTATTGCTAGAGTGCACACGGTTTGAAGAAATATGCTGTAGCTCTGAGACTTGAAACGATTCATTCAGCTGTGTAACAGTCCGATTTCTCGAATCAATCATTTATATCTTTTCAACTCAGTTTTCATAATTTTATTGATAATTCAATCTCATTTCATCAAGTAGATATTCAAACAGTTTGAAATTCGAATTAGGAATCTACAGTTAACGATACCCCATGCAAATTATAGTTATATCCGTAAGGTGTCGCTGCTATTGACCTAGGTTGTTCGCCGGTTAATTGTGAAGTCAGTACTTGAAAGAAGATCGTTTTCTCATTTCTGTGGGAGAACGGAAAACAGTAACTCATTCTATGTTTCGTTTCCACTTTATTGTTGTGAAGAAATTGATACCGCTTTTTTATTAATATTTTCGAATATCAATAGTTTTTTGATAGAACCGAGTCTATATAAGTTCGGAATTCATTAGATTCTTTCTCTCGTCCATTTAGAAATCTTCGGAATCCTTTGTTATTTTATTGGAGCTGTGTTGTAGCGATTGGAGTGAAAAATTTGCAGAAATTGAAATTAAGTATTCATAGATTTTTCTGGATAAATTCCAATCGTCTGAGGCGTATAAGTAGTCGGTAATTTTGCTGGATTTCCTCGACAACCATTTCAATTAGCAAGTGGAGAGATTTCGAATTTTCTTTTGTAAATTAACCTAGATCGATATCTGCTTTTCCAAGGGTAAGTCAAATTTATTCTGTTCATTTTAATAATATATATTCGAGAGATATGGTATTGTTATAGATTTTTTTGTTCACCGTCAAGATATTTGAGTTTTCAACTTTATGCCAAACCTTGTTATCTTACGTCTGGGGTAACCACGTTTCTGGGGAAAAAGTCTTGCCACCTAGGACAGTCACGTAGCGAACGATATTCAGCCAAACAAGTAAACTGTAAGCTGTACGATACAGGAATACCAGAAAACTGATGTAAAACACCAAATCAAATCATCGTGGGAATTAATCTCATTGATAAAAGCTAAATGTTTCTCTTAACCATCAAATTCTTTTTTTCTATTTTATTTAATTGCTGACAGAGCTTTTTATCATTAAATTTCGCTTTGTTGAAGACCTCAGATTATTTTAATTGAGAATTTGTACTATGTAATTTGAATTCATCTCATCTGAGACTCATTTTATTGTTAGTTGTTAATCTTTTTTAGTTAAGATATTTTGTTTTTTTGTATTATTTTCTTTGATTAGAGTTAGTAAAATATTAATCAGATACTGTGATTTTGCTATTGATCTTGTAATAAAGCTAGTTGATTGAAAAAAAAATGTAATGGTTTCGTTTCTGATTTTGTCTAAATTTGGAGAAATATTTCAATTTTGCTGGAACTACGAAACTTAACTAATGACGTGTAATGACATTAAATTATATATTTTATATAATTTATAAAATTATAAAAAGGCTAGTTGAAGAAAATTACAATTGACACTACCTATTAATACCTATGCCTAGCTTGATCAGAGTCCCTTAATCTCAGTGTGTGAGATCTTCGTCTAGAACCTAGGTCCTAGATATAGCCTTAGGAATAATACTCATCACTTCAATCAACTAGCTTTATTACAAGATAAATATCCAAAATCACAGTATCTGATTAATAATTTACTAACTCTAATCAAGGAAAATAATACAAAAAGAACAAAATATCTTAACTAAAAAAGATTAACCACTAACAATAAAATGAGTCTCAGATGAGATGAATTCAAATTACATAGTACAAATTCACAATTTAAAATAATCTGGGGTCTTCAACAAAGCGAATCTTAATGATAAAGCTCTATCAACAATTAAATAAAATAGAAAAAAAGAATTTGATGCTTAAGAGAAACACTTAGCTTTTATCAATGAGATTAATTCCCACGATGATTTGATTTGGTGTTTTACATCAGTTTTCTGGTATTCCTGTATCGTACAGCTTACAGTTTACTTGTTTGGCTGAATATCGTTCGCTACGTGACTATCCTAGGTGGCAAGACTTTCTCCCCAAAAACGTGGTTACCCCAGACGTAAGATAACAAGGTTTGGCATAAAGTTGAAAACTCAAATATCTTGACGCTGAACAAAAAAATCTATAACAATACCATATCTCTCGAATATATATTTTTAAAATGAACAGAATGAATTTGACTTACCCTTGGAATAGCAGATATTGATCTAGGTTAATTTACAAAAGAAATTTCGAAACCTCTCCACTTGCTAATTGAAATGGTTGTCGAGGAAATCCGGCAAAATTACCGACTACTTATACGCCTCAGACGATTGGAATTCATCCAGAAAAATCTATGAATACTTTATTTCAATTTCTGCAAATTTTTCACTCCAATCGCTACAACACTGCTCCAATAAATTAGCAAATGATTCCGAAGATTTTCAAATGGACAAGAGAAAGAATCTAATGAATTCCGAACTTATATAAACTCGGTTCTATCAAAAAACTATTTATATTCAAAAAAATTAATAAAAAAGCGACATCATTTTCTTCACAACAATAAAGTGGAAACGAAACATAGAATGAATTACTGTTTTCCTTTCTCTCACAGAAACGAGAAAACGATCTTCTTTCAAGTACTGACTTCACAATTAACCGGCGAAGAACCTAGATCAATAGCAGCGACACCTTAAGGATATAACTATAATTTGCATTGGGTATCGTTAACTGTAGATTCCTAATTCGAATTTCAAACTGTTTGAATATCTATTTGATGAAATGAGATTGAATTATCAATGAAATTATAAAAACTGAGTTGAAAAGATATAAATGATCAATTCGAGAAATCGGACTAATACAGCTGTTTGCCATCATGTTTTCCCACAAAGTTGTGCAATATGCAACAAGCTCTAATAGTCGCAGAAGTCCAATTTCACATCGAATGGTCTATGCGTAATACGCCATCTGTTTGCGATTATTCCAAATGCACATGCAATAGTCCGACGGGAATAGGATAATCTATAATTATAATTTCTTTTTTTCTATGGATAAATTTCTGTTTGGATATAATCTAATTTCTTACCTTCGAAAACAAACTGCTGTGGGCCGACGTCTTCGTATTCAAATGTAACAGATTTTGGTAATTGCATTCGGATATTCAAAAACCTTTGGCCAAAATTTGAGTTTTTAAATACGCTAGAGTCACTATTTGATCCATATGCTCCAACGTCTATATCAGTGAAGCAATAGTTTTCATCAGCTTCAGCTGATGAAATTAAAGAATAGAACATCTTGTTACTAAAGGCTTCTGAACCAGTATTTTCTGATCTTTCCATTTTTATGTTTTCCGTCTATGGAACCAACGCAATTAGGAAATGTGTTCCTTCAAAAAAAGTTTTGCTATATTTATCCAATCTTCTTCTGTTTTACCAGGCATATACATAGGCTGCAAATAAATCTACAAACACTTGCATGTGTATTTGATTATTTTACCTAAAGTTTTTGTTCCAATCGAATAATCAAAATACAAAGACTTCATACTGTTTCCACTGGCAAGATACACAGAAGATGAAAAACAAAATTATTAAGTAAATATATCTTAATTTTTGTTACAGACAGTACATTACAAAGAAATTAAAGAATATGCGTGACAGTTTTGCTAAAAAATTAGCAATGCAACGTAGTTAATCTGGTCAACGGACTATAGAACAGAAAAAAAACGTTCATTTGACTCTCTGCTGTTTTTGGTACCATCATAACAAAAACGCGAGACTAGCGGCAATATCAAATCTGCTACAGAAGATTGTCCTAATGTTGTTATAACAGAAAACACTTCACCAATGGATACTTATATATGAACCCCATCCGGTAAGAGGAAGACTCCTAAAAGACAAAGTAACAATGATGATTATGAACAACAATGGTTTAATTTTTTGACTACGGCTACGACTCAAAATAGATAATAATACGTTGAAGACATAAATTTTTCACAAACAATTGTAACAATGTTACGAAAATTAAACGATTAGCAGAAGCATTTCAGAGATTGAAATTATGATTACTTTGCAAAAAGCCAAATATTTGTATCCACCATTCAAATCACAAATTCATGATCAAAGATCTAGATCTCATATATCATTCAAGCCAATGCCAACGCCGTCTCCACAATCATATAATACACATTCTCCATCCACATCGCCAAACATACATATGTCGGTCCAGTCATCATTTTCAGAACCAGTTCCTGCTATGCCTTCAATGCCTCACAAGCCAAAGATCATTTCTAAATAGGCATTATCGCCTATTCTGGCAACATACCCCGCCCAATTACACTTCAAAGTTGCGATCCTCTCAATGGCATCTATCATTCCAGTTCTTCTGCAGATTTCTATATCGGAAAATCATTTCCTAAGCGATAAACCTATCATCGATCTTTCCATTGCACGCTGTGTACTTCTTATTTCATTCACAGATTTCTCGGTAAAAGTTAATGTCTCTGCACCATATGTGAAAACGGGGAGAACACATTGGTTGTAAACCTTTCTATTCAGGCAGATCAGAAGGTGAGATTTGAAAATATGTCTTAGGTTTCCGAAGGCTGCCCATGTCAACCCCACTATCCTATCAAGTTAACATGTCTGATCATCTTCACCTAACCGTATTTCATGACCTAAGTATTTATGAGATGTTGTCGTTTCTATTGGGATGCCATTCGTATTCATGTTTTCTCTTAGAACAAGATTTGTCATCAGTTGAGTTTTCGAAACATTTATCTTTAGCCCTACTTGTTGGGAAGCCTCGTTTAGTCTTTCGATAATTTTCTTAGCCTTTCCAATGAAATCTGAGATGAGTCAGCATTTTGCCGTTAATATTTATCCCGAAGTCTTTCCAATCTATCTGTTTGAAAGCATATTCAAGAAGCGTGTTAAACAGTTTTGGAGAGATAGTATCGCCTTGGCGTTAACATCTTCCAACTGGAATCTTTGCTGTACTCTCATGAAGTTTGATACTTGCAGTTGCATTTTCATAAATATATTTTATGACTACAGTCTGCTAGGGCCTCAAGCATCTTGTGTTGATTAATCGTATCAAACGCTTTCTCTTAGTCAACTCATATAAGAACTAGTGGTTTATTGTACTCAACTGATTTCTCAATAAGATTTTTTACAACTAGGAGATGATCATTTGTGTCGAATCTTGATCTGAATCCAGCCTGCTCTCTTAGTTGGTATAACTCAAGCTTTGCATTCAGTCTGTTGGTGAGAATTCTGGCGAATAGTTTATAAATATGAGACAATAAGCTTATTGGTCGAGAGTTTTCTAGTTTTGTTATGTTACCTTTCTTGTGTATTAGTACAATAATGGCATTATTCTACTGTTCTGGCGTAGTTCCCGTGTGGAGGCATTCGTTTAAAAGTGTTTTCAATGCATCTAGTAATTTCTCTCACCTGATATAACTGCTTCAATCGCTATCTCATCCTCTCCTGGTGACTTATCATTTTTCATTTCTATGAGTGCATTTCGTATTTCAGGAATGGTTATTTCAATGTCTTCTGAGCCTTAGTTTACGACTTGTCGGATTTCATTATTACTTCTGAGCTGTGGGTGACGTCTGAACAATTCTTCATAAAAATTTTCCACTGTTGTAAAAATATCGTTTCTATTTGTGACTAGTTTGGCTTGTGCGTTCGTTAATTTACAGATTTTTTTTTTACCATTTGCCATTTTCCATCTGAGAACCTTCAGACATTTATTATCTTCAATCACCTTAGTGATCAGGTTTGAGTTATACGCCCTAACATCCTTTCCTACTTCTTTGGAAATGATCTTGTTCAGCTGCCTCAGTCTTCTATAATTTCCACCATTTATTTGTTGAATTTCTTTTCTACTCTAGTCTTGTATAAATCTAACCTACGTCATATAAGTCCATTGCTACATCACATTGTGCCCGCGTCAAATTTCGTTATTCGTGAGGGATTATTACATATTACATTCAATTGAAATTTTGAGAACAAACGGTAGTCGCAAAAATTGATCTACAACTGTTGTTATCACCAAGTGGTTTTTTGCAAAACGCCAATTTTGTTGGTTAACGTCCGGACATATCAGAAAAAACATGTATTGCCTACTAAGAAAGATTTGAAATATTGAAACCGTGTGACACAATGTATCTTAACTCCTATGGCATTTACTTCGATACGTGAAGGACTGAAATCTGCACGTACTCTACTCTTTTACTCTTGTATTATTTGGTCGTTGTGATTTAATCACTAACACATGAAAATCATAGTCATTCATTACTTACTTATATACTAATGTAAACTGTTGAAATGATTCAAAACACAATCAAAAGAAAATATAATGTATTGGTTGGATTAAAGTGTTATTAGAATTATTGCGTTCATGTTTCACTCTTCTTCATTATAACTAGATCTGCGATTCGTAATGTAATAGTCGTAATCTGAACAATTAAAAAGTAACAAGGAAATCAGCAAAAAAACTTTGTCTAAGGGTTACTAAATGGGTTTTAAGGTTGGTATGACACAAGTAATGAATCTGACATTATATGTGTATGCTGTAAACTATACTGACATCAAGGTATAGCATAGTCCAGGACCAAATGACTTTCAGTTTACTCAACCTCCAACGTTGAATTTGGACTCTATAGAATTTCCCTGGTACCAAAACCTTGACCATTTTTTGAGTAAGGCCAATCATTAAAAATTCATTCAAAAGAGCAACCTCATTATATTCGCTTGTTCAACGAACAAACTGATCTATATAAATGAAAAGTAAATCAGGAACCAAATCAATTCCCGATTTTTCATTTTCAAAACAAGTGAACAACCGAATTCGCGAATGACTGAAGAAAGGTAGGGGGAGAGTTATACTGAATCTACAGAATTTGAAGGAATTATACTGCTGAGGTTTTGGTGAACAATCTTATACAGTTTCAGTATAAAACATCTTTCCATACTGTATCGTATGTAGCAGAAACATTCAAGAACACAACTTTTTTGTCAATACTCTGAAATCTTGTTTGAAAAGGAATTTTATCTGAGCTACGAACTTTTTCTTGAAACCGCCTTTTATCAATAACCGGTTCTAATTGTTAAAGAAGTCTATCTAATATTCTGAAAGAGCCAGAAAGTACTCAAATTACATTAGCCGTTGCGATTTTTAGAACTTTCAGAGGCTATAACCTCACTTTTTTTGGAAATTCACAGAAATATTAGCTGTACCAAGCAAAATGACTGTAGAAAGACAATAGAAATCGTGAACCATATCACTCAAAGTGTTTGATAACTTCTGGGAACATACTATCGAACCCTGCACCTTTTAATTCTTCCGAGTATAATTATTTAGATAAATTCTCATCGGGAAATGAAATTTTTACTTCATTTCTTATTAGTTCTCATTATATCACTCGAATGAATTTTTGACTAAAGATTAATAATGGATGGCTCTTTTGAAATAGAATTGGCCTTTCTCAACCAATCCCTAGTATTTTGACTTTAACTATTTATTTGTGATACTTCAAACTATTTTGAGTTCGATATTGTAAATTCTTGATTTATAAGTTATTATTCTGGATCATTTTATCATTCACCTATAAGTAGTGTCACTTTCTTTCAGAAACTGTTTTCATTTCAAATGTATTTTACAAGCATTTATTTAACTTGCAATGTATGTATGTTTGGGTGAAATTTTAAAACTCAATTTTAAGGCATTTGCCCTCAACTGATTGAGCTGAAATTTTGTATACACGTTTAGTTTGGATGACAATGCATGATTAACTGTGACGTCATTCTAAACCCAACATGGCGGCGTACCCAAGATCGCGGACCAATTATTTCTAATGCACTCCTACAATATGGGTATCAATTAGAAGGGCTTGCCAAGAATAACTAGACAAAATAATATGATGTCACACTTTATCTAATATTCCGGAACACTCAAAATGGCGGATAATTTTCTTCTATTCGTTCCTACAATATGAATATCTACTGAAAGGGCTTGCCAACTTAGCAACTTATCAGGTAAAAACTAAAAAGTTTAAAATAAAATCAGGGTAAAAAAATTGTTTGATAACAAGCTTTTATTTGAATGCGCTAAACAGAAAGAAATGAAGTTTTACACTAAAACTTTTATTGTTAGCTTATGTCGTCATTTCAAATTTAACGCATTTGACACAATTTATATGTTATAATATAAAAGCTTGTCCCGAGATATAAGTATCCGTTACTTGCTGCTTATCAAAATTTTAAGAATATGAAAGTAAATACAAGTACTTATAAATCGCGACAAGCTTTTATATTATAACTTATAAATTGTGTCAAATGTGTCAAATTTGAAATGATGTTATAAGTTGACAATAACAGTTTTAGTGTTGAAATTTTTTCTTTTCTTTTTAGCGCATTTAAATGAAAGGTTTTTCTGAAGAATTTTTCTTACATTATTTATATTAGATGTGTAATATAATGAATAATAGTATGTCACAACTTGAGGGGTTAATCTACGCCCAATTAAAAGAAAGAAAGTTTATATAAACATAGGACCGCTAATGCTTCGTAACGTAGCTACGATTGAAGTTTCCGGAAAAAATTGGTTTTTCTTCTGAGTTCCTGCAATTTTTGAGATTTTCAGCCAAAGTTTGGAATGCAAGCTAGTTTTTACAGTCACCATCATTACACGTCCTAGATTTCAACTGAAATTCACAAGGCGTTTCCTTTTCCGAGGCCATGTCTCCTTTTGCCCTTTCAAACTTTTTTGTAATACGCCACTGGCCAGCGTACAATCAATTTTTGTCATCTTCGTTCAATTTAGAAACTCTTTTGACACAGGTAATGTTTTCGTATCTTCAACCGTTTTCGAGTAAAGAATTATTGAATTTCAATTATTTGAATTGTATGTTATTCGCTGAATAAAAAAAACATAATAGAAATACTCGATAGGTATGCCCAAAATTTGCTTTTATTTCGATAGCTCGTCTTCCGAGACTCAACTGATACTTATTCAAAATCAAACTAAAAAAAGAACAAATCAAAACTAATAAATTTCTGGGAGTGTCCTCCACCTGCGAGAATACAGGCCTCTGTCCTTCTTTGCATATTATCACTCACTATTTGAAATATTCCTGGGGTATTTCTTATCATGTCACATTTCTTCATTCTTCTATAGTGTTCACTGAGGTGGTATAAACTGAAGTTTTGAGATATCCTCATAAGAAAAAGTCTACAATATTTAAGTCGGGGGACGTAAGAGGCCATGGTTCTGGCCCACTCCGACGTTTCCATCGGTTGTTGAATATATTATTCAAGAATTTTCTAGCTTCTCCACTCAAATGTGCTGGTGCCTTGTCATGCGTGAACCACATTATGTTTCTCACCAAAAGTGGCACATCCTCGAGTAATAAAGGTAACTCCTCCTCGAGAAAGTGCCTATAAGCGGGATCGTTCAGTCTGTTAGGCAAAGAAAATGGCTCAATCAAATAATTTCCAATTATTCCGAACCAGACATTTAGTGAGAATTATTCTTGATGATGAGATTCTTCAATCAAATGGGGGTTTTCCTCAGCCCAATAATGTGAAAATTTGTGATAGCAGATCTCGAAAAGTTGCCTTCATGTGTGAACATTATTTCACTATCAAAATGAGCATTTTCTCTAATTTTATCTGAAAAGATAGTTCAATCTTGAAGGAAAATCTCGAGGAAGTAGAGTTTGAACGCGTTGAATATAAAACGGGTACAATAGAAACTCGTGGAAAATCCTCCAAAGTAGAACATGTGGAATATTCAACTGATTTCCAAATTTTCTTATACTCACATGAGGATTCAAATCAATACAATTCAAAACTACTTCCTCAATATCTGAAGTTCTCATAGTTTGAGTTGCACCTTTTAAATTATTATTTGCAGTAAAAGTACCAGTTTCCCTCAACCTTCTGTGAAGAATTGAAAATAATAGCCAGTCTGGTGTAACTCGATTTAGAAAGCGCACCTGATATAATCGCCTAGCTTATGTTGTGTTTCCGTCAGCCAGTTCGTACATGTAATGGATGTCAGCCAATTCGGCGTTAGTAAAATTAGCCATTTTTTCTTACAGCAACTTCAAAAGTTTTAAAACTAATCGTTAATTTAATCGAGCAGACACTTTTTCAACTCTACAAATGGACAAAATGAATAAATAAATGAAAAAAAGAGAGTCTACAAGTCATTTTTTCAATCAGAAGCGCTTTCAATTCAGTGAATGCATACTATCGTTTAACAATTTTTGCTCGAGAACGGCCGGAGATACAAAAAAATATCAAGTGTCAAAAAAAGTCGACACAGTCGACTTATGTGGAAACACTTTTATCCGTTGCAGTGGCCATAAAAAACTGCAATAACATATCTCTTACGCCCGATGAGACCGCATAAAAAACTTACAACATAAAACCTTCATATGAATACTCAATCTTTAGATAACCAAACAATTGATTTACAACAAGCTCCAAACGTTCATAATCATGCAGCTGCAGTAGCCCCCAAGTACACCGTACAAGATCTTGAAAACCGGGCTTCCCTTACAAGCCCTGCCAATTCACCTCCTGATGCTCACAATCATGCTGATGTAAACGCAGCAGCTCAAGATCATTGTTCTCAAGACCATGATATCTATGTTAATTCACAACGTGATGATGCAAGCTCGCATGCAGTTTCCCTGCATCGTTGAATTGCCTAATATTTCTCCAGAAATATCAAAACGCAATCAGGAAGAAAAATTCACTATTTTCATGAACCCACACATAAAATAACAGTTAGAGGAGAATAAAAATAGAAAAAGGGCGAAAGCAGAAGAAATCAATCAAAACGGAAAAAAGATGCCATAAAAAGGAACCCGAATAAAAACTGAAATCTAGTACAAAACAACCTGCAAATAAAAAATAATAAAAATATAAAAGAATTTTAACAATATAAAAGATTTTAGTGACACTAGTCAAAACACGAAAGAAAAAAAAAGAGAAAAAGAAAAAGGCGAAAAGAAAAACTAAGACTACTTTTGTATTTTTTGTAGAGATAAATAAATTGATATGACGAGGAGTCAACATCGTTGGGTTTCAAATGTTATATCTGTTGTTTGTTCGTAATTACCTCACTTTGCGTTCGTATTTACCTGTCTAATATAGGGTTAAACTGAACACTAACGGTTTGGGTTTTCCTTCATACTCAGTCCTGAACGAAAGAAATAAATGTTGATTAGTTGATAATTGAAAAAATAACGAACCTCTGTGATCGAGAATGAAAAATTAAAAAAAAACAATCTCATTAATTATTATATTAATTATGTACATATATGTATGTGAGTATGAACTTTCCTTACTTATTTTCAGTGGATATTTCGAAGAATCATTCATCTATTAAAATTGTGATAAATTTATATCGAACATGATAGCATAACAATTTCCATCGACCCTTCAAATAGTTTTGGATATGAACAACGAAAACCCTTATGTAAAAGACTACAAATCCGGAAACAACAATGAATTTAGTTGACAGAATATTGAAATTCCATTCGTAAACAGTCGAAATGCAAAATCGATATTCAGATCTGCATATGGAACATTTCTGAACTCCAAGTGAAATATATTCTGAACATTATACGAAATGCTATGATATTGCTACACCTTGCAAATGGTATCCCAAGCTGTATTTATAAAATGTATTTAGTACGTGAACAACGTGATGGCAATACAAATTTCTTTCTCTGAGTTAACATTCAATGGAGGATGTACGGGAAGATATGGCTAAAAATTTAAAAGATCTATTTAACATTTATCTGCGGTAATTTTGTGGAGAAATATGAAAAGCTTAAGGAAAAAACCAAACCTGAAATAATTTGTCGAAATCCTGATGGATGCCTTCTCTGTGTCATTTGAACCGAAACAAGTTGACAAGAAACAATTCAGGACGATCAAATGAGCTTGCTTTTCGTATAATTGTCTTGCTGTAGGATGTTCAATATACACTGCTCCAAGGAATTACCCCAGTAAATCGAAAATTCAACCTTATTTTGAAGAATTTAAGATATGTTAAAGAATTATTTTTCCAGTAATCAACCAGCACTAAGCAATGCTTCAGAACAATCGAAATGAAAATAGAACTCGTAGAAATTGAGATAAAACTATATATGAGAAATAAAAGACTTTTGGACAGAATTGATGTCCCCAAAAATCTGTTAATACCGAATATTTCTACCCCTGGCGGGAACTGACATTCCTACGATTTTTCCTAAAAATCAATGGCTTTCTGATTAATTTCGTTCCAAAGTTCGGTCTATTCCTAACCTCATTCACGTTAGCTGGCCGATCTTGCTTCTCAATGTCTCATTAAGTATTTTCCAGACATGTTCAATGGGAGTGGGGTCTGGATTTGCAGATCATTCATGGAAGTGATTTCGTGATCATGAATATAGTTCCTAAAGATGAGAGTTTAGTGAGGTCTAGCGTTATCATGCAATATTAAATTTACATCCATATTTGCCTCAAATGGAACAATATGTGCTTCTAAAATATCTGTAACGTTACTCTAAGCATTTGGGGTTCTAATATTGACGATGACAGATCAATGCGGGTGTTCAAAAAACTTCCTGTACACCACCATTACTGCATCTTCACCAAAAAGTAGTTAGGTAAAGAGTTGAATTAGACATTGTACACTAAAAACGTCGATGGCAATGAAGAAGAAAAAAATCTCGACTTATTTGTGAACGCAACTATCTCTCCCAGTCACAATCGAATCAATCGGCATGTTCCCTGGCAAATGTGCTGCGGTTAGAGCTGGGCCTCTAGCTGCAACATGAGACCTCAAACCAAATTCCTTGAGACGTTTTCGTATCGCTTAAGTGCTGATTTGCTCTTCACTATTGTGTCGAAACTGCTTTTGAAGATACTTAGTAGTGGCGTATCTTTGTCTTACCGAGAAGTTCCTAAATACAGGTAATGAATCGCCGTTATTGCTCTAGGTCATCCCTGCCCAGGTCTCATTTCATGACTGCCAGTCTCTCTGTACCTGCGGGTCATTCTGGACAGAGTTTAGTTGATGGTAATGTTTAAACCTGATCTCATCACTTGTGTATGATTGCATTCAGTTTTCATAGGGAATTTCGATGATTTGCCTGTATACCAAGAGATATCGTTTCCCCAGAGTCCAAATGATCTAACCACTCAGATTGGAATTTGTGGGAAATTGAGTTCCATTCTTTGAAATTTTGGTTATGTTAGGGCTTATAGTAAGTTTAAGGGTTGAATAATGTTATTGATGTTTTTAAACTATAGTAGGGCCCAAATACTTTTAGATGCATAAAAACCTGTGCCTTGGAATCAAAGTTAGATTTTATGGGAAATCAATAATAAACTTCTGACAATGGTACACAAGGCAACAGAGGTATTTAACTTGCATGCAGCTTTCGCTTAGTTGTAGAGCAGCAGGAATGTCCAGTACAAACTATCAATTGTATTCACATTTCGATCATCTATCCCGACATTTTTTAGATTTTGGATGAGTGGGACATGTCTCACCTTATCAAATGCCTTCTCAGAGTCTATGAATCAGGCAAACACGTCTACATTCAGGTCCATGCTTCTTTGAAATAATACCTGCAGACTGAAGAATGCATCCCTTGTGCCTAACCCATAACGGTATCCAAATTGCTCGTTTGATACATGTTCATCACATTGACGATAAATTTTCCTCAGTATCACTTTTAGATAAACTTTGTGAACGTGGCTCATGAGACTTATAGTGCGGTGATCTCCGCACTTCTTTGCATTTAGCTTTTTTGATAGTGTGAGGAAATGCGACTTGAACCAATCTTCTGGCAGCTTGCCGTCCCTATAAGCTGTTTTGAACAGCCTCGTAAGGTATGTGATCGCTTGAGAAACTCTCTATGAATGTCATCTGGGCCTGCAGCCTTCCCATTGTTGAGTTGTCTGATTTCGTAGAGCACCTCATCTTCAATTATATCGGGGCGCGTGTTTGCTTTCTCCAATCCATGGTCTTCATCTCTCACATCCTGATATAGCTGCTGGACATATTCCTCCCACAATCTCTTTTTGTCCTATATATCAGCTGCTGGATTACCATCATTGTTTTGATGCGTTTGTATTTCTCTCCCTCGTCTTCTTCTAAGATTTTCGCGTATTTTCTTGTGAAGATTGAATGAGTCGTTACGCTTTTGCAACAGTTACAGCTCCCTGCATTTCACTTCTACCCTTGCCTGCTCTGCTTTTCTCACTTTCTCCTGGATAATTCTGTGATACACACGATAATGCGCTCGGTCATTCAGGCTTCTTTGTCTCAGCTCGACTAGATGAAAAATTTCGGGTGTCATCCATTCTTTATGTACTTTATTGGTTGATTTCAAGTGTTTCTTGCGAGTTGAGATGGTTGTGTGCTTAAAATTTTTCCACATTCTCTCCAGCGTCTCATTTTCATGGCCACCTACGTCGATGAAGCCCTGACTGAGATCTCGTATCACTCTTCTTCTAGTATCCTCCTCATACACTTGGCAAGCCCCGATGGTCGGCTTTCTCATGAGTTTTTTCACCTTCTTCAGTCTCACACATACTTGGTCCGCGCCAATATCTGCACCTGGATACGTTTTACTGACACTACAGAATTCTTAAATCTTCTGTTGATTGATATAAAATCAATTTGATTTCTGATCACGTGTTCTTCCTGGTCACTAGGTTATCTCCAGGTATAGAGCCGTCTCTTTGGTCTTTTACCTCTTGCGTCCCTCTAACCCAGACCATATTTATTGATGCTACTTGGCGTTTCTACGGCACCAACTTTTACGTTGAAGTCGCCCATAACAATATTTACATCCTCTCTTTTGGTCCGCATCAGACTCCTTACATACTCATAAATTCGTTCAGCCTCTTCATCCGGGCTATCTTCTGTGGGTGCACATACCTATATCATCCAGTTATCACCGAAAGACTAAATTGAAAGTTCTAAGACACTTCTTGTCTGGTATGGGGGTACACCCCGACAGGAAATATACAAATTTACCTACCTTACTGGTGCCAAAGGTATTTCTTACAAAAACCCTAGAATATGTTTTGATTCATCAAATGATAATTAAATACTCCACTAAGATTTTCGTCAAAAATTACTTTTACCAAAATACGTCGGTACATTATCGCGCATCAAACATTAAAACCAAATCGCCCTTGGTGTTGAACATTCACTACTTGATGGGAATTGACATCGGACCAGTAGTTTTCATTATTTTGACTGAATAATCCATCTCTGGTCACCCTCACTTCATCAATCCTTATGGCACATTGGCAGAATTCGGGAGATTCTCTTGACTTTCCTGATACCATCAGAAAAATTTTATCCATCCATAATAAGTTTGGAACTTAATTTTTCCTGAGGACATTCTGCTTCAAGTTTACTGCGTGAAATTAAGGGATTCGCAGTAACAGTAATCCAAAACTTCCATTAAAATTTCTTCATTATCATGTTTTTCGTATCATTCGTTCTTTGTGTTTTATGAACCAGTGATAATGAGATTCTGTATCAATCTTTGGTATATGAACTTACAGGATCAGGCATATATGGAACCAAGTACTCTTCATCAATGCCTCTGGGCTCTACTCCCACAATCATGCAAGCAGAAACACTTGCTGTAAACCTTTGCTTCTAGGAGGGACTACGAAGAAAACTGAAGGGGGCAAAGATTTACATTTTTACGGATAGTCAGGCAGTGATAAAAGCTCTAAAGTCTTACAGTCATCGGAGCATCTCTGTCTGGGAATGGCGTCAATCCTTAAAGCAACTTGCTGAGGGGAACAAACTTTTCCTGTGGTGGGTGCCTGGCCACGAAGGCATACAAGGAAATAAAGCCGCTGACGAACTAGCCAAATCAGCTGCTGAAATCCCACCCATCGGACCAGAACCGTTCTGCGGTCAAAGTAAGCCGCACAGACGACAGAAACTGGAACGATGGGAAGAATCCAGCAAAAAAGAATACTGCAGGAAAACTCCAGGCCAAAGGCAAGCGAAAAAGTTCATTGACTATTCGCCAAAGAAGACAAAACAGCTTCTCGATCTCTCTAGGGACGAGTTGAGGATCATAACAGGCCTCCTTACTGGACACTGCCCACTGAGATACCATCTCAATAAAATGGGCAAATCGGAAACGGCAACATGCAGAATTTGTAAAGTGGGCGATGGAACTGCCGAACATATTCCTTGCAGTTGCATTGCAACTGTCCGTCAAAGACATATACACTTCGGTAGCGAAAAACTAGAGCCGCACGAAGTAAAAGCGAAAGCTCCAAGGGGGATTCTTAATTTTGTAAGGGATTTAGACCTACAGGGAAATGAATAAGAAGGGTTACGAACAAAAGACCAATTTGATCGCAGTTCGGAAAGGCTGGCAAAGCCAATCGACTCCCACGAATGTAATGTAAATGTAATGTTGGTATATGAACTTGTTAGGTTGCCTCATGTCAATGAAATCATTTCCTGAAGTTGCATTAGAATCATACCTTTCCTCAAGGTAACCTTGTAACATGCCGAATTCTTGAATCTTTTCCAAATTTACGATAATTTTTCAGGAAAACTTAATAAACAAATCATTTGTGAATCAACGATGTAAATTGAATTATGCATTATTTATAACTTTCATTTGAGCATAAAATTGAAAACATTTGGAATGTTTTGTGTACTTTTGCACCAGCAGACAACAAGAAACCACAGAGAGATCGAAAAATTTTCATTTGTGGAAAAATTTACATTTTGATATAATTGTTGGGCATATTTGATATATTTGGAAAGAAAAGAAAGAAAATATTTTTACTATTTTATTTAAATTCCCCAAGATGTGTATCTGAAAAACCAACAAGTCTCTATTATAGAAAACATTCACATTTTTATGTAACTTCTCAGGCATGTTTGATATATTTGGAGAGAGCGAAAAATATTCTCACTATTTTATCTAAATTCACCTATGATGTGTATTTAAAACCAACAAGTCTCTATTATAATTGACTCTTCAACAGAAAAAAATTTTGAATACGTCCCTATATTCCGCTCAAAATGTGTTTGTAGAATTCCAAAATAGTTTTCATCTTACTTTGATAGCAGCCAAGATAAAGGCATATGTCGAAATCTCAGGAAATAATAAATCCAAAACATAAGAAGGTAGCTGCGATTTGTTTTCACCGATAAATTTTCCGCGGAAATCGAGGATGGGGGAGGGGTCATTTTTTCTTTTCACAATGTTTTCAGTACCGCACGAAAGCACCGTAATCGAGACACTTGTACATCATATCTCAAAATCAAATATTACGCGAAATTCTACGGAAAGTTGACTCAGTAGGTTTTTTCTAGAGTAAGGATCAGAAGAAAAATAGAACTTATTGTTGTAAATCAGCTGACGTTTCGACACCTTTATTTCAGGGCAACTATAATGAAAAAACAACATGTATGTACGTATTCTTTATTTCCTTGAAATTACAACAATTTGTAGGAGTGTGTCAGGTAGTGCAAGCATGTATATTACATAAAAATTGAAAATTAATGGTAGGCAATAAAACACAAGAATCTAGACTCCAAGTCAAAAAATCATTAATACAATAATTAGACTTATGTGTCAAAACAACTTCAGCTCAGAGTTGAAACTCTTAACACTAGTACAATTCCTAATAGATGAAGGCAATTTTCTAAAAAACCTAGGGCAGTGAAAGTTAGTGGTCCTACCTGTCACATTCAGGCGATAACGAGAGATGATAAGGTCGCCCCTGCTTCAGGTGTCATGGGCGTGCACCAAAGAGTTTCGGGAAAAATTATGACAATTCTCATATACAAGGACACATATACAAAAAGGAATAACGACGGCACAGTTAAAATTTCTAGGTCAACAAAAAGCTGTCCTCATTAATGACCAGGGGGTCCCCGGCTGTAATTCTAATTATCTTCTTTTGACAAATGAGGACGCTCGAAGACAGAACAGAAGCGCCCCAATCTTTATTCCATATGTCAGTCTGTTAGCTACCTCGGCGTGATAGAGGTTCAATAACTGATTAATAGTCAAAATATGGCGCAAGGATTGAAACTGGTAACAAATTTTATTGAGTTTCATACATAAATCTTCGCAATGAGGCTTCCAGGACAGAAATCGGTCTACCGTGATGCCCAGGAATTTCACGAAATCTGTCACATCTAATCCAGAATGATGAACCGTCAAAGAAATGGGTCCTAATTCACGCTTCTGAGGCATCTGAAACAGGACAGCCTGAGATTTGTTCGTATTCAAGTATAAATCATGAGAGCAGAACCAGTCCAATAGGCTAGATAGGACCTCACTGCATCGTCTCTCTACAGCTTTATAGGAATTATGAGAAACAAGAGCAGATATGCCGTCTGCATATGCCGGAATATGGTTAGATATAAATACTCTCGGAGGTATTCTCAACAGCAACAATAAAAATGTATAAATGTATATATAAAATAAATGACATGGGTACGAAAAACATGAGATCTAAAAACAGTTAAAATGAATATTGATTAAAATTACTTACATTTAATAAATACAAGTTCCCAGTCTGTAAATTAATGAACACCAAAAAAACATTACGTAAATGAAAAATTCATAATTTGAAATCAAAACAACAACACACACAGTCTGAAATTCGCTACGATACTGAAAAAAATGAATGAACTCGAAAATCATATGTCAGCCGAATGCTTGAAAGCAATATGGCAGAACACGTCAAAAAGGATTAGTTTGAATTTCATTTCGTTCTCATTTTTTCTATACTTTGAAAATAAGAACGGCTGAGAAGATCGATGTCAGATCATCTGTGTAAGGCCCTACCCCCATTCTTTTTCATCTCGAGCAATTCTTCAAAAATTTTTTTACCGTAGAAATTCTGTTTCCCCAAGATTCTTGCATTTTCAAAGTTGAAATTGTGTCCTCGATTTATTTCATGTTCAACCAAAGCGGTGGATTGTGGTCTATTCCGAAATTTTTTCCAGTCTGTATGTGTTCTTTCAATCTTTTCTGTAAATATTTACCAGTTTGAGCTATGTAGCAAGCCTCACAAGACAAACAGGGAATTTCATATATCACATTTGATTGTTGTTCAATCGGTACCGTTGCTTTGGTTCATGTGAAAAAGAGAATTTTGAGAGTATGCTGACTTTTCAGACCAATTTTTATGTTGCCCGTGTTTCTGGCAAGAATTTTTTGTATTTTCTCAGATAGACTTCTCACATATAGAAGTTTGTAGAACTTGGTTTGATTGTTGCTATTAATATATTCGGGTTTCGACGTTGGCCTTGAATATCTATAGATTAACTTCTTTATGAGGAAAATAGGGTAATTATTTTTATTAGAATTTTTTGAATGTACCTAAGATTGCTATCTCTGTACGTTACACTCTATAAATTGATCGCCATGTGTATGAGATTTTGAACAACATTGAGTTTCTGTTTGAGTGGATGCTCGGATCGAAAACTGAGGAATCTCTCTGAAAATGTAGGTTTATGATACCAGTTAGTCAGTATATTACCGTTTCCTTTCCTAATGACGAGGATATAGAGGAATGGTATCTGCATATCACTTTCAGATTCAATTGTAAACTGAAGTCTTTCATAAAAAGAATTAGAAATTTGAAGAACACTATCTTTAGTTTTTTGTAAAATTGTAGTTAAAATGTCATCCACATACCTACAAAAAAAATGTTGGTAAAAAAGACAAAAGTTTTGAACAATGTTCCTGTAGTCTGGACATAACAATGTCCGCACAACTGTTGCGTTTCGATTTCATATTATGGATTTTCCATTTACGTAATGTTTTGTCGGTGTTTATTCGTTTTCAGACTGGAAACTTGTATTGAATGTAAGTATTTTAATGAATATTCATTTGAACTGTTTCAAGATCCCATGTTTTTCGTACCCATGGAATTTATTTTATATATACATATACATTTTTCGTTGTTTCTGGTGAGAATACCACCGAGAGGGTTTATACTTGAACCGTGTTGTGTTTTCATTATAGGTGCCCTGACGATGACCTAATGAAGTTGTCGAAACGTCGGCTGATTTACAACAATAAGTTCCATTCTTCTATTGATCCTTACTCCAAAAAAACCTACTGCATCTTCAGTGGATCATAACCTCTACCCTTAATAGAAAGTTGACTATTGCTTTCCGAAAGAAAATCTGTATTATACAACAATGAATCGATTAATATCTGATTTTAAGATATATTTTGTTCAAGTCTTATCCAGTTAATACGAAAGGAACTGGGTATTTAGAAGATTTCAAGGTATATTCTATAGCTACATAAGTGGCCTCCTCCAATGATATGAAACGCTCCATCGCTCCAATGAAACAAGACAGAAACAGACTAACAGAACTTTTAACCGATATTTGCGTGCGACTAGATATTGGCAGGGAGCGGAGTATATAGTGGGGACTGGTGAATCGATCGCAGCGCTCGATGTGGTCAAATTATCGTCAAATCATGCTTTTGTCATACATGAACACGTGAAAATTACATAAAAAATGGTTCATAATAGTTGTTGTGTTGTTGATTGCAAAAATACAGGCAGAAACAGTAAGTGTGAATTTTACACATTCCCAGTGGCTAAGTGGAAAGTTGATAAAAGAAATAAATGGATAAATGCTGTGAAAAGAAAAAAGTAAGTAATGTTTAACCTTATTCAGTAGCATGCCAACTCGAGTAGTGTATATTCTACTCCAAAATTAATATTAAATTAATTTGTAAATATAAAAAAATATTAACATTTAAAAAATTTAATTTATATAATTAAATGAAAAGTGAAATTCAATATTTATGATAATAAAGGAAAATAAGTTGATAAAATAAATATAAAAATTTTGTAAGTAATGAGTTTTAGAGTAAAGTTGTATAATCTAAGCTCAATTTCTAATAAAAACAAATTTTTAGTGCTGATGGATCACAGTGGATCCAAAAATAACTGATACCATCTGTAGTGACCATTTCGTTGGGGTCGAAAGTCAGAAGAGGAAACAAGCCCAAGCTACATTCCATCAATATTTCCTTCTGTGTATAAAAATCGAAGATCAATGAAAAGACATCTATAAGCAGGTATTAAATTGAAATTTTTCATTGCTATTAAACTTGTGAATATTAATGACAATGACATAGTTAATACCATCCTATAAAATTGTTTTCAGGCATAAACGTTTCTTAAACCGACGACAAGCTAAAAGTCAAATGACTGCAATGATTACTGACACTGAAGCAATTCCACAGAATACGGATATTATTGTGAATTCAATTAATGATGTTGTAATAGACCGATGTGAACAATCTGATAAGGGTTGTCAAGTAGATTTTCTACCCAACTCTGACGACATTGGAAAAACATTTATCTGCAATAGATACATGTATGTGGTGCTAACAAAAGTGATGCTGAGATTCAAACAGAAATTATGGAAACAGAACGACAAATTATTATTAATAGGAAGATGTACGAGGACAAAGAATGTAACACTCCAATTACAGATTTTGCTACCCAATCGAATCAAACACCAAATAATATTTTTCTAGGCTTTCAATCAATTTCCAAAGATGAGCAGCTACTTGACTTGGCTGGAGTAAATTTTAATAATTTCCAGTTTTTTTGAAAAGAACTCAAATTTCGCCTAAATGTTGGAAAAGAAGATAGATTATTAATTTTTTTAAGGAAAATTAAGACTGGGTTAACATTTTCAGCTTTGGGTGTTATATTCAGTATTCACAGGACAACGGTTTCCAGAATTTTTTATACCACTCTACAATGTTTAACTGCAGCAACAGCAAATTTAGTTTTTTGGATTGATGTAGTTCAAGCTACGATGCCAAAATGTTTTTATCCCAAATATTCTAACACAAGAGTGATCATCGATTGCACTGAATTTAAAATTGACATACCGTCAACGGTAGATAACCGGGTTTTTTGTTATTCGCATTATAAAAAAAAATTTACCGCGAAAGTTTTGATTGGTATTACTCCAGGTGGATTTATTTGCCTAAAATCAAAGTTGCTGGCGGTAGAAAAAGTGATTCGCAAATAACTATAGAATCAGGATTAATTGATAAACTAGAAGAAGGCGATGTTGTTTTAGCTGATAAAGGATTTCCGGAAATAAAAGCAACTATTGATCAGAGTGGAAAGAAAGTAATGCTTGTTATGCCGCCATTTTTGGAGAAAAATACAGAATTTACAAAGGAACAAACTGAAGAAACTTATCAAGTCGCCCGAGGAAGAATTCATGTTGAGAGAATCATGCAGCGATTGCGCCTTCATTCTATCTTAGATAAATTTACTGAGAATTTATTTCACTGCGTTGATGACATCATACATATTTGTTGCGTTTTGGTAAATTTGCAGCCTCCAATTATTTCTAATAAAGAGAAAGAAAATTGAATTACTGACAATTTAAAAGAAATTATATATATCGAACTTTAATTTTTATTTTTATAATGTTGTCAATTCAATAAAGTATTATGTAAACATTGCTGTCTTTTATTAAAATATGGGTAGTACAAAATAATCAACATTTCTTAACATCAAATATCTTTTAAAACTGATTTCAATAAATATTTAAAATTTGAATTGTGGAGGCCGTTACTTGATGTAGATCCATGATATAAATGAGATAAAACACAAGGTTTAACTTTGATCTACACTTTATTTGTGTGTAGATCAAAGTTAAACCTTGTGTTTTTATCTCATTTAAATATTTAAAATGTAATTTTGAAACACAAACAATTATAACGATTTTATAACATTATTTACACTCCTTGGATCTCCTACGCTTCTATTTCAGGTATTTACACGAATCTTTCATATGTCATACCATTGACGAGCATGATTTTACGCTACCATCAGATGTCGCTTTCGTCGTGCTCCCTGCCAATAGCGAACGAGAGACGCTAACATAGTAACAGCAGTAAACTCGGTCTGGTTAATATACGTCAAAAATTGAATGGTACCAGATTTCCAACCAGTTTTTACGATCAAGAACTTAACTTGAAAATCTTGTCGATTTAACAAGAATACACAATTAATATATTCAAGTATTCATAGGTTATCAGGCAAATTGTGTATGAACTGAATCTATACAAATAAAAATATCTTACAGTATATAGTACTGGTAAGATGAGATTCAAATTTTGGGATTAAAGTAAATGAATAATAGTCTACAAATTGCAATTGTTTCAAGTGCGGTACAACTTTCGGTTATACTGGACATCGACTACAACTAGAAACAAGTGACAAAATTTGATTATAAGTTTCAGAATTGTTTTTAACAAATTGGTCGTAAATTCGAGTACTTCCGTTCAACTTATTCTCTGGTGACATTGACCATGTATGATGGATAAATTCATAATATCCTCGTTTGAGGATTTGTTTTGTTTTACCAAAAACACTATACACAAACAAAACTAATATTCTTGCTCTTGACATTTCAAATGTCAAACTCAGGCCGAAATTCATAGAACCCTACAAAGAACCTTGTGGAACATAGAAGCTGGCATCGGTATTAAATCCACTCTATCTATTTCTATGTTCCACGGTTTAATGATTCGATTTTCCGAAGGAACTGCAGATTTTGGATGAAATCGCGAATACAAGTTTTTTTGAGCTGATAAGTGTTTTTCGAGCACATATACATAAAATAGCATCGAAACGTTTTAATCTAACTCAAATGTGACTCAATTTTTTCCCAAAAAAATCATAGGTTAATAATTTGAGATTTTGAAATAGAAAAATCTTAACAAAAATTACTTGAAAAAGCTGCCCTCTGATTGAAAAAAAAATCAAAAAGTATACCATGCTATTTAAAATAGCAGAGTTTTCGGAATACCATTCTGAAAATAATTGCAAGTCGTAGATCTGTGTCCATTTCATCTAATGCCAAATTTTGAAATTGATCGATAAACCTGTTGTCCAAATACGTCTAATTTCATACAGTCCATTCAAATCATCGAATTATTTATAATTGGTTATACAATTGTGAACTCACGTTGATAAACGCAAAATCACCAAGAATTTTCTGGTTTCACGATTGATTTGTCTCAATTTTTATTAGAAGATAAATATTAATTTTTCTTTCTTATCCTTCCATGAGACAATATTTTAAAAGCTGATGAATTCCGCTTTGGTATCCCTGATACTCGCTAATTTCTATTTTCACTCGGGATGATCACCGTCCCCAATTATTTTTTAATTGATTCTACCGCAGAACTTTCTTCCTGGATGGAGTTCAATAATTATAATTAACTCCTGGGGGTAATTTACAACAACTTTCAGATCCTTCGATTAGGATTTTATGAGATTTTGCAGCGTAGCTTCTTCCGCTTACTGAACCTTCGAATGGAATTGCCTAGGGAAGAAATATTTGGTGAGCCTCCATTTCAAGTTATCATTAGTTATTTTCGCAAACATTTTATGAATTATTATGATTCAAAATTTGAATCTTGTAAATACTCAGAAGGATGTTTTTTAGTGGTACTCTTTCTGAAGATCGATTCGGCATAAAATACGCTATCCTTGTGACTTGTGCCGTTCACGAAATATAATTTGCTCCAGAGAAAACCGGACAATTTTTTTTCCGTTATAACTTTCGCAATTTTAGAGCTAGATCATTCGTTCTTGCTTCATTGTAAACCATAGTACTAGGTTTTTCAGAAATTGTATCGAAATTTCACTTTGAGTGAAATCCAATATATAATAATAATAATAAAAAAAATTATTACAATTGATTTCATACATACAGAGTAATAAACAATGAAAAAGCAGAGGCTTAATCATTCCGAAGAATGTCTCGCCTGTTCGCCTTTGAAACTTCATTTGCGTGAAATGTTTTTCTTTCTATTTGAAAGTAAAGTTAGTTTCACAGCGCGTAATTACGAAACATAAAGTCACTATGTTTCTTGAATTGTTCGTCACGATAGGTTTATTTTTTTTTTACAGTCGGGCGTTAGTCAAATCCGGTATTTTAGTCACAATTTAGGGTATTTTAGTCACAATTTATTTTTTTTTTCCTCATCTTCAATGGCTGAACCATTCAAAAATGAGCAATATTTCAAGATCGCTGGACCGTTTTTTCACTAAAAAATTCGAATGGAGCATTCAGTCGATAATTCAGTCTCTTCTGAACAATTTGGCATATTGATCTTAAAAATATTCCAAGAATTGGTAAATATGTAGCGTGAAGATTTTTTCATTCTGATTTTCAGCTGAAATCGAAATATTTTTTTCAGCTCATGGCGTTGGCTCTACTGAAGATGTAGTGTTTTACATGGATATTCTAAGACGACAAAGTACCATATTTTACTAAAACCAACCTAAAATGTGATTTCCATTCGAATTCAAAATGGCTGACTTCCTCAAATATTAACAATTTTCCCAGCCCATTAAAAAGTTTTTGCGGTCGTAATAAATCAACTGCGTGATTCAATCACTACCTTTCCCATCTTTTTGAGGGGTCGAACTCGAATATTGATTCAGAATTGTGCCAATTGTCGTCAATAATGTTTCTCTTTTCCACCTTGATATGCACTTCCCGTTGTGAAACCTCTGAACATAGACTGCATGCATTAACTCTATGATGAACAACAATAATGAAATGTCATCGAGTTTTAGACGACATCTGGTTTGAACTCGAATTTTTTCTTGGTGTTGCTTGTTTCTGTTTGAAATTGTTAACAATGGTTTAAACAAATAAGGATAACCATTTCATTGAATATTTATTTGTGCGTGGCTATACTGCTAGGCAAATATTACACCATTTTTCAGCCCCTAATGACTAAAGTATAATCTATGATCTTGAGGAAAAATTTAGGACAACAGGGTCATTAGGAAGAAGGTCAAGATGACTGTTTCCCAAATATCTTAGAGAAGCCAACTGTTAAAAACATCTGCGAGAATGACGACATGATTTTGTTTAACAAATTACAGGAGTAAAAACATTCGAGAATCAAGTACTCAGAATGAAATATGCTCTCCATTGGCATCCACAACCATCTGCACCCATATTTTCCAGCTCTCTATGGATCTCGAAATTACTTCTGAATCAAGATTGCTCCAACATCCTTGGATTTTTTGCCTCAGCTCTTCACAATTGTTGAAAATATTACCATTTCCCTACACTATTTTTTCCAAATCCTTGTTTTTGACGTTTGAAAATATTAACAATTGTTTTAAAAACTGAAAATAAGCGTTTCATTGAATGTTTATTTGGGCGTAGCTATACTGTTAGGCAAATATTACGCCAACTTCCAGCCGGTAACTACAAAAGAAGTACAATCTATGATATTTAGGAAAAATTTCGGACAACAGGGTCATTAGGAAGAAGACTAGGTACTGGTGCAGCTATAAATGTCAGAACACAGGTCCTCACCTTTTTCATAATGTGTTTTAAGCATCAACTCTACACTTTTTGTGTTAAAAACTCAATTGTTAATTTCAGGATAACATTCAGCGAATTTCTGCATCAGCCCTATCAGAACTTCAGGAACCAGCTCGACTGTTCCAAAATGTCTCAGAGATGCCAATTCTCTAAAACCTCTGTGAGAAGAATAATAAGACACGATTTGGGTCACAAGTATTTTCGGAGGCACTATAATTTTCAATTCACTCAGGCTGTCAAAGAGCGCATATTCGGGCGATGCAGAAATTTATTAAATAGATTCAGAACACGTAGACAAATTGAAAATATCTGGTTCACAGACGAAAAAACTTTCAGTGTGGCCCTACCAAAAAACAGCTAGAATGACAGAATTTGTGTTCAGACGAATGATATCAAGAGGGGTAGACAAAAATTTTCGAGGAACTTTAAATCAAATATCATTTATATAAAACAAGGCATAAGATTAGATTCGGAAAATTATTGTCACATAATTCTCGATCATATGTTACCAACTATAGAGGCGCCAACTACTCAGTTCACTTTCATGCAGGTGAATGATTGCTGTTTTTTGTATGACATGAATAAGTACAGTTGCCACCAGCTGAAAATGAATAGTTCGAAAATTGCGTAGCATTTTGGATGATTTTAATTGGTTCAAATATTCTTTGGAATTCTACAATTTTTTCCATATTCTTCTGCCAACTTTTGCCAAAGAAATGAACAACCAGTACTATATCACAAGAAAGACTACTTACTTTCAACTGGCCGTCAGTGTACAGGGTGTCCCAAATTAGATGTATCGAAGAGAAATCTATTTCAATTAATTGGATTATCTTAGACAACACGTAAATGGTAAAACCGACCCAGAAGAATAACCCCCAAATAGCCCCGATCTTAATCAGCGCGACTTTTTTCTTTGGGGTCATTTAGAAAAAATGGTGTATAAAAATGATATTATTTTCAATAATTGTGAGGAGCTAAGGCAGAAAATTCAAGAATGTTGGAACAATCTTGATCAAGAAGTAATTTCGAGATCCATACAGAGGTGGAGAAGACGGGTTGTTGATGCCTATGGTGGTCATATTCCATTCTGAGTACTTGATTCTTTCTGTTGAATGTTTTTACTCATGTAATTTGTTAATCAAAATCATTTCGTATTATTATTGTCGCAGATGTTTTTAACAGTTGGCATCTCTCAGATATTTGGGAAATAGTCATCTTGATCTTCTTCTTAATGACCCTGTTGTCCGAAATTTTTCCTCAAGATCATAAACTGTACTTGTTTTGTAATTAGGGGCTGGAAATTGGCATAATATTTGCCTAGCAGTATAGCCACGCACAAATAAACATTCAATGAAACACTTATCCTCATTTGTTTATACCATTGTTAACAATTTCAAACGTCAAAAACAAGCAAGACCAAGATAAAATTCTATTTCAAACCAGATGTCGTCTAAAACTCGACATTTCATCATTTTTTGCTTATCATGGAGTTAATTCATGCAATCTATGTTCAGAGCTTTCACATTACATTATTGACAACAATAAGCACAATTCTAAATCAATATTCGAGTTCGACTCCTCAAAACGACGGGAAAGGTTCAATCTAGTGATTGAATTACACAATTGATTCATTAAGACCACGAAAACATTTTTTAATGCGTGGGCAAAATTGTTAATATTTGAGGAAGTCAGCAATTTTGAATTCGAACGGAAATCAAATTTTAGGTTGATTTTAGTAAAATATGGTTCTTTGTCTTCTTGAAAGCACTACAGCTTCAGGAGTGCCAACGCTATGACGTGAAAAAAATATTTCGATTTCAGTTGAAAATCAGAAAGAAAAAAATTCTTCACGCTACTTTTTCACCAATTCTTGGAATATTTTCAGAATTAATAAGTCGAATTATTCGAAAAGACTGAATTATCGATTGAATGCCTATTCGAAGTTTTTAGTGATAAAAACACTAAAACTTCGAATAGGGCATTCAATGGATAATTCAGTCTTTTCGGAATAATTCGCAATCTTGAAATATTGCGCATTCTCCAATGAGTCAGCCATATTGGATTTCACCAGAAGTGACATTTCGATACATTTCTGAAAAACCTAGTCATTGGCTTTCCAATGAAGTAGGAACGAATGATTTAGGTAAAAAATTGCGAAAATTATATTGGAAAAATATTGTCCGGAACCGAACAACTGAGATCTATATAGTTGGTATTTTTGGGTTCTGTATGATTATTATCGCACTATTCCCTCACAAACATTTTCATACAAAATAACAAAGTGTGTATTAGTAAATTGGCAGAAATATTTGCCACATATAAATAAAAAGTAAACTTCAAAATGTGATACACAGTCATCTAACACACCTCAAATCGAGTGGAAGAGAGCAAGTAGAAGCGCGACGTGATTTTCCATGCAAAGAAATTTCTGTTCCGAAATTAGAATTTTCTTAGAGAATCGTTTTTTCTCTTTTTGGTGAAACTAAATTCTGTCTTTTAAGAGCTGATTTTGTATCGTTGAAGACTGTGTTATATTTCCAGAGTACAAATATGTGGCGATCAGCATAAAAGCACATTCAGTTTATTATGCGCTTATGTGTGAAATCAAGTTCAACGGATTGTCAATCAAGTTTAAGCAATTTAAATTTTGTTAGAGTTTTCAATGATTTAATCGGGAGAGTTGGGAGATTATAAAATGAATAAGTACTGTCTCCATATCTGTTGTACATTTCGGAAAATACTTTACGAGCACCTAATCAAAAACAATAAGTCAACCCTCAATTTATTTCTCCTCAATATTCAAAGAAATGGCTTAGTCTTAAATCATTATCGAAGTCAAACGGAAGGATTTGTATTGAAGGGGGTAACAATATAACACTTACTTCAACTAGTAGAAAGTGAACAATATTCAGCATTGAAAAATAATATCAGAGAATATTCGCACTCTCTCTAATACGAATTACGTGTAGCCACCTTCTCTTTGAGAGAGTCATTAAAAAAAAATTGATTCTCGAAATTACTTAGAAGACGCAGCAGAAAAAAAAGTAACATTCAAATTCGCATTTACCTGTTGAACTAAGAAAAGTCCAACGGTACCTTATTGGAAGATCTTGAATGCCAAAAGAATGTTTTTCTTCTAGAAAATTACGACCAGGAAACCTTTTCTACAAGCAAGCCACTGTGTTGCGTTAGGATATGAGACATGTGGCACAATCTTATTGATATCTCATGTTGCCGATGTCATAAACTCACAATGTTACACATAAAGTTATTCAACATTACGAGGTAGTGCTCACTATTCACCGTTAGCGAATTTTCAAAGAAAATACCAAAACCTGAAATGTATTTAAATTCAATTGTTTTAGTTGAATTTTGTTGAAATAGGAAACAATTGGTGTAAGTCGAAGAACTATTGGACGAGTTTTCAAACAATACAAATTCCATCCGTATAAAATGAAGATGGTCCAGGAATTGAATGATAATGAGTTCGACCGCAGAGTGCAATTCTATGAAATAATAAGTGAGCGAATCGCAAACAAACTCCACTTTCACTACAATATTTGCTCCTCGGATGAATGTATTTTTCTTTAATGGCACTGTAAATCATCATAACTGCCGGTTCTGATCGGGCTCTAATCCCAGAATCTTTCGTGGAGTACATACAATTGAATGTTTGGCTTGGCATCTATGGGATTCGTCCGATTGGGCCATTTTTCTTACTAGAAAATCTGACGAGAGAAATATATCTCCAACTACTTGAAGAACTACTCAATCCGGCCATAAATGAAATTTTGGAAAATGATCCTAGGTATTTATAAGAGGGTCTTGTGTTTCAGCAGAATGGAAACCCCCCGCATTTTGCACTTCCTGTTCGACAATATCTAGATCGAGAATTTCCTGATCGATGGATCGGAACAAGAGGCCATACAGAGTGGTCCCCACGTCCTCCCGAATTGTCACTTCTATAAAACTGATCCAGCAGATTTGGTGGATTAACGACCACAGATTCAACTCGAGTGTAATCGTATAACCCCTAAACTGCTACGTAATGCCCAGGAACGTTTCGAGGAAAATCTGTATTTGTGTTTGGAAGTTGGTGGCGAATACTTTGAACATTTGTTCGATTGATACCGTGTTCTGAATCCCCCTTCAAAATCCGCTGACCTCGCAAACACTGTATCGCTCTCTATTAATTCACCCGGTATCTTCATCACAATGCAGATGAAGCAAAACCTTTCTAATGAGTTAGTTATTACTCAAAATCACTGATCAATTCGAAGATTTGAGGGGTTGACATCCTCATCTGAGGGAGTGTAGTGGAAGCACCACTGCTTGAAGATATTTTTTCCCAAAACGCAACAGTATTTTGGTGAATGTTCATTCGAAATCGACAGATTTTGCAATCACTGAAAATAGCTCATCCTTTGACGAATCAGCCTGTATCTTCTTCCGAATATGTCGTAACTCACAACTTTAACACATTTGTATTGGGAATCAAAAGAGCTTTCTAATGAGGTATCACACCTGCTTAGGGGGTTGAAGTAATATAAAATCACCGTGTTGAAAGATGTTCCCTTTCCGGAAAAATTGACCTGTTTCTGCATTTCGTCCAGAAACGAATAGTTTAGCAGTTATTAAGTCTTTTTCGTTTTAGTTGCCGGAATATGTATAACTATATTATGTCCATGAATGTACTCATCATGTTCAACATGATAGATCATAAATATATGTATACGAAAACTACCACATATGGGAGACACACATTACATAGTTCACATTATTACAATATTAATACCGTTTCACAATAATTTCACCAGCCACGCCTCATTTGAATATTTATTTCCAATAATTGTCTAACACATATGGTTGTACAATTCGTCAATAGCAGAGAATAAAACAAAACAAAAACGAAAATGAAACATCTAACAGAACAACATTGAAATAACAACACACATCGCAGATAATTAAAATTTAGGAACTCATTTATGGTTTAGGGCTCGATATCACGGATATATTTGAATATTTGAGATTTGAAAATTTTGAAGATTTCTGTACGTTTGATTTCAGACGGCAACTTGTTATAAAACAATGAAGTTATTATTAAGGTACTTCCATAAAACGTATCAATCTCAACCTACCAGTTAAGTCAACGAATTTGGTATGTAAACATTTCTTTTTTCTATCGGAAGAGAAAAGTCCAACGATGCCAAACTGGAAGATCTTGAACAAGAAGGCAATTTTCTGTTTCTAGAGATTGTGGGATCAGGAAAGTTGTCCTGCGGGCTATTGTGAAGTGGGATATGTGGAATGTGGCACCATCTTGTTGTTCAACATTGAGTGGTTGAGTTCTCTATTCACTGTGAGCAAATTTCATAAAAAATAGTCCAATGATTCCTTCAGCGAAAATGCTCTCCACGTAGTCTTTTCGTAGTGCCTTGATCTCTTGACAATTACGCTAGGATTTTCAATGTCGCTTATTGACAAAACCTTTAAGATGGAAATGAGCTTCACGCTGATGGAGGTTTTGCTTGAAAATTTGTCATTTATCTAACGTTGTTGGTGTAGCCAATCTAAACTAAAAACGCGCGTAATGTACTATTCGAACAATCTATTTACACAAACAAAATATCTAGTCATATAATGTCATGCATCCATCAATTAATTATTTTATTTTGATCTAAATCAAGTCAAAAATGAATTACAAAGAACGTGGAATTCCTCTAACAAAACATAAGTTCTACACAGAATGTACAACAAAGTCGAACTGTATCGACCAAGAAGCATTTTCGAAATATAAAACAAGACTTGAAGAGTTAGCTAACCAAAAACAAAAACGTCTCGTTACGCCCGAAATGATAAAAGAAATGAAGCTAAGCAGACTATCTCTTGCCAGAAATAATGAACGCTTCTCCTTGCCCAGAGTTGATTATCCCAATATTATGGCTTACAATGAAGGAACTATTCCAGAACCTTGGGTTTATAAAACTCATTAAATTCTATAATTTGTAAGATTCAAGTGAAATTCTAGTCCAAACAATTTACATATTTGTGAATGCTTTCATCTAGTCATGTTTACATAAGAAATCTCCGTGAAATTTAGTTTTCATTATTTTGAAATATATCCGCTTCGCCCAGAATATGCGTCATATGATTTCTGTTATCTGTGATTCAATTTTATCAATTTCATCTTGTATTTCGAGAAAATAACGATTATGGTTTTCGAGTTAGTAAACCGCAAAACTAATAAAGACACACTTACAGCTTGGATGGTTGTAAAATACGATGTAGTTCTTGTTAGAGATTTGGAGGTAGACAGAATGTTTCATTCGGGAAACAATTTTAAACATTCCGTAGAATGTTAATTATCTCGCTCTGAAGGGGCTGGTCTTCCGAACCTCCCTTTAGAAACATTGTCAACCAGGGACGCAGAGTAGTGGTACAGTCCGGTCGGATGAATAGGAGCAATAGACTGCTGTTTCGATCTCTCGTTTGTATTGCACAAAGAAAGAAAAATAAATATATATGTACATATATATATATATATATATATATATATATATATATATATATATATATATATATATATATATATATATATATATATATATATAAAATTAATATTTCACAATTTAAAACGTATCCGGCCCAAAGGACCACAAATGTATAATTGACGATATAGCGCACCGTTTTTATTAGGAGAAGCTGTTACAATTTTCCTATTTCATGCGGAAACCCTGCTTCTTTCTTTCGGAAAGATACTCGCTACAATATGATCGAAAATATATGATACGATAAGATAAGTAAGAGAAAAGACTTACTAATTGGGTGTACAGGAAATGAGAGAGCAACAAAAGAGGAAAGCAATGACAGTTTTCGTTGTCTTGTGAAAGAATTTTCGCCCTCGTCGATATGAAAGTTTTCCACGATTCGGCACTTTCACTCACACACCGGATACGTTTTAAATTGTGAAATATTAGTTTAGGGAAGTAGCTCTTGTTAGGAGGGATTATTCGTTGATCTACGGATATTTGAATAATTCTTCTTGTCTCAAGTTTAAAATATGTAGACTCCTCATGAAGATATTTGACCCATCATATATATATATATATATATATATATATATATATATATATATATATATATATATATATATATATATATATATAGATATATGATGGGTCAATTTCGAACTGATACCATATCCGGTTATACCGGAAGTGGGTCATCACTTTGTTATTTCAAATGGCAATCAACCTTTTTATTATACATCTAGAACCGACATTCGAGCAAGGCATAAAATACCCTAGTTGTTGGCACTTTTGACAGATTTAATTATTTTCGTTATAAACTTGATTTTTGAGCAACATTTAAAAAAACTGTAGCTCGTAGATCACAATTTTTGCTTGGGTGGATAGAAGAAGGATCCAGAAATTTTTTAATTGACACATGTCAAATGTTTATTGCGCTGTTTTGTATTATTTTTTCAATTTGGCCTTTTTCAAACAGCAATGACTCATTTTTTTCGAATAGCACTTGCCAATTTTTATATCGCCATCAGATGAAGCGTCAAATTTCAGAAGAAATTGTATCAGCGTGTACTATACCTATCTCTTATAGCTCCGAAATAATTTGGGATTATATTCAATTTTGATGATTTTGCAAGAACCAACAGAGAATACTTTGAAATATTTGAATCAAGTAGTTGAACTGGCTACGCTCACCTGACAGGTGCCTAAAATTAATGTACTTGTCACTTCGTTCATTCGAATTTGATATATCAACAAGAATTGTTGGTAATTTGAAGTGAAAATTTCTGAAAAACACCAGATTGATAATAAAATGGCTGATTATTCGAACGAGGATTTCTTTAATCTCTTTTTAATTCATGGCGAATGTCACAAAGTGGTGGATAGATCTTGCAGGCAATTCAATAACCAATTTCCAAATTTGGCACCTATGAGTGAAACAAATTTCGAAGGATCAGAGGCAATTTTCTGCAATTTGGAGGAACAAAATACATAGAAACTAGAAGAAAACTAATTCTCGAGCATGACGACAATCAAATTAATACGCTAGCGTATTTTCGTGCCAATCCACATGCGTCCATTAAGTCAGCATCAATGGATATGGAATTGAGTTATACTTCCATTCTAAAGATCCTTAAGAAACATGCACCCGTATTCTTTTATCAGACTACAAAAATTGAAACAACTGACCTTCCCAAGCGGCTAAGTTTCTGTGAAAATTTATTAATTCGGCTTCTAGAAGATGAGACAATTCTGCAGAAAATTATATGGTCTGATAAAGCCAAGTTCAATGAAAGTGGAATAACCAACAGGAGAAATCGACATTTTTGGGCCACAGAAAATCCACATTTCATTGAGGTTATTGATTTCCAGAATAAATTTAGCGTGAACATTTTTGCAATTTTAATGAATGATTTGTTGGCTTATCACATTTCTGAGGAAAATCTTAATGGACAAAGATACCTGGAAATTTTGAGAGGAACATTAGCAAATTTTTTAGATGGATTACCCCTTAACATTCTGAGGGATTGCTATTACCAAAAGAATGGTACACCAGCACATAAAACGCGAGCTGTAGATCGGCAGCTAACAGAAATGTTCGAGGATAGATGGTGGGGTAATCAAGGACCAAATTTATTGGCCTCCGCGTTCTCCGGACCTGACTCCCCTTGATTTTTATTTATGAGGCAAAATCAAGAGTGAAGTGTATCTTATTTCTGTAAGAAGTAAAGAAGAGTTACTTGAGCGCATTCATAATGCTTTTCGTAATATTGATCCTGAGGAAACTAGGAGGGCTACTCATCATGTTCGTATACGAGCTGTCAAGTGTATCGAGCAAAATGGGGCTCATATTGAAGATTTATTCAGATCTTAAATTAGTCTTCTCCCAGGATGGTTGCTATCATTTATTCGTATTAATGTAATTATCTTCGATGATTGGTTTTCGCTTAGTTCCTACAATTTTTATTCATCCGAATTGTAGAAAATTGCTTCTATTGCTTCGAAATTTTATTTTGCCCATAGACGGTATATTTGGAAATTAGTCATTGAATTGCCTGCAATCTCTACCCACTACTTTTCGACATTCTAAAATGAATTGAAAAAAGATTAAATATATTTTCGTATGAAAAACCAGTGGTTTTATTCCAAATGTGTTGTATTTCTTGGATATTTTCAATCTGAAATAACGATAACTTTAGGCAGCTGTTAGGTGAGCGTAGCCAGTTTAGCTACTTGATTTAAATATTTCAAAGCATTCTCTGTTAGTTCTTGCAAAATCATAAAAATTCAATATATTCCCAAATTATTTCGGAACTATAAGAGATGTGTATAGTACATACTTATACAATTCCATCTGAAATTTGACGCTTCATCTGATGCCGAAATAAATTTTGGCACGTGCATTTTGAAAAAATTGAGTTATTGCTGTTTGAAAAAGGCCAAATTAAGAAAATCTTACAAAACATTTCACATGTGTAGATCGCTTAAAAAATTCCTTGATCCTTCTTCTATCCATCAAAGCAATAATTGTGTCTGTAGTGCAAAAGATCTACGAGCTACAATTTTTTTAATGTTCCTCAAAAATCGAGTTTATAACAAGAATAATTAAATCTGTCAAAAGTTTTGACAGATAAATGCCAACAAGTTGGGTGTTTTATGCCTTGCTCATATGTCGGTTCTGGATGTATGATAAAAAAGGTAGATTACCTTGAAATAACAAAGTGATGACCCACTTCCGGTATAACCGGAAATGGTATCACTTCGAACATATTTCACTGCAATTGGAAGTCGCTAGTTATGGCCCCGTATAAGATTTCTGCTTGATATTGTAATTGATATATATATATATATATATATATATATATATATATATATATATATATATATATATATATATATATATATATATATATATATATATATATATATATATATATATTTATATTTGTAGGGCAGAACATAAGATAACCCCGGATGAATATTCGTCAAAAGGTTACCCTGAACCAACTAGCAACCCACGGGCAATACGTGCCGTGCTCAACAATGCTTCCTTCTGAGCACTAGAAATGATCCTCCGGTCGAAGTGGAGATCCGCCGTGTTCATTATTAGGCGCACATAGACCAAACGGATCAAAGACACTATGAGAGCCAGCATTATCACCGACTTCAGACATTTCGGCAATCTGCCAATTGGTTTCTCCGCATCCTGTTTAGTTGCTCTATTGTGGCTCTTGAGCGCTGCGTGCATGGCGGGCAGACTTGAAGACATGCTCTTGTCAGAAAGGATTATTCACTGTTCTACGAATTTTTGAATATTTCTTCTTGTCTCAAGTTTACATACATATATGTATAGAATATCTCGTACATGCACACGAGTGTCGCCCTATCTGTTTCTGCGCCATGGAAATTATTGAATTGTCAAGCCCCATCTCTATGAGATGGGATTCGACCAAGCCATTCGTGGATTTTATGAGCTGCATAACAACCACAGAGCTCAGTCCATAAATCTTCCTTATCTCAAATGCCAAGTACCTATATTTATCGACCGTCTCGGTGTGCGCTCGAGCAATCAGCCGTGAATGTCACGTCCAGGAGGACAGCTTTCTTTTCATTTTGGTATAATACTGCGATATCAGGTCTATTATGGAGGACTGGACGGTCTGTAATAATCGTGTTGTCCCAGTACATTCTGAATTCCTCATTTTCTATGATGGCTTCAAGCCTTCAAGCTGATACAGGTAAGTTTTCATTTTAACTTTAATGAGGCCGAGCTTGAGTACAATGCTTTGGCGATATATTTTAGACATTGAATTGTGCCTGGAGAGGTTATTCTTAGGGGCCAGTATTGGATAGGAGGAGGAGACGTGTTGAATAGACTCTAAGCCCTCGCGAACAGCATCGGCATTGATCCGAGGGACATTTAGGCCCGCAATATGCCGCTGATACGCCCTGGTATATATATATATATATATATATATATATATATATATATATATATATATATATATATATATATATATATATATATATATATATATATATATATGACCGATCGAATAGAGTACTGCTCTGAATATAAATATGACAAAATTGTCAGTTAATTATATTACATTTATATATACAAATAAATAAAATATGAAGTGAGATTCTGAGCAGTATAAACTAAAGAAAAACCTATGATTCTACCTCATTATTTATATATATATATATATATATATTCACCCGATATTTGGAATATTTCAATTTCGTGGGATTGTTAGAATTGATCCATCCAGAGATATTTCAATTAACAATAGAAATAAAATAAGGTTTATTTTGAGAAAGAAACAGATGAAATAAAATTTGAAAAATTGTTTTCTCTCGGAATAGGCGTTTTTTCCCAACCTCAGTAGCTTGTTAGCTTGTATTAACTCCTCTTGCCCTGATACAAGCCTGAATCCGTCTAGGCATATTTTTGATTAGGTTTTTGATCTCTTCTGGAGTGATATTCGGCGGCTTGGATGGGCTGTTGTGGAGTTCTTGGATTATCCTGGCGCGATCTAATGTTTCTTTTGAGATTATCTTATAAGTGTTCAATAGGATTAAGGTCTGGAAAGCGAGCTGGCCAGTCCAGAATAGCGATTCCCTTTATTTCAAGATGATGTCGCGCGAGGTTTTCTGGTATGCGGAAGAGCATTGTCTTGCATAAAAGTGAAATTCTCACCGTGGGCACCTCGCCAGAGTCTCACTATGGGCTTCAGCACTAGGTTACGTAATTTCTAGTCGTTTCACCAGCAGAAAAAGAAATCAAATCCATGTTGCCTCGCAGCATAATGCCATCCCAAAGCATCAAACTGTCCCCTTGATATTTCGGAATTTGTCTTATAGCTCGGAGTCTAGCTTGTCTTCCACGACCCCTGAAAACCCCAATCAGGCGGTCATCTGATCGAACACCAATTCTGGTCTCATACGAAAACAGAATATTCTCAATATTACAATTTTTGTGCTCGATACACCAATTAAGTCTGTTAATTTTTTTTGTCTGGTTGGCTCTAGAACTCTCAAGGACTTCTGCTGTTTAAACCTCATGAACGAAGTCTTCGACGTATCGTTTTGACTGATACACTAATTCCTGTTGTTTCCAAAAATTTGCCTTTGGAGTATGGCGTGCGACTCACTAGGGTCTCTTCTTGCAATTGGACACAAAAAGCGATCTTGTTCTTCAGAAGTGATCTTCCTACGACATCTTCTGCATCTATATTACAGAGATTGTAGCTCCACGTATCGGGCGTAGGTTTTTGAATTCACCCCCTGTGAGACCCTCATTTTGGCCGCTATATTCCTCTGTGTCACCCCTTCTTCAACGAGAGCAATTATTCGACCGCTCTGCTCATCGGACAAACCAACGTTAGGCATTTTCAATTATGATTATAGGTTTTTTTTTAATTTTGAAATTCACAGTTTCAAATCTCAGTGACGACTCAGTACAATATCCGAAAAATGTGGTGATAATTCAACATTTCTTAGCATACTATCGAGTTTTTTTACAATAAAAAACTTCACAATTAGTCGAAGATCCATGATTAAAAGCAATCAATAATGTCAAATACCTAGTGATTCCATATAAATTTGTTTGTATGTATATATTGGTGCACTTCAGTGATTTTACACAGAATCTACCACTAGCGCCAATGAGAAACGATGTAAATAAAGGATAGCTCGAACAGAAATCTTCAAGATACGCCATAATATCTACGGTACGGACTGGTCTTCAAGATGTAATTTGTCGAAAAGCTAACACTTGTTTAACTTGTCTGGCTGTGAACCATGTGTAGTTCACATCTCAACAACGATAACAAGCGAAATTTATCTCTATATGTGTAAACACATTGAAGGGTTTTATTCAGGGAAGAATATTCAACCTTCCCTAGAAAGTTGAATATTCGGGGAACAATATCTACATTCTAGTAAATATTGTTTCCCTCGAAGTATTCAATGTGTTTTCATATATACGAATGAATTTCTCATTTCATCATTGTTAAAACATGATTATGAGTTGCTCCAATAGAGTCTATAATATGTAAGTTATACAAGATGTGCCAGAAAACGAGGTGCATTTGATGTGTTGTGGTCTGAATGATTGATAAAGAATAAAACACTACCTGTATTTTCGATGTCGGTCCCAGAAAAGGGGAAAAAATAGTATTTCATAGACTGTAAGAAAATATCTATCCAGACAACAGAAGGTTTCAATCTATCAATAGTTTTTCATTCAAACAAAAAGAAAGTATCATCTTGTGAAACTATGAGCCCTACAAATGAAAGAAAATATTTACCAACTAGAAATATTTGTAACTAAAATAAATCGCCGGATTCCATCATGAAAATATGAACGTGACATCGAAAAATTTAGACTATTCTCAACAATTTCCAAAATTATACTTTGATATGTCTCATAATAAAACATTTACGTTGAATATTCCATTTATCGATATTGAGTGATGTGAGTCAACATTAATATTCACACAAGCGCTTAGACAGATGATAGTAAACGATATTTTTCCCACTATTCGATTTATTGCAAAACTGCAAAACATTGTTCAATGTGAATTCTAGGATTGTGATTTGTTGCAGTCACTACAAAATTTTTAGATGGCAAACCTTCGGGTGAGGACATAAAATCTACGGATTATCGTCTGTTCCTACAACTATCATATTTTTAGACGGAAAAATCTTCCGGTGAGGACATGAAAAGAAACTTGGATATGGACACATATAAAATATAAATGAAAACTTTATGACTATGCTTTCTGACTAATATGAGAAAACGGCAGAAGAGAGGAAATTATTTCTATTCAGTATTACGAAAGATATCCAAGAAGTTCTAAACAAGAATTAATTTATTACTTTCTTCAAGAAATATCAAGCCATCGATATATTTCCAGATCAGAGGTTCTTCATTTAACTGTGAGGTTGATAAATATCTAAGTTGTTGGTTTTACCATAAGAATAAATTAATATTCATTGCATAGAAGTATAATCTACTGATAGCTATGTTAGAATTTTTGTAGCGGTTCCGTATACGGCAGAACACTAATTTGAAAAATTTCAAGTTTTTAGCGTAAAGAAACATTCTGTAGTCGAAAATGATAGTTGTTTCTTCGGCGAATCAACTATTTAATAAAGAAAATTCTTAATTTTTTCGTAAATATGTGTAACGAAGGTACAGTTGACCGAACATTTATCGATATAAAATGGTTTATATATTATTATGAGTTAATTCAAAAGAATATCAATTTTAAGTCATATAATATTAAAAAATATGAATATTAAAAACAAGTACTGTGTTTTAAGGAATTTTACTTAATAATTGCGATTCGTATCGCGTTCCACTACACCGTAGCTTCTTCAGACGAATTCGTCACAGTACTTGTTTTTTATTAGTGATAATGGAATTTTACCAAGTTAAAGCCTCCCAAATTCAAAGAAAAATATGAAAATAATATATTCCAATTCACAATTGAAAATATATGTTATTTATTCCACTCATAAAATTATGTAAGCAAATAGTCATTCATCTTCAAGTTTTCATAAAACTCGGTGAATTCTGTTATGAATTGATAGATATATCGATAATTTATCAGAGTTGTCAGATTGTAAAATTTGTCCAAATAACGGAATAAAAAGAAGTAGATTTATAAGTAAATTCTCTAACCTGTGATAATAGTAATAGCTCCGAACTGTAAGGATAAGCAGACTTCAATGAAAAATTCATTACTCATTCATGTTGATGTTGAATCTCTGAAGCTAACCTGACACAATCATGTTCTAAAGCAAAACGCAACCTAACCTTACCTGTCGTAATGAAACACAACTAACCCAATCTACGTAACTTAACTCAAAAGGTTCAATATAACCTTTTTTTGCCCAAGAGGAGGGGGGAATCTCTACCATACCACCCCCGCGGCGGGTAGTTCAATGCCATGTGGAGTGTGGAACTCACATTCAGTAAACCTAACCTCCCTCTCTCCTGCTTGCAGTATTCGTATTTGTCCGTAGCAGAACTAGGCCGATATGGCCTTCGCATTGCTACGAGGAAGATCTCTTCTATGATGCATTCTCGTTCCGATGTTCTCGATCCTCTATCTCCTTCCTTTGCATCATGTTGGTCATCACGCTGAAACCCACCGCCCGTTTCCGCTCATCCTGGAGCATTTCGGAAACAATTTTCTGGCACTCCCTGACACCACTAAAGATGTTTTTCTGCTTTCCTATTCCAATGACCCTACTACTGCAACTTGACACCATGTATTGCACGCTATCCAACACGCCACACGTTCTGCACCCATCGTCTTCGTTTTGCCGATTCTTTGGTGGAATACTCAGAAGACCCGCGCTCAAACAGGAACTACGGGAACCAGTAGTCTGAATAACTGTACCATATCCGCACATCCGGAATAAGCCTCCTAATCCACGCCACTCACCTATGCTCCTACCATCTTTTTTGCCACCTGTTAAGTATCTTCTACCTTAACCACCTTTTGAACTCCTACTGGTGCTCCACGGGACTCTCGAAAGTTTTTTCCTCTCTTAAGCCATTAGCTCTATTGGCAACTTGCCCGAAACAACCAGGGCCGCCTTCGCTGATAGTGTCCGGTACACGCTACACTGCCTCAGGAGGATTGCTTTCTTTGCCGGGACAATACGGGTTAGATGTTTCTCGATCCTGAGTGCTCCATTCCAGATTAGTGCTCCATGCATCTCTACACTGTGCGCTACTGAACCTAATAACCTCCTATTGAACGTCGACGACCCCTGACTTCTGGCATTATCTTGGTAGGAGCAACAGAGCTGATAAGAAGCAGATAATATGAAGGCAAAGACAAAAGTCTTATCTGCTTCCAACTCGACAAGTTTCACGAAAGAGGTACCCTTGTCCAGGATTATCCCTAGGTAATTGACCCCGTTGGTTGCTATAAATGCCTGCCCCCACTGTGTTATCCGCGGTTCGCCCGCTGACTTCGGTCCCTTTCCAGCACAGGAATCACTATAGGCAAACATCTGCACGAGGGGGTGTGTATGAATTAAGTTGCGTTATCTGCGACTTTCCTAGTACTTTCCCTTCCTCTCTCAAATCTTTCCCTCTCAGACATTACCTTGCGGATGAAATCTTGAATGATGTTCCACGCCTCCTTATTTCCCAGCACTCTGTGATCACCGTTCTATGTTCTATGAAATTTTAAAGATGGATGCCAGTTTATTTACATAATTTTAGGAGCGGAAAAATGAACACGCATTAACATTACGTTGTGAATTGAAAAACCATTTTCGATAAAAATTCAATTCAGATATTATAAGAATTAAATCTTTTCAAGAATTGCTTCAAACAACCGTAAGTATACCATTTTTAAATGCAGATAAATGCTGGTTTTGAAAAGAAGAATATTATTTTCATGTTCAGGAAGTTTGTTTACACATATTTTACTATAAATTGTTCAATTTTATTTTTATATTTCATAATCGTTAACGGCAAACGATTCAAAATCAAAGTTGGATTTTGAATTCAGTGCGAGCGCAGTATAAACTCGTCTCCTATTTCCCCATGTGATTGACTCTAGTCTCACAATCGACTTGTACTGAAATCTGGTGCACAGAAAAGGTAGATTATATGTAAAATCCATTATGTGTTCGAGCAATGGATCCAACAG
The DNA here is from genome assembly GCA_013387265.2 of Cryptolaemus montrouzieri. Classification (NCBI taxonomy): domain Eukaryota; kingdom Metazoa; phylum Arthropoda; class Insecta; order Coleoptera; family Coccinellidae; genus Cryptolaemus; species Cryptolaemus montrouzieri. Next base: position 47,142,912 of record JABFTP020000103.1, read on the forward strand.
TGGCACAATTTCACACCTGTGAAGCCATCTCTACAGTGGCCAACACATATCCTGTGATATGTAATGAAATCTAACCTAACAATTCAGCGACTTAATTATGATACTTTGAGATGCGACGATAAAAACCTGCGTGGATAACATACAGGGTGAAATGAAATCGAACAGAATATTTTTGAGATGGTGCATCTCAGCTATATATCGGGCGTTCTCTTTAATGGATGTGTTTCAATTAAACTATACTAAACAAAAGTAAATCGTTACAACTGATCGTCAACGGAATGAAAAGCTTTATTCCTGATCTAATCTACCTTCGTTGCAATTTTCAAAATAAACAAAAACGAGTCAACACCCAGTAACATAAATTTTGATCCAGAGGAGGATAATTTACTAAATTTATCACTTTTTTCACTAGAAAAGCTTAGAATTTTAAATCTAGAGCAGGCACCTCGTTGAGTCCTTAACGTACTGCGAAAAATCCAATTCGGTGATGGCTAGGTGCTGATGACTCGCGTTGAAATTTATACTTGTGTTGTACTCACAATACTTATTCATGGTTAAAGTTGATATGGAATCCGATGAAGACACTTCATTAAAGAAAGTGGTTTGTTGTAAGTGAGAATAATTCCTCAGTTGATAAAGTTTCAATTAAACCCAAAATATGATTTTGTTATCATCGTCGGTCAAAAGAACGAATCTTTTTATTCCCAACCACAATGGTGGAGGCAATATCAATAATGCAACAGCTATGATCCCACATGATGATTTAATGTGTGTGTTTACTTGCTTCTTGAAGAGGACTATCAGAAGTTGTATTTGAAACAGATATAAATATCTGTTTCGAATACATCAGAAAACATCTTTGCAAAGAGGCCTACCTTTTCATGAGGTGATAATGCGGTAGAACCATCATCTTTAATCATAGACGGTAAGGTTGTTGTCGACAGCCTTCGCCATAGACCAGAACTGACGACTTTCACTAGTCTGTTCCAGGAGTCTATTCACAACACATTCATTAGAGCTATTTTTCGCTTTACTAATTGTTACGTTACAAATGTTCCAGAAACGCACATATCCCACCAACAGTTTTTAGTGCATCAAGGATTCTATCTTATATCTGAAACGAGAGATCAAGAGTTTCGGGAAAATCGGCTTATCGCAAAGTTCGGATTCTGTTATATGAACCAGGGCGAAAGCGTTCTGCTCCAAAGTATACTCTTTCTGGAATATGACGTCCGATCTGGCAAAAAATACAAATTCCCCCCTCAAACCGAAGCCTCGATTACAATTGATATCTATCCAATCAGAGTTAGGTGCCGTCTAATGTTGGTATTATATATAAGTTTCCGTTAGAACTAGGACATGAGATTGCGTGGCAATCAAGTGATGTGTCCTAGTCTTCCTATGTTGCAAATTTCAAAAACGAATTTGCTTATTTCATATGACTCTGGGGTACTCCATGCATCTACTAGAAAACCGTTGTTAGTCGTATTTCCATCGTGTGCAACCCCAGACAGACTGGGGAACGAGTTTGCCTCCGGATAATTTCGTCCTAAGGTATCTCATCATGACTTTGCATAAACCTTCCCACCCTGGAAACCAGGATCATCTTCGAAACACCTGCAACTTAGTGACACTCACGTTTAGAGGGACTATAGCTTGATTGGGTGGTGGGTGAACGTAGGACCGTCTTCTATCATATTATTGATATTGACAAAAGGAAGAAAGTAGGTTTCGTGTAGTGATTGAACACTAATACTTAAGAGGTTCAACACTGAGTTCAATCGAAGATGGGTTATGTGTTGTTGATGTCGCATCTAGTTATGTGTATTCATTTATTCATAGCTGGGTGAAAACAATACGTCAAGCGAGAAGCTTAGTTAGTGCCAGGATTAGAGTTTGGTGAAACCCTTCAAGAAATTGAATATTTGAAAAAGAATCTGTTGAAAATGAAAACATTCACCTCATACAATATATTTCTATATTTTCAAGAGTGACCGATTGACGCCCTTTCAATACGTTATTGTGGAATATTATGGCTTTCAATGATACATGGATAATAAATCCCTGAACTGGTCTAACTTTCCAAAGAGATAATGGTGAGGCTCCTTAGTTAAGTATTTTAAAATAAACTTACTGATTATCCATCCTGATTGTGCTGGTTATTCATCAACAAAATTGATCATGTGCATGTTTATCTTTAGCCTATAATAATTTGTAGAGACACCGACAAGACCTATCAGTTTTTGCTCCCTACTTCTACTGAAATGATTGAATTATATTTACTGATGAATAAGATCTCTTCTTTCTACTGAGTCAGTGAAGATTTCAATATTTTTATGATGAACCATCTTGAAGTCCTCCAGTCTAATATAAACTCTGTCGGTTGCTGGTGCAATGATTGGCTCCTTCCACTCCGCGAAATGTGTGTTTCTGCAATCCCTGTGCAACTTACTACCTGTATGGTGCACCGTTAAGAGCAGTCTCCTCCTACGTCGACATGGGAGTAACTGTCAGGAGTGACCTGTCCTGGTCTGTTCACATCAGTTCTGTGGGAAAACATGCAAATTCTCTAATCAAGAAGTCGTCGCTGAAGTCTTCTTCAGTTCCTCCATAAAATTTTATCAAAACTTATGAGCGTCCGTTGCTGGAATTCGGCGGTCCAGCCTGGTTTTGGCGTATGACAAGGACCGTTTAGAAGAAGTACAACACAGTGCTACGCAAATATCCTTCGGCAGCGTTAATCCAAGTTATAATGATCGTCTGCGCGAATCCAATGTTTTGCCTTTCTGTTAGCGTAGGCTTCGTGGCGACCTCAATTGCCTATCGAATCTTAAAGTTCGGCTCTGCCAATCTGGCAAGCATATTCACGCCTAACACTGATGCACGGGGTCATGGACTGAAGTTACGAATGAAGCTGTTCAGGACAACGCTTTGCCAACACTTCTTCTAAAACAGGATATTTGACTCTTGGGACAGCTCAGGCGCAGAGGTTGTGGACGCCTCATCGTTGAACTTATTTAAAAATGAACCAAACTCTTTTGCCACAATTCTTCGCATTCTACAACTACATACTCATCCTATCTTTGAGTTTGTGTCTGCAGAACTAAACACACCATTTTGTATCGTATTTAATTTATGTGTACATTGTTTTGTTTTGGGCTTCTATAGTACCTTGTCATCTGCCCTCATTTTTATATAATAATAATAATAATAATGATGATAAGTATTTAGCAAGATCAAAACTCAACAGAGCAATAACTGAATTCAGTGGTAGTAACCCAACTAAGAGACCTAAACTGCCCAAACTCAAGACGAACAAGAACACCAATATCATCCTAGCAAGCGTAAACTCAGTCTTTGAAGAATATACCGACCAGAACACCTTGGAGAAGATTCCCACCTTGGAGAAGATTCACACCTTGGAGAAGATTCACACTTTCATTCACTGTGGAGCAGTAGCGGTTCTTCGACTTCACAAACAACAAATCTCCACAACTCTGATTCAAGCTGAGTTAAATGGCGTCAGAAAACGACCGTGGCAAAAACGACTGGAAAAGGATATTGATAATATTAGAGCAGAAATCGGTCGCCTCACAGAATTCCTTAGAAACAGAAAACCCTCAAGGCGCTTGAAACCATATATACGCAAAATTTATAGGAAAATTCGTACGAACACAAAACGCCCTGATCACAAAGAACAAATCGACGTGTATATCGACACCTTGAAAGAGAAACTCCAAGCGAAAGCAAAGAGGTTTTCAAGACACGTCAAGTGTACTAGAAGGAAACACCAAAACCAAAGGTTCCTCCAAAACGCGGCCAATTTTCATAAGGGAAATAACAAAACTGCGACCAACAATAACAGAGAAGTACCTGACGCACAGTGCTTGACCGATTATTGGTCAACACTATGGTCGAACCCCAAAGCACACAATAGAGATGCGGAATGGATCACGAATGAAAAATAACGCCTTGATATCAAACATATGGACTTCGAAGGAATAACGGAGGAAGAAATCACAACAGTAGTTAGAGCGACCAACAATTGGAAGGCCACAGGTATAGATAATATCCACAGCTACTGGTACAAGAAGCTCGATAAGTTCCATGGAGCCCTAGCGAAATAGCCCACGTATGTTCTTCAACATCCCAAGAAAACACCCACTTTCCTAACACAGAGCTTATGATATATGCTACCTAAGAGCGATACACTTGCCTGCCAACACTCTACAAAATACTCACCTCATGCATATCCAATCGAATATACCAACACCTTGACGACATCAATATATTAGCAGAGGAGCAGAAAGGATGCAGAAAGAAACACCACGGGTGCAAGGAACAACTCATCATCGATTCTGTGATAATGAAACAGGCTTTTCTCGATTATCTGAAGGCATTCGATAGTACCGCCCATTCTTGGCTTGTTGAAGTATTGCAGATATACAAAATTCACCCAGCCCCGGTAGAATTCTTTAAGACAACAATGACACACTGGCGCACGTCTCAGCAGGTCAACATGAACAATACATCAATTAAAACCGACGAGATACCCATACGTCTTGGCATTTTTCAAGGAGACTCTTTGAGTCCACTATGGTTCTGTTTAGCTATGAACCCATTTACCTCAATGCTCAATAGAACAGGATACGGATTTAGAATAAAAACAGATAGGAATCATACAGTCTCCCACCTGCTGTATATGGATGACATCAAATTATATGCTTCGAACAAGAAGCAATTGGATGATTTGCTGAAAACTGTCAGTGAGTTCTCGGCAGATGTTCATATGAAATTCGGGATTGAAAAATGTAAAACCCTGAACATTCGAAGAGGTAAAGTCATAGATGGTGAAACAGAACTTCCAAACGGTGATATTATACAGTGCATGAGGGATGGCGAAACATACAAATATCTAGGATACCAACAAGCCAGATTGCTTGACCAAAAACAATCAAAGGAGAAGATTCGTTCAGAATACAGTCAGCGTCTGAAGTGTGCTGAAATCAATGTTGAACTCGGGGAATATAATCGAGGCAATTAACACCTACGCCATTTCAGTGTTGCTTTACTCATTTGGAATAATCAGATGGACTAAGACAGATCTGGATGATATTCAAAGGCAGACCCGAACGATGCTAACAAAGTACAACAACCATCATCCAAAAGCGTCTGTGATACGAACAACTTTGAAGCGAAAAGAAGGAGGACGCGGATTAATAGATGTTATCCATTTACACACCGAACAGATAAAAAATCTCAGAGAATTCTTCTCAGCAAAAGCTCTCACTTCTGACCTCCATAGAGTGGTATCGTTGGCTGATATGGGATATACACCTCTAAATCTTGCTACCAGAGATGAACTGCTGAATCTACCGTTCCTATCATATACTGAAAAACACGAGCAATGGTCAAGATAGGAATTGCATGGACGACATCACCATGATATTAATCAACCACACATTGACAAAGAAGCCTCCAACAAGTGGTTGATGAAAGGAGGATTATTTGCGGAAACAGAGGGGTTTCTTATGGCCATCCAAGACCAAAAAATTATCATGAAGGACGGAACATTACAAACAGATAGGTTCAGAAAATGCCATATAAGATCGGATACTATACAGCATATTACGTCCGGATGCGTACAACTGGCCAATACGGACTATCTTCACAGGCATAATCAAGTGTGCAACATTATTCATTAGAAACTTGCACACAAGTACGGCCTTCTGAATACCTTCCAGCCATATTACAAGTAACAACCGGCGCCCATATTGGAAAAGGACTCTATCAGATTATACTACGATAGGCCTGTTATCACTGACAGAATGGTGACGAATAATAGGCCGGACATAGTGGTGTATGATAAGAGAGCCAGAACAGCAATGCTGGTGGATGTCACCATACCGAATAATAACAACGTGCTGAATAAGTTCCAGGATAAAAAGTCCAAATACACAGACCTTGCTATTGAGATCAAGCAGATGTGGCACCTCAAGAAAATAGATATTGTTCCTGTGATCGTATCCTCGACTGGGTTAATACCGAAAACTTTGCATGATAGCCTCAGAATTGCATAAGAATACCTATATAGAAATGCAGAAAGCTGTAATTCTCAATACATGTAGGATAGTTAGGAAATTTATTGTATATTGTAATCGAGCCTATTCCCTTTGATTGCTGAATCTGGGAAAGGTGAATTATATCCAGCTTACAGCTGAGATGTGTGCATAAGTCCACGATAATAATAATAATAACTAGCCAATATATCAGCAGACACGCGTTGTCGTCTATGTGATATACCGGGTGGGGCAACTGAAACGAAAAGGATTCAATAACTGCTGAACTATTCGTTTCTGGGCGAAAAACAGAAATATGTCAATTTTTGTCTGCAGGGGGACATTTTTTAACACACGGTGATTTTATTTTACATCAAGCCCCTAAGCATCGGTGCACAAAACTCAATTTTTTGAATATGGAAGATAGGTCGAGTGCTACCTCATTGGAAATCTCTTTATGAGTTTTTACATATTCGGAAGAAGATGCAGGCTGGTTCGTCAAAAGACGAGTTATTTTCAGTGATTGCAAAATCTGTCGATTTGGAATGAACATTCGCCAAAGTACTGTTGTATTTAGGGAGAAATATCTTCAAGCAGTAGTGCTTCCACTACACCCCCTCAGATGGGGTGTAATTGATTAGTTAGTTTGAGTAATTACTCATTAGAAAGATTTTAAAATTTTTAGAATTTTCTAAACAGAATTTTTGCTTCATCTGCATTGTGATGAAGATACTGGGTGAATTAATAAAGAGCGATACAGTGTTTGCGGGATCTAATAGTTTTGGATGGACATTCAGAACACGATTGCTTGGTTTATGAATAATAGAGATTTTCATTGGAAAAATTAAAAATTGAAATATTTTAAAAATATTCAATTTGTTATACCTGATACATTATCAGTCAACTCGGTTAACGAGGTCTACTCGTTATCAATCCAACAAATGTTCAAAGTGTTCGCCGCCAACTTCCAAACAGAAATACAAATTTTGCTCGAAACGTTCACGGACATAACGTAGCATTTCAGAAATTATACGTTCACACTCGACTACGATCTTTTGTCGTGAATCCACCAAATCTGCTTGATCCGTTCGCTAAATTTGACGCTTTGAGTGGCCCCATAAAAAAAATCCTCAGGTGACAAGTCGTGATAAGGTGGGGCCATTCTATAGGGTTTCTTCTTCCGATCCATCGATCGGGAAATTCTCGATCTAGATATCGTCGAACAGGAAGTGCAGAATGCGAGGGCAGGTGGTACCATCCTGCTGAAGCACAACATCATCTTCTAAATAGCTAAGATCATTTTCCAAAATTTTAGTTATGGCCAAATTGATTAGTTCTTCGAGTCGTTGGAGATTTATTTCTCCCGTCAGATTTCCTAGTAAGAAAATAGCCCAATCAGACGATTCCGCTAGATGCCAACCCAAACATTCAAGTTTTCAGCATATTGGGTATGTACTCCACGACATTCTAAGATTAGAGTCCAACGAAAACCGGCAGTTATGACGATTTACAGTACCATTCAAAAAAAAAGTAAATTCATCCGAGAAGCAAATATTGTAGAGAAAGTGGAGATTTTTTGCAATTCGCTCACTTATTATTTCATAGAATTGCACTCTTCGGTCGAAGTCATCTTCATTCAATTCCTGGACAATCTTCATTTTATACGGATGGGATTTGTTTTGTTTTTCAGAATTTTTCCAACAACTCCAAATGTACTTGGCACTTACATGTTTGTCGTCATGGCGTTCATAGACAATAGCAGCTGCCCTATTTGCACAAGTATCATTGCTGAAAAAAATTTCAATAATTTCTACTCTTTCAGCTATTGAATAATACATTATACTGATATGGATGCAACCCATGAGTGTGAAAAGGTGCTGGATAAACATACAAACTAACTCGACTTTCATTCATCAGATACAAGCAATCTCGAAAAAAAAACAAAAACTGCCGCATTTGTTGTTGGGAAATCTGCATTACACCTGTGTGATTTCGGATTATTATTTTCTGTAATGAGAACTTTACCTGAGTTCGTTTCATTTCAACCTTGGATACCATGCTCTTAGAGGCTTTTCAAATACGATAATCGGTTGCGTAAGCGGGCGTGAGGCGCGCGGGCCATTACCCTAGTGATTGTCTTAACATGTCTGCGTTCCATCACTGCACCGATGAGAAACATTTTCGCGATTCAACCGATGACACAGAGCGATCATCACTTCTTCTCTGTGAAGAGGCTCTTATACTGTGTATGAATTTCTCCATGATCCAACCTGTATCCTCATTGAAACATAATCGGATTTGAAAATTCGTCACTGTAATCAGATAATTCTAAATACCTATCCAATGAGCTATAACTCAATTCGAAGACTTGAAGGGTTGACACCCTTATCTGTGGAGGTGTCCGAGGGGGTGTAGTGGAGGCACCACTTCTTGAAGATATTTTTCGGTGAATGATCATTCGAAATCGACAGAATTTGCAATCACTGAAACTAACTAGTCTTTTGACGAACCAGTGTGTATCTTCTTCCGCATATGTCAAAACTCAAAAATAGTTACACATTTATGTTGAGAATTAAAAGAGCTTTCCAATGAAGTATCACTCGACCTATCTTGAGTAATTAAAACATTGAGTTTTGTACACCCCTGCTTAGGGGGTTGATGTATAATAAAATTACCTTGTGCTAAAAGATGTCCCTCTTCAGACAAAAATTGACCTGCCTCTGATTTTTTGTCCAGGAACGAATAGTTAGGCAGTTATTGAGTCTTTTTCGTTTTAGTTGCCCCACCCGGTATAATTCAACCATTACTAGGGGTGAATATATTCCTAAGCTAATGCCCGATTTGTCTCTATAAACTCCTGTTTACGTTCAGAAACATTTAAGTTTTTACTTGCAAGAGGTCACCAGATCGCGATTCTCCTTTTTAGTATGATTACACGGAAGTGCCGAATCTCAGCTTGCTGCTATAGGCATGATTTTGGGGAGCATAACTAAATATGATAGTCTGTCAAACAAAATCTTGATTACCTCATCATTTCACCTTCCTTGTGTTGTTTGCTGTTGGATGAAATGTTTATGTAATCCATTCCTTCCCCTTTCTATCTTGAAATAAAGGTAAAGAACCTTTTCATCCGCTGTAGAAAGCGTAAAATGGACGGCGCCAGTAATAGTCTAGAAAGTTTATCTCTGTAATCATATAAGTTTCTATTCGCCAAATTTTCGTTGGCTCTTTTACCACAATACAGGGCCATTCGTAATTTGTGATCTAATAACCATAGTATATAACCACAGCATCCGCCCTACAGATACGTCTTCAAAGGACAATGGTCTGGCTTTGTGATAAACTTTCTTCAAGCGAGCTAAGTGTTTTTTCAGGATTACCTCTAGACCTTTAGCTACTTTACTATAAGCAGTTATAAAATTTTCTTTTTCTTCTGGTGCAATGTGGGAACTGAAAGGGATGATAACTTCTTCAACATCTTGCGCTATGACTATGAATCTGAATAATTTCCGATCGCTACCAATTCATCGATTTCTGCATTCTTGAGTAAGAAGTGCAGTTTTCCTTCCAGAGACTGACTTCTTGGGGTTTCTACGCAAAATGTTTCTTTCTTCCCACGACTTGTGAAGCATCCGTCTAGTTTATTTACCTATCTTAACCCCAGTAAAAAGCCATGGCTGGGTCATATATATAGAAACGCTTTTTTCTGTCTGGAAAAATTCATTTGTTTCTCAACTTTGATTAATATAAAAGGATTATCTAAATTCTCAATCAACATTGTTAATATCTCCGTATCATGCAAATGATGTCGTGCTGAAGGACACGATTACCATATACTCGTACAATATGACATATTCAATAATACACGGTTGCGATAAAAATGAATAATCATTTCAACGTCACTTGAAAGTTGAGTTTGTTAACCTATATACCGTTTCCGACATTTCATTAATAATAATTACATAAACCGTAATGTTTGCTGGAAATGAACCGAGCGAAATATTATTCGATTGATGATTTGGACTTTCCGCTCGACATAGTTTGTTGATTGAATGTCGATGGATAAATGGAAATGAATTTTATCTGTAAATTCCAGCTTTATTCATCACTACATCTGATAGGTGGAGGTAGGTGACCACTACACATTTGAAACATGGACATTGTCAATGCTTTCATAAATGACCTGATCCGATCATTACGACCACCTTGTAAGAACTAAACACCTCAAAAAAGTCTAGGGAACACTTCTGAATATCGATATATCGTATCCAGAACGATCAATATGGATTTTTTTTTAAGAAATGAACACCTGCAACAATTTCTCACCAAATTAAGTAGAGTGCCGCAACAGATTTCAGTTTTTTTTATAAAAAACTGAAAATGCAGCAGATAAGACGATGCTTTATAATCATTTCATGTATTCAGTCTTTGAAATCAGTTAGTTGGCACTTTGTTTCTGTTTTAAGCACAAATAAATGATTCAAGTTTTGTGATTCGACCATGGAAAGACGATATTTGACTAGAGAAGAGATGTTACGAGCCGTTGGCATGCTCCAAGCTGGGAGCTCACAACGGGAAGTATCCAGGGTTTTGGGAAGTAGCCCAAGTGTCATAAACCGTTTATGGTCGCGTTTCAATGAAACAGGTAGCGTAGAAGAGCGCCATACAGGTCGTTTTAGGATTACTACAATCGCCCAAGACCAATTTTTGGTTCAACCAGCCAGAAGAGATCGTACTACCACAGCATCTCAATTAACTCAAGAGCTATCACGAGTTCATAATGTACCAATTTCCGACCAAATTGTGGGAAATCGACTGCACGAAGGTCAACTCCACTCCAGACTTCCTTTAAGAGTTCCACAACTGAACCATGGAAATCGCGCTGCTCGTTTAGCTTGGTGCCAAGAATACATAAACTGGGGTCAAGAGAGGTAGGCTACAGTTCTCTTCAGTGATGAATCTGGATTCAGTTATTATCCCGATTCGAGAAGAATTCGAATATGGAGGGAACCTGGAAATCAAAACCGTCTCCAGCATGCTCGAGAAGTTGTTAGACAGGGAAGCGGATCATTGATGTTTTGGGGAGGTATACGCCTTGGTGGAAGAACTGACCTCGTTTCTATACAGAACAACCTCACGGGAAATTCTTACGCAAATGAAATAGTTTTACCTATAGTGGTACCGTATCTCCAAACAATGGGTCAAAATCCACTCTTTCATCAAGATAATGCCCCTCCTCATCGTGCAAGAGTTGTCTTGAACGTTCTTGAAGAGAATGATATCGATCTTCTACCGTGGCATCCTGCTCCCCAGATCTGAATCCCATCGAGCATGTGTGGGACACCCTAAAAAGGAATCTCCTGCGTCAAAACGTCTTTCATCATGAACAGGAGCTTCGATTAGCAGTTCAGGGGGCTTGGAATGACTTAGGCCAAAATGTAATAGACAATTTAATATTGAGCATGCCGCGACGTTGCCAAAGTGTCATTAATAACAGAGGTGGACCTTCTGGGTACTGAAAAATATAAGTGCTTTCATATCGTTTCGAAAATATTAGTTCAGGATTTTTTTTTGTGTTTTACCAAATTTCGTCATTTTCAAATTTCAAATTTTTTTTATAATAGGTGCTTTGAAGAAGTCAAATATTGTTATGTTTTCTTGAGAATACAATATATACAATCCTAACAAAAACCGAAGATTTCTATAAATTCGAATCATCAAATTCATATTTTAAAGATATTAGTAAGTGTTCCCTGGAAGTGTTTATGTTTCCCGATTTATTGTAGAAGATTGCATCTGTGAGTATTTCAGCATTCCTTGTGAATCTCAATATCCTGAAAAAAAGCAGATCCTGAGGTCCTCTTGATCATCTGTTGTTTCCATTTCCTCAAACAAACTACGCCAAGAAATTAGCGAATGAAATCGAAAACTCAAACCACTTATCCAAAAGGAGTCTAGCTATGTTCAAGAATTATTTTTGCTGTAATCCACCAGTACTAAGAAACCTTTAAGAATAATGAAAATCAAAGTACCCAAAATCTGCTAAATACCGCATATCTCCATCCCTGAAGAGTATTACTGAATGACATGTATGAGTCATACTCCAAATCAATGGCCTTATAGCATTGTGATCCATATCATTCCAAATTTCGATCAGTCTGTTCCGCAGCTCATTCACGGAAGCTGGCTGGCTCTGCTGCTTCTCAGTATTTTACTGAGAATGTCGCAAGCATCTTCGAAGGGATGAGGGTGTCTACTTCGTAAAGGTCACTCCAATGAAGTGATTTCGTAAGCTTGATATGAACTTGGTGGGGTCTAACGTTATTATGAATTAACAAAAAGTTTTCTTTCCTATTTGCCCCAAATTGTACAACATATTCTTCTAAAATGTCTGTATTGTTTTCTCTGAACATTTAAGATGAAACTCTTCTCACAACATTATTGAACCTCCACCAAAACCATATGTAGGTGGCCGTATCTCACATTTCGATATAGTAGAGTTGTTGCTCGACTTCGTCTTTACCCAAATTTCTATTCTTCCTCTCTCTCTCTGTAACTGCATATTATTTTGGAAATTTGAATGGTACATCCCAAGCCTTTGGTCTATTTTTGTATCCATGTCCAAGTCCAACATAGGTCATCTAATATCACTGCTTCAGTATATTCTGCTGGTTCAATTTCATATATCGCATTGCATTATTACCGATAATTTAAATTTTCAAGAAAAACAAAAGTTAGTCGAAGAAATGATCAATAACTGATCTTATCAATATGTGGTCATTTTTGCAAAATCTCAATTTATTTTTTCATTTTATTCCTCATGAGACAAACATGCGCGCCGAAAAAACAACGAATGCTGTTGGCATATGTTGCAGATATTAATAATTAAATGACTACCGAAAAGAAATCTGAAATATTGTGAGTTGATTTCTTAGCGTTGTGCACATTTGGGTCTTGTGTCGAATGAGGTGGCCGATGAGTTTGATTCTTCTTTTCAGAACGCTTCTTCAATATATATGTACTAAGACGAATTCAACAAAAATCAAATGAAAATATTTATTACTATAAGAAAGTGATTCGAGTATATCAGTTATGCATTTTGTTGTCTTTACTATGACCTCTATTGTAGATGTCACAAAAATCTTTTTATATCTTGAAGATTCTCAACGCTTTGAAATCACATGTGGGCACGATGTTGTTTGAAGCTCCGATACTTGTAAAATTTGCTTCTATTTTAGCAGATTCAAAATTTCAAATATTTTCCTCTTTAATGCTTCAGGCTAGAAGGCAGCAGACGAATGTTATGTTGTCAAACAACTTAGTTTTAGCCAAAGTGGGACAAGTAAGCTGTAGAATCACCTCTGAAGAACATGTGACGTTCTCCTAGTAGAAGACCGGGTACAACGATACTGTTACCTAACAAATAGGCGAAATCCATTTATCCTGCTTCTTAAGTGAAGGAATGCCCTTACATGCAATCCAAGGTCCATCGATTAATGTGCAATCAATCCGCAATCGTATCTGGAAGTCGAAGTTGTCATGCCAACTTCAGGGTCGAATCAAGTTTTCTTCGTGTTTATACGAAAATGAGTATGAGGCATCAACAACTCTTAACGCAAAGGACAGTTCCATTTCAGGGTGGCACATTAATTACTCTTAGTGCTATATGTCAAGAAGAAGGCATATATTCAGTTATTTGTGAGGGTGCAAAGACTGAGCAAGAATTCATTCAAGACATAGTTACCTCCATTAATATTGAGCACGATATATTACATCTGAACTTATATGACTTGAATGCTTTCATAGCAGCAATTCTTAATGTCACCCATATTTCAACTAAGGTCACATTGCTGCATCTGTCAAGACAAGCTGTGACAACATTGAGATTATTGTAACTTGTCTATATTGAATCCGCACCTGTCGTCAAATCTCAAGCAACTCATTGACAATCTAATTTGAGTTGAGAAAAATTGCCAAATAAGCCTTTTAAATGTTGAAATATGTGTATGGTGATAATTTTGTAACTTTTAAGACTATTGTAAAAATTAGTCTGCTAACCCAAGGATCCATAAGGTGAGTCTGCGGGACTCGTGGCATCACCAAAAATGTTTTAGGTCCCACACTTTTCCTACTATAGTCATTATATTCGTGAAATGCCTCAACGTGGCCTTCTTACAGTGTTCGCCAATCAAATGAGTTCATCATATCTCACTGAGAGTCAGTTATTACAAATAAGTTTTCGGTACTACATATTTTTCTTTTTTGATCTTTAGTTTTTTCTTGGAACGTTCCTAGCTAAATATGATTTTTGTTTTCATGCAATGAATATTTTGTTCGCCGAGTAAAACCATTTTGATAAGATACAAGATATTCAGAATATTTCTTTGTTCCAGTAATTACATGAATTGTACCTACTCATCTTCCAAATGGCATCTGGCAGTTCAAAAGTCTATCAGGTTGAATGATCCAAATTTAGAACATACCATTATGGAGTGATATACAAAATATGAATCTGATGTTTCTGGTTCTCTTGACGATTCCAAAGATGAAGAAGATGACTTTTTTGCAGGAGCTGATGATGAAGATAGGGTACAAAATTCAGACAGTGAAGATAAAATTGATGACTACGAGATTTTTGAAAGTAGAAAACTTGGAAAATAATGTATCAGTTGGATCTAATGGTCTTATATAGAATACAGTTGTCCCTTCCGAAAGAAAGGACTTGTGCCTTAATATTGTGTGCTATTGTGTGCTTCAATGCAAGACTAAGACAGAAAAATAGTCTTTTCTTAATTCTGGAACAAATTTCTGATACCAGAAATTGAAAAAAAAATTGTTCCATATAAAAACAGCGAAGCAAGGCGACAATATTTCATGAGAGAAAAAATATGGAAATATACAGATTGAGATTAATACACTTTCACGTTTGTTATTTCTACCAAGAATTAAGACACAATTAAATAGTCCCGTAAGAGAACTGTTTCTAGAAAAGTTACCATCTTGCGTATGATTCAATAAACGAGTGAAAAAACCTGAGGAAAAACTCGTTTTCCTGTCGCAAGCAATAGCTTGTCTGTTTATATTGTGTAAGTATCGTGTGTACCAAAGATTTTTCTGCTTAGCAGCTTCATTCTCTCATTCTCATCTTGCTCTCCATGATTTCCAGACGAATACAAGGGTAAAAGGAAGGGGGTTTGGGACAAGAATCCGTAACAATGGAGAAAGAATACCAGTATAAAAATATTTCAACAAACATACCTGACTTATATGTCTCAACTCACTTAAATCTAAGAAAAGATTTCACATAGCAAGTAAGCCCATAAAAAGGATAATCAAAAAGTACGTAACCTGCGATATTTCCTCTTTCGCGGAGATGTTTTTCGGTCGCATTGTGAATCTCCTGAAACATAATCATTTCCTTGATTTTGCTTGCAATTTTGAAGTATAATCGCAAAAACCCTTCAATGTTGAAACTCAACAAAACAATTCCCTCTCTGTTTGACCAACAGATCCCCGATGGCCAGGTTCGGTCCTCTAAGTGATGCCGATTTTGATCTAAAGATGCTCTAGAATCATTGTAAACCCAATAATTTGGGTTGACATTTCCCATATATTATTTCTTCAAGGATCTTGTTTAATTAAAAAAAAAACGACAAGCTTCCTACCTTATGTCATCTTTAGGAATCATTTTAGGTTTAATGTAGAACAGTTATGACCTCAAAATTAACCATTACTATTGATGTACAACTCCTTGGTTTCCGTGGGAGAAATGCATGCATTCAATATACGCACTGTAAGCCAGCCAGGTACAGCATGATATTTTTACGGATATGTGAGAAAGAAACGAGATATGATATCTACCATTTATATTGGTAATCAGCCGCGAGACTAATAATAATAATAATTCGATCGTGATTTAACACCACCTAATTCAGGATGACTCTCTAGTTCTGTCTTGCATTGGTGATAATTGGAGTTACCATATCCCATCACTATTTCTACCAGGAACTGTGCATAGGTTCGACTGTCAACCTTGTCCAGGTTTTACTAGGTGATATGCCCAGCATTTCCTTGGACTGGCGATAATCTGGAACATTCAACCAGGTGTCCCAATGTTGTTCTGCTCCCCCAGCGTCGTCTTGATAACACAGGCTGAGATCTCGATCGCGGATCACTAGTCCTGCTTTTATTAGAGTATTCTTAGTCGCAAGATTGCCTGCAATCTCATAATCTCTCATCTCGATGTAGCCCAGAACCCAGAGGATACGGGTAGGATTTGTCATCACCAGTTGTTTCAATGCATGAACGCACTACCAGACCACCTCACAAATAATCCTGCATTAGCACAGGGTTCCCAGAGCAGCCCGACTATCGGAGCAGGTCGTGATACACTCTTTAGTTGTACCCACTTCTTCCAGCCTTCGATAACACCCAAGTATCACCATGATCTCCAACGTGAAAACAGTTATATGATTATGTAATGAACGGAAGAAACCTTTTGCATTCCTCTGCAGTAAACTCCGCTACCTAGCCCCTCTTTGGTCTTCCAGCCATCCGTATATCTGATATACTCTCCACCTTGCAAGGAACCCTTCCTTTCCTTCCACTCTTATCTAAGAAGGATTTTCACCGAAGTGGTATCTCGGCGTGATTCTATCTAAGTTCATACAGAGGAAGTGGTCGCATTTGTAAACTTCTGGAAACAAAGTATGACTTGCAGCCTTGATAAGAAGTTCAAAGGAAATTGAGACAGACTATTCTTACCATACTATGCGAAAAACACATCTCGAACTATAACTTGCGATAATCTTTTCACAAAGAATTCAAGAGTTACTGAAAATCAGATTTGCAGGCAAAGGAAAAATTCCGCAAGAGAGATACCCGTAAGTCTAAAAGCGTCTAAGGACCGTTTTGTGCGTACATCCGTGATTGGACTCCATGATAATGCTATAATTGTAAATGAAGCAGGGATACTGAATACAATGCATCATTTAGCAGTGGAAGCAGAAAACAGTCCTAAGAGAACCCGAAATAATCGAGTTCTACAACACAACGAAATGATGGTTTGGATCTAATTGAGCAAACTAGAGGAAACTATAGTTGCAGAAGACAGATGAGACGATGGTCTTTGCCGTCTTCTCATAATCGAGTTCTACAACACAACGAAATGATGGTTTGGATCTAATTGAGCAAACTAGAGGAAACTATAGTTGCAGAAGACAGATGAGACGATGATCTTTGCCGTCTTCTCGAACATATTGGGCAAAGCAGGTCCGAATGCCTTCCATTTATTCATTCAAGAGAATCAGCAGTGTTACGAAAATAAAGGGAACATACGAAGAATTCAAAAAGATGTTAGTTGTCCCACATATGCAAGGAAGACTTCAAACTACATTTCCGCGCCCAGGAATTTGATAAGAGATGAAATTCTTGATTGGCCTTCCAAAAGAACTCGTTGAAGTTGAAGCTCCAACAAAGAACGAAGATGTAGCATTTGACCTACGAATCTCGGATGACGGCAAAATAATTTGTGCGAGGTGTAAGAACAACATATGTAGGAAACATTTACTTTTGAAATGTGTAACTGTTATTGAAAAATTGAATATATTATGATAAAATTAATCAATATTATTGAGAGTTGTCGAGAATATTGGGTGAAAAATCGCTTTAATTTAATTCATATACTATGAAAATTCAGCCCTATATTTTTCGTGTTAATAACAAAATAGGGAAGCCTTTTGACTCCAAAAACACATGAAATTTTGGAAACACTTACCAAACGTGTAGGTACAACGAAATAAGCAAATGACTATCCGAAAGCTTGCTAAAGTCTTAAATGGATAGTATATATATATATATATATATATATATATATATATATATATATATATATATATATATATATATATATATATATATATATATATATCAAAAAAAAAAAACCACAACTGTGAGCTCAGGAAATGTAACAGGGGAACCATAGTATATTGCATATTATTCAATAAACGAGTGAAAAAACCTAAGAAAAAAACTCGTTTCCCTGTCGCTATTGCACTAGCAATAGCTTGTCCATTTATGTTGTGTTAGTGTCGTGTGAGATTTTTCTGCTTAGCCGCTTCATTCTCTCTTGCATTCCATGATTTCCAAACGAAGACAAGGGTGAAAGAAAGTGGGTTTGGGACAGGAATCTGTAACAATGGAAAAAGAAAACCAGCAGAAAAATATTTCAACCATCATACCTCTTATATGTGTAAACAAAACTAAGAAAAGATTTTACATAGCAAGCAAGGTCATAAAATGGACTGAGGAGATATTCAAACAGTACATATCCTGCGATATTTCCTCTTTCGCGGAGATGTTCTTCCGTCGAAGTGAGTCTCCTGAAACATAATCACTTCCTTGTCCTTGCTTGCCAATTTTGAAGTATAATCGCAGAAAAACTCTTCAATATTCAAACTCAACAAAACAATTCCCTCTCTGTTTCAGCGAGAGAGCCCCGATGGCCAGGCTCAGTCTTCCAAGTGATGCCGATTATGATCTATAGATGTTTTAGAATCATTATGGAAAAATTTGCGAAAAAATTTTGACAGTCGTTCGATGAGATGGCAATGGGAAAGTAATAGTTCTCGAAACGAATAAGCAGTGATAACAATACGTTGCGCCACTAGTCGATGTTGACTCGTTTTCGATCGATGAACTTTTTCCTCTCTGTTCACATTTGCCTTACTCAAATACATTTCCAAAGATGTTCTACCTGGAAATAAAAAAATGTGCCGAATACAATACTCCTCGACACCATGACCTTTGTTATGCAGACGACCACGATAAAGCAGCTGAGAACCGTGCAGAAAAAATATCTAGAAATGTACCATTTTCAATTAGTTTTAAATGAAATCAGTCATCATACTTTTTTACGTTTGCCTCCGATAAGTCAGTTGATGGACTGACTCCTGCGCAGATGGTTCAAATCCTGTTGTACTTGCCCTTATGTGTATATGTCTGAAGTGAATATATAATTCATAGTATTATTTATTGATGGTTAATGCCAGTATCATGACTAGGGAGGGCGGATTAGAACAGGTAGTTATCCCTCCTTTTAAATATAAAAAAAAGTTTGCAACACACCCTGTATCTATTGCTAGAAGAGACCAAGTCTTTCAAAACAAATTCAAAACCGATAACTCTTTCGGCAGAGACTATACTATATCTATTCAATTGAGGGATAAAATCCTGAAAACACATTTATTGTGAGCAATTCATTCATCCACATTTAAATAAAATTAATTTCAATTCATCGCGCTTCCGTAAATCTTCGAAATATTGCGAAAATTAATTGAGCTTATCTTTAGTTACAGCACAATATTGAAGAAGGAACTAAAAGCTGCAAACGTAACATTGAAATATTTGATTACAGGTACAGAGAAGTGACATCAATCTATTTTGCGATTTCGAGTGGGAAGCCGTGCTCACTAAAATGAATTTCGAGTAGGACTAACTATAAAAGCATCTTTTCAATATGAGATTACATGAAACACCATTCTGCGTATCGTGTCAGTAAAACGACGCGATGCTCCAGAAGATAATCCGATAGCCTTTATATACATATATGTAGAAACAGTATCGAGTACCATTAACTATAAAGTAGTCTTCCGGTTTTATGAGAAGCATTGTAACAAGTCAATTTTCTTCTTATTTTTACACTTTATTTTAAATTTTATTTTTATACCTGCATATTCCGAAAATATGATGGTATCCATTTTTCTTGTAAATGACAATAACATTCGAACAAGTCAATTTTCTTCTTATTCTTCCACCTTATTATAAATTTCATTCATTTTTCAACTGAATATTTCGAAAATATGATAGCACAATATTTTTGTAAATGACATTTGTTGAGGTTCCCAGACGGTATCTAGACTGCATCGGTAATATGATGATGATGGTTTTCTCAACATAATCTTAATATAACAATAATTTAGTCTACAATTTGGCCAAACATAGATGAAAAGTAAATATTAACTTAGCAACAGAGTTTCGGAATTTATGGTAATTTTCAAAGCCCAAATTATCTATTATTTGTAGTTGCTAAGGAAGGCCCTTAGCAACTACAAATAAGCTTCACCTATTGATATTTGATATGATATATTTGTAAGCCCTCAATTTCATTATATATCGGCGATTTTTGGTTAACATTAGAGCATACCTCTTACTCACTTCTACCGTCCTAAAATGAGCATGCTTGTCGAACAGACCCAACCCAAAATATTCTATAAAATAAATGAAACTTACTGTTGTCATCATTCCCATAGAGGAGCCTAAGGAGCCTCATGGCCGTCGAGGGCAATGCTGTTCAATCAAGATCCTTAAAGTTATTATACGAATTGATACATGGTTGAATAGAAGAATATGAGAAATTTGCCGTAAAGTGATCAGAAAAAGCACTAACTTGGACTCTGGAATCTTTAATGTACAATATGTTTGTGAAAATCTATGATAGATTTGCTGATGTCTGTGAAGCATCTTGATTTCGTAATCAATTGCTAAGAGTCATACGACTCCGCAATGGAGTCCAATGTGATATCAACTAGCAGATGATAATGAAATCACCTGTGATGGAAATATTTGGATACTCATCAGTATTCCCGAAGAATAGAAGTGGGATAGGAGGGACTATAAATAGCATCTAACTACAATCATATTCCTACTTAGCTGAAACTTTATCCAATGATCTTCTAAAGAATCCAATAGAGAAATCACACAGATTATGAATGAGACTTTAGCCCTGGCAATCTTGAAAGATTGGGATAACTAGTTTTACGTTTCTCGGCGCTCAGATGGTGATCAGTCTTTTGATACTTTTTATAATATTTTTAATTACTTTATGGATTTGCACTAACCTTTGAAAACGTTCCATGGGAAACAATGTAGAGCAGGGGTGCTCAAACGGTCGATCGCGAGTGCTTTTTGAGTAGATCTCGAGAAGAATAAAATATTGCACCTGCAGGAATTGGAGTCATCCTGAATTGTAAATTAAAGGCAATACTACGCCGATATAAAGTTTATTATTGAATAATACAAAATGAGTGCAGCGAAGAAATCTTAAACTTATCATTTCAATAATGATTGGGGGGAAGGCATCATGAAACGGTTCATAAGAACTCTGAAAAGGATTTTCCGCCAAAGAGTGAATTAAGAATTCGAAAAGTACGTGATTTGATATCTTGTTTGAAAACAGAACAAACCATTTTCACAGGACCAGCAAAAAAATCAGAAGCTGCTACGATCGCGTCATTTAAAATATCTCATATATTGGCGAATCACAACAAGATCGGTTGTGAAAAAAGCATTTATTGCAACAGGTGAGACTTCATTTGGAAATTTTGAAAATAAAACAGAATCATTCTGCTATTCAGTTATTTCGTCCGACTGTCACAAGGCGTATTGAAGTCATGAGTCAGGACATAACAGATAAACTAAAACATGATATCATGTAATATACTTACTTTTCTTTACAGTTCGACGAATCTACCGATATTACAGACACTATCCAGCTGTGTATTTTTATTCGCATGGTATTGAATGGCATGTTGGCTAAGGAAGAATTTTCGACAATCATTCCTCTGAAGGGGAAGACCCATGGCGAAAATAAAGACGTCGTTTTCTTCAAATATGTAAAAAACTACAAGCTACCAATATATAAATTACTGTGCATAACAACTGATGGAGCACCAGCAATGACTGGAAGCAAAAACGGTTTAGTGGCATTGTATCGAGCTAATGAAGATTTCCGTTCATTTTTTCATTCCATTGCATTCTACATCAACAAGTTTTGCGTTCAAAGTTTTAAACACTGAGGAAGCCATAGGAATTGCAACAAAAATTGTGAATTCCATTCGTGCACGTAGCTTGCAACTGAGGCTCTTTTTTGCAGTTGGAAGATAGGGAGTCAGCTGAACACACTGATTCATTTCTTTACACGGACGTCAGGAGGTTGAGTCCCGGAAGATTCCTAGAAAGGTTTCAAGAATTAATTCCCGAAATAGACGAAAGAGGTGATGACACTACGAGGTTGAAAACGAAAAATGGCTGACTGATTTGGCATCTTTGACTGACATCACAATGCACTCAAACACAATCAACTTGGAGCTTCAAGGAAAGAAAAAACTATGAATGAGATGGTTAGCGCAGTAAACTCATTCAATAGTAAATTGCAACGTATGATAGATCAACTGAAAAGAAAGGATCTGAAACATTTTTCGTCTTTTAAAGCAAGGATTCCTCAGTTGAATGATGATAAGTATGAGGCTGAATTATAAAATATATATATATATATATATATATATATATATATATATATATATATATATATAATATTTGTGACAAGTCGAAATGCGTTTTTATGATTGCTGTATAATTGGCAAATATAGCATCATTTTTGAGTTATCCTTTATCATGTAAAAACATTGAGGAATTAGCTACTGAAATAGCAGTCAGTTTAATATGAACTCATATTCTGTTGAAAATGAGTTGGTACAGATTATATCAGATATACATCTCAAAGCTACAGCATCTGATTCAAATTTCTGGTCTTTTATATCTGAAGATGAAAATCTGAGGCAAATTGCCCTTCAACTGACGGCTATGTTTGAGTCAATTTACTTGTGCGAGTCTGCATTTTCTGAAATGAAGATAATTAAGTCAAAATATCGCAATAAGCTAACTGACGATCAGTGGTTACGTACCATTTTATGAAAAGTATGCTGAGGACATTCAGTGCCACACTTCAACATCCAAAGTCACTCCTTAGTTAAGTGTAACACCATATGTATTTTTTTGTTTTGTAACAACGACTAAACTCGCAATTTGGAATAACTATGAGTTTTTTATTCATATTATAGAGAAGAACCTATTCAAACCTAACCCAAACCTTGACTGAAATAATGTATATTGTGCGGAAAGCTAATATCTATATATGCTATAGTACACCCTACCTAGGTAGGTAGATAGATAGGGTGTATCGTGTATGTACGACAACCCAGCATCACACGCCTCTCAGAGTCGATCTCATGTAGTCTAAAAATATTGAGGTAGATCGCCAGCAGTTCAAGTTTGAGCACCCCTGATGTAATAGTTCGGTTAATAATCATGTCAAACTCTCTAGAATCAACATTCTGTTAAATTCATATCCTAAATTGCGTACTTTTTTTACTGTAAACGTAGGAAGTCTTTGTTGCTCGAAGACAAATGGATTTCATTATCAAAAATGAATAATATCGGCTAGTTGATGATACGACCACCCGAGGTCCTAAGATAATTAATAGCAGGTACATTCAGTCACTTTTTCATTCATACATCTAAAATCATATCAGATAAAATCCCAAAAACCGGTTAAGACGATACCATCAAAACAAATGATGTACCTTTTTCCCCTCAGTGAAGAACTTTTAGCACTGATCAATAATAAGCTAAAACCAAAGACTTCCAGTACGTTTGATGACGTTTCGAGTTTCGTTATAAAGAAGGATCAGAGCGAGATTACAAAACATCTAACAAATATGGTCAATAACTCTTCTCTACTGGAAGTTTTTCAGACATACTGAATTGATGAATAACTATCGCTTCATAGCACTTGCACCTGTGCTATAAAAGGTTTTTAAATACTGTTTTTTGGATCGACTCCTTAATTTTTTGAAGAATCAGTTTGGTTTTCGTTCTGGCCGAGGCAAAATGGTGCAGTGTATGCTACTATGGAGGGTGTGATACGCTATTTAGAGTCAAGGAGTTGCCCGGCTAGAGTATTGTGGGACTTGAGTAAAGCAAAAGACAGTATGGAGTATTGCAAATTGTTCACTGAGGCTGAGAATTGTGGCGTCTGTGAAAAGCCACTAGAATGCTTGATGAGTTACATCGGTTAACTCATCTGTTTTGCTTTCAAATTTCGGGGTGCCTCAGAGCTCCAATATGGGAGCTTTTAATTTTGAACGACATTTGCAGGGACTTGAACTGTGAGGTTTTTCTGTATGCTACTGCTTTGATTTCAGCTAGGAATGAGCATGCACTAAAGATTAAGATGCCAAATGTTTCACATATGCTACAAAAATGATTTTCTAAGAACTGATTTTATATTAATGTAGTAAAAACTAGCTAAATTGCTTGGTTAAGGACTATACGACAGGCAGAAATGAATAGTCAATGTATACCAAGAACTCTATATTTCTGCCTCATTTAGGCCTTCATCAGGAGTACTACAAAAAAATTTAAATATGAACAACACACAAATCAAGGCAAATTTGTTTCAACTTACGTACGGTATGACGTTATAAAGTTATGCGTAATATGCTGGTCCAGGGGGTTGAGTAATTCTTCGTTGAACAGACGAAACATTTAAAACAATTCTCGTTTGAGATGAAATATTTAAAAGCAGAAATAAAATGTGTTTGAAAACGATGTTAAAATGTTATAAAATGATTAAAACGAGTAAAAGGCCAGTGAGACGTTATTTAAAAAGTCGAGACAGACTCCCAAATTTTTATTATTTTAAAAACCAATGACAAGACAGAGTTACTGACATGCGACATAGAAAATAATATATCTGTTATAGAAGATATGAATGATTTTCATGTTTCTTTACCTTTGTATGTAATTTTAGGCTTAGAATCTGCTATCAACTTCTTCCCGTCATCAATATTTTGGAGATAAAGTTGATTATCATCATTATTGAAATACACTTCCAAAAATACATCATACCTGACAATTTCTCAAATTACCATTCCTTCTTCGCTTGAACCAACTCTGTTCTAAGTCATGAAATTATGATCCGAAAGCTGTCTAGCATTCAGTGGGATTCGTTTCATTACCATCTCTCAGAAACACACATAATGTCATAATCATCATAGGTTACAAGATCGCAAAATACGACAAAATTGGTGAATAATGATGAGGTATTTTCAGTGTTTTATCAAGTCTATTATGATAGCTTATTTTCAACTTGAAAGATGCCAGTAATTGAATTAAACAGTGTATTCTATTGAAAAGGAACCACACTGAATGCTGATTTGATAGTTCTGACAATTTCGTGAAACATGTCGATTTTGGAATAGAGGGGTCATTTTTACGAAAAGTTTTTGAGAAGGAAAAGGAGTGGTGTGATACTTTTTTGAAATAGTGATTTCATTCTCTATACGACCACGTAATCATTTACTTTCTAATATAACATGTGCCGAATTGAGGTTTTTATTAATTCGTTCAATCTCCGTTTGAGGAAAATACGTGATAAAAATCAATTCTGTTGGTACAGAAAAATTTTTCTCTTTCATTTGAAAGTTCGTGCATTATCCCTCTACCTCTGTCTACTACCACTTCGAAAATTTTCATATAAGAAACGGGTTGTGTGATACTACTTTTCGAAAGATTGTTCACTTTACATCATTATTTTCAAATCTCTACATTTTATGTTGAAATCTATCAAGCCGGTTTTGTTTTGAAAGTTAGCAATTCTGCTGATCTGGACAAGAAAAACAAGGTGCGTGCGAAAGAATTCTCTTAAGAGAAGTAGTAGTTGAAAAGCTGACCACGTGTTATTTATGTTTCGTTATTTATCTATAAAGTCCCAGTCAATCTCACTGACTTCAGAGTATAACTTTTTTATATTTGAATAATTGCGTTTTATTGTGTACTCAATATTCCCTGAAACTGGGGCAAATAGAATGATTTCTTGACCTAAATGATCAGAACAGAAGTGGTCAGCACTTTCGTCTCATATTATGATCCTCTTGGTAAAATAATGTTATTTAATACTGTTTTGGTCACCTCTGCAATACGAGTTAAATCGTTCATGGTGTATATTGTGTTATTAGAGTTTAAAATATCTCTGCAATTTTGTGAACGAGTATCCAGCACCGAAACATTTTTGTTGAAATCACCTAAAATGGTGGGTTTGTTTCCTGTATTAAACTATCTAACAGTTCTGTAATTTATCGAAAAAATCATTTATATCACTATTTGGAGTGCGATACAATGCTTCAATCGTCAGTCTGTCACTTCCAGTGTCTACAGAAACCGCTGAGCATTCAAAATATATTCATATGTAAGACCATTGATTTTTTATGTAGATTCACCTTTTTGAAGACACCTTCCCTCAGGAATATGGGACTTCCCCCATGTTCCCGACAGTAGCTCGCGCCAAGGGTATAATTGCAGAAATGTGTGGCGTTTCGTTTCTGCACATCACACAAATGCTCTGTAACAGCAAATCAGTCATATTTCTGGATTTCCAGGATATGCTTCAGCTGAAAAATACAATTTTTTTATTGACTGGACGTTTTGATGTAGGAACGTCAGCTCTTTCGTGCTTCCTGACTTGTTTCTGTGATTTCTCCTCCTAGATTGATCGAGAGTAGACGCAGCCTTCCGATTTCAGAATTTGGCTTCGCCTCCACCTTCTGATCGTTATATTTATTGGTCAGTTTTCGTTTTTGTACAGCTCCTCCATATGATCCGAGTCAGTTCCGACTTTGAACGGAGAGCTATTCGCAGTTTTACGCTCAGGAAGTTTGTCTAAACAGAATGTTGTATCTGGCAATTTAGCTTTCAAGTGCTCTAGAACCATATCTACTATGGTATTCAGTCCTGCTTTTTCAACATGGATGGATGAAGACTCTTCGCTACCACGAACAACAGCACCAAACTTTCTAGACTCATTTGACCTCGACTGGGTATTTTCATTTCTCGAATTAAAGTTTTTTGGCGTGCGTTTTGCATTGGATTTGATTGGAAGTGATAAGAGCGATGAATCGAAATTGCTTTTTTCCGCCTTCGCAGAAATCCAGGATTTTCAAAGGACGCGATATCTTCATTGGTGCTCCTTTTGTTTACATTGATATCATTTGCTTTTTGAAGATTGATAATTGTTCGTTGATGCTCAATAATTTTTTCCAAATTTCTCAACACTTGATTGTGCGATTCCAATTTAGTTTCCACAATTTTTACTTCACTTTTAAGGTTTAACACTTGCACATGAGTTAGGTTAGTCGGGTTCATTCCACTGATAACATCGGTATTT
Source organism: Cryptolaemus montrouzieri (assembly GCA_013387265.2). Taxonomy (NCBI): domain Eukaryota; kingdom Metazoa; phylum Arthropoda; class Insecta; order Coleoptera; family Coccinellidae; genus Cryptolaemus; species Cryptolaemus montrouzieri. The sequence goes on from JABFTP020000103.1 coordinate 47,170,032, forward strand.
CCAATTTCTGCAAAACAATTCATATGATCCCTCAGAAAATCACTCAAACATACACCATCAGGCACTTTTTTGCAATTATTTTTTCGATCAATTTACTTTTAATCAACTTGTTATGCTCGTTGAAGAAATCTTCAATTGACGCCATTGTTGCTACCTTATGTGTTGTAGTATTAAATAGGGGTAAGAGGTGGATACGCAAACGTTCGAGTAGGTAACGAAACTTTCTCAGATTCAACGAAATCGATTTTGTAAGAAAGATTTTCTCAAAGGAGATCGAATGTATTCATGAAAACCTGGAATATTTTCTAATCATCTTGGATTTCAATTTCTCAAAGGTTATTTTGGAAATTAAATATTTTCGGGGGTGGAATCACTCTTTCTAAAAGATATCACAATAGGTGAATTCTCTTTTCTATTCTAAAATTTGGAGAAAAAGCTGTCAGGGGCATAGGGTTGATAGATGAGAACGAAACATGTGAAAAAATGTCCTCCAGTCGAAAATTTACCTGTTTCTGGAAATGCACTGGAAATCAAACTAATGCCGATTTTTCAATGTACCGTCTTATTTCAAGAAAGTATGGAAAACACGGTCATATTCAAAATTTACAATCAGTCGGAAGTGGAAAAAAGATGCAAATGCGCAACTTTCCCAAGTATACTATTGTCAAATGGAGCAACTTTCTATCCCAACGATAGTGTAAACAGACGAAATTATCGATATTGATCCAAAAACATTGTACATTGGCTTTTTCAAAACTCACAGTCAATCGCCACAGAACCTCAATGTATAAGTTAACCTACTGAACCTTCTTGCATTTTTTATAGTTAGACCTTCATCCAGCTTCAGCCACCTTTTCTATGATCACCGACTTAGCTAGTACTAAATTTTCGGTTTAGCTAGACGGAATTCCGCTCTCTCGTACGAGAATTAGGGAATACCTTGATTTAGTATTTGTTCTTCATTATAATTCATGTTCTTATTAAATTCTCATTCAATCTTATTTGAATCAGAACAGTTAAGTACAAATTGAAAATTTAAAACCGTTTATCTGTCTATATCGCACTTTCTGAAGTATATCATTTGTGAATTATTATTTGAGTTCTTGATGATTAAATTTCTATGCCTGAAGAGGATTGAACAGTTTGTTTTTTGGATCAATGTTTGAACTTTTTCAATTTCATCTTATGCTAGCTCAATTGGAGGAATTGGATATTCACAAATTGAATGTATCTCTTTGAATTGGGATAATCAGTATTCATAAATCAATACCTTAAGCTGACTCACTATAAGGAAGTGAGAGAGTTTTATATAACAAAAGGAACTATTAAGTGTGAATATCATTGAATAAAATGAGGCGTTCCGTATACATAGAGTTGGATATGAAAAGGAGTCCAGTATATTTGGCGTTTAGTATATTAAGCGTTTTTGCATATAAGGCGTGTAGTTTATTAACTGTTTTGATATAAAAAGATGATCTCATGGGCTCACTAGTTATTTATTATTGCATTGATACGAATTGTGTTTCGTCTGCCACAGCATAAGTTTCTCTTCTCCAATATCAGTATGAGGTAAGATTACCTCATACTGATGAGATAACGTACAGTGTAGTGAAACAATCACAATTCTTAAGTGAAATTCCTCAAAAATTTTACTTGGTTTTGTTATTGTTTCTCATGGAGCAAAACGTTTCTTCTCAAGTAATTTTCTGTGATAAGCTTATTGGGCGATATGATTGTGGTCCATCTCTTTCATTTATTACAAATTCTTCTTATAATTAGATTTTTCATTGAAGACATAGGTAAAGATCTCAGTGAATAGTTAGCTTTGAAAATTGCTCTCAAACATGAGACTATATGTGTTCACTCTTTGCAACATGACTGGATATATTCCATAGCGTATGGAGATTTATGTATTTCAACTCATTTAGGGTGAATATTTTCCTGCTAGATATCTTATGTTCCGGACATGCCATCGCATGTTTCTGTACGTCATTGAGGGAGAATATCTTCAAATCCAAGAAGAGCGCAATTTGCAGTATCTCAAAGCTTCGGCCGTAATCTTTAGAGGACTCTCCTTCAGATTATTCCGTTAGGTCTAAATCATTTAAGTGGTCCTTTGTAGGTCTTTTCGATTTGTGCAACTTGAGCAAAATCGTTCATCCTCTCGCAATAAGAAAATTCCCATTATTTCAATTTGGATTTCCTAAATTTTATTACTATATTTGGTTAGAATTTTGTAATACGCTTGAAAAGCAGAAACAAAGGTATGCACAATGATCCTACAAAGAATGAAGTAACTGTTCTGCCTTACCAAATGCAACTGCATAAGGGAAATCAGTTTAGCAAAATTAGCAACTTCAGTCATTGGAGGAGATAAGTGTTTTCATTCAATGGCTGAAATGCCACAGTTTGGATTTTGTTTCTTCATATTATGTACATTTGCGATTTCACTTAACATTTAGTACTGCAAAAAAAAAAAGAAATCAACGGCATCGAAACAGAATGTAACATCTCAAACAATCTGGAAATAATAAATAATCCCAACATTCACAACACAAAATAGCAGGTATCATTCAAAAAACGAACATAAAAACAAATAACAATGATGATGATGATAATGTTCCCTAAAGCAGACCTATAATAGCATAATTTGCATATTCAAACAAAAATACGAAAACAAAATGCAAGATATAAACAGAAACTCAGGTGTCTCAATACTCAGAAAAGACCCTACAAAAACATATGTTGACCATTCAAAAGAAAACAGCATCAAAGACTGCAACAACCCTTCAAAACAACATATGAAGAACAGAGACATATCCCCATGAATGTCAACGTCCCCAAAATGTATGGACTCATTAAAATCCACAAAGAAGGTTATCCGATACGACTTGTTATTTCATACACTACACCCCCAAAAGTAAATTGGCTAAATATCTTAACACTAAATTCGATATCGACGAAGTCATGGCATTGCCAGCCACGTGCCAGATGTGTATCCTCTGGACCTCCATTCTTGGAATTATTTGGAATCAAAAGTGTTTTTAAACGCAGCAAGTGATATTCTTGAACTCTAGAATCGCATACATTCATAAGATATGAAACATTCTATCTGGAATGATGAACCAAATGTTCGAGAAGAATTTATTTTCACTTGGCTATTATTAATCAATAGTAATCATTTTCAGCATTTTCTGAAATTTTTTAGTCACCTGCATTATCGTCAATATATTATTTTCATTTCTGCATTGCTTGATAATAAGACCATATTTTTACTTATCGTAACGTAAAGAAGGAATTAGTGACTCACTCAATTCGAGGTAGATTTCAAGAATGAACAGACGCCATTCCGGAAGGACACATGAATTCACAAAAGTATAAGAATATTCTGAATGAAATATGAGATTTCCAATGGTTTATTAAGTGCCATAAATTGTCATTTGGACATAACGTTGCAAATCTCATATTTGCCAATGAAATAATAATATTGAAAAATGACTCTTATACTACGATAGGTCTGTTATGACCTACAAAAAGGTGTCGAATAATAGGCCGGACATAGTGGTGTATGATAAGAAAGCCAGAACAGCAATGCTGGTGCATAACGCCATACCGAATAATAACAACGTGCTGAACAAGTTCCAGGAGAACAAGTCCAAATACACAGGCCTTGCTATTGAGATCAAGCAGATGTGGCACCTCGATAAAATAGATATTGTCCCTGTCATCGTATTGTCGACTGGCTGGGTGAATACCCAAAACTTCGCATGATAGCCTTAGGAAATTAGAATTGCATAAGAATACCTATATAGAAATGCAAAATGCTGCAATTCTTAATATATGTAGGTTACCTAGGAAATTTATGTCAAGTATATTGTAATCGAGCCTATTCCCTTTGATTGCTCAATCTGGGAAAGGTAAATTATATCCAGCTTACAGCTGAGATAGTGCATATGTCCACGATAATAATAATAATAATTGCAGATGCAGATAAACAAAATTCATCCAGCCCTGGTAGAATTCTTGAAGACAACAATGACACACTGGCGCACGTCTCTGCAGGTCAACATGAACAATAAGTCAATAAAAACCCACGGGATACCCATACGTCGAGCAATTTTTCAAGCAGACTCTTTGAGTCCACTATGATTCTGTTTGGCTATGAAGTCATTGTCTTCAATGCTCAATAGAATAGGATACGGATTTAGGATAAAAGCAGATAGGAACTATCACATTATCTCCCACCTACTGTATATGGATGACATCAAAATATATGCTTCGAACAAGATGCAATTGGATGATCTGCTGAAAACTGTCAGTGAGTTCTCGGCAGATGCTCATATGAAATTTAGAATTGAAAAATAAGTAAGACCCTGAACATTCAATGATGGAAAGTCATAGATAGCGAAACACAACTTCCAAATTGTGATATTATACAGTGTATGAGGAACGACGAAACTTTCGAATATCTGGGATACCAACAGATTTTGAGAAATTCATTAACAGAATAACAGGCATTCCCTAACAGAAATCGCCGAACATATAGCTCAAAATTTTGGATATCGGGAATATGCACTGCCATTGGCACAGCCAGATTGCTAGACCAAAAACAGTCAAATGGGAAGATTCGTTCAGAATGCAGTCAACGTCTGAAGACTGTGCTGAAATCTATGTTGAACTCGAGGAATATACTCAAGGCAAGTAACACCTACGCTATCCCAGTGTTACTTTACTCTTCAAGAATAATCAGATGGACTAAGACAGAACTGGATGATATTAAAAGGCAAACCCGAACGATGCTGACAAAGTACAACAATCATCATCCAAAATCGGCTGTGATAAGAACAACTTTGAAGCGAAAAGAAGGAGGACTCGGATTCACACCGAACAGATTGAAAATCTCGAAGAATTCTTCTCTGCAAAAGCTTCGACTTCTGACCTCCATAGGGTGGTATAATTGGCAGATAAGGGATATAAACCACTGAATCTTGCTACCAGGGATGACCTGCTGAATCTATCATTCCTATCCTATACTGAAAAATAGGAGCAATGGTCAAGAAAGTAATTGCATAGACGACATCACCATGAGATTAATCAAGCACACATCGACAAAGAAGCTTTTAACAAATTGTTGATGACAGGAGAATTATTCGCGCAAACAGAAGGATTACTTTTGGCCACTCAAGATGAAGTGACATCTACAAACAACTACAAAAAATTTATAATCAAGGACGAACTATCACAAACAGATAAGAGCAGGAAATGCCATATAAGATCGGAGACTATACAGCATATTACGTCCGGCTGCAGAAAACTGGCCAATACTGACTATCTTCACAGGCATAATCAAGTCTGCAACATTATCCATCAGAAACTTGCATACAAGTACGGACTTCTGAATACCTTCCAGCCATATTATGAGTATCAACCGGCGCCCGTATTGGAAAATGACTCTATCGGATTATACTAATATAGGCCTGTTGTCACAGACAGAATGGTGACGAATAATAGGCCAGACGTAATGGTGTATGATAAGAGAGCCAGAACACCAATGCTGGTAGATGTCGCCATACCGAATAATAACAATGTGCTGAACAAGTTCCAGGAAGAAAGTTCCAATACACAGACCTCGCTGTTGCGATCAAGTATATGTGGCACCTCGATAAAATAGATATCGTTCTCGTCATCATTTCTTCGACTGGGTTAATACCCAAAAGTTTGCATGGTAGCCTTAAGAAATAAGAATTGCATAAGAATACCTATATAGAAATGCAAAAAGCTGTAATTCTCAATACATGTAGGATAGTAAGAAAATTTATGTCAAGTATATTGTAATCTATTCCCTTTGATTGCTGAATCTAGGAAAGGTGAATTATATCTAGCTAAGAGCTGAGATACTGCACAAGTCCACGATAATAATAATATTTTATTCATCCATCAAGAAAACTCGATAATTAAAAATTATAACTTTGCATGTAGATGCAAACTCATTTTATCAGAAATTGGAAGAATGGAAAACAAAATGAGTTGGTGTTTTTTTCAGAATTTTGAATACCTTTTTGAACACACTTTATTAGATTTTATTTGTATATTATCCATATTTTCGTCTTCTAGGGTTACAATGTAAGTCCGTTTCTGATTTTCGGTAAACACCTCATGATGACCCAGATTTAACTTCGAAATTGTTCCAACCTAATCTCAGAATAATAGTATGCAAGGTGTTCGTAAAAAATCTAATGACATACTATTATTTCCAGATTATTATACACAACATTAGATCGAGCCTTGAAATTCAAATAGATTCTTGTTGAGATATTTTCATTTTGGTCAATATTTGACCGGATGTGTCACGGTGCAAAGCATACGTCCGGTTTTCTTATGGAATGCCAACAAATTGCGGGGATTGATTGACCTTTTAAGACATATGTTAACAAATTTTGACAAACGTCATGTTAACTTTAGTTTCGGGTAAATGATTATGTCATCAACAAATTACTATTGTACTAAGACATTTCTGTTGAAATTTGGTTTGTTCTATTAAACGGTTGAAATGATTTCAAGGCAGGATCAGGTTCTATACAGGGTGGACAAATTTTGAAGTAATAGATATTTCGGAAAGGATTCACTTTTTCTGGTTGAAATTTCTCGGGTGTTTGTGGATCAAAGAGGGAATTTTCCCTTTTAATTGCATTGAAACAGTATAATTCATCACAAACGTGTTCCAAACGAATAAGACTGATAAGAATTTATAAGTTTGAAGATTTTAACTAACACTTTGAAAACAATGGTAAGGCTGCCAAAACAGCTGAACTTGTATTTGACAATTCAATAATCGGCTTCTGCACCCTTGGTTGTTATGGAGCCGTCATAGAATCAACAGTGGTCCTCAAGTAGTTTGTTCTTGGGGCAGGCCATTTCCCGTTCTGGGAGTAAGTCCTTGTATCAGCTCCATAACTGTAAACGGTGTAGAACGAAAGGCTCAAGAAGAGCAATCTAGATAGCTTAAGTTTCGATATATTTTGAAGCTGCACTTCCACTAAGCAATATTGTCATACGTGATACGCATTCTCACAATCTTCACGTAAACTTAGCGAATTTAGTTGAAAGCCCGTCACTTTCTCTTTCTACAGGTCATTTAAATAACCATTGGGAATGTTTGACCTTCTGTATTATATGACTTATGTAAGTTTTCAATCTAGAGTTACCCCTAGATGATTAACCTCCTCTTCAATTAGAATAGATACTCCATTCTGGATCGGGAGGCTGACAAGAAAAACAAGAGAAGGGTTACCTCCCAATGACAGTTGATATGCCGTGGACCGGATACACAGTACAAACTTTCAAAAACTCAATTTGTTGATTATTTCCTCACAATAAGATACAGTATACGACGATAGGCAGGGTCGTATGTAAAACTGGTTGTAAAAAATGCTAGTATGTAATGTAATTTATTGGCTTTCAAAAGTTTACAAAGCAAGTTATATATAAAAACCACAAAAATGAAAATAAAAGCATATAGAACATAAACAATGAAAAAAAGAGATAGAAGAATATACATGGGTAACAAACAATGGAATCAAAATATCAGATGTTTGAATTGTTGCGGCAATTGATTGTACATTCTCCTCCCTAACCACTCGTAAGAGTCCTGCGTTTTTGACAGTCGGACTATTGGTTGTGCCAGGTTTTTGCTCTGTCTTGTTTGATACTGGTGGATATGGGAGTGCCTCAGGATTTCATTCTTAGTTTTATGGATATTGCGTGAACAGGCAAGTTTATTTGAGGCCGGAATGGTAAGTATTTTCAGATCTTTGAATAACTCCCTGCAACTAGTTGTAGGAGTTGCCCCCACAATCGCTCTAATGGCTCTTTTCTGTTGGAGAAAAACTCAAAAACTATAAAGAGAAGCTCTCCACAACAGAACCCAATACGTCACCACTGAGTGTAAGTGAGCATACTACGTGAGTATTGCAGCCTCTCTATTCACAATATAAGTTATTCTTCTGATAGAGTAAACTGCAGATGAGAATTTTTTATATAGTACTTCTATATGCTCATAGCAGCAGAGTCTGCTATAAAGTTGAAAGCCCAATAAACTGACTGTCCCTTTCTCAGCAGGTTTTCTCAGAGTGAATATTAGTATTTGGGTCTTATTGGTGTTTTGTTTGAGGCCATTCGCTCCCAACCACGCTGCGGCTTGGTAGAACCTATCTCCATCAATGCGCCACAGATCGCTTCTTTCCTTTTCACGACTAATTATAGTTGTATCATCGGCGCAAATACACACATTCTCTTGTCCTGAATGATACGCCATGTCGTTTATATACACGCAGAACTACATCGGCCGAGAATTGAGCCCTGAGGCACCCCTACGTCAATATTCTGCTCACTAGATTGGCAGTTGTCCAAACAACAATGTGAATGGAAAATTCACAAGTGAAATTGATTATCATACATCAGACTAGAATTGAGAGCATACTTGAAGCTGCGTATATATCCTACTTAAACTGAATCGATCTATGTATAAGGTAGACCAGAATTTTGTATGACGCGAATGAATAGTGTTTCTTAATGAATACTTATCGAGAAAAATTTTTCACAGAACTGACAATTTTGAGGAAAAGTGCTTTATTTTCTGATTGCTGCCGGGTTGGTGTCCGAGCGACATGAAGGAGTGACTTTGGAACTCTTCAAGAAAACGCACGAGCGAAGATTCAATGCATTTCCGTGAATCAAAAACGCGTTTTCGAGACATTTCTGAGAACGCATCTCAGAAACCGCCGGAAATTCGTAGGAGGAAATGAATAGGAAGAAACGAATTTTTGGAACCATTACGATAATCCGCTCTGTTCAGAGACATCTGATTCTTAAGTCGAAACGATCAGATATACCGCCAAAATGGATTATGACGCTCTCTCGAAATCATCCGCTTCGACCGAATTTTCGTGTTTCACGCTAGTAATTTTGGACCATTCAGGTCTTCGAAATTAGTATGATTTCCTGCCAGGAACGGTATTCGCTTCAAAGTTAACCACGCCACTACATTATAAAAATATTTCACGGCTAGAATTAGCTGGCTGCGGCCCACTTGCGTCCCGTCCCAAGAAACTTTACCTGATCATGGACCACTTGCGTCGATCGGTTATAAAGGTACGACCCACTTACATACCCTGAAAATATTTGCAGGTAAACAAGCTTCCAATACACAAATGTTAATTTGAAAATTAAGCATATAAAAGAAAATTATTTTTTATTTTTTACAAAGACACATCAAATATTTCACTTAACTATTGGCATAAATTTTCTTGACTCAGCTTTACTGAGTCACTGTTGTGAATAAGTAATTATCAATTTATCTACCTGCACAAGGGTGGGAGGAACCCAAGTGGATCAAAATATTTCAAGTGAGACATATTTCTGACCGCCCGACCAAGTGACCACTTGCGAAATAGCCAAAATGAACGAAACTCCAGTTGTCATAATTGGTTTTTAGCTTTCGTTATTCTCTTTATACTCAGAGATATTGACCGCATAGCCAAGGATCTTTACACTATTCTAGATTGAATCAGTTGAGAGAAATCGTCATTTTATTGCTTTATTTTCGAATATTCAGCCATTGAATTTGTTTGGATCTTTTGAACAAAACCGAAATCGAGGCGTGTCCTGTATATTCCCTGAAATCAATCTAAATGTGAAATATGCTGACGATAAAACAGATAACTAGAAATTTGAGCATCAATTCCCTTCTAATCATTTATTATGTTTTCGATGAATCATCATAATAATATAAGAACCTGATTTGGTATGGGATTCGATAATCAAATTGAGAGAAGGATTTGGTATAAAGCCTAAGTAAGGTAAGGTAAGTTGCTGGCAGCATATACCAACATTAGTCTAGAGCTTTCTCCTGGTTATCATCTATCATTGATTCGGTAGACTGTGGTTGATATTTACATGAGTTCTGTATATATAAACTAGTGGGCGATTTTCTCCCCTACAATAGAGGGAAGACAAGGAGGAACAGCGATCCTAGTGAAGACAGGGACAAGGCACGCAAGCTACCACGCACCAATTCAAAGAACATAGAAGAGACAGGAATAAATCTACAGACAACGAGGGGAGAGCTGAACATCTACGCAGTCTACAAACCACCTAACAACGCCATGAAGGAAGAAGACATCAAAGCCATATTCCACAGCAACACGCCAACCATCGCGACTGGAACTGCAGAAAAACGTACAAAAGCGGAAGGATACTGAAGACAATCACAGAAAAGAACAACATCATCGCAATAGGGCCAAGGGAACCAACACACCTGCACGCAGCCACAGGAAGCATGGACAAACTAGACAGCACACTCATGAAGAACATAACATGGAACTACAAGATGGAAATGGAAATCAACAGACTGGAAGAAATCATCACCCAACTAATGACGAAGACAACCGACCAGATGGAAAACCACAAAAACAAGGAGATCAACCAAATAATGGAACTACAACCGAGGGCAACAGGAAAGAGGACATCCCTAGTACAATGGAAGAGAAAACAACAGGCCAGCATAGATGCTACAGAATATAAAAGAAGGAGGATAACCAACCAGTAGAACCCCAGGACAAACCAAGGAGATGTAAAATAAGCGAGATGAAGAGGAAAAAGGATAGAAATTCGACCCTCACCAAAATTCAAGGATCTATGCGGTTCTCCCCTACAAGACTTGATTTTTATCATCACAAGAAGTTGTCGGTTGTCTGTGCTCCTTCTTCACTTTAACCTTGGCAGAAAAAAATTTCATACTAGTAAATCACTATTTTAAAATTCTTTTCATTAATCGGTCGTATACAGGGTGCTACATAATAGTATGTCACAACTTGAGGGGGTAAATCTACGTGCAACTTCAAGAAAAAAGTTCATATAAACAGAGGTTCGCAGGAGCTTCGTTGGGGAGCTATAGGTTATTGAAATTTCCGGAAAAAATTGTTTTTTTCTTCAAAACTCCTGCAGTTTTCGAGATATTCAGGCCAAATTTAGAATGCAAGCTTTCTTTTACAGTCTTCATCAGTACACATTCTAAATTTTAACTAGAATCTACAAGGTGTTTTCTTTTCCGGAGCCATGTCTTTTTTGCCCTTTCAAACTTTTTTGCAGTACGCCACTGATAAGCGTACAATCAATTTTCGTTATCAAAAATTATAGAAATACTAGATAGGTATGCCCTAAATTTGCTTTTATTTTGATAGCTCGTCTTCTGGATACTCAACTTATACTTATTCAATATCAAACTAAAAAAATGAACATTTAAAAATTAAATAAATTGCTGAAAGTGTGCTCACCTGCAAAAATACACAGGCCTTTGTCCTTCGCATATTATCACGCACTCTTTGAAATATTCCTGGGGTATTTCTTATCGTAACACAAAAGTTTATTATTCGATTTCTCAATTCTTCTACAGTGTCTACTGGAGTGGTATAAACTAAACTTTTGATATATTCCCATAAAAAAATTCTAAAATATTTGAGTCTGGGACCTAGGAGGCCATGGTTCTGGCCCACTCCGACCTATCCAGCGGTTGTTTAATGCATTATTGAAGAATTCTCCAGCTTTTCTACTAAAACGTGCTGGTGTCCCGTCATGCACGAACCACGTTATGTTTCTCACCAAAAGTAGCACATCCTCGAGCAATAAAGGAAACTTCTCCTCCAGAACTTGCCGACAAGCGGGACCGTTTAGTCTGTTAGGCAGAAAAAAAATAATCCAATAAAATAATTTCCAATTATTCCGACCCAGACATTGAATGAGAATTGTTCTTGATGATGAGATTCTTCAATCAAATGGGGGTTTTCTTCAGCACAATAATGATTATTGTGAAAATTTGTGATAGCAGATCTCGATAAGTTAGCTTCGTCTGTGAACATTATTTCACAATCAAAATGAGCATTTGCTCTAATTTCATCTAAGAACCATCGGCAGAAATTCAGTCTTGAGGAAAAATCTAGAGAAAGTAGAGTTTGGACGCGTTGAATATGAAACGGGTACAATAAAAAGTCGTGAAGAATCCTCCAAACTAGAAAACATGTAAAATATTCTACTGATTTCCAATTTTTCTTGTATTCACATGAGGATTCAGATCAATACAATTCAAAACTGCTTCCTCAATATCTGGAGTTCTGATAGTTTGAGTTGCACCTTTTGAATGAATAGTTACAGTAAAAGTACCAGTTTCCCTCAACCTTCTATGAATATTTTGAAAATGCTCGCTGGTGTTCTCGATTTGGAAAGCGCACCAGATTTAATCGTCTAGCTTCTGTTGTGTTTCGGTCAGCCAGACCGTACATGTAATGGATATCTGCCAATTCGGCGTTAGTTAAATTAGCCATTTTTTCTTACAGTAATAACTTCAAAAGTCTTAAAAGAAATCGTTAATTTAATAAACAAATCGAGCAGACACTGGTTCAACTTCAGCAACTGTCAAAATAAATGAATAAATGAAATAATCAAAGCCTACTGGTCATTTTTTTTAATGAAAAGTGGTTTCAATTCAACGAATGCATACAATCGTTCAATAATTTTTTGCTCGAGAACGGTTGGAGATACGAAAAAGTTATATGTTTCAAAAAAGTTTCTAAATTGAACGAAGATGAGGAAAATTGATTGTACGCTGATCAGTGGCGTAGTCCAAAAAATTTGAGAGGGCAAAAGAAGACATGGCTCCAGAAAAGAGAACACCTTTTAGATTCTAGTTGACATTTGGAACATGTAATGGTGGGGCTGCAAAAAATTGCTTGTATCCCAAATTTGGGCTGAGTATCTCAAAAACTGCAGGAGTTTTGAAGAAAAAACCAATATTTTCCGGAAATTTTAACACCCTGTAGCTCCGTAACGAAGCTTTTGCGAACCATATCTGCGTCCTCTTTTCGATTATACAGGTTGTTTTTGTACATTCAATGTTATATCAATACAACAGCCACTACATCATATAAAAGAAAATACGAACTCAAGTCCGTAAACAACATTGACAACTGTTCAATTTTAATCAATTCCCATCCCAACACACTTATTGTTTTTATAAAAATTGATTCCATTTCGGTAAAAGCATACTAGAAGCAATGAGTCCAAATATGATGATCGATTTGAAAGAGAATTTTGAGGTTTGATGCTATTTGGAAGTTTCAAAATTAGCTTTTCAATTTTTTCATTCTAGGGCATTGCAGAACATCAGGAAATTCATTTTATTGCTGAATTTTGAATAACACCCAGTGTATCGTCGAAATGAAAACTGAATGTACACCCGTAAACTATACACACTACTGTATTCGAATATATACAAACCTTATTTTCACCACAGCTACAATTATCTATAGAAATCAAATTGAATTTGTGGGAAACAGATGTTTGGTCAGTATGCAAGAAATTTACTGTGTAGATATGTAAATTTACATTAGAAAACAAGGTGAATAGCTCTCCATGTTTTCGAAGTGATTACTAAGAACATTGAGGTAATATGTTAATAATAACCTATTTTATTCCACAAAGTATTGGTCAGACTAATTATAAAAATAACACAGCGAAAAACCATTTCCAGGAGATTTGTTTTTTGTTTCAGAGATATGACGTCCAAACTATCTGCCACACTCACACAAAAGTCGAAACGACAAAAATGCCGACACTCCACAGATAACTTCTACCACAAGTAAAAATATTTTACGTTTCTTCAGGATCATTCTCATAGTTAATATGATAAACAAATAATCTCAGGTTTATATTCATATTTGAGCCGAAAAATATCTATCTCAAAAGAGATTCACGTGTTGAACTTCTTTGTCTTCGAAGGATTGGCTAGATTTTGAAACTTCATGAGATAGATGAAGACATTGTTTCAATAGCTTCAACCATTTTCGAATAATTCCTGAAAATTAAATTATCGTCATATCATTTATATCTGTGAAAATAAAAAGGTTCTTCTTCGCATAACAGTACGCAAATGATATATAATATATTTTCTACAATCTTATTAGCTATGCATTTTCTAATATTCCTAACCTAACTATCAGGCGAATCAGGATCTTTACACTATTCTAGATTGAACCGGTTGAGAGAAATCGTCATTTTGTTTTTTTATTTCAGAATATTCTGCCATTAAATTCGTTTGAATCTTTTGAACAAAACCGAAATCGAGGCGAATCCTGTATATTCCTGAAGTCCCTCTAAATTTGAAATATGCTGACAATGAAACAGATAACTGCTAATTTGACAATCAATTTTCTTCTAATCATTTTTTATGATTTCGATGAATCATCATTATAATATAATAACCTGATTTGCTACAGGATTCGAATATTGAATTAAAAGGATTAGGTGTGAAGCCTACTTTGCTAGCAGCGTATAAAAACACTAGTCTAGAGTGTTCGCCTGGTTATCATCTATCATTGAGTTGGTGGACTATGGTTGGTATTTACATAAGTTCTGTTTATATAAACTATTGGGCGATTTTCTTCTTTACAAGATTTGATTTTCATAATTCATTCAAGTTTCTTTGTACGTATGGAAGTAATCTCAAATAAAAGTTATCGGTTGTCTGTGGCCCTTCTTCACATTAACCATGGAAGAATATGATTGTATACTAGTATGGGTCGACAAAAACATCTGTGCGGGTGATATAGTCCCTCCTCTTGTTGCGCGTTAACCTTTGCCGGTCACTTGGCTAAGAGCTCGCTACTGAATGAACCTTTAAAGCTTTTAGAAAAGCCAAGCAAACAGGACCGAATCTTGAAAATTTCATTTCAATATTTCTAACTTTGGTGAGGATGGAGTTCGTTTCCAATTTGAACTGGAAAAAATTGAGTGGACAATCCAAGAAATAATCGCGAATGTCATTCTTTTCATGAAACAAGAAGGGAAGCAGAATGAACCTGTAATTTCTTCGAAAAAGGTTCAAGAACGTGTAGATGTCCCAACAGGAGTAGGTTTTGAGAACTGTGCAAAAAATTTCTAGCTGAATGAAGAAGATTGAAGACGGAGAAAAAGCAGTTTTTCAAGTCTCGATGAGAAGAGAAGAAAGACAGCGAATAAAACAGATCTCGATGACTTCAATAGCGCTCTGCTTCGTAGGTACGTCATCAATTCTTACGTCGTCGATAAAACCGTACCCACGTTGAAGCGAATACTTCAAAAGTTCGTCGATGAGAATGAATATGCAGGATCATGAGAGAAAATTGGAAAAGTTTTGAGAAGAATGGGGTTCCGTTGAATTGGGACTAAAACGAATAGAAAACTACTAATGGATAAACCTGAAATATAGCAACTATGTTTGAATTATTTAAGAAGCATCAAACGATACCGTCAAGAAAAGAAACCAATAATTTACATGGACGAAACATATATTCATTCTTCCCATACACACAAGAAAGCTGGAAATTACGGGACAAACGATGGTCTATGTCAGCCTGTTTCAGAAGAACCAAGATAATTTTGAACGCCGGTAGTGAATGTGGTTTCGTACGAAATACATGTCAGGCCTTTAAGTCCAATTGTAAAACCGGTAATCATTACGATTATATGAATTTCGCAAACTACGAAAAATGGTTGAGAGAAAAATTTATTCAAAATTTACCTTCAAAAAGTGTGTTAGTGATCGATAACGCACCATATCACAATTTACAAACAGAAAAACACCCGAACATCGCTGCAACGTCGAAATATTGCCTTCGCAGATAGGATGCTCAAAGCAGAAGCTTATAATCTAATTAAATTGCCCGAACCCAGATATAAAACGTATGCTATTGACAAACTCCCGAATGATCAGGGCCACGATATACTTAGACTTACCCCATATCATCATGACTTAAACCCGATTGAAAAAGTTTGGGCAGCCAGTGGGAATTATTATGAGACAATAAGCAGAACAATCTTTTATGGAGCAAGAACCTATGCTGGATGGCGTTATCGACAATTTCATGATTACTTTGCAAGCAGACGATAGTGACAGCAACAGCCAGTCTTCTAGTTCTGATGAAGAACTATCTGACAGAAAATTTTTATTTTTTCGTTATTTAACCCATTTTGTGTTTTTTCATTCAATTGTTTGCAAAAATTATCTAGATGAATAGAGTTTCTACCATTTTTAATGAATTTGTATTATTAAACTGACAACTAGGTAAATCCGAATCATTCGGCATCAGGATAGCGAAATACGATTGTACCTCTTAAAATTTCCGTTTGCTTTGTTATGTCTTTAATCCTATATAAACCAATCGAGCTATCACAAAGATACTAGGTACTTAGGAAAAACATAGTTACTAATAGTTTGCCTCAAATCCCTATTCAATATCAACCTGCAATTATATTTCATTCTATTATACTGATTCAAGGTATTCTTGTAAATTTGAATTACAAGGAGAAAACAATAGTACTTATTATGAAGGTTCATTTAGAAAAACCCCTGCCTCGAAAACTTCCTGTAGTCTACCTTGTGATGAGTCTGTGACTCATTCCTTTTTAAAAGAAATTAAAATGATCGAGTACCTTGAAATGCCATATACATAAGAGGGATAATTTTCTCAGAAAGCCCTTACGCCGACCCTGATAGCTACTTGACATCACATTGCAGAACGTACTGTTCATCTTACTTTCTCCACTTGCTATCTCTGTTCTTCGCGCGTGTTATAAGAATCTCAATTCTACAGATATTCTTGTCGACTGATAAATTACAATTTTTAAATACAAGCGATAATTCGCTTGTATATACGGATTGGTTCTGCAAGAAAGAAAAATGATTTGACTGATGGTGGACATTATCCGTGAGGTCTCAATAGGATATCAGTTCTTTTCATTTGCGTCCTCTTTTCGAATATACCTGCTGCTTTGTCTACATGTGGTAGGTATTCTGCTGAAAAATGAATGAGTCAATTTGAATGGAAATTCCAAGACTTATTTCAATTAAGTATATCCAAGTTTAACCATTAACGATTTTCTTTCATGTTTAAAGCCGACCTTCAGAAATCTCACTTTACATCTAAAAAAATTTGCATTCATATCCGTGAACTACACCGCAACTGCTCAAGTTAATTCAAATCTCATTTCAGGACACCTATTGTTTTTATGAAAATTGATTCGAATTCCGTGGGAGCACAATTGAGCAATAAGTCCAAACACTATCATGCGTTGATAATCGATTTAAATGAAAATTTTGAGGTTTGATGCTATTAAGAAGTCTCATAATTAGCTATTCCCATCTTCATTGTAGGGCAGAGCCGAACTTCAAGAAATTCATTGTATTGCCGAATTCTTAAAATGAACCTGTTCATAGCCGAAACGAGAATCTGAATGAAAATCCGTAAACTATACAGACTACTGTATGCTAGTATACAGGGATATCCACCGGGACCGTCCGTTAAAAACTTTTTAAGTTTCATTTACGATGTCAAGCTGAAATTTTATACGCGGCCATAACTAGCTATTTTAAATTGGAGTGAAATATTTTCGAAGTGATACCATTTCCGGTTATACCGGAAGTGAGTCATCACTTTGTTATTTCAAATAGCAATCTACATTTTTTATTATACATCTAGAACCGACATTTGAGCAAGGCATAAAATACCCAAGTTGTTAGCACTTATATGTCAAAACTTTTGACAGATTTAATTATTTTTGTTATAAACTCGATTTTTGAGGAACATTTAAAGGAATTGTAGCTCGTAGATCTTTTGCACTATAGACACAATTTTTGCTTGAGTGGATAGAAGAAGGATCAAGGAATTTTTTAAGCAATCTATACGTGCCAAATGTTTATTGCGTTATTTTGTAAGATTTTTTCAATTTGGCCTTTTTCGAACAGCAATTACTCAATATTTTCAAAAGGCACGTACTAATTTTTATATCGCCATCAGATGAAGCGTCAAATTTCAGATGGCATTGTATAATCATGTACTATACCCATCTCTTATAGTTCCAAAATAATTTGGGAATATATTGAATGTTGATGATTTTGCAAGAACTTACAGAGAATGCTTTGAAATATTTGAATCAAGTAGCAGAACTTTCTACGCTCACCTGACAGGTGCCTAAAATTAACTTACTTGTCACTTCGTTCATTCGAATTTGATATTTCAACAAGAATTGTCGTTATTTCAGATTGAAAATATCCGAAAAGTACAACACATTTGGAATAAAACCACTGGTTATTAAAACGAAAATATATTTAATCTTTATTTAGTACATTTTAGAATGTCAAAAACTAGTGGCTAGAAATTGCAGGTAATTCAATAATCAATTTCCAAATTTACCGTCTATGAGTAAAATAAAATTTCGAAGCATCAGAAGCAATTTTCTACTATTCGGATGAATAAGAATAGTATGAACTAAGGAAAACCAATCACCGAAGATAATTACATTAATACGAATAAATTATAGCAAGCATCATAGGAGAAAACTAATTTACGATCTGAATAAATGTTCAATATGGGCCCCATTTTGCCCTATACACTTGACAGTTCGTATACGAGCATGATGAGGTTGCCCTCCTAGTTTCCTCAGGATCAATATTACGAAAATCAAGGGGCGTCAGGTCCGAAGAACGCGGAGGCCATAAATTTGGTCCTTGATTACCCCACAATCTTTCCTCGAACATTTCTCTTAGCTGCCGATCTACAGCTCGTGTTTTATGTGCTGGTGCACCATCCATTTAGTAATAGCAATCCCTCAGAATATCAAAAGGTAATCCATCTAAAAAATTTGCTAATGTTCCTCTCAAATTTTCCAAGTACCTTCGTCCATTAAGATTTTCCTCATAAATGTGATAAGCCAACAAATCATTCATTAAAATTGCAAAAACGCTGACGCTGAATTTATTTTGGAAATCAATAACCTCAATGAAATGTGGATTTTCTGTGGCCCAAAAATGTCGATTTCTCCTGTTGGTTATTCCACTTTCATTGAACTTGGCTTCATCAGACCATATAATTTTTTGCAGAATTGTCTCATCTTCTTGAAGCCTAATTAATGAATTTTCACAAAAACTTAGCCGCTTGGGAAGGTCAGTTGGTTTCAATTTTTGTAGTCTGATAAAAGAATACGGGTGCATGTTCTGTTTTTTAAGGACCCTTTGAATGGAAGTAAAACTCAATCCAATATCCATTAATGCTGACTCAATGGACGCATGTGGATTGGCACGAAAATACGCTAGCGTATTAATTTGATTGTCGTCGTCCTCGAGAATTGGTTTTCTTCTAGTTTCTATGTATTTTGTTCCTCCAAATTGCAGAAAATTGCTTCTAATGCTTCAAAATTTTGTTTTACTCATAGACTCCAAATTTGGAAATTGGTTATTGAATTGCCTGCAAGTTCTATCCACTACTTTTTGACATTCGCTATGAATTAAAAAGAGATTAAACATATTCTCGTTTGAATAATCAGCCATTCTATTATCAATCTGGTGTTTTTCAAAAATTTTCATTCAAATTACCAACAATTCTTGTTGAAATATCAAATTTCTTAGTACATGTGTGACAAGTGACAAGTACATTAATTTTAGGCACCTGTCAGGTGAGCGTAGCCAGTTCAGCTACTTGATTCAAATATTTCAGTTATTGCTGTTTGAAAAAGGCTAAATTGAAAAAACCATACAAAACAAAACAATTAACATTTGACACGTGTAGACTGCTTTAAATATGCCTTGATTCTTCTTCTATCCACCCAAGCAAAAATTGTTTCTATAGAGCAAAAGATCTATGAGCTACACTTTTTTTAAATGTTCCTTAAAAATCGAGTTTATAACAAAATAATTGAATCTGTCAAAAGTTTTGACAGATAAGTGCCAACAACTTGGGTATTTTATGCCTTGCTCAAATGTCGGTTCTAAATGTATAATAAAGAAGGTAGATTGCCATTTGAAATAACAAAGTGATGACCCACTTTCGGTATAACCGGAAATGGTATCACTTCGAAAATATTTCACTTCAATTAGAAATAGATAGTTATGGCCGCGTATAAAATTTCAGCTTGATATTGTTATTGGAACTCAAAAAGTTTTCAACGGACGCCCCCGGTGAATATCCCTGTATACTAAGTTTATTTTCACCACACCTAAAATTATCTATACAAATCAAATTGAATTTGTTGGAAGTAGATTTTTGGTCAGTATTCTATAATTTCACTGTGTAGAAACGTAAATTTATATTGGAAAAATAGGTGAATAATTCTTTATGTTTCTGAAATTATTTCTAAAAATATTAACATAACATATTAATAATATAAGAAACTATTTTTTTTTCACACAATATTGGTCTAACTCATTATAGGAAACACACAACAAAAAACAATTCTCAGTAGAATTGTTTTTGGTTATAGAGTTATGACGTCCAAAATATCTACCACATTCACACAAAACCGCCTGTTTACTCGAAAGGAGTACGCAGATAGCAAAAATGTCATTATACAGAAACTCCACGAATAACTTTCACTACCAATGAAAATATTATCTGTTTTGTCAGAATCACTCTCATAATCAATATGATAAACAAATAATCCCGGGTTTATATTCATATTTATGCCGAAAAATATCAATTCCAAAAGAGCTTCACGTGCTGAACTTCTTGGTTTT
The DNA here is from genome assembly GCA_013387265.2 of Cryptolaemus montrouzieri. Taxonomy (NCBI): domain Eukaryota; kingdom Metazoa; phylum Arthropoda; class Insecta; order Coleoptera; family Coccinellidae; genus Cryptolaemus; species Cryptolaemus montrouzieri. Next base: position 47,190,628 of record JABFTP020000103.1, read on the forward strand.
TGAAGGATTGACTAGATTTTGAAAATTTCATGAGATAGATGAAAACATTGTTTCAATATCTTTAACCTTTTTCCAAATATTCCAGAAAATTAAATTATCGCCTCTTGAAATAGTGTTATATTATTGATATCTGCAAAAATACGAAGTTTCTTCTTCAAATAACTGGAAGCAAATGATAAAATAAAATATATTTTCTACAACTGCATGAGCTATGCATTTCCAATATTTCGAACTTTAAAGCGGAAAATTGTGGAGCAGGTACTTGAGATGTAACGGTTGAAGATATAGCCTATTCTCTACAAAAAGAAAAAGAGCAAAAACGTTTGATTTCACGATACGCCAAACACTATAAAAAATTTGAACATATGTGAAAGTATCAATTTCGACAAATTACTTAAATATGAATGAAAGGATCATTCCTCAACAATTAATAGTAAATTTTCAAAACAAGCACCATGTAAAGCACCTTGTCGTCCCAATCTATTAGACAAATAATCAGAAGAATTGGTTGGTTCAATAGCTTTGACATACATAGCCGAAATTATGATGGCATTCAAAATCAATACAAGACAATAAATTCCTTTATTCAATTCAATGAAAGGAATTTTCGAATTCGACCATCCAGGAATTTATAGATTAGTATGTTCCACTTTCTTTTATATAGAGCACGGCTTCGTGGTGACCGCCTGATTTTATCAGAGACTGAAAACATGATAGCATTGCATTGAAATATACAATGCGCCAAGAAATTAACGCTCGAAATCGAAAATTCAAATTAATTTAGGAGAAGATCAGATTTTTTGAAGAACTATTTTTCTAGTAATCCACCAGCAATAAGAAATCCTTGAGAGCAACCGAATGAAAGAGGTACTCATAGAAACAAAACTAATAATGAATAATTTAAAACTTTTGAAAAAAATCAAAGCCACTTAAAGTCACCGTAATACTGGATATTTCCACCCCTGGCGATTTTTACTCATAACCAATGACTTCATTACATTCTGTTCCATTTTTTTCAAATTTCGAGCAGTATGTTCCTAACCTCGTTTATAGTAGCTAGCTGGTTTTGCTGGCTTCTAAACCTTCTATTGAGAATGTCCTTTACTTTTTCGACGCAACTGAAGTCTGGACCTTGTGCAGGCCACTCCATTGGAATGACTTCGTGAAAGTAGTTTCTGTCGATATGATCTTGGTGAGGTCTGGCGTTATCAAGCATGAACAAAAACTTTTCACCCGTGTTTTCCGTAAGTGGGACAACATGTTCTTATAAAATGCCTGTAACGTATCTCTGAGCATTCAGCTTTCCATTATATGCGATGACTAATTCATTGCAGGCGTTAGTTTGGAAAAATTTGCTTCAGTGTTATCTTTCATTTCGACGTTTGTACACGACTACTATATACTACAGAACTGTGATCACAACGAAAAAGACGAAATCTCATCTCCTCTATGAACAAAACTCTGTCCCAGTCAGGTTCTAACCAATTAACATGTTCTCTGATGAAATTCAATAGATCTCTCTGTGCCTGCGGATCATTTTAGAAAAAAATTGCACGACACCCCAAGCATTTGCTAAATTCTTGTATACGTCCAACCTTGGTCCTCTAACATCATTGCTTCAGCACATTCTGCCGGGTTCAAATTTCGTGATTATCATAATATATTATCATCAGAATATATTGAAATTTTCAAGAACAAACGTTATTTATCAATAATAACTGTTATCAATATGTGATGGTTTCTTGGAAAATTATAATTTAATCCAATTCTGATCGAAGGAAATCATTTGACACATATCATGAGATATATACAGATTCAGATTCGAACCACAATTTCAAATGACTTGAATGTGTGTACAATTATAAATATACTTCTGAAAATAATTTCTAAATCAATTTTACTTACTCTTACTGCGAAATCTCTGAAATATGCTGCACAAAACTATAACGTGAGCTATACCAGTGAGATAATCAAATTTTCGAAAACAAATTCAGCTGCATATCAGTGACCGTTGATGATCGATTTTCTCTACGGGGCAGCGGCATTTAGATGGAGAGGCGACCACGTAAATTTAATTTGACTTCAATTTTTTTAATACATTGCCCAAGGAGTTATCGCTTATATTTTCAGGAACTTAATCATGAATGAATTTTTGAACTTCTCAACTGGGCTAAACTAAGTATCTCCGAATATTTTGTTGCATGAAACCGTCTTCGATGTATCATGTTTTTCCGAGAGATGAGTGTAGTTAGTTAAAAGATATTACTGTTAGAAGATAGACAATCTGTAAAGTACATGAATCAACTTCAAAGACGCTAAGTTATTTGGTGTATGACAGCCATCATTTCTCACTGAATTCGAAAAGTTGGACAAATTTTCCATCGTTATGTCAGACAATACTTCCATTTAAAAGGTCCCAACACAAAGAGTATAAACGCTGAACTAGATTCTGTTCTGAGGATGTCTGCTCCTTCGTTAGCAATAAGAAAATATTGAGTGCGAGCGATGTCTTTTGAGTTTTGCATATAGAGCTAGAATGAAATAATTGAGAGCTCTTGAAGACTTTTTTGTTTTTGTTTATATTCTCTGTGAAGATTACCACACTTCTGCATTCGTCCGAACTGAATCTGGAAGCAATTATTCTTATCATTTGCTGCTTTAATCAATTATATTTTCCGGCTGTCTGCTAACCTAACCTAACATTATCTTGGTAAAGAATGATTTGCGGCTCGAGGTTGATTTCTCGAAGCTTACTAACGACTTAAAGTGAACAAATGGTTGTGTACAAATCGTCAGAATTGGTTATTTGATTTTATGAACGAATGGTTGCTACATGACCTGTTTATTAATCAAACGTTATGTGATTATTCTTTCGGAAAAGTTTCGGCCACGGATGACTTTTTTCGGTTTTTCATCCGCTCCGATCTAACCTAACCCAAATAGAAGATTAGCGCTTATTATCTGGCTACTATGAATGAATCCAAGACTCATCAATCATGTCAGTGTTGTAAACGCTTCTAGAATTTCCGAAGTTAAAACGGTCTAGGGTTTTTTGATAGCTATTGGCCTTTGCAGTGTGAATTGTTCTTCGATCAACAGATACGGTATCAAACACAATTCTTCGTTCAAAATTTTTTGTTTCCCGGTCCTTGAAATCCACGAAGATGTTTCAATTTCTCGATATTATACACACCAATCTTACGCACAGCATCCACATTTTCTTGGGTGACTACTGTTTTTGTGTAGATGTAGCTTGGACTAACGCGTTTTCGTTTGAATTCTTCATTCTGTTCAACTGATGACTGATGTGGTCACTGGCGTAGGTACCTAAGGGCTGGGCGGGGCAGTGCCCTGGGGCCCCTAAGTCCGGAGAGCCTCAAAACCTTATTAACAATCCTTTTATTGAACTACCTATAAATTTGCTCACCTTCGGAATATAAATAAAATAGGTTGAAAATTGTTTGCAACATTACTTCAATCATGGCAAATCATTCATAAAATACGAAGAAATTCCTGACAAGTTTCGACTTCTATTCGCTTGTGGGGAATTCTCCTGTATTAAATCCTTTTAGAAGGCAGCAAATCCAAATATATTTAAAAATACTAATATCAACCAAAAAATACTAATTATAAATTGTATCTATTCAATGTACTTAATCACATGTATTCGACATACTATCCATGTTGAATTTCTATTGCACCTGTAAGATTTTTGAATTTGCCGCCATTTGCACGGAATTCTACTCGCTTGTCAGACTAGAAAACTTTATGGTATTTTCGGAATCAGGGGAATCCCTGGTGATGTTTCTACGTATAGCGGTTCATTATTCAACTTATTCCCTTTGACGTAGTAATTTTGCATAAATTAAAGAACTAAAACAATGTATAACAAAATGAGACCTAGTGTTGCATTGAAGCGGAAACAACGCCAGGAAAGAAGACAGAGTATACAAATGTTACCCCAAATTGTCAATTTTTTACTGAACCTTCTACAAGCAGTTTTGTCACAACTATTTCTGTGACCATTGCGGTGCTGGTTGCAAACCCTACTCAGGAAGATTCGATAGTTAGATCAGAGAAAGATGCCGTGGTCGATCATATCAACGAACACAATGTCTGCAGGACTCACACGTAACAGCGAAGGAATATTCAACCTCATCATTTTATGAAAATGTTAACGATCAATCTTTATACGAATTGGAAAACTTCACAAACAAGATATTAAGTGAAAATGAAAAACGACAAATTCTTTATATGGGGTCTCTACAGCCTTCAGGGCCTTTTCCTATAGACGCCCACCAGAACAACAGATGTTTTTCTAAACCGTAATGCTTTTCAAATTCTTGATAAGGACCAGTTCTTCGATTTTGGCTGTGTTATTCTAAATACTGGATTCTGCCTACTGTCAATCCTGCTGGTTATTTGCTTTGCAAAGGAATAATATATGGAGTACGGGCATTCGGGATTAGAAAGGTTTATCAGAAAGAATTAAAAAACACAGTCATACGGAAGCATGTGCTGTGTATGAACTTTGGAAAAGTAGCGTCATTTTGGAGAATGGTTCTTCAATGACTATTCGATGTCATTCTCACCCTAGCAAAAAGTTCTTTGTCTTTAAGAGGGCATCGAAAAAACTTAAATGAGGAATGCTTCCATGGAAATTTTTTGTCCGTTGGAAAGCAGATATGATCATATATTGCGGCAAGTTTTAGATATGCGTAAAGGTATTTTTTATTCATAAGTGTTATTTTCATTTTTTCGTTTAATTTTATTGAGTGTTTCATTGCTTTTAATTCGTGTTTTGTTTTTGTTTCTAGGTTCTACAATAAATCTGAGTTCAATAATAAATGAAATGATTGAGTGGTTGGGGACCAAACTTGAAAATGGTCTGCTAGAATAAATGAGAGCGTCATCCTTTTTCGCCATCATCTTGTATACGACACAGGACATAGGGAAAGTAGACCAGCTAATCATTGTTGTGAGGTATGCACAAATAACCAGATCGGAAAATGGACAGTCAGTTGATATAGAAGTGAAAGAAGTGTTCCTAGGCTTTTATGCAGCATTCCAACATGGAGATGCTGATTTAGTAAACCAGTTAACTACATTATTTATTGACAAAAACATTGATTTAGAAAAATGTGTGGGTGAATGTTATGATGGAGCAAGTGTGATGAGCGGTGTGTATAATGGTATTCAAAAACAGATTAAGGATATCCAGCCTAACGCGGAGTATGTACATTGCGCCACTCACAATTTAAATTTGGTGGTGAATGATACCGTTAACATTTGAATAGAATTTCATATTTTTTCGCAATGTTGCAAAATTTATATAATTTTTTCGGAAATAGCATTAAACGTTGGGATCTGTTGTCAAAATTTACTGACGAAGCGGAAATCACTTTAAAAAAACCCAGCATACAAAACATAAGAGCAATCCTCGTAGCGGAATTTAAACGACGCCGTACAACCTACCAAGACAAGCATCTCATGGTCCACTTAAAGAGGTGACCATGCCAGAAATGATGAAGAAAATGCGGTATTAGATGATAGTCGATTCTGAAAAAGTACGGTACACCGATCGTCTGGATATTCGAACATGAAAAATGAGAAAAAGATGATTCAATCGATTGTTTATCATAAGTCAAAATAAGGGACTGAGACCGGACAATCGGTACCAAAGAAGGTGAAGACCGTTGCATCTGATGGTAAGATTATAACGTCGGTATTGAGGATTCACGTGGAGTAATATTTACTGATTATCTTGAAACAGGAAAAAGAATCAACGGCTAGTATTGTTCGAACTTACTGCCTTCTTTGAGTGATGAAATGAAAAGACAGTGTTGTATCCAGGTTACGCACCAATTCACAGATCCGTTATAGCAGTAGCCAGAATTCATGAGTGAAAATTTCTATTGCTTCCTCATGCAACCTATTCACCAGATTTAAACACCTTCGTTTATTTTCATTTTCGATACTTGGAATATATATCTCGGTATTTAGGAATTTTCCAACAACGCATAATAAAAATCTGCAACTAATTCTTCGGTTCTTATTTTCAATTTTGATTTGAATAATCATGCAATAGTCAATTCTGAAGAACGAATAGTTGTTGGTAGAAAAGGATGTGTAGAAATAATGAAGGTTAGTCGTTGATGGGAGGAAGTTTGACTCTCTCGTATCAAACCTAATACCCAATATTTCAATATTTCATTGTAGGCCCAAAACTCATAACAAATAATTTATTTTTGTGTTCATATGTGGAAAGTAAACTGAAAAACAGTTGGTGCATTCAAACTGCAGAATATGATGATATCAGAATAGAAATGATAAATCAGTGGGAATATTTGTGAACGAAAAATTTGCAATACGCATATCGCAACAAATTTACATATGCAAACTCAAATGAAGGGAAATATTCGACAACACTTGAATTATCGAACAATCCTCTGTGAGGTATTAGTTCTCATATCCGCCCACTATACCAGTAAATCAAACGATTTGGATATCGAAGGGATGACTGGTCGACTGTAGTTCCATCCATCCTGTTGGGACTAAATAGTGTCGTATTGCCTTCTTGTGAATATTTCTGGGGCAGGAAAACAGTTAAATATTCAATTGTGGGTAATATATTTCAATCATTTGAAAGGAGTTAGTTTTCAAGAAAGTTAGTTGCGAAAACGTTCACAATATTGTGATCGCTCGAAACACCATCCTATACATCCAGTTTTTGTTAGAGTAAAATATTTCATTTTGCCATCCACATATAATTTTGAGAAGTATACATGGAAAAACTGAAGCATTAAGAAATTAATACGAATACGTTAATGAATTAACAATAACTAAATCTTACTATCATGCCATTCTGACTTCACTCAGGTGAAATGTTTCAGGTCGAGGCGCGAACTTTGAAGCCATATTTATAGATGGGTGCCGCACTATTCGGCCATTGGCACCTGGACGAACATGCTTAAACAGTTGATCGCAATCGACTGGTCGATCGCTTTTTGAGTAGATCTCGAGAAGAAAAAATTTATGATAAGTAGGTAACTAATCAACTAAAATATATTACGCAATAAAATAACACTCTGCTAGCGGCAAAAGGCGGCTTTATCAGAGGAACGAGCGCTGCTTGTCAAAGAAATGCCGCGTTTTTTATTCGTGCCGCTTTTCTAGTAAATTCGGGCGACTTGTTTGGCGGGAACATTTGAGAATTTCGTTCACGCCGATATAAATGTTGCGCCTGCAGGAATTGGAGTCATTCTGAATTGTAACTTGAAGGCAATACTACGTAAAGTTTATTATCAAATAGTACAAAATGAGTGCAGCGAAAAAATCTAAAACGTATCATTTTAATACCGATTGGGAGGAAAAATTTTTCATTTGTATGGTGAAGGATAAGTGCATTTGTGCTATTTGTCGTGCGTCAGTTGCAATACCTGGTAACTTGGTAACTTAGAGAGGCATCATAAAACGGTTCCTTAAAACTATGTCACAAGGCGTATTGAAGTCATGGGTCAGGAAATGGCAGATAAACTAAAACATGATATCATGAAATTAACATACTTTTCTTTACAGTTCGAAGAATCCACCGATATGACAGACACTGCCCAAGTGTGTATTTTTATTCGGATGGTATTCAATGACAAGTTGACTAACGAAGAATTTTTGACAATCATATCTCCGAAGGGGAAGAACCGTAGCGGAGACATATATGACGTTTTCTTCATTTTTGTAAAAAACTACAAGCTACCAATATATAAATTAGTATGCATTACAACCGATGGAGCACTAGAAATGACTGGAAACAAAAATGGTTTTGTGGCATTGTGTCGAGCTAATGAAGATTTCCCTTCATTTTTTTATATTCCATACATCAACAACTTTTGTCTTCAAAAATTTCAAACACGGAGGAAAGTATGGGCATTGCAACAAAATTCGTGAATTCCATCGGTGCACGTAGCTTGCAAATGCGGCTCTTTAAGTTTCAGTTGGAAGATAGGGTGTCAACTAAACACACTGAATTAGTTCTTCAAACGGACGTCAGGTGGTTGAGTAGCGGAAAATTCCTAGAAAGGTTTCAACAATTATTGCCCGATATAACAGCTTTTCTAGAGGAAAGAGGTGATGATACTCAGATGTTGAAAAACGAAAAATGGCTGACTGATTTGGCATTTTTAACTGATATCACAATGTACTTAAACACCATTAACTTGGAGCTTCAAGGTAAAGAAAAACTATTATTGAGATGATTAGCGCAGTGAATGCATTTAAAAGTAAATTGCCAATTATGATAGATCAACTGAAAATAAAGAATCTGAAACATTTTCCGCCTTTGAAAGCTTGGATTCCTCAGTTGAATTATGATACGTATGAGGCTGAATTATCAAATCTTTTGAGACAAATCGAAATGCGTTTTTATGATTGCAGTAAATAGGCCAATATAGCATCATTTGTGAGTTATCCTTCTTCATGTAGAAACATTGAGGAATTAGCTACTGAAATAGCAAGTCAGTTTAATATGAACTCATGTTCTGTTGAAAATGAGTTGGTGCAATGTTTGGGTCAACTTACTTGTGCGAGTCTGCATTTTCTGAAATGAAGAGAATTAAGTCAAAATATCGCAATCGACTAACTGACAATCATATGTCATCATACTTGCGATTAGCACTCCCTGGTTACGTACCGTCTTATGAAAAGTATGCTGATGACATGTAGTGCCACGTTTCTACAAATCTAAACTAAGTCTCTCCTTAGGTAAGTTCTACACCATATGTAACTTTTTTGTTCTATAACAACCAATAAACTCGCAATTCTGAATAACTATTAGTTTTTCATCGATATTATAGAGAAGAACCTAACTAAACCTAACTCAAACCTTGACTAAAATAATGTATATTGTACGGCAAGCTAATATTCATATATGCTACTGTACCTTACCTAAGTAGGTAGGATGTATCGTGTATGTACGACAACCTTGCGTCACACATACTTGCAGCCTCTCAGAGTCGATCGTAAGTAGTCTAAATATATTGAGGTAGATCGCCAGCAGATCAGATTTGAGCACCCCTGGTGTAGAGAGTCTAGTTGACAGATTGAAATAGGTGAAAATATTGATGCTGCTTTCGAAAATATGTTCGATAGCTCACTAGATCCAAAATGAAGTGAAAAATTTTACCGGAAACGTAAATTAGCACATAAGAAATTGCGAAAGTTATAAATAATTAAAGACAAAAAGAAAAGAATTTAGTTTCTGGAAATATCTCAGGAATTATTAAAATCTAAGAAAATATAACTAGATATTCTCAAAGCGAAGGAAATTTTAATACAAAACTTTTGAATCTCAGCAATTTATCTTCATTATTTAATGTTTTAATTCTACGATTAAAATTGAAGCACGTGTACAATATATTGCACATATAACGTCAAGAACGAGTGCGTCACATTAAATTCAAAGATATACAAAATACTTCATTTAAAGATTTGAGAAAGTAGGAGTTTATTTTGATACTAAATGTAATGCATTCCCGTAAGAAATTTATCTTAAAGTGAAGTTTTCAACAAAATTAACGATCATTCATTAGTATGATTTACATTAACATTTGTCTTCAATGTAAACCAAAATAAAATGTTTAATCAATTAGCATAACCTTCTTGAATATGTAGTTGAAGGATCACGTCATAAAAAATCAGAAAATATTGTTATTTGGTTTATAATAATTTTTGAACTTAATGAAAAATAAGAGTTCAAAAAATAGATGTTCTGCCTATAACAAGTTTTTAAGTTATTAAATAGATAATTCGAAATTTCTTGTTATTTTTAAGTTCATGAAAATGATATTCATCAACAATAGTCCGAGTTGCTGAAAATTCACTTTTGGATGAACTTCCAAATGAAATGAATTTTAAAAATAAACCATTGTATTTCAAATTTTCGTATTATTAATTAATAAAAATATTTGGATGTAAGGTACCCCATTTTGGCGCTGTGCGTGCAACGTAAAATTGAACGGCTGTCTTCAGCGCCAAATGAAAATCATGAATAATGGAGATAGAGTTCCGGCAATTCGAAAATTTCAATTTGAAACTGCTTCCACTTGAAGAATCGTTTCGTTTTCAACATTTTAGATATTAATGTTGTTAGACATATCGGCCAAAATTCAATACCTATTTTTTTGCATCTTCAATTGTTTTAAACTCTTGCAATTTTTTCTGTCCTATTGAAAAGCTTTCGTTTAACGAGCTCCAAAAGTATTAGAATTATATCTAAACACCTCAAAAAAGTCTAGGGAAAACTTAAAAATATCTTTAAAATATGAATTTGATGATTCGAATTTATAGAAATCTTTCGGTTTTTGTTAGGATGTATTGTATATAATGTATTCTCAAGAAAACAAAATAATATTTGACTTCTCCAAAGCATCTATTATAAAAAAATTTAAATTTCAAAATGACGAAATTTGGTAAAACAAAAAAAATCCTGAACTAATATTTTCGAAACGATATGGAAGCACTTATATTCTTCAGTATCCAGAAGGTCCACCTCTGTTATTAATGACACTTTGGCATCGTTGCGGCATGCTCAATATTAAATTGACTATTACATTTTAGTCTAAGTCATTCCAAGCCCCCTGAACTGCTAATCGAAGTTCCTGTTCATGATAGAAGACGATTTGATTTCTTTTTAGGGTGTCCCACACATGCTCGATGGGATTCAGATCTGGGGAGCAGGATGGCCACGGTAGAAGATCGATATCATTCTCTTCAAGAACGTTCAAGACAACTCTTGCACGATGAGGAGGGGCATTATATTGTTGGAAGAGTGGATTTTGACCCATTTTTTTGGAGATACGGTACCACTACAGGTAAAACCATCTCATTTGCTTAAGAATTTCCCGTGAGGTTGTTCTGTATGACAACGAGGTCAGTTCTTTCACCAAGGCGTATACCTCCCCAAAACATCACTGATCCGCCTCCCTGTCTAACAACTTCTCGAGCATGCTGGAGACGGTTTTGCTTTCCAGGCTCCCTCCATATCCGAATTCTTCCCGAATCGGGATAATAACTTAATCTAGATTCATCACTGAAGAGAACTGTGGCCCACCTCTCTTGATCCCAGTTTACGTGTTCTTGGCACCAAGCTAAACGGGCAGCGTGATTTCCGTGGGTCAGTTGAACTCTTAAAGGACGTCTGGAGTGGAGTAGACCTTCGTGCAGTCGATTTCTCACAGTTTGGTCGGAAATTTGTACATTATGAACTAGTGATAGCTCTTGAGCTTATTGAGATGCTGTGGTAGTACGATCTCTTCTGGCTTGTAAAACCAAAAATCGATGTTGGGCGACTGTAGTAATCCTAAAACGACCTGTATGGCGCTCTTCTACGCTACCTGTTTCATTGAAACGCGACCATAAACGGTTTATAACACTTGGGCTACTTCCCAGAACCCTGGATACTTCCCGTTGTGAGCTCCCAGCTTGGAGCATGCCAACGGCTCGTAACATCTCTTCTCTATTCAAATGTCGTCTTTCCATGGTCGAATCACAAAACTTGAATCTTTTATTTGTGCTTACAAGACAAACAAAGTGCCAACTAACTGATTTCAAACACTGAATACATGAAATGATTATAAAGCAGCGTCGCATCTGCTGCAATTTTAGTTTTTAAAAAAAAACTTTTTTTTTTAATTTTTGCGGCACTCTACATAATTTGCGGCACTCTACATAATCTTTTGCGGCACTCTACATAATTTGGTGAGAAATTGATGCATGTGTTCAATTCTTAAAAAAAATCATCCATATTGATCGTTCTGGATACGATATATCAATATTCAGAAGTGTTCCCTAGACTTTTTTGAGGTGTTTATGAGGAGTGAATTGCAAAAATAAAAAAGGTTTTATCGAAAAGTTCTCATAATTATTGAATTGAACCGTCCGTTCTTTTCTATTTGCATCCATCACTCTTCCATAGAATTTTTTTCAAACAATAGTGTTTTTTCATTTTCTAAAAGGACCCAGTTGATTATCCTTTAAAATTCTCTTCAGGTAGTTTTATATTCTCGTTAGAAGAAGTATAAAAAGAAAGATAGCCCCAGAAATGAGTCCCGGTTCATTTCCTAATTGAATGAGCTACTTTTATGGTTTTCCTCAGAAACTGAAGAATCAAACATTTGGTCCTTGATAAGATTGCCACATCGTCAACAAATTCTTTGGACTTCCGGTGAAATTTTCTTTTTCACAACGGGTTTGCCTTGAATGTTTTTTCCAGAATATTGATTTTCTGTCATGATAATGCAAATCGTATTTCACTTTGGTCAGTATTTGTCAGTTATAGACGTGTAGAAATGTTAACAACATTGATCATTATGGTTTGAGTAAGATTAACCAGCATCTAAAGTTCCTAATTAGGAAGCTAGGTCTGGAACAACTAACATGTTGAATGGTAGAGTTTTACTTGACAGTTTTGTTGGTCTCTAACTTTCTATAGTACTGATCAATTTTTATCTCACGATCCAAAATTAACTATAGAATGAAAATTCCATCGAGTTTATACACTTTGTATTAATCGTTGCAGAAAAGTGCAGGGAAAAGAAACATGCTTACCTCACATATCGAACATTAAGAACACCAGAATCGTACAATGAATATCAAAAAATCCGAAACGAAACCACAACGTTAGTACGTTCAATTACAAACCAGTACTGGGAAGCTTATTCCAAAAGCATGGAGAATGACTTCTACGGGCTACAAAAACAAATATGGAGACTAATCCGATCACAACGGAAAGAAATAAATGAGTTGGTTGAAACAAAGCATATAACCAGCGAGACCTGGATCGAGTACCTAACTGATCTATATTCGACAGAGGATACAGAAGAAGACCTAAGTACACCGGAAATAATAGTGAGCGAAGATGTTGAGGTGAATGTGGATGACGTACAGTTAGCCCTACAAAAATTAAAGAATAGGAAAAGTGCCGGACAGGACGGAATTAGCAACGAACTACTCAAGTATGGCGGACAACGTCTTACTCAAGAGTTGACAATTTTAATTCAAAAAATCCTTTACCATCACAGGATCCAAGATGAATGGCGTACAAGCACTACTATTCTTATGTTCAAGAAAGGAGACAAGAAAGTACCTTCGAATTATAGAGGAATAAATCTGTTGAGCAGCACGCTGAAATCTACTACGAAGTGTATAACAAACAAAATAAATAGCCTCACCTCTTTCGCTGATGAACAACAAGGATTCAGATCTGGAAGATGTTGCACCGACGCCGTATTTGTCATAAGACAAGTAATAGAAAAGTCGATAGAATTTAATAAGCCAGCAATTATGTGTTTTGTTGACTTGCTCAAAGTTTTCAACTGGGTCCAATTATCAGACATTATACATCTGCTCTACAACAGGCAAATCCCACGTAATATAATGAAGACTATCGAAAATATATATATTGCGAACAAGATCCAGGCAAGATTAGACGGGGAGCTTACCACACAGATATCAGTGAGAAGGGGTATTCGTCAAGGAGATTCGTTAAGCTCCCTTCTGTTCAACATCATCATGGACGAGATAATCAAAAAAGTAAGAGGAATGAGGGGCTACAAAATGGGGGACAAAGAGATAACTATCCTGTGTTACGCCGATGACGCTGTGTTGATTGCAGAAAATGTAGACGATTTACAGCGCCTCCTACACCAGTTCAACCGTACAGCCAAATCGTTTAATATGATAATTTCTGCCTCTAAAACAAAATGCATGACTACATCGAAAACACCATTGAGATGCAAGCTTGAAGTTGATGGTAAATCTATCCAGCAGGAAATGAAATTTAAATATCTCGGCATAGAGATTTCGGGCTACGGAGATGTCGAGGCGGAGGTAAGGGAGCAAGAAACAAAAGCAACAAGAGTAGCAGGATGTCTGAATGACACAATATGGCGCAATAAGCATATCGGAATTGAAGCCAAGACACGAATCTACAAAGCAACTGTAAAGCCCATTATGACATACACTGCAGAAACTAGACCAAAAACAACGAAAACCAGGCGACTACTGGAGACAACCGAAATGAAGGTACTTCGCAGGATAGCCGGGAAAACACTGCTCAACAGAGAGAGGAGTGAAAATATTAGAAACATGTGCAAGGTGGACAACATTAACAACTGGGTATTGAACAGAAAACAAGAGTGGAATGACCATATAAACAGAATGGATGACAGAAGAGTAGTGAAAATCGCCCGTGATAGATCTCCACTGGGGCGCAGAAGCGTGGGACGACCACGAAAAAGGTGGAGTGACAACTTGAACGTTCCGTAACAGACAAACGTCCGAAGAATAAACAGGCGGTTTCGCCTAAAATTAAGTTGGAAGAAGAAGAAGTATTAATCGTATACAAAAAACTTCCATTTCACTCTGTGAAACAGCACAGATTCAGAATCTAATTATTAGTTAGATGAGTATTTCGCTCACACATATTGCGTTACTAGAAACTGAAGAAACTGGAAATAGTTTGATATTTCCATAATTGCGAACATCAGTAGAACACTGATGAAATGTTCATTTTCTAAATCCTTTTTCAGTTCAACAAGAGAAAAGTGACCCCAAATATTTTTTTCGATAGCTGGGTTTTGGTTCGATTGCACGTCATATCTTTAGCTACAGTAGAACTTGAAAACAAATTCTGGTTCGGTAGTTAGTTCAATCTAAGAAATTGAAAGACATGTAATGGAAAATGACACAATTGACTATAACTCCTTCAGCCGAACTGATATGGTCATACTCAGAGCTGGACTGCTTGCTCCCCCAGTCATACCTGCCTTTCTTCATTATCGAAAGTTTATTTTGTGAATCATTAATTGAATAAACATTTTCATTTAATTTCATTTCATTTTCAAAAAAATTATATTGGATCTTAGAAATATACGATAGAAATTTATCTACGTTTATACTACAAGAGATTCCACATTTGCTATTCAGTCTGTCAGAAAAACCGTCTTCACGGACTAGTTATTACCTCTGAATGAAAATTATGATCTGCTCTACCCTACCAAAAACGAAATGTTTGGGTTTCTAGACGACTGTACCCTGGTCTTCTCATTTCCCAGTCAGCGTCCTATAACTGCTGAAGAGTTACACCGACAAAGGTACTAACAAAGCATGTTACTGAATTCAGACATGGAAAAGATATCAGAGTGGGCTTGGTTGAACTTGATCCATTTCAAAGCGAGTAAGACGCAATCAACAACATTTTGAAGGATAGTCACTTAAAGAAACTCCTCTGATCATGAAAGAACATCGAATTTCCTCACAACCCTAAAATTCCTCCAGAAAAGTCATTGCTGGAGGACCTACTTTACGAACGTGCATCTACTCGACATCACAGTAAACACAGAAGTTTTCTGGCATAATCATGTGTCAGCCATAGCCAATTCTGCTTCTGTAGAACTCTGTTCTCTATTCAGGGCTAAGCAGTACTTCCGGCTTTCATACGAAGCACAGATGCAACTTTGTCTACAACACTGTTCTTATGTGTGGGGCTGCGCTACCAAACATTCATTACATCAAGAAGGTATCAGTACGCAACATAGAATACCCGAATATCACGCATGATCTACAGTCTCTCGCTCAAAGACGATCGGTTGCTGATTTTTCTCTCTTTTGGAGGTACTTCCATAGTAAATGCTCAGAAGAACTGAAATGTTTGCTTCTCAAAAACATCCACTTCTAGAGAAAAACCAGCCTCGCGGAAAACTCTCATCAGCGGAGTGAACTCCGTTCCATCTAACATCTTTCTGATAATTTATAAATTAACGCTCTTCAAGGAACGAATGAACACAGATATTAAATCATCTTGGCAGCAGTGGCATGATGGGAATCGCTTCCTCCCAAGAGTTGAGAATTAAAAAAATCTACGCTATTTAAATCATATTCGCTAGGTGCTGATGTCTTGTTTATTGATACGGCAAATACGAGTTGCCGACGCAGACAACTACCATTTTTCTCTTCCAAAGAGGATACAATAAGAGGAAAGCAGTTGCCAAAAATACCGTGAATAATTCCGAAAAATCATGATTGTCACGCCATAATATGCGCCAATTTCAGTAAGTGGGACGTTCATGGAAAACCCACCCGAACTTTTCTCGGACATATAAATAAATATGCTCCATGAATGAGGACATGTCCAGTAAAACCCAGTGGTATGGTAGTCCTATCTACAATGGTTATCTTATCCTCATTATTGAGGTTGAGCAAAATTGAAACAAAATCTACCTGCTTTCGACAGAATTTGGTATGAAATAAAATTAAAATGCTTCAAATCATTTCTGCTTCTTCTAGAGATCCGATTTTTATAGCGATTTATGCTTAGTATATAAAAAACGCGTCATTTTGAATATCTGTCATTATTATATGCATGAAGAATAGATATATGCAATTTCGCTGTGGCTAAAAACCATTTAAGCATAAATTAATAATAATTTTAATTCCGTTCAACTCTTATGGAATAACATAGTACTCGACTGACTACATATTAAAAAAATATTTCAGTAACTCAATGAATCTTCTGCTGTTTACAATACCAATTGAGAAAGAACGAGATTTATTACAGAAACAAATATGTTTTAACGAATTGATCCCTTGTTCGAAATGTTGGATCATTATCTCGAGGAGTTCCAACCTACAGTATTTTCTGTAGGAAAACTTACCGTTGTAATTGGTTTTCTATAGACGAAATTTATGTTTTCATGAAGTATAAAATAAACCTGTTGCCGCTGCAAATTGGCGGAAGGATCAATGGTATATAAGAACCAACACTTCAATATTCCGTATTTTAATTTACGAAATGAATCATTTCTATTCTTAACTGAACAGATATTTCAAAAGTAGCTAACGTAGAAAACTTTGTGGGATATTTTCATCCGTCTGAGATACACATTGAATCTAAAAGCAATTACTTCTCATCCCTATTTGTTATGGGAGGTAGGAAACTGTAATAAACAAAATAGTGAGCAAGTTTTCAGATATTTTTCATCGGGATGATTGAGACATATGAGAGCATAGGATTTTTCATTTATTGAGAATATATTAAATTCAAATTTTTATGGAAAAGTATTGAATACACTGCGCCAAGAAACTAACGCACCATTTCAATACTTCGAAATTGTTTTTATATAGATAACTGATTATTTACACTTGGGCGCCGTCTGATCTAAATCATTTCGATCCAACAAAGCATCATTTGAGCAAAGCGTTATTGTTCTGCTTTAATTTAAATAAAACTGCCGCCGGATCTCATACAATGTTGACTGAAACCTACGGTGATCATGCTCCATCGGCTTCAACTTGTAAGGAATGGTTTCGACGTTTCATATCTGGTGATTTCAGTGTAATCGACAAAGAACACTCTGGAGCGGACAAAAAGTTCAAAGATTCTCAACTACCGGCTTTATTAGACGAAGACACCTGTTAAACTCGAAAATTGCTTGCAACAACACTAAACGTCGTTCACTCTCGGATATCCGAACGTTTGAAAGCAATGGGCAAGTATACAAAGAAGTGAAATGGGTGCCAATGAAATAAAGCATCGAAAGACGAAAAACCATTTGTGAAAAGCTGCTGGCTATGGAGAAAATAAAGAGATTTGTCCATTGAATTGTTATTGTTGATGAAAAGTGGATACATTTCGACAATCTCAAGCGTCAAAAGACCATTTGCGATCCTGGCCAACTATCAGCAGCGATTTCAAAGCACAATATTTATGGAAAGAAGGCTATGCTCTGCATCTGGTGGGATCAAAAAATAGTCTCTCACCACGAGCTTTTCAAACAAGATCAAACAGTCACAGAAGATCTCTACCGAAAATAAGTGTTCCGATTAGGCCGAGCCATGCTCCATAAGCGTCCAGAATACGGAACAAGCCAGCATAAACTCATCTTGTTGCATGATAACGCTCGTCCACAAAGGCCGTCAAAAGAACACTTGAAGCGCTTCTATGGGACGTCCTACCATATGCGGCTTACTCACCAGACTGTTTCATTAGATTACCATTTGTTTCAGCAATGACTTATGGGCATTTCTTTCGAAAATTACGAGAAATGCGTTATCGAATGGATTGAATCCAACGAAGAGTAATTTTATCGTCGTGGCATTCGTCTCCTCCCAGAAAAATGAGAAAAAGTTATGAGAGAAGATGGTCAATATATTGATTGATGGTATTTGTACTCATTTTCTTAGAATGAAGGCTCAATTTCAACAAAAGGAGGTTTTCAACAGATACACCTAATAATTATAAGTTTAATTCCATTATATTGACAAAGTATAAAAAATTTCATGGAATATCATAGTACTCGACAAACTACATTTCAACAAAATATTTCAGTAACTCTATGAATTTCACCAATTTTATATACTATCTGTATATCTATCTGTATGTAAGTTCAGATATCTACACCACCAATTAAGAGAGAACAAGATTCATTATAGAAACAAATATGTTTCAACGAATTGAATGCTTGTTCGAAATGTTAGATCATTATCTTGAAAAGTTCAAGCCCACAGTCCAAGTTTTTCTCGGAAAACTTACCGCTGTAATTGGATTTCTATAGACGAAATTTATGTTTTCATGAAGTATAAAATAAACCTGTTGCCGCTGCAAATTGGCGGACGCATCAATGGTATATAAGAACCAACCGTTCAACATCCCGCGTTTTTGTTCAAGAAATGAATCTTTTCTATTCTTAACTGAGCAGATATTTCAAAAGAAGTTGACGTAGAAAACTTCGTGAAATATTTTCATCTTTAATTTCAGATATATTTTATTGTAATGATTGAGAAATATGAGGGCAGTGGGTTTTTAATTTATTGAGAATATATTGAATTCAAACTTTTATGGAAAAGTATTGAATACACTGCGCCAAGAAACTAACTAACAATATTTCGAATAAATTTTTTGGTAGGCAACTAATTATTAACACATAGGCTCCGTTTGATATGGATACTGGGCCACTCGGGCATTGAGGGCAATTAGAAGGCAGACTCATTGGCCGCTCGGGAAACAGCTTTGGAATCGGAGCTTCGGCTTGAAATTCATCCGGAAACAAAGATGAAAAATATCCAGTGGTTGGATCTGAAGGTGCAAGTAGCACTAGCTGAGCCTCACAGGTTTCAGACACTCTCGCTTTTATCTTTAGTGGACCTTCCACTGCGAGAGCCAAGGCTTGACTCAGACACTCTGAGAGTTCTAACTCTCATATTAACGGGGCAGTGTTGAATCAGAAATCACATAAATTAAATAAGTTAGGTTTGATTAAGGACCCTTCATGTAGACTATGTGAGGAGGTGATAGAGTCAGTAGAACATGTCATGTGCGAATGCCTAGCTGAAGACCCAATCAGGAGCTTGGATATAACAAACTGAAATTGCCTTCAGCCACACAGCTTAAATTTGCAAGAATGATGGAGCTTGTATGTAAATTCTAGGTAAGAGTATGCTACAATAGTGGCAGGGATGTTAGGCAGCCCACACTCAGTTTTGTCTCTAACCTTATTATACTGGGTGATTCACCTGTGGCGCGGTGCGGTGTAGCTCGTGAACTCTCGAAGTTCTCATTTTGTTCGAACGGGTGTCTCAATTTTCCATAATAAAACCTTGGGAAGTTTTTTCAGATTGGAAGACCACTTTTTTGTTCAAGATTCAGGAGTGATCTAAACTCTGCTTTAAAGTCTTTAAGTAATGAGTTTTTTGGCTAGTAGTTTCGTCACAATACTTTTTTTACCGTAAAAATTCATGAAAATAGGCTTTCACATCATCGCATGCTCCTTCGGCCAGAGAAAATGAATACTTTTTTCCTTTCGTTTTCTTATTGCCCAAGGATAGCTCTATTGTCGAATTGAAATAGATTATCCTCATTTTATACAGGAGTGGCTCAAAAATATTATTGAATATTGCAATTTTAAAAATATCATATCTCGATTTTTTCTAATGGAACACCCTGTATCTTATTATTCAAGTCAATGAATATTGTGCTATATTTTTCGGAAGTAACCTTATCTTTATATTCGATCATTTTCGAAATATTCGATTATTTGTAAAAATTTTTGATGAAAATTCTACAAACCGTATCAAACTCATCAACATGCATCATTATTCGCACAGAAGTTTTTTTTTGCTGTAATGATTCAAGTAGTTAAAACTGAAACCTAAACAACATGATTCTTTTAACGAATGATACAATCAAGATGAGTAAAACGTAGATCGAGGTATGTGTTGATATGTCTTGTTATTTTTGCCTTCTGTCAGGTGTCCGGACATATCATATTCTGCATTTTACATGGTGAACTCATCAGTGTTTCGTTATTAAACACTGTTAAAGTGAGGTGTGAACCCAATCTTCTCAATTGACTGCCATGAAGTTCTCCAAAGAAGAAATGGTTGATATTATTTTTATTCTGGGTGAGTGTGACAGAAATTCTTTGTTGGCAAGTAGAATTTATGCACAAAGGTTTCCTGATAAGAGGCATCCTGATGCAAGATGCTTCCAGAAACTTCTAATTAGATTTATCGAAACGAGTAATATCGCTTTCAAAAAACATGAAAAACCAAAAACTGCTACAGCTGAAGACAACCATTTATCAGTTTTGTTGACGGTGACAGAGGACCCATATAAAAGCCAAAGAGAGATTTCTCAGTTAACAGATGTAAGTCAAACTTCCGTCCAGAGAATCTTGAAGGTGAATAAATTTCATGCATATCATGTACTTCTTCACAGGAACTGAACAATCAAGACTATGAAAATCGAATCAATTTTGGCAATTGGGCAAGTGGCAAAGTAGCGGAAAATCCAAATATGTTCAGCAGAGTTCTTTTCTCGGGTGAGGCAACTTTCCACAAGAATGGGCTTGTTAACAGGCACAACTTTCATTATTACGCCACGGAAAATCCACACCTCATGAGACAAATAGATCACCAACATCATTGTTCTTTGAATGTATGGGCCGCACTTCTTCGATAGGCACCTCAATAGTGAAATGTATTTAGATTTCCTGCAAAATCATCTATCATGTTACTTGCCGATGTACCAGTGCATATAAGACAAGATTTGTAGTTTCAACAGGATGGAGCACCGGCACATTACTCACATCTGTTTAGAGAGCATTTGAATCATGTATTTCCAAATAAATGGATAGGACGTGGTGGTCCTGTTAGATGCCCAGCTAGGTCTCCGGACCTTACAAGTCTAGATTTTTTTCTTCTGGGGTTATATTAAGAGCATCGTTTAACAGATTTCTTCTACAACACAGTTGGATATGAGACGGAGAATATTCGACGCCTCTCAGTCAGTTAATCCGCAAATGTTGTAGAGAGTTCAACGGTCTTTCCTCAAAACGATTGAGTTGTGTCTACGAAGAAACGGGCAACATTTCGAACACTTATTGAAATAGTTCAACACCTTGTAGATCATCTCACCAAAAACCAATCTATTACGTATTTCATACACGACTACCTTAAAATATCTCCATTTCCCAAATCAAGTATAATGATATGTATTAATAACCTCTTTTTTCGCAACCTCTGATTTTATTATTTTAGTTTATTTTTTATTTCGAAAATGGTCGAAGATAAAGATAAGTTTACTTTGCAAAAATATGGCACAATATATTATGCGTTGACATGAATAATAAAATACAGGATGTTCCTTTAGAAAAAATCAAGGTATGATATTTTCAAAATTACAATATTCAACAATTTTTATGAGTCACTCCTGTATAGAATGAGGATAATCTATTTCAATTCATCAATGAAGTATTCATCCTCTCTGGCCGAAGGAGCATGTGATGATGTGACGAAACTACTCAAGAAAAAACTTATCACTTAAAGACATCGAAGCAGAGTTTAGGCCGCTCCTGAATCTTGAACAAACGAGTGGTCTTCCTATCTGAAAAAACCAACCAAAATTTTTTATAGAAAATTGGGATACCCTGTTTACTGCAAAATAAATTGCTGAAGTAGATTCTTACTTTCTAAATACAATACCGTTCAAACAAAAATAAAATCTTCAAGAATGTACGAGCTACAGAGCACCGCGCCACTGGTGTGTATAAACTTCTTTGGCGTAAAGTTGTTTTTCATTTTGTGCTTCAATTTCTTGTCATAGTGTAGCTACAAAGTCATTAAACTTGTTATGGGATCTTATGAAAATATCTCGCATCGATTCATGGAGAACTCATGAAAAAATTAATTAACTGCATTGAAACGTGTATAAATGTAGTTTTCATTTTTCTTAGTCACAAAGTAACGAAAATTTGAAACATTCTTTTCCCTTACAGTTTTTTCTTCCTTCCAGTAGTTTTTTATAAGAGTAATTATCCAAATTTCAAAAACCGTTCACGTCAACTTATGTATAGATGAATAACATGAAGAAAGTTGTGAATCGGTTGATAACTAAGCTGTTCTTATTTTCTGTATTCTGATTAGGGCACTGAGTGTACCTACTCTCTCTAAATTTACTATCACTTGAACAACTGAATTGAATCAAAAAAAAAGAAATTTTGTTTTCATCCACCACAGGGGATATCACCGTTATGCGGTATGATAAAATCAATCTTATTTTTATTAATCAATTGCTAGCAGATATAAATCGAGTTATGACAAAGTGGGCAACTTGTGGAAGAAAAACTGCTTCCATCAGAACTATGTAGTTGTACTGGATCTATCTGCTACAACCCTCTACGGTATTGTGAATTATAACGAATCCCACAGTTCTCGCTATAAGAATACCCAAAATCCTTAGTAGTCTACACACACACACACACACACACACACACACACACACACACACACACACACACACACACACACACACACACACACACACACACACACACACACACACACACACACACACACACACACACACACACACACACACACACACACACACACACACACACACACACACACACACACACACACACACACACACACACACACACACACACACACACACACACACACACACACACACACACACACACACACACACACACACACACACACACACACACACACACACACACACACACACACACACACACACACACACACACACACACACACACACACACACACACACACACACACACACACACACACACACACACACACACACACACACACACACACACACACACACACACACACACACACACACACACACACACACACACACACACACACACACACACACACACACACACACACACACACACACACACACACACACACACACACACACACACACACACACACACACACACACACACACACACACACACACACACACACACACACACACACACACACACACACACACACACACACACACACACACACACACACACACACACACACACACACACACACACACACACACACACACACACACACACACACACACACACACACACACACACACACACACACACACACACACACACACACACACACACACACACACACACACACACACACACACACACACACACACACACACACACACACACACACACACACACACACACACACACACACACACACACACACACACACACACACACACACACACACACACACACACACACACACACACACACACACACACACACACACACACACACACACACACACACACACACACACACACACACACACACACACACACACACACACACACACACACACACACACACACACACACACACACACACACACAATAACGCCAAAGAGGTTTACCGGTTGGGTAGGAATTAGTAGAAACCACCTCATTCACAGAAAGCAATAAATTTTCACGAATATGGTGCTCATCTTTATTTTGATCTTTGTGAGCAAGAGTATTAAGATGATAACACTGATAGACAAAAATGACCCTAATGAAAGTTAGATGGAATTCAAAGGGTTATTTTGTATCTACAACAAATCTGTAACTAATTTGAATATTTAGAAAATTTCGAACACTCTCAAATTTTATGCAACAGGAATTAATATTTCTAAAAGTAAAAACGGTAGAAAAATGTTTCAACTGAAGAAAAAACAACTTATATGTACTTTTATTCAGAATTTTTGAGAATATTTAGCGTCAGGTACAACCCTTTTGAGTGTTCAATAGAAGTCAGCTAACAAGTTCGGACTCCACTTGCCTTGGTACCTTTTTTCCATGTTGGATATGTCCTGATGGAACCGCTCACCGTGTTCGTCGCTAACGGCTTCCAAATTTTGAGGAAAAAATCCAAATGCGAGTGTAAAAAGTGAATCTTGTGACATATTGCATCCCATGCTCTTGTAAATCGCTAGGTGGTTATGGACTTACTCTTCATAGTATTCGGCCCTGTGTTTTCCAAGAAAATTGCGAACAATATTTCGAAAATATGTCCATGCTGATTTTTCGATCGGATTGAGTTTTTGCTCAAACTCTTCATCAGCCAGTAGGTCACTTATTTGTGGCCCTACAAATATTCCTTCTTTTATTCTGGCATCACAGATTTTTAGAAATTTTCGTTTCAAGTAACAAAAAACATCTCCATTTTTATCCATAGCTTTATACAAAATTTTCATTGGTCCGAGTTTGATGTGCAATGGAGGTAGCAATTCAGGATTTATTAAAGGAGTGTGAGGAACATTTCGTTGACCTGGTATAAGAGCGTCTTGCTTAGGCCAATCCACTCACAGAGGAAACAACAAAACTCCGTATATCCAAGCTGTATACCTAGCAAAATAGCAGTTACTTTCTCAAATCTCCACATAATTTCCAGGAATTTTGGTGATATTTAATATGTTATAGCAGTGATTTCATATTTTCATATGATTCTTTCGTTTCAGTTGCATGGGCGGGGTATTTATTACCATTATGTAACAGTACAGCTTTTGAACTAACTTTTGAGGAAACTATAAACAACCGCCAGTCAGATTTTATATTCAAAAGTCAATCCGTCATCACTGAGTGAATGTCACTGCAAAACACTATATTGCTAGTTTGAGAAAAAAGAACTTGAGAAGTCCGTATGTCGAATTCTTTATCCGGATATTCTGTATTTTTTCCAGTAAATTCCAGTCATGAAATCGGGACGTCAACAGTTGTGCTTGTCTTTCACTGAGATCCAAATCACGTACCAAGTCATTGAGATCGTTTTGAGTTATAAAATGAGGTTCTCTATTTGAAGTATAGGGCTCAAAAGTCGGATCGGAATCTGAACTCACGAATACATTTTCTTCGGTCACGTCATTCATGTTTACTGGAGGCTGAGAAACAGGTAAATCATCACTATGTGCGATAGGTCTTTGAGCCGATTGTATATTTGGTTAGTTCACAGAGTGCTTAGATCTGTGATCAATCCTTTTATAGGAGTTTGGCAGAAATAACAGTCTGATACATGGTCTTCCGGTTCGGCCCATACCATTGGCCTGCGAACGGCATATGACGAGAGCCTTTGGCCCATGATGTCAATAAAGTGACACACTGTGCACAACAAACACTAGGAGTCCAGGTTTTGTCCACATTTCACACCGGAAAACCAAAATAATTAAAATAACAGTTTTTAACTAATGGTATCAAACTACGACGTTGACTTTTAACAGTAAGTTGACCGCAAATATCGGCATCTTAGTAAGATGTATAACACTAATCTCAAAAAAAAACTGTTTTAACTTCAATATTTTTTCGTTAATTTATTCCTAATGGTGAGCAAAATACGCGTAGTCGAGTAAGTTGATGTCTTATGAAAACTGAGGGGGATTGAACGAAACTAAGTATGAGGTTTATATGCCGGTAGGTAGTAGTGTTTGAAAATATGAGTTGATTTCGTCTAATAAATTTACTGTTTATCAGTGCGATTTTCAAGACTGATGAGTTGGCAGAAGGAGAAAAGTTGAGTGGCCAGTCAGGACACATGATTTGAATCCTTTTAAGTAGTTTACGTTTGTAAAATGCAAATTGTTAATTAATTAGAGCTGAGGAAAAGAATGATCACCAAATGTTTGACATCCTAGGTTTTCGCCAATGTTGAAAGAGAACCAAGACCACAAAATAGATTATATGATGGCCCAAAATCTTTTGATCACAGCACAATTTGGTGATTGAAATGCATTTGATGTACCGTATAATTCAATAAGTTTTAAAACTAATTTTTGACTAAATTTTTCAAATTTATCTACCTTCGATTTGAGGTGTAACAAATGGGCATGAAAAATGGGGTGCATGGGGTGAAAGACCATATATGCGACTGCACAACAACGACTTATCGAGTTTCAGTAAATTATTGATGCAGTGATTTAAGATATATATTAATCATAAATTTAAGAAAATTTTGTTTAGAAGCTATTTCTCATTGTTTATCTTTTTGCATACACAAAGAAACAACCTCTGTATACTAGGAAATATCATTTCAAAATAGTACTTTTGGCCTTCAATATAGGTGATATAGAAAAAGTGTCCTCAACACAATAATGGAGATTTAAATGTCCCACGTCCTGAGATTAGATCGACATTTCATTTCCCATACCTACCGTGACTAAATGTTTGTTGTCTCGCTGGAGTGAATAAACTCGCGATATTTGGTAGTATGTTCCCCTATAACGTCATGGTGGAAGATTTTCGATGATGCTATATCATCCGATCCCGGCGATACGGTGTATAAATCACATACAAAGCTGACGGCCACATCCACAATTTTTAATATTATATTCGTGAACTCACTCTGATATTTTTCACACAAACTGGTTGGTTTCCGACCATCAGTCATTGTCCAGTGGTCTTCAGGTAACTATTGAATTAGCTGGTTGTGGGTGTGGTGCGACTTTGTGTTCCATTGATCTCAGGGGTGGACACCCGGTATATTCAACATGAAGTGGTGTCTAGTAAGTATTTAATTTTATCTTATTAATAGTTTGTTACTGTAAACACAAATATTCATTACTGTGGAATTGAAAAAATCACGTTAGGATTGCTTCCAGGATCGTGCATAGATTTGTCTGAAAATGAAGGAAACGTTGAAATTTGGCGAATGGAACATCAATATAACGAGCACATATATCGTTTTCCGACAACAAATGCATTATTATGTGATCATACGAATGATAAACAACAAAAACATTAGTTGAATTCTTTTGTTGAATACTAAAATCTTGTTTGTTATTATGATTTCAATATAGACGATATATCTGAATATACAGATCAAGTAAAAATATGAAGAATGGTTTTTGAAATGAAGACGAAAAATGTTTAATTTTCGTTCAGTTTTTTGCCGATATCTTCCTTACTTCAGGTGTTATTTAGCTAAACTATGGAACGTAGATTTCTCTTAAGGGCTACTCGATTTCAAGTTCAAATTTAGTGTAAAAATCTGTAAGGAGTTTTTATTAACGTTTTAACCCCACCAATCACCGTATTTATTATGATGAATTGATTTCTTTTTCTGTTCAAAAATTTTTTAGATATAAAAAAATTAATAAAACGTTTAATATTTGGATGACCAATATTTTCAGTGAGACGTTTTTTGGTCAGTCAGTGCATATTTAAATGATTAACAAATCAAATTACGAATGTTTTCAATTTCAAATTTCGATAAATTTCATTTTTGCTCATCTGAACAATAGTCAACATTATATTAATTCAGAGAATAATGAATAAAATTATAAAAATGCTCATAAATACTATTTCAATTTAGGCTATCCATAATTCTTCATAGTATTTAATCTCGAGCCCTATCGGAAATTCGTGGGGTAGCCTTATTTCTTTTCAAAGAGAAATCGATCTTCTCACAAGATCCTCAATATTTTAGATTCGGTTTCCATAAACTCCTCACTTCAAGTGTACCCAGAACTAGAAATAAAATAGAATGAGGTCTGGGTATCATGATGGCCACCTTTATCTATGATATTCTCAAACAATCCAGCTATTGGGGAAGTTTTCAATCAGCCAATGCCTAACGACATGAGTGTAATATAACGTAGCCTATCCGTATAGATAACCCATTACATATAAAGGAAACTTCGACCGATGAATTTTTTCGATAGTGGCATGTGGGTTATCTGATTAATGCAAATAAAGAAAATGACCGTCCTAAGTGAAAATCGCCTCATCACAGTAAATAACTTTTTTCGAAAAATTAACGTTTTCGACAAGTTTATTTTCTGAGTTAATATCAAGGAATGAAGTTCTGTTGGCAAAATCCTGTAGGACAATTAAACCTCTTTTTCCTTATAAAACGGAGTCATTGCTCTTTTCAATAATCTTGAAAATTTATTGATAGGAAATACAGAATCTGCTAGACTTTATCCCCAAATTATCTGTGCTGGGCTTCTGTACAATCAAAAACGTTCTCTTCAGTTGACACATTCAAGCCAAGTGGATTTCTGCAGATTCCTGTGAATTTTTTTCAAAGAAACCCAATCCCTAATTTTTTCTGGTCGACTCTACCCATATTGCTTTTTCAATTTGCCTGCTTGAAATCGATGAGTTGGCAGTTACAATCCATATTAAATATTTTCCATCCACTACTTCATATTCTTATTTCCTTGGGGCGTCGAATGTACCATGATTCATGAGGTTTTTCTCAAATGTATCGAATATACTTTTATGAGGTTGTTGCTTCTCAAAAATAAGATCCAAGTAAGGACCTTATGCATCATCAGCATTATTATTAATTTCAATATAGCATTCCATCCAATCAAATTTTTCTAAATTTTCGTACGGCATGTTAGCTTCGTTAGTACAAACGATACCTTATTCATATAATACTTGAAATTCGATGAAAATATAGAAAATAATTTATCTGAATTCTCATCCAAGAATGGATTCTCCAACTATTATAATAAGTGCTCAGAACATTATTAAGGTATTTCAATCATTCCGTTTCAATGCTGTAAACGAACAAAAAGGTACTAGGTCAAATTAGGGAAAAGTGATACAATTTCCAGCTACTCCATACCTTCTTGTTTCAGAAGAGATATCATCGAATAATTCGTCAAATCTAGTTCTCGATTAAACTAATTGTATAATTCATAGTGAGTTTTTTTGCTCACATAAGTGCATATTTTGTTGATCGATAATACGAACCCGAGTGAAAATCGCCTCATCAGCGTAAATATTTTTTTTGCAAAAACTTGCATTTTCGTTAAGTTATATTTAGTTGATATTGTAGAAAAATTTCTGTGGGCTAAGTAAACCTTCTACATTTCGCTTATGGAATAGTCAGATAAAAAAAATGAAATCTGCTAGGCATTATCCTAAACTATCTGTGATGACTTTCTAATCAATCCAAAACGGTCTCATCAATTGGCACTTACTCGAAGTGAATGACTACCGATTCCTGAGAATATTTTGAAGGGACTCCGATCTTTGAAACATTTTTCAGCAATTAAGAACTCATTATTTCTTCTCATTCTTCAACTATTTTAAAATATTCTAGCGAATTGTCCTACGGCCAGAGCCGTTTCATGTTCACCATGAGTTAACACAATATCAATTGATCTATTTTGAGTATATCTATCCACAGTGAAACGAAAACTAACGAATAAAAACAGAAACAACACAAAAACTCAAATACGAAGATTAAATCAGACTGACAAAAAATTTCCAACAGATTATTGATTAGACTAATCAAATGAATGAAAAACATAGCGTGAAATTTTTGAAGGATTAATTTTTTGTTTTTTAGTGCCTAGAAAATCATATTTTCAGTCGAAATTCTGTGAGAGACAAAAAAGTTTTTACACAAAATGGGGATCAGTCCATCACAACAAAAGTGGCCAGAGGCGTATTATAAATGAGGTCAGAGGGTAAAAATGGGTTTGATACCAAAAAAATCACCCTGTTGTTTTTCACAAGTTGCGTCGCTAAACCGTATAAGCCCATGAAAGTAACCAACGTGTCAAATTTTATCACCCTGTATTTCAAGAACGAAACTCATTTCAACTGTACTGTTGAAACCAATCTCCAAATTTTTACATAATTTTTCCATTGTAGCAAATATAAGATATAAAGAAATGAACATGCTCCGAATTGAGATCCCTATAGGAGATGTGAAATGACCATTACACAGTAACTACTTCTATTATTCAATAATACACATAAGTTGTTAATTTTGACTGAAGTTGCTTTTGTTGGTCATAGCTTTTGAAGGTTACTTCGATTTGTCTATCCCATGACTTAATTTGCTAATTCATTTAAACAAGAAAAATATACATCCATTCTTGAAGAATTCATTCATACTGCAATAATGAGAATTTTACGGAATAAGCAAGCAAAACAAAAGTGACGTTTTCTCTTTTTAAGGATTATTCAATTTTTAGGAACAACTTCAATACAATCAGAAGTTGAGAATTTTTCAATATGAACCATGGAATTCCGCAAAAATTAAAATATTCTTCTTGAAAAATTTGATTCTTAACAATTTGTACGAACACAACTGATTACATTTTTGATTACACCCATTCCAGTCTACAAACGGTTCACAAATTCCCTTCATACGTTCTCGAAGATATTTGGTATAAATAGTCGTTATTCTAGGATATATCATTTCTTCTAGCAGCTGTAGATAACTATCACCGTTCAGATAAAGAACGCTTCAACAAGAAAGTTGTACAAACCTGTCTAAACATATAAATTTTGTGGGGTTTATGTATGTATTGCCCTCTACAAATGATGATTATGGGTGTACCCATATTGACAATTGTATCTGTTCTCCTCTCCATTGACTATGAAAGTAGTGTCGCCAAAGAAACAGATATTTTGAAGACAGTAGGGTTTATTCATACTTTCACTCAAATTTTAGCAAAATTGCAAGCACAATCAAACTCATCTTCATTTAGTTCAATCTTTTTTTGGAGGGATGAAATATATGTTGATTCGCTATTCTATAGACAATTGTACTTGATATGTCAGATTGATGAGATAATTTCCGGACGGACTGAGTGTTGTCCATGTGTTGACGATCTAATATCGCAACTTCAACAGCTGCATTTCCCACAGTACATGCAGCTTCATGCTTTCGGTTCGCCGAACCAGTTGCTTCAAATTTTTGTATCAGAGATTTGACATATTGGTGATCAACTTCTTTCTGTGGAAGATTTATACTATGGTCCTTTGACGCAACTGTTAGTTTGAAATTTGTGATTTGTAGTCTTCTCTCAATTGAGTACACCAATCTCGAATCTTTATCGTATCGAATAACAGTGTTCTAATTGGACCAACAAATCGATCATTGTTTTATGAGAGTGATGAAAATATTGCTTCAGGAAAGAGATTGTAGAACATATGTAACGAATTGATGAGCTAATTGGAAAGTTTCATATCATTTTTTTGAATAACAAGTGATTCCTTTTCGAATTGAAGTCTGTTCGCAGTTTTTGGTTCCAGTAACCAAGCAAATTTGAAAATACTATCGAATGAATTTGATTCATTCGACTCGATGTACCCAGCTACCTAACAGAATAAATGCCCTGATTGGAACTCCTTTTATGGATCCCTTACAAAAAGTCTTGACAAAATTCGTTCAGAGTATCAAGAAACCTTTCCCATGAGGTGTCACATCATACTCTTCGATTGAAATTCTTAAGTTTGGGGATGCTGGAAAAGATAGTATAATGGTCAACATATTCTCCGTATATGAACTGTATTGCAAATGTTTGGAGAAGCGTCCTCCAAAGTTTCAAAAACAATTCAATTAGTGGAATGCCAAGGCGGATTATGAGACTGGTATGTTCATTAGGTCCAACATAAGATTTGGAATTAAGAAACTAAGGCAATTGATGAATATTTTTTCGTTCATAAAATTTTTCATTTTTTTATATTATCCTTTTCAACCTATTTTTCTCATGAACTTCGTTCACCTTCATCATTCCATATTCTTGAAAATATTTCATTAATCTATATTCATACGATATTATGTGCATTATTCTGAAAAATGAATGTTAATTCCTATCAGTTTTTGAGAAATGTATTTGTTTTATAGACCTTGAGACACCTTGTCTTCAATCAAATTTCATAACTTATGAAATGTTGTCGTACGTTTATAAAGTAGGCATTAACACAGTTATTACAAGAAAAAGCAGATAGTCGGGTTTTGTTGATCGTAAATTGTTTGTTGATGGCACACCCATAATTAATTCTCAACTTCCAGGTGTAATCTTTTCTACCTGCAATTCTTATTGTCATAACCGTGTTCCATAGAAAAAAGTTATAATTGAGCAAACATATTAAATATACGAGGAACTGTGAATAATTAAAACGACAAATTGATCTGGAGGTAAAAAGGTTGATAGGATGAGCTCAACTTTTTCAGGAATTCACTGGAAAATCACTGATCTGCTGGATCGGCACTGCTCGGCCTTATTAACTCAAAATGTGAACTTTAACGATGATTTGACGGAACAAGGTGCTCCTATTTACTCTTAAATTGAATGTATGGGTACAGTTGTATGTATCGTGGAATCCAACGCAATGCAAGTGGATGGAACAGTTGTGGTGTAGACTCAGTTGAGAAAATTGTGGCTAGTCTGTGCTTCTTTTGTGATTATCTTAAATAACAGCCAACAACAACAGCCAATACTACTCAGATATGCTTTTAAACGAGTTGAAACCAGCCATCACAAAAAAACTTCTAACCATCCGTACATTGTTCAACAATCCCGTATAAGCATGAACAAAATTATCTCTGTTGATCGATATATCGAATTTGACAGTTCTTTGCTTGTTATTGAATTGATATTATTGGAACAATGATATCGTATGTTTTCATTAGAAATGTATGAATTTGTAAATGTTATCATTACTCTATAATCCTCAAATAAGTGTGAAACAAACGCGACCTACTGTAGTATTCCTGAAAAGAAATTAAAAAGCTAATGTTTCTCGATGCATGAAATAAAAAGAATCAATTTACATTAATTTTCTTTCACTGATTCACATGTGAAGAAAAATATTCCATCAACGTTGCAAAAACGTTGCAAACATTGACTTGACTTATATTTTTATTGATTGAATAAATCGACATGAGTTCTCATGTTCGAATATACACTATGCACAAAAAGTCATTCATATTGAAATGTTGCTCTAAAAAAAACTTATCCACCACATTTGATACCTATTGTTAAAAATATCCTCTAAGTTCTTGTAGGACTGGTCTAACAAGGGTTCCGCTTAGGTTTCTTATGGCAAGATATTTTTTGGATTTTTTCGGTATTCATACTAAACGCTAGACTACAAGAAATATTGATCAACTGTTGGATAGGAACTGCGTTGCTCATAACAAGATAAAGTTTAACGATAATTGGAAAAAGAAAAACAGTTAACATTTATTCAGAAGTTACTAGAATATATGGCAAACGTTATATGAACCGTGGAATGCAACTTACTACAACTGTCTGAAAGAGGTGTGGTTAAGGCTCAGTAAAAAAATTCTGGCTAGCCAGTGCTGTGCATGTATAACAGCGTGCAACAGCTTATACTACTGAGATCTGCTCTAGAATAAGGTTAGCCAACCGTTATGGAAGAATATCGTGGATCTCAGAACGACTTCTTCTAGGCCTATTTTGCAGAGATTGTAGCTCTATTTATAGGGCGTAGGTTATTGAAATCACCCCCTGTGATACCACCATTGTGGCCGCTATATCCCTCTGTGTCACCCCTTCTTCAACGAGAGCAATTGTTCGACCCCTCTGCACATCAGACAATGCAACGTAAGGCATTTTCAATTATGATTATAGGCTTTTTAAAATTTGGAAATTCCTACTATCATCATGCTATCCAGTTTTTCTACAACAAGAAACCTCATTCTTCACAAGTAGTCACAGATCCATGGTTATATAAATTTGATTGTGTGTATAAAAATACAGGGTGATCCAAAGAAAAATAAACATCTCGATTTTTCGGTTTTGAAATGAAAATATGGAGATCGTTCGGACCCATCGATTTCTGATTCGAGGGGGAACAACTTATCCGATTTTTTCATCCCCGTAACTCAATTTCCTTAACAAGGGTGAGCACAACCCCCTGATTTTAAAAAGGGATGAGGGAAGTTTTCATCGTTAACGAAATGGCAGCTAAAAAAGTGGAAGACTACTTACTTTAGTGATTAGTTTATTAAGTGCTGAAAATGGGCCATATACCGGCGTAAAGAACGCCGGTACAAGGCTAGCTTATGTTGAATTAACCTCGAGGTATGCAATGTTTTTATTTATTTGTTGATTTTTTGTTCTAAAAAGTAGACAGACCATCCGTTCGATTTACCTTAGTCTCTTGTTAGTCTATCGTGAATTTTTAGGAACGTTGAAACTGTGCCAAAGCGATTGTAAATTTGTAGTAGGATCAAAAGGGTGGTAATGATTAAATTAATTTTTAGAAATGAAGACTCTACAAAAATGTATCCGCTGCTTACAATGTACAAATGGTTGCTAATTTTGTCGCTACTGATTCAGTCGGCAACAAGAAGAGGTGGTATGAAGGAGGCGAAGTGAGGAAGTGGCTATCTTAGCTCAAGTAGCGATGGATCCGACCCGGAAATTGTCCAATGTGTATGGTGTTTCACGAACAACATTCATGCAATTTTAGAAAACATAAATTCCATCCTTTCGAGACACGATTGGTTCAGGAACTGATTGATGATGATTTTGATCGCCGACTCATGTTCTGTGAAGTGGTCAGTGAAATTATTAACAATAATCCAAACTAAACGTTCAATATCTGTTTTTCGGATGAGTATTAATTTTACCTTGACGGCACTGTAAACAGGCATACTGTCGGTACTTGTCAGATAAAAATCCAATATTATTTCGAGAAGAGCAGACTTAGCATCCCCACAAGTTGAATGTTTGGGCGGGTATTTATGAAAATCACATCATCGGCCCTTTTATCATGCCCGGTAATATCACTGGCCAAATTTATTTAGAACTATCACAGAACGCTATTTATCCAGCCCTCATACAATTATTGGAGAATGAAGAAGACCATAAAAAGATCATTCTTCAACAAGATGGCTCTCCACCTCATTTGGTTCAACCTGTGCGTCAGTTCTTAGATGGAAATTTTCCTCAGGCCTGGATTAGAAAAAGGGGACATATTGAGTGGCCACCCAGATCACCTGATCTGGCGCCACTGGACTTTTTTTTATATAGATGTCACCTGACATATAGGATTTACGCTACCCAACCTGAGTCAATGAATGATTTGCGAATTCGGATCATTAATGAATGCCGTCCAATTGAACCAGAAATGTTGAGTAATATACGTGAACGATTTGAGCAACAATTATTTTACTGCATGGATGTGAATGGTGCCCATTATCAGCACTTAATAAACTAATCACAAATGAAGTAGTTTTTCACTTTTTAGCTACCATTTCTTTAACGATGAGAATTTTGAAACGAACATTTACGGTCAGATAGTACTCGATAAGATCTTCGAAATGAGGTTTCGCAGAACCCCTGATTCCTACTCGAAATCAAGGGGTTGTGCTCACCCCCGGTAAGGAGTTGAAGCTACGGGGATGAAAATATCGGGAAAGTTTTTTACCGTCAATTCAGAAATGGACGGCCGAGAAACGAAGCGACAGACTGCAGTTTCGCCCTTATTAGGAGCTCATCAGTGTCGCATATCGCTTCTCAGCATCCTACCAACCTACATCGGGGTATTCTATCAAGTCCATAGAGGGCGACTCTCATACGTATGTACGAGGTGCGTCCTTTCTGGAATTGATAGGGTACCCCGATGTAGCTTGGTAGGATACTGAGAAGCGATATTCGACACTGATGAGCTCCTAATAAGGGCGAAACTGCAGTCTGCCGCTTCATTTCTCGGTATCCTGCTTAGTTGCATTATTGTGGCGCTCGGGGGCTACGTGCATGGCGGGCAGATTTGTGAACTAGCTCTTGTCAAGAGGGATTATTCATTGATCTACGGATTTTTGAATAATTCGGCTTGTTTCAAGTTTATATATATATATATATATATATATATATATATATATATATATATATATATATATATATATATATATATATATATATATATATATATATATATATATATATATATATATATATTCAGTAGCATAACGATCATATCGGTGGATCTTTGATGATATGTCGATGGCTTAGAGTGAACACCTCGTACTTACTAAATAGCCAAATTTTCAGGAGGGACAGAAAACTTCTAATATTTCCTGTTAACCGATTTTCATTTTTTTTTCGTGAAATAGGACTCAAAATATGATTTGTTATTTCTCTTTAAACATTTTCGGAGATAAAATTCACTAGTGTTTTTATTTTCTGACACAAGAGATTATCACGCCAATCTGTCATTGACTTACGCGTTTTTCAGTGATTTACGTGTCTTTTAGATTGAAAAATGGTTATTATACGGGGCTTTCCCGAGAGTCATAGGACACAAATCCTCAAGAAGGCAAACAGTTTTCAAGTATTTCCACCAGAAATTATATTGACAGTTGTTGAAACAAGAACATAATAAAATAAAAATACTTTTCTTGAAAAACTAACAAAATGGACAGAGTGAAAACAGAAATAAATTCAAAAAAATACATCAGTCTCATTCCCAACCTTCACATGACAGATAAAGGAATAAAAGTGGAACATCGACTCTTATCACAGATCTTCCTTCCACTTTTAAATGCGAAGTGAGGTTTTGAGTAGTAAAAAGGGTGCACATCCTTCGGTAAAACGGTCTTCATCTCATGAAGATGCTTGAATTTTGTCGCCTCAATTGGAGGAGAGTTTTAAAGAGTTGTTTTACATGAACTTCTGCTGATGGTTGAGCAATAATTCTTGGCAGATCCGAAAATGTGTCCGAGAAAAGGAGTTTAAATTTCAGTGATCAATTAGGTACGTATCTAATGCATCACGGATCTGTAACAACAGGATCATCTTTCTTCACGCAGGGCCTAATCGATGACACAAAAAAGTCGCTGAACTTAAAATAAAGGCACTTTACCGAGTACGGCGAGTGATTGATTCTTGCACTTCGACAGGCATCAAGGTAACCTGCAGGGGAATATATTTCTCTGTTCTTTATTTTACACTCGACCCTATTGTGGATGGACTGTGACCCTTTTCCAAGAGTTATAATAAATCCTGTTTTTTTCTGACATAGTTAGAAGGGCATTTGATAGGATACTATTTCTATTTTGATGAGTGCAGTCATCACTGTATAAAATGAGATGGCTCTACTCCATTTTATCAACTTCTTCGTCTATGATGTGGAGTAAAGTACTAGCAAACTCGTCAGCATTGAGCCCCCCTTTTATCCCAGAGGAAAAAATAGCCCTATTGAGTTTTCTGATTAAATATTGAAGAGTTGTGTACTTTCAATTTCGTTCTGTAGTGGAGAGCGACGCGTTTAATTTGGGAACAGCGGTTTTATCAATTGAATTTGTTTTGTCTTCTTATTATTCTCGTTTTGCTTCATCTTTCCTACTAATATGAAAATTGTATACTTGGCACAAGTTTGCTACATCATATCAGCAGCAAATAGCATACTTATCTTTTTTAGGCTGAAATAAGCTCAGGTGGCTTTCATAGAATATTCCAGAAAAGGTTAAAATAGATGCTTTCAGCTCCACCTTACCTTGATCCTCACAGAAAAACTAGTATAATCCGAATAATTTAGTTTTGGTCTGCCATTTAGGCTCAAGATATAGTAAAGAGTGTCCTTTCTGCCATAATCGGATTCAAGTTTTGGCAGGGAATCGAAAAAAATTCTGATGAACTTCCTTTGATGTTTTTCTTCTACCTTTCTTGTGAACTGCATTTCAGAGTTACTGTTTTTACTTTCTTCCTCTTTAGGTTCACTTTCTTCCATTTCTTAGTCCTCATCAGCTGTATGTCCTTCAACTGAAGACACCCAGCTCAAGATGGTCTATTCTTCAATACAAAATGTGCTCAGAAACATCTTTTTGCACACTTTTATTCTATCTCCATTCGGAGAATATTTCAGATAATAAACTATTGTGCTGTTGCGTCTATTCTCACCAACTGCAGAAGGCACTTTTCTTTGAGCTACTGATTTTCTATCGATCAAATTTTCGACGTGAATTTTTCTTTTCCTCAATTTAACCCCCAAAATTTTTCAAAACACAAATTTTGGTCTTCATCCGACATTGTATAGCAGTTGAATAATTTCTTATTGTTTTGTGTGCAAGAACAACGGGGTCTCAATTCCGTCGCCTTCTTTTTCACGTCCAAAACAATTTTTCCTCCCTCAATTTTCCTTCTTTCAATGTATTCTCTGCCTTTCAATCTCTTCATTTTGTTTTTTTCCTGAATCCACGCAGTTTTGTCTGACCTCCCTCTCTTTTTTCGCTTTCTTTCACCTTTTACTTCCTTACTGATTCGTAAAATCATCTCCAAAGAGAGTTGGTGCCGACTCTACACTGGCTTCATCGTTGAAATGTTCATCTGCTGCTAACTTATAATTGGGAACTTCGTGGTCATTGTCTTTTTCACTGCCTTTAGGAGATATATTGGTTGTTCCATTGGTTGGATGTTCACTCGGATTTATTTCATTACAAGAATGGCTAGCAAGGAAATCTTGTGTGGTTTGCACAAGAAAACTATAATTAGGGCTGAAGTTGAAGAGCTGTAGGTCGGACTTATGGACTCATCAATGCCAATGAGCTCTATATCAATTGGTTTCTGCAAATCAAGTAATAGAAAAGTGCCACCTTCCTGATCAGATTCTGGTAACTCGTCGCCGTTGTCCCAATCACAACCTTCAAGTTCTTCAAGAAGAAAATCAGTGCTTCTCAACCCTGCCGTTTCAGTTTCCTAAAGAATGTTATTATTTTCGTGGATGTGATTAGTAGTAAGAAAGAAACCTCGATGTCATGATCTGAAAACAAAAAATGATCGATTTCAGCTATTAATTGTGAGTTCCGATTCGATATCGGCCATCCCGAAAATTGAAAAATCAATTATGATAATTATCATTCATCGTTTAATTCGAATTGAATACTTTGAAGCAGCTACGAAAACCTTCCATTCCATCCAAAAAAATTGATTTCAAAAGATTTTGTTCTTGAATGAGAGTGAAAATCTCGTATATCCTACATAGAAGGTTTCGAAAACGTGTTGTCGGAGAGTGAAAACCTCGTAAATCTTATATACGGGGTTTGCACAATAACATAGCGTGAACATTCGATAAGAAAACCCAGTAATCCCAATATACGAGTTCATCACGCTACCGGCAATGAAAACATAACCTGAATACAAGGTCTTCATTCTGAAGTTCGTAATTCAAGCACTTTCATATTGGCGAAAGATGTATCTTAAATCAATATTCTCACCTGTCAGATGCGAGTTGTTGTTTGCACTAAATTTTTAGCAATTCAAACAAATACTTACCTATAAACTCTGCACGAACACAGTGCGATGCACAACCCCTAACTTACCTACTAGAAATACGTGTTTCTCATTCTTAATCTACTACATTTCCGAACAACGAGGTTAGGTTTTCTTGCGACAGAGGGCAGTACGAATTTAGTTAAAATATGGGACCTATTGCAACACGGGAAATACGAGTTTCTCATTGTAGATCATCAAAAATCCCATTTTGACGAAAATTGAATTCACGAAGTTTTCACTCTGAGCCATCGATGTATAAATATGACTTTTACCATCGGTATAAATAAGGATTGCGAATATTACTATGTAAAAAATATCACTGTTTAAGATGAAAAATTTATTCGACGTTATAGTTATTTCGAGCTCTACCTTATCATCGGGCAAGTATGAGTTTAGAACTAAAATATGAAGTTAGCAATTTTTATATATACGAGGTATGTCAATTAAGTTCGAAGAAGTTGACAATGCTGCGGCGGTTGGTAACTCTGCAGCGTTCGCATTGATTTCATTCGAAACAGAATTCATTTCTGCCTCAGCCTGAGCAAGTTTCGTATTGATCGGTAATATACTTCATATTTTATTGTCCTTTGATCATCGACCTGTTTTGACCCACCGTCGTGAAGATGAGTGATAAAATAACTGAGCAAAGAATAGTGATTAAATTTTTAGTGAAACACGGCGAAACTTCCGTGAGAATTATGAAACAATTAACCCCCGTAAATGAAGAAGATTATCTGAAAAAAATCAGTTGTCTACGACAGAGCTAAGTCGTTCAGAAGCGGCAGAGAGTCAGTGGATGTTGATCCGCCCGAGGGAGCTTCCTCCACCTCTCGAAACGCACAAAACCTCGATAGGTTGCACTCGCGAGTGCTTGGAGCCAACGAGTAAGCCTAAGAATGTTGGAAGACGAGTTGGGCATCAAGAAGGAGATGATCCGGAAGATGCTACACGATGATTTAGGGATGCGTAAGCTGTGTGCAAAAATGATTCGCAGAGTGCTGACAGTTGAGCAGAAAGGAGCTCGATTGCCATCTGTCAAGACATGATTTCTCGAAGTTCAAATACGACCCTGAGACCAAAAGGCAGCGCATGCAGTGGGTAGAGAAGGGGGTTAGCGCCCCACGAAAGCAGAATGTCAAAATCGAAAGTGGAGTCTTTACTCATCGTATTTTTCGATATTAATGGAGTTGTACACCACAAATACATTTTAGCAGTTCAGACAGTCAACGCAGTATTCGCAGTTTTGAAACGTCTGAAAGCCCTTGTGTTTCGTGTACGACCTGAACTGGCTCCGGCCCACTCGTCATTCGTGGTTCGTAATTTTTTAACCAAAAACGGCATTTCAACACTTCCACACCCTCCCTACAGTGCAGATCTGGCCCCCTGTGACTTCAATCTGTTCCTACAGCTGAAGTCGTACCTCAAAGGAAACAGATATGACGGACTTTCGGAAGGCCAAAGCATCACGACGGCGGTTCTGAGGCACCTATCTTCTGTACACTACGAGTACGTTTCGGCAGGTCAGACAGTCAACGCAGTATTCTACAATAAAGTTTTGAAAAGTCTGAAGACCCGTGTGTTTCGTGTAAGACTCGAATTGGCGGAGTGCAGATGTGTGATTCATCATTAAAATGCTCCGACCAACTCGTCATTCCCAGTTCAAGATTTTCCAACCAGAAACGGTATTCCAACACTTCCACACCCCTTGACAGTCCAGATCTGGCTCCCTGTGACTTCCATCTGTTCCCACAGTTGCAGTCGTACCTCAAAGGAAACAGATATGACGGACTTTCGGAAGTCCAAAGCATCACGACGGCGGTTCTGAGGCACCTATCTTCAGGAGGGTTCAGGGTATGCTTCCAATAGTGGGTTCAACGGTGGCGGCGATGCATGGAACTCGATGGAGACTCTTGCGAAGGAATATAAGGTATTTTCAAGTATTTATGTACTTTCCGGACCTTCCGGGCACTTTTCCGCGAACTTAATTGACGTACCTCGTAGGTAGAGAGAAATGTGTTAACAGAACTGGTAACACTCATATTAAAGATGAACATTGGGTGCTTATATATGATTGAGAACGACTTAAAAATCCCAAATATGGGAAATAACATAAATCAGTCAGGTACTTAGGTAATATTTGATTATTGTCTGTACCTTTTTGTGCTTGGTAAAGGATCTGTTGATTGTCTTTTGATGGAAAAATGTGGTTTTTTTCTATGCAATGTGCCAGAGTGAAATCTATTTTTCTACCAAACTCATACAGAAACACAAAAAAATTCTACTTTCCCTGAAAAATTTGAAATCTCGATCGAAAGAATCGTTATTTTCATTCCATGAGAAATTAAACGATTTCTATAAACGAAAGCAGTTCAAAGAAACCTTTATTTCAAATGCAATGATATTCAAGCCAGTGAGAAGAAACGTGTTAATAATATAGCAATATAACATTTTTCCCCTAGTTAACTTACGCATATCCAAAGTAATAAACGAATATTTGACAAGATGTTATTTTCCTCATGGCTGATCATCAGAACCGTTTCCATGCCATAAAGAATTTCACCCTTTTCTGAGGATTTAGGTTAACATAGTGCTTCTATACGTTTCTGGAACTATTTTGTCCCTTGTTCCCCCATCGTCTTTAACGACGCCACGCTTAGCTGTAATTTTCTGTGAACCGTCCCTTCAGAATATAAAGTCAAAGTTCGTACAATATGCTTTCCTGCATTATATGAAGTAACCTTGAAGTTTTTAGATGGTTATTTATAAGCAAACTTTAATATGATATTAACATCTTAAAATCGTTGTAATGTGGAATGATATTCTTCTCAGAACATGATTACAGTTAGATTCGAAAATTTTTCTAACGCAAAACAAAATCAATATCTCGATTCTTTACATTTTTGGTTTTTGTAGCAACAATATGTTGAAATATTGATTATTCTTTCCAGCAATTTCTATTTAATATGAAATATGAGTTCATTTAAGGAGATATTTTACAGATTTTCCTGAGAGATATGTTCAAAATAGGGTACACCATCGGGATTACTAAAAATCGCCCTACACAGATTTGGTATACTGGGAATTAAATTTCAAATCGTTTGATGATCAATAACATTCCATTCGTGTACCAGAGCCTAGAATACTTGATTTTTCAGTTGTCAGAGAATATAAAACGATTAAATTTTTGTTACTTTTTTTCTACCTCAATTGTTCAATTGGATTTAGGTTAGGTGTTTAAACAGTAAGTAGCAATAAATATGAAATCAATTTTATCAATTTCAATAAAACTCTCACCACTCTTGATTATCAAATATCAAACTACATAGAAATCAATGAACAATTCAAATAAACTCTTGCTTATTAATACTCTGGAAAAATCCTAATCTAACCTCATTTAATTCTTTTTGGAATTGAAATTGTTCCTTATTTCTTCAAAATTATCCTCTCTCATTCAAAGTAGCTACATTCCTTATGAGGGGACTTTCTATCTGACACCTTCCTCGATAAAGAGAAAAATTAATTCATTTGTGATCTACAAAATGTTAACTAGTCGTTCTCTGTGGATGACAATTAAATAAATCGAGAAGAATGTACCTACCTGTGGCATTGCTCACATATCTATGTGATATTTCGTTCTCGGTATCAAAAATAACAAATATCGTCGACGTAGCTCTACCACTCTTTAAAAAAATATTCAAAACTAGGATTTATAGTCGTTCCTTTACCTTTCCATCCACGATACACCAAAGGACTTAAAAAATATCCAAAAAATCAACATAAAATTGGCCAACGAATCAAATTCAGTATCGAAAAGCTTATTCAGAAATCGAGAAGACAAAATAGAAGCATTCAATAAGAGTGGCATATATGGAATTATTTGTAAATATTATGAAAAGGCAATGTTGGACAAACTGAAAGATTAATGAAATCCTAATTAGAAGCATATTTAAAACACAGACTTATGATAATCAAGCGTTGTCGAACGCTTTATCAAGGCTATAGAATAGATTTTGAGAATTAAAATTTATAGAAAATGATGGAAACGCGAATAATCTGAACGTTTCTGCAAATATCTACATGAAGAAATGCAAACACCCACTAATCAATAACAAATGTCCGATTCCGTTCAGTGTACTCTACAATTTGTTAGATTAGAAAAGTCCAGTAATAGTGCATTCGTTCAATCATGTCGAAGGTTTGTCAAAATCGTCTAGTCGCAGAGAAAGATTAACTAAAAAAGACTGAGATGTATACAATTCAATTGAGTGTTCTATACTTTCCTAATGTTGCGAAACTAGCGACGAGTTCTGATTTAAAGTCATGAGGAAGCGTTGTATAGTGTATTTAGTGTGATAGCACGTCAAAGCTTCCAGTCTCCTTAGTAGTAGAGAAATACATCATTACTTACCAACAATAATGAATCACTGCATCGTTTAATTCTTCTCCTTCCTTCAATTCAGAGTTTCTAGAAATTTTGAAAGCAGGTGCTTACATAACATTACACATTTCCAGAAAAGCGTGAATAAATGAGAAAAAACTGACACAAAAGTCTTTGCTGAACTGAACTTTTCTGCAGGATTTCATGTTAGATGTTTTTTTTCGATCCGATAGATATCAAGAACAATAATTTATACCTACACTTTGAGCAACCATAACGTCAATAAACGACCCTAGAAAAATAATGCGTTTGCTGCACCTTCCTCAATTTAGCAGAGGAATGAGGAATCATCAACTGATATAGGTTCCACCAGGCCGGAAACATCCTGTAGATATATTTATAACTGTTGTACAGAGACAAACATTTTGAAAATGACATTTATATTTAATTTTTCCCATATGTATTGAAATGATATCAAGTAGTGAACTAAAATTTGTTTTATTTTATAGGACTGTTCCAGAAAAACTGCCTTTTTAATTATCCTGCCAATATTCTTCGACTTCTGTAGCACTGCCTCGTCTTTCAGAGACATTTTCAACTTAGATACAAATAAACTAGTTCGAGTACCTCGAGAAGAGAAAATTTATTTA
Source organism: Cryptolaemus montrouzieri (assembly GCA_013387265.2). Taxonomy (NCBI): domain Eukaryota; kingdom Metazoa; phylum Arthropoda; class Insecta; order Coleoptera; family Coccinellidae; genus Cryptolaemus; species Cryptolaemus montrouzieri. The sequence goes on from JABFTP020000103.1 coordinate 47,235,058, forward strand.
GACCGGTATGGAGGAAATGTTGCTAGTGAATCAGTGTTGAATACCAGAACTATCAAACCAGAAGATGCGCAAGATACCCGTGATCCAGCAGGAACCAATGTTGGAAAACGATGTATTAGATGTGAACCTGGGAGATATTCCCCCTACGATCCGTATGATAGAAGATACGATGGTTACAGAGATAGGTATGATGACCGATATGATGATCAAAGGTAAATATAATATATATAGAGTATAATTTTCAGGCTTCTAAATTTTCTTGTTAGAGAGAACCACACAATTTCAAAGACCAAATCTCCATTTTATAATATGCTGCGATGTTTGTGCTTCTCTGTGTTAATTTATAAAATGTACTTGAATACAAAACTAGTGGCCGTTACTTGATAGACAAATACAAAATAAAAACTGAACTAGAGTACGAAAATTTATTTTAAATTTACACAATGGGATTAAAAGTGAGTGAAACTACCTTAGGCAAATAGACAGAACTTCTATCTAAAGCATTCACAAGAAAACCAATTAGGTAAAAGGAAGCTATTACGAAAATCTTCTTGTTCATCCAGTGACATGTTGAAACGTTTATATTCATTGACTCTAAAGGATTTCAGATATTGGTATCAAGTTTTTCATTAGCTTTCTTCTATTATTTGATGAAATGAATTAAAATGAGAATTGATAAAAGGAATTTATTTTTTATTGATGAAATTACGATAATAATCATGGACTTTAATGATAAAATTTTTGTGAGTTATACCAATATATAGGGTGCGCCACAGAAAACCGGACAATTTTTTTCCGTTATAACTTTCGCAATTTTAGAGCAAGATCATTCGTTCTTGCTTCATTGGAAAGCCAAAGGACTAGGTTTTTCAGGAATTGTATCGAAATTGCACTTCAATTCAATATGGCAGACTCATTCGTTAATGAGCAATATTCCAAGATCGCTGAAACGTTTTTTTTTACTAAAAAATTCAAATGAGGCATTCAGCTGGTAACTCATTCTTTTCTGAACAATTCGACATATTGATTTTAAAATTATTCCAAGAATTTGTGAAAAAGTAGAGTGAAGATGTTTTTCATTCTGATTTTCAGCTGAAATCGAAATATATATTTTTCACCTCATGGCGTTACCTCTCCAGAAGTTGTGCTCTTCATGGATGTTCTAAAAAGGCCAAGAATCATACTTACTGAAACCAACCTAAAATTTGATTTCCGTTCGAATTCAAAATGGACGACTTCCTCAGATATTAACAATTTTTCCCGCGCATTTAAAAGTTTTCGCGGTTGTAATGAATCAAATGCGTAATTCAATCACTAGATTGAGCCTTGCCCATCATTTTGAAGGATCGAACTCGACTATCTATTCAGAATTGTACTAATTGTCGTCAATAATGTTTCTCTTTTCGACCATCATATGCACCTCCCATTGTGAAATCTTTGAATATAGACTGCATGCATTAACTCTATGATAAACAAAAAATTATGAAATGTCATAGAGTTTTAGACGACATCTGGTTACATACATCTTGGTATTGCTTGTTTTTGACGTTTGAAATTGTTAACAATAGTTTTAACAAATGAAGATAAGCGTTTCATTGAATGTTTAGTTATGCGTGGCTATACTGCTGGTCAAATATTCCGCCAATTTCCAGCCTCTAATTACAAAAGAAGTACAATCTATGATTTTGAGGAAAAATTTCGGATAGCAGGAACATTAGAAAGAAGATCAGGATGACGGTTTCCCAAATATCTCAGAGATGCCAACTGTTTAAAACATCTGCTGGAATAATAATACGACATGATTTTGTTTAACAAATCACATGAGTAAAAACATTCAATAAAAAAAATCAAGTACTCTGAATGGAATATGACGTTCATTGGCATCCACAACCATCTGCACCCGCCTTTTCCAGCTCTCTATGGATCTTGAAATTACTTCTTGATCAAGATTGTTCCAACATTATTGAATTTTTTGCCTCAGCTCCTCACAATTACTGAAAGTAATACAATTTTGATACACCATTTCTACCAAATGACCCCACAGAAATTAGTCGCACGGATTAAGATCGGGATTATTTGGGGGCTCGCGTTCTGGTTCGATGATATAGTCTACGCGTTGTCTAATATAATCCATAGTATAGTGACTGGTATGACATCTGGCACCATCCTAAAATCAATTGAAATAGATTTCATTTAGATACATCTAATTTGGGACACCCTGTACACCGACGGCCAGTTGAGAGTAAGTAGTGTTTTTTTGTGATATAGTACTGGTTGTTCATTTCTTTGACAAACGTTGTCAGAAATATATGGAAAAAATTGTAGAATTACAAAGTAGATTTGAATCAATAAAAATCATCCAACACGCTACTCAATTTCTCAACCGTTCATTTTCAGCTGGTGGCAACTTAACTTATTCATGTCATAAAAAAACAGCAATCATTTACCTTTATGAAAGTGAAGTGAGGAGTTGACACCTCAATAGTTGGTAACATATGATCGAAAATTGTGTGCCAATAATTTTCCGAATCAAATTCTATGCCTTGTTCTATAAAAATGATATTTGATTTGAAGTTTCTCGAAATACCGTCAGAGACTATTACATGCCTGGTTATTTTTTTTCTCTCCCTCTGCAAATGAATTAAAGTCACATTTTTTTTTAATTTCATTCGTCTGAACACAAATTCTGTCATTCTAGCTGTTTTTTGGTGGGGCAACATTGAAATTTTTTCGTCTGTGAACCAGATATTTTCAATTTGTCTACGTGTTCTAAATCTATCTAATAAATTCCTGAATCGCTCGAATCTGCGCTCTTTGACATTCTTGAGTCAATTGAAAATTATAGTGCCTCGGAAAATACTTAAGACCCAAATCGTATCTTATTATTTTTCCCACAGAGGTTTTTGAGATTTGACATCTCTGAAACCTTTGGTTCCTGGAGTTGTGATAGGGCTGACTGCTAATGCAGAAATTCGCTGAATGTTATCCTTAAATTGTCAATTGTAATACAAACTATGTAGAGTTGATGCTAGAAACAGATTATGAAAAAGGCGACTACCTGTGTTCCAACAGTTCTAGCTGCACCAGTAACTAGTCTTTTTCCTAATGACCCTATTGTCCGAAAATTTTCCTCAAGATCATAGATTGTACTTTCTTTGTAAAACGGCTCTGAAAATTGGCGTAACATTTGGCTAGCAGTATAGCCACGTACAAAGAAACCTTCAATGAAACGCTTATCCTCACTTGTTAAAACCGTTGTTAACAATTTAAACGTCAAAAACAAGTAACACCATGATAAAATTCGAGTTCAAACCAGATGTCGTCTAAAACTGGATGGCATGTCATAATTTTTTGTTTACAATAGAGTTAATGCTTGCATGTTCAGAGGTTGCACAACGGGAGATGCATATGATGATGGTAAAGAGAAACATTATTGACGACAATTGGCACAATTCTGAATCAATATTCGAGTTCGACCCCACAAAAAGATGGACAAGGCCCAATCTAGTGATTAAATCACGCAGTTGATTCGCGAAAAATATTTTAATGCACGGGGAAAATTATTAATACTTGAGAAATTCGGCCAATTTGAATTCGAACGGAAATCAAATTTTAGGTTGGTTTTAGTAAATTAGGGATCTTCGTCTTCTTAGAACATCCATGAAAAACACAGCAAATTCAGGAGTGCCAACGCCATGAGGTTAAAAATATATTTCGATTTCAGCTGAAAATCAAAATGAAAAAAATTTTTCACGCCATATTTTTACCAATTCTTGAAATATTTTTCTCAAATTGTTCAAAAAAGACTCAATTATCGACTGAATGCCACACTCGAATTTTTAGTGATCGTTCCAGCGATCTTGAAATATTGCTCATTTTCGAATGAGTCAGCCATATTGGATTTCACGGAGAGTGAAATTTCGATACAATTTCTGAACTTTTTTGACACCTGTAATTTTTTTCGTATCTCCTACCGTTCTCGAGCAAAAAATTATTAATCGATTGTATGCATTCGCTGAATTGAAAGTACTTCTAATTAAAAAAAAATGACTAGTGAGCTTTGATTTTTTCTTTTTTTATTCATTTTGACAGTTGCTAAACTTGAACCAGCGTCAGCTCGAATTGTTTATTAAATTAACTATTAGTTTTAAGACTTTTGAAGTTATTGCTGTGAGAAAAAATGGCTAATTTTACTAACGCCGAATTGGCTGAAATCTATTACATATACGGTCTGGCTGACGGAAACAGAACAGAACAGAAGCTAGGCGATTATATCAGGTGGGCTTTCCTAATCGAGTAACACCAGGCAGGCGAACATTTTCAAATATCCACAGAAGGTTGATTGAAACTGGTACTTTAACTGCAAATAATCATTTAAAAGGTTCAACTCAAACTATGAGAACTCCAGATATTGAGGACGCAGTTTTGAATTGTATTGATTTGAATCCTCATGTGAGTACAAAAAAAATTGAAAATCAGTTGAATATTTCACATGTTCTAATTTGGAGGATGCTCCACGACTTTTCATTGTACCCGTTTCATATTCAACGCGTCCAAACTCTACTTCCTCGAGATTTTCGTTCAAGACTGAATTTCTGCAGATGGTTCTTAGATAAAATTAGAGCCAATGCTCATTTTGATAGTGAAATAATGTTCACAAACGAAGCTAATTTTCGGAAACTGCTATCACAAATTTTCACAATAATCATTATTGGGCTGAGGAAAACCCCCATTTGATTGAAAAATCTCATCATCAAGAACAGTTCTCACTAAATGTCTGGGTCGGAATGATTGGAAATTATTTGATTGGGCCATTTTTTTTTGCCTGACAGACTGAACGGTCCTGCTTATCGGCAATTTCTCAAGGAAGAATTACCTTTATTGCTCGAAGATGTGCCACCTTTGGTGAAAAACATAATGTGCTTCATGCAAGACGGGGGGGCACCAGCACACTTCAGTGGAGAAGCTAGGGAATTCTTGAATAATACATTCAACAACCGATAGATAGGTCGCGGCGGACAAGAACCATGGCCTGTTAGGTCCCTAGACTTAAATAGTTTAGACTTTTTCTCATAGGGTTACCTCAAAAGTTTAGTTTTTACTACTCCAGTGAACACTGTTGAAGAATTGAGGAATCGAATAATAGTTTCTTGTGACACGATAAGGAATAAACCTGGAATATTTCAAAGAGTGCGTAATAATATGCGATGAAGGGCAGAGGCCTGTATTCTTGCAGATAGAGACACTTCTAGCAATTTATTAAGTTATTAATTGTTCATTTTTCAGTTTGATATTGAATAAGTATAAGTTGAGTCTCAGAAGGCGAGGTACCAAAATGAAAGCAAATTTTGGGTATACCTATCGAATATTTTTATTATTTTCTTTTTATTTAGCGAATAACATACAATTTAAATAATTCAAATTCAATAATTTTTCACTCAAAAACGGTAGGAGATACGAACAAATTACAGATGTCAAAAGAGTTTCTAAATTGAATGAAGATTACAAAACTTGATTGTGCTCTGATCAGTAGCGTATTGCAAAAAAGTTTGAGAGGGCAAAAGGACACATGGCCTCGGAGAAGAAAACACCTTGTAAATTTAAGTTAATCTATTATCTAGGACGTAAAATGATGAAGGCTGTAGGAAATAGCTTGCTAGAGATGGCTGAACATCTCAAAAACTGTAGGATTTTGAAGAAAAAACCAATTTTTCCGGCAATTTCAACACTCTGTAGCTCCGTAACGCAGCTTCTGCAGACCTATGTTTATAAAAAAAATTTTCTTAAAATTGCTCTCAGATTTACCCCCTCAAGTTGTGACATAATATTTTGTAACACCCTGTATATAAATCGGCAGGTATAAAATTAATAAAAGCAGGTGTTATTTACATATCTCAAAGAGAGAAGAAAAAACCGGGCTATACTAATCGTTCAGAAGATTATCTCTATGAGGGGTTTGTTGCAGTATGGAAATTTCGATTGATTCCAAGAAACTTTCGTCCTTTAGGTATTCTGTGAATAATTTCAAGTTGATCTATGGGTGGAAAATGATTTGATACAATGTGAAGCGAAAGTAGAGTCGTCTCTGGTTATTGTAATCTGACTAATGGTCCTCATATCTCGTTTTGAATGAACAACCAGTTTGAGCTATATAGACACCTTCACAATCCATACAAGACAACTTATAAACCTCAGTTTTGTGAATTTTATAGCCAAAATATGTTGATGAAATATATTTATTTGTATTAGTTGATCCTATTTGTTGGAAAATATTATAATATGCTATTTGTGTTCGTTTTTCGAATCATTTTGTTTATTATATTGGAGGGATAACCATTGTTCTTAGCTATTTCTTTAATAGTGGACACTATTGGACATATTTCCTTCAGTAATGGCAGAGTGAAGGCCATTTGAATCATTAAATTAAATGCAATCTAGTTATGAGACTTTGAGTGCGTTGAGTCATAAAGTATGCAAATATCAGTAAAGGTGGATTTTCGATAAATAGCAAGTGTGTTATTCATAAGAGTGATTGTTAGGTCTAAAAGTGAATCTAATTATCGACTTCTCTCTCTATTTTGAATTGAATTTTGTGATGAGTGCTATTGATGTAAACTAAAAATTGATCTAGTTGTTAAGCGGTTCCTATGAAACATGCAAGTATATCGTCTACATATCTATACCATAAATTTACTAATTTTGATTTAGTGGGATTGAATATGATGTCTTCAATATACGTCATGAAAATGTCAACTTGTAGAAGGCTCAATGGTGATCCCATCGGTAGACCATGAAGTTACAATAATAAATTCTATGAACAACCTCTATGTTAATGACAATTCAATTCAATCAGAATATATTCCATGTCCTGACATGAGCCCCTTTACACTTTTTCTTCTTTCTGTGCCACTTCCACAACGAAGATTGGCGATCATCGTAGCAATTTGAACCATGGAGAGCACCGCTTTGAACAGGGACCGCGTTTCGCATAACATGACCAAAATACTGGAGTTTTCTTTCTTTGATTTCTGTGAGTAGCTGAATATCACGTCCGATCTTGCAAAGGGCTTCTACGTTAGATACGTAGTCTCTCGAAGAGATTTTAAGCATTCTCCGGTATATCCACCTTTCGAATGCTTCAATTTTCTCCTCTAGATACTGAAGCAGCTTCCAGCCTTCTCTACCACACAGCACTACTAAGAAAACTTAACAATGGACCATTCGAAACCTCAGATCCAAACTCAGGTTCCTACTAGTAAGCAACTTTTGCATCTTAATGAAAACTGCTCGAGCCTGTTCAATTATACTCTGTATCTGAGGTCTTACTTCCCACTTGCTGTCGACTAGGCAGCCGAGGTATTCATATTGCGTGCACGTTCGATTTGCTGACCCCTCAGTTGTTGAGCGGCTGGAATGTCTTCATTTTTGCTGAATACTATGAGTTTGGTCTTCTTAATATTCATTTCAACGCCATACTTTTCGCTAGCCGCGTTTACTCGGTCTAGTAGTAATTACAGTCCCTCAGCTGTTGTTGCTGTAAGCAAGGTTACTTATTGGTTCCTCATTCACAAAGATGACTTTCTCAACTCCTTCTAAAGCTTCAGCCATTATTCTTTCCTAATACAGATTAAAGAGCGTCGGCGACAGGACACAGCCTTGCCTCAACCCGCGTTTAATTCGAATATTCTTTGTTTCCTCATGCTCAATGAGCATCCCTTGTGCCGAACGGTATCCAAATTGCTCATTTGATACTTGTTCATTGCATTGACGATAAATTCTCCTCAGTATCACTTTTAGATATACTTTGAGCACGTGGCTTATGGGACTTATAGTGCGGTGATCTTCGTACTTCTTTGCATTTTGGCTTCTTTGGTAAGGTGATGAAAAGCGATCCAAGCCAATCTTCTGGCAGCTTGCCCTCTTGTAAGATCTATTAAACAGCATCGTAAGGTATGTGACCACATTGTCCTCCAAAAATCGGGAACCTCTCCATGAATGTCATCTGGGCCTGCAGCCTTTCCTTTGTTGAGTTGTCTGATTGCGTAGCGCACCTTATCCTCAGTTTTGTCGGGGCCCGTGTTTGCTTCCTCCATTCCATGGTTTCCATCTCTCACATCCTGATACAGCTGCTGAACATATTCCTCTCACAATCTCTTTTTGTCCTGTATATCAGCGGCAGGATTACCATCATTGTCTTGAAGCGTTTGTATTTCTCGCCCTCGTCTTTTTCTAAGGTAATCAAATCAGGAAAATCCTCAAAGCTGATGCTGTTGGTCTAGGAAAAATCCCCACCGAAAGAAAAAAGAACGTACGAAATACTTTGAAAAGGTTGATTCTTGGGAAGGAATTGTTAGAGATCATATAAGTGCTTTTTTCGTTGATGACAATTTGAATGGTAATAATTATTCAGTAACACTCAAGCTGTGGATTCCAGCCAATATTATATGGGTTCAGATGGATCAACGGTACATAACCAATGTCCGTTCTTATGAGGATATATCTAAATATTGTAAATAAGGTCTAATATTCTTGACTTAGCTGACTTGAAGGCAAAAAACGCTCGCGATTTGATTAGTCACGCCTGAGATGTTGATTGAAGTTAGAAGTGATTTTACATCTCCTAGACTAACTCTTTTTTGATCTCGTGAGAACGATATTTCAGTACGGCAGCTAAGTAAAACATCCATCTCCATCCTTGATTTTCCAACAGAGTTCATTAGTTGAAAGGTATCGCCCCTTTCGTTTTTTGTTTTCCGGTTATTCAGGATTTCTAGATTTTCTGGGATTTTGGCAAATATAAAACATTTCCTTATCTATCAAACTGGAGTGGAAACTATTTGGATATTCTACGTCCATTTTTGTGAGTAGAATGCAGGACGTATTCAAAATTAATTTCATTAAATGCTTCTCGAATTATAATAAAAACTTGTATTTTTTCACATATAAGCCATAGCTGAATTTGGTTGAGAGAGGAAAAGTATTTTTTCCCTTTCAAAATTTTTATATTACATACCTGAGAAGTTAACTCAAAAAAATGAAATGAAAATTCTTCGAATATTCTGTAGTTTCATCTAGTATTCTGAGTATTGACCAGTGGACGAGGTCTCTGGATAGAGTTGATGTAGTGGACATAGTCTACCTGGACTTCTCTAGAGCCTTTGATCGCATTCCTCTAATAAGGCTTCTCCACAAACTTCAGCATGTTGGTATTCGAGGACATTTGCTTCTGTGGATCAAAGGATTTCTTTCAGGAAGAGAGTTTTCAGTTAAGATTGGTGGTGAAAGATCTGTATTCGCTGTAGAAAGTGGGGTTCCCCAAGGCTCAGTGCTGGGCCCTTGCTGTATCTGATCTACATTTCTGATTTGCCTTTTTCTTTAAAATGTGCCTGCTTCTCATATGCTGATGATACAAAGCTTTTCAATTGTCTCATCTTGAATCATATCACCCTACAGAATGACTTGAACACCCTCACTGGTTGATGCAAAGACTGGCTCGTGTCACTAACTACCGAGAAGTGTAAGATTTTGCACTTGGGGAAAAATAATCCTGATTTGGTATCTTTCGTTAATAGTCACCAAATAGAAAGTGTAGAAATGCACAACGATCTTGGAGTAACTGTATCGACAGATTTATCCTTGAGCTATCATGTTATGCACTGTACTAATAAGGCCAAAAGTACACTTTACTTACTTCAGAGTGGATCCGTTCCCTCACTGCTGCAGAACTATACAAGACCTACGTCCGTTCTGGCTCAGTGTGGAATCCTTGGCTAACTAAAGACGTGAATCTTTTAGAATCCATTCAGAGAAGGGCTACTAGGATGAGGTATGAGGAGTGCTTGTCGATTATGAAGATTCCCACATTCGTTCATAGGCGACTAAGAGGAGATCTGATAGTCGTCTGCGAAATTATGCATGGCCTATTCAACAGTGACTTAAGTGACCTTTTCGAACTTAATATGAATAACTTACGTGTACATCAGTTTTAGTACGTGAATGGTTCCAGACGGCATCTCTCGAGCATTTCATTTCGAATAGGACCTTCAGTGTTTGGAACCGTCTAACGGATAGTGTAGTTAGCTCTGTACCAGTGAATGCCTTTGGACAATTGGTTGCTCAGTTTATTTCAAATCGCCCAATAATTATTTCAGAATATGTTCTTTAGCTTTTAGTTTTTAGTTATCGTTAAGTATTGATTCTCATTTTGTGATTTCACTTTCATTTATGTCACTGAATAATTAGTGTACTATTTGAGTTTATAGATTCAAAAACTCAACTCTTTATGAAACTTAATAATAATGACAATAATAATGAGCATCCCAAATGTTTTCGATTCTATGCTTACAACAATGACTTCCACTCATAACAAGAAAAAAAGTTATTTCTTACTCATATGTCAAGAAATTTCAAAAATAATTAGTACCGGAAAAACAAACTAAATCTATCTTTAATACTCAAAAGTATTTTCATTAATCGAAATGCAAGAATTGCCTAGTCAACAAACCAAATTGACACAGTAATGTTGAAAAGAGTAGTGACGAGCTTCGACCACACCAGTGTATCGACAGAAACAGCCTTCACCTACCCTCTTCTCTTTTCCGCGGTTGTTTATGAAATAGTTACACTATTGGAACCTACTTTTAAAAATATCTTTTTGTCGAAGCAAAATTAACGACGTACTGATTATTTGAAATTTATTCGTTCTACATGCGTTGTCCTATACTTCTTATGTCATGCGAATATGAACAAAAACACATGTTTGACTTTACATCATACGCCTAACGACGTGGGCTCACGTGATAGAACAGTCCACGTGAATTAAAAAGCCTTTGCACAAATGTATCTGTTGTGCACTTAGTTTAATTTTGAGACCATTATGGGGAAGAAAAAGAGAATTAGGAGAATCTATGATCTAACCTAAAAATAACAAGAATTGGCGCTTCTCTTCTCCTGAGCAAAAAGATTGATGTTGAAAGTATTTTGTAAAATTAATTGAAAAAGGTTTCCTCTTAATAATCTGTGTGTGCATTCGATCCCAACATTGGTTTGTTCTTAACTTTATATAGAGTAGATTTTCTGGCAATGAAACCTTAGGAGCTCCAAAGGAAGTCAACTAATTTACAATTTATTCACGAAAATGTAAACATAGCATCAATTAGGTTTTGGCTATGTTAAAATACGAACAAACTACGCTTCAAATGATCTGACCATAACATAACATTACATAACATAACATTATTCATCTCATAAAGGATAAATTCTTTTGGATTCTGCCTATTCCAACAACTTTGTAAATACGAAACAACGAAAAAGAACCGTCCATCAAATATCAATTAATTGCTCTAAGTGAGCTGAATCAAATTCAAGTTATATTTCAACACAGCCGAAGATAGATTGATGCGATGTTTGACTTTTCATCGCGATTACATCGTTTCAGCAAGTTCTACTTGGCGATTCAATTCGGTCTATTTTGACTTCCGAAGATACGAGGATTGCCACCCTCTCACCATCATAAATGAAATTAAAGAAGTCGTCATCGATCCGATGAGAAAAGGGTCACAGAAATAGGTATTTAGCGATTTTCAGCATAACAGTAAATATTATCATGAAATTAGTTGCGATAAATATAGTAGGTCAGACAATTGTCCATGAAAAATATCTTAATCCTTTTTTCTAAGAGCCAGTGTTTCTGAGATATAACGATTTAATAAGTTGAAAAAGAAGTAATCGTCACAATATGCATACGTTTTCATGCCACCTCTGAGGTTGTGTACTTCCTTAACGCATTTTTTAACGTGGTTTCCTCGTTGAACCTATTGAACCGATGTGTTGTGTTTCTGTTTAATTTGAATCTATTGAATAATAAAAGATATTATCAGAGGTTTCAAAGTATAACAGCAGTGTAAATAAAAACTATAGGTGCAATTATTCCTTCTGATTCAAAATTCTCTAATACTTCTGCTTCGTCTTCTTATGCTTGTGTTTCTCATCTTCCTGGGTACAAACAAAATGCCTCAATAGTCATTCATCGCATTTTCCTTAAAGCACTACCGGCCTTGACAATTTTGCTAGAGAACAAAACAATCTAACTGTTTTGCAATTACATTTAGCACAACATAACTTTTCACAGTTGCAAAAAAATTGTGTGAAGTAGTTTTTCCAACGCCGGAGGGGTTGAAGCCTCAAATAGTCGATAGAAATTTATTTCTACTTGTATAACTGTGATGTATACAGGATGTCCGCGCAAATGAGCCCATTAGAACTATCTGGGAAACAGGTTCATCGATCAATTTCAAATTTTGGGATTAGAGTAAATTGATACTGATCTACAGTCTGCAATGGTTTTCAGAACAGTCTCACTTCCGGTTATACCAGACATCGCCTACAACTTTGCTATTTCAAATGGCACTCTCTTTCTTATTTCAAAGAGAACCGTGTTTTCTTTAAGGGTAACATACTTGTCACTTGTCAGCTGAATAAAATTAAATTGTCAAAGAAACGTCTTTTTCAGAATCAAGTACATAGTTTCTAACTTTACTAGAACCGTATTTTGAATCAGTATTGATAGGTTAGGTTAGGTTTCTCTATACCTAAAATGGCTTTATTTTGTTTTATTCGCGTTTTCATCAACAACCAGCAGTTCCTTCGGAAAATTGAATCACTAGGCCGTGGAAGAGAGAAATAGACAGAGTGGATTTAATACCTATGCCAGTTTTTATGTTCCACAATGTACTATGTAAGGTTCTATGAATTTCGGCCTCAGTTTCACATTTGGAAATTATTCAACATAATATAGTAATTGACATAAGATTTACTTATACCTGAAATTGCTCATTTTCAATTGATTCGCAATTTTATCAAAAATCTGCAGTTTCTTCAGGAAATTGAATTATTAGGCTATGGAACACAGAAATAGTCAGAATGAATTCAATTCCGACCACAGTTTCTATATCCCACAAGGTTCTACGTTAGGTTCTATGAATTTTGGCCAGAATTTCATATTTTGATACTATTTGAAAATAGCAACGAAACTGATTTTGTTTGTTATTTTTTTTAATGGCTTATAAATACTCAGAATACGACCAACTCAAAGGAAAAAATTCAGAAAATTACAAAAATATGACAATTTTATTATCACTTTTCTTCAATGTGAATCATCAAAATTTCGCATAATTTAATCCTACGCGCCGCCACGTCTCCTAGTTCCTTTTTCTTATGCGCGCTTCCAAGGATTAGGCGAACCTGTTACACCACATGAGTGGTGTAACCTGGGAAGAATTGACGTGTGTGTATACTCGCTTCTTAAAGAGAGTCAAATTGTAGGATGTTGGGAAGATGTTGGACGGAAGCTAGTTCACAGCTCACAGGCCCTGTAAACGAAGGAATTCTTATAGAGAGAGGTTCGAGGGGTTGTTAAATGTACCGCCATATGATAAGAACTCCTTGCAAGCATAGTGTTGTGGCAAAACATGAGTTCTCCCGGAACTAGGTCTTTCAGCTCCTTGGAGCATCTTCCGTGGAAGCATCTGTAAAACAGAGGAAGGTCAGCAACTTGTCTTCTGAGAGCCAGCGGTTGGAGATCGCGGGTGATTTCCGGGTGGTCGATGAAGCGCACAGCCCGTTTTTGCACGCTATCCAACATCCGCAACGGAAATCCCCATACATGGGAACAATATTCCAAAGCAGGTCGAATTTGCACCTTATATAGAACCAATAGAGCAGACTTGAAGTATCGCTTGGCTCTGAAAAGAAAACTAAGATTAGCTGATGCCGACTTAGCTATTGCTGATACTTGTTCTTGCCAGCAAAACCCGGAGTTGACCGTTATTCCGAGAAGGTGCATCGAATCTTTGGATGCAATTTGTTGGCCTTGCATCATTAGAGGAGGTTCTCCAGCGGGGGCCTTTCTAGAAAACGTTGTTGCTTGCGTTGAAGCTCACCAGGTTAATCGATGATTATCCATAATTTGTAGAGGGTGACAATTATTGTCACTGAAATTTCAGTAATTGATGTACGTGGTATCCCCAAATCTGCAACAGCAGTACCTACGGACGCATGAGAATTGACATAAAAATAACTCATGACTGTAACTGCAATGTCATCATCATTGATAATGAACAATACTCTACGCCTTTTTGCTATCTGTTTCCATTGGTGAAAAAATTCTTTCGAAAAGTTTTTGTGCAAACTGGTAGTAAGTTTGGGACTCTTGGGTAAATATTTTGCAAGTTCGATTAATTATTTGTTGACATAGACCATGAATTATGGATAAGTTCATAATATCTTCTGTTGAATGTTAATTCGCCATTTTATTTAATGAAAAAACTGTTCTCAAACAAAATTAGTTTCATTGCTATTTTCAAATAATTCCAAACGTTCAACTGAGGCCAAAATTCGAAGAACTTTACATAGAACATTGTGAAATTATGAAACAGGCATCGGAATTAAATCTATTCTGTATGTTTCTATGTTCTAGAACCTAATGATTTAAATTTGCGAAGACACTGCAAATTTTTCATAAGTTCGCAATTAGAACAAAAATGAAACATTTTATGTATTGGAAGACCTGATACCAATCAATACTAATTTAAAAAATGCTTCTAATGAAGTAAAAAAATAGCTACGCGTATTTGAAAAAAACTCTCTCTTGACAATTCAGTTTTATTTAGTTGATGAGTTATTTCTGAGCTGCCTGTATATAAAATAGTATCGGAAAGTACGTGTCTCTCAAAAATATCACTCTTCTTGTTAAACTAAAAAATGATCTAATGTGAGCTTCAGATAGGTCGAATCTTAACGACAGATGCTTGAGAAAGGATGTCCTATTGAAAAAATTAGAAACTACATCATGCCATGAAATTGCGAAGGTTTAACCGATAGTGGTACCGCTCCGAAAGAAATTGAAAATTGTATATCCGTATCCATATACTTTAATCCCCAAAATTTGCTGTATATTCCAAGATTTCGAATCCTTATATCTCAGAAACGGTGACTCTTAGGAAAAAGTATCTAGGCATTTTCAAAGACAATTTTCAGGTCTACAATTTTTATCCGAACGAATTTCATGATAAAGTTACTGATTTGCTGAAAATGGCTAAAAACTCAATTATACGATCTTTGACATCGATCAATTTTTTTTTCATTTATCGGATCGATGAGAACTTTCTGGATTACATTTATGGTGATGGTGTTTTGAACAATCGTATCAATAACTCATCTTTCAGTCTAATTTGACCGGAATAATTTATAAACATATTTTAAGAGTCATAAGACATAAGGAGTAAGATTTTATTTGAGTCACACTGGATAGAAAGTAACTCTGATGAATGAGTAAAAATAATAAATTCAATACAATCGGAAATGTTTTTTTCATTCATCGTCGACGATCTTGGTTATTAGTCTGCAGAACTATGTAGCCACAAAATGATTCATCTAGCTGTATCCAATTTCATGGTTATTTGCTGGTAGATCTATCTGAAAATCAAGAACTCTTTGATTTGATCAGCTTATAATGTTCAACCTATCTCTTATTAAGTATTTTGTTTTGCAGGGATCGCTATTATGACCGAAGATATGATGATCGAAGATATGATGATCGCAGATATGATGATCGAAGATATGACGATCGACGGTATGAACCATACGACCGGTATGACAGGTATGACAAGTATGAAAGATATGATCAGAGAAGGGAATATTATGACAGAGATCGAGATTATAATGGTAGAGATAGAGACAGGGCCTACGATAGAGGAATAGGCTACGATAATAGGGGCTATGACTACAGGTATATTAATACATGAATTACATTACGCGTATATACACTTGCTCATAATTTAAGGATATTAACTGTTCAGTATGAGTACTAACTAGGAGCCCATGCAGTTGTGATTATAGAAACTTAAAAGTAAACAAAAGTATAATATAAGCACCTTTTTAAAAGTCTTTTTTTTTCGTATTCGAATATAATAATTCTTGAGCTATAGAAAGCGTGCGGTTTAGAAAGCTACGGTACACATCAATTCCCGGATATTTATTTATTTTTCAATTTTTAATTTGTTGAAGAAGATAGAATGAACAAGGGACTGTGAGAATTATTTTATTTCAAGGGACTATTGGGGAGGCTATAGGGAGAGAGATCGGGAAAGGGACTACAGGCCGAGTTATTATGAGGATAGAGGAGACGATTTAGCAGGAAGGGGTTATGGAGGAAGACCAAACGATTACGGTTATTGGGGTCGCGGATATGCAAGTAGCTGGAATTATGGAGGAGGTAGAGATGATTACAGAGATAGGTGAGTTTTCTATTTTTTGAGCAAATGCTTTTGTAATAATTTTGAATAATTCTTCACTGGGTGTGAACTGCCAGTTTAGAGTTTCTAGAGAAGATTGTCAATTCTGAAAATACTAATACTGAAACGAGTTCCTAAAGGATCGTCAATGTGTGATCAAAAACCCTTCTTAGTTGAAGATTGCATTTCGAAAAATTTTTGCATTCTAGAATCCTCAAAAATATAAAATAGAACCTCAAATAAGATAACATTCACATTCTCCCCAAACTGAAATGACAATATATAACAATTATGAATTCAGAGAAGGAATAGCGATATTTAAGGCAAAATTAAAACTCTCGATTTGGCTTTCTATTTTCCATTTAAACAATTTTATTCAGGAGAAATTTTGTGATAATAATATTAACGAAAATATTTGTAAATTCGTTTTTCCATTATTTAGATAATAAGGACATAAAACTCTTCAATCCTATATTGCATGCTTTCTTGTCGAAAATAATTTAATAACTGAAAGAACATCAATGTAAGGGATTAAGAATCAGTGTCGAAAAAATAGTTTCTCATTTTATAAGAGATTTCAGCTCGAGGTTGTATTATTTCCCGATTTGTAGACTGTTGTACTCATAGAGACAATTAGACCTGCGGTGCTTAGGAAATAATCCGATATCTGTTGATTTTATAATTTGATTTGAATTAAAAATTGAGAATATACTGGTTGTAAAATAGTTATTTTCGATAATATAAATTGAAACAATTGTCCAACTTGTTTCTTTGACACCACTGCAGCTAAAAGAAACAGAGAAAGTTGCGCCAGGATAATTCTTGCAATCTAATTGGTAGAGAACTTTGGAAACCTCATAATTCAAGATTTTTTAATAGAAGATGAAAAGGACGACCAGTTCTATTTCCAAGATGGCGTTATTGGATTTTTTATAGAATGAAATTAATTATTTTTCATTATTTTTTATCATATATAATTATAACCATTATTATATATTAGCAAATACACTGCCCACAAAAATTGTCGCATCACCCTACTTTTACTACAATACTATATAAACTTTTGGTTGGTCATTCAAGAGTCGCTTGGTAACTTTCAGAAGTGTGTAATAAGAAGATATCATTCAAAAGAGTGAGTTTATGACGGAAAATAGCAACAATTTTCGAGTAAATGAAAAATTAAAAAATTCTACCATTTTCAAACATTAGCGAAGAGACCAATCAACTATCATCGAATGGTTACTAATCATTTTCTCCTCGGGCCTTTATTACTACTAGTACA
Organism: Cryptolaemus montrouzieri; assembly: GCA_013387265.2. Taxonomy (NCBI): domain Eukaryota; kingdom Metazoa; phylum Arthropoda; class Insecta; order Coleoptera; family Coccinellidae; genus Cryptolaemus; species Cryptolaemus montrouzieri. The sequence goes on from JABFTP020000103.1 coordinate 47,252,632, forward strand.
AGTCTCGGAAGCTCCTCAGACAAATTCTGGATGTACCCTTGCGTCACTGAGTTATAATTTTCAGGAAGCAGATTTTCTAGTTGTTGGAGTATTCTACAAAGCATCCTACGTTGCTGAATTTGCCACCCAATGTTGTTCCAAACATGTTCTATTGGATTCAAGTCGGGGTTTCTGGCTGGCCATCTTAAAATATCAAGTTCGGCATTTTGCAGAAATTCTGTAACACTCTAGCTGGGTGGGGCCGAGCATTATCATGCATATAAATGAAGTTTTCGTCAATCAATAGGCCAAAGAGTACAACAAGGGGTTCAAGGAATCTGCGATGTATCTGACCGCTGTCATTCTTCCATTATTCACTAGGACTAACTCAGCTCGACCATGGAAAGAAATGCCTCCCCACACCATTACTGAGCCCCCTCCGAAGTTTTCGGTTTGCAAGATATTGCATTGCTGGTACCTTTCCCCAGGTCGTCTGTATACAGGCATGAGTCTATCATTTGATACTAGACAGAACCTGGACTCTTGTCTTGCAACTCGATGCTCTCTGTTGAGACGCGGGCCGGTAGAAGCCACCCTCGGTCTGATATCGTGTTCTAACTACTACTACTAACAGTTTGCAATGAAATATGCACACTTCTGGAAAGTGAAATTTCATTTTGTAGCATTCTAGCCGTACAGTGCCGATCTCTTAGTGCATTTAAACGAAGCCAACGATCATTAACTGGTATTGTTATCTGATTTTTCCCTATCCGGCTTTTCTTCCTCATTCCCCTGTTTCGTGGTACCGACTAATTGCTCTTGAAATAGTTCTTTGGTTAACATTCAACAAGTAAGCCACGTAACTTTGGCTTCGCCCCTCCTCTAGAAGTATTACAATTCTTACCACTTCATAATCACTCAAATAGAGTTCAGAACGTTCAGCAGGCATTACAATGAATTCAAAGATTCGAAAATCAACAAGAAACACAGAAAACTTGCTTTATTTAGCGTGAAAACTGAAGAGAAATTGAATGAATACTGATACTCAAATAAACTCATTCTTTTTTCAGACGTGTTTGAGATCATATGGAAACAGATGTTACTACATAGATAAGATTTTTTTTCCCCTCATATATCCAAAAAAAAATTTGACAAAGGAACTGCGATCGAGCTGCTTAATCGATTGTGGAATTCAGAGTACCAGGTGATGCGACAATTTTTGTGGGGTGTGTAGTATCAGAGATTCTGTCAAGAATTTTAAAAAGGAATTTATTTAGTTACTTATTTGTGACTATAAATAAAATAAAACTCACTCGTACGCCAAAGTGTTGTAAGTACGTTTAGGTAAGAAAATGTCAAAATACACCACGCAGTTTTCAACCTACGTATGCAGTTTGTAGCATTTGGTGCGTTTCGGTAAAAGAACTACCAAGTTTAACACAAAACTCAATTACAGCTCTTTATTTAAAACTAATTTTACGACTGATGTACTGAAGGCTTAGTGCAATAACTCAAGTTGTTAACATACAAATATCATGAAATGTTTAACAGCTGCCTTTGAAGTACCAAGTAATCGACGTGTACAATATAACAACAGATGGCACTAGTTAGTACTGTTTTTTTCAACAGTTCGGTTACTTTTGGATTGGAGGTTGCATTTTGGCAAGCGGAAAATGAGTTCTCAGTTTCCCGTTAGTATTTTGGATTTTGAGAAAAAATTGTTCATCAAAACGTTTGGGTAACCAACAAAGAAAAACCTTCAAATTCTAAGGCGTTACATTTTCACATACATACATACTAAGTTTTCTCGACACTTCGACATCTGAAAGGAGAACAAGCATTTCTTAGAGGGAACTGAATTTTTAAAAAGGAGTGGGGATTCCAAAAAGAATGAAGAAATTCAAGGTCTCAACGTTTTATTTTTCCTTAGAGAGACTCGTATACTACCATATTCATACCAAAACGAAATGCTCCTAAGAAGGCCTATGCTAAAGAAAAAACTTCGCGGAGTAGAGTGGATTTAACTTTGAGGTATTCGCAAACTAAGTGAAGAAATTTTTATAGGGCGCCATTTGATCTGGTTTACATGATAATAGTATGATGTGAAACCGATTAAAAAAAAGAGAAATAACTGAAACAGCGAAATCTACTCCAAACAATAAATAAAATAACTCAATGAGGTAGCCAGTGGTAACCTTCTATAAGTAGAATGATATAAGAAATTGGTATCAGCCTATATACAAGGTATGTCAATTGAGTTCGCTTAAGTTGGCAATGCTGCGGCGTTTGGTAACTCTGCAGCGTTCGCATTGGTTCCATTTGAAACAGAATTTATTTCTTCATCAGCCTGTGCAAGCTCTGTGTTGTTCGGTTTTATACTTCGTATTTTATTGTTCTTTGAACATCCACCTGTTTTGACCCACCGTCGTTAAGATGAGTGATAAGATAACTGAACAAAGAATAGTGATTAAATTTTTTGTGAAACGCAGAGAAACTTCCGTGGAAATTATGAAACAGTTAACCGACGTGTATGAGGAAGATTGTCTGAGAAAATCAGCTGTCTACGATTGGGCAAAGTGGTTCAGAAGCGGCAGAGAGTCAGTGGACGATGATCCGCGCGAGGGAGCTTCCTCCACCTCTCGAAACGCACAAAACCTCGATCCGCTGCGCTCGCGAGTGCTCGAAGACCGTCAGGCAAGCCTTAGAATGTTAGAAGACGAGTAGGGAATCAACAGGGAGACGATCCGGCAGATGCGAATCGAAGATTTAGGGATGCGTAAGCTGTGTGCGAAAGTGGTTCATAAAGCGCCCACAGTTGAGCAAAAAGAGCTTCGATGATGAGTCGTGGGTGTTCAAATACGACCCAGTGACGAAAAGGCAGAGCATGCAGCGGGTAGAGAAGGGGTAAGCGCCCCACAAGAGCCAGAATGTCAAAATCGAACCCCCTTACAATCCAGATCTGGTCCGATGTGGCTACCATTTGTTATGATATGACGGATTTTCGGTCGAGAGCATCACGACGGCGGTTTTGAAAGACCTATCTTTCAAAGGGTTCAGGGTGTGCTTACAACAGTGGTTTCAACAGTGGCGTCGGTGCATCGAACTCGAAGGAGACTATTGCGAAGAAATATAAGGTATTTTCAAGTATAAATGAGATAAAAACACAAGGTTTAACTTTGATCTACACTTTATTTGAAAAAATTCGACGACGTTTCGCTGACACAGCAGCTTCGCTGTGTCAGCGAAACGTCGTCGAATTTTTTCAAATAAAGTGTAGATCAAAGTTAAACCTTGTGTTTTTATCTCATTTATATCATGGATCTACATCAAGTAACGGCCTCCACAATTCGAATATTTTCAAGTATTTATATACTTTCCGGACCGTCCAGCACTTTTCCGTGAACTTAATTGACATACTTCTTACAATTGATTCCAAACATGATTGATAACTTTTAATCAGGCTAACAGGTTTAACGATAAGAATAATATGCTATACGAATTACTTGATAGTTATTCATACGAATTGAAATAATCGAGTTTAATTATTCATGGTTAATATGAAATGATTGATGATTATTAATGAAAATGGAATTGAAGAATTGAAATTCTAAAGTAAGTACCTAAGTATACTAATACGAAAATAATAATACTGAAAAGCAAATTACATTAGGCGATTATTTGTGGCACAGTTCTGACTATAGAGACGGACATTCGAACTCTTCTCCAGTTGGATAAGGAAGTAAGAAAAAAACTAGATCTAACATTAGTAGCAGTAATTCTTCCAAATATCGATGTCCAAATTCGAATTCCAAAATGGAACTAGCGCAAATACGATATTTCGAAATTTTGCTGCTTAGGTTGAAAACGAATGCCTGAGAGAAAGTGCAGGTTCAAACAGAATAATAGGTATCAAAAGATAAATGAGGATGAGTTTTCCTTTCAATCGTCTGAATCCTGCGATACCAAGATCAGGTTTATAAGGAAACAAAGATTTCCACTGAATGAAAATCCGCTTACCAAAATATCAAGAAACAAGTTACAATTTTATTGTCCAGGAGAAATTTCATTCATCACCAGATATTACTTATCGCATATCGAAAAATATGAAAGAATATCTAGAAACGACAACAATTCAATGAAAGTAAGAGAAAGGGAATCACATTTAACAGGTCTTTCCCAACAATCCTAAAAATTGAAAATGGGGTATCAGTAGCGGAACGACGATGAGGAATTCACTCCGTTTTAAGAATTGAATGTGATGAAGGACACGAACCACTTGATTTCAATCTCGTAAATGGTGGATTGCTACAGAACAAACGTCTTGATTTGTGATCGGAGTGTGATTATTTATAGTGCTCACTTTGTGTTGATCGTATTTTTCTGTCAAGAAATAATCGAGATGAAGAATTTGTCTTAAATTTTGCTTCGTAGTTGATCAGTCGTACGGTAATGTCAATGATGAAGATTGCATTTGAAAATAGATGTATGGACAAAACACCGATTAAAGAGTACTATAAAACGATTTGAAGAAGACCGCACTTCAGTTACTAGCGACCCTTGTTTTGAACGGCCCTTGATGGCCAAAAATAGACGATAACATCGAATGAGTGCGAGTTGCAATCAATGAAGACCGCCAATTAACTGTGAGAGAACTAAAATATGATATTGGTATTTCGAAAAGTATTGTTTGTAGGATTTTAAATGCGAAAAAGCGTTGTATTGGAACTATCAAATTCTGTTAGAAAGATGATTGATGGATCATAGAATTACAGTTATGACCCCTAAACCAAACATCAGTTTTGACAGTATAAGCCGCGGCCCAAAAAAACATGTGAAACTCGGAGAAATATTGATTGTTTATTCATTAAGATCTTATATACATATACACCCCTGAAAGTCAGATAATCAACATGGTAGATTATATCGAGATTTTAAGAGGGGTTGTGTGAAATAATAAGAAGAAATCAGTCACAGCTTGGGCAAGAGGTATGGGCTGCTTCAACAAGACAACGTCCTAGCACATTCATCGAACCTCCTGCTACAATATTCGACAAAATACACAAAGTGTCGCTTAAAAAGCGCCGATTTGATGTCAAACAAACGACGAACCTTTTGAACACGATGTCTAAAAGCAAGTAGCAGGATTGTTTCGAAACTAGCAAAGGCGTTGAGAAAATGTTGTTTAATTTAATAGCAAATACTTTGAAGGATACCACGACCCAAACGACAAAGAAGAACACAGAGGTCTGTGTATTCGCATTTCAGGACGTATTTGAGTTGCGAACGGTAAAAGTCTAACTTTACGTATACTCAAAATAAAATTGAGAATTAATTGTGAAAGAATTCTAAATTTATGAATTACAAACCAGGTAGGACCATAGAAAAGAGAAATGACAATATATTTTTGTATATACATGTTCAGAACTCTCTGACAGAAAACTCTGAACTGAATCATTGTGGATTTTAACAAGGAGTAATGAATTTCGACAAAGAAATTCAAATTTATTTATAAATGAATGATTGCAAAATAACGGCATACAACCCTGAGAGGAATTCAGAAAATGAGTATTGAATTTCGAGAGGGAATGGTCAATTTCTAAGAAGAATCTTGAATTTCTGTATCTGGAAATATAAGGAATAGAAACATGAAACGGTCCTTGAAAAGACAATCGGATATGATCAAATCAATGAGGGGAAATATTGTGAATTTCAAAGAGTAATGGTAAATTTGAAAATAATGTGCTAACTATGTCCATTTGAAGTGTTGAGTAGTGTGCAGTAATTCCATTCTAGTGGACTATAGGAATAGTGAATTTCGGTTTTTTACAACGTTTGTTAGTTTGCTAACTTTCCAACTCTTCAAGATTCATAGACATCCTTTTATTACATTTGTGGAGAATTTATAAATTATCTAATTTAATAATGTGATTTGTAGATGTCGATCGGATTCTATAATTTTCGTTTGATAGTATCGTTTATGTATCATACTTGGCTGTTATTATTTGATGCAATTATCTTACTGATATTGATTTCCGCATTGAAGTCAGTTATGGGTCAGGGAATGAAAAAGACTTGAAATATAAGCGGCTAATTTATGCCTAATGTGGTTGAATGTATCTTACATAAACACAACTGCAAGTAAATAAACAAGCTTTTCAAACAACAAACTCATGAAACTCACTACTTTCACCCGCAATACACCATTTAAAATTCTGTAGCCAATTACATAAACTTTCAGAACTTGAGAATATTTATAACAAGTTTATCTCTCTTGATATACAGGGTGCTTCAACGAAATCAAAACAGATGCTATATCTACCATAATATTCATTTCTTATCGAAACGCAGAAACAGGTCAATTTTTTTGTTTCAAGGGAGACACCTTTTGGGGTACAAAACTTGCCTGAAATATCAACCCCCTAAGCGGGGGTTGCAATCCTTGAACACTTTGAATATGGAAGATAGGTCGACTGATGACTCAAACGGAAGGTGGTCTCTTTGTCTACATCGCCCTGAACGAATTTCCATTTTTGATTGAAAACTGTAAAAGATACAAGGTGAGCAACTGAAAGATAGGACAGACTATTTCCCTGAGACTATTCAAGTTTCAGTAAAATAAAATGGCACAGATCCATGCTGATCAATGGCAGTCATTATCAAGTACCAATTCATTCCAGATCGAAGGCTGTCATCTTTGATCTAAATGAATCTATTCCAGTTTTTCGCACTAATACTCCAATGGTCTTGGGGCGATAGTCTTCTCTATTTTTCAGTGGCTCACTCTGTATCTTCTACAGTTTCAAAAATAAAATGAAAATTCGTTCACATGGATGCAGACAAAGATAATACCTTTCTTTCGAGGTATCACTCGACCCATCTACCCTCTTTCAAATTTTCAAGGGTTGTCACCCCAGCTCCAGGGGTTGAAATTCGAGATTAGGATGGTACTTGATGATGACTGAAATTGATCAGCATGGATCTGTTCCATTTTACCTCACTGAAACTTCAATAGTCTCAAGGAAATAGTCTTCCCTATCTTTGCTCACCCTGTATCTTTCACAGTTTTCAATTAAAAATGGATATTCGTTCAAGGCAATGTAGAAAAAGATACCACCTTTCTTTTGAGTCATCACTCGACCCATCGTCCTTATTCAAAATGTTCAAGGAGTGCAACCCCCGCCTAAGGGGTTGATATTTCAGGAAAGTTTTGTACCCCAAAAGGGCCCCCCTTGGAGGAAAAATTGACCTGTTTTTGCGTTTTGATCAAACATGAATATTCACACGCAAACGGTCCAACAAATGAATATTTACCCCAAAAAAAGATAATAAAAGAAACCTTTAACCAATATAACATTTCAGCACACATTATAGATGAATTTTGTGATCTTTCAGAGACCTATTTGTCACAAAATTATACTCAATTTGAATCGAAAACTTTCAGACAATTCAACCTCATGACTCGTTAGGGGATACTTTCAACCCTTATTATCAGATATTTTCATGAACAATTTTGAAATATTCTTCAATGAAGCTGATACTAAAAATATTATATTTTCGTATAGAAACGTTGATGATATTCATGAGGGTTCTCTAAGTTCCAACAAATAGATCAGTTTTATATTTTAAAAATGGAATGTATAATGGAATAACCATCACTACTGAAATTGAACGCAACATTTCAATAAATTCCCTTGATATAACAATCACTAAACTCCATAACAATCTCTCGTACAACATATATAGAAAAAAAGCGGTAATTATACTCTATAGTGGCGGTAGTCAGAATTCACTGAAAAAAATTTACTCGCTAGTTTTGGGGCCCAGAATCGAAATCAGAAATCGTGTTGCCCCGGAGGACTATCGTTTAAGAGAAAATAAAAAACAAAATTTTGTCGAAAGTCCTCTTGCCTATTTCATTCAAACTCCATAATTTCTTCATTAAAATGCCTTGTTAATATTATAATGGATAATATATACACACATGTACTGTTAATTAGTAATTCTTCGTTCAAATATTCATTATTGTCCTATTAAAATGCTTTTCAATTCGAATGTTTATTTTCTAGACAGTTAACCATATTTACAGTGTTTTCATGTTATATGTTATACGACGTGCGGCTCAAAACAATGCGAGAAAGAGATAGAAGTAGTCACTATCTCTCTAGTTCATAACTGAGACCGAAACTCTAATAGGAATCTTTCCAAAGCTAACCTAACTAACATAATTTTACCTAAAATCTAACCTACTAACCTATTTAATTCAAAATTGTAGATTTAAATTAGGTTTGAGGTTCGGTTAGGTTAGATAGGTTTAGTTTGAAGACATTCCCATTTGAATATCCCTCTGTTATGACGGGAGATGGCGAGTACGTCACTATTATCGGAATCATGTCACGTTGGTCTTGGATTGTAAATGTTTTAAATGATTGCCTAATATTGATTATTGAGGGGCAATCATTTCTGGAAAGTAAATACGTCGGGTTAACTATCTAGAAAATAAACATTCGAATTGAAAAGCATTTTAATAAGGAATTAATGTATATTTGAGGGTAGAATTACTGATTAATGGTACATGTGTGTATATATTATCCATTGTAATGATAACACGGTATTTTAATGAAGCAATGATGGAGTTTGAATGATATATACAAGAGGACTTTTAAGGAAATTTTTTTTTATTTTCTCTTAAATGATAGCCTTCCGGGGCAAAAAGATTTCAGATTTGGATTCTAGGCCCTAAAATTAGTAAGTGAACATTTTTTCAGTGAATTCTGAATACCGCCACTATACAGTATAATTACCAAAAGAGACTGAACAACCGCAATGGCTTCTCTTAACCACATTACATATATAATCATTCCCGTATTCATAACTGACTTCAATACGGAAATCAATATCATGAAGACAATTTCATCAAATAATGATACTCCGATACTCCAGTCATTATTATTGAATGCAAAGTACAAAAACAAATTTCCCACTACTATAGTCTATTAAAAAAAGAAATCGGTTATCTGTAAAGTCGGTCCACTAACGATAGTTGAACGTGACAACGTCATGAGAAAATACTGATGAAATGGTTGGATTTTTCGAAAAAAAATTGAATTTCATTTGTTTGATAGATGCTTCGTATGGATATAGAGAAGGAGGTATATGGAAATAACAATTGAATCGATCAAGTTACATTTATTTGTACGCATAAATACAATTATGTCCATTCTTATCTTTTTTAACAAACGCTGCACTAGCGGACCGATGCTATTTATTTCAGTGATGAAAGCACACATATTCGACAATATATAACTGAACATATATTTAATATCGAAAGAACATTTACATTTACAGCCACAATTAGAGTCGCTATAAACAATTGGCACCACATTCACTTGTCGCTGCACTAATTTGACGAAAACATGTAAATGTATTATTGTATAGCAGCTGTCCACGCGGACGCATCGCCCACTCAAGTAGGAGAGAGACAGCTGTCAAACGCTGCCGAACGAGGAGGCCGATTGTGGCTCTTTGTCGCTCGTTCCCCGCTCTCGCTTGCACTTTAAGCCTCAAATGGAACGCCTCAGAGCGAGGTAACGCCGCCCGAGTCATGTTTTTTCGTGCATGCAGCCGGACCCATCGAATTATAAGACGTTGTCACGTCAAAACAAAACAAAAATAATAGGCATGTCTTACTTACATTTTACCCTTTCTCTAATAACAGCAGTAATTATCTTTCCAAATTTAATTTAACAACGTCCTTTTTCATTGGTCCCAACATAAGAAAATAATTATTCAATGCCAAACAAAAAATCTAATAAATTCAAATAGTCTGTAATATACAGAATGGAATGCGCAACAGCTTACGCAGGATTAACAGGTCGAAATTCTGAAACAAGATTCAGAGAACATTTATCCTCAGATAACAATTCCTCAGTTTCTGAACATTAGTATTACATCTACAAATCACATAATTATATCAGATAATTTGAAAATTCTCCACAAAGGCTATAAAAGGATAAGAATGAATATGCTGAAAAGTTTGAAAATTGACGAACTTTGTAAACACCCAAAATTCACCACTTCCAATAGCCAAATAGAATGGAATCACTCATTTTTAAAATAGATTTAGTCAAAAATCGTGGAAATCAGACAGAAGTATATCATTTTAGCAATAAAATATGTGCCAATGTGAAGACGAAAACAACGACAGATGATGAGAATACTGAAAGTTGTCCATTAAACTAGCACATCCATGGCTTGTGTAAAAATGGCGCACCCCTCTGTAGAGGGTTATGACCAGGGGAACAGAACAATCAAACTCGTTCTGCTTGAAGAAGAAAGTCTTAAATACCAAGGTACTCACACTCGGAGAGAATTTAAGACCACCTACAAAGGACCACACTGGATAATTTAGCTACCTTATTTGAAAAAATAAGATGATTAAAGGTATGATAGACAGCACAAATATAGAGAGGATGAATCAGGGTAAAATGAGGCTTAGGTGATGCAGCTTTGCCACATTTTTGGCATCTTATGTACATACAGGGCAAAACATTAAAAATAGTTGCAATTACTGAATACTGATCCGGGAAGGAATTGTATATTCAAAGAGAGAAGAGAATTTCAAGAAAGAATTGAAATTTCAGAAAAAAATTGCAAATTTGTGTATTTGGAAATATATGGTAAAGAGAGCGGCCTTAAAAGGAAAATAATTGTTACACAAATTATTCCAGAATTCCATTGTGAATTGAGAAAAGAATGGTGAATTTCAAGAAGAAATTATGTATTTCGAAAAGAATTTAAAATTTGTGTTGAAAATCATATTTACAACATAAACGCGTAATTGATCACTCAGTTATTAATTGGGAAAAATATGAATTCAAAAAATGAATTGCTTATTTCAAGAAGAAAAAAAGAATTTCACGAGGATTTTAGAAGCGCATTACATTTTCGCATATTCAAATCATTCGAAAAATAAAAAACTCGCAATTGTACAGCTTAGGAGGAAGAATATTCAATTTCAATCGAGATCTGCGACTTTCGCATCAAAAAGGCAAAGAAATATAATGAATTTCCACTCTGAAGAAAGTCAAAGAACCTAAATTATTACGTGATACCATTGATGAAGCTCGAGTTGAATTCTGCCCATTTTAATAATCTCATGAGCTAGGAGTGGATCAAAATTAATTTGTCGCTGTACTTTGTCATTCCAAATGAAATAAAAGACACACTGAGCCATTCATGAACGACATGGTAATTCAAATATATTACGGGAGACATAGCATTGAAATAGAGTAATTGAACAATGAAAATAATTCATTGATATTTCTATGAATGCAATAAACGTGATAAATTTCGAAAGCGCATGAAAACAAACAAGAGTGCGTGCGAATTAGCACATAAATCCGGTCGGACGGAGCTAAAATGACCGGAAACCTACCGAAATTGTCAGTGTTATCAATCATAAAACATTTTTCGCGTATATCGACCTTCTTCATTGTTTCGAGCATAAATAGAACGACGCCAAATCTATCGTATCCAATTTTCGTAACAATGAATGATCCATGCAGAGACCTAAAGGGGACTAAGTTCTGAAGAATTGTATACAGTATGAATATCACCAAAAAAGGTATCTACCGTGATTCTACGAAGTGTGTGAATTAAATATTCAGATTCATTTCATCGTTTCTTCTTCTAATAGTCTGATAGTTCGATATTGTCGTTTGAAATAAACTACTTCAAGAAAACTGGAAATGTACCTTGAATTTTCGCTTCGATAAAACATACATACTGGGTGTTCATATTATGATACCGCTGATAATGTCGTAATTGAAAGAGAAGGAAAAACGGAGCAAAAGAAAAAAATTACAAGGTTCAACTGAATCCGATTCTATAGTTTTACGATAAATACGAATACGAATACGAATATAGATGAGAAAAAAATCAACCGACACCCCCAATATATTTTGAAGAAAAAACGGCATTTTATTCATTACTGTCATGTGTAATTCGAGTCGCTCGTTTCAAAGATATCCCAATTTTTATTGACGTATGGGTGAATAATATTCCGGTATTACTAAAATTCCACTTTGTTATTTTTATCCCATTGATCGAATTCCAACATTTTTCTGGTTCAGCAATCACTATCCGTCTGAAATATGAACGGTCTAAACCAGGGGTGCTCAAACGGTCGATCGCCATCAACCAGTTGATCTCGAGTGCTTTTTGAGTAGATCTCCAGATGAAGACATTTTTAATAAGTAGGTTACTGAACTACAAAAATTTATTACGTAATAAAATAACATTCTGCTATCGGCAAAAGGTGGTTTTAAATTAACCTAAACATACTAATATCGGAAAACCTAATTTTCGAGCTAGAGTACAAAGGGGTGAATAGAAAACACGGGGCGAATAGAAACAAATAAGAAAGGTTTTGAACGCATATTTATGTAGGAACGGCATTAAAAATGAAAGATGTGCTCATCAATCGTGACTATATGTTTCTGTGAATGCTCTAATGCAGGGGTGCTCAAACGGTCGATCACGAGTGTTTTTTGAGTAGATCTCGAGAAAAGAAAAATTTTTAATAAGTAGGTAACTGAACTACAAAGGTTTATTACGTAATAAGATAACACTCTGCTGGCTGCAAAAGGCGGCATTATCAAAGGAACGCGCGGTACTTGTCAAGGAAAAGCCGTGTTTTTTATTTTTATTATTTTTATTTTTTATCTTGTAGATATTTCGGGCGGCGGATTGACGGGATCATTCCAGACTTTTGGTCACGCCGATATAAATGTTGCGCCCGCAAGAATTGGAGTCATTCTGAATTGTAACTCGAAGGCACAGTTTATTATTAAATGCGAGTGCAGTGAAAAAATCTAAAACGTATCATTTTAATAACGATTGGGAGGAAGAAGTTCATAAAAACTATGAAAGGATTTTCATCTACAGAGTGAATGAAGAAAACTAAAAGTACGTGCTTTGATATCTTGTTTTAAAGAAGAACAAACAAGACCAGCCAAAGAATCAAAAGCTGCTACGATCGCGTCATTTAAAATATCTCATATATTGACGAAACACAAGAAACCATTCGAAGATGAATCGTTTGTGAAGGAAGCATGTACTGAAGCCGGTGACACTTAATTTGCAGATTTTAAAAATAAAACAGAAATCATGTCTGCTATTAGAGAACTTCAATTATCTTATCCGATACAAGGCGTATTGAAGTCATGATATGACAGACACTGCCCAGCTGTTTATTTTTATTCGGATGGTATTCAATGACAAGTTGGCTAAGGAAGAATTATTGACAATCATTCCTCTGAGAAAAAAGGCCCGTGGTGAAGATATATATGACGTTTTCTTCAATTTTTCAAAAACTACAAGCTACCGACATATAAATTAGTGTGCATTACAACTGATGGAGCACCAGCAATGACTGGAAACAAAAACGGTTTTGTGGCATTGTGTCGAGCTAATGAAGATTTCCCTTCATTTTTTCATTCTATTGCATTATACATCAACAAGTTTTGTGTTCGAAAGTTTTAAACTCAGAGGAAATTGTGGGCATTTTAACAAAAGTTGTGAATTCCATCCGCGCACGTAGCTTGGAATGGCGGTTCTTTAACTTGTAGTTGAAAGATAGGGAGTCAGCTGAACACGCTGATTTAGTTCTTCACACGGACGTCAGGTGTTTGAGTCGTGGAAAATTCCTAGAAAGTTTTCAAGAACTAATGCCCGAAATAACAGCTTTTCTAGACAGAAGAGGTGATGACACTCAGATGTTGAAAAACGAAAAATGGCTGACTGATTTGCATTTTTGACTGAGAGCACAATGCATTTAAACACCATTAACTTGGAGTTTTAAGGCAAAGGAAAAACTATTATTGAGATGATTAGCGCAGTAAATGCATTATTGAAGTCTGCGTTTTGCAGAGTCTCGTCATAGTATGAGACGAAAACAATTTTGAAGATACCTTATCATTTGTTCATTGCTCTAAAGGCAGAGAAGAAACATCCAAGTTTCGTATTTCTGATGCAGTTCGAGAGAACTCTGCGGAATATTCTTAGGTACAGAACCACTGCCCTTGTAGGAATCGAAAATTCAAAAACAGGAAATAGTTACTAATTTTTGACAATGTCAGATACAAGGGTTGTCTTTTATGATTTGCATGATGGGACATAGAGGACAATATTGATCAACTATCAGTACTAAAAATGAACTACTATGATTTGTTGCAATGAATCTAACAGCCTCAACAAACTGTCAACGTTGACATGGTAATTGATGAATGGAATTAAACCGTGAGCGTTTTCGTGCAACAATTATCTCAACAGGTATACCTCGGCGAGTTGGTTTCTATTTTTGGCACACCAGTCAACAGTTTCCTGTGTTGATATGGAGAATTAAGACGCATAAAGGTTAGGCTTAGCAACAATCCTAGGGCAGGTGCACCAAAAACAATAGCCACTCAAGGAAATGTGGATGCTGTCCGTAAGATTATCTACGAAGATAGACATGCAACATGTCAAGATATAGAGGTATGGCTTCAAAGACCGCGGTACAGAAAATTTTAAACGAAGACTTGCGTGTGAAAAAATTAGTTTCCTGTTGGACACCGCTTCTGTTGACCGCACAGAAAGCAGCAAAGTTGAATTGTTTTACCAAAACTCTGGATCATTTTAACTTTCGAAAACCTAAAAGCGTTCACAATATTGTCAATGGTTATGATTCATTAATAAGAGCTAGAAAATTTGGGTGATCTAACGGGAAGAAAAACGGGCAACAGTTATTCGTGGCTGAAGTGTCTCCAAAAAGATGAGCGCAACGTTCATTTTGAAAACAGAACACGTAGCAGTAATTTCTTCACAAGGTCAAGAAACACATACTGACAATTAGTACACAAAAATATCTTCACCGGAAGTAAGCTTCAAGAAACCAAGCCTGAACGGCCAATCATCCTTTACTGAGACAAAGTAAGTTCGCACACAGCCCGGAAAACAAATGAATATTCAACCCAAGGGAATATTGAATGGTTTCATCATCCTGCGTACAGTCCATATATATATATATATATATATATATATATATATATATATATATATATATATATATATATATATATATATATATATATAAAGATTTCCAATATCGAAATCGAGCCAATGCATCAAGGAGATACATATAAATATCTTGGATTTTGTCAAGAGAAGACAATTAACCATAGCAGCACTAAAGAAAATATTAGAAGTTCATATTACAAAAGACTTAGAATTATCATCAAGAGTTATTTAACTAGTAAAAACCTTTTCAGAGCTATCAACTCCTATGCTGTTCCTATTCTTACATCTTCTTTTGGAATTATTAAACGGTCTAAAACTGATCTAAATGAATTACAATGTCAAACGAGGAAAATGCTCTGTAAATATCATAAGCACCACCCAAAGTCAGCTGTTCAGAGAGTTACACTACCTAGACGTCTTGGAGGTCGTGGAATAATTGATTTGAATAATCTTCATAGTAAACAGATTTTTCATCTACGTTCCCATTTTCATGATAAACAGAGAACGTCTAAATTACATGATATTGTTGTTGCTTCAGATTATAATCTTACACCTCTGAACTTGACAATGCAAAAGGTAGATTTTGATATATTTGATGATAATTCTAAAAGAGAAAGTTGGATGCAGAAGGAATTACACAGAAAGCACCCTAAAGAATTGAAAAATGATTATATTGATGAAATTGCATCGAATGAATGGTTAGTATCTGGAGAATTGTTTGCTGAAACAGAAGGCTTGGCAATTGCGATCCAGGATCAGGTTGTTTTCACGAGGAATTATAGAAAACACATCATCAAACAGAATATAGATGATTCTTGCCGTAGATGTTTCTGTTCTTCAGAAACAGTTTTTCATATATTATCATCTTGCTCAGTCCTTGCTTCAACAGATTATTTAGAAAGACATAATGCCGTCGCTAATATAATTCATCTAATCTAGGAATTAAACATGACCTAATTCCCAAACGAAAAAATTTCACAAATATGAACCTGAGATTATTTGTGAAAATGACAAATATCAACTTTATTTTGATAAAACAATTCTGTGCAACAGAGCTGTAAAACACAATAGACCAGATATCGTTCATAATGATAAACAGAATCAAATAACATATATAATTGATATTGCTATACCCGACACACATAATATACAAAATAAATACAATGAAAAAATTTCTAAATATATGATGCTTGGCGACGAGATTACAAAAATGTGGAAAATGAAGAAAATATTTATTCTACCGATTATTATTTCTACAACAGGCGTTATTCCTAGAAATCTTCACAAAAGTATTGAGATTTTGGGTCTGAAGAAAAATTTGTTTGAACAGTTACAAAAGATGACAGTCATCAAATCTGTAATATTCTTCGTAGGTTTCTTTCCGAAAATAATAATGAGGTAGAGTCATAGGTTTTCTCTTTAGTTTATACTGCTCAGAATCTCATTTCATATTTTATTTATTTGTTTATATAAATGTAATATAATTAACTGACAATTTTGTCATATTTATATTCAGAGCAGTATTCTATTCGATCGTTCACCACTTCACACAAAGGAAACTATTAATGAGTCACAATCAGTGTTACTTGACTAAGGTCCGTACACTGGATTTTTCCGGGAGAAAGCCTCTGACACTACTCGTTGGTACATTGATATCATTGTCTGATGATGCTATAGTATGTATATATTCTGGTAGATTGATATATTCTCATAACATTTAACGTTATCCTAATATATAATTACTCCAGGATATGTTTTGATTATAATCATTGCCTGGCAATGGTATTAATTACCGGGTGGTGGATTTATATTTTTCATGAAATCAGTTTGATTGCATGAACAGATATATGGGCAACTCGTCGGGGTGAAACCCCTATATATATATATATATATATATATATATATATATATATATATATATATATATATATATATATATATATATAGATTATGAGTGAAGGCAGCCTAGCAGCCCAGCCTCTGCAACCCAGTGGTGTGTTGTGGCACACTCTGTCCTAAATTTCATCTACAGGCTCCATCCTTCTTGTAAAGCATATACTTTGTGGCTGAGAGCTTGCTTAGCTCAACCAGCTTCAGTTTATTGAATTCAAGTTCTTCCATCGCAACTCTGTTCCACAGGGCACTTGCACATAACATATGTCATTGATTCTATATCTTCTTCACACAGCCTACATGAAGAATCCTCAATCAATCCTCGAAAGGCCAATGAGTCCATTCCCTCATTCCCTTCAATGCCCGAGAAGGAGTCTGCTCAGTTCTCCTAGTTCGGCCAGAGTGGAGCGACATTCCTGCACCATGAGTCCCGTACATGCATCGGATTCTAATGCCCTTAGTGCAGCTTGGCTATCGGTGATGACTTTTATTGACCTATTTATTAATCTTCCCGTAAGCGAGAGGTCAGCACAGTGATCAATGGCGATAATATCTGGTTGTATAACAGTCGCAAGCCCGCCAAGTCAAATCTACTGTTTCTTGGCAGCACCTGCACCGTAGACATCAGCTCCAACACCTTTTGCAGTTTTTGAGACGTCCGTGTACCAACAAGAACCTTCAAGTAGACGGTCCTTGGAGCTGGTCCATTCCTGTCTACCACAGTCCGGACATAAGTCCCAACGACTTTCTTGCATTTCCCAAAATCAAGAATGGACTGCATGGTTAAAGGTTTTAGTCTTCAGAAGAAGCTGTTGTCGTCTTCCAAAAGACAATTTCGAATGTAGCAGCAGACGAGTGGAATAACTGCTTCAAGAATTGGTTCGAACGAATTCAGAAGTCTAATAGTTTTTGCGGAGTATACAATGAAATCTTTTAGAGCTCTCAATTGTTTGTTTCATTCAATCTCTATTTCCAAAACCTAAAGACATTCTCGTATTAACTGCAAAGTGTAGAAGATATTTCATTATTTGGATATTTTCATTGCTGTACTAAAAAAATCAAAGTTTTCCTACTCAGTTTTTTCTGCTCAACCTCCAACCAATTTCCGAAAGAAGGCGGTGTTGTTCACTACTTTAGCCCGTAACTCTCTGTCTGTTTAATCTTCATGTGATGCATTCCACTTAGGCTTCCTTCTTTATTCTTTATTTCTTAAGTTTCAGAATCAAATTCACTTGCCTCTATTGTACAAATAATGGCAAAACGCAAAGTCTTACTCGTTCGTCACCACTACATGGTGAACGATCTGAATCCGGACACATAGTCTGAACCACTGTCCATTTACATACCTATCGTTGGAAAACCAATTGATAAAATAACCAGACGTTCTATTCTTGGCTCAGAAACAGTTGCTCAAAGGTCTGAAAATTAGCGTCCATTTTGTATTAATATTCAACGTAATCCTTACTGTGACCTAGCGTAACCCAACTTGAATGAATAGATCATGATCCTCTTCTCTCACGTTCTCCAGATCTAAGTCAAATCGAACAAGCATGTGATTAACTGAGGTGATCTCTTCGTAATTATCAAACACAACCAGTACATACCTAAAACTTTTCTTTCAAATTACAATATAACAGCAGTTGTCACAAACTGTTTACAAGAAATTTAAAATAATAATATTTCATTCTTTTTCAGTTTAATAATTAGAATGTATGTATATTCTACATTTCATTTCAGGTATGGAGATGATCGCTATAGATACAGAGATCCATACGATGGATACAGACCTACAAGTTACCTATACGGTAGACCAACATCACCAATCTCCAATACCACTATGAACCCTGCTGATACCACAATGTCTTCAGGGAATACTAATTCTGGATGAAGAAAAACGCGGATTACTCTTATACAGTTATCTTGTTCAAAACTTGTGAATATAGCCAAATGATATAATTTAATTTTTATTCACATAATTTATAGAAATTCATCAGTTAATCCTTCGGGATAGTTAAATTCAACATCAACATACATCCATTCAGTTATATATACATTGAATTCTTGAATACATTTCGTTTCGAAACGAATGATGAAACTGTAAAAAGTAATTCTACTCTAAAATGATCAAATTTCATTAAAACTATTGTTAAGTAGTTTGATTCTTTTATTGAGAATCATAATAAAGAAGTAAATAATACAAAAAAAGACTTTTAATTTCAATCTTCAAAAGTCCATTCCTCAAATGCCATATATGAAGTTGAGTGTCATGAGCAGTAGGGCAAACTGTGTGAACAGGTAAAAAATCAGGATAGGTATGGAAATATTATTTCATCCCAAAACTGAGGTACGTGTACTAGTAACTACAATATTGGTTCCACACTAGTAATGGTCGCTGAGAACTTCTCGAGAAATATCTTACTGGAAGCTGCAAGTAGGTTTCTCTATGATTTTTCAGTGCCCGCTTATTATCCCTTAAAAAGAAACTGTCTATTACAGCCCCATGAAATCAGGATGTGAAAACATAAAGTAATTGATGGAGAATATGCAGCAATGGATAAAGTAGGCAGTGTAACTGCTAACCCATCAGCTTTTCTCATGATGTATAGATATAAACCATATAAAATGAGGATACCCTAGTTTTTTGTGCCAGGAGGTTTTCAACATCGACTGAATTTTTGCAAATGGTTTCTGCAGAAAGCTGAAGAAACGACGCAGATTTTCCAAGAAATAAATTGAACTGATGAATTTCAGATCAGTAGTGATGAAATATTGAATCGACAGAATGAACATGGGAGGTTGGACAAAACTCACTTCGCCTTCTATGATAATAGAAATATAATCGCGTATTCGAATTCGTGATTTCTGATTATAACCTTCGTGATGAATTATATCATCAAATTGTAAAAAACAATTCATCGATAGATATCTTGTGAACTGTCTCTTGCTGAAAGTGAAAATATTAATTTTTAACAGAATGGAACTATTTCTTATCAAACTATGGCCGTTGCCCATTCAATAGACTTCAATTTTGGCAATAGTTAAATCGAATCTAAAGGGTTAGTTAGATGACCGGCCCATATCCCGGATTTGTCGCTGCTGGACTTTTCCGTTGAGGACGTATTAAAAATTTGGTATAAAGAAGAGCTAGTCGAAATATTGAAGACCTGAAAATTCAAATTTTCAATTAATTAATGAACACGGAATAATGAATTCGAATACGTACAATGATTATTTTCATTCAATTTCATTTCATATTATAGAATATCTCAACAATGATTGCATATTACTTTTCCAAATTCTTGTACAGCATGGCCGCTTCCTTACTACGAACGATTATATATTCATACAAATATTGTAACCTTATGAACAAACATTAAGTAATTACTTCAATTGTTATTGCAAGAATTAGTTCTCGAACTGTCATAAGGAGTGCAAAGAACATACTTGAGCTATGTCAACCATTCCATCTAAATTCTGTGAATAGACATACAGTTAGTAACTAATTTAGGGAAAACGATACAATTATCGGTTCATCATGAAAATACGTCCTGGATGAAGCAAGTGAGTACACATGTATTATATTTCTAAAATTGAAAATGAAACTCGATTCGACGAAATCAAAGTTACCTATGGTTCATATGTAAGAAAACAGAAGATTGCATTATAACTGAAAATCTTTTGACAAAGTAAAATTCCTCATTCAGTTCGATTCTACGTAAAAAATGCCACCAGAATTTATACATGGCGTAAAAAAGGACCGAGATATTGGCACTTGACTGATTTCAAGATCTGATCTACTACCGTAAATGATGCGACTCCAAACCATCACTGAGCCACCTCGAACCTGCTGCATAGTTCATTCGTTTGTTACTACTCCTCGTCTATCCAGAAAAATACGCAACAATATTCAAAACATGTGTTGCTTTAGTTTGTAAGAAATACTAACATATACAAGCATCGCTTGTGAATGAGTCTTTAAATAGATGCAGTTTTTCAGTTTTATAAACATTTTGATCAGCTATAGTAGATAGAAGAAACGTTAAATCTTTTCACTGAAAAAAAAATCCAATTGATTATAATGTATTCACAAACTGTTCAATTGTGCACACTTTATTATAGGCTTGACCAAGTATTGAAGCAAAATTACCTTAAGAGATTGTTCACCAATCATTGATCACAGTACTAACCGCTTTGAAGTCTCAAGGCTAGGAAAAAGTATCGATTCAAGAGCTGGGTGTTTTAACGAAAGTGGAAGGATGCCTTGTTCCCGATAAGATAATGAGATAATATATTTGAAAAGTTTCTTCGTTGGGCCACTGGGGGTCGCCAAATCCAAAGCCTTTTTTTTCATTTTTCAAATAATTCGATAACGATTCGATCGATAGAAACCATATTTGGTATGCGTAATCGGGTACGTTATTCACTTTTTTTAGTGATCCACTCAACGACCTTATCGTTTTACAAGTGTCCCTAAAAACTCGAACGTGTTTTCAATCAACCATAATTTTTCAACTGTCTGCGTTTGAGCAAAAACTGTTTTAGACATTGAGTAGCTTGACTAATTATCAAACTTTTTTGTCTGTTGGGAAATTTTAATATGATGAGCGGTTCAATTGCAAAAATTAAACATTTTTTCAATTTCATGATTTCATTTCGTAAACCACCTAGCAAGTCAAAAATATCACATATTGACCATGTTGGCTTTGGATCTGTTCCTGTAGTCTGGCAAATTTATTATGCTTGACAACCTCTTGTTGACAAAATAATGTTTTCTAGGTTGCTAAATCGGATCAAGCAAATAGGAAACTCAATGTTCAGCAGTATAAAAATCGAAAAATTTTAAGAAAAAATCGAAAAAGTTTTTCACAATGACTATTTAAAAATATGAAAACAGGTTTGCTAGTTAGAAACTAAATAAGAAAATACAAATCTCTCCAGAATAACAATTAATTAATTAGTTGAATTTCATTCAACTTTAGTAAATGTTCAAACATTCCACCATTTTGCTGAATACAGGAGTTAATCCTCTTTTAAGAAATTAAATTGGACCCTTGTCATTACTTCAGGGTCATTTTTTAAGGAGTTGTCCGCATTTAAAATTCTCATATGTAACTCTTTTCGGGTGTCAATTGGAGAAGAGTAAACTCTTAGATTTTAAAGCACCCCAAAGAATATCGTCCAACAAATCCGGCAAAGTTTCTTGCATAAAATACAAATATGTCTCTCCGTTTAATCGATCTGGAATCACTACAGGACCAATAATGAAATTATCAGTTACTGAAATCCATACGTTAATTTTAAATTGATTCTGATGATGTGAACTTGTAAAAGCATGTGGATTTTCGAGACGTCAGTAGATAGAATTTTCCTTTTGACGTAAAGAGCCTGAGTTCTCTTCTCTTGGATAAATCGGCAGAAAGTTATGCGATTCTCAGGATCGTTTGAAAGTAATTTCTAAACTTTCTGAATGTGATAAGGATGAAATAATTGTTCCTTCAAGACATCATGAATCATTGTTTTAGGAACGACCAACTGCATATCTAAAGGCCCCGTGCTTTATTGTTGGTTTTCCTCAACAATGTCAAAATTTTGTTCTTCGCGTTCTACCGTTCTTACTGTACGTTATCGTCCTCGATCCAAATTCATGGGCTTGAAGCAACCATTCTCGCGGAGCCGCGTCTCCAGATCTACAAACGTTTGGTGGTTCGGAATATGCGATCTGGAAATCTTTCAGCTTATATTCTCGTGCTTTCTTGACAAAATCTGTACACCGTAACCATATCAACCATTTTAGAGTTACTGTAAATCTCCGTGCCTAATAGTGATAAAAAAATCACCAAAATACCTAGTTAAGAACTTAAGGAACACTGTTGTGTCAACAATTGGTTGCGAAACCTAATAAAATGACAATATGCAAAACCACAGAAATAAATCCAAAGTCAACATGGTAAAATGTGATATTTTTTACTTGCTAGGTGGTTGAAGAAATGAAATTATGAAATTAAAAAACTGATTTTTGGTGATTGAACAGGTCTTCATATCAAAATTTCTCATGAGACAAAAAAATTTGATAATAAGCCTAGCTATTCAATGCCTAAAACAGTTTTGCCCAAACGTAGATAGTTGGTTGATTAAAATCACGTTCGTGTTTTTAGTGACACTTGTAAAATGTCAAGGTCATTGAGTGGATCACTACAAACGCAGATAGTTGGTTGATTAAAATCACGTTCGGGTTTTTAGTGACACTTGTAAATGTCAAGGTCATTGAGTGGATCACTAAAAAACGTGACTAACCCACCCGATTATGCATACCTAATATAGTTTCTATCGATCGAGTCGTTCTTGAATTATTTGAACAATAAGAAAAAAAAATTTTGATTTGATGACCTCTAGCGGCCAAACGAAGAAACTTCTCATATAGGTAAGTTGGCCTAAATCGACTTATTTCAAGCTGAAGAATCTGTGGTATAACATTGTACACCATATTATATATATATATATATATATAGGGGGTTTTACCCCGACGAGTTGCCCATATATCTGTTCATGCAATCAAATTGATTTCATGAAAAAATATAAATCCACCACCCGGTAATTAATACCATTGCCAGGCAATGATTATAATCAAAACATATCCTGGAATAATTATATATTAGGATAACGTTAAATGTTATGAGAATATATCAATCTACCAGAATATATACATACTATAGCATCATCAGACAATGATATCAATGTACCAACGAGTAGTGTCAGAGGCTTTCTCCCCGGAAAAATCCAGTGTACGGACCTTGGTCAAGTAACACTGAATATTACTCATTAATAGTTTCCTTTGTGTGTAATGGTGAACGATCGAATAGAATACTGCTCTGAATAAATATGACAAAATTGTCAGTTAATTATATTACATTTATATAAACAAATAAATAAAATATGAAATGAGATTCTGAGCAGTATAAACTAAAGAGAAAACCTATGACTCTACCTCATTATTTTTTTGGAAAGAAACCTACGAAGAATATTACAAGATTTGATGACTGTTATCTTTTGTAACTGTCAAACAAATTTTTCTTCAGACCCAAAATCTCAATACTTTTGTGAAGATTTCTAGGAATAACACTTGTTGTGGAAATAATAATCGGTAGAATAAATGTTTTCTTCATTTTCCACATTTTTTAATCTCGTCGCCAAGCATCATATATTTAGAAATTTTTCATTGTATCTATTTTGTATATTATGTGTGTCGGGTATAGCAATATCAATTATATATGTTATTTGATTCTGTTTTTCATTAAGAATGATATCTGGTCTATTGTGTTTTACAGCTCTGTTGCAAAGAATTGTTTTATCAAAATAAAGTTTATATTTGTCATTTTCACAAATAATCTCAGGTTCATATTTGTGAAATTTTTTCTTTTGGGAATTAGGTCATGTTTAATTCCTAGATTAAAATGAATAATATTAGCGACGGCATTATGTCTTTCTAAATAATCTGTTGAAGCAAGGACTGAGCAAGATGATAATATATGAAAAACTGTTTCTGAAGAACAGAAACATCTACGGCAAGAATCATATATATATATATATATATATATATATATATATATATATATATATATATATATATATATATATATATCCAGTGTACGGACTAAGGTCCGTTCACTGGATTTTTCGGGAGAAAGCCTCTGACACTACTCGTTGGTACATTGATATTATTGTCTGATGATGCTATAGTTTGTATATATTCTGGTAGATTGATATATTTTCATAACATTTAACGTTATCCTAATATATAATTATTCCAGGATATGTTTTGATTATAATCATTGCCTGGCAATGGTATTAATTACCGGGTGGTGGATTTATATTTTTCATGAAATCAGTTTGATTGCATGAACAGATATATGGGCAACTCGTCGGGGTAAAACCCTTTTTATATATATATATATATATATATATATATATATATATATATATATATATATATATATATATATATATATCGAGTCACTCATCTAAATGATTGAATCAGGAGATGCGCCAATTATAAGACTAGGTTTATTCGTTTTCCGGAATGTATAAGGGCTTGAGGAATATAATGCCCACTGACGCAGAAACAGCTTACGGCAGTGATCAATTGTTCCCTCTTAGCCAATGTGATTTCATTAACGCCACGTTCTCCTTCAGGAGCAATAATCTCTAGAATTTTATTTGGCACCAGTGTCATGTTGGTTTCGTCAACTGATACGAGCATACGAGGGAATTGCCAAAAGTAACGAAAATTATTTTCTAAATGCTACATATTTAATCATTTCTACAAAAACAAATCTATCGCCTTTGAAATACTCCCCAGTACAAGTAATTCATTTGTTCCTGCGGTGATTCCACTGTTCAAAACATTTTCAACTCATCATCATCAGATCATATCAGAGATGGTTCAAGCTTTTACTTCGATTTCTTCATAACTTCAACTTTGTCAAATCAGCTTGCTTTCATGCTGATTTTCATGAATGGAAATAGGAGAAAGTCGAATGGAGCCAGATCAGGAAAATGATTTGCTTAGGGAGACAAACCCATGTCATTTTTAACCTGAAACTGATTACTAGAGATGGTGGAGTAAGAAGTTGCATTATTATGATAGAAAATCTCCTGACTGTCACAAATTTAGTGTTTCGGGCGAATGGTGTTGCGCAATTTTCTCATGTTTTTCAAACAAAAGGTTTGATTGGTTATTTGACTTGAGGGTACAAACTCCTTCACATCGAAGAAGTATGTTAATACTATATAACCACATCACCAGTAATTAATTTAAACTGAAATCCTGAATCCATTATAACCCCATTCACCTTCTTTTTCGTCTGTTTGACGGTTCTCGGGCCCTTCTTAGCCAATGTGATTTTATTAACGCCACGTTTTCTTTTAGATGCAAATACATTTGTGATTTTCTTTGGCACTATTGTCAAGTTGGTAACATCGTCTGACAGGAGCATACGAGGGAGTACCGATAAGTAACCGAAATTATTTGCTGAAAACTATATATTCAACAATTTCTACTAATCAACTTCATCTCCTCCAAATTACTCTCCATTACAAGTAATACATTTGTATCAGCATTGCTTCCACTGTTGGAAACATTTCTTGAACACATCTTCTAAGATGGTTCAATTTCCTACCTCGTTTCTCTTCACGTATTCTTTTTTTGCTACAAAGCAGGTTTTTCGGACGAATTCTGTTGCGCAATCATCTCAACACTTCCAAATGAGAGTTTTGATATGTAGTCTGACTTGGTAGAGTAAACTCTTTATAAATAACGTTCCTTCACATCGAAGAATCAGATCGACATTGTTCTGATATTTGTTTTGAAAAGGCGTTTTTCTTTGAGACGGGGGCACAATTGTGTCCACCTGAAAACCTGGATGAGTTCCAAACTGTGCTAACAAGGCACTACATGTTACGGGGCGAATCATCATATTTATGACCTTCTCCCAACATTAATACAGTTTCAGTAGAATTTTCACCGTGTAACAAACAAAATTTAACAACACCTCTTTATTTACTTAAACTTTGTATCATGAAAATGAAGCAGTAAAGAAACAGCACTAGCAAATACAGTTACCGTGGACGAACATACAAGCCAGGTCAGAGGTTGGCGAGACACTCTACTAATCTACTAACTATAAGGTGCGCTACGCAAGCGCTATCGGCGGAAATCTTTATTTCAGCCACGCTATTGCCTTAGCTTTTGAATCCCGCTCGTATTCACTTGTTATAAAATTGTTCCATTTGAAATTTGTTGAATCCCATGATATATTCCAATCTTGTGTTTTGAGGTTCCAACAAGAAAATGGTATTATTTTTGATGAAAGTATGGGTCCGTTCTCTGCCAGTTAGCTTACTTCTGCGATCGAAATTATTTGCAATTTTATTTATAACGCCAGATCTGTATGCCACTTTTCCAAACATTTTCTTGAAAGATCGTGGAATGTTTGTTTCACTAACGGCAATGGTAGGAGAAAGCTCTTCATGTGTTAATAGAAGTTGACGTTGGATTCCAATCGTGCGCTTCAAGATTATTCATTAACTTAAAAATCCCTTTCGATACTTCGAACTAATTTCCTATGCATTCCTCTGCTGACTTTACTTCGATAAGCAGCTCTTTCATGATAAGTTTTCTTTATACACTCTGCAAAAATGTCATTAGAATAATAGTCTGCATTATCTCAATTTGTCTGTAAAACAACCCGCAGAGTATACATTGGCTCTCAATAAAATAAAGTCTTATTATATTACAAAATGAAAGTACTGAGGCAAGAAATAAAATGAAACAGGCAAATAGCAAAAGTTCCAAAACCATTTGGCCATAGCAAAAATTTCGAGATCGCAAAAATAATAGTTCTGCAATGTACGGATATGAAAAAATATATATATATATATATATATATATATATATATATATATATATATATATATATATATATATATAGGCTGCTTCAACTAAAACTAAACAGAGGCTTTATCTACCAAGATATTCATTTCGTATCAAAACGCAAAAACAGGTCTATTTTTGTTTCAAGGGGGACATCTTTTGGGGTACAAAACTTGCCTGAAATATCAACCCCCTAAGTGGTGGTTGCAATCCTTGAACATTTTGAATAGAAAAGATGAGTCGAGTGATGCCTCAAACGAAAGGTGGTATCTTTGTCTACATCGCCTTGGATGAATTTCCATTTTTAATTGGAAACTGTAAAAGATACAGGGTGAGCAACTGAAGGATAGGGAAGACTATTACCCAAAGACTATTCAAGTTTCAGTGAAGTAAAATGGACCAGATCCATGCTGATCAATGCCAATCATCATCAAATACCATCCTAATCTCTAATTTCAACCCCTAGAGCAGGGGTGACCACCCTTGAAAATTTTGAAGAGGGTAAATGGGCCGAGTGATACCTAGAAAGAAAAGTATTATTTTTGTCTGTATCCTCGTGATCGAATTTTTATTTTTGATTGGAACTGTAGAATATACAGAGTGAGCTACTGAACAATAGAGGTAACTATCTATCGCCCTGACCTATTCAAGTATTAGTGCAAAAAAATGGAACAGTTTCATTGCAGATCAAAGGCTGTCATCTTTGATCTAAATTAATCTATTCCAGTATTTCGCACTAATACTCCAATAATCTTGGGGCAATAGTCTTCTCTATTTTTCAGTGGCTCACTCTATATCTTCTATAGTTTTTAATCAAAAATGAAAATTCTTTCACGGGGATGCAGACAAAGATAATACCTTCTTTCGAGTTATCACTTGACCCATCTACCATCTTTCAAATTTTCAAGGGTTGTCACCCTTGCCCCAGGGGTTGAAATTCGAGATTAGGATGGTACTTGATGATGACTGCCATTGATCAGCATGGATCTGTTCCATTTTACCTCACTGAAACTTGAATAGTCTCAAGTCTCAGGGAAATACTCTTCCCTATCTTTTAGTTTCTCACCCTGTATCTCTTACAGTTACCAAATAAAAATAGAAATTCGTTCAAGACAATGTAGACAAAGATACCACCTTTTTTTTGAGTCATCACTGACCCATCTTCCACATCCAAAACCGCCGCTTAGGGGTTGATATTTGAGGCAAGTATTGTCCCCAAAAGATGTCGCCCTCGAAACTAAAATTGACCTGTTTTTGCGATTTCATCAGAAATGAATATCTCATAGATATAGCCCCTTATATATATATATATATATATATATATATATATATATATATATATATATATATATATATATATATATATATATATATATATATATATATATATATATATATATATATATATATATATATATATATATATATATATATATATATATATATATATATATATATATATATATATATATATATATATATATATATATATATATATATATATATATATATATATATATATATATATATAAATAGAATAGAATAAAATTATTGGGTTCATTATGATTCTAGAACATCTATAGATCATAATCGGCATCACTTAGAAAAACGAACCTGGCCATCGGGGCTCTCTCGGTCAAACTGAGAACGAATTGTTTTGTTGAGTTTGAAAATTGAAAGGTTTTTGAGATTTCACTTCAAAATTGACAAGCAAGAACAAGGAAGTGATGATGTTTCAGGAGACGGAAGAATATCTACACGAAAGAGGAAATATCGCAAGTTATGTATTCTTTGATTATCTCCTGCATCCTTTTTTAGTTTTAGTTGTTTGCTATGTAAAATCTTTTCTCAGATTCTAGTGAGTTTAGACTTATAAAAGCCAGGTTTGAATGTAGAAATATCTTTCTGCTATTTTTCTTTTTCCATTGTTACAGATTCCTGTCCCTTCCTTTTACCTTTGTCTTCGTCTGGAAATCATGGGGTGCAAGATGAGAATGAGAGAATGAAGCTGCTAAGCAGAAAAATCTTTGGTACTCTTTATGTACACACAACGTAAACAGACAAGCTATTGCTCGTGCAATAGCGACAGGGGAACGAGTTTTTCCTCAGGTTTTTTCACCCGTTTATTGAATCATACGCAAGAGAGTATGGTTCCCCTGTTACATTTCCTGAGCTCACACTTTAGGGACAATCGTAGAAGACATGATGCGAGTTTAGATGCCTGCCGCTGGTATTCTTTTTATTCGATTGTTTTTTATGATTGAGTTTTTCTGACACAGTCCAAAATTATAGATATAAGCATTTAATGTAAATACAAATATTAGAATTTTTCAAATCCTCTCCTTTCAAGAGAATATATATATATATATATATATATATATATATATATATATATATATATATATATATATATATATATATATATATTATATAATGGAGGATCATAATACAATATTAACATTCAATTCTAATCATTTCTTTCAGTAGTCATTGTTAGTTCCTTATCAAGTTTATATTATTTCCGCTTAACTTAGTAAATTATACAAATCCTACTTATATTCTAGAAGGCCATGACTTTCACAAAGATAAAGTGCGTGACATTAAGATTCTACTCAATCTCACACGTGTGATCGAGGTATCGTTACACAAATGAATATCTTCTTTATCAATCAGACCTAAGTTTCGGCAAAAGACCTAGCAACAAATGGAAAGGAGAAATGCACATGTCTTTACGAGCACCTTGGAGCTGTCCTATTGCCAGTACTATGGTCATCACTTGTTTAAAGGCTTTTTGAGTCATATTTAACCTAATGCAATGAATATTGTGGATAAATGGTGTGGTGAGAGAGGTTCAGTATACATATCGACTCTAATTCTGCTGAGTATTTGGTGATACCTTCAGATAAAAAACTTAAATGAAACTCGTATATTTCTGAGACTTACGAAAACCAAATTGTGTGGATGGTCGTATACTTTTTGAAAGACTTAGGAGCTACAGCCAAAGAAAATCTATTGGTTACATACAGCGCTTATAAGATTCATGGTTTAATTTGCATCGTTAATATGATGGACGAACAACACAGAAGCTGTCACTCCAAACGAGCAGAAGAAAGAGCAGCCCTCAGCGTGTGCGGACATATCAACAGCTATGAAATCAACCCCCATTACTGCCCTAAAGGTGATCCCAAATATTTCTTCTCTTAACAGATAAGCAAGTAATACGAGTAAATATATATACTACTTGGTGCTAAGAACACCAATGGGTTTTGAGACTCTAGAATTCCTCAATATATTGTATATAAAGCTGCTGAAGTATAACTTCCATATCGTATTTGAAGAGATCCTAAAAGAGTGTTTTTCATTTCCATTGCTGTATTCCCAATAATATTTCACCCCTACCCAACGAGTCGGCAAAAATTTCTTACCTATATATATATATATATATATATATATATATATATATATATATATATATATATATATATATATATATATATATATATATATATATATATATATATATATATATATATATATATATATATATATTCAGTTTGTTTTCCAAGATTCTAGTACGTCGTCTCTTTTTCTGGATCTTAGAAGAACCAATTATTTTATTTATTGAAACGTTTCGGCATTGCGCCCTCTGCTATTATCAAGCACTATGAACTGACACACTACAAGCAAGCGAGTACCAGATACCTAACACTACAAGCTTACGAATGCGTTTGACATCACTCAGAGAGTTTATGCGCTGATATGTCTAATTATTCGCGGTCTCAGGTTGTCTCATGTTCGAGATGTGATTCAGCCCGTTTGTGGCGTGTTGTCGTTGTAGTATGAAGGAGGTGTATACGTCTGTGGCGTATCGATGGAATGATTTCGCGCTTTATTTTGTTTCTTCTGTTCGACAATCATTTGCCAGGAAACTGCTGAGCTGAGTGTGTCATCCCGATTGTTCAAATTATTAATTAAAGACGCAATAGAAATACAGAAAACAAACAATTTTAACAAACATGATGATACACTCAAGTTAGCATTTCTTGTAAAATGATTCTGGAACAGAAGACAAAATAGAACGCGAAACAATTCCACCGATACGCCACAGACGAACACACCCTCTTCATACTGCAACAATCAATTGATGGTCCACAGTATGATCTCGAACGCAATACCGATGCTAGTGGTCGGTGCCGTTTGAAGATTTTCCGAGAATCCTTCATTCACACCATTCAACACTTCTCTAAGTGTTATTCGTATTCTTATTTTGCCTTCAACATCTTAGAATTTTTCTATTAAATTACCACTATCGGTGAGTTGCATTTGTGCTTCTTCCAATTGAGTTATTGTTTTCGACACAAAGCTGTAATTTACTATCAGAAATGGAATTTTTTGTTGTAGGTTTTAGAAATTTTCTGGTAGATGCGAAAGGACTTGGCAGCAATTGTCGAATAGTTCAAAGATCAAAGGTTTTGTCAGCAAAATTATCACATCTAACCCCTTTTTCCATCTAGTTATAAATGGAGTATTTGGAAGTCTTTCTTTAAACCGTTGAATTCTGGAAAGGGCTTCAACAAAGTTGTTTTTTTCAATTGGATACCAAATCATTCATATAAGGAAATTGTTTTCTAATTTCGTCAGCTACCCTATTATTACCATGAGCTAAACAAGATACATTCATTGAAAAGGAAACAGCATCTGACAAAAAATTAAAAAGCTTTCGCAAGGCAAATAAACACATCGGAAAAAATTCAAAAACTCTTCCTGCAGAAAATATGTTTAAGGAATCGGTTCTTTCTAATTCATTTGTTGTTGCTACTTCGGTATTATTGTTCAAAGCTCCAATCATTGAATCTAGTATGTATAGATCTGACGAATCAGTGGTATCATCAATGCAAACTTAAAAATGATTTTTGCGATTTCACATTTGATTCTTCACCATAACATCCAAATATATGGAATGAACATTGTTTTTCTTCAATCTTCCGTCGATTGGAATATGGAACTTGCAGTGCTTGTAGAGGAATGAGGCGAAATATTCGTTTAATAACTTCGATAAAGGTACATTAATGCATATTACAGCCGGTCATAAATATTCGTTGAACCTATCTAATTCCGATAATAGTTCATTGAAAACAACGTTGCAATGATTGTTTATCTCCTGGCAATTTCTACTTCCCCTTTTGCATCATCATCATCAGCATCATTATTAGCTCATACAGTCCACTGCTGAACAAAAGCTTCCCTTGATTCAATCTATCTTTCTCTGTCTTTGGCCTTCCGACTCCAGTTTCCGACCAGTCTCTTTATATCATCAGTCCATCAGGTGGGCGGTCTTCCTCAGTTTCTATAGGCATCGTTTCTTGGTCTCCACTCAACAAGTTTGTTGGTCCATCGACCATCCTGCATTCTGTCCTGCCCAGTTCAATTTCAATTGGTGAATTGCTTCAACAGCGTCTTTCTTTCCGGTTCTGTTTCTGATAGTCTGGTTAGGTATTCTGTCTCCCGGAGTAACTCCAAGCATCTCCTTTGCATCACTTGTATTCTGCTGATGTTTCCTCTTGTCAACGCGAGTGTTTCTAATTCATATGTCAAAACAGGAAGAACACACAGATCGAAAACGTTCCTCCTCAGGGACACAATAATCTCGAAATTGAGTATGTGCCGCAAATTTCCGAAAGCTGCCCAAGTCAGACATATTCCTCTGTATTTCGTGAGTTTGATTGTCCCGCCTGATACCGATCTCATGTCCTAAGTACTTGTATACATGCACCTGCTCCATATGTGTGTCACTTATTCAATTTGAGTCATCTAGAACAAGATTTGTCATACAATGGGTATCATCATGTAGATTTGTAGGCCGAAAACACTCGAGGCCTCGTGTAATAGTTGAAGCATAGTTTGCCTTTCATTTACATTGTCTGCTATCAGGACAATGTCATCGGCGAAGCAGAGGTGGTTAATTTTCTCGTCATCGATATTGATTCCTGTATTTTCTCAGTGTATTTTGTTCAGCATGCTCTGCAGCAATGTTACAAATAGTTTGGATGATAATGTTTCTTCCTGTCTGACTCCTTTCTCAATTCTGAACTTATCCGTACATTGGTTTTGCGATGTTTTGACAGTTGCTAAAGCATTTCATATATGTACTTGATTATTTTAGAATATCGGTGATCGATCCGGCACTCGGCAACCGTTTCTACAAGTTTTTCCTGGTTCATTGAGTCGAAGGCTTTTTCGAAATTAACGAAGATGAGCATTATAGATTTGTTGTATTCTATACATCTATCAATGAGAATCTTCAAGGTGAGAAGATGATCATTTGTCCCATATCCTGAGCGAAAACCTGCCTGTTCTTTCGTAAGAAAGAAATCAAACTAGTTAGTTAATCGTTTCGTTAGGATCTTCGTGAAAAGTTTATAAACATGACTAAGATGACTAATAGGTCTAAAGTTGGCGAGGTCAGTAACATCTCTTTTTTGTGCATGATCACGATTGTGTTATACCCTCTATAAGGCATTTATTCAGTAGTACCTCTAGGGCTTTGATAATTTTCTCTCCACCATTTTTGATGACCTCAATCTCTATACCATCTTCTCCCGTAGCTTTGTCATCTTTCATTTCTTCAAGGGCTGATAGAATTTCATCTCCTGTTATCTCAGGAATTTCTTCCGAGCCTTGGTTCAAAACATTTGGAACATTTGGATTGTTGATTTCTATATTTCGATCTTTATACATATACAGTTCTTGATAAAATTCTCCTATAGTTTGTAGTATCTGTTTTTTATCTGTTATAATGTTACCATGTTTATTTTTGACCTATGTATTTACTTTCTTCCTATTTCTGTCTGTCTTCTTAGAACTTTGTGGCTTTAATTATTTTTACAGTTTCAATTTCTTCCAGGTTTTTCTCTCTTCTGAATTTTTTCATTTCTTTGGCTATCTCACGATTTATGGATCTGTATTCTTCAGCGGTTTTGTCTGATATTTCTCTTCGTTTCCTCATACGGAGATTTGTTCTTCGATTCAATTTCTGATCTTTATTTGGCTTGTGGCAATTTTTCCCTTTGGCATTTGTAATGGTGTTCTTTATGTTTTCAAACAAAATATTCACTGATATATTCTCGTTGTATTCCAAAGTATTATCTACTTCATTTTTGTACTCATCCTCGTTCGCAGGAGTTTTCCATGTATTATTTTTTCATGAAAAATCATATTATGCCACTCCTTCCTCAAGTTTATTCTGACTTATGCCCCTACGAAGCGATCGTCACTCCCTGTTTAGAAGGTGTTTAGAACACTCACGTCTTTGACATTATCTTTTCGATGACGGATTATAAAATCTATCGCGTTCTCGATTCTGTCATCTTGGACGTGACCAAGTCCATTTTCTATTTGAATGTTTTTCGAAAAATGTATTCTTCATATATAATCTGTGTTGATGTGCGAAATCGTTCAGAAGGTTTCCCCTTTCATTTCGATCTCCCAAAACCGTACGATCCTACAGCAACTTCATTTTTATCCAATTAGCATTAAAGTCTCCTGTTAAAAACATGTACTTCGATCTTCCCTCTTGTATTGCTCCGGAAACAACTTCGTAAAAGAGCTTGTTCTTCGTCACTGTGGTTGCTTGTTGGTGCATGGGCTTGAACTATAGTTAGGGAGTATTTTTGATTTAATTAATACCAAATACATGACTCTTGGACTTATTATTTTAACTTCTCTTATCTGATTTACGTTCCTCTTATGAACAAGAATACCTATCCCTCTTATGAAATTTTCCTCGT